>CM057142.1:8085992-9357072 GCA_029964075.1 Patiria pectinifera | reverse complement strand
CATAAGTACCAAAATATGTACTCAAGTACGAGTGCGAGTGCACTGGAGTGGTTACCGTATGTACTTGTGATCCATTTTATAATGGCAAGTACCTTAATTAGAGCACTGAATCTCACCCTGGCATTGTTGTCATCATATTTAGGTTTCTGAGGAGGAATCCTTACTTGATTACCGCCTGCTGGTAGCCAGCCCTAGCAACATGGCCTGTCATGTCTACTCAAGAAACATGGTAATCTGCTGCTCAGGTAAACAAAAAATTCTCCTTCTACAAAGTACAAAGAAGACTTTAATAGGAAAGAAACTGATCTTGATTTTTATCTGATAACCTTGTTTTAAAAGAATTTTAATGATTGTCTAACTTCGTGTTGTATGTTTTTGTATGTTGATGTTAAAGCATTTGTAAAATCTGATTTATAACAGGAATTGTTTGAGAACCTTGCATTATTGATATTATGAAAGGCACATTTTGCAATGGCATGTTTAACAAAAAAACTATAGGTAGTTTTTCAGTATCATCATGGTGTTGACAGTTTTCCTTATTAAGCCTGGTTCATACTTCACACAAAAGTGAAAGCGAAGCGAAATTTGTGACGTCAACAGTACATTCGAAGCGCGTCCACCATTGTTGACGACATGAATTTCGCTTCGCACTCACTTTTGCTTGAAGTCTGAACCGGGCAAATGTGCTAGCATTTCTGGGAACAGCATTGAGCAGTGTTGACTTATTTTTGTGTGTGTGTGTGTTTCTTTGTTTTTTTTTCCAGGGATAACTGAGAGTAGTTGTTCTTTTGACAACGTGGATTTCAGTCAACCGGGGAACAGTATTCTTGGTGCAGGTATGCAAAATGAAAGTGTTTTATTGATGATGAGAAGCCGGTTTGTCAGATCAGGTGCAATGCAAAGTCCCCCCCCCCCCCAAAAAAAAGGTCCTTTAAGACATATTTTCAATCAATATGACATGACTCATGATGTTGTTTTGACCAAAGCAAGACCTGTTACTTTTTCTCCACTTCAAAGTAATCACTGAGGACATCTGTAAATAATAAACTTAACCCTCCCAGATTTTCTAAAATCCACCAGGGCACAATTTCATGGCGCTGCTCACCACAGAATTCCGCTTTTACACTCACCGTTCTCTGCTAACATCGCTAGCAGAAAAATTCTGCGCTAACCCAGTAAGCAAAGAATCCTTAGTTACGAGATGTACACATGCACATAAGTCACAATTCCTTGCTAACTGTGAAAGACGCTTATCATCAACATGGAATTTTCTGCTGCAGTAAGCAGGGATGTTTCGTAATTGCAGTAAGCACAGCCATGAAATTGGGCCAAGGAGTTTTCAGAGGATTTTGCAGGATGAATGAAGGTAGGGAGCCACAGTTACTTTACATGAGAAACTCTACAGCGAGTGTACAAAAAAACAGATAAAACAAACGTGAACATTTTGTACAGGGTTCAAGTCCAATTGTAATGTATATGCTCGGGTGATTTTGTTTATTTAAATTCTGTAGTGAAGTTGTTTGACCGAAAATTTTGTTTAGTCATTTTTAATTTACAACCACTAAATGACATGCCGATTGTAGTGGGATCTATACAAGTTACTTAATTGAGTTTTATGGTTGAAATGAAATTAAGATTTTCTGAAAGTTATGTAAAACAGAGATTTTTTTTGGAAATAGAAAACAAGTAGCCCTGTTAATGTGTTTGCTCGGGTGATTTTGTTTATTTAAATTCTGTAGTGAAGTTGTTTGACCGAAAACTTTGTTTAGTCATTTTTAATTTACAACCACTAAATGACATGCCGATTGTAGTGGGATCTATACAAGTTACTTAAGCGAGTTTTATGGTTGAAATGGAATTAAGATGTTCTGAAAGTTATGTAAAACAGAGATTTTTTTTGGAAATAGAAAACCAGTAGCCCTGTTAATGTTGTTGTTGGTATACCTCCTGATGACTACAGGAAGCTGTGATGGGACTACCCTCTTCTTTTCCACCAACTACGGCCTGGTGACAGTCACCGCAACCCAGCAAGAACCCAGCTTCTTACAAGACGTCTCTCTGGCTGAGCAGAGCCTCCGACTGGACCAGTCTTCCATCATCAGCTCCCCGGCTCCTCCCCAGGACATCAGCTCTCTAGGAGAGGACAAGACTAAGGGTCTGAAGGCCGCGTTCCTTCATGCCTGCCGACAAAACTTGGTGAGTCTCCTCTCTTTAAGATAACTGTGTACTCTGTGTACATACTTCATAGAGGCTACATGTACATTGAGAATTATGTGTGGCCGTGGGTTTTGCACTTCATGAATCGTTGTATTTCAACCCTTCTTGATGTTACGAGCAAACTTATTTAGTTTGCTGGGGTTGGACTCTAACCAATAACTTCCTACTTGCAAGCAGTGTTGTTAATTGTTCAGCACTCAAGCAGAATTGTCCATTTTTAAACATTCTGGCAGGAACCTGTTATGTACACTTTACTCTGTTCACTTACCACTGGATATTGATTACATGAACAGGTCTTTTTTCTTGTTGTAATTGCATAAAAGCATTTAGATTTAGAAGGCGTTTGCGTGTTCTATTGCACAATTCTGATTTTTTTGTAGGCATTAAATGTAGAGTGTATCATTTGCAGCTATCCAAAAAGTAATTGACAAAATTATTGTTGAAAAGCATACTTGGTTTAAAGATAGCAATGGCTAACTCACTGTGAAATTCTTCTTTCTGGCATGCTGTCATTTTGAAGAAAACAATAAAGGAAGGTCCTTTTCCAAAGATGCATCTAAAGACGCCTTTTGGAAATTTCTGTTTGTAGTTCGTTTTTTATTCGGTAAAGTCGAGAATGGAAGTGAAATTCGTCAGTTCAGTGCATGACACCGCATAGAGCTGCAATCGGCTGAATGAGAACCTGTCCCGGATGCTGAATTCAGGCCCAATTCAAAACATGACTCGGCAACTTTGAACTGAAACGGAGAATACTGTGTTCTCAGAATATACAGCATTCACTGAGCTAAATCTAGTTGATAAGCACCTGTCTTGATATTTTTAGCACTTTTGTTGCTTCAAAAAAAAAAATACACAAATGACATTCTCTACCTTTAACGCTTTAGTCTGTTTTTCTGGATCACCTCCCTTCTCTTGGTACTGTTGACATTAAAATTAAAAAAAAAATTGTTAAATTTGCACTCACTTTGGCAATTTGTGGCTCATCCATTCTCAGAGTCAAGCAGAAGCCATTGTGGAGGAGCTCTTCCCCACATCCGCCCCGTCGCCCATGGAGACGGGATCACCCATGGATGCGGCCGTTGCTAAGCTCAGTCAAGAGGTCATTGATGACTTCCCTGCCTCCGATCCTCGCTGGGCTGAGTCCATCCCCCAAGGTTGGTCTTCATACTCCAGGGCCCATTTATGTGGACATATCAAACTTGAGAGAGTGTCTTTACATGTAAACTTGGCAAAAATCACGTTCTTCAGCTGGTTCTGATCCCTGGCAAGCACTGTCAAGGGCAAGTTTGATCAAAGACCATAGTTAACCATAGTTCGACTAACTCTGATCGAACGCACACTAGTCGGCGATGCTTGGACTAGTCTAGTCGACTATTCAAAACCAGCCTACCGCGGTTGGTCGGGCTGTGATTTATAGCTGGTTATCAATAGCAATTTTTCATAGCAAAGCGCAGAGGGGACCAACTATCAACAAAAATGGCGGGAAAATTACATCTGTAGTGCAAAATTTCATTTTCATTGCATAGTTTTTCCATGTTAGAACTTAGTTTAAGATTTTGTCTCTTTTGTCACCATTGTGCAATAGTAAAGGTGATTATGTAAGGTGTCCTAAACTACACAATCAATATATTTGTAAATAAACAGAAACATCACGTGTTGACAAATTGTTTAGCCGATGTGCGACCACCATTTTCTCATGGTCACTGACATGGCAATAGTTGGACTAATTGGCACTTCAACTTCAGTGTACATGTGCTAGGTACATGTATGTCACAAACCAAACACTAGTTAACCATGGGTCCTTGATTGAACTTGCCCCAAGCTGCAACGGTAGAGGGTGCAATCAACAACATGAATCAAAGCCAGTCAAAGGAATAAAGTGGCATTTGGAGACATGACATTTCGGGCATACCTCAGGCGCTATATTCAAGCCAGTGCGCACACACGAGGTATGCTCAGATTGTCTCGGGTCCAAGTGCCTATATTCCCAAGACTGGATTTGATTTATGTTGTTGATAGCACCCTTTACCAGGCTGCATTAGGGGAGCAAAAAACAGCCAAATCAAACCTTCAACCAAGATTAGTCAGCTCTTTACCTTTGTTGACATTTATCAGCTTATTTAGCAGCTCACCTGATTAAGCACATTTAGGCCAAAAAAAGTAGTTCTGCTTCCGATTACATGGCATTTGAAATTAGGGTAGGTTGGTAAGGAATTTTTTTTTTTGGCCAATTTTTTTTTTTGTAGGATCACATGGAGGCGTCCGGGTGTAGTCAAGGGTAAAAGGTAGAAATTGATGGTTTTGGGTGTTTTTTCCTCATTTCCCCATAAAAAAATCAGGGTAGGGGCTGTCAGAATAGGGAAACCGGAAGCAGAACTATTTTTTTTTTGCCTTAGTTTTAAGACCCATGGTTATTCAAACTGGGTTCACCCTGAAGTACCATTAAGATCACACTTGTGTTTCTTGGCCACACTGTTAAACAGCACAATGTCTGATTATTTTCATCATAACAGTTGGATGAAATGCCATAAATGACTGCTTCTAAAACGAGCGGTGGTTTGGAAACAAATGCATAGGAATTAGCTGAGTAGATAAAGTAACTCTGTTTCTTTACACGCAAGAGAACTTGCAAGCGTGTTAGTAATGGTCAAGGTATATTTAAGGAGCTTAATTCTATATTTTCTTTTTTCGTCTTTGTGTTCAGATACTGCCTCCTCCACCACCTCTCTGATCCTTCTGCATCAGCTAGAGGATAAGATGAAGGCACACGACCATCTCCTGTCCTTCCTCAAGAATGTAGGCATTTGGGACAGGGTGAGTGGTGCCTTCTGAGTTCGCGGCAATTCTTAAAGGGAAAATACAACATTTGCAAACATCAAAAAATAAAACTACCAAATCATTTTGAAATACCTTGCTGTACTGTTAGTGAATGACAATGTAAAACATCCTGTAAAATCATGGCACCTGGTATACTGTCATTTTCAAGAAAAGTGGTATTTTTGTATCAATTTCCAACGCTGATCGGCCGATCAGCATTGGAAAAAACTGGCTTTTTTTTCAAATACTGGCCCCAGTTGACCATCGCACTTGTTTGCAATCGATTACACACCTATGAACGGGTACAAGCCAGCTAGACTGGTTCCCTGACCTTACAATTCCCCAATATATGTAAACTGCTTAGTTTCTTCTTAAATGGAGTCAGGGAACCAGACTACAGGAAAATGATTGTTTTTCTTGGTTTTTATAGCATTTTCGAACCCAAAACCTCAAAAAAGTCAGTGTAACTATATTTGCTATATATTTCCAACCCCCTCAACTCGGGCGAATTTCGCTGCGAATGTTTTATGACGTCCAATTCGATTGGCATTCGCATAAGGTAGGAACCGGGCTTAAGCCTTCTACTTCTTGAAAACTCACAGCAAACCATGGGCCTAGCAGTGTCACGAGTTGGCCTAATGGAGGTATCATGATGGAGATAATTCTGAGGGTCTTGAGTGGAGAACTTTAGATATAATACTCATGATGATGTTTGAAAACTTCGCAGGGTTTGAGAAAACGTTTTATTGAGGAAAAACAATCTCAAGTCAGGGGGAAAAAAATATCGTACACCTGATGAATGTACGCCTGATGACTGTTATGATCGCAAAACTACAGCTTGTAAACTTAAAATGTTAATTTATCTGATTGGTGTTAATTCTTTATTATAAATCAGTCAACCTGTTTTAAAGACCAGTCTGGGGCCAATTTCATAGAGCTGCGTAAGCACAAAATTTGCTTAAGCACAAAAACGTCTTGCTTAATAAAATCAGGTTACCGGCCAAAACTCCATGCGATTGTTATGCTAAGTAAAAAACAGCTAAATACCAGTCACAAGCAATGTACATCGCATGGAGTTTTGGCCGGTAACCTAATTTTACTAAGCAATGTTTTTTCGTGCTTAAGCAAATTTTCTGCTTAAGCAGCTCTATGAAATTGGGCCAAGACATGAATGAATGCAAGTCGCACCATAAATACTTGTGTGTCTGTTTATTTGTTTTGGACTCCTTAGCTTCACTCAGTGGTTGTGAGAGAGAGCCCCCTATCAACACACCTGCTGCTGTGTGAGCATGCTGAGAAGCTGGCAGCTGCCATGGCGCTACGCAGCCACCATACCATGTAATGTGATCTCAATCATAACGCATGCACTATCTTTCAGATTATTAGAGTAAAGCTGCTGACAAAGTGTTGAGATTTTAAAATGATTAGATGGAGTAGGACAAAAGTACCTTGTGATTGTGTTTAAAGGTAGAGTATATCATTTGCAGCTATCCAAAATGTAACGACAAAATTATTGTCTGCATCCTTTTGTCCCATTTACTTTTATCGTCAATTTTTATATTGCCAATGTCCAGGGTTTGTCAGGGCTTTTTATGCAAACAGGGCGAGTCAAAAAACGTGGAACCCGAAAGCAAAGAAATATATTTCATATAAAAAAAGTATTTAGTACCAAAATGAATTGGGACTTGGAAGCCCATTTATTAAACTACTCTGTTAAAGTCAGAACATTATTTCAATTGCACTTTGCGTTAAAATTGTATCACTTTTAAACGAAGTAACCCTAAAATCAGTTCCGTCCAAAAAAGGAATGTTTTGTGTGGAAAATCAAAGAAAATGACACAGAATACATGTTTCAACAACTGTAGTACGCAACTGCAATAACTTTATTAACAACCCTGCTTTGACTAACAATAGGATTTATAAAGTCCACTTTTTTTTTAAAGGGCCTTCAAAAGGACTTTGTTAAATTTTTTAAACTTTTAAACTGAGGTTTTATCGCTGGTGATGCTTGAAGACGATTGTGACAACAATTCTTGAAATCGCATTTTTGAACAAAACAGATTTTAAGGTCATTTTGTATAAATGGTGATACGATTTAAACAGATGGAGCAATTGAAGTAAATTTTCATTAAATTGGCTTACCAGACAAAATTATTTTTGGTGCTACATAGTTTTTTTAAATATGAAATATATTTCTTGGGGTTTGGGTTCCACCGTTTTTTACTCACCTTGTATTTCTAAATTCATGAGCAAAACTATGATGTCATTTTAGACAGAAGCTTCAGTCTGCTAGCTGTTTGCTAGAAATTGGGGATTTAGCAGTAGTCAACGCTCTGTTTTTTTTAAGTGTCTCTTTATTGACTCGACACATCATCATTAAAAGAGCAAACATTATGCAAAAAATGTTTTCAAAGGCAACATTTTGGGTTCAAGATTTGCACAGAAAACACCCGGGCCTTCTTCGTTGTCTCCAGCCCTAGATTAGTAAGAATCCTGCTACACTCAAACCCAGTGAAAACACAACAATCATTGGCCTTGTGTGACAAATTTGGTGTATTTCTAGTAGACAATCGACCAACATACAGGAATCTGTCAAGTCGGGGGACTAAAATCACGAACCTAGATGCTTATAACTGGAAAACACAGACGGAGCCGTGATCAATTCATAAATCCCGGATTTATTCCAGTAACAGTAAGCCCCTGTATTCTCCTGCTATTTGTGAATGGAAGTTGTTTCTCTCATTTGTGCCCAGGTTCCCTAACCTTGCGGATGGAGCCATCAGTAAAGTGTTGCAGAAGCGTGGGCAGACCCACACTCCAGCTGGTCTCACTCCGCAAGATGTCTTCTACAGAGAGGTCAGTCAAGTGCCATTTTGTTAATTGTCCTATCTAATGTTGCTTTTAGAGTAAACTTTTTGGTTTTTATTTTAGCTTCTCTTCAGAATAGTTGTTTTGAATATTTTTTTTAACTCTTTCAGTGCCAAACTCGTACATGTACGAGGTATATTTGTTAGTACAAAAGCGCCAACCTCGTACATGTACAAGGTAATGTTCGTACTTAAAATTGCCAAACCTCGTACATGTACGAGGTAGAGTAAATATGTTATCAAAAGGGGGCGCTCTCGCTCTTTCTAATGGTACCATGTTCATGCATGTACGACCTGTATTTATTTTTTCATTCGAGTTCTTGCGAGAGGGCGCAGCACTAAATCTCGTATTTTCTGCAAAAAGTGCGGAATTCCCCTGTGTTCAGGCCAGTGTTTCAGGGTGTATCACTATGTTTGTGACTACTTTTGACTTTCCAATATATCAAGGATATAACAGAGAGCAACAACAACAACAAATTTAGTGAGTAAAACTTATTTACTTTTTTTTTTACAGATTTCGAACAATTAACAAAAACGCTCGAAGTTGGGCACTTTAGGGTTAAACTTTTCAAATTTCGTGGGCACTGAAAGAGTTAAAAGTTGGAATTTTTTTGGGAAGATTAAGTACTTCATGGACACCGCGCACAAGCTTATCCCCTCATTCGATTATGAAAAAGAGATTTGGGGGTCATGAACACATTGCTGCCCTCAGGCCTGGCGCCCATGCGAACATGCACATTCGGAATAAAACAAAGTCATGCGTATGTTGCACTGTACGTGCACAAACCAGCATGCGCACGTGGTGTTATCTTCGAAGTGATCGCAAAGCGCCATCTTGTGTTCATGTAGGTGTCCATAGCGCAGCCTTTGATGTGTACTGTGTAAAAAGTGAAAAGTTTGGCCACATCATTAGCAATCACCGAAAAGCAGAGAGAATTAAAATTAATAGTTTTGCAGTATTATGGTGACACTCCATGATGTATCAGAGTTATCTAAACTGCGAGGTTTAAACGCAGAGTAGATCAATTGCAGTTTTTCAAAATGTAACTGACACATTTTTTGCTGAAAAGCTTACTTGGTTTGAAGATAGTAATGGCAATAAACTCTGTGAGATTATTCTTTCTGGCAAGAAAACAATAAAAGGCGGCCATTTCCGTTAGTAGTTGGTTTGTAATTCGGCAAATCCGTGAATGGGTGCGGGCAAGCGTTGACACAACGCACACATGCACACGGTTGATATTATTCATCGGTTCAGTGCGTGACATCGCGTAGCTGCAATCGACTGAGAATGTGTCCCGGACACTGATTTCAGATGCAATTCAAAACTTGACTCCACAACTTTTTAATTGAAATCAAGCTCCTAGAATATTGTTTTCTCTGAATATACAGCATTCACTGAACTAAAACTTTATATTTTGAGCACTTTTGTTGCTTTAAACAAAAGAAATGCACACATGACAAATGATCTACCCTACCTTTAAAGCATCTAATAGTTGCATTATCTTGTTGTACATGTACTTGTAAGACAGTTTCAATTACAACTTATTTTCTTTTAATATTGGTTTCTCTTGCTTTTTATTAACCAAAGCTTGACTAAACTTTCCTTTCAACCTGGATCCTTGCTCAGGTTTCTGGAATTCATGAGATCATAGAGAATCTGGTTGAGCAGGAGAAGGACATTCTCTCCACCGAACTTACTTCCTCTGATACTGTTAGTGTGATCAACAACGTCAACACCATTATTCAGGTACAGCGGCAACTAGTTGAAAATGCACATGCGCTATGTTTCATGTGTATATCTCTGAAAATAAATCATTTAAGATTTGTGGCACACTTCAGTCTAGGTTTAAGACTGACAGTTTTTCTTTTGGCCACCTTGTAATAGTATTCATTTAATTAATTAATATCACAGGATCAGAGAGTTTTTAATTTATAGCGTATTCCATAATATACTCGAATCCATAGTTGTTGCAGGTGGTCACTTGAAAATGTATTACATTGTGCATGACATTAGCTGGTTCCCTGCAGTTTTGTTTTGTTTTATGCAGTTTTTGGGCCTTCCCCCCCTTATTGGTGTTATTTGTTGTTTTGAGAAATTAGTTTTTGCCAACCAAGGGTGTAAGCTGATGTTAAATCTTTCAGAAATAATAAGATTTTTTTTTGTAATTTCACCGTTAGGGTATGCTGAAAGAGGCCTGGCATTTGCGACAGTCCAAGGCTCTTGTTTATCAGTCTCTTAGCAGGACGGTCTCCAAGCCAACATTGCAGTACATTCCATGGACAGGTAGGCTATTCTGTGCAACATCATTGTCTCACTTTAGCTCCCCTTTCCCTGAACCATGCCATCCCCAGCAGAATGGCAGTTGCTAAGCCTAGTTTCCATATCTTCTTCTTCCGTCGTATGTCCTTGGACTTGCAGCTCTGTCTAGGTGAGCCAGGCCAGTGTGTCGTCGTCCAGGTCTATCCGGCCGCATTCAGTTTCCATATCGATGTTAAAGGGAATATACAACATTTGCAAACATCGAAAAATAAAACTACCAAGTTTTTGCGAAATACCTTAATAGGATGTTGGTAAATGACAGTCTAAAGCATCCTGTAAAATTATGGCACCTGGTATACTGTCATTTTCAAGAAAAGTGGTATTTTTGTATCAATTTCCAACGCTGATCGTCCGATCAGCGTTGGAAACAACTGGCTTTTTTTCAAATACTGGCCCCAATTGACCATTGCACTTGTTTGCAATCGATTACAAACCTATGAACGGGTACGAGCCAGCTAGACTGGTTCCCTGACCTTACAATTCCCCAATATATGTAAACTGCTCTGTTTCTTCTTATATGGAGTCAGGGAACCAGACTACAGGAAAATGATCGTTTTTCTTGTTTTTTATAGCATTTTCGAACCCAAAACCTCCAAAAAGTCAGTGTAACTATATTTGCCTTATATTTCCAACCCCCCAATTCCATCCATTTCTGAAAATTACAGCAAAAGCAAATGATGTATATTCCCTTTAAGCTTATGCAGACTGCGCGCAGTTGACCGTGTGCCAATTGTCTACGAGTTTGCGTCTGTCTGGGTTGATGAAATGTTTCCATATGTCTGCATTGCAGTTTTGGTCTTGTTTGCATTTCTCTCTGCATTTCTCATGTTGATTTGGAAACTAGGCTTTACATGTGAGATGTCCGTGCAAACTGAGACAGAACCGGGCAGAGGTCGAAATGAGGGTTTGCAGGTATTAGAGGAAAGAGAATCAAATTCTCCTTACAACACTGTTAGTTGTTCCCTTAATCAGACACACTGACAAGTTAAGGCTGTTTAAAGTTTGCATTTATCGACGTTCACGTTTTGTAGTCGTGTAACTGAAAGATGCCAATATTCTTCCTTAGCACTTTTATTCCACAAGTTTTGCACTATTTCTTTAAAATATGTGTAGAAGACATATCAAAGATTGCAAAATGTTAAGACAACCACATTTCACTGATTAAAGGGAATGTACAACATTTGCTTTTGCTGCAATTTTCAGAAATAAATGGATTTGGAGGATTAGTATGTTATAGCAAATATTGTTAAAATGACTTTTTTTCAAGTTTGGGCTTGTAGATGCTGGAAAAGCCAAGAAAACCAATCATGTATTTGCAGTCTGGTGACCCACTTATAAGATAAAACGGAGCAATTAATAGACTTTCGGGAATTAAAAGGTCAGAGAATCAGTCTAGCAGACTTGTACCTCTTCACAGGTGTGTAATCAATTGCAAAGAAAATGCGGAAAAACTAATTATGAAAAATTCGGAGCAATTTTTGAAAAATAGCTAGTTTTCTCCAACGCTTGTCGGCCAACCAGCGTTGGAAATATACCATTTTCTTAAAAATGTCAGCACATCAGGAGCCACGATTTTACAGGGTGCTTTAGACTGTCATTCCCCAACAATCCAGTAAGGTATTTCGCGATAATTTGATCATTTCGTTTTGTGATGTTTGCAAATGATGTATCTTCCCTTTAAGTGGTTTTCATGTATAGCGATCCACTCACAGTGTGAAGGGATGTGTGACATGTTTGGTTTTCAACACAAGAGCGATTGCCTTCCAAAATATGTCCAGTATGAAGTCCTGTTTTGTGTCTACAAATATGAAATGCAGCATTGAACATATTTTTTAACTGTTTGTGTTTTTTTTTTATAATTTGCAGCATCTACTGGACCAAAAGGGATCAGAAGTCTTTTAGTGCAACAGGTATTGAAACACACCTCCAATAAATTCAAATAAAAATGTTGCCGCATTAACAATCAAAGCGAAAAGGCAGTAACATTACATTCTGAACTGAGGATAGATGGAAAAATCACCTTGATTTATTGAGAACATTTCGTGAAAGATCTTAAGTTGTACCAAATTTTAGTGATTAGTAAGGCCAAAAAAAAAAAAGTCTCCGGTTTCTGGTATGGAGCTTGCCCAAAAAGTGGTGCGGCAACGTGGCTTTTTTTTTTTTTACCTGTTTTTTTTTTTTGCTTCCAATGTTGGCTGATGACTGCAAATGGTGCCCGACTAAACTTAGTGCAAATATATGGGAGTCCAGAGAGGCCACATAAAGCTTATTCTCGATCATAACCCCATCTATAAACACGTTAATACTGTGCAGCAGCAGGATTCCACTCAAACCAGTGAGTTTGGCGGTTTTGAGACATCATCTTTTATTGAAAAAAACCTTTTTCATTTTGCCGACGCGCATGGCTACGGCGACGCGCGCGCATACCAGAAACCGGAGACTTTTTTTTTTTGGCCTAAGACGTAACACTGATGCATTGGTGCTTTAAATATGTTCATTTTTGTCAAAAGTCCTTAAATTTGAGAAAGTGGCCTAATTCAGAATTATACTGTTGTATCAGCGATATTCGCCACAAATGTCAAAAACGTTTGTTAGTGGCAAACAGTTTTCAATCGATCAAACAGAATTGCAGAAAAGTGAAATGTCTTAAAACATTGCAAATTACAATGTACATTTGAAATATCTGAAATAACTACTAAGACATGCTAAGTCAAATGCCTAAATCATTGGACCCTACTCGTGTTTCAAAAATCCGGGCCAGTTGTGTCTGAAATACAGGCCTTTTGACACTAGTAAAAGCATGTTAGAGTTTGTTCTTCTTGATGATGATATTTTTTCCCCCCGTTTGTCTTCATTCAACCCTCGCCAAGCACCGAGTGACCATAGAGCAAGGAATCCCCAATGGGGAGGATATCCAATCGCGGGGCGCCCTCTATCAGCAGATCATGGAGCTGACGGACCTGATCCTGGAGGGGTACGTGACTCAGCTGGAGTCCATCGGCTTGGGTTCAGGAGAAGACAGCTCGCAATACGAAGAGGTGGAACAGAAATACCAACAGGAGAGACATGTACTGATTATGCCACTATGTAAGTCAAAGTGTGTGAGTTTAAATTTACAGTTATTGTTTCAATTAGCTCAAGCTAGTCCACCTTAGGCCTGTCCAAATTACTTCACTTTGGCTTGACAACAAAGTTTGCCACCATTTCAAGCTAGTCTTAAGCTGCGTCTGAAATACTTAGCTTAGCTATTTACATCAATGTTCGCCACCATTTCAAGCAAGTCTTAGGCAGAATCCGAAATACTTTGGTACGGCTTTACAACAAAGTTCGCCACCATCTCAAGTTAGTCTTAGGCAGCCTCCAAAATAGCTACGGCTTTACAGACAATAACACATGTGTCTATGGGAAGTGACTGCAGCCGCTTCCATACACGCATGTGTAATTGCAAGTCCTACCCAAGTAAATTGAACATGCCCTTGATTCTAACAGTCCGAGATCCTTCTGGATTCACCACAATGGTTCGAAGATTTTAGTGATCAACATAAAAGAAGATGTAATCTGAACTGGTTGACTAAGTAGAGATTACAATGTTGTGGAAGCTGTGTAGTCAACCTCATACTGGTTTAACTAGTATTTCTCCTAAACCTTTCAAAATTAACCAGGAATTTTGGGAGATTTGAAAGCCACTACAGGGTGAGTCAAAAAAAGCGAAACACATATGTCGAACTATTGTTTTAGTGAAGTTCTGCCTGTAGCACTTTGAAAATCTAGGATATGAAGGCCCACTTCATAAACTTTCTTTTATTACAAGAATCATTCCAATCACTCATGTACTTTTCAAGTTATGGAATTTTTAACACAACCACCGTTTTAAAGTTCTGTCCACGGATCACAAGAAGGTAATTGCTCTTTCAGCAAAACAAAAACATATCACATAGGGATGTGTGTGTGAATTGTTTTCATTTTGCTGAAAGAATGCACACCCTTTTGATGATTTGTGGACAGAAAAACGGTGGTTGTTTTTAAAATTCCGTAACTTGAAAAGTGTATTTGTAATTTGAATGATTCTTGTACTAAAAGAAAGCTTTCAAATTGGGCTTTCATATTTTGAAAGTGGTACATGCAGAACTTCACTAAAACAATATTCCCGACATTTGGGTTTTGCTTTTTCTGATTTGCCCCATAATGTCTCTTGAAACACAAAGAATACTGCATTGGCCTCCTGCACAGTGGTAGACTTCTGTCCTACCAATAATATGAGTTCTTGTGATCAAAGTCTCAAAAAGGTATCTTTTATTTAATTGATATAATAATGGGACAGGAAACAAACTTCCATGCTCGACCTACCAATAATGTTTGAGTGAGTTAGGGTTTATTTGGGTTTGGTTGTGATCATTCAGTGGAGCAGGGTCAGTACGAGAGAGCAGCGTCCCTGGCTGAGAAGTACTGTGACTTTGGCATCTTGGTGTCACTGTGTGAAGTGACTGATAACGAGGAGAGACTGCAGCGATACATGAACCAGTTTGCAACCAAGGTAACTGTTCATTCAGTATTCCATGCCAGAGTTTCTACCGCAGAATGAGACTTTTTCACCCCCCAAAAAGTGCAAGCTAACAAAATTTCTCTCAAATTCTCTCAGTGCGAAGATGACTTTCTACTTACTTTCACCTGAAATTTAATAATTCCATCAAAGAGTTGAGATCTCAGAAAATGGGGTGCTGTGGTCCCATGGTTACGGTGGTTACGGTGTTCGACTCGTGTGCCGTGGTGCATGGGTTCGAATCCTGACCGTGGGAACATGGTGCTTGTGCTCCTGAGCAAGGCACTTTACCATTATTGCTTGGTCCTTCAGATGGGACGTAAAGCCGTAGCATAGCTGCCAACTGTTACGAATTTTTCGTAATTATTACGAATTGTTTGTTAAATTACGAAAATACGATATGCCACTAAAACATTACGAATTTCCCATTTTCTACCTAACGAAAAAAAAAATACTTGTATTAAAAGTATCGTTTTTGACCGAAAACTTCTGGCGAAATGTCGCGACAATGGATGGACTGGTGACAAGTCTAATAAGAATGCAGTCAAGCACCTGATAGACATCAATGCAGTGTGCGCAGTGGAGTACTTGAGGACCAGCCTAAAACTATTTTTCAATGGTGTGTCATTTGTAAGCTGCATCTCGTGGATGTGTGGTTGTGTGTACTGTATGTGAATTGTGAGTACTTTTCAGTGACGATCATGAGCACATTTGGTCGTTTTTTGCCGGGATGAGTCTATCAGTGCGAGATTTTAATCATGGAATTTAATAAGATTATGGTTGGAATAATTGGTAATAGAGTTTGAGTTTGTCACAACGTCCAGAAAAGATAAATCAGCATGCGTTTGCAAGGTATGTTGACGGGATATTTCTATTGCATACGGTGGCCCTAAATCAACGTGTGTAAAAACATTGATACGAACTCGAAACTCCACATCGATAAATGCATCTCAACAAAAATATGCGCACATGTTATTATTGTTATTATTTATTTGACTTCAACAAACAAATACAGACATTGAAACAAAATTAATTTAAAAAAAAAAAAAATTAATTAAATTTTTTTTTTTTTTATTATCTTTTGGCCTACAGTACATTATTATTCACAACAAGAAGGGTATGCACATGTATGTGTACATGTAAACCATTTATCTGTACTCGATGTTGGTAAAGCTTTTGATAAAACGAGCAGTTGAAAATGATCGCGCGGGTTGATTACTAATTGGGATTTTGAAAAGTTGGCAGCTATGCCGTAGGTCCCGTGTGTTGTGTAATGCACGTTAAAGAACCCAGTAACACTTATCGCTGAAGTGAAGGGGTTTGCCCCAGTGTTTCTGGCAGTGGCTGCTTAATGCGCCGCAGCACCTTGTAAACCATTATTAAGGTGCTACATAATGGTTCTCATATTTCTCATGTACTTCATTCACCTGTCTCTAATAATAGACATAATTTCCAGCGCCTTGAGAACCTAATTGTTGGCAGATACGTGCGCTATATAAGACTTCGGTATTATTATTATTAAAATCCCGGGATGCTCGGCGATTAAGTTGTTCAGACATTTTCTACAATAAACAAGAAAGAGGTGGTGGGATTTGAATCTTGACCATTTTCTTTCTCACAAGGTCTAAGCGGCACCAAGCGGCACCAATCAGTGCTTGTATTATAAAAACAAAGCATTCTTTTTAAGGTATTAACTTGTATTTTTTGTTTTTTGTTCTGCAGGGATTTTCAGATTTCGTGTTCAAGTACTACATGGATGAAGGTAAGATTAGCAGCTGATTTATTCATGTTCAACTTATCCTGACTGTATGGTCTCCATACATAAGTACCCCCTCAACAGTTTACAAAGAGAAAGTTGGGGGAAGCCTCTGTGGGGTGCTGTGGTCCAATGCTTGCGGTGTTCGACTCTTGTGCTGTGGTACGTGGATTCGAAACCTGACGGGTAACATGGTGCTTGTGTTCTTGGGCAAGACACTTTGTAGTAATTGCAGAATACCCCGCCACGCGAAAATTACCCCCTAAAAATAAATGGCTACGCAGTCGGAAAATGTTGCAGAAATGTCCAAAGTACATGTAGATGTCGGGAATTGGATATGCAAATACAATAATTATGATACAGGGTGGAGTTGAGCGCTGGAGGGTCTAAAGAGGGCACTATTTCCCTGTAATAAGAAATGCGGCTAGCAGGGACAACGTGAATTGAATGGGGAGCAGGGGTTAAATAAGTCCAAAGTAGGTGCCAGGAAGTGGATACGGGGATACGGGGTGGACTTTATTTTTAGCGGAGGAAAATATTTTTGAGAACGAAGCATCCATATCCATGTTGGAAAATAACGAAGGCAGAGACAACGTGAGTTGGATGGGGAGTAGGGGGAAAAAATGTTTAAGTCCAAAGAAGGTGCCGGGAAGTGGATACGCGGATACAGGGATACAGGGTGGACTTTAGCGGACGTGCACGCGTGTGGTTTTGGTTGAGCATCCAAGCGTGACTCCGTATCTGCGTATCCGGATACGAGGTGGGATAGGTGAGTGGCGGGGTATTCTGCAATTGTGCCGACACTTTACTACAATTGCCTCTCTTCACCCAGGAATGTAAATGGGTAGCTGTGAAAGGTAGAGACCAAATTGCGCTGATCTCAAGCTGCTGCAGAAAAAAATGGTCTCATCATGGCCTGATAAACAGGGATAATAATGGAAAGCGCTTTGAAACCTTAGGTATAAAGTGCAATATAAGCACCACATTATTGTCATTACCATTGACAACTTGTGGTCAAGCGAAAATGCTGCAGGTTTTTGCACATTATTATAATAAGTCTTGTGTATTTCGCTCCATACCGTACATGTGCAAAGCAGTGTGCCAGTGTTGCAGCTGATAGTGCATTTCCATGAGTACGAGTACAAGGTCTTTGCCATGAGTGTGAGTACTTTGTCTTGAGTATGAGTACGAGTACATGGTAATTTTTTTAAGTATGAGTACTTTCCACTGGTAGGAGCAAATTTCAATGTATCACGTACTTTCAACATGTTCAAGGACGTAATTTTGCTATAGAAGCCTCCCAAAAGTAGAAACTGGTTCTTTTCCTGCATGAAGCTCTTAAAATGTTTTGTATTTGCAAGAGTACGAGTACCTCGTCATTAGTACGAGTAATGACTATTTTTTTGCAAGGACAAGTACATTTTCACAAGTAGTGGTACATGAGTTCGAATCCTGACCGTGGGAACATGGTGTTTGTGCTCTTAAGCAAGGCACTTTACCATTATTGCTTCATCCTTCGGATGGGACGTAAAGCCGTAGGTCCCTTGTGTTGTGTAATGCACGTAAAAGAACCCAGTAACACTTATTGCTAAGAGAAGGGGTTTGCCCCGGTGTTTCTGGCAGTGGCTGCAATATGCGCCGCAGCACCTTGTCAACCCTTATAAGGTGCTACATAATGGGTCTCATATTTCTCATATACTTTATTTACCTTTCTTTAATAATAGACATAATAACCAGCGCCTTGAGTACCTAATTGTTGGTAGATACGTGTGCTATATAAGACTCCTTTATTATTAGGTACGAGAGAACGAGTACCAAAAAAACGTACTGTACTCGAGTATGAGTACGAGTGCTAAAGCACTGCAGTGTTTACACGTGGTGTGTCCCTCCCAACAGATACCTTGCACTAGTGGTGACAAAGCGTTCACTGCTATGGAGTCCATAGGATGTCTTGTATCTCTCTAAATGATAAAGTAATTGCAAAAGTCAGAGGGAATTATGTTGAATCTTTGGAAATTGGTAAACTCAATTTTAGGTCATGCTTAACCTCAGATTAGCTACATGCAGGATTATGGCTTTTTATCAATGCCATCCAGACAACACTTTGACAATTTGGGAGACAGTGAAACACAGGTCTGGACAATTCTATTGGTATGGGTTTCTGGAGGTTGCAGTTTCAAATAATGTTCAGTCAATTTCTTCATCCAACCTTATGTTGATATAAAAGCTGATGGAGCACGTCACTATATCAACTGTTATCTGATGTCGGAAATGGTTGGGAACTACCCTCAAAACAAAAAGTATTCCGTACAGAAAGGTTGTATCAGACTCTTCAAAGGAGGTTTTGGGTAATTAAACCACAAATAAGAGCTGAGTATCCGCCATTTTCAGACAGGTTTTTGGGTACTCAGGTTTCCATCCCAACCCCAGTCACAGTGTATTAAGGAGCAACATTTTCTCATTGTTTTGGGTTGTTTTTTTGGGGACAGGGAAGCGTGGCAAGCTGTTATCGCAGCCGTTCTCTCAGCATGCTGACCTGAGCGAGTTCCTCCAGGCCCATGATCACCTGAGCTGGCTCCATGATGTGCAAGTCAAGGACTACATCAAGGTACAGTGTGACTAGTTCCAACACTGCCTGAATCAACGGATGTGATGACTCGAGTCAAAGACTCGACTCGAGTTCAACTCGAGTCTCAATATTGATGACTCGACTCGACTCTTTTCGTAAAGGACTTGACTTGACTCGAGTCACTGTGAGCAAATGACTTGCCTTGACTGGAGTCTCTCATCAAAGACTCATCTTGAGTAGAAGTCTTATCAACACTTGTGTCCCAAATATGCACAGAAAAAAATCAAAAAATTAATGTTATCAAAGACTGACGACTGGTACAAAGTTACTAAACGTTAGCCTATTTTTGTGGGGTGCTTGATCCAATGGTTATGGTGTTCAACTGGTGTGCCGTGGTATGTTGGTTCAAATCCTGACGGGGAACATAGTGCTTGTGCTCTTGAGCAAGGCACTTTACCATTATTACTTTGCCCTTCAGATGGGACGTAAAGCCGTAGGTATCGTGTGTTGTGTAATGCACGTAAAAGAACCCATAACACTTATCACTAAGAGAAGGGGTGTGTCCCGGTGTTTCTGGCAGTGGCTGCAATATGCGCCGCAGCACCTTGTAAACCCTTATGAAGATGCTACATATATATGGGTCTCATATTTCTCATAAACTTCATTTACCTGTCTGTAATAATAGACATAATTACCAGCGCCTTGAGTACCTAATTGTTGGTAGATACGTGTGCTATATAAGACTCCGGTTTTATTATTTATTACTTCACGTCAAGTTTTAAGCTGGCAAGGCGCATCACATACAAATAGACTCCTACCTTGTTGTGTCACTGCACACCTCCTACAGGTTGAAAATAAGAAAATCAAACAAACAAATGCTAAATCCTTAGCCAATCTCTGTCTTGGTTTGTGACACTTCATTAGATAGTGTTCAAATGTCAGTGACTCGAATTGACTCAAGCAAA
This sequence comes from Patiria pectinifera, assembly GCA_029964075.1. Lineage (NCBI taxonomy): Eukaryota > Metazoa > Echinodermata > Asteroidea > Valvatida > Asterinidae > Patiria > Patiria pectinifera. Next base: position 9,337,021 of record CM057142.1, on the reverse strand, counting down.
AAAAAAATTGACTCGACTCGACTCAAGCACACACTGTAACTGGACTCGAATCAAATGGACCTTGTTGACCAAATGACTAGTCTCAAGTCACTGCCTTAAAATGACTCGACTTGACTCAAGTCGCAAAACTCAGTGACTCGTTGCAAATTTGGAATATCTATGATGTGGAGTCAGAAAACGGCCCGTGAGGCTTGTATTTATGACACTGACATGGGGTCAACTAGATCTAAATAGTTAATTATAGTGTGGTTTTAACAAACATCCAGAATCTGGCCAAACCAATCTCTGCTTTTACCTCATCCAATCTACTCAAAACAAAAAAGGGCTTAAAGCGTCATGTTAAGTAACAGTAATAGTTCCTAGCAAAAATGCTGAGGTCTAGAAAGGATGCATATGTTTAAATTTCTGTATTCATTTCAAATTCAATAGGCTCAGGGAACCCTGAAACGGTTGTCTGCAAAAGAGACGCTATCACTGGCAAAGAAAAAGGTATGTCTTCTTGCTTAGTTTCTCAGATTCGATTTAATTGTTTGTTCAGGTTCAGTTTATTTAATAATGCGTTGGAAGAAGAAGTGATCTGATATACCGTGCCCTCTTGAGACATGCACACAATAGGGAACAAAAGATTGTTTACATCTCCACAGGGCAATTTCTATAGATGAATACGTCTCCACAAGGTTTTCACGAAATAGATATATGGATTTTACTCAGAAACTAGGGATTTCCAAGGTATGTTGATCTGTCGCAAATGGTAGAGTTTTAAAAAAGAGATATTACAGGGGTGTGAAATCTCAGCTTTAAAGCTGATTTCAGCTTTTTTTTTGTTTTGGATTTTAGCTTTTTTTCAGCTTTTTTCCTCACTTGCTGTTTACAAAAGTATAGGAGATTTCTGAAGTTCAGCTTTTTACACCTTTTTCCAGCTGTTTTCAGCTATTTTTATCAGTAGCCACTCACACCCCTGATATTAAGTCCGAATTTCGGCCAAGGAAATTAATTCTGGTTAAAATAAGATTTTGAAAACTGTACTTTCAAACTCGAAAACTTTAGTACACGAAAACAAAGAAATGTCTCCACAAGGATACAAATTTCAGTATGTATGTGTGTCTCTGGACCACTTTTGTTCTTCTGGGATAAGAGGTTTTTTTTTCAATTTTTTTTGTAAAAACATAGTGTTTCTTTGAACATATCTGGTTTTGACACCCCCACCCACCCAATGCATTAATTTTAATAAAGCCCTGGGTGTTGATTCCGACATTTCATTACACACATTTCAGAATTCTGTATTTTTCTAAAAGCTGAGATGTTTAATAAAGGTTTGTTCCTATTAACCTAATGGTATGATCGTTTTTGCTCAGTGCTGTCCAAAAACTTGCCTGAAAAAAAATCACAAGCTTGATCTGAGCTAGTAGGACTATAACACAAGCACGAACCGCACCGAGTATCACTATACATCTCCAGACATAAGGCAACAACAAACAAGTTTCCGGTTTCTGGTATGGGGCTTGCCCAAAAAGTGGTGCGGCGACGCGGCTTTTTTTTTTTTTTTAACCTGTTTTTTTTGCTTCAAATGTCGGCTGATGACTGCAAATGGTGCCCGACTAAACTTAGTGTAAATATTATGGGAGACCAGAGAGGCCACATACAGTGTAAAGCTTATTCTCGATCATAACCCCATCTAAAAACACGTTAAAATTGTGCAGCAGCAGGATTCCAGTCAAACCAGTGAGTTTGGTGGTTTTGAGACATCATCTTTCATTGAAAAAAAATCTTTTTCATTTTGCTGACGCGCATGGCTACGGCGACGCACGCGCATACCAGAAACCGGAGACTTTTTTTTTTGCCTAAAATCTAAAATCTCCACCTGCATCCTCAGACGTACCGCAAGCACTCTCTCCCACACCTTCATTGCCTGCTATACGGCCTTCTGCCTGTCATCCACTGTACACTGACACCTGCAGAGGCCTCCCAGACTTGGTGTGCTTCAGTGCCTGAGCCACCTCCCATTCTTCGATAAGGCAAAATGAACCCTCCACCACTTCACTTTCCACCTCCCTGTCTCCACACCTCCTGCACACCTTCAATATCCGTCACGATGTTACCATCCTCATCCTTGACACAGCTAGCACCAGTCACATCCTGCCGCCCCTTTGCCATCTGCTTGGCAATCTTAAAGAACTGCCTCCTACCTCTCACCACTCGGTATCCGCTGCAAACTATGACTTCCATATATTAAAGCGCGCCTCTTCTCTCATCAACTGCATTCCTGACCTCTTCGGTCCCACCATGACTCTCCTTGTGCCTAGGCTCACACCTGTCCCACCACAGACCTCTTCTGCAGCTTGCAACCAGATATTCCTTGGCACAGACCACCTACTATCCACACTCTCCTCCATCACAGCCTGCTCTGCCATGTACATGAAATAACACTGTGCCCAATATGTTATAATTACTGTTTGGGGGATTCTACCAATGAAGTAACTAATCATGTGTTGTTGTTTTTCTGTTGTTTCAGACATTATTGAGTCTGAGTAAGTTGACTGCATTGGCTTGTGATGAGGTTCCAGAGGCAGAACTTGAAGGTATGTTCTCCACTAGTGTGTATCTATTCATAAATAAGCTATTTATAGAAATGATGTAATCCCTATTGAAATCATTCACAACTGAAGTCACGTTTATGTCGTCTTCAGCAACATGAACATAATCTTGTTTCAGAGACACTAAATCTGAACTGAGCTCTCTAAAAAAAATGCGTATAATTTAAAATAACTGGTAATAGGAACATTTTGTTAATTTCAGGAAATAAGTTGTCAGTGAAAATACTGCATCAGTCTTCGTTTTGCAAAAGATACCACAAGTCCACTGTTTTTAAAAGGCAATTTGTTCAATATGATGCAGACTAAAAGCACGTGTAATAATAACATGTTAATTTGTTGCCTCTTTCTGTTTAAACATCTTCCTTCAAATTTTGCATTACGAGCAAGAAGCACTTTCAAGTTTTTAAAGTTTGTATACTCACTAGGTAACTTGTCTTTACTAAAAAAAAATACAACAAATATAGCATTTCTGCATGTTGTTTGTGCTGTACACCTCAATACATGACAGTATACTATATTTTTTTCTGACAGATATCAACAGTGAATTGGATGTTATACTACACCAGGAACAGCTGCCTAAAGAACTAGTTCAAGTAAGTGGAAGTTATAGATTAATGTGAAAGAAATCCACCTGTTATCTGGTCACAAAGATTAGTTTTCACTTCAGTCTACAGTTTGGACGAATTTTAAATTGTTATTCATAAATACCTCAGACAGTTTAGGTATTCCTATTGGTCGAGAGCCCGTCACGTGGCTGGTCTTAAACGGATGATAAAGACATGGGTAGCTGGTCTTAAACACTTTTCCAGTGTCACAATAAAATGTGGACTCCTAAAAATCCAGTGCCTCTTACCGTTTTATTGGTTGAACGTTCACAATCCTCACGTAGGCATGCGCAACACTACCAGCGAGTTAGAATTTTATAGTTCTAAATTCAACACGCAGAACATGCTACGCGCGCGTCAATCTCCATAAAAGGGTTGTTTACATCTCACTCGCCAGCTGAACACTCCATTATTTTGCTAGAGGGATGTTTCAAAAAGCATGAAGTGAACTTGTTGAACAAAATCAGGATTTTTTGAATGCATTATTTGATTTTTTTATACCAAAAAGGTATTTGTGAATGGGAATAAATGTGTGCTCGGTCGGTATTTATCACTCTGTTTAAGACCGCTTAGAGTCTCTATCACTCTGTTTAGATCGCTTAGACCTCGCCTCCAGCTCGGGTAATTATCAGCACCCAGACTCTAAGTGGTCTTAAACAGAGTGATAAAAACCTCTCGAGCACACATTTATTCCCTTATTCCTATCTGGTTTCGTGTGGTAAATATCAATGAGTGTATTTTATGCTTTTGGAAAAAGTACCCAGATGACTGTAATATCATGTGGGTAAAAGTACCCAGATAACTGCAATATTAGCTTTGATGTTGTCCTTATCTGGGCATTTTAACAAATTTCGCTGGTTCCCGCACAATCAAGAGCATAGAATACTCGCTGAGTGTATTTTATGCTTTTGGAAAAAGTACCCAGATGACTGTAATATCATGTGGGTAAAAGTACCCAGATGACTGCAATATTAGCTTTGATGTTGTCCTCATCTGAGCATTTTAACAAATTTCGCTGGTTCCCGCACAATCAAGGGCACACAGTACTCACGGTTGTTAACCAGTGAACAGAGCTGTAGTACGTTTTGTCAACAAAAATGGCTGCTTCGAGCGGTGCGAGGTTCGATAACTTTTAGAGAACAGAGATGCAGAAACCACACTGAAGGCCACAAAAAAGGCAGTGAATATTCTGAGAGCCTCACAGTTGTCAACCACTCAGCAGACCGTATCACGCAGAACCGTCGCACGCAGAACCGTCGCAGGCGGACGCAGCGTCAGCTGGGTATACGCACACTCGTGTTAACCACAGTGGCAGCTTCAAGTGGCACGAGAAGTGCTTCGGTAAGCGAAGAATGTTCGGCGAAATTTGAGAAATAAAGACAGTGTCACAAAATGTATTTCTTGCAGATTTTGCGGAAACACCATGTGCGAATAATTTCTCAACTAAGAGAATGGTTCTGAAGAGAACCAGAGGTATAAACTCGACGTTCCGGTCAGTATGCTCTGACCGTCTTCAGGAGACCGTCTTCCTGAAGACGGTCAGAGCATAATGACCGGAACGTCGAGTTTATACCTCTGGTTCTCTTCAGAACCATTCTCTTAGTTGAGAAATTATTCGCACATGGTGTTTCCGCAAACCCTTCATTATTTAGTATCTCCACCATGCAAAGCCTCAAATCTTACTTTTCTTGCAGATTATTGTCAGTCTGATATAAATAATAACAATATTAATATTTGTTTCGGGGGCACAAGAATATATTGCACTCACTATAACAATATTGTACGAGTCGAATATATATTCTTGTATATTCCCCTCAAAGCCATCCAATATTATATAATTATTGGTTGCGTTAGATGAGTTTGATTGTGATTTTCTTATTTTGTAGAAAATGGAATTGTTTAACAGTGAGGGGGATTTACCAGTCATTGATCCTGAACAGCTAATCTGGGTAAATTGCATGTTTGTGTTTATTTCATTTTCTATTTATTTTTTACGTTTTTTAATTTTTTTTAACTTGAAAGCTTCTTTTTTTAATGCATAATGGTGTGAATTTGTTTTTTTACAGTTCCAGTTCTTGCGATCACAAATGTCATTTCCACTACTTTTCATTGGTTTATCGCACAACTATTTCAACATAAAAAGTCAGGGATGACATTTTTTCCCCGGATTTTTTCCAGATTTGTAGATTTCAGAAAAGCCTAAACCACTGGTTTGTTTCCATCAAAGGTTTATAATGAGGAATTTCTATGGGCAGTTTTTAAGAGTGTACATTAACCCTAAAAGGGCCGGGGGGGCCTCAACTTTTTACTACACCACTCGAAGCATTCAATATTTGTATACTATCAAACCCATCGAAGAAATTAATGAGTGATAATTTGAGTAAAGATCATTTTAAAAGGAACAGCTTGCAATTTAAGGTCTAATTATTGATAAAATGTTCAGCTTGTAATTATTAAACTACATTACTTAGTTTCTTCAATGAATTGCCTCAGGGGTGGGGGGATGGGGTATGATAGGTATAACTTTCTCGGGCATGCATCTTTTCCTCAGATCTGCTGATTTCCTCATTTTTAACTTGTCGTGAATGCCATTACAAATTGAACAATACTGTACAAAGTCTTGTGTGGTTTGGAGTTTCCTCGTTTTTTTTCTAAATTCCAAATTGCATGCCTGCTTTCTTCATGCATAGTGCATTTTTAATCCTAGCTTTCTTAACCTTTTCCTCGTATGAGCAGTTATACATCAGCGAGAAGAACACAGATGCCAATGAGTTTGACTTCAAGAAGGCTCTTGACCTCCTACAGTATTTACCCAAGGTAAGGAGGTACTAGTCTCCCTCCCAGTCTGGTTTGGGATGTGATTCCCCTGCCTTGCAAGCATGGGTAAGCTGCCTCATCGGAAGAGAGGAAGGTCAACGAGAGAAATAAACCCCCGTCTTGGGAATTTTCGCATTTTAAATCAAGAAATTCTGAGCATACTTCACGCGTGTGCATTAAAGTTTGAATATGCATCAGAGATGAAAATTTTCCGATTTTAATCGGAAATCCGACTTTTTGAATTTTCCAACGAAATTTCCGTTTTTCTTACAATGTGTCCGACTAAATTTGATTTTGTAACGATTTTTTTCACAAAATGTCATTTTATTTTGATGGAAAAAGTCGATGGAAATGCACGTTAAAATCATCGCAAATGTAGTTTTAATCTCTTTCACCAGTTGTTATTGGGAGTGTTTCAACGGTAGAAACACAGGCCATAACACTGATCGGAGCCTTCTCCCGCTGGACATTAGGTTAATCATTGACAGGTGACATGGAAAAATCACTGTGTCGCACGTGCGTGCGAAGATAATATTCAATGGTACCAGTGTATGTACCGTACCGCACCGTACCGTCCGCTAGCACGTGGCCGGTCGGGAACGGGTAGCCTTGTGAACGATCCAGTGGATAAAATCTATTATGTTGTGCGATTTTCGGAGGTTTGAGATTTAGTTATACAAAATGCAATGCTTTAAAAATCGAGATTATTATCTCCCGGATAGCGAAGAGAGCATTAGCGAAACATTTCACTTGCATTTGTTGGAAGAGATAGACCATAATGCCTGATTTTCCCCCTCGTATGAATGCAAGTCGAGTTGTGTGGTTGAATCATGGACATGATTGAAGCACCATGAACGGTGCCCTAGTCTTTCGGACTTTTTCCTCAACTTTCTCAATTAAGAAGTGAACTTCTTTATTGATGACTCCATTACTCTAACCGTAATTCAGGTGTTTTATGCAATGAAAACACTGACTATTTTTGTTGGATGACCTAATGTTGGATTCCAGCCTGGAGATGTGGTGTGTGTGTCCTTGGGCAAGGCACTTTGTCACTCATTGCTTCTCTCCACCCAGGAGTTAATGGGTGCCTGTGAGGGCAGAGATGGTTATTGTGATTGATTTTAGCTGCTTTGCGCCAACATGACAGCATGGAGCTGTATACTCCCCAGGGAGCTGAGATGGTATTGCAATGTCCCACTGAGCAGGGTATTATGACGTAGCGCCTTGAGCACCAATCCTGGTCGATACGTGCGCTTTGTAAATACACATTATTTTATTCTTAATATTACAAACCAAAAGTTGCCAGACCCTTTTACTGCAATCTTGAGCTGCATACTTACCACTAGTTTAATCCAGCAATTTTATTGCAAGAAACTTCAACATAGTATGACTGACCTTCAAGCACTTAAGAATGAGTTTGCAGTGAATCATTTTGGCACAGTGCATTGGCCATTTAGGGAAAGCCACTTGGTTAAACTTCAGACTTTTTTTTTCGGAATAAGAAAACTACTTCTTCGTAATGTTTCAGTATAGCTGCTAATCTTAATTTCTCTCTGTGTGTCTCCAGGATGACGATGCAAAGATTGATCACCTGAGGCTCAATGTATGGTGCAAAGCCATTCTCAAAGATGAGTAAGTCATGGCCTTTATACTTTTTGGGAGTTTTAACTTGTTTTTGTAATTTATTGTCTTCAAACCCTTGCTTGATGATGGGGAATCATCTAAACAGTGGTAAATGTGAGTGGGATCTGAGCAAAGGTTTCAGGAAACTTCTCTGAGAAAATTGTGACAGGGTTTCGAAGCTCTAGTCCGGGCATGGAGGTGTTGTGCATCAATGGACATGAAGACGTAGCAGAAAACAACTGTGTGCTCCAATGTATAGGGATCAACCTGCTTGAAACATTGACATGGCCGTGAGTACAGCAGTCCAATGAATACCTTGAGCCATGCATGCTGCACACAGACAAAAAAATGTGTAGCCACAATCAGTTTGAGAATCCTTGTTTGGTGGAACCACAAGCCATTAAAAAGTTTTAAATATTCATTAACCACCTTCCCTCACAGCCAACCTAGTACGGCAGATAGGTGATGGGATTGTGCCTTTGATGATACAAGCATGGCATTTGGCGCTCAGTCAGAGTATGTCATGAGAAAGATAATTGGCTATAGGGCCATCACAGATTTGCCGTTTGGAAAAATATAAGTAGAATAACAAGCAATGGCAGCCATTTTGAAAATTGCTTGTTATTCTACCTATATTTTTTTCAAAGGACAAATCTGTGATGGCACTATAGCCAACTATCTTTCATAAGAAATACTCTGACTGTGTGCCAAAGGCCATGCTTGTATCATCAAAGGTACAATACCCCAAATATTTGCCCTACCTGCCCCACTAACCGATCCTGGCATATTTTTTTTTCAAGTGAATCATTTGCGAGCTCTCTGTATAAATGCAGATACATTTTTTTTTGTGATTTCAAGGTCTATACCCTAAGACCTTATTCGAAAAGTATGTCTCCCTCTTTTTGGTCGTTTGCGTAGTTGGTCAGCTGACAGAGGGACTGGGGTGGACCCTTTGGAGCATTATGAGGACACTGTGTTCTTCAGAACTGCTCGGTTAATACTGGAATCCGGTAAGTTCTGATAGAAATCCATGTGAAATAGTTAACATTTGTCCAGATTTTTTTTCTGGATTTCTGATTTCAAGATCCCCCCCCCAAAAAAAAGCCTAAATGAGAATTCTTCTTCACATTCGTTTTTGTTTGAAGGGTAATCTAGAAGAATTATGGGTGTTGAACTGTGCATTGGAACCATGTATCTGAGGAACCATGTCAGGAACCGGTTCCAGATTATGGACCGGGTACCCTTAGCAAACTTTATCAAATTATTTAGTAACTTCTCAGACAATGAAAAAGAAATGTTTTGAATGCCACTTGTGGGAAATTTTCAAAAATGAAAACCAGGATACATGGGAAAACCAAAACAGATTTCAGTCATTTCACACTTATGTGCATTTTAACGTGCCGCAGATGACGCTCGCAGAAGTAGCAGTTTACAACATAAAAGCAATGCAGCTCTTCAGACAACTTCTGCAGTTTGAATTTTCAGGTTGCTTTCTTTTTACGGTACCCGGTCACCTGGTTACCCGTGCTTTGCTTCAATAGGGTACCCGCATTCTCGTTATACTCATAAATGCACTCGACTAAATGGAATTACAAGGATATTTTTAGGAGTGCCTTTAAGACAAAAACATGTATACATGTACCACATAACCCAAGGCTGAATATTTGTGGATTTTTCATTTGCCTCCAAAGTAACCCCTGCGAATGGAGCAGGGATCCTCTGTAGACATGACACTGAAGGAGGAAAACAATTTTTCTCTTCAAAAGAGGCCTCTTAGTTGGACCTATACAGACAGGCAAACAGGACACTTCACAAAAACAGTAGAGATTCCCCAGAATATTGTGTACAAACAAACAAATACACCATCTTGGCAACAACCCGGCATTGCGCAGCGTCGATGCATATGTGCATTCCTTCACTGAATGCCTGGCTGTGTAGAGACGTAAATGACGCTGCCATGACTATCGGAGCGTACTGCGCGCGTATCGAAGACAGCTGACCATGCAGCTAGCACGCCATGTACGCTCGCGTTGTCTCTTGCACGTCACATCACGTACAAACATTTGTTTTTGAAGACTTTGCTATGCCTGTACTATATGGATACTGGAAGTTTCAGTTTTTCACTAAAGAAATTGTATCTTGTGTTAGGAACAACAGAGGTACGTACATTTAATATAAGTTCTTGCTCTATAACATGACGTGGAAATCTCGTGTTTGAAAGGATTGATTCTGAAAAACAAAAAAAACATTCAAAATTAAAAGTACTGCGTCGCACATTAAACACATCGACTGCAGTCCTAATTTATGGGTGGCTTGTGTGATATGTCGTAAGGTCACTACTTATTTACATACATTTACATACATTTGCATTGAGTTCAGCTCATGACTAGAGCGATGTCTGAAATCAAGTTGTTCCCGAGTCGTCAGTCAATCTTTTGCCATCTGGCGTGTCTAGTCGCTCCTAATTGTTTCAGACGTCAAACTTTTCATGTACTAGATTCAAATCTTTCCTTTAATTTGGTTCGGCGCAGCTCTGGAACGCCTGTCTGAACCTGGGGTTAGCCAAGTAGTCTGGTTCCCAGACCAAAATATTCTGACTATTCCTGATGAATTTTAGGTCCGGTAGCCTCCGGTAATACATTGTATTTTTATTTACGTCACGTGACTAAAACGGGAGGCATTCCTCCTTTTTCCGAAAATGTCTGAAGTTTGCCAAATTCATTTCGTCGGCAATCGTATAGTGCCCGAGTATTTCCAACTATAATATAGGTTTTATTAACTGCTAATTGCTTATTAAAACTTAAAAAACTAGTTGATAATTAATATCCATTGCTTTTATTTAGAAAACTTGAAATTCAACGACGATTTTGTACTCGGATCGTATACGAGGGGCGAACTTTTTGCTGCATCATGAACTACATGTAGTTTGAATTTGAAGACTGTTACCGGCATTTTCCAAAACTCGGCGTGGTCTCAATTCGGCTCCGCCTGCTAACAGTGCTATTTGGGTGTCTAACTTTGAAGATCCCAAGTCAAAATTAGTCAATGTTTTCTTACAGAGGTATAAAACTGTGTATCATAACTGTATGATATATGAAGCAAGTGATTTACTTTGATCCGAACAATAAATAGCTTTAAGTGATAAAGCGAATTCGGAAACAAAGCCGAGCTTTGAAAAAGGGCCTGACGGAGGCTGCCTGACCTACAATTTAGACGTGTGGACGTCGGGGGAAATTGTCAGGTCGGGGAATCAGACTATTTAATAGCCAAGTAGCATGTGAGTTGACCAAGCGAACCTTTGTCCGAGTCTCAGACAACTACCAAGTAGTGGACGTGGAATAACATGGTTGAAAGGAAAACGCAAACAAAAAGCTCAAGCAGCATTGACCAACATAAAAAACAGTAATTATGGAACTGATACACACCATGAAACCCAAGATGTCTGAAATCAAATTATTGTTGACAAAGTTGGACAAAACGTCTGATATTGGCACATTAGTGTCCATTCGTGATTGGTGAATCTTATGTTCGGCCGATTTTATACTGTGCAAGTTTAAGATATATATTGTCCCAATCAATGCAATGTCAGACATCTTTAGGTTTGCAGTGAGAGTGTGTGATGTCAAATCCACTGGCAAGCCCTTTGAGTGTGGGCTCAAAGGGTTAATTTGGTGCTGCTTTGTGTAACTCAAACACCAAAACTCCAATTATATTTTCTGTTTGTCGACCCAGGTGCAGATCTGGAATACTATCTTCCTGACGTTGACGCCCTGCTCACGAGTGACGAGTTGAAACCTCTTCAGGGCAATGCCAACTTTCAGTTCATCTTGAGGGCAGGATACGAACAAATGGAACGGATTGTAGCATAAGAATCTGAGTTTAAATCAAGTCGGTCACAATAAGTCACCACAAGCCAACCACAAGTCATTCTCAAGTCATCCAGAAGTTAACCGCAAGTCAACCGCAAGTCAACCGCAAGTCAACCGCAAGTCAACCGCAAGTCAACCGCAAGTCAACCGCAAGTCAACCGCAAGTCAACCGCAAGTCAACCGCAAGTCATCCACAAGTCAACCGCAAGTCAACCGCAAGTCAACCGCAAGTCAACCGCAAGTCAACCGCAAGTCAACCGCAAGTCATCCGCAAGTCATCCGCAAGTCAACCGCAAGTCAACCGCAAGTCAACCGCAAGTCAACCGCAAGTCAACCGCAAGTCAACCGCAAGTCAACCGCAAGTCAACTTTAAGTCAACCGCAAGTCAACCGCAAGTCATCTAGTCTGAGTTCAAGTCACAAGCTATTCATTAAAGTGAAATTTGATATGAACTGTTAAAACAATGTTTCAGCAAACCAGTCGTAGAGTAGCAAAAAGCTTTGCCTGTTAAGACACCAAGTCATTTATGACAAATTCACAGCCATTTTGTATCAGGAATATCTATGCATCTCGTGAGCTGTTTATGTTTAAAACAATACTTTGATTAATTAGCTAATCAACATGTAGCAGTGCTTTCTTTTTCTTTTTCAAAATTCCAAACTGAAGTGTATAATATGCTCCAGTGAAACCATTGAAGAAATGATAAACAGCTTAATATCCATTTAGATGTGGAAGATTCTTGCTCAGTTTATTCAGATGGATTTTATTTTGTTACGTTGGGCATTGGCAAACAGTGCCAGAGTTCAGGATTATGGAGCTTGTGTGCAAAAACCAATCTGATTGTAACACAGAAAACTACCGATTTTGATGTTATCTGGTAACTTTCCAATGATCTAAATGTATTAAATAGTTTTGAAAGACAAAGAAGAAACACACAAAAGCTTTCAGTGCACTGTATTTGTGTAAGGTTCAGGGATGTGAGCATGTTTGCATTACATGTACAGTTTATATTAGGAACCCTTCAAATTCCACGACTTGACTAATTTTAGGATTTTATGGTATGTTTTTTTGTTATACACTTCATTCATTCATTTCTTTTATTTGTCTCAGATCGTGGCCCGGGGGCCAAATTCCAAAAGACAATTACATTATAAACAATTAATTCTAAAAACGATTAAAACTTGCTTAATACAAAAAAATGAGAAAAATACTAGGCAGGCAATACCTTACAATTTTACGTAAACATACACCACATAACCAGGGAGACAGAACTATTCAAGAAAGGAGGGACAACATGCAGCCCCCCCCCCTAAAAAAACAACCATTACGCACAGTAAAATCACACAGAGCCGGCATTTAAGATGTTAATGAAGTAAGGGATGGGACTTTGTTGGAAGCGCTTGGTTCTAATAGGGAGTTCAGTAATGTGGTCACTGTTCCTTAGGTTCCTACCATGACTTGCTAGCCTCGTGGGGGGAGGGAGTGAGTTCTTGAATTAGTACCAAGTGCTTTAGCAAATTTTTAGCAGTGTCCTACTCTTCTGCTATCTAGTGCATCCAAGTTACTTAGGTTGAGCGCATCCAAGTATGAAGTGTACTGATTCCCCATGATGATCCTACAAGCTCGTTTCTGTATCCTTTCAAGGTCATCGGTTTGCCCTTGGTTAAACTAGAATGCCATATCACATCTGCGTACTCGACCATAGGTCTGACATAACTCTTGTAAACAACCAAAAGTTCCTCGTGATCAAAGCCAAATCGTTTTAGTGATCTCAACATGAAGAGGCGTTTGTTTGCTTGTTTTACCATGTGATCAACTTGGTCCTCCCACTTCAGATCAGCTTGAAACCAGAGGCCCAGAACCTTGGCTTTGTTGACATACTGGAGCTTTTCAGAACCAATGAACAATTCAGTGTGAATTGGGGCAGATTTACTGAAGCACACTTCAAGAACCTGGCATTCACATGGGTTTAATTTCAGGTGTTTATGTTTTGCCCAATCTGTGCATTCATCCAAATCATTTTGTATATAAACTGGTCATGCCATTGATTTTCCTATGGTCCTAATTAAGTGCCTTGAGGGACGCCTCCATTCAGAAAAACAATCAGAAGTACCATTGTTAAACCTGACACATTGCTCACGGTTGTGAAGAAAGTTACCAATGCAAGGAACGATACTACGATGCATACGATACTACGACGGGTATGGTAATCCCCCGTTCCACCCCGGCTACTACAGGGATTTACGCCATGCATGGTGCTTGGTTTTTGTGTGTGATCTGGTACACGGTGCCCTATGGAGCGTGACACAAAAGGGAACAAAAGATTGTTAGGGTCTGGTTTATTAGGGTCTGGTGTGACTTATATATGGTGGGCCTGGTGTGCCCTTTTCATGGCTGGGTCTGGTGCCCTATGTACCAGGGTCTGGTTTAGTTTCCCGAATTTCAGGGTATTGTGTGACCTAGGTATGGTGTGACCCATATATGAGGTGTGCCATAATTTCAGGATATTGTGTGACCTATATTTGGTGGGCTTGGTGTGCCCTTTTCATGGCTGGGTCTGGTCAACCCAGGGGATCTGGTGTATCCCACTATATTGTATTTCTTTGCCAGTTTGCCCATGGTATCTGGCAATGTTGTGTTGAATAAATAGCTGTGGCAAATTACATACAAACAAAATGATTGTGTGTTGTGTGTTTTATATCAGTTTGAGAATAAGACATTTTATCATTTGAATAAATGATCAAATGCTTTATTATCAGAATTTCTCAGTTGGTGTTTTTTACTTACGCATGTGTGACAAAATGCTTAGGAAATTGCCACAGAAGCACACTTGTATATCACACATCAAATTAATTAACTGCTGTGTACATGCCATTCACAATAAGAAATCAGCTGTGATACATGTACGATTTACTAATTATCTTTGCTATCGAAGTCCCACAGTAGAATTCCACTATTTGGAAACACACTGTGCAGGCATGCATGCATGCATGCCTGTGTAAAGATTTACTGCACAAAATGCCATTGCAAACCTTGTGGCAACACAGGATATATTATAGTGAGCTATCTTGAGCAGCCAATCAGCTGCTGAGTTGGCAAACTTTTTCATGAATATGCATTTGTACTTGTACTTGTGTGTGCGTTAAGCTTTTGGGTGAAGTTCCACTTATAAAATAGCCTTGACTACGGCTATCAGCTCGTTCCCATATGAGCTTGTTCCCGCTACCGCACACCGCGCGCGCAGCGACACAATGTTGTACTATACCGTTAGCCCCAACGACCCTTGCGTGTGCTTTGTGTGCATGTACATGTACATGTACGTACGCCCCACACACCCTTCCGCAAACAGCCGTACAGTAAGTCGAGGCGGAAAACCTCGACTTACTGTACGGCTGTTTGCGGAAGTGTGTGTGGGGCGTACGTACATGCACACAAAGCACACGCAAGGGTAATTGAGGCTAACGGTATAATAGTACAACAAGTGATTGTGTTGCGGCGCGCGCGACCCGCGGTAGCGGGAACAAGCTCGTATGGGAACCAGCTGATAGCCTTGGTCAAGGCTACTTATAAAAGGACACTGCACCTTGTGACACAGAAAACCATTGTATCTTTAGCTGTGTGTTTTTGCCTCACTGAAAGATCAATAAATTTGTAGCGATTCTGTAAAGGACAGAGTGTGAGGATGGGTAAATATGTTGACTTGCACAAATGACATTACAAATGGGATGGAAAATAAAAGATTCTGCACAGTATCAGCTTCTCAAGTGGAAAACTTTTCTCATGTATGTAAAGTACTTTTTAACAGCTTTCTTTCCGTGCATGTATGTTTAGATTTGGTTTAGGATTTCTTACTTAAAATGCCATTTTACTTTTTGTGATAAACAGGATTTTAAACAGGATCCTGTGCTAATTTATGCATACTGTGTCAGCTAATCAAAACAGAAGGATTAGACCAATGAGAACTCATGTTACATCAAACTTTCAGCCAATGGGGCAGCTTCTTATACTACTGGTTGACTTTGGTGGGAAAAGAAAGTGCAACTTTAGGCTCACTTTGTCACAGCCAATTGTGTGATGCACAATGAGTATAATTTTCTTTCTAAAGGGCAATTTCTATAGATGAAAACTACTCATCTATAGAAATTTTTCACAAGATTTTCACGAAATAGATATATGGATTTTACTCGAAAACTAGGAATTTCCAAGGTGGGTTGATTAGTCGCAAATGGAAGAGTTTTAGAAAAGGGGTATATTTCAGCCCAGGAAATTAATTCTGGTTAAAATAAGAGCATTGTGAAACTTCACTTTCAAACTCGAAAACTTTACTACACGAGAATTTAAAATTATATAAATTTCAGTATGGGTGTGTGTGTGTGTGTGTTGGGGAGGGAGATCAGCTTATGAATGAACCGCATTGTAGTTGCTGAGGGGATTTCAGTTTTGTCGATTGTCTTCTAAGTGCAAGGGGGTTATTATTTGTGCACATGTATTACAAAGCGTTTGGTTGTCAAATGAACAGTATTCCTTTGTGTTCGATGATGAATACATCGATGATGAAGCCACTTTTGATGACAACCGCAATATCTGAACTTTACTTGTGGCCGGCGCTTGTACTTTCACAGGTGGCGTGTGTGCGCAATAAATTATTTTGTACTGCAATCCGTCCTTATCGCTTGCTCTTTTACAACCACCCGAATTGAGTTATCATACGAATTCGTGATAACGACCGAAAGTGTGTTGATGTTTCTGATTCGAAGAGACAAAGTGACGGTCAAACACGCGGCAAAAGGTTATAAGGGCAGGCCCGGACGCGAATTTTTTTCTCCCAAACGACCAGGGTTACTGTAAGGTCATGGACAAATTCTGCTAAATGCGCTTCAAAAATCTGTCAGATTTATTGAAAATCTGCCAAATTCCCCAGAATTACTCGAAATACACTGTAAACACTAAAAATCACATGCAGTTTTTTAGTACTGCCTTAGTTAAGGTTCAAGTAACATTATAAACAATCTATAGTCACATAAAGATGATATGAAATTATTGCAAAAATTTCAGGCAAAACGCGGTTGCGTCACGGCGAAGTCCGGTTCCCAGGGAACCTCGGCACCTAGACCAACCTGTCCCATTATGCAAGGGTTTGTTTGAAAAGATTTTCTTCAAATTTGCTATGTTTTTCTGTCAAATAACCATTTTTGCAGATTTCTGCCAGAAATCTGCCCAAAAAAAATCCATTCCTTCAAAACCCGTTTGACAACCGAATTTTTTTCCCTTTTCTAACCTGAGGCTTTGGATGATTTTTTTTAAAGGGAAATAAAGTCCGAATTTCATAACGTTCAATCAAATTCACTTTTTTTTTAAATTTTATATTTTCTTTTCATGTTTTTATAAAAGTTAAGTCCAAAACGCCGTAGCGTACACCCAATTATGTGGATGTCGTTTGGGAGAAAAAACATTCGCATCCGGGCAAGGGTCCAGATAACCTTGACCAATGGTGTCCAGCCAAGTTTTGTACCTGAACAAATGGTCCAGGAGCCGTTTATCACATCACACGTATGCGGCGCCGTTCATGGCCATTATACGTATACATTAACATTACAGCGCACTTTGTTGGTACGTACTACGTACCCCCCATGCAGTAACCGCGACGCGAAAGACAATACGTATATACTGATCACTGCACTATCAGTGGGCGCGGCTTCAATTGTGATTGGTCTGATACGTCACCTTAAATTTGCACTAAAACCAAGTTGCAACGAAACGGCAACTGAGCTTGGGAGTTGGGCCTTGGTCCAGAATCGAATAATTCGGCCGAAAACCGAGGATGTTCAGTGTTGCTAAAAACTTCGTCTCTTCAACATCTTAGCATATGTCGAATGGTTTGTGTTTAATGAACGGTAAAGTTCTTATTTGAAGTTACTTTAAGGATGATGGTTTTGTGAGATGAGGCTGCCGAGGCAAAACTGACTTTTATTTTCGAATAAAATAACGCTGTTAGATAAACTGACGGGAAATCTCTTAGCGATCAATTATGACTGCTTCAAAAACGCACTGCGTTTTATGTTTCGTCGTCTTGCTGGGCCTGTCGAAGAGTTCGCTACAACAAGGTAGGTTTATAAATATCATTAACAGAAACTACAGTTAATCTAGGAATGATAATGGTATTCTAGATAAGAGAAAATGCACAGGTCACGAGTCTAAGTTGACGGAATGCTAAGTTTTTGCGAAAATCAGAAAGAATTAAGGTGCGTAGAAGAAGTTCTCCGTCAATATAGGCTTGTTCACTCACACCAAAAGACATTTTGAAAAAAAAGAGGGGGTGGGGGACAAAATTAACCCTTCTTAATTGTATTGTTTTATTTTCCGGTTTTTTTTTTTTTTTTTGGTTTGAGGGGCGTGGAAACTGATCAAACAACGACCCTCCATCCGACACCTTTAGCTAGCATAGCTGAAAAAGATCTTGTGAATTTCGGATCTTGAGAGGATGGTTAGGTTGCCGTTGTTGGGTCTTGACGTATTAGCTGTGTACAATTGTATATTCACATTTTTTTGGTGGGGGGAGGGTAATTTGTCCAAAAACCTATTGGACATCGCATACAAAAGTAGACGTATGTAAGTGTTGAATATTAAACCAGTCTGACACACGTTACAAAAATCTCTATATAATATCTGGCAAAAGTGCATCACGAGCAAGGCGAGAAAAATGTCACTATGTGCCCAACCTGAAAAAACTTAAAGTATATTTGACCAACGAGGATCGAATGACTAGTAATTACGAAACAGCTTGCCATGTTAAAATTTGTAAAAATGTATACAGCTCTTAGGCCAAAAAAAAAAAGTCTCCGGTTTCTGGTATGCGCGCGCGTCGCCGTAGCCATGCGCGTCGGCAAAATGAAAAAGTTTTTTTTTCAATGAAAGATGATGTCTCAAAACCGCCAAACTCACTGGTTTGACTGGAATTCTGCTGCTGCGCAATTTCAACGTATTTTTCGATGGGGTTATGATCGAGAATAAGCTTTATGTGGCCTCTCTGGACTCCCATATATTTGCACTAAGTTTAGTCGGGCACCATTTGCAGTCATCAGCCGACATTTGAAGCAAATTTGAAGCAAAAAAGTCGGGTAAAAAAAAAAAAAAAGCCGCGTCGCCGCACCACTTTTTGGACAAGCTCCATACCAGAAACCGGAGACTTTTTTTTTTTGGCCTTAAATGAGTTCATATGGAACATGCATGTTATACAAATATTGAGTGGCTCAGAGTGGAATGGGAGGAATATTATCGCAAGGTAAAATCTGGACTTTCCTATTTAACGAGGCTAGCCGAGTGGAATGGAAAAGTCCAGATTTTACCAAGCGATAATATTCCTCCCATTTCACAATTTAAAGCCACTCAATATTTGTTTTATATAACTGACATTATAGATTCTTGTCATTTGATTTACACTCAAAATTAACCAACAAAATTGGTGGGAAATGTATTTCTTCCAAACCACCCATTCACGAAATGTTTCAAACCAACTCTGTAAAGTTCTACTGCCTCTTGAGAACAAAACGCGCAACGCTCAACTCGCACACCAGCACGCATTTGCACACACAAATACCGCGCCATAAAATCGATGCTGTAGTCCACTCATTATTTTAGGGTCCGCTCATTAGTCCAACGCCTCATAGGTCCGACGCTTCGTAAGTCCGACAAAATGGCATCCCCTATAAAAGCCCATAATCCCGACGCCTCATAGGGTCGACGCCTCATAAGTCTGATAGGTCCGATGCCTCATAGCTCCGACGCCTCGTAGGTCCGACAAATTAAACGCCTCGTTTTTCCGACGTCGGACTTATGAGGCGTCGGACCTATAAGGCGAAATCAATAAATTGTATGCCTCATAAGTCCGACGCCTCATAAGTCCGAAATTTCGGACTTATGAAGCGTCAGACCTGTGAGGCGTCGGACTTGATACGGCCCCATTATTTCCCCCTCAATTGTGGGTAGCTGCAACCCTCAGAAAATTAAGACTTCAATGTATCGACCTCTTAAACCGTTTCACTGATACCGTTTCACACCAAAAAATACTGTTAGTTTTTGTTTTATGACGCCATTAAAATGCCGCAGGGGGCAAGTTGCGTAACATGCATAACTTTCTGCTGATGCATAACTTCTGATAGCATGGATCTACTTCAGTCATTCAAAAAAAATTCAGATCTGTGAAAGAACATGGACTTTTAAGACATGCTTCATTGGTGTATCAAAGTTGATTGATTTAAAGGGAGGGGAATCATTAATCCAGGTCACTTATATTTAATTTTGAATCACCCTGTTCGCGGATTCCATTGTAGAAACGGTTTTCTTATACGTATTCAACGTGTGGGCCCCAAATTAAGTTTCATCAGTAATCACACCCGAACATTCACAAGAGTTCACGTTTGCAATTGGACTACAGGCGATACTGACTTTAAGGTCAATACTGCAAACTTTTTGTTTGGTTCCGATAAGCATGGGATATGTTTTGTTGGTGTTTAATTATTGTAAGTTTGTTTCTGACACACCAATCGTAAATTCTAGCTAGGGCTGTATTCAAGTTTCTTTCTATCTCTTTGTCACTGGTGGGACTACGTGTTCGAGTCACCCAGAGCTTGCATGAACAAATCACACTCTTTAGGGATACAAAGCGCTAGGCCACGTGTGTAAATAATAAATAACAGGGAACTTACATTTTAGCCATCTGGTACGACGGTGTTTAGTGGTATAGGGCCTCAGATTATGGAGGACGAAAATTGGCCATCTTCCTTTCTTCTACCAGAAAAGCAAAAAAAGCAGATTTTACGTTTTTGTATACAATGAATTTTTCGACCTTTCTACCTTTATGGTACCTGGAAAGCAGATTGAACGCTTTGTAAAAACGCATTTTTCTGCTTTTCCGCCACCTGAAAAGCAGATTTTACTTAGGTGGCTGAAAAGTAGCCATCTGCTTTTCTCCTTTCAGAAAAGCAGAAAAGTGGATCTAATGTTTTGACCACAACTGTGCATTCCACTTGTTTGCTTTTAAATACCAGAAAAGCAGATATGACTTAGGCGGCCGAAAAAGTGGCTATCTGCTTTTCTGCTGAAAACTGAGCAGATTATAACGTTCCCAAACGCAATTATGGCCAGTAATCAGTAGCACCAAAAAAATGGACGATTCCAATAGTGACATCGCCTCCGTCGTGCGTCATCACCGCTCATGCCCGAAAATCCGTCCAATCCACAGACCGTTTTACGCGCAACGAAGACATGCTCACGCCTCTCGCATTGTGATTGACACCGTGGAGTTCAGGATACGGAACTCCGCGGAGTTCAGGATACGGAACTCCGCGGAGAATGACGACTCACACAAAGAAACCAAATTTGAGGGACTTGCTGTCCAAGGAGCCCCTTCCACGACCATTTTCACCGTACGACGAATGTTTATCCTGTCGGAACTAAATCAATATTAAGTTCGGATATTTTCACTGATGACGTCATCATTGTAAATACAATTTATACTGAAACTTATACAATCCGAAATGGTGGGGTTTTTTTGTTCAAGTTAAAACAAATGGTTCCACTGGAAACGGATGTATATATTTTTGTTCAAAAAAATATTGACAACTTAAATCGCAAATAAAATAGTTCTAACTCAACAAACGCTGTAGCTCTAGTTGTACATGGGTCATTCCATGCGACCAACGCACCTGTTTACCTCATATCTTCCGATTTTGATAGAAATTGCTGTGCTTGTAGGTCCTGATGAGCAATGAATGCACACCAATTTTTAGCCCGATCCGACCTACCATGTGGTCAGGGCATAAACCATAAAAAAATGGACATTTTTAGAGTAAAATCCCACCCTTTTGGTAGAAATATGTCAAAGCCATGTCAATTTTCATCGAATATATGCGAATTTGGTATTAAAATAATAGGAATTGCATGTTCAAATCAACTTTTTTGTCAACATTAAATTTTGATAAAAGAAGGTCATGTTACGAAGCTCTTTCTGAGTGCTGTTGCTGTAGCCATGTTTATTGATATACATGTAATAACAAATCTGACTGCAGTTGGTGTGATTTATTATGTGTACGATGCCTGCGAACATAGACATGCTCGGAGTATATGCGGACAGATCGAGGTGGACTATATTATCGCGGGCGGGAAGTAGTTTTTACTACAATGATCTCAGCTTTTTAATTCTAATTAGTCCAGTTTTCATCGAATATATGCGAGATAAGTCCAGTGCGGACAGTGCGAGTCGGTAAAAGCGGCTCAGGAAAGCGTTCATCCGGCCCGCGCGCGAGGTCATGCATACAGAGACCACACGAACCTGCACGTGCAGTGGCCGAAAATTTTGTAGAAACACGCTGCGGTGTATCATCAAGTTCGAGCGGTAAAATGTCATTATAAATATATTTCAACGTGAAAATACATACACAGAAAAGAGAGATTACGTTCTGTGAATTAATTTGCAGAAATTATCTTTCTCCACTGATGTTTGTTTGGTATTTTCTACGATTCAAATTCGTCCTGTTACGCGACTGTAGTCATGCATGGCACATCATGGTCCCGGCCGGTACCGTACCGTACGTAGGCCATAGTCACTGGTTCCGGTCCTACATCGTAGCTTTGATTCCGTTAGCATGCGATGGGAACCAGCGAATACCGATGTCACTGCTGCCGCACGGAGCATCGTTCAGCGACATGGCTTCGATGTCGTGCATCACAAATGCGTCAGAAATATAGGATATTTCGTCAAGATTTAGCGTGTCAAGATGAATATCGTGTGCACATCGGCGGCTGAAAATGTGATCGGCATTTTGTTTTCTGCGTACGGTGAGTCATCATATACTGACACTGTGACAGCTCGGTTACTTCTCCCACGCGGTCTGGGTAAAATTTCCCGTGTCGAAAGTCCAAGTGCGGACAGTGGTCACATTTGACCATTTCTCATTTTACCATCGTCTCGGTAAAACCTTCCAAAAAAAAAGTCCAGTCGAACGATACTGGAAGACTTCATTCAAGGGATGTTTTGGTCAAACATTAACTATAGCCGTGTCCGCACTGGACTTCTTTTTTATTATTTCATGTTGACACGCTAAATCTTGACGAAAAAGCCTATATTTCTTACGCATTTGAGACAATGATGCACGACATCGACGCCATGCCGCTGTACGATGTTCCGTGCGGCAGTAGTGCCATCGGTATTCGTTGGTTCCCATCGCATGCTAACCGAATCAAAGCTATGATGTAGGACCGGAACCAGTGACTACGGCCTACGTATACGGTACCGGACCATGATGTACCATGCATGACTACACTAACAGGACCAATTTGGATCGTAGAAAATACCAAACAAACATCGGTGGAGAAAGATAATTTCTGCAAATTAATTCCCAGAACATAATCTCTCTTTTCTGTGTTTGTATTTTTCCGTTGAAATATATTTATAATGACATTTTACAGCTCGGACTTGATGATACACCGCAGCGTGTTTCTACAAAATTTTCGGCCACTGTGCAGGTTCGTGTGGTATGCATGACCTCGCGCTCGGGCCGGATGAACGCTTTCCTGAGCCGCTTTTACCGACTCGCACTGTCCGCACTGGACTTATCGTCTCGGGAAAAGTGACCTGGTCAGGTTTCCTGGGCACTGACTCCTGGGCAGCAGTTGGCCAGTAGAAGTAACCGCTGGACTCAGGAAAAGTAACTGAGAGGAAAACGTCCCAGGCTGTCCGCACTGGACTTAAAATGGGAAAAGTACCCATAGTCTCGGTTAGTTTTACCCAAAAAAGTCCAGTGCGGATAACTGCGCAGAATAATTTCTGAAGACCCTGCCCTTCCCCGAAAGGAAGAACAAAATTCACTGAGACAAGTCTACTGATTGGCGACCAGGGGCACGATGTGTTTTTTTTTAAGCTATCGATCTATATCTGAGCAAATTTAAGACGTTAGTGTATCGACCTCTGAAATCGTTGTATTGAAACCGTTTCACAAAAACAATGTTGCTTTTAGTTTTATGAAGCCATTAAAATGCCACAAGGGAAAAGTTGCAGAGCATTCATTCATATCTTCTGATGCATAACTGATAGCATGGAGGCTATTTCAATCATTCGATCTTTTTAAGGGGAACAAAAATCATTATTCCAGCTCACTTGCATTTTCAATCACCATGTTCGCGGATTCTTGTCAGTATATTATAGAAACGGTTTTCTGTACGTATTCAACGTTTGGGCACTACCGTAAGTTTCATCGACAATGACACCCGAACCTTCACAAGAGTTCACCTAAACTCCAGGCGAAACTGACTTTAATACGGAAGCGTATATGACCATCTGAGTTACTGCGTTACTGAGATAACATATAGTTCCATCATGAAATATCTTTACAACTCGGAATGCCGGCCGCGATAGCCCATCATGAAAACGCTGAATCGCATGAAAGCCTATCATGGAAACGTGGAAATCCGTGGTAGGTTATCGTGGAAACGTGGCATTCCTTGATATCACAGTATTCCACGTTTCCACGATAGCCTTTTAGGGAATTCCATGTTTCCAAGATAATTTTATTTCAGTAACGCAGTAACGCGGATGGTCATATACGCTTCCGTACTACTTAAGGTCCGTACTGCAAACGTTTTGTTTAGTTCTGTGGAGCATGATTTGGTTTTGTTCGCGTTTATTGTAAGTTTGTTTCTGACTCAGTAATCGTACTGTTAAAAAAATTCTGCGGCTGCTATTCACAGAGATTCATATGTAAATTATTATTACAATGGCCAGGCTATGTACAGTGGTTTCTTTGTTGCCAGTAGAGAGGGCGCAAACAACTTCTTTTTTTGTGAATTCACACCACTGTTGTAAAATACACAGTTATGTGCTCTGTTGGTGAACAGTTGTTTCTATGTTGACGGCTGTTTGAGAACAAGACATGCAGTGTACACAAAATATTTGCAACCTTCAACCATGATGGTTGAATAAGATTGCTTTGAAGACAGACAAAGGCAAACAAATGAACACAAAACTTGCAATGCCGTATCAAACCAAGTGACGGTCATGCAGCATTTAAATCCACACAAAACAATATACCATGCAGTCGTGACGTGCATGTGGGCATATCATGCTGGACAAGAAGGTATGTGTGGGAAAAACACCCTTTTTAGAAAAATTCCCATATCTGGGAAATAAGTGATGGCCAGATATGGGAATCTTTCCCACTCTTTAGGGATACAAAGCGCGGTAGGTCACATAAATAATAAAGAAAAGAATATTGCAACCTGACGCTACTTAAGCGGTTGTGTACAAAATCTATTGAGAAATAACAACATTTGAAATGTTTCTCAGTCCCAGATTCATGTCTTATCATAAGTTTTGCAATGACTGACCTTCATTGAGATGATAATTATGAAGAAACTTAGCAGCGTCAGGTTGCAACATTCTTTCCATAATGAATAATAGCTGGACCTAAATTTACTGCAGAGCCCTGCGGTGCGTCGGTGTTTAGTGGTAAAGGGCCTTAGATGCGTTGCCTTCATTATTCACAGACTGACTACTTTCACTTATATATGACTTAATCCAGTTGATTACAGAGGCTGACACACTCACCCTTCCAAATGTATCCAGGAGAGTTGCGTAATTAATATAGTTAAGTGTTTTACTCCAACCTACAAAAACAGTGCATGTTTATTCATGAAACAGAACAATGCTATCAAGAGCATGTATAGTCAACCAGTTACCTTTAAAACATTTTAAAGTACAGGCGTCGTCGTGCTCCCACACAGTATCCTAGTTGATAGCGTGATGAGCTATGGATACAAAGATCCCTTGTTCGAATCTACGTCATCGCCAAAAAGCCCACTGCCCCCCCCCCCCAAAAAAAAATCCGTCCATAATTTTTTTTGAGTAATTTACCCTGTTCACAGTCAACCAACCCAAACCAACCAACCAACCAACTAACAAACAAACAAACACCCCAACACCCCAACAAACAAACAAACAACCCCAACATAACCTCTTTGGCGGAGGTAATTAACAGATATAATGCTAATCAGATACGTCATTTCGCATATCCATATAATTTTCAAAATTAATAAGGATACAAACAATGAGGTCGCTGTACTTAGGCACGGTCCCTTACAGAAAGAAAGACTTCTTTGTAAGTCTGGTTTCAATAACATTTTTTTTTTCTTATTATTTTCATATTCTCACACCTGCAACAATATTTAAGAAACAAACGCCTCTGTCACCGATACCATGTCCTGCTCTGTTCCATGCTCCACTGAGATTCTTTTATATCCAATTTCTGAGATTACTCTTTTTCTAGGGGTGGGGATTACTGTGAGTGAGGCTTTTGTGTTTTTGTTGAAAGCTTGCCTTGTTCATTGTAATACAAAATATGATCTTTATCACGTTCGTCGTACTTTGTAGGCATGCCGACTAGGCTTTTGGTTCAAGCTGCACTTTCGGTCGGAGTTCGCCAGTGGCGCACCTAAGGGGGCTCTCGGGGGCTTTTTTTTTGTTATTTTTTTTAGGCCCAAGATTTGACCTTGGTGATGTGTGTGGCCTATTTTCGAGTAGTATAATAGGGTTGTAAGTGGCGCCACCAACGTCAAAATAGTCCACCCCCTAAAAATTTAACTTGGAAAATTGAAAAACAAAATTATGAGCCCCCCTCCCCCAAAGC
Source organism: Patiria pectinifera (assembly GCA_029964075.1). Lineage (NCBI taxonomy): Eukaryota > Metazoa > Echinodermata > Asteroidea > Valvatida > Asterinidae > Patiria > Patiria pectinifera. The sequence continues at coordinate 9,310,835 of CM057142.1, read as the reverse complement.
CAAATCCTGGGTGCGCCACTGGAGTTCGCCAAAATATGGTGGTAACCCCAGCAGAACTGAACCCATCAAACCCTAACGGCATGTTTTGTTGGAATCTATCAGGATAAGGATGGGTACAGTGCTTAACTGACAGGCTTTTACATTGGGTTGGCACACCTTCAGAAACAGAGTCAGATTATGTGTGTTATACAGTTGGAATTTGCCGGGATGGGTATGGTTCCTAGTAAATCATGCTAGGGAGTTAGGGTTAAATTTAAACATGACTGATTAGTTTGGGTCCAGGAATTTCACGTGATGTTTTACACATTTTATGTGGAATTCCATGCATGTACCGTATAGGTGTGGTAACATGAACAGGGAAAAATTTGGACCCCAAAGTGTAACCATCAAATGTCAAACTAAACAGACACACATTTGGGCAAGTTCAGGCGAGGACCATTATGCGACTATTGGTTGATTTCTTCGTGACGTTATACTTACGCCTGTGCACATTATATCAACGTACGATTAGTCATTAAGGTAGACTACATTCCAGATTTGCTGTGGAATTCCATGCATGTACCGTATAGGTGTGGTAACATGAACAGGGAAAAATTTGGACCCCAAAGTGTAACCATCAAATGTCAAACTAAACAGACACACATTTGGGCAAGTTCAGGCGAGGACCATTATGCGACTATTGGTTGATTTCTTCGTGACGTTATACTTACGCCTGTGCACATTATATCAACGTACGATTAGTCATTAAAGGTAGACTACATTCCACATTTTATGTGGAATTCCATGCATGTACCGTATAGGTGTGGTAACATGAACAGGGAAAAATTTGGACCCCAAAGTGTAACCATCAAATGTCAAACTAAACAGACACACATTTGGGCAAGTTCAGGCGAGGACCATTATGCGACTATTGGTTGATTTCTTCGTGACGTTATACTTACGCCTGTGCACATTATATCAACGTACGATTAGTCATTAAAGGTAGACTACAGTCTCTTGTATTACGTTCATCCCGAAGACAGAACAGGAACAACACATTCTTTGTTGTCCTCAGAAGCTCACCTTTTTTGAAAACGGTCCTCGAACACATGATTGTACGTAATACAAGAGACACATAAACATCGATGCACATTATGAATTACATTTCAGATGTGTTGTTCCCGTTTATTGGGCCAGACGTAATCTATGTGCCCTCTGCAGATGACGTGTCATCTGGGGAAGTGCACATATCTATACCCTTTCCCTTCTTGGGTCGAAACTACACCTCGTTCTATGTGAGTTCCAATTTTATTGAGTTATTTGTAGCGATGCTAAACTAATGTATGCAGGGTGAGTAAAAAGAAAGGAAACACAAATGGTGCCCCATATTTTTTGAAGAATTTCTGCATGCAGCACCTTCCAAATGTAGGATACGAAAGCCCAATTAAACGTTCACGTCCTTTTTGAGTTATTGAATTGAAAACAAACACCGTTTTTGTATTCTTGTCCAAGGATCACATCTAAGGTACGTGGTATTTCAGTAAAAATTAAACCATGTCGTAAACCTCAAATTGATATCAGAATAATCTCATACGTCCCCGGGGTAGGCAAGTAGTAGGCAGGGCAAAACTATAAACCCTGAACATTCATAAAGCATGTAATTTTAACATTTGAAGCAGCATGTTTTTAAATAAATGTTATGATATTAAGTGGCAGTTATCATTGTTATAAGAGGGTTCTTATGTGTTTTAGATAGGCCTATGTGAATTATTTTCGTTTTGCTGAAATATCACCAACCTTTGTGGTGATCCGTGGACAAGGTTAAAAAAAAGGTGTCTGTGTTCAAAACGCCATAACTGGAAAAGTACATAATCGATTTGAATGATTCTTGCGCTAAAAGAACGCTCATTAATTGGGCTTTCATATCCTTGATGTGTGAAGCACTACATGCAGATTCTTTTAAAAATAGTGGGGAACCACTTGGGTTTCCTTTGTTTTACTCACCCTGTATTGTTCCCAATATAATTAAACATTAAAGGCGAAGATACGAGAAAGAGGTGTAAACGAAACATATACATCTCGTAGTTAAACTCAACCCAACATAATGAGCTTTTTATTTAGGAAAGTTAAAAAAAGGATTCAAATTAATTTCCTTAAAACAAGTGTTGTCGAGACAAGTCTTTTCGTTTTGTAAACCCATTGTTTTCTGTACACTTTTATGAAAGTGATTCAACTTTTTGCTTTTGTAACATTGGAAGATCACCAGATCAAATCAAATTAAATTAAATTCAGATCACCAGACAATAACATTATTTTGGTTCATGGTCACTTTCTTACATAATAATCACAATACGCAACCTTCTATCGTAAAAACCTTTTTCAGGTGAACACAAATGGAGTGATTTCATTCAATGAAGAACTTACTTCGCCTCAAAGCAACCAAATACCCTTGATGATTGAACCGCTGATTGCAGTCTTAATGACCGACATATCGACCGAGAGATTGGGCTCCATAAGCCGTCGTCAATTCAGTCTGCGGACACCCCGAAATGAGATGTTGTTCTGTGAAGCAGATGAAACAATCAGAGAGGTGTTCCCTAGTCAGTCCAACTTCACGACATCGTTGTTGTTGATTGTCACCTGGTACAGAGTTCCGCCTTACTCTTATTTAACAAAGGTAGTTGTGAGTAATGTCTATTTATCATTATGGGAAGCGGGGGCTGGTAGCATTGACGATTGTGCACACTACTGGAATATATATGGTGCTTTTCAGGGCGATACATGCGCGAAATAAAAAAAAAGGCACCCACAACGGCCGATGGGACAAAAAAGGGCAAGACGTGTTTTTAAAAAGGGCACTTGTTCAGAAAAAAGGGGGGGGGGGTATGATACCCCCTTACCCACCCGCTGGCTACGCCTATGCCCTTTGAAACTGCCTCAAGCAACACAAGTGATGCAACTTTCATTCATTACTACAGCATGTGCACTGGTATACATAATATACATTAACTTCCAATGTAATGACTTAATCGTTACCTTCGTGTATAGAGAGCAAACATTTGTCATGACTGTTCTTGTGATACAGTATGTATAGAATACCTTTGACTAGCTGCCAAATTCAAACTTCCAAAATTCCTTTCTGATAATTGTACTTTAAAATAGTTATGGGTTTACGTACGGCTACCAATTCTTTTTGTTATTGATTTCAGGAAAACACATTTCAAGCCATTTTAGCGACGGATGGTTTTCGGTCCTTTGCTGTGTTTAATTACGAAGACATACAATGGATCCATGGAAGCATGTTTTCATCTTCAGATTTCGCACAGGTATAGAATTACGAAAAACGTTACACGATGTTTTACATACTCTAAATCAACATGCTACAAATTGTTGTTTATTGTTGCTCTGATTTTTCGCGAAGAGGTTGACCATAGCATCGGCAGAGTTTCGCCATTTTTGACTCATAAAGCATAACCATTAACTAGAGATTTTGAAATGCCTGTTCAAATCGTATCCAGGTTGGCTTCGATGCGGCTGATGGCAGCAATTTCTACACTATCCCTGCATCATTAACAGAGGATACCCTCTATGTCCATCAATACTCCAACATCGGCATCAGAGGGCGATGGGTGTTTCGTATCGACCAACCAATTGTGGAGAGTAAGTAAATTCCATAAGGACACAACCAATAGAAACATTTCAAGTAAAGGGAAACATGTTGGCACAGTGATTTTATTCCTGTTTTTGAAAATATATTACTGGGATTCCAATCCCTAACAGGCTCAGGCGCGGTTCTAGAGCCCATATTTTAGGGGGAAGGGGCTATATTGCGCAGGGGTGGATCCACAAATGTGTGCAGGGAGGCCTGCTGAAATGTAGACCAGTTTTGTTTTCTGGACACTTAGGCCTCAGCAAATAAAACAAGTCGGGGGGGGGGGGTCGTACCATATTTTCAATGGGGAGCGCTAATATAATCCTACAATCATGCACATATATTATATTACATATTAGTGTGCCAACGCCCCCTTCTCACGTCTATTATTTTAGGGGGAGACTATTTGCATGTGCCGTCATCTAACATTTGCTTCTGCAATTTTGTTGCAGAAATTGGGGGGGGGGGGGCTAGACAAAACACCCCTGCTCTGGAGTAATTATCGATTGGGTTCCGAGACCCTGTCTGATTCCTAAAATACGATTCCCGCATTTCCTCCTACCCCTAAAACTGCACATGTCCAAGATCTCTTGATAATCAGGCCGTCTGAGATATACTGCCGCCGTACATTTATTAAGGAACCCCGGGTTTTATTACCGGAAGAATAGTAATGGTATAAAAAAGATGATTACAAAAATATATTTAAAAACTTTCGAATTCTTTTGCAGTTCCAGGTGTGAATTCATCTCGGAATGCTAGTGAGATCGCTAAAGTGTGTGCTACCCCAGGTAGGTATCATCACAGTTCAGTCTCAGTTCGACTAATGATTTTTGGGATTTTCTTCAGCTACTCCGGGTAATGAATCATTTTTCCTAAAAATCATCCGCATTACACGGTTGTTGAGCGCCCACTTTGATACGCTTATGATACCTAATATTCCCATGTATTTCCAGGATTCGTCGAGAAGTTCGATAGCTCAGCTGGTAGGGTCTTGATTTTGAACCGCGAGGGATCCTCGCGGTATGTGTACGAAGCACCATCTTTACCCAATTTTCTTTTCATGTCTAATCTGAAGCCTTGAGGAATGTTTTTAAAGGGAAATATAGTCCGAATTTCAGTACGTTGGAATTCATTTCTTCCCCCCCCCCCCATTTTATTAAATATTTTTCCCCTCAAGTTTTTAAGAGAAGTAAAGTCCAAAACGTCATGCGTATGTTGTTCGGGGTAAAAATAAAACGCCTTCGGGCAGGCTGACAAAAATACATAATGCACTGTCTCAGTTTGTATAAAGAGCGATGGTGATTGGGGACAAGACCGGAATATGCTAGAGTAGAACAGATTAAGTTCGGAATCATGGAGCGAATGTTAGTTAACTAAAGCCAGTTTTAGTCAACTAAAAACAGTGCATCAGTTAAAGGCTTCTTCTTTTTTATTTTAACCAAACTTAGATGGAAGTCAGTGCTTAGCTGATGGTAATCCTCAAGGATGCACCTGTTTGATTTCACCTCCTCAGTGTTCATGTTCGGAGGGATTCTTTGGCTTAGATTGTTCAAGTAAGTTTTTAAAAAAATCTCATCTTTGTAACGGCAAACCGTTTGTACTCCTTTTCCTTTAATTTGCCCACAAAAACTTTGGAAACCTGTGGCCAGAGTCGCAACAAGTCACTGATTTTTGTGACTTGAGTCGAGTCGAGTCAATTTAAGAAGTGGCTCGAGTCGAGTCGAGTCATTAGGTCAAGAAGGTCGAGTCGAGTCAAGTATTTAGCTCGAGTCATTTCGAGTCACAAATGTTTACAAACTTTACAAAATTTAAACACAAAAGAGAAAGCACTTTTTTGGCTTTCTTAATTTTACATTCAGGCTATTACATGTGATGACACCACATTTGACTCTTAATGAAAATAAAAAGGGGGTGCCAACTAATCGCCATCCAACTAATGTGCACACTGATCAAACCGATTTTATTTTTGAGACTCGAGTCTTTTTAGCCTTCCTTGTGTCGACTCGAGTCAAGGGCGGATCCGGGGGGGGGGGGCAAAGGGGCCATGCCCCCCCCCCCAAAAAAAACGAGACCAATTTTTTTTTTTATGTGACATCGCAATAAAGGCAGGCAATGAGTACACCACCATCTTTTCCTCAAAAAAAAACATTGGTTAAAGTGGTCAGAAATTGCCTCAGATCGCACCACAGAGCATCTAGAATCCAAAAAAAATTTGATGAGGGACTCGAGTCGAGTGGAGTCATTTGCTCGCAGTGACTCGAGTCGAGTCGAGTCACCGAAAATTGTGACTCGAGTCAGACACGAGTCGAGTCATTGACTTGAGTAATTACAACTCTGCCTGTAAACAGCTGACAAAACTTTTGCGATCTTTACCGATATATGAACAACTTGCGCGCATCTGCTCACGGAGCTCCGTGACCCTATACGGGTGCAACCCTGCAAAAAAAATTCCATAGACACTAGTGCTAAATGCGCATACTTCAAAATTCTTTTAAAAACACTCAGAACTCTCACAGGTATTCCAGCTGCACAGAAAAATGATGATCATTGTGTCATCTTTCATATTCTTTTCATTTTTTGGTGGGTTGACCGTTGACTTTTCGAGATATTCTCACCCAAAGAAGACGACCCCTATTTTCCCCAAAGCGGAAAAATAGCAATCTTGAAAAACGATCCCTCTACAACATGGCAAAAAAGCGCCACTTTCGAGCCCAATAGCATCCAAAATGCTCAGAATTGGAAGCCCCAGGTCCGGGCAAGAGGTTCAGTACCATATCTCTTCAATTTCTTAATTTTATGGCACTCAAAACTCTCTAATATAGAATACTTTGAAGGTATAACTTTTAGTTATGAGCTCGGCGGACGGATTTTTGGCCTATTTACAGGCGTGCACCCCTACGCTCAGTGCATGAAAATGACACGAAAACAGAGCCCTCATTGCAAACTTTTGTCAGTAAAAAGAAAGAATGTCAATGTTTCTCACCAATTCGCTACGCATTTGAAAGTGTAGATTGGTTATTTTTAAAAAATATATGATGCACGGGGAAAAGTGGCTTTTTCACTCCAAAAACGGGCGTAAAACATCAAAATCGGCAAAGTCAATGTAGGTCAACACGATTATTGATCATTTTCCGGTGGGTTGTCTCACTAAATTGAACGGCACAGTCGTTCTCTTTGTCCCACAGACTCAACTCGTTCTTCTAAATAAACTACATGAAATATCCTTTCCACACATATAAGAATCATTTTGATTGGAAGAGTGGACGAAAGGGCTTTTTTGCTTCCAATCATGGAACTTCTCTTTTCTAGACCATGACCCGATTATATTATGCAACGTGTCTCTGTAGTCTGGCTCCTTGCTTAACCTGGGCAGTTCTGCACAAACTATACCTTGTTCTCAAGCTTGTGATGAGGCCCACAAGCTGGCAAAAGGACAGGTCCTGAAACCCAGCCGGTGCGGAGAAAATTTAAGATGTAGCGCATCAATGTCAGTACTACCCCTATGTGCAGCCAGCCTATACAGCAATGCCTGCAAGCGCCCGCGACACGAACTTCGTATATCGCGGTCTCAAGGTACCTTAACCTGGGCAGTTCTGCACAAACTATACCTTGTTCTCAAGCTTGTGATGAGGCCCACAAGCTGGCAAAAGGACAGGTCCTGAAACCCAGCCGGTGCGGAGAAAATTTAAGATGTAGCGCATCAATGTCAGTACTACCCCTATGTGCAGCCAGCCTATACAGCAATGCCTGCAAGCGCCCGCGACACGAACTTCGTATATCGCGGTCTCAAGGTACCTTAACCTGGGCAGTTCTGCACAAACTATACCTTGTTCTCAAGCTTGTGATGAGGCCCACAAGCTGGCAAAAGGACAGGTCCTGAAACCCAGCCGGTGCGGAGAAAATTCAAGATGTAGCGCATCAATGTCAGTACTACCCCTATGTGCAGTCAGCCTATACAGCAATGCCTGCAAGGGCAGGCGACACGAACTTCGTATATCGCGATCTCAAGGTACCTTAACCTGGGCAGTTCTGCACAAACTATACCTTGTTCTCAAGCTTGTGATGAGGCCCACAAGCTGGCAAAAGGACAGGTCCTGAAACCCAGCCGGTGCGGAGAAAATTTAAGATGTAGCGCATCAATGTCAGTACTACCCCTATGTGCAGCCAGCCTATACAGCAATGCCTGCAAGCGCCCGCGACACGAACTTCGTATATCGCGGTCTCAAGGTACCTTAACCTGGGCAGTTCTGCACAAACTATACCTTGTTCTCAAGCTTGTGATGAGGCCCACAAGCTGGCAAAAGGACAGGTCCTGAAACCCAGCCGGTGCGGAGAAAATTTAAGATGTAGCGCATCAATGTCAGTACTACCCCTATGTGCAGCCAGCCTATACAGCAATGCCTGCAAGCGCCCGCGACACGAACTTCGTATATCGCGGTCTCAAGGTACCTTAACCTGGGCAGTTCTGCACAAACTATACCTTGTTCTCAAGCTTGTGATGAGGCCCACAAGCTGGCAAAAGGACAGGTCCTGAAACCCAGCCGGTGCGGAGAAAATTCAAGATGTAGCGCATCAATGTCAGTACTACCCCTATGTGCAGCCAGCCTATACAGCAATGCCTGCAAGCGCAGGCGACACGAACTTCGTATATCGCGGTCTCAAGGTACCTTAACCTGGGCAGTTCTGCACAAACTATACCTTGTTCTCAAGCTTGTGATGAGGCCCACAAGCTGGCAAAAGGACAGGTCCTGAAACCCAGCCGGTGCGGAGAAAATTCAAGATGTAGCGCATCAATGTCAGTACTACCCCTATGTGCAGCCAGCCTATACAGCAATGCCTGCAAGCGCAGGCGACACGAACTTCGTATATCGCGGTCTCAAGGTACCTTAACCTGGGCAGTTCTGCACAAACTATACCTTGTTCTCAAGCTTGTGATGAGGCCCACAAGCTGGCAAAAGGACAGGTCCTGAAACCCAGCCGGTGCGGAGAAAATTTAAGATGTAGCGCATCAATGTCAGTACTACCCCTATGTGCAGCCAGCCTATACAGCAATGCCTGCAAGCGCCCGCGACACGAACTTCGTATATCGCGGTCTCAAGGTACCTTAACCTGGGCAGTTCTGCACAAACTATACCTTGTTCTCAAGCTTGTGATGAGGCCCACAAGCTGGCAAAAGGACAGGTCCTGAAACCCAGCCGGTGCGGAGAAAATTTAAGATGTAGCGCATCAATGTCAGTACTACCCCTATGTGCAGTCAGCCTATACAGCAATGCCTGCAAGGGCAGGCGACACGAACTTCGTATATCGCGATCTCAAGGTACCTTAACCTGGGCAGTTCTGCACAAACTATACCTTGTTCTCAAGCTTGTGATGAGGCCCACAAGCTGGCAAAAGGACAGGTCCTGAAACCCAGCCGGTGCGGAGAAAATTTAAGATGTAGCGCATCAATGTCAGTACTACCCCTATGTGCAGTCAGCCTATACAGCAATGCCTGCAAGGGCAGGCGACACGAACTTCGTATATCGCGGTCTCAAGGTACCTTAACCTGGGCAGTTCTGCACAAACTATACCTTGTTCTCAAGCTTGTGATGAGGCCCACAAGCTGGCAAAAGGACAGGTCCTGAAACCCAGCCGGTGCGGAGAAAATTCAAGATGTAGCGCATCAATGTCAGTACTACCCCTATGTGCAGCCAGCCTATACAGCAATGCCTGCAAGCGCAGGCGACACGAACTTCGTATATCGCGGTCTCAAGGTACCTTAACCTGGGCAGTTCTGCACAAACTATACCTTGTTCTCAAGCTTGTGATGAGGCCCACAAGCTGGCAAAAGGACAGGTCCTGAAACCCAGCCGGTGCGGAGAAAATTTAAGATGTAGCGCATCAATGTCAGTACTACCCCTATGTGCAGCCAGCCTATACAGCAATGCCTGCAAGCGCAGGCGACACGAACTTCGTATATCGCGGTCTCAAGGTACCTTAACCTGGGCAGTTCTGCACAAACTATACCTTGTTCTCAAGCTTGTGATGAGGCCCACAAGCTGGCAAAAGGACAGGTCCTGAAACCCAGCCGGTGCGGAGAAAATTTAAGATGTAGCGCATCAATGTCAGTACTACCCCTATGTGCAGCCAGCCTATACAGCAATGCCTGCAAGCGCCCGCGACACGAACTTCGTATATCGCGGTCTCAAGGTACCTTAACCTGGGCAGTTCTGCACAAACTATACCTTGTTCTCAAGCTTGTGATGAGGCCCACAAGCTGGCAAAAGGACAGGTCCTGAAACCCAGCCGGTGCGGAGAAAATTCAAGATGTAGCGCATCAATGTCAGTACTACCCCTATGTGCAGTCAGCCTATACAGCAATGCCTGCAAGCTTAGGCGACACGAACTTCGTATATCGCGGTCTCAAGGTACCTTTACCTGGGCAGTTCTGCACAAACTATACCTTGTTCTCAAGCTTGTGATGAGGCCCACAAGCTGGCAAAAGGACAGGTCCTGAAACCCAGCCGGTGCGGAGAAAATTTAAGATGTAGCGCATCAATGTCAGTACTACCCCTATGTGCAGCCAGCCTATACAGCAATGCCTGCAAGCGCCCGCGACACGAACTTCGTATATCGCGGTCTCAAGGTACCTTAACCTGGGCAGTTCTGCACAAACTATACCTTGTTCTCAAGCTTGTGATGAGGCCCACAAGCTGGCAAAAGGACAGGTCCTGAAACCCAGCCGGTGCGGAGAAAATTCAAGATGTAGCGCATCAATGTCAGTACTACCCCTATGTGCAGTCAGCCTATACAGCAATGCCTGCAAGGGCAGGCGACACGAACTTCGTATATCGCGATCTCAAGGTACCTTAACCTGGGCAGTTCTGCACAAACTATACCTTGTTCTCAAGCTTGTGATGAGGCCCACAAGCTGGCAAAAGGACAGGTCCTGAAACCCAGCCGGTGCGGAGAAAATTCAAGATGTAGCGCATCAATGTCAGTACTACCCCTATGTGCAGCCAGCCTATACAGCAATGCCTGCAAGCGCAGGCGACACGAACTTCGTATATCGCGGTCTCAAGGTACCTTAACCTGGGCAGTTCTGCACAAACTATACCTTGTTCTCAAGCTTGTGATGAGGCCCACAAGCTGGCAAAAGGACAGGTCCTGAAACCCAGCCGGTGCGGAGAAAATTTAAGATGTAGCGCATCAATGTCAGTACTACCCCTATGTGCAGCCAGCCTATACAGCAATGCCTGCAAGCGCCCGCGACACGAACTTCGTATATCGCGGTCTCAAGGTACCTTAACCTGGGCAGTTCTGCACAAACTATACCTTGTTCTCAAGCTTGTGATGAGGCCCACAAGCTGGCAAAAGGACAGGTCCTGAAACCCAGCCGGTGCGGAGAAAATTTAAGATGTAGCGCATCAATGTCAGTACTACCCCTATGTGCAGTCAGCCTATACAGCAATGCCTGCAAGGGCAGGCGACACGAACTTCGTATATCGCGATCTCAAGGTACCTTAACCTGGGCAGTTCTGCACAAACTATACCTTGTTCTCAAGCTTGTGATGAGGCCCACAAGCTGGCAAAAGGACAGGTCCTGAAACCCAGCCGGTGCGGAGAAAATTTAAGATGTAGCGCATCAATGTCAGTACTACCCCTATGTGCAGCCAGCCTATACAGCAATGCCTGCAAGCGCCCGCGACACGAACTTCGTATATCGCGGTCTCAAGGTACCTTAACCTGGGCAGTTCTGCACAAACTATACCTTGTTCTCAAGCTTGTGATGAGGCCCACAAGCTGGCAAAAGGACAGGTCCTGAAACCCAGCCGGTGCGGAGAAAATTTAAGATGTAGCGCATCAATGTCAGTACTACCCCTATGTGCAGCCAGCCTATACAGCAATGCCTGCAAGCGCAGGCGACACGAACTTCGTATATCGCGGTCTCAAGGTACCTTAACCTGGGCAGTTCTGCACAAACTATACCTTGTTCTCAAGCTTGTGATGAGGCCCACAAGCTGGCAAAAGGACAGGTCCTGAAACCCAGCCGGTGCGGAGAAAATTTAAGATGTAGCGCATCAATGTCAGTACTACCCCTATGTGCAGCCAGCCTATACAGCAATGCCTGCAAGCGCAGGCGACACGAACTTCGTATATCGCGGTCTCAAGGTACCTTAACCTGGGCAGTTCTGCACAAACTATACCTTGTTCTCAAGCTTGTGATGAGGCCCACAAGCTGGCAAAAGGACAGGTCCTGAAACCCAGCCGGTGCGGAGAAAATTTAAGATGTAGCGCATCAATGTCAGTACTACCCCTATGTGCAGCCAGCCTATACAGCAATGCCTGCAAGCGCCCGCGACACGAACTTCGTATATCGCGGTCTCAAGGTACCTTAACCTGGGCAGTTCTGCACAAACTATACCTTGTTCTCAAGCTTGTGATGAGGCCCACAAGCTGGCAAAAGGACAGGTCCTGAAACCCAGCCGGTGCGGAGAAAATTCAAGATGTAGCGCATCAATGTCAGTACTACCCCTATGTGCAGTCAGCCTATACAGCAATGCCTGCAAGGGCAGGCGACACGAACTTCGTATATCGCGGTCTCAAGGTACCTTAACCTGGGCAGTTCTGCACAAACTATACCTTGTTCTCAAGCTTGTGATGAGGCCCACAAGCTGGCAAAAGGACAGGTCCTGAAACCCAGCCGGTGCGGAGAAAATTTAAGATGTAGCGCATCAATGTCAGTACTACCCCTATGTGCAGCCAGCCTATACAGCAATGCCTGCAAGCGCAGGCGACACGAACTTCGTATATCGCGGTCTCAAGGTACCTTAACCTGGGCAGTTCTGCACAAACTATACCTTGTTCTCAAGCTTGTGATGAGGCCCACAAGCTGGCAAAAGGACAGGTCCTGAAACCCAGCCGGTGCGGAGAAAATTTAAGATGTAGCGCATCAATGTCAGTACTACCCCTATGTGCAGCCAGCCTATACAGCAATGCCTGCAAGCGCCCGCGACACGAACTTCGTATATCGCGGTCTCAAGGTACCTTAACCTGGGCAGTTCTGCACAAACTATACCTTGTTCTCAAGCTTGTGATGAGGCCCACAAGCTGGCAAAAGGACAGGTCCTGAAACCCAGCCGGTGCGGAGAAAATTCAAGATGTAGCGCATCAATGTCAGTACTACCCCTATGTGCAGTCAGCCTATACAGCAATGCCTGCAAGGGCAGGCGACACGAACTTCGTATATCGCGATCTCAAGGTACCTTAACCTGGGCAGTTCTGCACAAACTATACCTTGTTCTCAAGCTTGTGATGAGGCCCACAAGCTGGCAAAAGGACAGGTCCTGAAACCCAGCCGGTGCGGAGAAAATTTAAGATGTAGCGCATCAATGTCAGTACTACCCCTATGTGCAGCCAGCCTATACAGCAATGCCTGCAAGCGCAGGCGACACGAACTTCGTATATCGCGGTCTCAAGGTACCTTAACCTGGGCAGTTCTGCACAAACTATACCTTGTTCTCAAGCTTGTGATGAGGCCCACAAGCTGGCAAAAGGACAGGTCCTGAAACCCAGCCGGTGCGGAGAAAATTTAAGATGTAGCGCATCAATGTCAGTACTACCCCTATGTGCAGCCAGCCTATACAGCAATGCCTGCAAGCGCCCGCGACACGAACTTCGTATATCGCGGTCTCAAGGTACCTTAACCTGGGCAGTTCTGCACAAACTATACCTTGTTCTCAAGCTTGTGATGAGGCCCACAAGCTGGCAAAAGGACAGGTCCTGAAACCCAGCCGGTGCGGAGAAAATTCAAGATGTAGCGCATCAATGTCAGTACTACCCCTATGTGCAGTCAGCCTATACAGCAATGCCTGCAAGGGCAGGCGACACGAACTTCGTATATCGCGATCTCAAGGTACCTTAACCTGGGCAGTTCTGCACAAACTATACCTTGTTCTCAAGCTTGTGATGAGGCCCACAAGCTGGCAAAAGGACAGGTCCTGAAACCCAGCCGGTGCGGAGAAAATTTAAGATGTAGCGCATCAATGTCAGTACTACCCCTATGTGCAGCCAGCCTATACAGCAATGCCTGCAAGCGCCCGCGACACGAACTTCGTATATCGCGGTCTCAAGGTACCTTAACCTGGGCAGTTCTGCACAAACTATACCTTGTTCTCAAGCTTGTGATGAGGCCCACAAGCTGGCAAAAGGACAGGTCCTGAAACCCAGCCGGTGCGGAGAAAATTTAAGATGTAGCGCATCAATGTCAGTACTACCCCTATGTGCAGCCAGCCTATACAGCAATGCCTGCAAGCGCAGGCGACACGAACTTCGTATATCGCGGTCTCAAGGTACCTTAACCTGGGCAGTTCTGCACAAACTATACCTTGTTCTCAAGCTTGTGATGAGGCCCACAAGCTGGCAAAAGGACAGGTCCTGAAACCCAGCCGGTGCGGAGAAAATTTAAGATGTAGCGCATCAATGTCAGTACTACCCCTATGTGCAGCCAGCCTATACAGCAATGCCTGCAAGCGCCCGCGACACGAACTTCGTATATCGCGGTCTCAAGGTACCTTAACCTGGGCAGTTCTGCACAAACTATACCTTGTTCTCAAGCTTGTGATGAGGCCCACAAGCTGGCAAAAGGACAGGTCCTGAAACCCAGCCGGTGCGGAGAAAATTTAAGATGTAGCGCATCAATGTCAGTACTACCCCTATGTGCAGTCAGCCTATACAGCAATGCCTGCAAGGGCAGGCGACACGAACTTCGTATATCGCGATCTCAAGGTACCTTAACCTGGGCAGTTCTGCACAAACTATACCTTGTTCTCAAGCTTGTGATGAGGCCCACAAGCTGGCAAAAGGACAGGTCCTGAAACCCAGCCGGTGCGGAGAAAATTCAAGATGTAGCGCATCAATGTCAGTACTACCCCTATGTGCAGTCAGCCTATACAGCAATGCCTGCAAGGGCAGGCGACACGAACTTCGTATATCGCGGTCTCAAGGTACCTTAACCTGGGCAGTTCTGCACAAACTATACCTTGTTCTCAAGCTTGTGATGAGGCCCACAAGCTGGCAAAAGGACAGGTCCTGAAACCCAGCCGGTGCGGAGAAAATTCAAGATGTAGCGCATCAATGTCAGTACTACCCCTATGTGCAGCCAGCCTATACAGCAATGCCTGCAAGCTTAGGCGACACGAACTTCGTATATCGCGGTCTCAAGGTACCTTAACCTGGGCAGTTCTGCACAAACTATACCTTGTTCTCAAGCTTGTGATGAGGCCCACAAGCTGGCAAAAGGACAGGTCCTGAAACCCAGCCGGTGCGGAGAAAATTTAAGATGTAGCGCATCAATGTCAGTACTACCCCTATGTGCAGCCAGCCTATACAGCAATGCCTGCAAGCGCAGGCGACACGAACTTCGTATATCGCGGTCTCAAGGTACCTTAACCTGGGCAGTTCTGCACAAACTATACCTTGTTCTCAAGCTTGTGATGAGGCCCACAAGCTGGCAAAAGGACAGGTCCTGAAACCCAGCCGGTGCGGAGAAAATTTAAGATGTAGCGCATCAATGTCAGTACTACCCCTATGTGCAGCCAGCCTATACAGCAATGCCTGCAAGCGCCCGCGACACGAACTTCGTATATCGCGGTCTCAAGGTACCTTAACCTGGGCAGTTCTGCACAAACTATACCTTGTTCTCAAGCTTGTGATGAGGCCCACAAGCTGGCAAAAGGACAGGTCCTGAAACCCAGCCGGTGCGGAGAAAATTTAAGATGTAGCGCATCAATGTCAGTACTACCCCTATGTGCAGCCAGCCTATACAGCAATGCCTGCAAGCGCCCGCGACACGAACTTCGTATATCGCGGTCTCAAGGTACCTTAACCTGGGCAGTTCTGCACAAACTATACCTTGTTCTCAAGCTTGTGATGAGGCCCACAAGCTGGCAAAAGGACAGGTCCTGAAACCCAGCCGGTGCGGAGAAAATTCAAGATGTAGCGCATCAATGTCAGTACTACCCCTATGTGCAGTCAGCCTATACAGCAATGCCTGCAAGGGCAGGCGACACGAACTTCGTATATCGCGATCTCAAGGTACCTTAACCTGGGCAGTTCTGCACAAACTATACCTTGTTCTCAAGCTTGTGATGAGGCCCACAAGCTGGCAAAAGGACAGGTCCTGAAACCCAGCCGGTGCGGAGAAAATTCAAGATGTAGCGCATCAATGTCAGTACTACCCCTATGTGCAGTCAGCCTATACAGCAATGCCTGCAAGGGCAGGCGACACGAACTTCGTATATCGCGATCTCAAGGTACCTTAACCTGGGCAGTTCTGCACAAACTATACCTTGTTCTCAAGCTTGTGATGAGGCCCACAAGCTGGCAAAAGGACAGGTCCTGAAACCCAGCCGGTGCGGAGAAAATTTAAGATGTAGCGCATCAATGTCAGTACTACCCCTATGTGCAGCCAGCCTATACAGCAATGCCTGCAAGCGCAGGCGACACGAACTTCGTATATCGCGGTCTCAAGGTACCTTAACCTGGGCAGTTCTGCACAAACTATACCTTGTTCTCAAGCTTGTGATGAGGCCCACAAGCTGGCAAAAGGACAGGTCCTGAAACCCAGCCGGTGCGGAGAAAATTTAAGATGTAGCGCATCAATGTCAGTACTACCCCTATGTGCAGCCAGCCTATACAGCAATGCCTGCAAGCGCAGGCGACACGAACTTCGTATATCGCGGTCTCAAGGTACCTTAACCTGGGCAGTTCTGCACAAACTATACCTTGTTCTCAAGCTTGTGATGAGGCCCACAAGCTGGCAAAAGGACAGGTCCTGAAACCCAGCCGGTGCGGAGAAAATTTAAGATGTAGCGCATCAATGTCAGTACTACCCCTATGTGCAGCCAGCCTATACAGCAATGCCTGCAAGCGCCCGCGACACGAACTTCGTATATCGCGGTCTCAAGGTACCTTAACCTGGGCAGTTCTGCACAAACTATACCTTGTTCTCAAGCTTGTGATGAGGCCCACAAGCTGGCAAAAGGACAGGTCCTGAAACCCAGCCGGTGCGGAGAAAATTCAAGATGTAGCGCATCAATGTCAGTACTACCCCTATGTGCAGTCAGCCTATACAGCAATGCCTGCAAGCTTAGGCGACACGAACTTCGTATATCGCGGTCTCAAGGTACCTTAACCTGGGCAGTTCTGCACAAACTATACCTTGTTCTCAAGCTTGTGATGAGGCCCACAAGCTGGCAAAAGGACAGGTCCTGAAACCCAGCCGGTGCGGAGAAAATTTAAGATGTAGCGCATCAATGTCAGTACTACCCCTATGTGCAGCCAGCCTATACAGCAATGCCTGCAAGCGCCCGCGACACGAACTTCGTATATCGCGGTCTCAAGGTACCTTAACCTGGGCAGTTCTGCACAAACTATACCTTGTTCTCAAGCTTGTGATGAGGCCCACAAGCTGGCAAAAGGACAGGTCCTGAAACCCAGCCGGTGCGGAGAAAATTTAAGATGTAGCGCATCAATGTCAGTACTACCCCTATGTGCAGCCAGCCTATACAGCAATGCCTGCAAGCGCCCGCGACACGAACTTCGTATATCGCGGTCTCAAGGTACCTTAACCTGGGCAGTTCTGCACAAACTATACCTTGTTCTCAAGCTTGTGATGAGGCCCACAAGCTGGCAAAAGGACAGGTCCTGAAACCCAGCCGGTGCGGAGAAAATTTAAGATGTAGCGCATCAATGTCAGTACTACCCCTATGTGCAGCCAGCCTATACAGCAATGCCTGCAAGCGCCCGCGACACGAACTTCGTATATCGCGGTCTCAAGGTACCTTAACCTGGGCAGTTCTGCACAAACTATACCTTGTTCTCAAGCTTGTGATGAGGCCCACAAGCTGGCAAAAGGACAGGTCCTGAAACCCAGCCGGTGCGGAGAAAATTCAAGATGTAGCGCATCAATGTCAGTACTACCCCTATGTGCAGTCAGCCTATACAGCAATGCCTGCAAGGGCAGGCGACACGAACTTCGTATATCGCGATCTCAAGGTACCTTAACCTGGGCAGTTCTGCACAAACTATACCTTGTTCTCAAGCTTGTGATGAGGCCCACAAGCTGGCAAAAGGACAGGTCCTGAAACCCAGCCGGTGCGGAGAAAATTCAAGATGTAGCGCATCAATGTCAGTACTACCCCTATGTGCAGTCAGCCTATACAGCAATGCCTGCAAGGGCAGGCGACACGAACTTCGTATATCGCGATCTCAAGGTACCTTAACCTGGGCAGTTCTGCACAAACTATACCTTGTTCTCAAGCTTGTGATGAGGCCCACAAGCTGGCAAAAGGACAGGTCCTGAAACCCAGCCGGTGCGGAGAAAATTTAAGATGTAGCGCATCAATGTCAGTACTACCCCTATGTGCAGCCAGCCTATACAGCAATGCCTGCAAGCGCCCGCGACACGAACTTCGTATATCGCGGTCTCAAGGTACCTTAACCTGGGCAGTTCTGCACAAACTATACCTTGTTCTCAAGCTTGTGATGAGGCCCACAAGCTGGCAAAAGGACAGGTCCTGAAACCCAGCCGGTGCGGAGAAAATTTAAGATGTAGCGCATCAATGTCAGTACTACCCCTATGTGCAGCCAGCCTATACAGCAATGCCTGCAAGCGCCCGCGACACGAACTTCGTATATCGCGGTCTCAAGGTACCTTAACCTGGGCAGTTCTGCACAAACTATACCTTGTTCTCAAGCTTGTGATGAGGCCCACAAGCTGGCAAAAGGACAGGTCCTGAAACCCAGCCGGTGCGGAGAAAATTTAAGATGTAGCGCATCAATGTCAGTACTACCCCTATGTGCAGTCAGCCTATACAGCAATGCCTGCAAGGGCAGGCGACACGAACTTCGTATATCGCGGTCTCAAGGTACCTTAACCTGGGCAGTTCTGCACAAACTATACCTTGTTCTCAAGCTTGTGATGAGGCCCACAAGCTGGCAAAAGGACAGGTCCTGAAACCCAGCCGGTGCGGAGAAAATTTAAGATGTAGCGCATCAATGTCAGTACTACCCCTATGTGCAGCCAGCCTATACAGCAATGCCTGCAAGCGCCCGCGACACGAACTTCGTATATCGCGGTCTCAAGGTACCTTAACCTGGGCAGTTCTGCACAAACTATACCTTGTTCTCAAGCTTGTGATGAGGCCCACAAGCTGGCAAAAGGACAGGTCCTGAAACCCAGCCGGTGCGGAGAAAATTTAAGATGTAGCGCATCAATGTCAGTACTACCCCTATGTGCAGCCAGCCTATACAGCAATGCCTGCAAGCGCCCGCGACACGAACTTCGTATATCGCGGTCTCAAGGTACCTTAACCTGGGCAGTTCTGCACAAACTATACCTTGTTCTCAAGCTTGTGATGAGGCCCACAAGCTGGCAAAAGGACAGGTCCTGAAACCCAGCCGGTGCGGAGAAAATTCAAGATGTAGCGCATCAATGTCAGTACTACCCCTATGTGCAGTCAGCCTATACAGCAATGCCTGCAAGGGCAGGCGACACGAACTTCGTATATCGCGGTCTCAAGGTACCTTAACCTGGGCAGTTCTGCACAAACTATACCTTGTTCTCAAGCTTGTGATGAGGCCCACAAGCTGGCAAAAGGACAGGTCCTGAAACCCAGCCGGTGCGGAGAAAATTTAAGATGTAGCGCATCAATGTCAGTACTACCCCTATGTGCAGCCAGCCTATACAGCAATGCCTGCAAGCGCCCGCGACACGAACTTCGTATATCGCGGTCTCAAGGTACCTTAACCTGGGCAGTTCTGCACAAACTATACCTTGTTCTCAAGCTTGTGATGAGGCCCACAAGCTGGCAAAAGGACAGGTCCTGAAACCCAGCCGGTGCGGAGAAAATTCAAGATGTAGCGCATCAATGTCAGTACTACCCCTATGTGCAGTCAGCCTATACAGCAATGCCTGCAAGCTTAGGCGACACGAACTTCGTATATCGCGGTCTCAAGGTACCTTAACCTGGGCAGTTCTGCACAAACTATACCTTGTTCTCAAGCTTGTGATGAGGCCCACAAGCTGGCAAAAGGACAGGTCCTGAAACCCAGCCGGTGCGGAGAAAATTTAAGATGTAGCGCATCAATGTCAGTACTACCCCTATGTGCAGCCAGCCTATACAGCAATGCCTGCAAGCGCCCGCGACACGAACTTCGTATATCGCGGTCTCAAGGTACCTTAACCTGGGCAGTTCTGCACAAACTATACCTTGTTCTCAAGCTTGTGATGAGGCCCACAAGCTGGCAAAAGGACAGGTCCTGAAACCCAGCCGGTGCGGAGAAAATTTAAGATGTAGCGCATCAATGTCAGTACTACCCCTATGTGCAGCCAGCCTATACAGCAATGCCTGCAAGCGCCCGCGACACGAACTTCGTATATCGCGGTCTCAAGGTACCTTAACCTGGGCAGTTCTGCACAAACTATACCTTGTTCTCAAGCTTGTGATGAGGCCCACAAGCTGGCAAAAGGACAGGTCCTGAAACCCAGCCGGTGCGGAGAAAATTCAAGATGTAGCGCATCAATGTCAGTACTACCCCTATGTGCAGTCAGCCTATACAGCAATGCCTGCAAGGGCAGGCGACACGAACTTCGTATATCGCGATCTCAAGGTACCTTAACCTGGGCAGTTCTGCACAAACTATACCTTGTTCTCAAGCTTGTGATGAGGCCCACAAGCTGGCAAAAGGACAGGTCCTGAAACCCAGCCGGTGCGGAGAAAATTCAAGATGTAGCGCATCAATGTCAGTACTACCCCTATGTGCAGTCAGCCTATACAGCAATGCCTGCAAGGGCAGGCGACACGAACTTCGTATATCGCGATCTCAAGGTACCTTAACCTGGGCAGTTCTGCACAAACTATACCTTGTTCTCAAGCTTGTGATGAGGCCCACAAGCTGGCAAAAGGACAGGTCCTGAAACCCAGCCGGTGCGGAGAAAATTCAAGATGTAGCGCATCAATGTCAGTACTACCCCTATGTGCAGCCAGCCTATACAGCAATGCCTGCAAGCGCAGGCGACACGAACTTCGTATATCGCGGTCTCAAGGTACCTTAACCTGGGCAGTTCTGCACAAACTATACCTTGTTCTCAAGCTTGTGATGAGGCCCACAAGCTGGCAAAAGGACAGGTCCTGAAACCCAGCCGGTGCGGAGAAAATTTAAGATGTAGCGCATCAATGTCAGTACTACCCCTATGTGCAGCCAGCCTATACAGCAATGCCTGCAAGCGCAGGCGACACGAACTTCGTATATCGCGGTCTCAAGGTACCTTAACCTGGGCAGTTCTGCACAAACTATACCTTGTTCTCAAGCTTGTGATGAGGCCCACAAGCTGGCAAAAGGACAGGTCCTGAAACCCAGCCGGTGCGGAGAAAATTTAAGATGTAGCGCATCAATGTCAGTACTACCCCTATGTGCAGCCAGCCTATACAGCAATGCCTGCAAGCGCCCGCGACACGAACTTCGTATATCGCGGTCTCAAGGTACCTTAACCTGGGCAGTTCTGCACAAACTATACCTTGTTCTCAAGCTTGTGATGAGGCCCACAAGCTGGCAAAAGGACAGGTCCTGAAACCCAGCCGGTGCGGAGAAAATTCAAGATGTAGCGCATCAATGTCAGTACTACCCCTATGTGCAGCCAGCCTATACAGCAATGCCTGCAAGCGCAGGCGACACGAACTTCGTATATCGCGGTCTCAAGGTACCTTAACCTGGGCAGTTCTGCACAAACTATACCTTGTTCTCAAGCTTGTGATGAGGCCCACAAGCTGGCAAAAGGACAGGTCCTGAAACCCAGCCGGTGCGGAGAAAATTTAAGATGTAGCGCATCAATGTCAGTACTACCCCTATGTGCAGCCAGCCTATACAGCAATGCCTGCAAGCGCCCGCGACACGAACTTCGTATATCGCGGTCTCAAGGTACCTTAACCTGGGCAGTTCTGCACAAACTATACCTTGTTCTCAAGCTTGTGATGAGGCCCACAAGCTGGCAAAAGGACAGGTCCTGAAACCCAGCCGGTGCGGAGAAAATTTAAGATGTAGCGCATCAATGTCAGTACTACCCCTATGTGCAGCCAGCCTATACAGCAATGCCTGCAAGCGCCCGCGACACGAACTTCGTATATCGCGGTCTCAAGGTACCTTAACCTGGGCAGTTCTGCACAAACTATACCTTGTTCTCAAGCTTGTGATGAGGCCCACAAGCTGGCAAAAGGACAGGTCCTGAAACCCAGCCGGTGCGGAGAAAATTCAAGATGTAGCGCATCAATGTCAGTACTACCCCTATGTGCAGTCAGCCTATACAGCAATGCCTGCAAGGGCAGGCGACACGAACTTCGTATATCGCGATCTCAAGGTACCTTAACCTGGGCAGTTCTGCACAAACTATACCTTGTTCTCAAGCTTGTGATGAGGCCCACAAGCTGGCAAAAGGACAGGTCCTGAAACCCAGCCGGTGCGGAGAAAATTTAAGATGTAGCGCATCAATGTCAGTACTACCCCTATGTGCAGTCAGCCTATACAGCAATGCCTGCAAGCTTAGGCGACACGAACTTCGTATATCGCGGTCTCAAGGTACCTTAACCTGGGCAGTTCTGCACAAACTATACCTTGTTCTCAAGCTTGTGATGAGGCCCACAAGCTGGCAAAAGGACAGGTCCTGAAACCCAGCCGGTGCGGAGAAAATTCAAGATGTAGCGCATCAATGTCAGTACTACCCCTATGTGCAGCCAGCCTATACAGCAATGCCTGCAAGCTTAGGCGACACGAACTTCGTATATCGCGGTCTCAAGGTACCTTAACCTGGGCAGTTCTGCACAAACTATACCTTGTTCTCAAGCTTGTGATGAGGCCCACAAGCTGGCAAAAGGACAGGTCCTGAAACCCAGCCGGTGCGGAGAAAATTTAAGATGTAGCGCATCAATGTCAGTACTACCCCTATGTGCAGCCAGCCTATACAGCAATGCCTGCAAGCGCCCGCGACACGAACTTCGTATATCGCGGTCTCAAGGTACCTTAACCTGGGCAGTTCTGCACAAACTATACCTTGTTCTCAAGCTTGTGATGAGGCCCACAAGCTGGCAAAAGGACAGGTCCTGAAACCCAGCCGGTGCGGAGAAAATTTAAGATGTAGCGCATCAATGTCAGTACTACCCCTATGTGCAGCCAGCCTATACAGCAATGCCTGCAAGCGCCCGCGACACGAACTTCGTATATCGCGGTCTCAAGGTACCTTAACCTGGGCAGTTCTGCACAAACTATACCTTGTTCTCAAGCTTGTGATGAGGCCCACAAGCTGGCAAAAGGACAGGTCCTGAAACCCAGCCGGTGCGGAGAAAATTTAAGATGTAGCGCATCAATGTCAGTACTACCCCTATGTGCAGCCAGCCTATACAGCAATGCCTGCAAGCGCAGGCGACACGAACTTCGTATATCGCGGTCTCAAGGTACCTTAACCTGGGCAGTTCTGCACAAACTATACCTTGTTCTCAAGCTTGTGATGAGGCCCACAAGCTGGCAAAAGGACAGGTCCTGAAACCCAGCCGGTGCGGAGAAAATTTAAGATGTAGCGCATCAATGTCAGTACTACCCCTATGTGCAGCCAGCCTATACAGCAATGCCTGCAAGCGCCCGCGACACGAACTTCGTATATCGCGGTCTCAAGGTACCTTAACCTGGGCAGTTCTGCACAAACTATACCTTGTTCTCAAGCTTGTGATGAGGCCCACAAGCTGGCAAAAGGACAGGTCCTGAAACCCAGCCGGTGCGGAGAAAATTCAAGATGTAGCGCATCAATGTCAGTACTACCCCTATGTGCAGTCAGCCTATACAGCAATGCCTGCAAGGGCAGGCGACACGAACTTCGTATATCGCGGTCTCAAGGTACCTTAACCTGGGCAGTTCTGCACAAACTATACCTTGTTCTCAAGCTTGTGATGAGGCCCACAAGCTGGCAAAAGGACAGGTCCTGAAACCCAGCCGGTGCGGAGAAAATTTAAGATGTAGCGCATCAATGTCAGTACTACCCCTATGTGCAGCCAGCCTATACAGCAATGCCTGCAAGCGCAGGCGACACGAACTTCGTATATCGCGGTCTCAAGGTACCTTAACCTGGGCAGTTCTGCACAAACTATACCTTGTTCTCAAGCTTGTGATGAGGCCCACAAGCTGGCAAAAGGACAGGTCCTGAAACCCAGCCGGTGCGGAGAAAATTTAAGATGTAGCGCATCAATGTCAGTACTACCCCTATGTGCAGCCAGCCTATACAGCAATGCCTGCAAGCGCAGGCGACACGAACTTCGTATATCGCGGTCTCAAGGTACCTTAACCTGGGCAGTTCTGCACAAACTATACCTTGTTCTCAAGCTTGTGATGAGGCCCACAAGCTGGCAAAAGGACAGGTCCTGAAACCCAGCCGGTGCGGAGAAAATTCAAGATGTAGCGCATCAATGTCAGTACTACCCCTATGTGCAGCCAGCCTATACAGCAATGCCTGCAAGCACAGGCGACACGAACTTCGTATATCGCGGTCTCAAGGTACCTTAACCTGGGCAGTTCTGCACAAACTATACCTTGTTCTCAAGCTTGTGATGAGGCCCACAAGCTGGCAAAAGGACAGGTCCTGAAACCCAGCCGGTGCGGAGAAAATTTAAGATGTAGCGCATCAATGTCAGTACTACCCCTATGTGCAGCCAGCCTATACAGCAATGCCTGCAAGCGCCCGCGACACGAACTTCGTATATCGCGGTCTCAAGGTACCTTAACCTGGGCAGTTCTGCACAAACTATACCTTGTTCTCAAGCTTGTGATGAGGCCCACAAGCTGGCAAAAGGACAGGTCCTGAAACCCAGCCGGTGCGGAGAAAATTTAAGATGTAGCGCATCAATGTCAGTACTACCCCTATGTGCAGTGCAGCCAGCCTATACAGCAATGCCTGCAAGCGCCCGCGACACGAACTTCGTATATCGCGGTCTCAAGGTACCTTAACCTGGGCAGTTCTGCACAAACTATACCTTGTTCTCAAGCTTGTGATGAGGCCCACAAGCTGGCAAAAGGACAGGTCCTGAAACCCAGCCGGTGCGGAGAAAATTTAAGATGTAGCGCATCAATGTCAGTACTACCCCTATGTGCAGCCAGCCTATACAGCAATGCCTGCAAGCGCAGGCGACACGAACTTCGTATATCGCGGTCTCAAGGTACCTTAACCTGGGCAGTTCTGCACAAACTATACCTTGTTCTCAAGCTTGTGATGAGGCCCACAAGCTGGCAAAAGGACAGGTCCTGAAACCCAGCCGGTGCGGAGAAAATTTAAGATGTAGCGCATCAATGTCAGTACTACCCCTATGTGCAGCCAGCCTATACAGCAATGCCTGCAAGCGCCCGCGACACGAACTTCGTATATCGCGGTCTCAAGGTACCTTAACCTGGGCAGTTCTGCACAAACTATACCTTGTTCTCAAGCTTGTGATGAGGCCCACAAGCTGGCAAAAGGACAGGTCCTGAAACCCAGCCGGTGCGGAGAAAATTCAAGATGTAGCGCATCAATGTCAGTACTACCCCTATGTGCAGTCAGCCTATACAGCAATGCCTGCAAGGGCAGGCGACACGAACTTCGTATATCGCGATCTCAAGGTACCTTAACCTGGGCAGTTCTGCACAAACTATACCTTGTTCTCAAGCTTGTGATGAGGCCCACAAGCTGGCAAAAGGACAGGTCCTGAAACCCAGCCGGTGCGGAGAAAATTTAAGATGTAGCGCATCAATGTCAGTACTACCCCTATGTGCAGCCAGCCTATACAGCAATGCCTGCAAGCGCCCGCGACACGAACTTCGTATATCGCGGTCTCAAGGTACCTTAACCTGGGCAGTTCTGCACAAACTATACCTTGTTCTCAAGCTTGTGATGAGGCCCACAAGCTGGCAAAAGGACAGGTCCTGAAACCCAGCCGGTGCGGAGAAAATTTAAGATGTAGCGCATCAATGTCAGTACTACCCCTATGTGCAGCCAGCCTATACAGCAATGCCTGCAAGCTTAGGCGACACGAACTTCGTATATCGCGGTCTCAAGGTACCTTAACCTGGGCAGTTCTGCACAAACTATACCTTGTTCTCAAGCTTGTGATGAGGCCCACAAGCTGGCAAAAGGACAGGTCCTGAAACCCAGCCGGTGCGGAGAAAATTCAAGATGTAGCGCATCAATGTCAGTACTACCCCTATGTGCAGCCAGCCTATACAGCAATGCCTGCAAGCGCCCGCGACACGAACTTCGTATATCGCGGTCTCAAGGTACCTTAACCTGGGCAGTTCTGCACAAACTATACCTTGTTCTCAAGCTTGTGATGAGGCCCACAAGCTGGCAAAAGGACAGGTCCTGAAACCCAGCCGGTGCGGAGAAAATTTAAGATGTAGCGCATCAATGTCAGTACTACCCCTATGTGCAGCCAGCCTATACAGCAATGCCTGCAAGCGCAGGCGACACGAACTTCGTATATCGCGGTCTCAAGGTACCTTAACCTGGGCAGTTCTGCACAAACTATACCTTGTTCTCAAGCTTGTGATGAGGCCCACAAGCTGGCAAAAGGACAGGTCCTGAAACCCAGCCGGTGCGGAGAAAATTTAAGATGTAGCGCATCAATGTCAGTACTACCCCTATGTGCAGCCAGCCTATACAGCAATGCCTGCAAGCGCCCGCGACACGAACTTCGTATATCGCGGTCTCAAGGTACCTTAACCTGGGCAGTTCTGCACAAACTATACCTTGTTCTCAAGCTTGTGATGAGGCCCACAAGC
Organism: Patiria pectinifera; assembly: GCA_029964075.1. NCBI lineage: Eukaryota > Metazoa > Echinodermata > Asteroidea > Valvatida > Asterinidae > Patiria > Patiria pectinifera. Next base: position 9,284,374 of record CM057142.1, on the reverse strand, counting down.
TGGCAAAAGGACAGGTCCTGAAACCCAGCCGGTGCGGAGAAAATTTAAGATGTAGCGCATCAATGTCAGTACTACCCCTATGTGCAGCCAGCCTATACAGCAATGCCTGCAAGCGCCCGCGACACGAACTTCGTATATCGCGGTCTCAAGGTACCTTAACCTGGGCAGTTCTGCACAAACTATACCTTGTTCTCAAGCTTGTGATGAGGCCCACAAGCTGGCAAAAGGACAGGTCCTGAAACCCAGCCGGTGCGGAGAAAATTTAAGATGTAGCGCATCAATGTCAGTACTACCCCTATGTGCAGCCAGCCTATACAGCAATGCCTGCAAGCGCCCGCGACACGAACTTCGTATATCGCGGTCTCAAGGTACCTTAACCTGGGCAGTTCTGCACAAACTATACCTTGTTCTCAAGCTTGTGATGAGGCCCACAAGCTGGCAAAAGGACAGGTCCTGAAACCCAGCCGGTGCGGAGAAAATTCAAGATGTAGCGCATCAATGTCAGTACTACCCCTATGTGCAGCCAGCCTATACAGCAATGCCTGCAAGCGCAGGCGACACGAACTTCGTATATCGCGGTCTCAAGGTACCTTAACCTGGGCAGTTCTGCACAAACTATACCTTGTTCTCAAGCTTGTGATGAGGCCCACAAGCTGGCAAAAGGACAGGTCCTGAAACCCAGCCGGTGCGGAGAAAATTCAAGATGTAGCGCATCAATGTCAGTACTACCCCTATGTGCAGTCAGCCTATACAGCAATGCCTGCAAGCGCCCGCGACACGAACTTCGTATATCGCGGTCTCAAGGTACCTTAACCTGGGCAGTTCTGCACAAACTATACCTTGTTCTCAAGCTTGTGATGAGGCCCACAAGCTGGCAAAAGGACAGGTCCTGAAACCCAGCCGGTGCGGAGAAAATTTAAGATGTAGCGCATCAATGTCAGTACTACCCCTATGTGCAGCCAGCCTATACAGCAATGCCTGCAAGCGCCCGCGACACGAACTTCGTATATCGCGGTCTCAAGGTACCTTAACCTGGGCAGTTCTGCACAAACTATACCTTGTTCTCAAGCTTGTGATGAGGCCCACAAGCTGGCAAAAGGACAGGTCCTGAAACCCAGCCGGTGCGGAGAAAATTCAAGATGTAGCGCATCAATGTCAGTACTACCCCTATGTGCAGTCAGCCTATACAGCAATGCCTGCAAGGGCAGGCGACACGAACTTCGTATATCGCGATCTCAAGGTACCTTAACCTGGGCAGTTCTGCACAAACTATACCTTGTTCTCAAGCTTGTGATGAGGCCCACAAGCTGGCAAAAGGACAGGTCCTGAAACCCAGCCGGTGCGGAGAAAATTTAAGATGTAGCGCATCAATGTCAGTACTACCCCTATGTGCAGCCAGCCTATACAGCAATGCCTGCAAGCGCAGGCGACACGAACTTCGTATATCGCGGTCTCAAGGTACCTTAACCTGGGCAGTTCTGCACAAACTATACCTTGTTCTCAAGCTTGTGATGAGGCCCACAAGCTGGCAAAAGGACAGGTCCTGAAACCCAGCCGGTGCGGAGAAAATTTAAGATGTAGCGCATCAATGTCAGTACTACCCCTATGTGCAGCCAGCCTATACAGCAATGCCTGCAAGCGCCCGCGACACGAACTTCGTATATCGCGGTCTCAAGGTACCTTAACCTGGGCAGTTCTGCACAAACTATACCTTGTTCTCAAGCTTGTGATGAGGCCCACAAGCTGGCAAAAGGACAGGTCCTGAAACCCAGCCGGTGCGGAGAAAATTCAAGATGTAGCGCATCAATGTCAGTACTACCCCTATGTGCAGTCAGCCTATACAGCAATGCCTGCAAGGGCAGGCGACACGAACTTCGTATATCGCGATCTCAAGGTACCTTAACCTGGGCAGTTCTGCACAAACTATACCTTGTTCTCAAGCTTGTGATGAGGCCCACAAGCTGGCAAAAGGACAGGTCCTGAAACCCAGCCGGTGCGGAGAAAATTTAAGATGTAGCGCATCAATGTCAGTACTACCCCTATGTGCAGCCAGCCTATACAGCAATGCCTGCAAGCGCCCGCGACACGAACTTCGTATATCGCGGTCTCAAGGTACCTTAACCTGGGCAGTTCTGCACAAACTATACCTTGTTCTCAAGCTTGTGATGAGGCCCACAAGCTGGCAAAAGGACAGGTCCTGAAACCCAGCCGGTGCGGAGAAAATTTAAGATGTAGCGCATCAATGTCAGTACTACCCCTATGTGCAGCCAGCCTATACAGCAATGCCTGCAAGCGCCCGCGACACGAACTTCGTATATCGCGGTCTCAAGGTACCTTAACCTGGGCAGTTCTGCACAAACTATACCTTGTTCTCAAGCTTGTGATGAGGCCCACAAGCTGGCAAAAGGACAGGTCCTGAAACCCAGCCGGTGCGGAGAAAATTTAAGATGTAGCGCATCAATGTCAGTACTACCCCTATGTGCAGCCAGCCTATACAGCAATGCCTGCAAGCGCCCGCGACACGAACTTCGTATATCGCGGTCTCAAGGTACCTTAACCTGGGCAGTTCTGCACAAACTATACCTTGTTCTCAAGCTTGTGATGAGGCCCACAAGCTGGCAAAAGGACAGGTCCTGAAACCCAGCCGGTGCGGAGAAAATTTAAGATGTAGCGCATCAATGTCAGTACTACCCCTATGTGCAGCCAGCCTATACAGCAATGCCTGCAAGCGCAGGCGACACGAACTTCGTATATCGCGGTCTCAAGGTACCTTAACCTGGGCAGTTCTGCACAAACTATACCTTGTTCTCAAGCTTGTGATGAGGCCCACAAGCTGGCAAAAGGACAGGTCCTGAAACCCAGCCGGTGCGGAGAAAATTCAAGATGTAGCGCATCAATGTCAGTACTACCCCTATGTGCAGTCAGCCTATACAGCAATGCCTGCAAGCTTAGGCGACACGAACTTCGTATATCGCGGTCTCAAGGTACCTTAACCTGGGCAGTTCTGCACAAACTATACCTTGTTCTCAAGCTTGTGATGAGGCCCACAAGCTGGCAAAAGGACAGGTCCTGAAACCCAGCCGGTGCGGAGAAAATTTAAGATGTAGCGCATCAATGTCAGTACTACCCCTATGTGCAGCCAGCCTATACAGCAATGCCTGCAAGCGCCCGCGACACGAACTTCGTATATCGCGGTCTCAAGGTACCTTAACCTGGGCAGTTCTGCACAAACTATACCTTGTTCTCAAGCTTGTGATGAGGCCCACAAGCTGGCAAAAGGACAGGTCCTGAAACCCAGCCGGTGCGGAGAAAATTCAAGATGTAGCGCATCAATGTCAGTACTACCCCTATGTGCAGTCAGCCTATACAGCAATGCCTGCAAGGGCAGGCGACACGAACTTCGTATATCGCGATCTCAAGGTACCTTAACCTGGGCAGTTCTGCACAAACTATACCTTGTTCTCAAGCTTGTGATGAGGCCCACAAGCTGGCAAAAGGACAGGTCCTGAAACCCAGCCGGTGCGGAGAAAATTTAAGATGTAGCGCATCAATGTCAGTACTACCCCTATGTGCAGCCAGCCTATACAGCAATGCCTGCAAGCGCCCGCGACACGAACTTCGTATATCGCGGTCTCAAGGTACCTTAACCTGGGCAGTTCTGCACAAACTATACCTTGTTCTCAAGCTTGTGATGAGGCCCACAAGCTGGCAAAAGGACAGGTCCTGAAACCCAGCCGGTGCGGAGAAAATTTAAGATGTAGCGCATCAATGTCAGTACTACCCCTATGTGCAGCCAGCCTATACAGCAATGCCTGCAAGCGCCCGCGACACGAACTTCGTATATCGCGGTCTCAAGGTACCTTAACCTGGGCAGTTCTGCACAAACTATACCTTGTTCTCAAGCTTGTGATGAGGCCCACAAGCTGGCAAAAGGACAGGTCCTGAAACCCAGCCGGTGCGGAGAAAATTTAAGATGTAGCGCATCAATGTCAGTACTACCCCTATGTGCAGCCAGCCTATACAGCAATGCCTGCAAGCGCCCGCGACACGAACTTCGTATATCGCGGTCTCAAGGTACCTTAACCTGGGCAGTTCTGCACAAACTATACCTTGTTCTCAAGCTTGTGATGAGGCCCACAAGCTGGCAAAAGGACAGGTCCTGAAACCCAGCCGGTGCGGAGAAAATTCAAGATGTAGCGCATCAATGTCAGTACTACCCCTATGTGCAGCCAGCCTATACAGCAATGCCTGCAAGCGCCCGCGACACGAACTTCGTATATCGCGGTCTCAAGGTACCTTAACCTGGGCAGTTCTGCACAAACTATACCTTGTTCTCAAGCTTGTGATGAGGCCCACAAGCTGGCAAAAGGACAGGTCCTGAAACCCAGCCGGTGCGGAGAAAATTTAAGATGTAGCGCATCAATGTCAGTACTACCCCTATGTGCAGTCAGCCTATACAGCAATGCCTGCAAGCTTAGGCGACACGAACTTCGTATATCGCGGTCTCAAGGTACCTTAACCTGGGCAGTTCTGCACAAACTATACCTTGTTCTCAAGCTTGTGATGAGGCCCACAAGCTGGCAAAAGGACAGGTCCTGAAACCCAGCCGGTGCGGAGAAAATTTAAGATGTAGCGCATCAATGTCAGTACTACCCCTATGTGCAGCCAGCCTATACAGCAATGCCTGCAAGCGCCCGCGACACGAACTTCGTATATCGCGGTCTCAAGGTACCTTAACCTGGGCAGTTCTGCACAAACTATACCTTGTTCTCAAGCTTGTGATGAGGCCCACAAGCTGGCAAAAGGACAGGTCCTGAAACCCAGCCGGTGCGGAGAAAATTCAAGATGTAGCGCATCAATGTCAGTACTACCCCTATGTGCAGTCAGCCTATACAGCAATGCCTGCAAGCTTAGGCGACACGAACTTCGTATATCGCGGTCTCAAGGTACCTTAACCTGGGCAGTTCTGCACAAACTATACCTTGTTCTCAAGCTTGTGATGAGGCCCACAAGCTGGCAAAAGGACAGGTCCTGAAACCCAGCCGGTGCGGAGAAAATTTAAGATGTAGCGCATCAATGTCAGTACTACCCCTATGTGCAGCCAGCCTATACAGCAATGCCTGCAAGCGCCCGCGACACGAACTTCGTATATCGCGGTCTCAAGGTACCTTAACCTGGGCAGTTCTGCACAAACTATACCTTGTTCTCAAGCTTGTGATGAGGCCCACAAGCTGGCAAAAGGACAGGTCCTGAAACCCAGCCGGTGCGGAGAAAATTTAAGATGTAGCGCATCAATGTCAGTACTACCCCTATGTGCAGCCAGCCTATACAGCAATGCCTGCAAGCGCCCGCGACACGAACTTCGTATATCGCGGTCTCAAGGTACCTTAACCTGGGCAGTTCTGCACAAACTATACCTTGTTCTCAAGCTTGTGATGAGGCCCACAAGCTGGCAAAAGGACAGGTCCTGAAACCCAGCCGGTGCGGAGAAAATTTAAGATGTAGCGCATCAATGTCAGTACTACCCCTATGTGCAGCCAGCCTATACAGCAATGCCTGCAAGCGCCCGCGACACGAACTTCGTATATCGCGGTCTCAAGGTACCTTAACCTGGGCAGTTCTGCACAAACTATACCTTGTTCTCAAGCTTGTGATGAGGCCCACAAGCTGGCAAAAGGACAGGTCCTGAAACCCAGCCGGTGCGGAGAAAATTCAAGATGTAGCGCATCAATGTCAGTACTACCCCTATGTGCAGTCAGCCTATACAGCAATGCCTGCAAGCGCAGGCGACACGAACTTCGTATATCGCGGTCTCAAGGTACCTTAACCTGGGCAGTTCTGCACAAACTATACCTTGTTCTCAAGCTTGTGATGAGGCCCACAAGCTGGCAAAAGGACAGGTCCTGAAACCCAGCCGGTGCGGAGAAAATTTAAGATGTAGCGCATCAATGTCAGTACTACCCCTATGTGCAGCCAGCCTATACAGCAATGCCTGCAAGCGCCCGCGACACGAACTTCGTATATCGCGGTCTCAAGGTACCTTAACCTGGGCAGTTCTGCACAAACTATACCTTGTTCTCAAGCTTGTGATGAGGCCCACAAGCTGGCAAAAGGACAGGTCCTGAAACCCAGCCGGTGCGGAGAAAATTCAAGATGTAGCGCATCAATGTCAGTACTACCCCTATGTGCAGCCAGCCTATACAGCAATGCCTGCAAGCGCCCGCGACACGAACTTCGTATATCGCGGTCTCAAGGTACCTTAACCTGGGCAGTTCTGCACAAACTATACCTTGTTCTCAAGCTTGTGATGAGGCCCACAAGCTGGCAAAAGGACAGGTCCTGAAACCCAGCCGGTGCGGAGAAAATTCAAGATGTAGCGCATCAATGTCAGTACTACCCCTATGTGCAGCCAGCCTATACAGCAATGCCTGCAAGCGCCCGCGACACGAACTTCGTATATCGCGGTCTCAAGGTACCTTAACCTGGGCAGTTCTGCACAAACTATACCTTGTTCTCAAGCTTGTGATGAGGCCCACAAGCTGGCAAAAGGACAGGTCCTGAAACCCAGCCGGTGCGGAGAAAATTCAAGATGTAGCGCATCAATGTCAGTACTACCCCTATGTGCAGTCAGCCTATACAGCAATGCCTGCAAGCTTAGGCGACACGAACTTCGTATATCGCGGTCTCAAGGTACCTTAACCTGGGCAGTTCTGCACAAACTATACCTTGTTCTCAAGCTTGTGATGAGGCCCACAAGCTGGCAAAAGGACAGGTCCTGAAACCCAGCCGGTGCGGAGAAAATTTAAGATGTAGCGCATCAATGTCAGTACTACCCCTATGTGCAGCCAGCCTATACAGCAATGCCTGCAAGCGCCCGCGACACGAACTTCGTATATCGCGGTCTCAAGGTACCTTAACCTGGGCAGTTCTGCACAAACTATACCTTGTTCTCAAGCTTGTGATGAGGCCCACAAGCTGGCAAAAGGACAGGTCCTGAAACCCAGCCGGTGCGGAGAAAATTTAAGATGTAGCGCATCAATGTCAGTACTACCCCTATGTGCAGCCAGCCTATACAGCAATGCCTGCAAGCGCCCGCGACACGAACTTCGTATATCGCGGTCTCAAGGTACCTTAACCTGGGCAGTTCTGCACAAACTATACCTTGTTCTCAAGCTTGTGATGAGGCCCACAAGCTGGCAAAAGGACAGGTCCTGAAACCCAGCCGGTGCGGAGAAAATTCAAGATGTAGCGCATCAATGTCAGTACTACCCCTATGTGCAGTCAGCCTATACAGCAATGCCTGCAAGCTTAGGCGACACGAACTTCGTATATCGCGGTTTCAAGGTACCTTTACCTGGGCAGTTCTGCACAAACTATACCTTGTTCTCAAGCTTGTGATGAGGCCCACAAGCTGGCAAAAGGACAGGTCCTGAAACCCAGCCGGTGCGGAGAAAATTCAAGATGTAGCGCATCAATGTCAGTACTACCCCTATGTGCAGCCAGCCTATACAGCAATGCCTGCAAGCGCCCGCGACACGAACTTCGTATATCGCGGTCTCAAGGTACCTTAACCTGGGCAGTTCTGCACAAACTATACCTTGTTCTCAAGCTTGTGATGAGGCCCACAAGCTGGCAAAAGGACAGGTCCTGAAACCCAGCCGGTGCGGAGAAAATTTAAGATGTAGCGCATCAATGTCAGTACTACCCCTATGTGCAGCCAGCCTATACAGCAATGCCTGCAAGCGCAGGCGACACGAACTTCGTATATCGCGGTCTCAAGGTACCTTAACCTGGGCAGTTCTGCACAAACTATACCTTGTTCTCAAGCTTGTGATGAGGCCCACAAGCTGGCAAAAGGACAGGTCCTGAAACCCAGCCGGTGCGGAGAAAATTCAAGATGTAGCGCATCAATGTCAGTACTACCCCTATGTGCAGCCAGCCTATACAGCAATGCCTGCAAGCGCAGGCGACACGAACTTCGTATATCGCGGTCTCAAGGTACCTTAACCTGGGCAGTTCTGCACAAACTATACCTTGTTCTCAAGCTTGTGATGAGGCCCACAAGCTGGCAAAAGGACAGGTCCTGAAACCCAGCCGGTGCGGAGAAAATTTAAGATGTAGCGCATCAATGTCAGTACTACCCCTATGTGCAGCCAGCCTATACAGCAATGCCTGCAAGCGCCCGCGACACGAACTTCGTATATCGCGGTCTCAAGGTACCTTAACCTGGGCAGTTCTGCACAAACTATACCTTGTTCTCAAGCTTGTGATGAGGCCCACAAGCTGGCAAAAGGACAGGTCCTGAAACCCAGCCGGTGCGGAGAAAATTTAAGATGTAGCGCATCAATGTCAGTACTACCCCTATGTGCAGCCAGCCTATACAGCAATGCCTGCAAGCGCCCGCGACACGAACTTCGTATATCGCGGTCTCAAGGTACCTTAACCTGGGCAGTTCTGCACAAACTATACCTTGTTCTCAAGCTTGTGATGAGGCCCACAAGCTGGCAAAAGGACAGGTCCTGAAACCCAGCCGGTGCGGAGAAAATTCAAGATGTAGCGCATCAATGTCAGTACTACCCCTATGTGCAGTCAGCCTATACAGCAATGCCTGCAAGCGCCCGCGACACGAACTTCGTATATCGCGGTCTCAAGGTACCTTAACCTGGGCAGTTCTGCACAAACTATACCTTGTTCTCAAGCTTGTGATGAGGCCCACAAGCTGGCAAAAGGACAGGTCCTGAAACCCAGCCGGTGCGGAGAAAATTCAAGATGTAGCGCATCAATGTCAGTACTACCCCTATGTGCAGTCAGCCTATACAGCAATGCCTGCAAGCGCAGGCGACACGAACTTCGTATATCGCGGTCTCAAGGTACCTTAACCTGGGCAGTTCTGCACAAACTATACCTTGTTCTCAAGCTTGTGATGAGGCCCACAAGCTGGCAAAAGGACAGGTCCTGAAACCCAGCCGGTGCGGAGAAAATTCAAGATGTAGCGCATCAATGTCAGTACTACCCCTATGTGCAGTCAGCCTATACAGCAATGCCTGCAAGCTTAGGCGACACGAACTTCGTATATCGCGGTTTCAAGGTACCTTTACCTGGGCAGTTCTGCACAAACTATACCTTGTTCTCAAGCTTGTGATGAGGCCCACAAGCTGGCAAAAGGACAGGTCCTGAAACCCAGCCGGTGCGGAGAAAATTTAAGATGTAGCGCATCAATGTCAGTACTACCCCTATGTGCAGCCAGCCTATACAGCAATGCCTGCAAGCGCCCGCGACACGAACTTCGTATATCGCGGTCTCAAGGTACCTTAACCTGGGCAGTTCTGCACAAACTATACCTTGTTCTCAAGCTTGTGATGAGGCCCACAAGCTGGCAAAAGGACAGGTCCTGAAACCCAGCCGGTGCGGAGAAAATTCAAGATGTAGCGCATCAATGTCAGTACTACCCCTATGTGCAGTCAGCCTATACAGCAATGCCTGCAAGCGCCCGCGACACGAACTTCGTATATCGCGGTCTCAAGGTACCTTAACCTGGGCAGTTCTGCACAAACTATACCTTGTTCTCAAGCTTGTGATGAGGCCCACAAGCTGGCAAAAGGACAGGTCCTGAAACCCAGCCGGTGCGGAGAAAATTCAAGATGTAGCGCATCAATGTCAGTACTACCCCTATGTGCAGTCAGCCTATACAGCAATGCCTGCAAGCGCCCGCGACACGAACTTCGTATATCGCGTATATCGCGGTCTCAAGGTACCTTAACCTGGGCAGTTCTGCACAAACTATACCTTGTTCTCAAGCTTGTGATGAGGCCCACAAGCTGGCAAAAGGACAGGTCCTGAAACCCAGCCGGTGCGGAGAAAATTCAAGATGTAGCGCATCAATGTCAGTACTACCCCTATGTGCAGTCAGCCTATACAGCAATGCCTGCAAGCTTAGGCGACACGAACTTCGTATATCGCGGTCTCAAGGTACCTTAACCTGGGCAGTTCTGCACAAACTATACCTTGTTCTCAAGCTTGTGATGAGGCCCACAAGCTGGCAAAAGGACAGGTCCTGAAACCCAGCCGGTGCGGAGAAAATTTAAGATGTAGCGCATCAATGTCAGTACTACCCCTATGTGCAGCCAGCCTATACAGCAATGCCTGCAAGCGCCCGCGACACGAACTTCGTATATCGCGGTCTCAAGGTACCTTAACCTGGGCAGTTCTGCACAAACTATACCTTGTTCTCAAGCTTGTGATGAGGCCCACAAGCTGGCAAAAGGACAGGTCCTGAAACCCAGCCGGTGCGGAGAAAATTTAAGATGTAGCGCATCAATGTCAGTACTACCCCTATGTGCAGCCAGCCTATACAGCAATGCCTGCAAGCGCCCGCGACACGAACTTCGTATATCGCGGTCTCAAGGTACCTTAACCTGGGCAGTTCTGCACAAACTATACCTTGTTCTCAAGCTTGTGATGAGGCCCACAAGCTGGCAAAAGGACAGGTCCTGAAACCCAGCCGGTGCGGAGAAAATTTAAGATGTAGCGCATCAATGTCAGTACTACCCCTATGTGCAGCCAGCCTATACAGCAATGCCTGCAAGCGCCCGCGACACGAACTTCGTATATCGCGGTCTCAAGGTACCTTAACCTGGGCAGTTCTGCACAAACTATACCTTGTTCTCAAGCTTGTGATGAGGCCCACAAGCTGGCAAAAGGACAGGTCCTGAAACCCAGCCGGTGCGGAGAAAATTCAAGATGTAGCGCATCAATGTCAGTACTACCCCTATGTGCAGTCAGCCTATACAGCAATGCCTGCAAGCTTAGGCGACACGAACTTCGTATATCGCGGTTTCAAGGTACCTTTACCTGGGCAGTTCTGCACAAACTATACCTTGTTCTCAAGCTTGTGATGAGGCCCACAAGCTGGCAAAAGGACAGGTCCTGAAACCCAGCCGGTGCGGAGAAAATTCAAGATGTAGCGCATCAATGTCAGTACTACCCCTATGTGCAGTCAGCCTATACAGCAATGCCTGCAAGCTTAGGCGACACGAACTTCGTATATCGCGGTTTCAAGGTACCTTTACCTGGGCAGTTCTGCACAAACTATACCTTGTTCTCAAGCTTGTGATGAGGCCCACAAGCTGGCAAAAGGACAGGTCCTGAAACCCAGCCGGTGCGGAGAAAATTCAAGATGTAGCGCATCAATGTCAGTACTACCCCTATGTGCAGCCAGCCTATACAGCAATGCCTGCAAGCGCCCGCGACACGAACTTCGTATATCGCGGTCTCAAGGTACCTTAACCTGGGCAGTTCTGCACAAACTATACCTTGTTCTCAAGCTTGTGATGAGGCCCACAAGCTGGCAAAAGGACAGGTCCTGAAACCCAGCCGGTGCGGAGAAAATTCAAGATGTAGCGCATCAATGTCAGTACTACCCCTATGTGCAGTCAGCCTATACAGCAATGCCTGCAAGCTTAGGCGACACGAACTTCGTATATCGCGGTCTCAAGGTACCTTTACCTGGGCAGTTCTGCACAAACTATACCTTGTTCTCAAGCTTGTGATGAGGCCCACAAGCTGGCAAAAGGACAGGTCCTGAAACCCAGCCGGTGCGGAGAAAATTCAAGATGTAGCGCATCAATGTCAGTACTACCCCTATGTGCAGCCAGCCTATACAGCAATGCCTGCAAGCGCCCGCGACACGAACTTCGTATATCGCGGTCTCAAGGTACCTTAACCTGGGCAGTTCTGCACAAACTATACCTTGTTCTCAAGCTTGTGATGAGGCCCACAAGCTGGCAAAGGACAGGTCCTGAAACCCAGCCGGTGCGGAGAAAATTCAAGATGTAGCGCATCAATGTCAGTACTACCCCTATGTGCAGTCAGCCTATACAGCAATGCCTGCAAGGGCAGGCGACACGAACTTCGTATATCGCGATCTCAAGGTACCATAATAACTACGCCTGTATTGGTAGGTTGAACGGTCAGGCCACGGGTCAGGCCACGCGTTCGTCTTGCCGACATTATTAGAAGCACCGTTGGAAAACTGTTTGTTTGCTCTTGATAGTTCGTTTTTCACCAATTTAACGCCTTAAAACTACATTTTCCAGTGCATGAATATGCCTTCATACCATAGGTTTTTTTGTTATTTCCATAACATCCTCTCTGGATATCGGCAAAAGGAGTCTTTTTGCAGTTCATGTTTGTCGGACCATAGCATATTCATGATATTACTAATACTACCCTAGCGGGGTGTATTTGTGCATGGTTTGCGTTATCTTTTTGCAGTTCATGTTTGTCGGACCATAGCATATTCATGATATTACTATCATACTACCCTAGCGGGGTGTATTTGTGCATGTTTTGCGTTATCTCGCTCACCCACAGATTCTGTGTCTTGATTGGCCGAGAGCGAGTGACATGTTACTTTCTAATTTTGCTATCTTTCTGTGCACGGCCAAAAGTACTACGCGCATAGCAACCAAAGTACTATACCATTAGCAACCAAAGTACTACATTTCCACGGAGCGGTATTTGTGTGCAAATGCATGCTGGTGTACGCGTTGCGCGTTGTGCGTAGCGCGTATTATTCCAAAGAGAGCGCGCCGCAGATTTGGGTTCAAACATTTCGTAAAGGGGTAGTTTTTAAGAGAGAAATACATTTTCCACCAATTTTGTATTGAAATTGAAGTTTATTTCAGCTGTGTTCAGATTTAAATAATTTAAAATATTAAAATCAAGCAGAATCTGTGGGTGAAGTGTTATAAAACAAATATTGAATGCTTTATCTCGTGGTGAAGTAAAACTAGCCTCCCTTGGTGATCCATGGATCATTCTATTTTCCCTCGGCTTCGCCTCGGGAAAATAGAATGTCCATGGATCACCTCGGGAGGCTAGTTTTACTCAACCTCGTACCCAGGGTGTCGAGCAGTACGCGCCCACCACTACCTGCTCTCTCACCCTGGTATTGGATCATTTGCATGTGCAAGATTTTTGCAGACGTATGCAAATGAGGAACAGTCTGGTGCCTGGATATGCGTTACACATTAGCGTTTGTTTTTGTATGCGGTGTCTGGGGTAAAAACAGAGTCAATTCGTAGCAGCGCGAGCACGGCGTGAGTTACGAAAACACGATTTTTGAAATCAAACTGTTACGATCTTATCGAGACAACATGCAGTATCATTTTTCATATTAATATGAACAAATTGGAAAGGAAATTAGTATTTTTGAGAAGGCGTGGACGAATGATCGCGAAAACACGTACTGCACGTTGTGAATATATAGCACCAAGTACACGATAAAAATCCATTACTAGCCAATTGCGGTATCCAATCAGGATACAGGAAGAAAGTTTCCTATCCAGGGTTTACTATTGGAAACGCGGTTGGAAATAAAGTAAGCATATACTATATTACAGTCAGTGGCGTACGCAGGATTTTTTTAAGGGGGTGTTTCAAAATTGGATGTCATCATTTATGACGCTAGAAATGAAGATGGTAAATTGTGTTGGCGCCAGAAATAAAAGACAGTATCAGTGGGCTAAACTTAACGCTAAAATAAAAAGTCGGGAGTTTGTGTTGGCGCCAGAAATAAAAGAGGGTGTATTTGGAGTATATGATGAACATATGAGTAAAGGGGTCAATGTGGGCAGTCCCCTCCCTCAACAGCATTAGTGCAGAAGTGCTAGGATCTGTTCTTGTAATTGGCTAAAATTACTCAGCTTCGTCCCCTGGATCTCATGATTCTCATCCGTTGGGAATCTTTGTGTAAACCGCCCCCACCCCTAAGGCCAAACTTCAGATACAGGATACATATGCGCTCTGGTCACAGGGGCGGATTCAGACTGCCATTTGCCGGGGGGCCTAGAATTGTAATGAAGGGTCCAGGACCTGCGAGCGCGCAGCCCGAAGCCCTTACCCCTAAAGGGGCCGAGGGGGGGGGGCGGAATCCGCCCCCCTCAACATTTTCCGCGATAGCTTCTAAAAAAAAATTTTCGCGACCCGAGCTGTTATGACTTTTTAGCCTCGAGCTTTGCGCATCTTTTGATACCAAAAACATAAAAATCGGACCACGGGTTAACGTTGGCACGTAGCGAAAAATTTTCCGGCGCTACGCGCCGTAAAAACTTAATTTTCGCATATACGTCGTGTACACCGAGCAGAATTGCCATTCATACATATGAATATTTAATTAGCCATAATTCCAAAACCCTTTGACCTATAGTCATGAAATTTCTTGGACATATTTAGGAAGAGTTGCTCTATGCATGTGCTGAGTTTCAAAAATTTTCGTCACTCGATGGCCGAGATCTTAGGGGGCGGAATCCGCCCCCCCCCCGGCTGAGAGATGGTCAAAATAACCCGGCCCCTTTAGGGTTACGGCGTGGGGTCCGGGGCCCGCTCAAGGGCCCCGGAAAAATTTGGATTTTAGATGCTCTGTGGTGCAATCTGAGGCGATTCCTGGCCACTTCCATCGTTTAGAAAACGTTTTAAACATCTCCGTATTTTTTTCACAATTTTCTATTTTGGAAAGGGATTTAGGCCACTTGTAGAGCCATTCGCTGCTGAAGGTACAAATAAGGTGGGGGCACCGCTAGGGTGAAAATATAGCATAGAGGGAATTTGGCCGGAGGACTAATGGGAGCGCGGAGCGCGAAGCACTTACGGCGTAGGGTCCGATCCGGGGCCCACTAAAGGGCCCCGGGAAATTTTGGATCGTAGATGCTCTGTGGTACAATCTGAGGCGTTTCCTGGCCACTTTCCCCTGATTTTTTTAGCAGAAGTTTTTTAAAATTATGAGGGGATATTTTGTTTCATTTGTTTCAAATACATATAGGCCTATATACTCTTGCTGTTCGGTCACATAACTCTCTTTTCTCTCCATATTTTTACATGGCAAAGGTAGGGTATTCTGGGTAGATGCACAAAGTACCTTGCAGCTTAAGGGCAAGTTCGCGCAAGGACTATAGTTAACCATTGGTCGACTAACGCTTGCCCGAACTCTGTCTAGTCGACGATGGTTAACTACGCCGCGCGGCTAGTCGACTATTTGGAACCAACCTACTGGGGTTGGTTGCTTCGCTGGTAACCATACCTGCGCGCGTTCATAACGTACAGCAGAGAGCCAGGATCCAGACGTTTTGCAATGACATTTTTATTTGACCTAGCGTTTGACTAGACTAGAGACATTCGCACTTTGCTATAGTGCGCAGGCGTAAGGTACGTCACAAATCAACCACTAGTCGACTAATGGTCCTTGCCCGAACTTGGCCTTACTTAATTTTTAATCGATGGCCAAAAGAACATAGCGCCCTCTTTTTAAAACATTAAACATTCACTAGGATCAACAAGAGGGCGCTGTTTTATCTACACGGTGAAAATGTTGTAGCCGAGGAGGAGTCTTTTTGCACAATGCATTGCAGTACACATCAACGTGATGTCTCACGTTTAGAATTCGATAACTCTCTGCAAAATTAGAATTAAAAGATGAATTTTTGGTGATGCAATGCTCACAACAGCAACTTTGCGTTGCAGAAGTTTCGAGGATTATTGAGGAAACTGTAGTGAGTAAGTAGCTTGAGTAACTCTAGACCCGTGAACGTGGCTTGTAAACTACGCCACGTTCTTGTGTCATTTTGAACCTGGCGAAATTGTCCCTCTGACTCCCTCCGTTACACACACTGGATGTTATTTTGCCCATGTAATAAGTACTCACATATGAAGCTGTCTTGAAATCCGTTTGCACGTCAAAACTTGCATTTGACGAAATTTGAGGAAAATTCTGGCCCCGATTTTCCGGTTTATGAAGTCCTGCTAGCTGCCATTTTCTCCCAAGTGACGCATGCGCATTGCGTTTTATTGTACCGTCCTTCGTATAATTCTGCGGCTGTTTACTGTCACAGCTAAAAGAGACATCGTTTTAGACAAGTTTCAAGTCCTTTCCTCTCTCACCGCACCGCACGCTGGCGCACGTGCGCCCACGTGCGTGAGCGCACACGTACACGTCATGAGCCGAACAGCCAATCGGGTGCGGGGTTGTTTTTTTTCGGGGTTGCGACATGAAACAGCCGTCAATCTGTCCAAGCGACTCGTCCGGGGTCATTTGTTAGGGTCACTTGTCGTGTAAACATGAAATTTCTGTACACGTTCGTATGGGTCTTTACCGATGGGCAAATTTCGTTGAAATTAGACAGCCTGAACAATCGGACGGGAAAATTTAGATTTCTAGGTGAGTACTCAACACCCATACGGAATTATGTAGCCGGATCGATTTTCGCTAGGTTCAAAATGACACAACAACGTGGCGTTGTATACAACGCCACATTCACGGGTCTAGAGTAACTCCAACTGACATGCTCCATATTCATTCACATGTAACGCTGGAGGAAAACCTGTTCGTTTTTATGTGGTAGCAAGAGACCCTAAAAAAATGGCCTCTCCAAAATTGTCCGAATTTCACCTCTTTTATTCCACCCCAGAGTTCATTTACATACCTCATACATTCAGCAGTCATTTACGAAGCCTAATGATCGACTTAAAACGACCACACACAAAAAAAGTGAAAAATCTTGACGATTTCGGTGGCTTGTCCGTAAAAATACGCCAGTTCCAACGGCTGTCTTCCATTTTGTTTTACTAATTATGTAAATGTATTGTGACGTGTCATGCCAGCTCTCCTGCGTCAGGCTGGTTTGATTGGTAGCGTGGCGTCCCGATGGTGTCCTATCCCTGCAGTCATGGCAGTGGTGGGCCACAGCACCAGGCTATCCCCTCTTCTGGGTTGGTTGGATCAGCCAGTAGACTGGTAGTCAGGGCAATGGAGCAGGGGAATGGAAGTGGGAACTGGGAATCGGAATATGGAGTCGGAAGTGGGTGGAGTCGGAATGTCGGCGGAGTCGGAATGTCAGCAGAGTCGGAATGTGAGTGGAGCCGGAATGTCGGCGGAGTCGGAATGTGGGTGGAGTAGGAATTGGGTGGAATAGGCGGAGTCGGAATGTGGATGGAGTAGGAATTGGGTGGAATAGGCGGAGTCGGAATGTGGGCGGAGTCGGAATGTGGGCGGAGTCGGAATGTGAGTGGAGCAACTTATCCTAGGTAGACCCCATACCCTAAGACAGACTAGTAATTGGTGAACAGAAACAGTAATCAAGTACGGTGGTCCAGCCTTTAATCATCATCATCCGTCATGTCATTCCACATAATCAAGAGCCTTAGCAAATAGTCTAATCATCAGAGAATCAAGCAAGCAACTGACTAAATCCTAGCCCTGCAGCCCCTTTTATAGCCCTTGAGCCCCATTAGCTAGTGTACAACTTCTCTTTGCCATACAACAGTGCATAAACTCAATTGACCAATCAGAAACAAGGATTCCTTATATGCAAAGTGTGGGTGACTCACAGTGTGCTAGTGTATTTAAAACATACAGTTGGTGACTTAATTCCTATTCCGTCACAGTATGCATCACGTGATGACATCAAAAAAAATCTGCGCGCGCGATGTACCGTATGTGGGTACCACACCACTTTCAGGTGCCGCAAGTGAGTTCAATTTTCGTCTGGTGCGTTGCCGTGGAGGGCATTCTCGTTGTCTTGCTTTCCGCGACAACGCACCAGACGAAAATTTATCTCACTTGCGGCGCCTGAAAGCGGTGTGGTACCCACATACATCACGCGCGCAAATTTGTTTTGATGTCATCACGTGATGCATGCATTTACATAATTAGTAAAACAAAGTGGAAGACAGCCGTTGGAACTGGTGTATTTTTACGGACAAGCCACCGAAATCGTCAAGATTTTTCACTTTTGTTTTTGTGGTCTGTTTCAAGTCGATCATTAGGCTTCGTAAATGACTGCTGAATGTATGGGGTATGTAAATGAACTCTGGCGTGGGATAAAAGAGGTGAAATTCGGACAATTTTGGAGAGGCCGTTTTTTTAGGGTCTCTTGCTACCACATGGAAACGAACAGGTTATTCCTCCAGCTTTACATGTGAATGAATATGGAACATGTCAGCTGGAGTTACTCAAGCTAGTGAGTAAGAAGCTTGCAAATTTGATTCACACTGGTTTTATTATGCAGCACAAACTTTTGCACAATATGGGTACCTTAAGTTTTGGGATTCTCATACACGGTAGTGAGAGTCCCAAATTTTCGGACTAGAGTAACTCCAGCTAACATGTTTCATATTCATTCACATGTAACGCTGGAGGCATAACCTGTTCGTTAGAATGTGGTAGCAAGAGACCCTAAACATGCTAAACAAATGGCCTCTCAAAAATTGTTCATTTTCACCTCTAATATCCCATTCCAGAGTTCATTTACATACCTCATGCATTCAGCAGTCATTTACGAAGCCTAACATGCCTAATGATCGAATTGAAACAGACCACACAAAAAAATGTGAAAAATCTTAATGATTTCGGTGGCTTGTCTGTATAGAAACGCCAGTTCCAACGGCTGTCGTCCATTTTATTTTGCTAATTATGTAAATATATGCATCACGTGATGACATAAAAAAAATCTGCGGGCGCGATGTACATGTATGTGGGTACCACACCGTTTTCAGGCGCCGCAAGTGAGTTCAATTTTCGTCTGGTGCGTTCTCGCACTTGCTTTCGTTGTCTTGCTTTCCGCGACAACGCACCAGACGAAAATTGAACTCAATTGCGGCGCCTGAAAGCGGTGTGGTACCCACATACATCGCGCGCGCAGATTTTTGGATGTCATCACGTGATGCAAACATTTACATAATTAGCAAAACAAAATGGACGACAGCTGTTGGAACTTGCGTTTTTTTACGGACAAGCCACCGAAATCGTCAAGATTTTTCACATTTTTGTTTTGTGGTCTGTTTCAATTCGATCATTAGGCTTCGTAAATGACTACTAAATGTATGAGGTATGTAAATGAACTCTGGGGTGGGATATTAGAGGTGAAAATGAACAATTTTTGAGAGGCCATTTTTTTAGGGTCTCTTATAAAATGCTACTACATTCAAACGAACAGGTTATGCCTCCAGCGTTACATGTGAATGAATATGGAACATGTCAGCTGGAGTTACTCAAGCTACGAGGGAGGCAAGTTTTACTACACCACGAGATATAGCCCCATAAATGTGGCCAATTTACTGGACTACCTCCGTAAACATAGGCCAAAAACGTGTCGCACTTTGTCAAATTTTGATTTTCACATTGTAGTGCTTCACGGTGTATCTAACGTGCGTCAGGAGCGTGAACCGAGGCGGTGCTTGCCGCGGCCGACTTCACTTCTTACGGGTCCGAATTCCTCGTAAAAAGACAAGCCCGCAGGATTTCTGGATTAATCCCAGGCTTGAGTCCGATCCGGCAACTTGGGTCTCGAACGCAAAAGAGACGGATTGGTGCAGAAACACTAGAAGTTCTGGAAGAGTTTTGGTAACAACCATGTGACAATGTTTATCATACAACAACGACTGATCTAAGATGGCGGCGCCCACAAAAACCGATAAATTGATCATCGGTCACGTGACCGCATAATTCTGATACATTGATTAGTACGGGTGAATTATCAACTGGCACTACACTCCTCCCACTTTTCTTCTTTGGATGATGGTGTGGGGGGCTCTTAACATAAGTTAGTGAAAAATACAAGTATTACAACTACTAAACATGGAAAAACACTGAATATAAAACCCAACACTAAATAAGTGCCATTCCTTCTAACTGAAGGAAAGCATTGGTGGAGGTTCATATTGCTCCCAATACAGCGGCAAAGGCTGAGAGAGTTCTATGTCCTGTTTCAGTGGAAGAATGCCCTCACGTTTGTTTCAGTTAGTTCAAGAACTTCTTCCGGTGAGATGTCTCCCAGAATGGTGGCCACCGACTCAGCTGTGTAGTCAAGTAGAGACGGGGCATTCAGTTTCTTGCCAACTGGGGGGAAGTAAGGTGCATCGGTCTCCAGAAGCAGCTTGTTCCTTGGAACTGACTTCAGGGCGGCCCTCTGTCGACTGTTGAAGCTGTTCGCCATGTTACATATGCTGAAGTGGGTACTGGGGAAGGATTCCAGCCACTGCTGGACTACCTCTGTGGTGCTGGAGAAACAGTGCAGCTGGATCTTCTGACTTCCCTTGATGATCGGTGTTATGACGTCCAGGCATCGCATGTAGGCCTCTACTCCAGTGACATCGTCTCGCATACCGCGGATGTGGAGAGTCAGGACTCTTGACGGAGGTAGGCCAGTCAGGAGATCTCGGAGTTGCCTCTCTTGTAGGTGCCAAAGGTCAGAGTTCACCGAATGGTCCAAACCAACCTCGCCTAGTCCGCTGACTGAAGGATGCTGGCTCAATGACTTCACCCTTTGTCTCTCCTTGCGTGTCAAGATTACCTTCGGATGAGCACCGATCATCACTGTGAATCCTTGATGGGTCCGAGCTGTTATTTCTTTCTCCGAAGGCAATGTCTTTTGATCACAGAAGACCGCTACCGCTCCTGACAGCAGAGTCGCATAGCCCTTGTCTGGCTGTTGGGGAAATGCCTGTTCGATAGCTGCCAGATTAGTCAATGGAATCCTGGGACCTCTGGCCGACAATCTGTCAAGGTGGAAGTGGCTATCGAAGCTGCGAATGAGGGTCTTCTCCGCCTTCTTGTATGGGGCACTTCCTGTGGATCCCGAATGCGGGATCTGTTTCTCGTCCTGCTGCAGGACTTCCTGTCTGGGGCTGGGGGGAATTTGCTCCAATGATGATTGGATGCTAGTGGATGTCTCCGAAGAACGGCGGAGTCCGGTAGATGGATACCGTCGTCTAAGCTCCCCCATCCCTTGAGGCGATATTTCTCCTGCCAATACCAGTAAGCACCTCCAGTGAGACAATGCTGCCACACTGTTGACGGGGTGCAGGGAAAATTCCTCCGGCACTGGCCACCCTGCCACTCGGCACATTCCTACCATGGCACTCCTTTGTTCTAGTGTGATGTTTCTGGTTGCATTTTGCCTCCAGGGTCCCAGACGCGGGACGCGGCTGAGTCACTACTCTCTTCCGATGCGAAGAGAGTGGCCAGTTGGCAGCGGGAGATAGGCACCACATCGTCTACCTCCTCGATGAAGCTTGACCACTGCGTGTGGGCCCTAGTGCAGTATGAGCACCCTCCACACGGTAGATCCTTCAATTCTACTCCGTGGATGAAGTGACTATCTGATGCATCTCCCGTTCGCGAGAGTGCATCAGCATTGCTATGAAGGCTCCCTCGACGATGCTTAAGAGTCATATTGTACTGGCTCAGTTCCTCAATCCACCGGGCCAGTTGACCTTGGGGTTCCTTGAACCTTAACAGCCATGTTAGGCTGTTGTGGTCTGTGCGAACAGTGAACGGTTTCCCCAGAAGGTGGTGTCGAAATTGGCGTGTGAGCTTCACAATAGCTAGTAGTTCTTGATGTGCAGTAGCGTCTCTGCTCAGGAGTTAAGGCGTAACTCGCATAGGCGACAACTCTTTCCTGGCCGTCCTGGACTTGTATCAACTCTCCACCAATGGCTGTGTTCGACGCATCAGTGTCCAGGATAAATTCGTCGTGCGTGTTAGGTAGAGCAAGGACAGGCGGTTGCATCATCTTGTCTCTTAGGGCATTGAAGGCTGTCTCCTGCTCCTCCTCCCAACGGAATTCTTTGCGTCCTGTGATGGCATACAATGGAACCGCGAGTTCCGCCAAGTCGGGGATGAAGGCTCTGTGGTAATTCACAAAGCCTAGGAATCGCTCGACATCCTTGGTGTTTTGAGGTGTTGACCAGGACTTCACTGCACTTATATCTGCGTCTGAGATTGCAATGGAGTTTTCGTTGACAATTCTACCTAAGAATTCCACCTTTTTTGAACAGAAGGCACACTTTTTGGGTTTGAGTTTAAGTCCGTGCTGTCGGAAGCGCTCTAGTGCCTCAGCTAAATTGTGGAGATGTTCCTGGAAATTACTTCCTAGGATGACAATATCATCCAGGAATGCCAAGGCAGTTTTCCAATTCAAGCCCCTGAGGATTAGGTTGATTACTCTGGAAAACGTGGAAGGACTATTGCAGAGGCCAAATGGCATTTTGGTGAACTCAAATAAGCCGTATTTGGTGATGAATGCCATCTTTTTGCGATCCTCTTTACGCAAGTTGACCTGCCAGTATCCCCAGATAGCATCAAGTTTCGAGAACCAACGGTTTCCCGATAATGTGTCAACACAGTCCTCGACCAGTGGGAGAGGGTAAACGTCCTTAACAGTTATGTTATTGAGGGCCCTATAGTCAACGCAAAAGCGGACTGTACCGTCCCTCTTTCTAACTAAAACCGGCGGAGATGCCCATTCGGAGACCGAAGGTTGGATGACTCCAGCCTCTAGCATTTTGTCCAGCTCTTTCTCCTCCTCTCCAACAAACTGAACTGGCGTTCTTCTCATTCGTTGCTTGATTGGTGGTGCGTGTCTAGTGTCAACGCCATGTTCAATCTCTTTGACTGTCCCGATATCATAGATATGAGATGCAAAGACGTCAGAAAAATTACAGATGACATCTCTCAGCTGACTGAACTGTTCTTCTGTAAGTTCTCCCTTGGACCTTTTCAGCATGTCTCTCAGGTGTGCAGGTACATTCGCACATGGGTCATCAGCTAGCCCGAATGCGGAGCTAGTGTTTGGATTGTGTTGATCACCTACCGGTGCACGTGCGGCACTGGTTCCTTGTGAGTCTGTTTCTGACCCAGAAGCGGTGTCATGAATTTCGGGAAGTGCATCAGCTTCCACAGCTTCTCCTACAGCCTGCCCAGGCTTCAACACCACAAAGCTGTTTGTCTCGTTGGCAACATATAATGTCGGCCTGGCTTTACTGCGGTGTGCAGATCTTGGAATTACAAGATGCGAGTTTGGGAGTGGTTCTAGGACATAGTCCGGCATTGTTCCTTCTAGCTGACCAACAACCGCAGTGACCGAGTTAGGAGGGATAACTCTCCTCTGTCCTACCATCACTCGGGAAACCCTAGTTTCCCTGGGTTTGTTCCCAAACTGAATAGACACTGTGTCCTCTCCCAGCATCATGAGATTTGTCCCCATATCAATTTTCATAGTTCGGCTCCTGAAGAGATCAACCCCTAGCAACATATCATCCTCAATTGGGGCGACATGTATTATTTCATGATGCACCGTGGAGCCAATCCTGAAAGACACTGGGCCGATCTTGTACCCATTCATTGTTAAGTCTCTCCCAGCCATGTGAAATTTCATGTCAGAGAGTACCTTTGGTTTAGGATGTAATTTATTGAAAATACGATCCGACAGTATGGTAGATTCAGCCGCGGTGTCTATTACTGCCTCGATATGTTGGTCCTCTATTTGTACTGGTACATGATAAACTGCACTTGACTGGATTTGGTTGACGGTGATGATGTCTTCTATTGTCTCTGTAGGTGTCTTTACAAATTCCGTATTGGCAGGGCATTCATCCTCTGCCATCTCGAAAATCGCATTTTCCCTTTCTGCTCTGATAATATCCAGATGCGGATATTCTGCATCTGTTGTGTCCTGATGTGGTTTTTCTGTATTTTGATGTGCATGGCTAACAACCTGGTGCGGTTGGTTATTTACTGTGGCAATAGGCGTGTGGCATAGTGGGGGGCTCAACAGATGCGGTGAGTCCTCCTGGCCGTAATCTACTGGGGCGAAAACCCGGCCTCCGTCTTCGTCCCTTCAGGTTTTGGCTGCTCATCTTCAAAACGAAGAACCTTGGTTTCTTTTCCCTTCAGGTCCTTTGTTGGGCACTCTCTTGCAAAATGCTTCTCGTCGCCACACAAATAGCAGGCTCGCCGACTCGGAGATGTGCTCCTCTGTCGTCCCAGCTCCCGGAATATTCCCTTGATCTCCGTAGTAAGATCAGAGATAGAAACAGCTACCTGCTTGGTCAAAGCTGATGTAGCCACTGTCATCTGTGACATCTGCTTAGCCAACTCTGCTATCCCTACATCCTGTGTAGGCTCTGGTGTTTTGTTGCCACTTTCTCTCTTAAGGATAGGCTGGGGAGTCAACTGCTTCCTTGTCACTTCCATTTTCCTTATCCTTAGATCTTCTTCTTCTTCTTCCTCGGAACCAGGGTCGGTTTCGCCGAACTCATACGATGCGCATTTATATGCCCTAACGGGGGGTGCGGACTTGGTTGGTTTTTGCGGAACATGTCTGGCACCTGCTGATTTGCTGATGCAGCGGAACCACTCCATCTTGTCCATTGCCTCGTCAAATGTTTTAGGTTGCTGTATGCAGGCATGCTGACCAGCTTCCTTGTCCAGGCTTCCCATGCAAAACCTGATGATCGCATTCTTCCTGATCCACGCCTCAGGCAAATCCTTGTAGGCCTTGGCTGCCAAGGAGAGGATTTTATCGGCCCAGTCTCTTAGGGTCTCGCCTTCTTCTTGGCATTCCAATTGGAAACGGGCCTGGAGGGTCTCGGGAAGTTCTTCCCTCTTAAACCTCTTGTTAAATTCTGAGATGAGATGGCTGTAGGACAAGTCTTCGTTCATCTTACTAAGAAGGACGTAGAAGTCTGCAGCTTTCCCTGTCAATCCCCAAATCAACATATCTTTTTTCTGACTTTCTGTCCAACCAACAGACATTGCATAGGTTTCAAACTTCCGCTTGTAAAGAGACCAATCGAGTTTGCCATCAAACTCCAGCGTCTTGGGGAGCACTCGTGGTTTCCGGTCCTCTGGCGTCACACCTCGAGTCTGGGGTGCGCGAGTAGCCGACTGCGGGACTACCCCTGGACGGTGCCTATACTGAAGTGGTGGTACCATATCTGGTGACGGATATGGAGTTTGACCATACCATTGCTGTGGTGGGTCAGGGCGGTATGCCACCGACTGCGGTGGTAGGTACGGGTAAGCACCTACATCTGGGTTTTGGGGTGGAATTGGTGGGTACGCATACATGTACGTGGGCGGTGGTGCGTATCTGTCCAAGTAAAAAGACCATGGGGGCATGTCTTGCGACACCGGCCTACCAGGTTTGTGTGATACATAACCCTGAGGTCTGCATCGTGCTTGAGCAGTGTCAATGTGTTGCGACATGTTCTGCACGAAGGCCTCTGCGGAATGTGGAGGGGGTTCTGATGGCTTTGGTTGACTGGACGACCTGATGCGGTTGTCCTGTTGCGCGGGTGCCACCGGCTCCCTAGTCGGGCTTTGATCCGACTGCGTGGTTGCCTGCTGACAGTTGGGGTCTGTGGTGAAGTCGATTGACCTATACAACCTCTCCGAGGGTTTTAACCTGGGTATGTGTTCAATATTACCGGGAGTTATTGGAAAATTCTCTTCCCTGTACTGGATGATATTTCTAGCAATCCTAGACCCTACCCCGTGAAGTTGTTGCAACTCGACCTCCCCTGCGAAATTTATCGGAACTAATCTGGACATGAGGAACAAAGAAATCTTCCCACAAAAAATTTACGGCGTACAAAGTTGCTCTCGGTAGCACGACAAATTACATGTACACAGCTCCAGAATGCTCCAGTCATGAACAAAAAATTATCACAAACAAAAATACAACAGATGCGTTGTTTTCACCAAGAAATAAATTGGAAAAAATTATCGCAAAACGAAATTACAAATACAACGGATGCGTTGTCTTCACCAACAACAAAAAACAGACTGAATGCGTTCTAGGCATAAACGCTTTCTTGGTGTTGCTTTTTAATTTGCTGTATTTAAATTATTTATTACCACAAGCAACATGCATTGGTTGAAACAGAAATCACAAAAAAAATAAAGTAATTGGAGAATATTACTTATATAATACCTGTTACGGTATTAAGTTACCCGAGATACCACAGACGTGCTTTATTTGTTTAGTGCAATAGACTGCAGAGAACACACACATGTATCTCTAATCACAGTCCAACAGCATATAGTCCACAAAATCAGCCCCGTCTATTTCTATATTCAGATGCGAAATAAAAATAGACAGTAGTAAACATAGTAATTTATGTTGAAAACTGTAAAAAAGGCCGTACCACTAACTGACTGTATGCTATAGTGACCCAAGTTCTCAAAATTCTAACCGGCCAAGGTACCCAAAGTGAGGGCTAACCAGTTGTTAATTTGTTTTGTGGACGGTCATGACACTGACAGTCCTATTATCTTTAACCACTTTCCCTTCCGCTTATTTTTCCCCCTTTTAATTTTTCTCTTTGTATTGGTTTAATTCCTTATCAAACCCAATACTGAGACCAAGAGATGGCCCAACAATAAGCTTGAAATGTACTGAAGGCTACTTGCTGTGCCGCTCCGAACTATCCTCGTCGCCAATGTAGTGCTTCACGGTGTATCTACACGTGCGTCAGGAGCGTGAACCGAGGCGGTGCTTGCCGCGGCCGACTTCACTTCTTACGGGTCCGAATTCCTCGTAAAAAGATAAGCCCGCAGGATTACTGGATTAATCCCAGGCTTGAGTCCGATCCGGCAACTTGGGTCTCGAACGCAAAGGAGACGGATTGGTGCAGAAACACGAGAACACTAGAAGTTCTGGAAGAGTTTTGGTAACAACCATGTGACAATGTTTATCATACAACAACGACTGATCTAAGATGGCGGCGCCCACAAAAAAAACGATAAATTGATCATCGGTCACGTGACCGCATAATTCTGATACATTGATTAGTACGGGTGAATTATCAACTGGCACTACAACATTTAGGCTTAGGCCTAGTTTGTAGGTTTTTTTTGTTTTTGAAGCATATAAGTATTATAAGCATATAAATGTCCCTCTTTACTTTAGGCTAATCAGAAAGTGCTGCCTTTTTCAGATGTCTAATTTTTGTGATATTTCATGTTGAAATTTTGATACGCAAATGTGTGCAAATGAATCTGGAAATTTCACGAAAAATAGATATCTGAAAAAGGCAGCCCTTTCTGATTAGCCTATAAAGAGGGTAAGAATGCTAGGTAACAAACCCTACAAACTAAGCCTAAATGTGAAAATCCAAATATGACAAAGTGCGACACGTTTTTGTACATGTGGACGTGTGGCCTATGTTACGGAGGTAGTCCAGTAAATTGGCCACATTTATGGGGCTACACGAGATAAAGCATTCAATATTTATTTATAAC
Organism: Patiria pectinifera; assembly: GCA_029964075.1. Lineage (NCBI taxonomy): Eukaryota > Metazoa > Echinodermata > Asteroidea > Valvatida > Asterinidae > Patiria > Patiria pectinifera. The sequence goes on along the minus strand of CM057142.1, from coordinate 9,257,295 downwards.
ACTTCGCCCACAGATTCTGCTTGGTTGTAATATTTTAGATTATTTAAATCTGAACACAGATGAAATAAACGTCAATTTCAATACAAAATTGGTGGAAATGTATTTCTCTCTTCCAAACTACCCCTTTAAAAAATGTTTGAACCTAGCCCCACTAGTGTGCTGCGCTGAACCCAGAGGTTCAGCGCAGCATACCGCGGCCACACTAGTGGGGCTAGTTTGAACCCAACTATGCTGCGCGCTCTCTTTGGAACAATACGCGCAACGCGCACACCAGCATGCAGTTGCACACGAATACCGGGCTGTGGATATGAGCTCCGTGCGCTACTAAATGAGGGCGCCCTTTTACCTAACAACGACGTCCCATGGGCGGGACATTTCGCTGGTAGACGCGCACCGTTCCTGACCTTGTGTGTGCGCACGTACACCACGGGATTTGTACTATTTACACGCAGTGGCCGCGCTTCGCGGCAAATGAATTGCAGTCAGGCAAGATAGCGTCAGTCGGTCACCCCCAACTGCACTTCCTTTGCCGGTGAGGGGGTGCTTGTGAACGGAGCAGATAGTGCTTTGGTTGCTAATGGTATAGTACTTTGGTTGCTACAGGTATATAGTAGGCCTACTTTTGGCCGTGCACAAAAAGATGGCAAAAATAGAAAGTAACATGTGACTCGCTCTCGGCCAATCAAGACACAGAATCTGTGGGTGAGGTGTTATAATACAGTCTATATACGTATCACATTTTTAAGTAGTTTGCTTATCAAATCTTGTATTCAGACCATCGTTTGATGTGCTGAAGAAAACATGAGTACTTTTTACATTATTGCACCTCGGGTTTCAGGTAGCTCATCTTCACACTCAGATTGTAAATAAAGAGACTGGATAGAGTCATTGTGTTTAAGTCAGGTTCACACATGATGATATAGATTGCTGTGCTTTTGTTCCAGGTATCCTATTCCCTTTCGGCTTTGGAGACGAATTTGTTCTCAACCAGGATGATGAAAGTTCTGGCGAAATTCCAATTCCAATCGAGTTTCCATTCTTCGGTCGTGATTTCAATTCTCTATATGTAAGTGCTAAGTATTTTTTTCTTGACAAAACGGCAGAGAGTGGTCATCAGTACGGTATTCCCTTAAAATCATTTTTTCCCCCTCCAAAGGTGAATACCAATGGACTAATCACATTTGTGGATGAAAATACCGGCTACACCCCTACAAGGTTTCCTCTGGCCGAGGACATTCCCGGGCTGGCAGTATATTGGGGTAATGTAGACACAGAAGGATTTCTCCCTGGAAGCATCATGTACCGTCACCTTCTCCGCAACTCCACAAGGGATGCCATGCTGTTCCTTCAGGCGGACGAAATCATCCGACAGGTGTTTCCAGGCCTGTCAGACTTTTCATCGACATGGATGCTTGTGGCAACGTGGCACAAAGTAGCTTTTGATAATGCTGACGCTAACGACGATCCTGCTGCAATTGTGAGTTGCATGACAATCGAAGAGGTCCACTCGATAGTCCAAATGTTCAGTAGTCCGAAAGTGTATTAGTCCGAAGGGTTGATAGTCCAAACAGGCATATTTTTCATACCCCGGGGTTGATTCGGACTAATGACCCTTCTGAATGGACCTTTGGACTAACAACCTTCGGACCATCGTGCCTTTGGACTATCAAACCTTCGGACTAATAAGCCTTCGGACTATCGAATCTTCGGACTATCGAGCGGTGACCCAATCAAAATAATACAGGTCACAGTTTTTAAGCGCAGATTCAAATATACTGGAACGTCAGTGGGTCTGACAGGAAACTTGTTTGATTTATCTCTCATTGGTCGATTAGATTTTGTTAAATTTTTTTTTGTGGTGAAATGCTTGTTTCGATGACTTTAAAAATTGCTGTAGCTGTTTGTAACTAAGTCGACCGCTGTGAATGCGTCATTTGTCAACCCAAAAGTTCTTGGTATTTACTTCCCTTAAAAATCCTCTCGAAATGAAAAATGATCCACTTCAATTAAAAGCAGGATTTGATATAACACAATACAATTAAGAAAAAGACATATTTTTGGAAACTAAAAAAAGAGTTCTCATCCAGATTTATAGCCTATCGCGGCGGTTTAAATTAAGATGGATATTATATATTTACATGAATTTGTATACGAAAAGATGATTTTGTGAAGATAGAAATGTATCTGTAGACCTCCAGATCGCCCGGCCTTGTTGCTATGTGGTTTCCTGTCTTGATACAGTTCTTTGTCTTTCTCCACAGGTAAATACATTCCAAGTTGTTTTGCTGACAAACGGTGTGCAGTCTTTTGCCATGTTTAATTACGACAATATAACATGGACCACGGGTGGATCATCTGGTGGAAATGAATCTGGACTTGGAGGGACTCCTGCGCAGGTACTTAAAAAGAAAAACAATCCAAGAAGATTTATTCTGGTTTCATCACAGCACACCTGTGCGTACAATGAGATCGTCCCTGTTTTGCCCTTCCCCCATTTTACATGAACAGTTGCCAGGAGTCTTTTCGCAATTTCGTATGTCACTGCTTCTTGCCATTTTGTCAAACTTAGGTTGGTTTTGATGCAAGTGATGGCATCAACTACTACGAAGTGCCAGGTTCAGGGAGTGACGACATTGTCAACATCGATGGCAGATCAAACATTAACACAACAGGTCGTTGGCTGTTCCGTATTGACCTCCATGAAATACAAGGTAGGCCCACGTGAGCATTAAAGGTAACATGTTTCCAGCCTCCAAGGAAATAAACGGAGGGGGTGGTGAGGATATACCTTATGAACGTTTTGATTACGGGGATGGGTCATAAGATTTTCTCTAAAATGCTGTATTTCACGAGTGGTTTTCGTTGTCAATCCATGAAATAACACAGGACCAGTTGTAATCAGATGTCCGACCGCCGATGCAGTCAATGTAACTAGCGGGAGCGGTTTGGGCAGTGTAACATGGACTCCTTCCCGTCCGGTGGCCATGAAAATATCCGATAATACGCCTGTGCCAGCTTCATGCTCCATTCCAAACCCAAGTGGTGGTGATGACATCATAGTGACTTCAGATTACCTATTTCCAGCTGGCACAACAAGAGTCACCTGCGATGCACCGACTGCAACATGTAGATTCGACGTGGTTGTCTTGGGTAATATAATCTATTCGTGTCTCTTATACGTCGGTCGTTAGCATTATACAGGGTGCATAAAAAAAGGAAACCGAGATATTATTGCTAAATGTGAATCAAAGGGAGATATCTTCTGTTAGGGTTGAATCTCCTCTTCAAAATGACACCCTATTCATGTCATTACATTCATAGTTGACTGAGCAGTGACCAATTTTTATGAAAGGGTCTATTTAGCGATTTGCGCCACTTTTCTGTTATGGTTTTTGTTGTGTCAATTGTCACAGAGTGAAAGGCTATGGTTGTCAATCAAGGCAGGTGGGGAAAAAGAGATTTCACCATGGCGCAAGTGTCTAAATAGACCCTTTCATAACATTGGTCACTTCTCAGTCAACCGTGAATGTAATGACTTGACCTATTAAAAGCATAACTTTTGGTCTTTATGTTTAAATGGTACTCCCATATTATCGTCCGTCCATGTATACATAAGTAAAATCAGGTGTGGAGCATTGCAACTGTGCTGGGTGACTGTTCAGGTTCATGGACATGATGACTGAAGTCGCGTATCCTATGTTATGATTTGGTTTGTCAATACACATCTATAACAGTTAGCTGAGCATATTGTGTGGTTGTTTTTTGGGAGAGTTGTTTTCAGTGAATCATCTTTTGAAATCATACCCCCAAGCTTTTATCAAATATCAATCTATGTTTCTTTGTCCATCGTTTATTATGTAGATTCTCCAGTGCCCACCACCGACCAAACAGACTCTGCAAGTGAAGGTAAAAACTATTATATTTATTAAAGGACACCTTTTCTTGGAAGATGCACACAGTTTTGCTCGTTGTTTTCCTGATTGCTTATCTTGTAGCATGGCCTATCAGATAGCATTTTTTTCCCAGCAAAGAAACTTAACATTATTTAACATTTTATTTCAGTAACATCAACTGATGGTCGGATATCCACAGCAGTGACCACTGAGTCCCCAACAACCGCGAATGACATGGGTATGGTTCCTTGTAAATCATGCTATGAGTTAGGGTTAAATTTAAACATGACTGATTAGTTTGGGTCCAGGAATTTCACGAGTTGTTTTACTCATTTTGTGTGGAATTCCATGCATGTACCGTATAGGTGTGGTAACATGTATAGGGAAAAATTGGGATCCCTAAAATGTAACCATCGAATGTCAAACTAAACAGACACACGTTTGGGCAAGCTCAGGCGAGGACCATTATGCGACTATTGGTTGATTTCATTGTGACGTTGCTTACGCCTGTGCACAAATATACGTACGAGTAACGCCTTTAGTCATTAAAGGTAGCCTACAGTCTTTTGTATTATGTTCATCCCGAAGACAGAACAGGAACAACACATTCTTTGTTGTCCTCAGGAGCTCACCTTTTTTGAAAACGGTCCTCGAACACATGATTAGTATGTTTGCTTGGGGAAAGACAATGCCTTGTCCTCCTATAATGGTAAACTTAGACTGTGCGAACGCATCATGTAAGATATCTGATATCTGTAAGATGTACGTAATGTATACAAGAGACACATAAACATCGATGTACATTGTGAATTACATTTCAGATGTGTTGTTCCCGTTTATTGGGCCAGACATAATCTATGTGCGCTCTGGAGATGACGTGTCATCTGGGGAAGTGCACATTTCTATACCCTTTCCCTTCTTGGGTCGAAACTACACCTCGTTCTATGTGAGTTCCAATTTTATTGAGTTATTTGTAGCCATGCTGAACTAATGTATGCAGGGTGAGTAAAAAGAAAGGAAACACAAATGGTGCCCCCTATTTTTTGAAGAATTTCTGCATGCAGCGCCTTCCAAATGTAGGATATGAAAGCCCAATTAATTAAGCTTTCGTTTAGTGAAAGAATCATTCACGTCCTTTTCGAGTTATGGAATTGAAAACAAACACCGTTTTTTGTATTCTTGTCCACGAATCACATCTAAGGTACGTGGTATTTCAGTAAAAATTAAACCATGTCGTAATCCTCAAATTGATATCAGAATAATCTCATACGTCCCCGGGGTAGGCAAGTAGTAGGCAGGGCAAAACTATAAACTCTTAACATATAAAGCATGTAATTTTAACATTTGAAGCAGCATGTTTTTAAATAAATGTTATGGTAATCGATAGTTACCATTGTTATAAGAGGGTTCTTTGTTTGTGATCCGTGGACAAGGTTAAAAAACGGTGTCTGTGTTCAAAACTCCATAACTTGAAAAGTTCATTAGCGATTTGAATGATTCTTACACTAAAAGAAAGCTCATTAATTGGGCTTTTATATCCTTGATTTGTAAAGCCCTATGTGCAGAATTTCTTTTAAAAAATAGTGGGGAACCACTTGGGTTTTACTCACCCTGTATTGTTCCCAATATAATTTAGACGAGTGATATTAAAGGCGAAGATATGAGAAAAAACATGAGGTGTAAACGAAACATATACATCTCGTAGTTACACTCAACCCAACATAATGAACTTTTAATTTAGGAAAGTTAAGAAAAGGATTAAATTTAGTTCCCGAAAACAAGGCCGGTCAAGACAGGTGTTTTCATTTTGTAAACCCCTTGTTTTCTGTACACCTTAATGAAACTGAATCAACTTTTTGCTTTTGTAACATTGGAAGATCACTTAGTTACAAAATAATCACAATACGCAACCTTCTATCGTAAAAACCTTTTTCAGGTGAACACAAATGGAGTGATTTCTTTCAATGATGACCTTACTTCGTTTCCAAGCAACCCAATACCCTTGATGATGGAACCACTGATTGCAGTCTTCATGACCGACATATCGACCAATGAATTGGGCTTCATAAGCCGTCGCCAATTCAGTCTGCGGACACCCCGAAATGAGATGTTGTTCTGTGAAGCAGATGAAACAATCAGAGAGGTGTTCCCTAGTCAGTCCAACTTCACGACATCGTTGTTGCTGATTGTCACCTGGTACAGAGTTCCGCCTTACGGTCATCAAACAAAGGTAGTTGTGAGTAACGTCTATTTATCATCATGAGAAGCGGGGGCTGGTAGCATCGATGATTGTGCACACTACTGGACAATATATGGTGCTTTTCATGGTGATACATGCGCGAAATTCACAAAAAAAGGCACCTGCAACGGCCGATGGGACAAAACAGGGAACGACTTCTATTTAAAAAGGGCACTTGTTTAGAAAAAAAGCACTTGTTAAAAAAAGGGCACTCTTTTCAAAAAATGGGGGGGGGGGGGTATAAATACCCCCTTACCCACCTGCTGGCTACGCCTTTGCCCTTTAAAACTGCCTCAAGCAACACAAGTGATGCAACTTTCATTCATTACTACAGCAGGTGCACTGGTATACATATAGTAAACATTAACTTCCAATGTAATGACTAAATTGTTACCTTTGTTTATAGAGAGCAAACATTTGTCATGACTGTTCTTGTGATACAGTATGTATAGGATACCTTTGACTAGCTGCCAAATTCAAACTTCCAAAATTCCTTTCTGATAATTGTACTTTAAAATAGCTATGGGTTTACATACAGCTACCAATTCTTTTTGTTATTGATTTCAGGAAAACACATTTCAAGCCATTTTAGCGACGGATGGTTTGCGGTCCTTTGCTGTGTTTAATTATGAAGACATACAATGGATCCATGCAAGCATGTCTCCATATTTCGCACAGGTATAGAATTACGAAAAACGTTACTTGATATTTTACATACTCTAAATCAACATGCTATACAAATTGTTGTTTATTGTTGCTCTGATTTTCACGAAGAGGTTCACCATAGCATCGGCAGAGTTTCGCCATTTTTGACTCATAAAGCATAACCATTAACTAGAGATTTTGAAATGCCTGTTCAAATTGTATCCAGGTTGGCTTCGATGCGGCTGATGGCAGCAATTTCTACACTATCCCTGCATCATTTACAGAGGATACCCTCTATGTCCATCAAGACTCCAACATCGGCATCAGAGGGCGATGGGTGTTTCGTATCGACCAACCAATGGTGGAGAGTAAGTAAATTCCATAAAGACACAACCAATAGAAACATTTCAAGTAAGGCCAAAAAAAAAATGTCTCCGGTTTCTGGTATGGAGCTTGCCCCAAAAGTGGTGCGGCGACGCGGCTTTTTTTTTTTTTTTACCTGTTTTTTTTTTTTTTTTGGCTTCAAATGTCGGCTGATGACTGCAAATGGTGCCCAACTAAACTAAGTGCAAATATATGGGAGTCCAGAGAGGCCACATAAATCTTATTCTCGATCATAACCCCATCTAAAAACACGTTAAAATTGTGCAGCAGCAGAATTCCAGTCAAACCAGTGAGTTTGGCGGTTTTGAAACCTCATCTTGTATTGAAAAAAAACCTTTTTCATTTTGCCGACGCGCATGGCTACGGCGACGCGCGCGCATACCAGAAACCGGAGACTTTTTTTTTTTGGCCTAAAGGGAAACATGTTGGCACAGTGATTTTTTTCCCCTGTTTTTGAAAATATGTTACTGGGATTCCAATCCCTAACAGGCTCAGGCGCGGTTCTAGAGCCCATATTTTAGGGGGAAGGGGCTATATTGCGCAGGGGTGGATCCAGAAATGCGTGCAGGGAGGCCTGCTGAAATGTAGACCAGTTTTGTTTTCCGAACACTTAGGCCTCTGCAAATTAAAAAATTGGACAGGGGGGCGGGGGTGTCTTGTACCATATTTTCAATGGGGAGCACTAATACATCCTACAATCATGCACATATATTATATTACATATTAGTGTGCAAACGCCCCCTTCTCACGTCTGTTTTTTAGGGGGGAGACTATTTGCATGTGCCGTCATCTAACATTTGCTTCTGCAATTTTGTTACGGAAATTGGGGGGGGGGGGATAGACGAAACACCCCTGCTCTGGAGTAATTATCGAATGAGTTCCGAGACCCTGTCTGATTCCTAAAATACGATTCTCGCATTTCCTCCTACCCCTCAAACTGCACATGTCCAAGATCTCTTGATAATCAGGCCGTCTGAGATACACTGCCGCCGCACATTTATTAAGGAATCCCGGGTTTTATTACCGGAAGAATAGTGATGGTATGAAAAAGATGATTACACAAATATATTTAAAGACTTTCGAATTCTTTTGCAGTTCCAGGTGTGAATTCATCTCGGATTGCTAGTGAGATCGCTAAAGTGTGTGCTACCCCAGGTAGGTATCATCACTATTCAGTTCGACTAATGAATTTTGGGTTTTTCTTCAGCTACTCCGGGTAGTGAATCATTTTCCCTAAAAATCATCCGCATTACACGGTTGTTGAGCGCCCACTTTGATACGCTTATGATACCTAATATTCCCATGAATTTCCAGGATTTGTCGAGAAGTTCGATAGCTCAGCTGGTAGGATCTTGATTTTGAACCGCGAGGAATCCTCGCGGTATGTGTTTGAAGCACCATCTTTACCCATTTTTTTTTTTTTTTTCATGTCTAATCTGAAGCTTTGAGGAATTTTATTAAAGGGAAATATAGTCCGAATTTCAGTACGTTGGAATTCATTTCTGTTTTCCCCCCTATTTTTTAAAATATTTTTTCCCCTCATGTTTTTAAGAGAAGTAAAGTCCAAAACGTCATGCGTATGTTCGGGCAAAAAAATTCGCCTTCGGGCTGGCTGACAAAAATACATAATGCACTGTCTCAGTTTGTATAAAGAGCGATGGTGATTGGGGACAAGACCGGAATATGCTAGAGTAGAACAGATTAAGTTCGGAATCATGGAGAGAATGTTAGTTAACTAAAGCCAGTTTTAGTCAACTAAAAACAGTGCATCAAGTAAAGGCTTCTTCTTTTTTATTTTAACCAAACTTAGATGGAAGTCAGTGCTTAGCTGATGGTAATCCTCAAGGATGCACCTGTTGATTTCACCTCCTCAGTGTTCATGTTCGGAGGGATTCTTTGGCTTAGATTGTTCAAGTAAGTTTTTAAAAAAATCTCATCTTTTTAACGGCAAACCGTTTGTACTCCTTTTCCTTTAATTTGCCCACAAAAACTTTGGAAACCTGTGGCCAGAGTCGCAACAAGTCACTGATTTTTGTGACTTGAGTCGAGTCGAGTCAATTTAAGAAGTGGCTCGAGTCGAGTCGAGTCATTAGGTCAAGAAGGTCGAGTCGAGTCAAGTATTTAGCTCGAGTCATTTCGAGTCACAAATGTTTACAAACTTTACAATAACTAAACACAAAAGAGAAAGCACTTTTTTGGCTTTCTTAATTTTACATTCAGGCTATTACATGTGATGACACCACATTTGACTCTTAATGAAAATAAAAAGGGGGTGCGAACTAATCGCCATCCAACTAATGTGCACACTGATCAAACTGATTTTATTTTTGAGACTCGAGTCTTTTTAGCCTTCCTTGTATCGACTCGAGTCAAGGGCGGATCGGGGCAAAGGGGCCATGCCTCCAAAAAACCGAGACCCTTTTTTTTTTTTTTTATGTGACATCGCAATAAAGGCAGGCAATGAGTACACCACCATCTTTTCCTCAAAAAAACATTGGTTAAAGTGGTCAGAAATTGCCTCAGATCGCACCACAGAGCATCTAGAATCCAAAAAAAAAATTGATGAGGGACTCGAGTCGAGTCGAGTCATTTGCTCGCAGTGACTCGAGTCGAGTCGAGTCACCGAAAATTGTGACTCGAGTCAGACACGAGTCGAGTCATTCACTTGAGTAATTACAACTCTGCCTGTAAACAGCTGACAAAACTTTTGCGATCTTTACCGATATATGAACAACTTGCGCGCATCTGCTCACGGAGCTCCGTGACCCTATTCGGGTGCAACCCTGCAAAAAAATTCCATAGACACTAGTGCTTGATGCGCATACTTCAACATTCTTTTTAAAATACTCAGAACTCTCACAGGTATTCAAGCTGCACGGAAAAATGATGATCATTGTGTCATCTTTCATATTCTTTTCATTTTTTTGGTGGGTTGACCATTGACTTTTCGAGATATTCTCACCCAAAGAAGACGACACCTATTTTCCCCAAAGCAGAAAAGTAGCCATCTTGAAAAACGATCCCTCCACAACATGGCAAAATAGCGCCACTTTTGAGCCCAATAGCATCCAAAATGCTCAGAATTGGAAGCCCCAGGTCCGGGCAAGAGGTTCAGTACCATATTTCTTCAATTGCCCAATTTGATGGCACTCAAAACTCTCTAATATAGAATATTTTGAGGGTATAACTTTTAGTTATGAGCTCGGCGGACGGATTTTTGGCCTATTTACAGGCGTGCACCCCTACGCTCAGCGCATGAAAATTACACGAAAACAGAGCCCTCATTGCAAACTTTTGTCAGTAAAAAGAAAGAACGTCTATGTTTGTCACCAATTCGCTACGCATTTGGAAGTTCAGAGTATCACCTGTAGATTGCTTATTTTTAACAAATATATGATGAACTGGGTAAACGGGGCTTTTTTCACTCCAAAAACGGGCGTAAAACATCAAAATCGGCAAAGTCAATGGAGATCAACACGATTATTGATCATTTTCCGGCGGGTTGTCTCACTAAATTGAACGGCACAGTCGTTCTCTGTATCCCACAGACTCAACTCGTGCTTCTGAATAAACTACATGAAATATCCTTTCCACACATATAAGAATCATTTTGATTGGAAGAGTGGACGAAAGGGCTTTTTTTACTTCCAATCATGGAACGTCTCTTTTCTAGACCATGACCCGATTATAATATGCAACGTGTCTCTGTAGTCTGGCTCCATGCATAAGAACTACACGTGTATTAATTGGTAGGTTGAACGGGGAACAAGGTCAGGCCACGCGTTCGTCTCGCCGACATTATTAGAAGCACCGTTGGAAAACTGTTTGTTTGCTCTTGATAGTTCGTTTTTCACCAATTCAACGCCTTAAAACTACATTTTGAATATGCCTTCATACCATAGTTTTTTTGTTTTTTTTTCCATAACATCCTCTGGATATCGGCAAAAGGAGTCTTTTTGCAGTTCCTGTTTGTCGGACCATAGCATATTAGTCCCTAGAGGGGTGTATTTGTGCATGGTTTGCGTTATCTCGCCTTTATATTATCGATTTGAGCTTTTATCAAATAACCAATCTATGTTTCTTTGTCCATCGTTCATGATGTAGCCTCTCCAGTGCCCACCACCGACCAAACAGACTCAGCAAGTGAAGGTAAAAACCTATATTTGCTTGTTGTTTTCCTGATTGCTTATCTTGTAGCATGGCCTATCAGTTAGCATTTTTTTCCAGCAAAGAAACTTAACATTTTTTAACATTTTATTTCAGTAACATCAACTGATGGTAGGATATCCACAAAAGAGACCACTGAGTTCCCAACAACCGCGAATGACATCACTGAGTCGCCATCGACTGACGACCAAACACCAGCAACTGACGCCACTGTGTCCGCCTCAACTAACGACCGAACACAAGGGACTGCTGCATCTGAGTCCCCATCAACTGACGACCAGACACCACCAACTGACGCCACTGTGCCCCCATCAACTGACAACCAAACACAAGAGACTGCTGCCACTGAATCCCCATCAACTGACGACCAGACACCACCAACTGACGCCACTGTGCCCCCATCAACTGACGACCAAACACAAGAGACTGCTGCCACTGAATCCCCATCAACTGACGACCAGACACCAACAACTGACGCCACTGAGTCCCCATCAACTGACGACCAAATACAAGAGACTGCTGCCACTGAGTCCCCATCAACGGACGACCAGACACCACCAACTGACGCCACTGTGCCCCCATCAACTGACGACCAAAGTTCAGCAATGTCCCCATGGACTGGTGGCCAAACACAAGCAACTGGTGCCACTGTGTCCCCTTCAACTGATGACCAAATGCCAGCAACTGTCTCCAAGGAATCCTCGTCAACAGAGTTCACTGACTATTTAACAAAGGGCAGGACACCCACAACCACATCTGTTCCAACACACACCTCTGAGTCACCTTCTGCAGGTAAAACAATGTTAGATTTGGTCATCCTATTTTTGCGCCGGATGTTTTGTTTCTCCTGAATAATTATGTTTGACTTTGAAATAAATAGGGTGACATTCTCTCAACAATATGCACATGCTTCCTAACACTTTATATTTGCACATTTCGTTTGTGCAAAACTATCAACTAAAAACTGATCATTTAACACATGAAACGGACGATAATTGCTTTTGCCTTAATAGGCACCCTCGACAGCTCAAAATATATTGCAGATCTTAGAGCCAGCTAACTCCATACCTGATCCAAAAATACATGTCTTTGAAATGTGTGCCGGTACGAAACATTCGCAACAATACTCACTTTGCATATCGTATGAATCTGGCAAACGTATTTGTTTTTCAGGGTGCAAGTTGACAGAATCAAGTTGCCAGCAAGGATCATTTGATGACGTTCACTGTGAGTGTGTATGCCCCATGCCAATATCTGGCACAACCTGTCAAGGTAGGATGGAGTTCCAGTGCACGTTAAGAAATAACAAATTGAGTTTCAGGTAAACCTGTGGGTCGTAATGTGATTATTTATAATGATTAAGAAGTATCACCCAATTCCCCGCAATCAAAGCCTTGTTCCCTTTTTTTTGTTTTCAGTACCCAACCCGTGTTTAGATGCCAACCCATGTCCTGTAGAGGGACAGTCCTGCGTGGCAAACATCTATAGCGCCGTTGGCTATGATTGTGTTTGCAATGCCTTGCTCGGGTATCTCACAGAAGTAGATGGCTCCTGTACAAGTGAGAATTATATAAAATAGAAAATAAACACCAAAATATATTCTTTTTTTGTAGGGAAAAACGTTCCTACTGTTCTCCGTCAGCCTGTCATCCAATGGTTTATCTATCCAAAATAGTTATAATAATTTGTGTGCATACCAGTCAGGGATTGCTACCATTCGTGCAAACCAGTACATTTATGACATGCAGAAGGTGGCAAAAGATACTTATTGGCCTTGTCTGGTCTGTGTCAAAGCTCGCGTGCACAAACTAGTTGAATCCTACTCTCATTGACAGTGCACTTTCGAAGAATTTTATTATTAATGTTCTACCTTTTCATATCATTAAAGGGAACATTGCACGCGTGTTCAGACTCAGGATTATTGGTGTCAACGGGGACGCTATCAACTTCTTGCCCACCTTCAGTAATCCTACCTCTTCTGCCAGTAGAGAAGTTCTTCAAATCACTCAGAAAGTAGTAAGTTTTATTTAGTCGCACGGAATAAATTGACTCGTAATTTATTGTTATGTAATTCGATTGGTCTACAATAGAAATATCTTTCCAGTACACCTACGTAGGCATACGTAGGCATACGTAGGCCTACCTCATCATAAAACTGCCTCATTTGGTCATTCTTGTCCATGGGATATGCTAAATATGGGTACGTTTCTATTTGTTCGTCTATTGTCTTAACGTCTGTCGGGACACCCTACAATTATTTATAAAGGATGCCGTTCTATGGGTATGATTGTTATCGACTTCAAGCAATTACAGTGTAATGAGACAGTGGGCCATTTGTCAATAATATTTTTTTTCCTTTTAGTCAATACAAAAAACCCTCTGAAAGTAATCGGCTATATAGTCGTGTTCCCTAACGTGGCGCACTTCGAAGCTTACCCGACTAACCTTGTGTAGTGTTGCCAAACCTCTTTGTTGACAAACCTCAAATTCATGCAGTAAAATACTAGTACTTTTACCTTATTAATGCTTGCTATTTATCTCTGTGAACAATTTCAGTTTCATAAAATTTAATCTGAAATTCAAAAACGGTGGCGTCCGGAAATTGGGCACAAATTGGCGGAGTGTTCCCTAACGTGGCGCACTTGAATCAATCTTGGAAAATTCCAAATTAACATTAAGAATTTCTGTAAACTTGATAAATTCTGATAAATAATTATTATCTCTACTTACATACCCAGCCAGATGTTTGTCAGAAAATTATTTTCTTATTTTTCGGGGCATTTTCAAAGGGTTCACTTTGCACTTGAAAATAATATCGGAAAATCACGCCAAAATATTTTTTTTCTTCTAAATTTGTTACGGGTAAAAAAAACTCACGATTTTATGAACAGGAGTGTTTAGAACGTGATGAAATTTCACTTTCTGTGAAATTTCAGTTAAAACTTTTGCTTTATGTAGGCGCTACAGGCGAAAAATCAAAGTGCGGCACGTTGGGGGCCGCGCCCCGTTAGGGGACATCAGCAATGCTAGTTTAACCAAATATTTGCATTCCTACTTCGTCATAGTTGCTCCATAACCTGAAGCGACATCCCCTGACCTCTGCCGTTCTAGATGTTGTTGGCATCAACATCCTCACCGGAGGAAGCATTATTGTCGAATTCGTGGCTTTATATGAAAACACCGCACCGGTCGTGCCATCTCGGCAGACTGTTCAGAGCGTTCTGCAGTCTAATCGTAGACTTGAGGACGCATCGGATTACCTGGCAGTGGACACGCAGTATTCTACCACGGAACGTAATGTTAAATTATATCAATTCTATTTTAATGTTTTTGAGTTTATCGGTTGGCTTCATAGGGTCTGAGCTTGAATGAAAGCGTTCTCTGTGTATCCTCTAAAGCTGTGTGCGAAACGGGTGTGTAGAGCCATACAGCTACGTATAATGCGGAATGTGCTCCTGTAGTTGAAGTTGCCGAAGACCTATAGAGATAGCAAGGTTTTGCATTTTTACCGCTCATTCGGAAGGCGTACTTGTGCACTGTTTAAAGATGTCCAGAATCGAGATTATCCTGTTCAATTACGAGTATATCTGAACTTGGATTTCCTCTCTTCTTCTTTACCGTTAGTATCAACAGCAACCTGCCCCTCGAACTACTGTGCAAATGGCGGAACATGTGATTTAGTTGGCCTCTACCCGACATTTATGCCAAACTGCAGGTGGGTATGTCTCTTTTGGCACATGTAAGTATCGGGACTGAGGGTGCGCGTCGTTGGTGAGAGCGTGGGTTCATGGAAATCATCCTCTCTTTTTTAACTTTATTTGTGTGATGTGGACAAAACAGTCTAAGTACCTACGTTTTTACTTGAAACTGAGTCCAATAACACAATAATTTTGCGCATTTTACACATACGTTCTGGAAGATTTTAAGATGTTTATCACATAAGTGACGGAAAGTGTTTATAGGATATTATGTTTTGATAATTATAGATAATTACAGGAAATCGATAAAGCGGTTTTCCATCTTTATTTGAGTGCAGATGCAGTACTTCTTTCACTGGTGAACGCTGTGACAGCGTTATCCCGATCATTGGAGACATACCAACGGCTCCCCCCACGGGCGCACCAACCAAAACGCCAGATCAAGGTGAGAATCAACTTAGTTATGTTTTGAAGGAAAGACACTCTTAACAATTATTAGTAATGACCAGGGTCGAAGTTAATTGAGCCTGGTGTAGAAAAACATTGTCGGGCATATTTTCAAACCAAGCTGAAATATGATGTAAACCTGTTAAAAGCCAAACATATGATTACTCCGCCTTGCATTTTGACTGGTAGGCCTAATTTGCTTTTACTTACCGGCAGTTTCCAGTGCTCAGTATCACAGTAGTGTTGTTTTCCAATTCTGTTTCAGGTGGTTTACCATTGTCAACCGTCTTGATCATTGCACTTTGGCTTGTGGTGCTTGTTCTTGTCGTTGTCTTGCTGGCATTCCTCTGTATCATGCTAAGACGTCGCTATGCCATAGCTGAGCCACCTTACGGTCGAGCTGCCGGTTGGGTACAATATCTCGACCGTCAGGCCTGGGAAGGTGTCGACAACCAAGGCGTGAATTACTCGTTTGCTGAGGATAGGTATGGCATTCGTCGACTGCAACGGGTAGGTCTAACTACATTTTGTTTGTAAGAATTGTGGGGTATTTGTTTTTAATAAAATCAATCGAACCAGACATCTTTTAGTCTTATCGCGTCTTACAACTTGAGTTAGGCATATTGTATACAGTTGAGCGAGTAAACTCTTTTGTATTTAACCCAGTTTACCCAAACCAAATAGCGCAAAACCTGATTGTGTCCGTTTTCAAAGAAAATGTGCTTTGAAAATTTCTTGAATTGAACTCATTCTGCTATCGGTTAGTTTGGAAGTAATCATATGATGTGTTCCTCCCTAACAGTCCTGAATCCTCCCATTTTAAAATAATTTTTGCACACCCCCTAGGGAGCTGGGGTTAAAGGAGCAAAGTTGAGGCAGATCTCTTTCATTCGAGTTTTATTTGCTTAAATCAAACACCCAGTCATTGGGGACTATCCATAAAATGTGACGTTTGGTCACTGGTCGTCATATTTGTCAGCTCTTTTGTATCAAGGAGGAGTAGGATGTAGTTGTCGGAATGCCACATTATTTTGGGAAAGATGTGCAATGATCTTCCTGATTTGCAATAATAAAAGCCGATATCGTTAGCGGCATCATTATTGTGTAAATTGATGTCTTGTCTATCCCGTGCCTGTTCACTTTATAAATAAAAACGTTGTTATTGCCAAGGCGAGAAAGTTGAATGGATGTCTTACAATGTGATCAGCGATATGAGTGTTTTAAAACTGCAACAAAACCATCGCGATACACGAGAGGTTCACGTAAATTAGTGGAAATTCGACATCAACATTTGGCGTTTTTTGAAATGTGTCTTTGCAGATCCCATCCGACCGAAGCAGTCATTTCATCAGACCATACGTGGCATGGGGCGATGAAGAGAGGCGGCGACATCAGTACCAAGGGGTGAGGGACATACGTTTTTCCTTTTCAATCTTGGAGTCAAATTTGACCAACAAGTTTTCTCGATCAAATCATTTTTGAAAGGAGATAAGAGTGAGAATATCTGCAGCAATTGCTTTTTTTGTATTGATGTACTATGCATAATTTCTTTTTGCCACATTGGTGCAGATCGTGATCAATTCTGAAGCCAGTAGTGTACCCTGTGAACTTTGTCTATCTTTGCAGCCTGAAATGAGTAATAATACCAAATTGATACCAAATGAGTAATAAACGAGTAATGTTTGCCGTTTCCTTGTTCTGCATTTGTCAAATTATTTTAATGACGTAACACATAATATCAGCTGCATGAACATCTTTACAGAGACCAGTGGAACACTTTGAAGGACAAGACTGGCCCAATCCCGCCATCTCCGGCCACTACTAGATCCGCAGGCCTCTCAACATGACGAATTTACAGCATTTTTTTTTATAGGTGATGGAATAATAATTAAAATGGTTTTGTCTGATGTAATCAAGTATGCGTGGTACTAGTAGCTCTCTTAATTATTTTGGTCATGGTATTAAATGTGAAGATTTTATGTGTATCCGTATTGATTTAAGGTATATTATAATAATAATAATTTTTAGATACCAAATTAGTTCTCGATGAAACAGCATCGTTTATGCATGTAAATAATGGACCAATTAGAAGTTTAATTTGGTTTTGTCTGATGCAATCAAGTATGCGTGGGATTAGTAGCTCTCTTAATTATTTTGGTCATGGTATTAAATGTGAAGATTTTATGTGTATCCGTATTGATTTAAGGTATATTATAATAATAATAATTTTTAGATACCAAATTAGTTCTCGATGAAACAGCATCGTTTATGCATGTAAATAATGGACCAATTAGAAGTTTAATTTGGTTTTGTCTGATGCAATCAAGTATGCGTGGGATTAGTAGCTCTCTTAATTATTTTGGTCATGGTATTAAATGTGAAGATTTTATGTGTATCCGTATTGATTTAAGGTGTATTATAATAATAATAATTTTTAGATACCGAATTAGTTGTCGACGAAACAGCATCGTTTATGCATGTAAATAATGGACCAATCAGAAGATGGGAAACCCAATCCTGCCGGAACAGGAAGGTGAACAAATCACGTAATGGTGGTCAGTTGTGTATATAACTAGGGGATGACACTATTATGGGCCTTGATTTTCAGAGGGATACTTAAACCCCGTGCTCTTAAATAAAAGTGCGTACAAAATGATATTTTTTTCCCCTATAAAGAATTTTCATTTGTAGAATTTTTTAACAAACAAAATCTGAAATAGGTCTCTCATTTAACTCACAAATGAACCCGTCCTGCGAGAGCCGAATTATTGTTTGGCAGCCAATAAACCGAATTATGTGAAGATGTAATTCAATAACTAAACGTTGGTGGATTTTTCGATCGATGTCTCATTAAAAAGTGAGTACGGTAACTTTTACATTGCTTGGGGAAAAATGCATAGTTTTCAAGGTAAAAGTCGAAAATAGCACGGGGAACGCATCTTTAAAAAGCCCTAAACGGGACTGCAGACGAAATTGCTTTGGGTGACAAGATTTTGCAGAGAACGATTAAAGAAAGTTTCACACACAGTCACGGCCAAACCTCAAGTGATGAGGCATATCGCCAGTTCATAAGTAATTGTATTGTTACCGGTACTACTTTTGATGGGAGTTTATGATGTTTATAGTATTTTACATTGAACCCCATTTGAATGTGATTTTTTTGGTTAAACAATAACGTGTCAAATGTTACTACAGTGACCTCATTTAGCCTATTTGAGATTTAGCAGACAGGAGGAGGGCGCTGTTTCATTTGGGCTTAAACTTTTGTATTTACCTACACCTAATAGCTGCCGCCTATATTGTGTCAGCCATATCTCAAATGGGCTAGAAAAATTAATGTTTCTATATCTTTATCACGTCGTCCAGATACTTGACTCAATTTTGTAAAAAGACTTAATTGTTTGCATTACAGGTGGTTTGTGTTTACATTATATTAGGTAATTAATACTGTTCTTTATTAGATGGGTAATACTTAACAGTGTTTTGATATTTGTCACTGTTTTTCACTTAGTTGTTTACTTTTGATAAATATTGGTAATTCATATTATTGGTTGTAGAGTTAGAGTTCTTATGGTATTGCTCTCTTGTTTTTATCAATGTTTATATTCTGTTGATTTATTTCAAGTAATGAAGAGCAGGGATGTAGTCCAGTCCATCACAAGTCCCTGACAAGTAAGCCCATGACAAGTCCTTCAGTCCCAATTCAACTCGCAAGCACTTTAAACGATCTTTGACAAGGCATTCCTTGAGACTGGACTTGGGACTGGACTTTTGATGGACTTGTGTTGTAATGGATCCCGCTTTCAGTGTATATCAATCGAGTGGTTTTATGTCATACTAATACCTACAACAATCCGATCTGCAATACCGGTTACCATACCATGTTGAAGTACTTTTCCGGTGTTAATTAACAGTATCAAATATTTTCATTTTGTTTTCGATTGGCACTAAATTAGCCTCTACAAATGTTATATTGCACTTCCTTCTTGTTTAATTATATCATCAAGGGCGGATCCAGGGGGCCAAAGGGGGCCATGCCCCTCCCCCCCCCAAAAAAAAATACAAATAACGAGCCCAAATTTTTTTTAAGTGGCGTCGCCGAAAGGCAGCCGATGCGTACACCACCATCCTCGGATCGCACCACACAGCATCTAAAATCCCCCCCCCCCCAAAAAAAAATCGGGGCCTTTAAGCGGGCACCGGATCCCACGCCGTAAATTTTTGGACCCGGTCTTTTTTTTAGGGGGGGGGGACAAATATGTCTAACAAGATATCAAAATATACTATCCTTACTACTTGTCCATAGACAAAGGACCAATATATTCCTAATTGTTCTCTGAAAAAAATCTGCGGAAAACAAATGTATACTCTTTGTTCCCTCCCATCTTAGCTAACCCAAAAGTATTGACACTGAATAAATGCAAAGATGTTATTAGGGCCTACTCATTTTTTGCAGCTCACTTAATAAATAAACACATTTATCCACATTTGGTGTTTCAAATTTGAAGATTTTCATTGTGTCCTACGTTGACAATACTTCACTCTACAACCCGATAACCTAAAATGACATCAAATTCTGCTCAATATATCAAAGAACTCAATATATTTTTCTAGTTCAGCAAGATATATTATACACCTTCCAATACGCTCTTGCTCTAAGCCAAGATGCCAAACCAAGGCATTTCCCCCATCCAGGATCTTCAAATTTGTCTAACTGAACCATGAAAAGTTCACTATAAAGCGCCTGTCACACTGTCACGATGTAGCCTCCCGATCACGATGAGACAGTGCTGAGACGCAAGACTCGACGACATCGTGAAACTCGGAACGACATCTGAACTTTATCGGAGCGACTTCTTGAGCGTCGTTTCGGCATCCTACAGGTCGTGCATGGTCGGCAGTGGAGCCACGATTAGTTTCAACAGTTGAAACATATCGTGATGGTCGGCCAAAAAATCCAAAACGGATCAGAGTCCGTTCTCCGTCTGTACTCAAACGGCTGTGTCGTAACGAAGTCGTAACGAAATCGCAATAGTCTGTACGAAATCGGCAGTGGTCGTACATGGTCGGCCAAATTTCTTTTGCCGACTTTGATACGACCATTACGAAGGAAAATTCCAAAGATGATGTCACTCTGTCGTTTCGGAGTCGTTTCGGCATCGGTTCTCGGTCTTTTGTACTCAATCGGTTATGTCGTAACGAGATCAGCACTCAGTCGTGAAAAAATTCAATTGAACGGATCCAAGTCGTAGCAAAGTCGTAATATTCGGTTCGAGGTCGTTTCGGAGTCGGAGTCGCAGCACATTCTGATCATGGTCTGCAGATTGGAGCTCGGAAGAAATTTGAATTTGGCGCCACATTTGCCACGTATTTGGTACGATTTTCAAGAAATGTTTAAATGTCATATGGTGTTGGCGGGTCTTGGTCTTTGGTATATTGTAGTT
This sequence comes from Patiria pectinifera, assembly GCA_029964075.1. Lineage (NCBI taxonomy): Eukaryota > Metazoa > Echinodermata > Asteroidea > Valvatida > Asterinidae > Patiria > Patiria pectinifera. Next base: position 9,236,378 of record CM057142.1, on the reverse strand, counting down.
GTGACTGCATGGGGCCTTAGTGCACACCCACAAAATATACTTTAAACACGCTCCAAGTAGGCCTACTACGTTTCTATTGTGGATTTTATATACTCCTTGTAGAAAGTACACTTTAAATAGAGTTTTTACATCATCCTCAAATCTTGGGCAAATCTTTCTCCTTTTTCTGCGCTCACCTTGCCACCTCGCATTTCAGAAATGGCCAAGATGGCATTTAGCCCACCATTGTTGAGGGCGCTAATCCCCCAGGCCCATCGCAGTTGCATTTCCCTTATTACTATTGCCCCAGACTATTACGTGAGCCTACAACACATAGGGAGCCTGATAATGATACGTATCAAAAACGCGGATATGCAAGCGATACCAGGGTGAAAGAGCAGGTAGTGTTGGAAGTGTACTGCTCGACACCCTGGGGAAAAGGTTTATCCTTCCACGTTCACGTCTCTTCATTCGATCATTTTTACCGCACGCTGATTGGCAACATTCGGATGCAACCAGGACGTCGTGACTTCTCATCATTAGTTAAGTCGACTTCAATCGATTCCTGCCTGTCAAGAATACGTTCCGTCGCGGCGTAAAAGTTAACATGAGGACACCATTACAATTGTATTTTATTCCTCACAATTTCTGAAACGAGCTATTGCCTAAACGTGTGTTTTTAACGTTAACGTTGATCACCCTTCTCTTTAACAAATTTCAGTTTGTTTTCTCTTGATAAATTCTCAACTTTATGTTTCATTCTGACCCTTCAAAACTCGTATTTAAAAGAAAATAATAATTATCATCTGGAACTCTCTGAAAACGAGTTTACTTTTTTGCCCTTTCCAGGCCTTTTATTGTTCGCATTCCTCCAATATTAAACATTTAACAAAAACATCACTTAATTACACATTGAATAATACTTTACAAACTTAAATCAAAAAAGATAGATATATTAAAATTTGGTAAGAGGGACTCAGTCAATTTAAGGTCGTTAACAAATATGCAAAGAAAACCGAGGTTAAAAATTTTCTGAGGATTGTGTGTGTGTTGATGACCTTTTCAAAATACCAACTTCATTTAGTACATCCATGATGGAGTTTTTTCTCAAACAAAGATGGTCGTGTCATCGGCGTATTGGGCGGTTTTAATTTCCGTTAGGTTACCATTTTGATCTATCTGGATACCTCAGTTGATGTTTTTGTAAGCTTTAATCTACAGAGCCAAAATTTCTGCAGCAATAATAAACAATAATGCTGATGGAGGACAACCTTGTCTGATGCCTCTAGAAACATTGAAATAGTTTGACAACCAGCCATTTTGTGTGACACAACTCTCTATGTTATTGTACAAAACATCTGTCCACTTTAATAGAGACGGACCAAAGTTGCAAAAACTCGAACGCTTTCTTGATGAAGTTAACCTCAATTGTATCTAACGCTTTTCCGAAGACTAAGAAAAGAATGAGACTTTCTTTATCCAAGCGCAAATCAATAATGTCTTGAATCAGGTGAATGTTTTGTCCCGCATTTCGCCTTATTCTCTGAAAACGAGTTGTTTTTATCTTGACCACAAAAAGAGTCGATCACCTTAATTACGATCAGATTTGTTTTGTTCCGTACACTATCGATGCCAATTGCGGGCCATGAGCTCGCCCATGATACCCCATGGGGAGGAATTATAAGGCTGTAAGTAATTGAAAATACTTGTATAGAAATAACTACACGCGAGGAAAAAAATGGGTCGATGTCTCATTCAAAAGTGCAGAATTAATTTTGTAGGGCTATAAAAATAGCAATTTAAAAGAGGTGTCCTTTCCTCATGTTTTCGAGGATGCAACTCAAAATGAGCTTGGGGAATGCAAGAACCGAAAGGGCTACTGCAAATAAAACATAAAAATACGATTACCATCACAATCACAGTGTAGACTTTTTAAATCCTTTAAATGCAAATGAAATTTGCAAATAAAAAAGAAACCTGGAAAAAAAATGTTACAAAAATGTTATCTTAATTGAAAAGGTTGTTCACCAAATAATGAGTGTAGGCCTATCATCATCAGTGTAGTAGCCACAGACAAACATTTGTATATGTCTGCATGGCCCAGTTGTTGTTTATTGTTAGTTCGCCCTCTCTTGACAGCCTGTGAATAGTAAGGTCAAAGTTCGCCCACTCTGCAATTGTCCTTCATTCCTTCCTTCCGTCCTTGAATGTGCAGCCAGCCTGAGCCTCATATGTATTTCTACGAGGTTATAATAAATGCACTGTATTCACTGTAGCTTTTCACCATTCTAAGTTTCGCTGTTCACTTGCCTCGAAAAGTGAGTTGCTTGTTGCAGAAAATAAAACATTCTGAAAGCAAATATCGTCTGCAGCTCACTGGTGAAGCTAGCCATAGGCCTATTTGGTGACCCTGACGGTAGGTAGTACGCGACATGGAGTCGAAGGAAGGAGCGGAACATGTCACAACTTCAAGCGGGCACAGCGGAGTGACTGCAGCGGTAATAATAATAATAATAATAATAATTAACATTTATATAGCGCTTAATACGCAGTGTTTCGAAGCGCTTTACAAAAAGTAAACATACGTAAGTATAAAGTACCAAAATATACAGGTATTAACAAAACATGTAATACAATGTAGCAGTGGCGTCGCCAAGGGGGGGCCAGGGGAGGCACGTGCCCCCCCTGGAAAACCTAGTGCCCCCCCGAGTGCCCCCCCATCTGAGATTTGGGTTGGTAAAAAAAAATATATAAATATTCACCTAAGTGTCCCCCCATCAAATGCTGGTGCCCCCCCATGTGCCCCCCCAGACTGAAAAGTCTGGTGACGCCACTGCAATGTAGTAACAACTAAAGAAGTGTCAAATGTGTCTAAGTTGACTCAGAGTTAAATAGATGTGTTTTCAATCTGGTTTTGAAAATGTCCAGAGTTTGGGAATCCCGTATGACGATGGGGAGATTGTTCCAAAGTTTGGGAGCACAGACGGAGAAGGCTCGATCGCCGTATCGAGTATGGGTACGAGGACCAGGAGCAAGTTGTAAGTGTGCTGTGGATGATGAGCGGAGATGGATGGAAGAGGTTTGCAGTTTGGGTGTGATGAGTTCCTTGATGTATGAGGGTGCAAGTCCGTTCCGAGCCTTGTAAGTGAGAAGGAGGATCTTGAACTGGATGCGTTGTGGAATGGGGAGCCAGTGTAGGGCACGAAGGATTGGGGTTATGTGTTCATGTTTCCTTGTGCGCGTGATGAGGCGAGCTGCTGTGTTCTGGATATGTTGAAGTGCCGACAAATGGGAAATTGGTGAATTTATTAACAAACTATTACAGTAATCAAGGTGGGACGTAACAAAAGCATTTACTAGACGCTCGGTGGAACTTTGGTTGAGGTACTTTCTGAGTTTCCCAATTTTGTGGATTCCAAAGGCAGCTGCTCGACAGGAGTTGCGAATGTGCCGTTTCACATTCAGGGTGTTGTCTACTGTAACTCCAAGGTCCCTAGCAGATTCTGAGGGAGTGATTACTGTGCCATCAATGTTGAAATCTGGTAGCTCACCAGAGTTCCGAAACTGAGAAGTGACGTGCAGGATTTCTGTTTTGGCGCCGTTCAGCATTAGGTTATTGCTACTCGCCCAGGCTTTAACATCAGAGATGCACTGCTCAAGTCTCACAACCCCGCTGGAAACCTCACTTTGTTTGAGTATCAGATACAGTTGTGTATCGTCAGCGTAAATCATATGTTGAACACCTTGATGGGCACTTATGACGTCACCATGGGACCAGTGTACAGGATAAAATCCAGAGGTCCCATGACGGATCCTTGAGGGACCCCCCATGAGAGTGGAAACGCTTGTGACAGTACACCATTGATAACAATGACCTGCTTCCGATCTTCCAAGTAGGAAACAAGCCACTGTAAGACAACTCCATCGAGTCCGTACTTATGGTGGAAGCACTGTATCAAAGTGGTGTGATCTATCGTATCAAACGCAGCTGAAAAGTCTAGCAAAATGAGGACAGCTTCCAGTCCTTTATCAACCGCTAGCAAAAGATCATTGTGAACCTTCAAAAGGGCTGTTTCAGTCGAATGGTACTGCCGATACGCAGATTGCATGACAGGAAACAGACCATTATCATCGAGATAAGTTCGTAGCTGAGCAGCAACGATCCTCTCTAGCACCTTAGCAATGAACATCTGGTTGGCAATCGGTCTGTAATTCTTAAAGTCATTTGGATCTAAGTTTGACTTCTTTAAGAGAGGAACCACATGCGATGTTTTGAATGCCATGGGAACGATTCCAGAAGACAGAGAACGATTCACCAGTTGAGTAATAGATGGCACGAGCTCATCCAGACACTCTTTCAGCAGCCAAGTGGGTGCTGGGTCAAGTTGACATGATTTTGATGGACTGTCTCGAATCACTTTCCGAACTGCACTTTCAGAGACAGGTTCAAAGGCGCAGAATGTGTGTGCCATGTGTTGATATTCACATGCGGTAAGGCCTGCTGACCCCCCTACGTATGGTTCGCACAGGTTGAGGCGCATTAATCTGACCAGTCGTGTTTTGCAACAGACAGGTTGCAGTACCTTGAGCCATTAGTTATTTTGGTAACATAATTAGCGCCCTCTGTAGTTACAGAAACATATTACTGCAACACCCTCGCTTGGTTCATTAACTTTCCTGCATCCAGCAACCACATTCTGACATAGCTAGCTGCATTGAACAGGAACATTCCAACATACCTGAAATTTCGGAATATCGTTAAGAGATTTCTGAGTTGCATTGCGTGTAGTCTGAGTATCGCATGTTATCCACGGAGCCAAGTCCTGTATAACGTCTGATATGTCTAGACATGCAGATATTATGCAAGCCGCGCGCCAGCCAATCGCAGTCGACTTTACTAAATCGTTACGTCATTTCATTCCTAAATCAGGACTAGATGGTTTGATTGGTCAATTGGAATGCAGTGTTTGGTATAGGTTTTCCCGGCCAAGTTAGAAGATTTGGCGGCCAAATTGATGACCATGCAAGCACCCATTTTTGTACGAATTTAAATGCACGTTGAGATCAACATTCAATTACCTAAAACACCAATCAATTTCATATTAAAAGCATGCGATTTCACATTTAAATCATGCATTTTCAACATGATGATGCGGCATTCAAATTAAAGTTGCACAAACGAGCATCCAAATTTGCCGGAGCGAATTACCCGTACATTGTGTTTTCCCTCGCCCCCGATAAGGAAGTCCGCAATTTCCTGCTCGCACCTCCCGAGGAGAACCCAAACAAAACTTTGTGAGAAGAGCTGATCAAGCGCACATCTGCAACTGACCAAACGCGCCTTGGAAAAAAAATGCAATCTGACGCCACTTTTGTCTTGAAATATCATCTCAATGAAGGTCATTCATTGCAAAAATGATGATACGACATGAATCTTGGACTGAGAAACATTTCCATTTTGCTAGGATATACTTTGAAAATACCCTTTACTTTCTATAGACTTTGTACACAATCGCGGATGTGGCGTCAGGTTGCAACATTTTTTCCCAGTGCCTTCAGCAACTCCTAAATGAGGAGGTGCTGGTGGGCGACGGAAAACCCACCCAGTTGCTTTGTCACATGCGACAGTTGCTGAACACCGCGTACTTGAGGCATCGATCCTCCGCCAGCTATTTCTGCAACGACCGCCCTATGTACAAATGGTGCTGGCATCGACTGCGGGGAAAGCGTTAAGTTGGAGCCGTTAGCTGAACTTGGGGACAAAATCATGGACGTTGCCTTCCTGCTGCACCAGTGAAAGTCAACTCGGTACATCGCTAATTAACACCTGCATACCCCCGTCATGCCTGCATCGCTGACAGAACTGGAACTCATGAGCAAGGAAATCGGACAGCTGCCGCTACACTGAAGTACAGCCTTGTCACGTCGTCCACGTTCTCGAAGCCGACCACGTAATCGCTCGCGATCACAGACACCTACGCCATCCGTTGGGGATTCCGCAGCAGCGGATCTTTCTTCGTGGTGTTGGTATAGCATGCATCGTTCTGACCAAGCTCGCAAATGCCGTAAACCATGTCAATAATATAGTGAATTTCAATAGTCGTGGCAACTATCGGTAAAAAGTCGTGACTATAGTCGACTAGTCGCGACTAATTACATTGTTTATTCATCCATTAAAACCAATGAGAGCTGGTGATGTCTCCCACGGAAACGCGACCGCCAGCAACTAACGGCGACAGGCACTGCTGACCTAACGCGTTTACTGTACTCATACATATTCATGATCAAGAGCCGGATTCTCATTGGTCCATTCACCATCACGTGCCAGATGTCATTTTAAGCGCGCGCGATTATTCACGCACAGGGTAAATACTGTCGCATGCGCTTGATACGAAGCAATCGTGGAACTGTCGAACGGGTGTAGTTCGCACACGCGAACTTCGCCCTAGCTCTTCACATGAAAAAAATGGTTGCACACGTAAAAGTTAATTAGCGTTTCCTGAGTTCAATGATGCCGAAGTTAATTGGAGAATATTGTGGACAATAATGATGCCTCCGCTACTAAACAAAAAAAGGTGTAGGCCTACAAAACTATTAGGAGTCGGGTATGTATTGCGAACTTACTGAACTTTTCTGAGATTGAGCAATAATATTCTTCTGGTGAGCTGGACAAGTTAAATCGAAGATTTTATTCCTGCGAGGTGCATTCGGCAACTGAATACGTATGAGGTATAATACGTGGGGCAGCATGCTTCCGAGCAACAGTAATTCAGTTTACTTTTGTTGTCCCTGGCCCGTATGTTTTGTCGTTAGTTGTGTCCTTTGTTTGTTAATACTTTCCCCTTTCATGGTCTAGATCCCCTCCTGCATACACCACCCTCATTCGTTCGTTCATTCATTCATTCTTTTATTCAGCCAGTCAGAGTCGGCTCCTAGTTGCTCTCTACTACTTATTATTTTTTTTTTTTTTTGGTTATTTAATATGTTTTGTTATTTTATTTTATGGGTTTTGTTTTTTGTTTTTTTTGTCTACTTATTTATTTATTGATTTGTTCGATAGTTTGTTTGTTTACTTCTTTATTGGTTCTATTTTGTTTTCCTTAATGTTCATGTATGTTGTTTTGGGTCATATTTGTTTGTAAGATTTGTCCTGGTCGAATAAATAATAATAATAATAAAAAAACAAATATAACATGGTTTATTTCGAGTGGCTAGTCGATATATATTAGTTCCCCTCGGAAAACGGTCACTCACGCTGGATTTAGGACTCCGAAGGACATGTATGTGCATGGATGTTTAGCGGATGTTCACCAATCGATCATTAGTGCAGATTTCCTGCGCCACTTTAATTTGTTAGTGGACATTATACATTGTCGTCTGTTAAGTTAGATGCAACGACCAATGTCAGTGTCAATGGCGTCATGTGCAGTCGACCCTCACCTCACCCCAAACGACTCTCAATGCGCTCTTGGCCAAGTTTCCGGACATCACTAAGCGCCCACCGGTTTTTGCTCCTAGGCTTGTCACCTTCGCCCCAATAGACTGAACATGATCGATAGCTAGAGTTCGATCACATGCTGCAACTTAGTATCATCAGACCATCAAGCAGCAATTGGGATTCACCCCTCCACATGGTCCCAAAGAAAACCCCTGGGCACTGGAGACCATGTGGGGACTACCGCGTACTCAATGATCGCACAGTTCCAGACCGCTACCCCATACCACATATATCCACGATTTTTCGTCATCGCTGCATGGTGCAAAGATTTTCTCCAAAATCGACCTTGTGCGCACCTACCACCAAATCCCAGTAGAGCCTTCCGACATCCCAACTGATTTTCCAAAACTCGGTCTTTATTCGGCTCCGCCTGCTAACAGTGCTATTTGGGAGCCTAATTTTGAAGATTCCAGATCAACATTTATAGTCAATGTTATCTTACAGAAATATCAAACTGTATTATCATAACTGTATGATATTACGAAGCAAGTGATTGATTTACAAATTTGATCAGAACATTAAAGCCTATAAGTGATAAAGCGAAATCGGAAACGAAGCCGAGCTTTGAAAAAGGGCCGTCAATGTCGTCATGTATATTTTTAGCCACGAAGGCTGCCTGACCTACAATTTGAGCGTCGGCAATAACGTCAGGTCTAGGGAACCAGACTAGTTGGCACCGCTTGGCAGCCGATTGCCTTCTTCTCGCGCAAGCTCAAACCAGCGGAGACTCCCTACAGTACGTTTGGCCGGGAACTGTTTTTTACATAAGTATAATAGAAAAGGTGACAACAAATGCCTTCTGCGTACAACTTTAAAGTTAAAATTGTTAAACAAAGTTGAATTTTAAATGCCAAAACTACGACGAGTTTGTCGATTAACTTATTGGCCGCCATCTTGTTCAAGTGAAGCCGAGATCTACATACTACGCATGCGTGGAGTGTAGCATTATTGCACAGGGGAATGCCTTGCAAAAACATCATTTTTATATCTCGTTGGGTGATTGTTTTTGTGTACAGATATTTTTGTTGTACAAACATTAAATTTGTTTTTACGAAACGATCTTAAAAGAAAAGTGCATAAGGCCTAATAAAGCAGTATACTTTGTATACATTAAAACAAAATTTTATAAGTCACTAATTCCATACACCATGCAATTAGTACCTAAAGATAAATGTCATGACCCAACCAGTGCTAACACAAACAAGATGGCGGCCAATACTAAATCGACGAACTCATACTAGTTTTTACACTTAAAAAAACTGTTTAAAACGATTCTAACTTAGCTTTTTTTGCAGAAAGTATTCGTTTTTCATAATTTATACTTTATAAAGCTGCTTCTGATCTTCCGGCGCTTGTTGACGCCAGTTGACGCCGGTTGACGCTTGTTGGACACATTTTAGTAGGACATTCTTCTAGTGGCTCCTCTTCTAAGTCTTGTTTGTTTTTTCCCCAACAGCCAGGGGTACAGAGCTCTGAGGATCCACTGAATGCTCAATTCTACGATAATTTCTTGGCGTTGGCTGGAGACGTGAGTTTTGATGGTTACTCTTACTGCTTTCTTTTTCATATCTCTGATTTGAATAGTACACATTTTACGCTGCAGTGTGAATCATCCCATTTAAGGGTTTTTATTGTAATGATGCTTCATTGAATCTTAAACTTTGGTCTGTTTTAAAATTACGTTGTGCATGGATATAACCCATTTTGTTTTTGCCGGTTTCTTTATTATTATTGAAATGGAAAATGTGCGGGTTTATTCAGTTGTGAATTTTTCGGCAATTTATGCGCAAAGAATGCATAACATGATTTTTAAAAAAAATGCTTTTTCTATGCTTATTTTCGAGTTTCAGCCCAAAAATAGTCATAAAGTTGTTCATTTTCAAGCCACTAGTGCAAAAATTATTCACTTTTGAATGAGATGTCGAAGAAAGAATTCAACCCGCTTTTTGTTATGGCGTTGCTTACTTTACAAGTTTCAAATTTTTTTTTTAGGCCTATAACAATAACCAATTTTGAGGCATAAAAACAATAAAATCAAGGCTGTGTTTTGAATTATGGGTGCAAACACAACTCGAAAAATATATAACCATATTTTCAATCGATGAAACTGTTCCTAAGAAAAAATGTACACGGTGAACATTCATTTTGGAGAAAAAATGGTTATGTTGAAGAACAAGGGCGAAGCAATGTACAGCTTGGTTTTATCGTCACCGTTGAAACCCGTCGGTTGCCCGGCAGAAGGACACATGTGCGTTCTGACGCAAAAATCATTTTCAAGAAAATTGCATTGGCAGGTTATTGTTCCCTAACGCTTATTATGAATCCAATGTTCTCCCAAACGTAATATAAATCGTACGAATTCGAAATTTGTCACACGTATGAATCATAAGTTTTGGATTAATTTGTATTAATTTCTGACGAAACTGTAATTAAATTTCATTAAAATAGAGGCAGTTTTCTGCATATGCCCTTTTGCTGGGAACATTTTTGGTGATAACGCATTCGCGCATAAAAGGGCATACGCGCATACCCTTCTGTCGGGCAGACGACGGTTAATACTGTCATTTTTGGCTATGGTTAGTCTAGTTCTGATCTTGCATCTTGCATTTTAGGTTTACTCTCCTAAAAGCATTGCTGCAGTCCTGGAGAGGGTGGGTTGCAATGCCATGTGTGCTCTGTGTATGTGATGTTAGGGTGCTTATCAGATGGTGGTATTGTCAATTTGTCCTGAGAGAGATTGGTAGTTCCATCCCTCCTATAGCTGGGAGAGCTTCTGTCTGGAACCCTTTCAGATATTTCGCAGTGACCGCAACCACTGGTAGCCTGTTCCAAATCCGAACAGCTCTTGGGAAAGGGCTATAGATCCAGGTATCAGTTCACTCTGGTGAGTGGTTGCCTGTAGATGAGGTTGTCATTATCACACTACATGAAGTTATGATCTAAGATGTTACATGTTTCCTTTCGTTCCTCGTGACAGGACGGTGCAGTGGATGCGTGGGAGTTGCAAGAAGCGCTAAAAAAGGGTTTCTTACAGGGTACGTAATTTCAAATTAACAAGAGAAACTGAAACATTAAAGGACGGGGAAATTTAAATAAACAAAAAAAATGACCAATGCGGGCCAGTAATCTCGCCAATAGGAATAAAAGGCAATTCTCTGGAGTTATACTATGCAGAAACTGTTACCAAATATGCCTAAGTTGAGTTCTTTGGGAAAGTTTGTTTGAGAAGCAAGGATATTTATTTTTTTAACTCGAACACCAATTGAAGCACCGGTGGAAGGCATATTACTTTTGTCCGAAATGCTGTTTATGTACCTTAAAGTGGCAATCTTAAAATATAGACAAAGGAAAATAATACAAAACCTGTTAATATTTCTTTACAAAATATTGTGAATTTTTTTCTAAAAGATTGTATTAATTTAATAACAAAGTGTTTATGTCTGTCAACACAAAGAAAAGCCTCTCAAAAGTAAGACAAGGACTAATTAAGCTCTTGCAAATTGTGCAGCGGATCTAGACTTTTTTATGTTTTGATTGATAGAATAGAAAAACCACTGGGTAGTGAATCGAAGAGCGAAATTGTATCAAACCCAGTGGTGGCGTAGCAAGCGGGGGCAAGGGGGTGGGGGCATTTAACCCCACCCCCCCCCCAATATTTTGTAAAGACTGCCCTTTTGTATTAAACAAGTGCCCTCATACTCATCATACTAGTATATACAGGTTGAGGCCCATGCAGTACTAGCAGTGTATAACCGGTTGAAGCCTGCTAAGTTAACAAGCAAAGAAAAACTTTAAAGGTATTGAACCAGCCTGACCCAACCTCTCACTAGAAAGCTTTGTATTTCTCCATCCCAATGCACATATCAAATAAAAAATATATACCAAGAGTCTCTTTAAAGGTTACCCTTTTGCATCATCATGTGCTCGAGCGCGGGATGGCCTTGCGAAACACACACGAAGTTGACAAACTTCGTCAAACATTTGCGGCCGCCCGCCTAGCATTCCAGAGAGAGTGCGAGGAAACTTTTTGTTACATTAAATTAACTGGTCGTTCCTATTGGTCGAGAGCCCGTCACGTGGCCGGTCTTAAACGGATGATAATGACATGGCCTGCTGGTCTTAAACACTTTTCCAGTGTCATATGAAATTTGGACTCCCATGAAATCCGGTGCCCTTTAACGTTTCATTTTCACGTCTGCATGGCAATACTACCAGTGTTGCGCGACATCGCGCAGTACGCGCGACTTAAACGCCAATGTCCTTATGAGGTAACGAGTTGTGGAGGGGCATTCCATATTATAGTCAGAGGGGTGTTTCGTAAAACATGAAGTAAAATTGTTGAACAAAATGGTTGGCAACGTTTAGTTTTTGACTTGTTTTGATTTTGGACCGAAAAGATTTTTTTTTTACCGAAAAGGTATTTATGAGTGGGAATAAATAAGACTGGTGGGAGTCTGGATGGGTGATAATTACCTTCGGCTTTGCCTCGGATAATTATCCCTTATCTAGACTCTCACCGGTCTTAAACAGAGTGTTATAATACCTCCCGAACACATTTGTTCCCTTATTATCACGTTGTGGGAAAAATCCTCATAAATAATTTCTACCTACATTAATTAAAGTTGTAAGTCGAAACATTCAAATGTTAAAATTATTAAAGTTTCGACCAGGGTTCAAAAGCCTTATCAGTCCATATTGACTTTTACAAAATAAAGTTTGCACTAATTATTCATCGGAGGTATACACACAGTGATCCGTCCGTGAGCGGGAATCATGGATGTCAAAGGTTCTTATGTTTCATATAACATTATGTAAATTACAGATATGCAAATGACTTCGTTTAGCCCTATTTGCATATTCATGAATAATAAGTTTCCGACTGTCCGAAAACAAAACATAGAGGTCGCGATCGTCAATCCACGGTCTCCGGCATTCGGTTTTTTTTTCACCAAGAAGTGTGTTTGGTTTGAGTTGTGCGATAGTTTTTGCAACATGCTGTCAAAAGTAGATTGATGTAATGGCCAGTACTTTTGCAAGTATACTATTAATTAGTCTTAGAACAAATTGGGAGCAGCGCATGCCTATACCATAATGCATGTAATTGGCAAAATTTGGAATTAAAGTGGGAAATTTTGTTTGAACATTGGGATGAATTTAAAGAAGAATTCTGATCAAATGTCAACTTTATTACGAATTTGATGTGGGAAAATCTCGTGGAAATAATACAATAAGTTGCTTCCTCCCCTATACCCACACACGAATTACTTCAACAAAATGTTTCGTTACTATAGACATTAATAAACTTTCAGATTTTTCTGTCTGATATTTTAGAGTTTGGCGACGGTGAAGAAATATCTATAGATGTATGCAAATCCCTTGTGGCTTTGTATGATGTATCCTTGAAGCGTATACGGGGTCTCAAAACTGTTGTTTATTCAATGGTAAAACGAAGTCTCTGAGTACTCAAATCTATAGGAAACTTTACTAGGGAGCGAAGTTCACTTTTCTTCCCTGAATCACTATTTTGGTGATGCATTGATTCTTTTCTCTCGACCAAACTGTCCATACACTGTAGAAGTGGTTACGCCATACGCCACCGTGGTCTCGCGTTGCTCGGGACGACCGTGCCGCGCCACACAAACCTGGTTAGTCTGGTTCCCCGACCTGACAATTTCCCCCGACGTCTACACGTCTAAATTGTAGGTCAGGCAGCCTCCGTGGCTAAAAATAAACATGACGACATTGACGGCCCTTTTTCAAAGCTCGACTTCGTTTCCGAATTCGCTTGATCACATAAAGCTTTTAATGTTCCGATCATTTTTTTAAAAATAAATCACTTGCTTCATATATCATACAGTTATGATATACAGTTTAATACTTCTGTAAGAAAACATTAACTAATTTTGAACTGGAATCTTCAAAGTTGGACACCCAAACAGCACTGTTAGCAGGCGGAGCCGAATTGAGACCACGCCGAGTTTTGGAAAATGCCGGTAACGGTCGTCAAATTCAAACTTGTACACGACGCAGCAAAAAGTTCGCCCGTACGATCCGAGTATATTTGATGCACAAAATCGTCGTTGAATTTCAAGTTTTCTAAATGAAAACAATGAATATTAATTATCAACTCATTTAAAATAAAATTAATAAGCAATTAGCAGTTAATTAAACCTATATTATATACTCGGAAATACTCGGGCGCTATCCGATTGTCAACGAAACGACTTCGGCAAACTTCGGAAATTTTCGGAAAAAGGAGGAATTCCTCCCGTTTAAGTCACGTGACGTAAATTGTAATACATTGTATTACCGGAGGCTACCGGACCTAAGATTCATCAGGAATAGTCGGAATCTTTTGGTCTGGGAACCAGACTAAAACCTGGTCTCACGTAGCGATAGCACGGGCCACTCTTTCATCGAATTTTTTTACGAATTGGAATATACAATAACGGCATCCGTGACGTTCGGAGTGATAACTACAGTAACAGTCAGTTACGAAGCACTGTCCTATTTGTTTCAGTCTTATAATCATCCGCGAAATCTCAACTAGTAAATGTTAATACCTAAATATCCTATATGTTTTGCACGGTGAAAATTGGGAGCCAGACAATTGTTTGGAACGGCCGCTATAGGAGACGACCCCGCGTGAAGTGACACTTCCACGGCTCCGTGCGCCAACTAAAGAGTGCGCCTTTTTACCAGTTTTGAGATCGAGAGCATCTCGTGGGCGCAGCCTCGACTCCATGGGCGCATGCGCGTTCCTTCAGTCCTTCAAAATGGTACCCCGACTAGCTGTACGCGAAAAATGATAGGAGCCCGCCGAGTTCGCTCGCACCCCCGCCCTGCAAACAGGACGCTTTGAAGGGCAGACGAATTAAGGCTCTGATTGGCTAGATTTTGCGTGACCTGTGACCTACACGTCATCACGACCACGACCCTGCAAGGTTTGAAATGGCGGTTTAGACTGAGTCATTCATTACTCTTTTATTCCCATTCATAAATGCGACGCCTTTTTTTGGTTGAAAAGCATAATAATGTAGGAAAATCTGTAAAACTTATCTGATTTGTAAATTTTCAACTCCTGTCAGTTGCTCAGTCTCCGCTTCGAATTCACGAAGGGTCGAAATGCATATCATTCGACGCTCAGAATTTGTCCACGTGCTCCACAATGAAAAAGAAATCACATTCGGTATGGTGTGTATGTATTTCTATGGCAAACTTTTCGGATAGTATTTGCACGCATTGGCTAACCGCGGTCTACAGCTGCAGCCAGATGCTTTATACATAGGTCATGATAAATTACCCAGAATGTCATCCCCACTTCCTTTACAAGATTCTGTGAAGCTCATCTGCCATTCCCAGCACCCTGTTTGCAGGGCGGGGGTACGAGCGAACCCGGCCGGAGTACCTGTTAGCTCTGCAGAACGCTGCAGATTCTCTCGTACCCCGCCCTGCAAACAGGGCGCTGGGAAGGGCTGATGAGCTTCACAGAATCTTGTGAAGGAAGTTGCGATGGCATTTTGGTATAAACGTATCATGACCTATATAAGGCCGTGTCCGAAACGGGCTTTCAGAGCTACGGCTACGTCTATTGTTAGCGCGTCCCCGCGTATTGTCAGTGGGCGCAGACCTAGACCTAGCTCTAGACAGCTGATTCGGATACAGCCTTAATTTAGCATCCAGCTGCAGCTGTTTAGACCGAGTTGGGTAATGCAAACAAATGCTATCCGAAAATTTTCTCATAGAAAATGCATGCATTCCATACCGGATGTGATTTCTTTTTCATTGCGGATCATGTGGACAAATTTGAGCGTAGCATAATATGCAATTTGACCCTTCGAAAAGGGAGACTGAGCAAGTGACGCCGAGAATTGAAAATGTGCAAAACAGATAAGTTTTACAGGTTTTCCTACATTATTACGCTTTTCAACGAAAAATAAGCATTAAAAATGGGAATAAAAGAGAAGCTACAAATTGCAGGGTGGTGGCCATGATGACTTGCACTTCAAAGGTCACGCAAAATCTATTCTAGTGTCCTGTTTGCAGGGCGGGGGGTACGAGCGAATGCTGCAGATAGAGCCCTGCAGAACGCATGCGCCCATATACGATTAGACGGTATTTGTTTTGCCCTTTGATCGACGGCTGTTTCATGCCGTATCGAAATCAATGTGACGATCGGCTGATCCGCAGAGCTATAGGCACTCGGCGGGCTCCCATCATTTTGCGCGTACAGCTAGTCGGGGTACCAGGGACAAGTCGAATTTATTTGGAATGCCGATTGTTACGCTGATTGGAATATTCACTGTAATCTTCACGTGTAAGTACTTATATCATAGGACAAACGACGTCCATGTAGACTATTTTGAACACGTCGAACGATTTTATTACACAGTTTCGCGTGGCGTTGTTTTACGCCACGTTCACGGGACTCAGCCCACCCAGGGTTGATGTCGTGAATCTTTCCACCAGTATTGTAGTCGAGTCACCAACGTTGAGTCCGAGTCCGAGTCTCGAGTCACAAGCCTCGAGTCCGAGTCACGAGTCACAAGCATCGAGTCCGAGTAACGAGTCACTTGTTCTTAGTTGTTCACAAAACTAATCTATAATGTTTTTAATTATTTTTCAATCATCCATTCTGTCTTTTAAGTAAACCCCAGTGTATATAGTTAATCTTGTGTGTACATGTTGTTTAGACCCATTCCTTTTTTTTCCCTTTTAATTCCTATCTCTAAAAACCCTCCTCTGTGATACCGGGCACTTTTTGGCATGACACCTGGATACGATTTTCCGCGGCGCCGTGTTTTGTCTATGGAGTTAAAAAGAATGATATACGTTCGTCGCACAAATTCGTAACGTTATGCTTCTTTTCAAAATACGTGACTCAAGTCACCAGTCTCCAAGCTCGAGTCCGAGTCATCATGGTCGAATCCGAGTCAGAGTCAGAGTCATTTTCCAATGTGACTCGAGTCGAGTCCGAGTCACGAAAAATCTGATTTCCACGAATCACGTAGGCATGTTTACCCGTAGTAACGGAGTACAATTGACGACGAGCTCTACTTATCTTATCATTGAGGGTGTGAATTCTAGCAAGCATACTGTCAAGTGTACACCTCATTAATTTACGGGAAGACGAGGTGAAGATGCGATGAACATTGATGCAATAAGAGTTATCACCAGGGATGGGGTCAGATGGATGAAAGTTCAACTCAAACCCACCTGGGATCAGCTTCCGATGGAGGCATGTGCTGATGAATTTCCTGTGGCTACAGAGCCGCGTTTTGGTGTAGACAGCAGTGGTCGACGTTTGGAAAATATAACAACGTGAAGAAACAGGCGAACTATCCAAAACAGGCAAGCTATCCATGTCAGAAATCCTCTGTCAAAAGGACACAAACGGGTCTGCATAAAAACACAAATGACCAGATTGTATCGTAAAGTGTTTTCCTCAGCACGCTTTTTGCCAGGATGATCAAACTGGCAGGCTCGGTTTTGAGGAGTTCATGGAAATTTGGGTGAAGGTCAAGCAGTGGAAGGTAGGCAGCATTGAATTTAAAGAATCAATGTCTAAATTAATTACGCAAGGAACTTATGTCAACGACGAAATTCTGCTCTGCCAACCACGAAACTCTGTGCTTAAAATATGATCCCCATTGTGCACTTACAACGCTAGCCCCGAATTGTTATCGGCTTTTTTAATACAAAGAAGTAGTTGCAAGATGTGTGCATGTTTATCGCCACATACAGGCGCGGGTCGGGGGGGGGGGGCACACCCACCCACAAACCCACAAACCCACACACACATTTTACTTTTTGATTTCCGGAGAAAACAACCTGTCTATATTTCCGCACTGATTTGCTGATCCCCGCCCGCCAAAAAAAGCCTGGATCCGCCCCTGGCGTAGGTTAATACGCCAATAGTGCGAAATGTTTTGCTCCATTTTTTTCGCTTTAAGAACCATGAAATCAGGCCAAGGTTGCAGAACAACTGCCTGTACATATATAATAACACAGTTTATGGTATAAGATTTTGAAATTCTTTTTGAAGTTAAGAGTCTCTATAGATTCTTTGCAAATGGAGGTGTTTTTGTTATTTAAAGTTAATAACAGTTTATGCATAAAAGGTATAATATGTGAGTATACTTGAACAAACGCACTGCACCTCCAATATGGCTGCCATGCAAGGCGTCTATGTACCTGTATGTCAGCGATGACGAAGTGAGTTAAAGGCAGGCTTTTGACAGCTTAGGCTTTACTCATGATGGAACTATTGAAGAAGAAAAAATGAATTACAAAATATATACCAGGTTATATTATATTAAACAGATATACATTAAACAGATATACATATATAAATATTTTTTGGGTGATTTTGACATTTTTACAGGACGTTTTTACAAAATACGATGAAGAAAAATCAGGTTCCTTAACTGCCGTTGAACTGCGTGAGGCCCTGAAAAGCATAGGTGAGTAGGCCTAGTGGTTTTTTTTTGGGGGGGTGGGGGAATAGGGGGATGATTTGGGTTGGGATATACTGGTTCTAAAGGAATCGGGATAATGGTCATTATGGATATTTTAGGCCTGTTAATTCAAACAGTGCCAATTGGCCAATACGATCACGACTTTGTGCCAGGTGTTACATAATGGTACTGGTTGGTCAAACTTGGTCGAACTCGGTCAGAAGCTGTATGATAAGTATACGCGATCTCTGTACGATGGGCAGTCAAGTGAGTTGGTTGATTGATCGGCTGGGAGGTATTATTGTTCTTTGGTCTCTGCTGGGTCAAAGGTCAAAAAGGTCGAGTTTGTGAGGAATTTTTCAAATTTGTATGAGTTCTAAGTCTAGCCAAAAAAATGAATACACTGCTGTATAAAGCAGAATCGTGGGAGTTTATTCACTAAACTTTATCACCCTTTTCTGTGATTATTTTTGCACATATCCTCAAATTCCTCAAATTGCAAATCAGACACACGCATGAGATCTTTTTTAGTTCCCAATTGAATGAACCGTCTTTTGAGCGGCCCGAAAATGAAGTTGACAGCTGAGAGTTTTGGTAATCTTCTCTCATCTGCTTGGTTGCAGTATTTCCCATTTTCATGTATTTATTTCGAATTCTTCTCGCTGACACTTGAAGCAACACGCAAAACATTTCCCCCGAATTTTCTCTGGTATACGAACCACGTTGGCCTGTTCCCCATTATAATGTTGTGCATAGTGCAGTGGTAGGCTCAAGTTAATTTCTCTAATATTTGTACCATCAGTGACCTTAAATATTTTTTCCTTTAAATAAATTAGGTTTTCATCGGGGTATTTTTGTTTTTGGCCAGTTTGTAATGTTTCGTGGCACACATTAAAATCAAGTCGAAATATAGTGCGCACATGGTGTGAAAACACCATTCAGCACACACAAAACTTGCAAAATTTGAAAAAGATTTCACGACCTACCGAACTCTATTTTTGAAATATATGTGATCGGAAGAAGTTGTTTTTGGCCAAATAATAATTTGCAAAAAATATATAACAATACTACACAGTTTTCCTACCCATTAATGCTTAGTACAAGATAATTTATTTTGATAGGCCACGTTACATATCCGCTTTCCGTCACTGTACCTGCGTGTGAATAGGCCCTTAATTAATTGATTGTTATAATAAACTAAAAGGCACCTGTCGATCCAGATTTCAACTTGGTTTTATTATTCACACTTTGCAGGGTTATGTGTCAGCAACGAGTTATTTAGAACGTTGGTGCTGCGATAGGCTATATCATGTCCCGAATGCTGATTTCGGGATTGTGTCCCGAGAGGGCACAATTCAAAATGTAATTTGGCAAGTTTTGAATGGAAAGCGAGATCCAGAATATTGTGTTTTCTCAAACTATACCTGCATTCACAGAGCTAAAACTTCTTCAGGTTAGTTAAGCTCCCTTCTTTAAATTTTGAGCACTTTTGTTGCTTAAAATGAGAAAAAAAATTACGCATGTCATTTGGTCCATTCTACCTTTCATTGGGTAGTTTTACCTAAAATACACCTGTTTGTTCAGATTACTAATTGGTGTTATTATCCTCAAATCGCAGGCATCTCTGTCAGGGACAAGACGTTTGGATCGCTGGCGCTGCGCTTTGGCAACAAGAAGGGAGACATCAGCTTTGACGCTTTCGTCGCTTGCGTCGCCAAGATCACGGGTTTGACTGGTCAGTTTAGCGCTCCCAGCTTCATTTTTTTGTAAAAGTGACTGTTGTATCAAGCCCTTCCTCATAATATCAGTCACAAGTCAAATAAGCTTTCCAGATTCAGATAAAATAAAGGCATCACATGCATTTTGTCAGTATTCACTTCATCGCACTTGGCCCTTTTTGTTCTATGATTTTTTACTGTATAGATTTGAAAGTAAAGTATGTGTTGGATTTTTTTCCACAGAATCTAGTTTCCATGAGAAGATGAGCCGTGGAGAACCTTACAACGTTGATGATGTAAGAGCAGTCATATCATTAGATTATTGGCAGAGATTGCATTAAATTATGTCAAATTGTACTTGCAAAGTTGGTCATCTTGAAGGGAATTATGCGCTAATTGTTTTTGGTTCCAGATCTGTTACAAATTGTCCGAAAATACACTCGCTAAAAACGAATTTTGACAGTTATTTGACATATTTGTGGGAAATTTGATGAAAAAAGGGGACATTTTGGAAAATCAATTGGAAAAGGCGAATTCCAATTAACATGTATTTTATGTATTGTATTTCTTTCTGGTAAAGAAATTCACGAGTCCTAAGTGCCCTCGGCACTGAGCTCGAAAGCCTGAAGAAACCTGTGCAGAAGAGATGATAAGAATTTACAGTTTTAGATTTGGGAGTAAAACCCGAGAAGAATATTCTGGAGAAAGCCACAGTATCACATATAGGATTGAAAACCCAATCCAAAGGAACCACTGCGCCAACCAAAATCCCCACCGACGTAAAAAAAAAAAAAAGCCATCATTTTCTCAACAATTGACAATTTGGTGATAAAAGTTGCCTTATAAAATCAATCACACGAGAACAATTTTAAGACTATACGACTAAAAGGTTTATTTTAAATTAAAGAATAATTGTATCGTCATATCATGAATTTGATATGTTTGGGAA
This sequence comes from Patiria pectinifera, assembly GCA_029964075.1. NCBI lineage: Eukaryota > Metazoa > Echinodermata > Asteroidea > Valvatida > Asterinidae > Patiria > Patiria pectinifera. Next base: position 9,215,777 of record CM057142.1, on the reverse strand, counting down.
ATATTGTCATATCAGTGTTTTGTGTTATCAGAAACAATTGTGTCAATAATTGTCAATTTTTGGACAAAATGATGTTTAAGAAATCGTTGCAGACTCGAGACGAAGCTGGTAACATGGCATGGTCTTCAGTTAACGTGTCATGAAGGATTTTTTTTCACCAGAATTGTGTACACCTATCGTCTCCCCAGCCGCCATTTTCTGTTTTCCCCTCAAGTGTCTTAGTTCATTCCTATTTCATGTATTTTTTTTTTAATTGAGTGGGAGTCACTGGGGTTAAGAATAGTTCACTGGAAATTTGTTATCCAAAAGAGTTAGTGAGTGATTTTATTGCTCTTTGTAAAAAGTCGGTCACCGCTGAAGTGAATTAATAGTCTATTGTGATTTTTGTCCGTATAGTTCCTGGCAGTGGGGATGCGCTCCTAGAGAACTTCAGCTGTTTGACACCAACTGCATGCGTGAAGAACTGTCCGCGAAATTATTTTGTCGGGAGAGCATGTTCCAGTTTTTGATGAGAAATCTTCAGTGTAGATTCACTAGGATTGAAATATTAAATCCATAAGATATGATCAGCATGCATCCCTCAATGTCTCCGTCCTCAAAAAGGCCCAATTTAATATTACTTCTAAGAAACAAAACATGGCACATGTAGTTCGTATTTTACCTGTGGGAAGAACATAGAAGTGTTTTCAGGACCACAGTGTCTCACTCATAGGGTAACTCTTATGGTGCAGGTATTTCAAAATATCGAGGTTTTGTTTTCAGTCAATTATTTTTGTGGTGATACATTTTTTTTGTTTTTGTGTTAATGTAGTCCTAGTCATGAAACCAAAACAAGAGGTTTGGGGTCTTCATATGTTTTTGTGTAAGACTTTGATAAATTACTGGTGTAAGGGCTGTAACAAGACTGGTGTAGTAATGAACATAAAGAATCGTAGACATCTTTATTATGCCTAGCTTTGGACCTATGGTGGAAGATCAATAGACTCAATTTAGTTTTAGTTCAAAACATCTTTTATTCGTTGGCATATTATTGACCTATCGCTGTTGGCGAGTTAACCACGCCCTTTAGACAACCCTATAGAATTTTGTATGCGCTAAGGGTTTTTTGTCTCAGATTTTGCGCGTTCCGCGACCACCATTTTTATATCATGTAACAGGACAATATTCACAAGCTGCGTATATAGACGCGATTCTACCGCGATAGGTTAATTGCAAATGGTGCCAGCAAATGGTAAGGGTACTTTAAAACTGTATCAAGTTGATGAAAATGTACTTCCCTTCAATGCAGGAATTAATAGATTTTTATAGATTTATAGATTTCTATAGATTTATATTTTTTGTGTAGCTTGAGGTATTGGAAAGGCCTTTGGGCCACAGTGTTCAGGTAAACTTGTTTAATTCCGGGCATTTGCCTCTGGCTTTCGTTTTTGTTTTCTTGTTTTTATTGTTTAAACATTTTGTGAATGTTTGTTATTTGTATCTGTTTTTAATGCCGAATAAATAATAATAGTAATAACAATTACCCTGGATTGGACATTTGGGAGACATCCCCATAGACTTGTGCACACAGTTTTTGAAACTTAAATGTGCCCTAACCCAATATTTCCTTGTCCTTTTTCCACGAATTTCGGTATGTTTACTAATTAGACCACGAGCAACAAAATATAACCTAATTGCGACGGTAAACTTGTGCCTCTAAAGGGGGGCTGTGACATTAGCGAGACATGAAAATGTCGCCCTAATGACCGATGTCTCCCATCGTCCGAAGAAATTACGATAACGTGTCTCCTTAGTGGTACCATTACACGTATAACATTATACATTTTTACACCTCTTGTCATGTGATCAATGTTAAATAAATGTAAAAATCATGCAGATCATAATTTGACAAATTTGACAAACTTGTCGTTAATAGAGCCTGAAAGTTGACCCCTGGTGGCGCGCTTCCGGACCCCTCGAATAGAAAAATGACCTCTTCCGAAATTCTAAAATACTTCTGGACTCATCGTGGAACTCGGAGCACTCGTACAAAGATGAACATTTATGAAAGCGGTCATAGCCTATAGGGTAAAAACTTAAACTTAAATATGAGACTAAAATGTCTTTTGGGTACACTTTTTTTTAAATAATTTTGAAGGATTAATTCTCATTTACAATCAAATCTTAAATGACCGTTGATGAGAACTATATACAAGCATGATTAAAGCAATCTGGAATCCATCGGATGTAGGTAGGTAAATATTCGCTTACATATATATATTTCTTTTTTTACAGAGAATGAACACTTGAACACTTCCAAGGACAAGATTGGCCCAATTCCACCATCTCTGGTTGCTTCTAGATCCGCAGGCCTCTCGATATGAGGAATTTACGTCATAGTGTCGTTAAGGGTGATGGGATATCTGGCCTAATTAAAATGTGTTTTTTTTTAAGCTCTAGCAGGAGCTTCTACGTGTCTACGGGGCTAGTTAAGAGTCTGTTTCAGTAGCCCGGCGCCACCCGGGTCAGCCACCACAGACCCTGCTCGTGGAGCAGAGTCACTGGTTGAAACACGTCACCGGCATGCGTTGTTCATTCCTTAGAAGTGGACAAATATGGCGGCCGGACGCGCAGCGGAAAATCTCAAGTGGACTTTTTTTTATTGAGTTCGTTGCCACTTTTGAGGCTATAATTTTACCCAACCTTTTTGAGATTTAATTGCAATTGATTGAAAAGCAATACATCTCAAACTAACCAACGTTTTGTCAGTGGCTACGGCCACGGCTAAGAGCGTGATGGCCCGCGGTTGAACGTTCGAACGTTGGCTGTCCCGTCTGCCTTTACGCGAGTCGATCCGGGAGAGCTACTCGAACGCACTCTTTGTATTTACCCAAACCAAATAGCGCCCTCCTATCGTATCCGCCTTATCTTACATAGGCTAATAAAAATGTTTCTATACCTTTATTATAGGTTTGTGTTTATTTCAAACGATCTTTGACAAAGGCATTCCTTCATTATTTTTCATCCATTGTTTCTTGTGACTGACTTGAGAGTAGACTCGTAAATTACCTTTTGACTGGGCTTGCGCTGGCCTTTTTGTTAAAAGCTTCTCAGTCGAGTGGCTGTATGTCAGGCTAAAATCAATGTGGTATTTCAATTTTAATTTCCATTTTACTACTTCTTAACAATATACTTGCAACAATCCGATCTGCAATGCCATACCAGGTTGAAGTACGTTTCCGGTATTAATTAACAGTGTCAACTATATTCATTTTACATACAGTTGGCACTAAATTAGCCTCTGGAAAATTGCACTTCTTTTATATAATGTTTTCGTTGCATAATAATGACAATACTTCATTGTGCAACCCGATAACCTCATGCTCTGAATCCTACAACGACATCAACTTCTACTCAATATATCAAAAGAGCACAATATATTTTTCTAGTTCAGCAAGATTGATTACACACCCTCCATTACGCTCTTGCTCAATATATGCCAACATGTCAAACCAAAGCATTTTCCCCTTCTGCCTACCCAAGATCTGTGTGAATCTGTACGACCGCTGTACGACCTGCAGTACATTGTGGTATACGACACCAGCCAGCTATAGTGCGCGAAGTGCGGCATCCAGGAACCCGCCAGTAAAAGAAAACAGTATGCCCCGCCCCGTTGTGTTCTGACCAATCACAGCTGAACATGCGCTGGAACATGCAATACAGTATCCGGTTCGTAAGTGACTTCGTCATACACGCGCACGCACCACTGATTACGAGCGCCCATTGGCTAAACACTCGAGTTGCGTTAACTTCCGGTTCCATTGGTGCTATGCTACACCATGTACAGTAAGTTGAGATGACGTCACACTTACGAACCGGATTGAGAGGAGCGCGTGTGACGTGTAACCCACGTGCCCAATAGGCGGGGCTTACTGGACCCTTATTATTACACGCATGATCGATCCAACGCAGTCACGGTGCGCGTAGTTGCACCGTAGAAACCGAGAACTGCCTTCTCTCTCCCACTCCTGTCTGCACGTCTTTACTGATATTCCAGCTTTTATTTCTACACAGGTATGTTGACTTTTCCTTCAAATGAACAAATACTCACAAACCCCAACGTGTTATCTTTCAGTTTAAGTTGTTGAATAATTGGACAGTTTTCTGTTGTTGTTTTATTAATGACTGAGGAAAATTGGATTTTTCAGAGAAAGTTTAATGTATATACACACAAGCCCCAAATGGTTATCTTTCAGTTTAAGTTGTTCAATATTTGGAAAGTTTTCTGTTGTGAAGGAAGTTGGATTTTGTAGAGAGATTGTTCATGTAGATGTGTTTGCACTCTGTATACACACGTACAGTTTTGTCAAGTTCCCGCCCAGTCAGCTTTGCAGTACTGTCATTAGGCAGTGTGTGGCATGCATTGCAGAGAGAGAGGACTAAAACTATTTCTGTCACTGCATTATATAGACTTAGAGTAGCCTAGGAATGTGCTTAACATAACTGTATAAAACGTCCTTAGGCAGGAAAGAGTTTTGGGATATATGGATTTGGCTTATGCTAAGTTCACACGTTCCCGATTTTTAATCCGATTCAACCGCTGCGAATAGCAAATCTTGAGTAAATCCGGGAATGGTCTTGCTGAACTTTGTATTTTTGCAGTTGCACCGTAGAAATAGATCACTCTCTATTTTGTCAACATATTTTCTTCTTCTGATAATCCATTATTTATTTCTAAACAGCCAAGAACAATTCTTGGTCAGCACCCGCCGCACATCTTGTCGCCATGCAAGCATTATTTGGTCTGCAAACGCGCCAGCATCAAACCGCATCCATGCTGTTCTTGCATACATGAAAACTAGACACTCAACACAAATTTTTAGCCACAAAACTTAGTAGTTCGTTGTCGAACTTTGTACACACCACCCATTACTGAAAAGTGTGCCCATTGATTACGTTCATGGTGTATCACGTTATTTTTCCTAGATATATAGAAAATACATGTATGTAAAGACTATTTGAAATAGATATACATTTACATGTGTCATGTCTCAACTGTGCCGTTCACTTTCTATTCACAATCTACAATTAATTTTCCTCCCCAGCTTGAATTGTCTCTGATATCTCAAGTGCCAAGTGAACAGACTGACTGGGCAAGATGTCAAGAACTGGAGTAACATACAGTGACGTCAAGCGGAATCACAATTCCTCCCGCCTGTATGAGGACCCAGAGTTCCCAGCAGTTGACTCGTCAATCAACTACAGCAGAAGCTTAGGGCGATTGGCATGGAAGAGGCCTAAGGTAAGTCTACAATGCTGGGCCATATGAAAAGCAAAGGGACACTGAGGGACTTGATCAGTAAACAAAGTCTTTATGGCTGATGAATGGCCGCACCCTAACTCCCAGGCATTTTTGTTTGCATATGAGACCTACCTTCATCAACCTTCAATTGTCCTTACTCCTGTGAAGTTCAAAGTAAAGAAAAGTGCGGCTAGCCTAGGTCAATTAAATGCCTGGGAGAATTGGTTTATATTGCATATCCAAATGAGATTAAATACACATACCTAGCAGAGTAGGTGGTGTGTTTGTTTTGCTCTGACCTTGAGGCTAGGTGTCAAGTAGTGTCAGGAAAACGGCCTTTATGCTTGAGTGCATGCCCTTGTTTATTTGTACTGGACAAATGAATATTGCCCATTTATTGGCAAACTCGTGTCAGAAAAAAAACATGTCCTACTTTTGATCCTTAACTACTCTGTTGCTTACCAATAGAATTTTTAAAAATCAGATCATGTAAACATTAAGGCATGACATAATTAATGGACCAAGTTTCACTAGCATTGTGCAAGAGGGTGAGATTTAAACGTCATCCGAAAAAAATACTCGCTTTCAGAATCTATACCACTTTCGACTTGGTGTCTTCCAATGTCGATACAGCGCTGGGGACGGTGGGGGAAGGCGCGTGCTGCGGCCGAAAGCTCCTGAAGGAATGCAGGATCACCCCTGATGTCATTGCACACCTCCTCGATCGTTTGGCACAACACACGATCGAGGAGGTGTGCAATGACATCAGGGGTGATCCTACATTCCTTCAGAAGCTTTCGGCCGCATCACGCGCCTCCCCCCCCCCCCTGTCTCCAGCGCTGTATCGAAATTCTAAAAGTGAGGATTTTTTTCGTATGGCGTTGGTAAATAACAGAGTAATATAGGATCAAAAGTAAGACTTTTTTACATGTATTATCTTGGCTTACGTATACTCTTCAATTTGAAATGAGTTTCCCATCTCTGAAAGGGAAAAGTCCCCCCCCCCCGCTCCTCCTAACATCAAAAGTCCTGCTCTGTCACGTTTGTGTGATGATTTTGATGAATAGGGATTGTGTACGCGTTCTGAAATTATTAAAATCCGAGGGAAGGTACATTTAACACCTTAAATGTCATCCTGCTACTCCATTGTAAATCCATGAAGTGGAAAATATTGTAAACGAGTTTTGTAAGCGGGGAAAACTAGAAGCCTTGGCGAGGTCAACCCACCATTCACATATATATACACACAACTGATTGATAAATGTATTCTTGTTTAAGATTTTTCCCCTCTTTTTCCAAACGGTGTGTATGCTGTCTTTGATTAAATTCTTAAAGAAATACCTGCACACGTTGTACTTAATTTGAACTGACTATTGATGCCAATTTTAAAATAATTTTCTGAGAGAAACTTTCCAAGCTGGAATGGAAACATAATTAAAGAGGTATAATTACACGAACAGGTACACACAGATTGTGTCACATACAAGTGTACAGTATATCCATATCGGTATATTTGAAAACACGTACACAAATATGCCAAAATATATCAAAAGGAGATTTAATACACGTACCTACAGCAGATAAGACTACGTGTCAGGCCGTGTCAAGAAAAGAGCTTTTATGCTTCAATATGAGTGCTCTTGTATATTTGTACGAACTCTTGTCAAACAAAATTTGTCTTATTTTTGATCCATTATAACTCCGACAGTTGTTTACCAATGGAATTAAAACAAAATTCCAGATCATGTAGGCCTAAACAAGGCATGAAATATTTTATGGAGCGAGTTTCATCAGCTTTGGGCAGGAGGGTGAGATTTAAACGCCACACAAAAAAATACAGCACACGCCTTCCCCCACCTTCTCCAGCGCTGTATCGACATTCTGAAAGTGAGTTTTTCGTATGGCGTTGGTAAATAACAGAATTATTTAGGATCATTGTAGGGCATGTTTTTTTTACACGTATTATCTTGGCTTACGTATAATTAAACTCTGATTTCACACCAGTTTCCTATCTCTGAAAGGGAAAAGTACCCCCCCCCCCCCGCCCCTCCTAACATCAAAAGTCCCGCTCTGTCACGTTTGCGTGATGATTTTGATGAACAGGAATTGTGTACGCGTTCTGAAATGACTAAAATCCGAGGGAAGGTACATTTAACATCTTGAATGCCACCCTGCTACTCAATTGTAAATCCACAAAGTGGGAAAATATTATTGTAAAAGATTTTCAAAGCGGGGAAAACTAACAGCCTTGGCGAGGTCAACCCATCAATACACACTCGATAAATATATTTGTATGAGAATATTTGGGGTTTTTTTTCCCAATCGGTCTACTTGTGTGTATGCTGTCGTTGAGTAAATCTTTGAGCAAATTCTAAAAGAAATACCTGTACTGAATTTGTACTGAATAATGATGCAAATTGCAATATACTTTTTTTGAGAGAAACTTTCCAAGTTGGCCTGGAAACATATTCAAGAGGTATATGTACATAAACATGAACGATTGTCACAGTGTGTCTATATCCGTGTGTACGAAAACACATACGCAAAAGCGTTGTGCTTTTTTGGTCTATATTAAAGCGTAGTTAGCGTACACGTCCATTTTTATGTACCTGCAATTTTGCATTCATTAAGTTGCATTGATCTGAATTCTGCGTGGTAAGATATTATGGGCATATCTTTAGGATCATTTGCATTTACCTCTAATGTGACCCATCGAATATCAAAAAGTTTACTTCGATTAAAGATCGTACTGGTACAAACTACCCCTTGAAATAAATTCGTCAGGCCTGGTGTCATTTGGAGAAATCCAGAAATGAAAAGGTTATTGTCAGCGACCGGTCGATTGACTGACTTTTCCAGAAAATTGTAATATTTATGAGGCTCTGAGCTAAAAGTCCAACAGAAAATGATTTATACTTTATGCCACTAAATTTCAAAGCAACTTTGAAAGACTTTGCATTTCATGGCCAAATGCGTCCATCAAGGTGCTTTGCATTCATCTATGCCAACAATGGCTGATAGAATTACCCTCACGTCCAACCTTGCGACCGTTTTTGTATACGATGGGCTCCTTTAGAAATGTTGACTTATGCGGAAGGACTGAGATGAATAGGTACTCTGAATTGTACAAAGAGTGTGAATGGGTGTTGACAAGCAAAGAAGGTCATCTGTGATAACTTATGAAGGTCTGAAGGTCTTTAAACCCTTTGCAGTATGGATGTATGATACATATACACGCAGGTCTACTGCCCTAACTTGGCACAATTCAACTTTTTCCATGGCGTTCCTCAAACAGTGATTGCATGTGGTTAAAGAGAGCTCAAATTCGTACAGCTTAACATGGTTCCTATTGCACAAAGACACACTCCAAGCTCTTTGTTTCTCCCGGTCGGGCGCCTTAATTATACATTCAATACATGTGTACATAATCATTAGCAACTTACATCCTAAATCATGACCACAAAAGAGATAGTATCGCTCATTCTAATTCTTGTTAAGCAAGTAACTTGTTCTACACATTAATTAAAGAACTGGTCTTGAACTACTTCTTCAAACTTGCAAACTTCAAACAATAGATAGGCAATAAACAGGTCTTTTTCCCCAATAAGGGGCTTAGATAAAAAAATATTTAAAAAAAGGCCAAACATCAGATCCCCGAGTATTACATCGTAAAAACGTAAGACGCCATGTTGCTGGGATGCGAAAGAATAAATATTGTACGTCGAGTTCAGATTGAGAAAGTTGTGTCTCTGTATTCGTTTATGTGAGTATATATAGTGACAAGTTACGGAGACTATACCACACACATTTTGTAGACACTCTATAAAAGAAAACCATGCGGGCTAGTGAAAATGCCCGCCGGCTAGTTAAGAGTCTGTTCCAGTAGCCCGGCTGGATAAACAAAAGTTAAGGGCGAACCTAGTCTTGGCCCTGGACGTCAGTGATCAAAAACAATATTTGCAATATGCTAGCTCTCTGCTTAAATGAGTTTTACGTTCTGTCACTAACGTCTTGCATATTTCGTAGCACTGGGGGCTTGGCCATTTCTGGTAAATAGTTTAAGGGCGAGCCTAGTCTTTTCTCTCTTTTTTTTTGTAAATAGGCCGTCTGTATAAATCCGAACAAAACGGCAGTTCCATTTGCCGCAGTAGTCGTGCCCGGCGCAGGGTACACTGGTCCAGCGTTAAAGACGGACCCGACAGTCACAATTTGATAAAGTAACTATATATGATCATGTACACTCTAAAAAATAGTAGCTCAATATTGGGTAAAAGTACTACCCTTTCGAGAGTAAAAAGGGAACATGGTCGTCAACTTGGGTAGTTTTTTTTACACAGCAGCTAGAGTGTAAAAAAGTACCTATTTCAGTGTAACTTTTACCCATAATTGTGTTGCATGTTTGCACAACGAAGTTGTGTAAGAAAGTTTACCCACGTGACGACCATGTTTCCTTTTTACTCAATTATTGGGTAAACTTAACCCAACCCTCATTTTACGCAAGTGTTGTGTCAGTTTCTTACCCAGATATAGGGTTAAAATTTGTACCCTGCACTTTTGGGTTCTAAATTTACCCATCGCTTGGGTTGTTTTTAAATCAGTTATTGTGCACCTTGGTATATTAACCCTTGTGGTTTAATTCAACTTGCGAATTGGCTAGAGACAGCAATGACGGGGCCTTGACAAGCGAGGTATTTCAATTACAGATCCCTGTGTTTGATTTTTTTCTAATTTCTTTGCAAATTGAACTCTTCGACGTGTACAAAGAGAGAATTGTTACACAGTTGTGGGGTAAATCCAGTTTCTTTAACCCATCACTTGGGTAACTATACCATGATTTTTAACTTTTTGCCTGTGCTGCTGGGACTTGCAGTCAATGTTAGGTCCTATTTTACCCATTTCATGGGTAACACACATGGCACGAGTAGGAGGTACATGCGACATTTTCATTTTGCTCAATATTGAACAGAAATTACCCAATTTTTGTACACATGTTTTGCACAGCAATCTTTAATACACTTCTTTTTTAGAGTGTGAGGCTTACATGTATATGTTCTGCAGGTCGTACAATAAATTTAGGTTATGTACGTATACAACAGGGGCAGGTCTAGCTTTCAGGAAAGGGGGGTGGTTGAGGGGGTAGGGGAAGATGAATGCGTGCCGAAGGCTCGCCCTGAAATGTTTTCTCCTGCATTCTTAGGCAGTTTGAGAATAAATTTAGGAACTTCAGTGTTGAGGGCACCAAGCATCATAATTAGACATTTTTGTTCAGAGTGGATGAAATTTCAAACAAAAATATGTTATTGTGGAACATGTATATATAGGCCCCCTACATAGCCTACATGTAGTAGTTTACTTATTTATTCATTGTAGGGGCACTGTCAATTCTACCAGTCGGCATTGGGGAGTGCCACCCTTGATGGTGTCGGCCCTTTGACGTCAAGCTCTGGTTGGCAAGTCCATTATGTGTCGTACCCATTCAGAGATTTTTTTTTTTTTCAAGGCTGTTTTGGAAAGTACAGGGAGTGTGTCAGAATATAGAAAGAAACCCGGGACACAATAAAAGAATTGCACTATGATTTATTGCTCAATAATCAGATGCGGAGCCAGGAATTTACGCAGGGGGGGGGGTTCATCGGCAAAAAAAATCGAAATGTTGTCACGGGTTTTTTTTCTCCGGTAACTTGGCCTCCGTAAAATCAAAAAGCTTTAATTGGGGGCTGTTCAAATCCGACGATTATTACAACTATATCACAGAATTATGTACATATATCCCAGAATAATGTAGAAATACCCCCTAACCAAGCTGGCACTGTACGTATTTTGTGCAAGGCGAACATTATTACTAGCAAAAAAAAATTGGGTGTCTGAGCAGGGTGGATTTCGGATTTTTTTTCAAGAATTTCTATGGATTTTGTTTTTTTGACAGAGCTGGGTTTTTGGGTTTTTTTGGAGCCCCAAACCCTCCCCCTGCTGGATCCGCGCCTGATAATAAGTTGGCTACAAATTACTAGTCAGGAATGCTTAAAACGTAGCGTGTTTTTTGCGACGATGAATTTGGGTTAACAAAATCCGTGGGTTGATTAGTGGTAAATTCTTATAATGAAGTATTAGTGTAACACCTTAACAAAGGTCTGATATTAGGATCGCTCAGGTAAAACGTGTGATCGTTTGACTAAAAAAGATTAACAGAATTTAAAGTGTCGTACGTGTCACACAAAATGTGTCATACGGGACTCATCATCGAATAATGTCAATTTGTACTGAAACACGGCTCCCCGTCAGTCATTTCGTTTATAGGTCACAGTATATGTAGTTTATAACATCATTCTCATTGGTTTTGTAGAAATCAGATCATCTAAATGCTTATCGGTATTTTAGTAAAACAGAGAGTAGCGCCTGCTTGTGTCTTGTCTGTCGTGCCGTCACCCATCAGCAGACACCTATAGAATTTCTCAAATTTATCTTCTTTTTTACTTCCTAATATTACCCCCCCCCCCCGGAACATTCTCAATTCTACAAAGAGTGTGCCTTTTTTAACATTCTGAGGGTTAATATTTGGGTGAATGTACACATTGAAAACATGTATGTACCTACATAGTACATGTAACCCATCGTAACAGAACAATTTTAGGACCAGCTGAGTCTTTTACTTTACTTCATAGTATAGAGAGCATGCATATTAACGCCCGAGCAGTTGGAATAATGTGGACACAGAAGAAACAACAAGATAGAAACTATTTGTGTTTATTGAGAAACACGGACTGAAAGGGCTCATGAAATGTATTTTTTTTATGTAACTCTTGAAAATGCACCCTTGTGTCACCTTTAACCTTATATTCAATTTTCATTTTGCCGTTTTCAAGGTTATTTTGGTGCCTTTTTGGTCTTTATGCTAATGCAAATTATTTCCATATTCATGAGCAAAAGCGTGATGTCATAAACCCCAGTGTTGCATTTGGTTTGTGCACAAAAAGTTGCCGGAGTTTTGGATATTTCGCAGTAAGCCAATGAGCAAACCTTTCTCATAAATGTTATCAATGAGCAGATTTCTAGGTTCACATTTGTACACAAAACCCATAAACTGAACAGTGTCTCCCTGAATGACATCACGGCAACAGCGCCCTCAGTGTCTAAAAAAAAAAGCGTAGAAAATTTCAAATGTTTAAAGAAGTGCACTTTTGAATAAAATAGGCTAAACGGATGTCAGATAGTCTTCTTACATTTAAGAAGAGTAGAAAGTAGCACAAAATGTGTTTCTCAGAAAAATTCTTTTCATGGCCCCTTTAAAGCTGTACCGGTTGACGGGCAGATGGCAAAACTGGTAGAAGTTGAGAAGAGATTATGACGACTTAATTAAGGGGAAGAGGGGGGGGGGTAAATACAATACTGGAAAGATGGACTGACTGTTGGAACAGTTACAAAAAGCAGACCAGGGTGAACTTTTAAAATATCTGTCAAGTCAGTAACCACTTCTTGCTGGCAATATGGTCTCCGGTTGCACTGTAAATAAACTGACATAGGCCCCACTGATAAATGTCCCCCACTTCAAAAATTCAGGAAAAATACTCACAACTCTCCAAGTTATTCCAGACACACATCATATTAAAGCTAATTTCATTATCTTTCATTTTATTTCAAATTTGTTTTTTTTTTGGGGGGGGGGGTTAACTGATGACTTTTCACCCCTTAAAACGGTCCTGAAGCCCATCGCCTTTTTGAAAAAAAAGCCGACGCCTACTCCATTACACTAGAGCGCTTTTAGGACTTCAATCTCATCCAAATTGCACTGAACTACAAGCTCACAGACCTATGCACGGCTTCCACCCATATTTTTTACAAACCCTCAAGTCCACGGCCCACAATATGCTCAAATAGCGAAAGAGGGCATGCAAATCGTGATTTGGCCGGCGTAGGCGATTTCGGACCGATTTACTGGCCTGCAACCCTTACGGTTTTAGGACGACAAAATGTCAGTACTGCATTGGATACGTGACGTAATAAACAGGACTCGTTTATACTACGCTGCATCGGGAGTCCTGTTTATTACATCACGATTTACTATGTTTTGTTTGCTGCCCTCAACGACGACTTTTACACAAATTGCACGTTCGCGTCGAAACAGGACCTGAAAAACAGCTCTCAAAAGTACCTTTTGTACTAATTTCATGACAGACACAATAGTCGTTTTTATTTCATCACACCTTAGGCTACATACCCCAAAAATGACGGAAATGTCTTCGAGCATTCCATAACCTCTTTAAAGCGTAGTTAGCGTACACGAACATTTTTACGTACCTGCAATTTTGCATTCATTAAGTTGCATTGATCTGAATTCTGCGTGGTAAGATACTATGGGCATATCTTTAGGATCATTTGCATTTACCTCTAATGTGACCCATCGAATATCAAAAAGTTTACTTCGATTAAAGGTCGTACTGATACAAACTACCCCTTGAAATAAATTCGTCAGGCCTGGTGTCATTTGGAGAAATCCAGAAATGAAAAGGTTATTGTCAGCGACCAGTCGATTGACTGACTTTTTTCCAGAAAATTGTAATATTTATGAGGCTCTGAGCTAAAAGTCCAACAGAAAATGATTTATACTTTATGCCACTAAATTTCAAAGCAACTTTGAAAGACTTTGCATTTCATGGCCAAATGCGTCCATCAAGGTGCTTTGCATTCATCTATGCCAACAATGGCTGATAGAATTACCCTCACGTCCAACCTTGCGACCGTTTTTGTATACGATGGGCTCCTTTAGAAATGTTGACTTATGCGGAAGGACTGAGATGAATAAATACTCTGAATTGTACAAAGAGTGTGAATGGGTGTTGACAAGCAAAGAAGGTCATCTGTGATAACTTATGAAGGTCTGAAGGTCTTTAAACCATTTGCAGTACGGATGTATGATACATATACACGCAGGTCTACTGCCCTAACTTGGCACAATTCAACTGTTTCCATGGCGTTCCTCAAACAGTGATTGCATGTGGTTGAAGAGCTCAAATTCGTACAGCTTAACATGGTTCCTATTGCACAAAGACACACTCCAAGCTCTTTGTTTCTCCCGGTCGGGCGCCTTAATTATACATTCAATACATGTGTACATAATCATTAGCAACTTACATCCTAAATCATGACCACAAAAGAGATAGTATCGCTCATTCTAATTCTTGTTAAGCAAGTAACTTGTTCTACACATTAATTAAAGAACTGGTCTTGAACTACTTCTTCAAACTTGCAAACTTCAAACAATAGATAGGCAATAAACAGGTCTTTTTCCCCAATAAGGGGCTTAGATAAAAAATATAAAAAAAAGGCCAAACATCAGATCCCCGAGTATTACATCGTAAAAACGTAAGACGCCATGTTGCTGGGATGCGAAAGAATAAATATTGTACGTCGAGTTCAGATTGAGAAAGTTGTGTCTCTGTATTCGTTTATGTGAGTATATATAGTGACAAGTTACGGAGACTATACCACACACATTTTGTAGACACTCTATAAAAGAAAACCATGCGGGCTAGTGAAAATGCCCGCCGGCTAGTTAAGAGTCTGTTCCAGTAGCCCGGCTGGATAAACGAAAGTTAAGGGCGAACCTAATCTTGGCCCTGGACGTCAGTGATCAAAAACAATATTTGCAATATGCTAGCTCTCTGCTTAATTGATTTTTTACGTTCTGTCACTAACGTCTTGCATATTTCGTAGCACTGGGGGCTTGGCCATTTCTGGTAAATAGTTTAAGGGCGAGCCTAGTCTTTTCTCTCTTTTTTTTTGTAAAAAGGCCGTCTGTATAAATCCGAACAAAACGGCAGTTCCATTTGCCGCAGTAGTCGCGCCCGGCGCAGGGTACACTGGTCCAGCCTTAAAGACGGACCCGACAGTCACAATCTGATAAAGTAACTATAATATGGTCATGTATCCATGATTTTTAACTTTTTGCCTGTGCTGCTGGGACTTGTAGTCAATGTTAGGTCCCATTTAACCCATTTCATGGGTAACACACATGGCACGAGTAGGAGGTACATGCAACATTTTCATTTTGCTCAACATTGAACAGAAATTACCCAATTTTTGTACACATGTTTTGCACAGCAATCATTTATACACTTCTTTTTTAAAGTGTGAGGCTTACATGTATATGTTCTGCAGGTCGTGCAATAAATTTAGGTTATGTACGTATACAACAGGGGCAGGTCTAGCTTTCAGGAAAGGGGGGTGGTTGAGGGGGAAGGGGAAGATGAATGCGTGCCGAAGGCTCGCCCTGAAATGTTTTCTCCTACATTCTTAGGCAGTTTGAGAATAAATTTAGGAACTTCAGTGTTAAGGGCACCAAGCATCATAATTAGACATTTTTGTTCAGAGTGGATGAAATTTCATACGAAAATATGTTATTGTGGAACATGTATAGGCCCCCTACATAGCCTACATGTAGTAGTTTACTTATTTATTCATTGTAGGGGCACTGTCAATACCGGGTTTTTTTCTCCGGTAACTTAGCCTCCGTAAAATCAAAAAGCTTTCAATTGGGGGCTGTTCAAATCCGACGATTATTAAAACTATATCATAGAATAATGTACATAATATATCCCAGAATAATGTAGAAATACCCCCTAACCAAGCTGGCACTGTACGTATTTTGTGCAAGGCGAATATTATTACTAGCAAAAAAAATTAGGGTGTCTGAGCAGGGTGGATTTCGGATTTTTTTTCAAGAATTTCTATGGATTTTGTTTTTTTGACAGAGCTGGGTTTTTTTTGGAGCCCCAAACCCTGCCCCTGCTGGATCCGCGCCTGATAATAAGTTTGCTACAAATTACTAGTCAGGAATGCTTAAAACGTAGCGTGTTTTTTGCGACGATGAATTTGGGTTAACAAAATCCGTGGGTTGATTAGTGGTAAATTCTTATAATGAAGTCTTAGTGTAACACCTTAACAAAGGTCTGATATTAGGATCGCTCAGGTAAAACGTGTGATTGTTTGACTAAAAAAGATTAACAGAATTTAAAGTGTCGTACGTGTCACACAAAATGTGTCATACGGGACTCATCATCGAA
Organism: Patiria pectinifera; assembly: GCA_029964075.1. NCBI lineage: Eukaryota > Metazoa > Echinodermata > Asteroidea > Valvatida > Asterinidae > Patiria > Patiria pectinifera. Next base: position 9,199,436 of record CM057142.1, on the reverse strand, counting down.
TAATGTCAATTTGTACTGAAACACGGCTCCCCGTCAGTCATTTCGTTTATAGGTCACAGTATATGTAGTTTATAACATCATTCTCATTGGTTTTGTAGAAATCAGATCATCTAAATGCTTATCGGTATTTTAGTAAAACAGAGAGTAGCGCCTGCTTGTGTCTTGTCTGTCGTGCCGTCACCCATCAGCAGACACCTATAGAATTTCTCAAATTTATCTTCTTTTTTACTTCCTAATATTACCCTCCCCCCCCCCGGAACATTCTCAATTCTACAAAGAGTGTGCCTTTTTTTACATTCTGAGGATTAATATTGGGGTGAATGTACACATTGAAAACATGTATGTACCTACATTGTACATGTAACCCATCGTAACAGAGCAATTTTAGGACCGGCTGAGTCTTTTAGGCCAAAAAAAAAAAGTCTCCGGTTTCTGGTATGGAGCTTGCCCAAAAAGTGGTGCGGCGACGCGGCTTTTTTAAAAAAAAATTTACCTGTTTTTTTTTGCTTCAAATGCCGGATGATGACTGCAAATGGTGCCCGACTAAACTTTGTGCAATTATATGGGAGTCCAGAGAGGCCACATAAAGCTTATTCTCGATCATAACCCCATCTAAAAACACGTTAAAATTGTGCAGCAGCAGGATTCCAGTCAAACCAGTGAGTTTGGCGGTTTTGAGACATCATCTTTTATTGAAAAAAAAACAGTTTCATTTTGCCGACGCGCCGACGCGCATGGCTACGGCGACGCGCGCGCATACCAGAAACCGGAGACTTTTTTTTGGCCTTACTATAGTATAGAGAGCATGCATATTAACGCCCAAGCAGTTGGAATAATGTGGACACAGAAGAAACAACAAGATAGGGACTATTTGTGTTTATTGAGAAACACAGACTTAAAGGGCCCATGAAATGTATTTTTTTTTTAATGTAACTCTTGAAAATGCACCCTTGTGTCCCCTTTAACCTTATGTTCAATTTTCATTTTGCCGTTTTCAAGGTTATTTTGGTGCCTTTTTGGTCTTTATGCTAATGCAAATTATTTCCATATTCATGAGCAAAAGCGTGATGTTATAAACCTCAGTGTTGCAATTGGTTTGTGCACAAAAAATTGCCAGAATTTTGGATATTTCGCAGTAAGCCAATGAGCAAACCTTTCTCATAAATGTTATCAATGAGCAGATTTCTAGGTTCACATTTGTACACAAAACCCATAAACTGAACAGTGTCTCCCTGAAATGACATCACGGCAACAGCGCCCTCAGTGTCTAAAAAAAAAGCGTAGAAATTTTTAAATGTTTAAAGAAGTGCACTTTTGAATAAAATTTACGGATGTCAAATAGTTTTCATACATTTAAGAAGGGTAAAAAGTAGCACAAAATGTGTTTCTCAGAAAAAATTCTTTTCATGGCCCCTTGAAAGCTGTACCGGTTGACGGGCAGATGGCAACTAGTAGAAGTTGAGAAGAGATTATGACGACTTAATTAAGGGGAAGAGGGGGGGGGGTAAATACAATACTGGAAAGATGGGCTGACTGTTGGAACAGTTACAAAAAAAGCAGACCAGGGTGAACTTTTAAAATATCTGTCACGTCAGTAAACACTTCTTGTTGGCAATATGGTCTCCGGTTGCTGACCAGTTAAAATAAACTGACATAGGCCCCACTTATAAATGTTCCCCACTTCAAAAATTCAGGAAAAATACTCACAACTCTCCAAGGTATTCCAGACACACATCAAATTAAAGCTTATTTCATTATCTTTCATTTTATTTCAATTTTTGGGGGGTTAACTGATGACTTTTCACCCCTTAAAATGGTCCTGAAGCCCATCGCCATTTTGAAAAACTCCATTACACTAGAGTGCTTTTAGGACTTCAATCTCATCCAAATTGCACTGAACTACAAGCTCACAGACCTATGCACGGCTTCCACTCATATTTTTTACAAACCCTCAAGATCACGGCCCACAATAATGCTCAAATAGCAAAAGAGGGCATGCAAATCGTGATTTCGGACCGATTTACTGGCCTGCAACCCTTACGGTTTCAGGACGACAACATGTCAGTACTGCATTGGATACCGTGAGGAGGTCTGAGCCAATGTTTTAGGTGCATCCATGGGCGTCGCGAGGGGGGACAAGGGAGGCACTCGCCCCCCCCCCTCCCCCCCCCCCCCTTGGAAAACGAAAAGGAAAAAGAGGTGCGAAGCCATACTGCTGTTAATTTGATGGGCGGGCGGGGGTAAATGCTCCCCTGCTCACGCTCGGAAAAGTGATTAATTGAGAATATAATGAAAAAGTTAAGGAATTTTGGGGATAAACATTTTTGTTTTATCCCCCCCCGGAAAAAAATCCTGGCGACGCCCATTGGTGCTTGCTAATACATGGGAAACATATGCGATGCCACAAAGAAATCGTCAGAATTGGACTGGCTGGAGCCAATGGCTTACGTGATGCAGATTATGCTAAAATAAGACATAAGGGTTTGCATGCATGGTGGACACGATCCAGGAATGGAAGACTTGCGGTTAGTGCAATTTGTGGTTCTAAGAACAACCAGTTGGTTTAACTTGACGTTTGGAACAGTATGCCCTGTTAATCAACATTGTGTCTGTTTACCTTCAGAAAGGAAAAACCACAAATATCTGAATGAATTCAATGTTTAACTTGGATTCGAGCCAGAGTATGTATATGTATTTTATGGTTGTCAACATCATTTTCATTGACACTGTACAATGTACATTAATTACAACAGGAACTTTGCCAAGACCCGAAGTTGTTTGTGGGAGGGACCAGTCGCTTTGACGTTCAGCAGGGACAGCTCGGTAAGCAATAAGCCTCTGTACTGATGACGTCACACTTTGTTTACATGTGCACTTTCCTATGGATGCAGTGGGGGCCCACGGTCCACTGAGCACCACCGGAAAGCACACACGTAAACAAAGTGTGACGTTATCAGTACAGAGGCTTTTTAACGTCATTCATACATGTTTTCACACACTGAAAATCGACGGTAATGTAATCTTCTTTACTGCGAGAAAACAACATTAACCATGCAATTTTTGGCTCCATACTTAAAGTATTTCAAAACTGTTTTAAGTGTTTTCCCAAGTCTAAAAAAATAAATTAACAAGTTCCAAATATTTCAAAGATCGAGGTCAACCAAATTCCTGTTAAAACGTGATTTTCAAAAGACAAACAAACCAAAAAACAAAACAGCTGCTCCGTGTACAGACTCGTCCTGCCATTGCCGAATTTTGAGGCCCCAATCACAAACGTTCAATAAAATGCTGAAACTGTTTGATGATCTCCTCTTTCAGGTAACTCCTGGTTCGTTGCTGGCCTGGCTGCACTCGGTCAACGGGCAAGGCTTGTAAATAGAGTCTGTCCCGAGGACCAGGACTTTGACCGTAACTACTGCGGGGCATTCTACTTCAAATTCTGGCAATACGGCAAGTGGGTGGAGGTGGTGGTGGATGATCGCCTGCCCACTTTGGATGGTACATTGGTCTTTGCCCATTCTTCGGAGAAGAACGAGTTCTGGAGTGCGTTGCTGGAGAAGGCTTATGCTAAGTAAGTCAGTAATTGCTTTTGTTTGTTCTTTGTTTGCTTGTTGGGTTTTTTGTTTCCTTTGTCAGAGGTATGATTGGTACCCCAGAGGAAGATTGGAAGAGAAGCAAGAGTAAGTGTAAGTGTTGTGGAGTGCTGTGGCCTCTTGGTTTAGTATATTGAGCTCATCTTGTGCGTAATTCTGCAGGTTGTGGGTTCGAGTCCAGCCTTGTTGTGTGTGCGTATGGTCGGGTGTGGGGTCTTGTTCCGTAGTTGAGGGGATCGACAGCAGAAAGTCCCCATAACTCGGTCCTAATTTGCGTAACAATAAACAAAAAACCTTCCACATAAGGCGGTGTAGGCCTGCACACTTTGTCACTCATTGCCTCTCCCCTGCGCAGTAAATGAGTATCGGTGATTAGGGCAGAGATGGTTGTGTGTTTGATTCAGTTGGTTGCACCGACCAGGCAGCATACCCCAAAGGGACTAGATGAGACGGTCTTTGTCTTGCTTTTTTGGCCGGATGAGAAGGAATATGAAAATCGGTATTTGGTTGATGTCTGCACTATCAGGGGCAGCGGAACCGGGGGAGCAAGCCCCCCCCCCCCTTCGATTATCCCAGGCCAACAAAAGTGCCCTTCTCGCAGTTATAAAATATGCCCCTCGATATGAAACAAAACTGCCCCTCGAGCGCACGCAATGAAAGCATAATTATGATCGCACGACAAATAATATTGTTTCCTCTTTTGTATTGAAAAACTGCCCCTCAAAAACACAAGTGCCCCTTTGTCATTAACAAGATTGTGTATGTACCTTCTCTAGAGGAAAAACTACCCCGCTAAAGCACAATTAGTGTCCCACTAGCGCTCGCAACAGGACAATTGTGCCCCTCTCATGGAAAACTGGCGTTTAAAAAACAATATTGTTCCTCACGGGAATAAAATTGTCACAGAGGCTGGCCATCAAAAGCAACAGTGCCCCTTTCGTGATAAAAAAAAATGGTCTCTCCCCACTGTAAAAAAGTGACTTCACGTCATGCACGTGAATCGAACATTAAGTTGATGCACGTGAAGTGTCAGCCTTGGGTAAAACACAAGCCTGAGGTTAAGCCGACTGTCATCCCCATGTGCTTTAAGTACACCATGTGATACATAACTGTTACTTCCTATAACACCTCATGTACTTGAGCTTCACGTTTGTATTTTTGCAAATATAACCGCAAATGCCTCAGTTTCCCGTCAAGAGCCTCGAGTGTTCATGAATTTGGGACAGATATGTGCTAGTGAACAGGTGCATGAGGTGCAGTTAGTTTGTAGTCACATTCATGGGCGGACACAGAGAGGTTACTGCCGGGGGCGGAGGGTGTGCATGTGCGGTGTGCCGAAGGCCCAAGACTAGGGCGGATCCAAGGAAGGGGAACGGGACAATGGCTCCTCCCCCCCCCCCCCACACAAAAAAAAAAACCAAATTGTATTTGTTTTGTAAGTGACGTCACAAAGAAAGGCACCCACTACGTACACCATTATCTTTTTTGCAAAAGAAAATTAGTTAAAGCGGTCAGAAATTACCTCAGATCGCACCACAGAGCATCTATGAAATCCATTTTTTAAGGGCCAACCCCACGCCGTGAATTCGTGAACTCACTTTTTGGGGACCACATTTTTGCCGCCGCCTAACAAAAATATTGCCTTCTGGATCCGCCTTTACAGAGGCCGAGGGGCTCTCACTCTATCGGCTATCCCAAAGAAGGAATGAGACAAACAGTTCCATATGCATACGGGCCCCGCAAGCGCTTATGGAACCGTTTGTCTCATTCCTTCTTTGGGATAGCCGATAGAGGGGGCTATTTATTTGAACAGCGCTCACACACGCGCTCGTTCATGGCAACGTAAGAACGTGTCGATGGATTTGGTATGTAAACAGACGAAAACGTGCGTCGAAACCACCTCTTTTTTACACAAATTTGAGACATCCATATCTTCCAAGACAATTTACTTGTAAAATAAGACCCACACAGCCTTCTTGGAAAGCCGGCGAGCTAATTGCAGAGGTGGCAGCAAGTCATTTTTTTCTAAGTCCAAGTCAAGTCACAAGTCATTGTTTGCAAGTCCAAGTCAAGTCACAAGTCATTAGGTCCAGTCACAAGTCAAGTCACAAGTCATTAGGTCCAGTCACAAGTCAAGTCACAAGTCATTAGGTCAAGTCACAAGTCAAAGCACAAGTCATTTGGTCTAAACACAAGTCAAGTCACAAGTATCTTTGTCCAAGACTCGTCAAGTTGCACATTATTTTGTCCGGCTGTAATAAGCTAAAAGAACCTGGCGTCAACTTACGAGTTATTTTGAACATGCCTCCTTAATTCCCCTTTTTCAATGTGTTGCTAATACTAGAATAGGATACTAACACTTTATTGTTCAATTTTCAGGTATACTAAACGCCTACCAATGGGTTAGGATATCCGGTATTTTACACGCAATTGACAAAGGGCTGCTTTCTTTTCATGAAAGGTTCCTTTCAAAGTTTGTTCAACCATTACATTAAGCAAGAGACTTGGTCATAGAAAACTGTGTAGTTTGTTGTGACAGTCTTATTGAAAACTTTTGAAACTAGTGGGAACTATTCATTTTACTGGATTTAGCGTCTGACTTGGATTGGTAACAAGTCATTTTTTGCAATCCCAAGTCAAGTCACAAGTCATTGTTTGCAAGTCCAAGTCAAGTCACAAGTCAAATAAATCCTTCAAAGAAATGAAACAGTCCATATGACCAAATATGGTAATGGGATGTCCCCGAAACGCGACCAACGAAACGGTACGGTGAACCTCTTTTGAGAGGATCATGTACTTACATAAAATTTGCATATTGACCTTTTATTCAAATATTAATCGAATATTCATGAACCATTCTTCCATATGCCGTGTGAACTGATTGTAAAATGAGGTTCAATGGGTCACGACACGGCGCGAAAGAGGAGTGTTGCGATTTGCTTGAACTAAGACACATAAACATTGCGCGTGGTTTGGTTAAAGGAAAAATACAACATTTGCAAACATCAAAAAATAAAACTACCAAATCATTTTGAAATACCTTGCTGGACTGTTAGTGAATGACGGTGTAAAGCATCCTGTAAAATCATGGCACCTGGTATACTGTCATTTTCAAGGAAAGTGGTATTTTTGTATCAATTTCCAGCGCTGATCGGCCAAACAGCGTTGGAAAAAACTGGCTTTTTTTCAAATACTGGCCCCAATTGACCATCGCACTTGTTTGCAATCGATTACAAACCTATGAACGGGTACGAGCCAGCTAGACTGGTTCCCTGACCTTACAATCCACCTATGTATGTACAATGCTTTGTTTCTTCTTATATGACCTTACAATCCCCCTATGTATGTACAATGCTTTGTTTCTTCTTATATGGAGTCAGGGAACCAGACTACAGGAAAATGATTGTTTTTCTTGGTTTTTATTTTATTTTTCTTGGTTTTTATTTTCGAACCCAAAACCTCAAAAAAGTCCGTGTAACTATATTTGCTATATATTTCCAACCCCCCAATTCCATCCATTTCTGAAAATTACAGTAAAAGCAAATGATGTATATTCCCTTTAAAACATGTAAGTCGAACTTCAAACATACATGTATATGTACTTACACAAAGGTTTCACAGTTTGTTACAATTTTCTCACAAATTGATCTTGAATAACTGTAATTTCAGATACCGAGTGATCAAATTGTGCGGAGTACTTGAAATGAGCAGCATACAGTGATTTGAAAATGACACAGCATTCTCGGCATCAAATTCTACCCGCCCTGGTCTCTGTTCCATCGTTGGCGGCGCTATAAATAAGACAATCAGCTCCATAGGCCCTGCGGCTCTTTAAGCAAGGTGGAACTTAAATATTGAACCCCTTCCACTAATTAGCAAATGCAACCACAGCTCCAACACAGGGCATGTGTCGTCCCCCATGAATTACCAGGGGTGCCCCCCAAAAAATAAAAATAAATAAATAAAAATAATAATAATAATAACAATAATAATAAAATAAATAAAAAATAATAAACAGATTAAAAAAAGTATCAAAATTTAAATTTCCCCCTCGTCCAGAAAGTGCCTTTTTTGTTATTTATCAAGACGAGGAATGTTAATATAATTCGATTTGTAGTCCCTTAACCTTATGGACTTATGAAATCTGTATAACATGACAATAAACAAGATCGCCCTCCGACGTCAGGGGAGATCCAGCCCCCCCCCTCCCCTCCCCCTACCCTGCTCAATCGACGCTTAATTTGAAAATGTGGAGGAAAATTGTTTGGTCCGCCCTTATTTCCCCCATAAAGTCCCCCTAGGCTCCCCACTGAAAAAAAAAATCCTGACTAAACTATTGTTCGAAGTGCTTATAATAATTGTACTCCCCATTGACACATGTCTTGTAGACTGCACGGAAGCTATGAGGCGCTGAAGGGCGGGGACACCATCGAGGCAATGGAAGACTTCACTGGTGGAGTCTGTGAGATGCACAAGCTGAAGGACCCCCCTGAGAACCTGAAAGTGCTGATGCTTCAAGGCTACCAACGTGATTCCCTGATGGCCTGCTCCATTGACGCCAACAGAATCACTGAGATGGAGGCTAAGCTGCCCAACGGATTGATCAAGGCACACGCTTACATCATCACTGCTGTAAAAAACGTAAGGCAATGTTTTCTCTTACCATACACACTGTAAGACGCCAATGTGTTTACATTCTTTAATACGGGCGATTCCCAATAGTGCGCCTCCAAGAGTTTGCAACGCGTTGGCCAATCACAATGCGCGAAATCAGTCGACCTTTTCCAAACGCGCATTGGGTCGACAGATTTTGCGCATTGTGATTGGCCAACGCGTTGCAAACTCTTGGAGGCGCACTATTGGGAATCGCCCGTATTGTCGACATTGACGTTTAACTATGTTTAAAAAAAAAAGCTTCTGAGGCGATTCCTGGCTACTTAATTTCCTCTGACAATTTTTGAGCAAAATGTAATAAGATTCCAAGCAACATTTGTTTTTATTTGTTAAGACTATACATGTACTCTTGTTTCTTCTATACAAAAAGTTAAAATCGTGCATTTTCATTTCCACATTTGCTCCATGTATAGCCTAGCCTATGACATTCTTGCTTTCTGAGATGTATAATATTCCTTCCTTCATGGTTTGTCAAAAGTAGATAAATAATTCGATGAATGAATTCAATTTCCTTTACCCAATATGCTGGCAATGCGCGAACGTTTTTAGAAAAATGGGTATTACGGTGTACAGAGTGCACATTGAGCAGATGAGACCAGCATTTGTTCCATCATGTTCACATTTATGCTATCCATACATATGGCCACAAATTCCCACGCCACATTCACTCTGCGTATTTTATGCAGACGTAGGAGAGGTTTCTCCGCTCTTAAGTCCGCAAGTGGTCCCCTGAACTTTTGGGCAGACGGGGGCGCGCGAGCACCGGTACGGTACTTGGCATGGTTTGGACGTGTTTTATTTTTTTTTAAATCTAATTCGCCCCCCCCCCTTCGATCCTCCGGTATCACCATACCTTGCACAGTTTAAGGGCCTCTTAAAAACCATATTTGTTTTGATTTCATTTGTTCCCAATTCTGTTGATTTGTTTACACACCTTTGAATCCTTTTACAAAGGCGCTATATAACTTGTATTCATACAGTTTACCCATTTCCATTGGTCGAGAACCCGTCACGTGGCCGGTCTTAAAAGGTCTTAAAAGGATGATAAAGACATGGCTGGCTGGTCTTAAACACTTTTCCAGTGTCACATGAAATTTGCACTCCCATGAAATCCGGTGCCTTTTAACGTGCAATCATAGAGCTATATTAAATATTATAACACCTCACCCACAGATACTGTGTCTTGATTGGCCGAGAGCGAGTCACATGTTACTTTCTAATTTTGCTATCTTTCTGTACACGGCCAAAAGTACTATGCGCATAGCAACCAAAGTACTATACCATTAGCAACCAAAGTACTATTTCCACGGCGCGGTATTTGTGTGCAAATGCATGCTGGTGTGCGCGTTGCGCGTTGTGCGTAGCGCGTATTATTCCAAAGAGAGCGCGCCGCAGACTTGGGTTCAAACATTTCGTAAAGGGGTAGTTTTTAAGAGAAAAATACATTTTCCACCAATTTTGTATTGAGATTGAAGTTTATTTCAGCTGTGTTCAGATTTAAATAAATTAAAATATTAAAATCAAGCAGAATCTGTGGGTGAAGTGTTATAAAACAAATACTGAATGCTTTATCTCGTGGTGAAGTAAAACTAGCCTCCCTCGGTGATCCATGGATCATTCTATTTTCCCTCGGCTTCGCCTCGGGAAAATAGAATGTTCATGGATCACCTCGGGAGGCTAGTTTAACTACACCACTCGAAGCATTCAATATTTGTATAATGTAGCTCTATGTGTGCAATACAAATAAGTGAATAAGTATAGACCGCTTGCAGATGCGTTCGATAATCGACGCGCGAAGGCGCGCAACGCCATTTTGTGGGACTAGCGTATATCTATCCATGCACATTTTGTCCCACAACATGGCGTCGCGCACCTTCGCGCGTCAATAATCGATCGCGTCTGCAAGCGGTCTATTGCATAGTCCGAAATTCACACTACACCAGCCCAGCTGCGTTTTGCGCGACGCACAGTACGCGCGACGCGCACGCCAATCTCCTTATAAGGTAAGGAGTTGTAAAGGGACATTCCATATAATAGTCAGAGGGGTGTTTCATAAAACATGAATTAAATTGTTGAACAAAATGGTTGGTAACGTCTGTTTTTTTTTTACTTGTTTTGATTTTTGGACCGAAAATATATTTTTTTTGACGGAAAAAGTATATATGAATGGGAATGATATGTGTTTGGTCGGGTAATAAACTGTGTTTTATGCCGGTTGGAGTCTGGAGTGCTGGTAATAACCCTTGGCTTCGCCTCGGGTAATTATCACTCATCCAGACTCCAACCGGTCATATTAAACAGAGTTTAACACATGTATTCCCTTATTGATATTTAATTATAATAACAATTTCAGTTTTAAACAATGTCCATCCTGTCTTTAAATGTCTCCATTGTATATGCAGGTGACTCTTCGTCTGCGCGGATCCTCGCAGACGGTTGCTTTGGTCCGCATTCTCGATCCCTTTGGCACGAGTGAGTGGAGTGGGCGTTGGAGTGACCGGTAAGACAAAATGCAATTCGAATAGTTTACCATAACTTGTGCCATCAAGAATGCTTGCATACACAGTAGCCCTACATCAACATTTCAACAGGTCTGGTTAAATCCCCGTGATAAAATACCATGTTTTATATTTCTTGTATAAATTGCATGGGTTGACCTTCAAGGAACAGGACCACAATTCCTGGTAATGAGACACATCTAATGAATGGTCAGTTTTGCAACAAGGCCCGCGTGGGTGGACGCTGGGCTGCACTGGAAGGCCACAGTGATGAATCAGCCACAGACGTGTGAGGCAGTCCGATTGTTCTAATAATTTGCCTATCCCTGCCCCCAGATACAAGTTGACCAAACATCTTCAATCTTGTATTATTAATATTCAATAGTTAGTGAACAATTCTTAATGTTAGGCAAGAAAACCTGTAAGATATAGCTGTAAGATTGGAATGTCCATTTACTGAATAAAACCCAGTAGAATATAGAAATCAGACGGAGAGCATCACAGCCAACCGAATAAACCACTTCAGATCAGCTCAAGTCTCATAATGTCTTTCTTTGTCCATTATGACCTCACGGGTTGTATTATTGTTGGTCTGATTATGCGGACGACACACGCTCTTTATTTGTAAAAGTTTTATACTATTCTAGTAAACCTAGCATTAGTAAACAATTGAATTGGGAAATAGGTACTCCCATAATTGATGGAATAATGAAAACATGATATAAGCTTTATTCACGAGTCGGCCGTATTAAATAAAAAAGCGAGGTAAAATCTTAATTTTTGGAAATTGCGATGAGAAATGAAAGCAATGACAAAAAAAGGTAATTACAAATTAATACCAGTCTACTCTGATGAATAATATAAAATGTGTGATTAAACATACAAAAGCCACATTACAAAAAAACATGAACAAATAAAAGTGAGGCAAAAATGCATATAAAGTCAGGCACCATCCCATTCAACAGTAAAATTCATTCAGGGAACACGACCAAAATGGTTCCTTGTGAGTAAACTCCATAGCCTATATATTGACCGGCAGAAATCTGGATTGAATCTGTAGGAGATTTGTTCTCGTGTGATCAGTGATTGTTAATTTTAAACACTCATTGTTGTGTATTTGAAGTTCCCGTGAATGGAATTCCGTGTCCGCGAGTGAAAGGAGAGACATGGGCCTGACGTTTGATGCCGACGGCGAGTTCTGGTAGGTCAAGGGCTTTTACAGCTAGGGTGAGTCAAAAACACGTAACCCAAATCTCCAAAAATATAGTTCATATTAAAAAAAAAATTATTTAGCACCAAAAATAATAATAATTGGAAAGCCAATTTTATAACCTACTTTTTTTAAACTACTGAAATTGCTCAATCCGTTCAAAGAATATCACCATTTAAGCGCAATTACGCTAAAACCTGTTTCATCCACAAAAAAAACTTATTGAGTTTTCTAACTGTTTGGAACAACAAAGAAAATTACACAGAATTCTTGTTTCAACACCTGCCAACAACTGTAGTACACAATATCTCTATTAGCTACCCTGGTTAGGTGAACAATATGATTGATAGAATCCACCTTTTTTTTTTAAGACGGGCCTTTTAAAGGACTTTGTGGGATATTTTTTTTAACATCTTAACTGAGGTTTTATCGCTGGTGATGTTTGAAGACGTTATTGGACGAAAGAGGTTTTATGATGGTGATATTCTTTGAACGGATTGAGCAATTTCAGTATTTTTTCATCGAAATGTAGTTTATGAAATTGGCTTCCCAGTCATTATTTTTGGTACTACATATTTTTGTAAATATGAAATAAAGTTTTTGAGGTTTGTGTTCCGCTGGTTTTGACTCACCCAGTATGTTTTTGGCTGTTTTCCTCGACTTATACATCTCATAAAATGTCTGTGATAAATTGTGGACAAGTTTATGCACTCTGGGTCAATTGTATGGGGTATTAGTTACACAATTCTGAACAGCTATCACAGAGTCACAGAATTTCCTGCAATAGCTTTCAGTCTGTGAACAAAGCTATTGGGTGGCATTAGTCTAGGCGATATTTTCTTAGTAGAAGTTGGTAACAAAGTCATTTTACCTAATTCGGGGGTGCTGAATCCGAAAATGATGGTTACCCAGCTGGATTTGTATAATATGCCTAATTTGCATAAATCTTTAATACCTGTCATGTAATATTTTTTTCCCATATTTGGGTATATTTTTTTGTTATTGTATTTTTTGAAAAGTTTATTTTGGTGATTATACTTACACTTCCTTACTTCAATAACATTTTCTAAAGCATATAAGTGACTGAATGATTATGAGGACATAGAAACAATCCAAAATGGCTATACTATTATACCCTAAGGTTGCGCACGTTTACTTTTTCTCAGATATCATCCAGTAGTCTCGACAAACGTCAGTATTGATGAGCTTCAGATTCACAAAGTTATGTACTAGCACAGTTACTCTAACAAACATAAATGGGACAATATGTAAACAATAATAACATCTTGATATTTAGGCCAAAAGGGAAAACAGGGGGAAAATGAGGTGTCCGTCAATTGGGCTAAAAATTTGACGAAGGGTTGCCTAACGTGGGGGACTTGAACAACTTCAGGGAAATCCCCCAAAATAAAAGATTATTGTTGCTTACAATAATTATGTCAACGTCAAACTGCTTCTTACCAATATTTTTTGGGAATTTCTTGGAACTTGTTCATCTCCCACGTTAGGCAACCATTCAACTACTTTTTAGCCCAATTTACGGACACCACGTTTCCCCCCGTTTAATATAGCAATTTTATCTTTGTTCACATGATTTTCCCATAAGGTTTTTTATAGGGTAATCGTACCAGTACAGTAAGCAACATGGTGAATTTGAAGTTCATCGATACTAAGGTTTGGCAAGACTAGGCCTACTTGATGATATCTGGAGACAAGGTAAATGCGCGCATTTTTATGGTGTAATAGTAGCCATTTTGGATTGTTACTTTGTCCTCATAATTATTCAGTCACTTATATGCTTTAGAAATGTTATTGAAGTCAGGAAGTGTAAGAAGAATCACCAAAATAAACTTTTCAAAAAAAAAATAATAAATAACATAACCAAATATTGGAACAAATATATTACACGACGGGTATTAAAGATTTATGCAAACTATGCATATTTCCACTAAAAATCCAGCTTGGTAACCATCATTTTCAAATTCAGCCCCCCGAAATTAGGTTAAATAGCTACCGGTATGTTACCAGCTTCTACACTCGAAAATGCCTCTTCATGTAACAATTGTTTAAATATCGCCTGGTCTATATGTGTAAAACTAGCATTTGCTTTTGCTATACCTATCTTTAAGCATGTACTTGCATCAGTATGAATAAAATGCTTTTATTCGAAAGCATTTACTTAAAGCTAATGCCCTTGGATTGCATTGATGCGAAAAGTTCAATATTTTGTTAATATTGATTCCATTACTTGTTTGCGATATGCATACGAAGTGTTACCGTAACATTCAGGGTAGATTGATTAAGGAGATATTTTATTCAACGGCACCCTGGGGACTGAACAAAATGAAAGTATTGTTTAGTTTATTAGGCCTACGTCACCAAACTGTGCAAACCATTGATTTTTTGTTGAATATTTGATATTTTAAAATAATTTGGTATGATGACGATTCCTAAATATTGTGTTATGATCAACCGGCCAATGGTGCCATCCAATGGTTTAGTTCAGATAACGCCGGATCTGCATCCCCACCAGCAACTGATTCTTACAAACTTAACCTTGATTTGTGTACATTGAATTTTCGTGAAGGATGGAGTACAGTGACTTCATTCGTGAGTATAGTCGTCTGGAAATATGCCATATGGGTCCTGGTATCACCCCCGGCCAGAAGGTATGGGTGACCAATGAGATTGACGGTTCATGGAGGAGAAACATTACTGCTGGTGGCTCCCGGAACAACATAAGTATGTAATCCCCCCCCCCCCGCTAAAGTCCTCCTATGAAGAATTTTACAATGAAAACCCGAACTTTATTGGCATCTCTGCTATAAACTTTTAGAGTCCTCCAAAATCCAACTCCGTGCAGAAACCCAATGGCACATTCTTGGTAAAGCACATTCAATTGGGAATCATGTGCCAAGCCGAAATAAAAGTGGGTCGGCCCTACTTCATTCAGGCCGGCAAATTCCTCATGTATTTTGAAAACCAAAACCACGTTCCACAAGGTGACTGTATGACGATTTGAAGATACTGTCAATAGGCAGTAGCTTGAAACTAAAGGCTACTGAAATCGTCATTCAAAGCACCGCCTGTCGAGAGACTCTGTCTGCAGTGGTCATTGACATTTAAAAAAACAACGTAATCATCACTTGTTTTTCTCTCCGCAGATACCTTTCACCTCAACCCTCAGATAGAGGTGCGACTCACTGAAGAAGACGACGAGGATGAAGATGATCCAGCCGCCAAGGGCTGCACTCTCTTGATTGGACTGATGCAAAAGGACAGGCGCAAGCAGAAGGAGATGGGAATTGAAAACCTGACTATTGGATTTTCCATCTACGAGGTCGGGAACCAGTCCTTTTAACTCTAAGCAATGTCTGCGTTATTGGACATTTTAAGCGAAGCTCACAGGCGATCAAACCAAACAGCATCCAAACAAACTTTCTTCTCGGTTACTTTTCACACGTCCAGTGGTGGTTTTTGCCATCCAACTTTTGCCCCACGAACAATTCAATGCGGACAGCTGCGAGAGTCAGTCAAAACTGCGAGGAAAAAAGCTGTGCATTTCGCGAAGTTCACTCTACACTGGCACACCTCGCAAGCGCTGTGCGTGAGTTTCTTAGGTTAGCACTTCATTCCTTTCTTCGCACACAGTACTCGATTTTGTGTTCAGTTTTGAAAAAGAAAAATAATAGCAGACATTATGGATACATTATTTGATATATTCCGTAACAAGGGATTATTCACTGATATTTAAGCGAACAACGCGCGTGCCATATTACGTGAGGTCATTTCGAGCACAAATTCGACCAATGTTCTTGTTTAGTCAATTTGCTGCCATGTTTGTGCAATACATGCACAACAACGGGTGACCGAAGACCCGACAGCATGCGCGCCCGCGGGCCGCTGAATGGTCAGAATCTGGAAGTCAAGATGCAGTGATTTGAATAATTTGCAAGCATAGCATGCACGTTCTGCGCGAGGGGCTATTCTACAGACCTTTATCATGCTGCCACCATTTCAGTCATGTTCCCTGTATTCAATAACACTATTGATTGTTAATGTGTTTGTGCAAAACGGAACCAGTCCATTGTAGCTTCCAGTCCCGCTTTGGTTTTGATTTGAATGGGAAAACAATCAAGATGGCCGCAACATGGTCATGGTCTATAGAGTACCTTATATTGTGTACACAGAGTCACAGACAAATGAAAAGATTCGTAGTAAACAGCCTGTCTAAATCAATCGATTAAAATTAATTATTGTACCTTTTGGGACTGGCTTAACTCAAGCTTACGAGCTGTCTTTTTGATAAAATATTATTATTGAAGTCTGTCCCTTCTCACACATGCAGTACAAAGATGACAAGACGACCTTGCTGGACAAGTCTTTCTTCCTGAACAACTCGCCCAAAGTCCGCTCAGACAGCTTCCTCAACACTCGTGAGATAACGGGACGTTTCAAACTGCCACGAGGCCGGTACTGTATCATCCCTTCTACCTTTGAGCCCAACAAGGAAGGCGAATTCCTGATTCGTATCTTCACTATAAAAACCTCCTCCTCTACGTAAGTATAGACCAAAAATTGGTAATTATCTGCAAAGTAAAAACATTCCCAGGCTTCAGTATAGAGAACTAATTATGTAACTTCAACATGGTGCCACTTCAAACGTTGTTTGAGTGTTCTTTAAATTACTGAACACGACATCCCCAATCCCCCTCCCCCCTTCCTGTACGGCCTGCTCCCCCTCTCAACATCTGCTTAACTGTGTCAATAATTTAATTGTTTTTCTGTTTTAGCCTCTGAAGAAGAACTTGCTAAGTTCGCAACGTCAGGCCACATTAATTTTTGATCAATAATTTAATGTCAGACCTTTATATCGTTTGTTGCTAATTTTATTTTTGTAAATACATGTATTTATGACTTTGTAAATAAATAGAAATGGTTTGATTGATCCCACAGAACCGCAGATGAGCAGACAGAGTTGGGCACCAGAGAGGTACAAATTAGGGCGGCCACTACCTTCGATTTGCTTGCGCCGCGATGATATGAAAGGAAAAGCTCAGGTCACAAAACTGAGAAATCGTGTGACTTTCGTGGAACAAGCGGCATCTCGACACAAAATAATCGCAACCATGCCCACGTCCATTAATCTCCATGTGCGGAGATCAATGCCCACGTCACACAGGATGCCCAAAATGCAATGGCGATGAACTAGACGCGCGTCGAGACATCGCGCGCGCGTAATTCCAGAGTAAAGTGCCAATCAACCTCGTGCCCCGTGGGTACGATCTTGCAGCGCCATGTTGTTTCCCATCATGCCTTGCGCGATCGTAACCCCTGGAAATGTGTAATTTAAATATACCGAAATACGGTATATTATAATTAGGGATGCAGTTTATCCGTTTTACGTGCCGACGCCATCTTTAAAATGTTAAAAGTTGTGATTTTGAAGAAGCAATCCTTTCAAACACAACGTTTGGACGTTGTGTTAATTAGCAAAGATTTGTATTAAATGTACGTACCCCTTTCGTGCCTTTACAACCACAGATACAGGGTTTTTTTTTAGCGAAAAACGCGGCTGACATATATCCATATCATACAGGCATCGCGACTTTTGAATCATAATTTTTTTCGTACGTGACGTTTACGTGCAAAGCTAAGCACGCGAGTGCGAGCGCATTATGGGCGCGCCCGGCGTGCAATCTTCGAAATGCCCGCGCAGTACGCTGTGAATAGCCATTCAGCGTCATTTACGTCATCATCACAGCCAGGGGTTAGTGTAAGGAACGAGCACGCGCCCCTGGAGTCGAGGCTGAGTGCCCATCATCGGCAGTGCGTACAGACGCGCGTTCTGCCATGGGCGGCGCCATTTTCCAGCGCGTGGGGCAAAAGTTGCGTTACGTGCACCTTTATTTCCGTAGGTTTGTAAGGAAAGATATTTTTATGTCCGTATAAGTAATATTTTTGACCTGTAGTAGTTATTTCTCCAACAAAATTCAAAATGGGTAACTAAGTTGCATGTTCGGTTCGAAGTTTGGTCCATTTTATATCTCGTAATTATTTCCCGTTTTAAAATCCCGATGCGCTTTGCGAAAAAAAAAAACTTGCTTCCAGTTGTTTAAGTGCTATTTTCTTCATTTTTAAGGGACAACACCCAGAACATATTTTTCTCTCCATTGTCCCTCCTCAGGACATTACATACGCCGTTATCAGATACAGTTTTGTACTGTTGGATACTGGAGGGGATGCACACCCCTCCCCCAGCCCTTCAACCTTCAGCAAAAAAAAAATAGAACAAATAAATGTGTGTTATTGTGCACTCCTAGTGACGTATTCAGCATCTGAAAATCTTCAAGAAGGCGCAGGAATCTCTCAATGTTGAAAAAATGGGTAGAGCACATGTAAATAAACTTTAGGATTTTTTATTTTAATCGTTCGTACGGTTTACCCATTTCGTTTCGCTATGAGTAGCAGTGGTTTTGTTCATTGCTCGTTGCAAAATATAACTTTCACCACCCTGATGTCGCTTCTATATATCAGCTTTCCCGATTTCGCTTTTCAGATCTCCATGATGTTGCCATCTACCAATGCCCCCTCCTACCCTGGTCACGCCAATTAGCGTCAAATTGAGGCTAAAATGTCCCCGACGCTATTTCGAAATATGCACAACCAACACACCCATCATCCGTACACCTCAAGCCATCCTCCCCCCCCCCCCATTCAGAAGGCTGGAACATTATGGAGCGAGTGCAATTTAATGTCATTCAATGAAAACGGATTTCAGGGGCAATATTATTGTCATTAAAAGTCATATATATATATAATGCAATCCAAGTAATTCTTCTCATCCCGAAAAGGATAATAATAAATTGTAACCCAAATCTCCAAAATCATCCATTCAAACATTTCACAATTTAGATTTTAAATAATTCAGCTGTAATTTAAAGCAATTTTTACATTCTACGTTTTCCTTTTCATTATTTAAAACAGTGTTTTTTTACATAAATTTATCAGATAAGCTGACATTATATTTGGAGATTTTTAGCAACGCGCACCACCATTTTGAAACGAAAAATAAAATCATGGGGAAAACAGAGCAAACTTCGAGGTGACTATCCAGCTTGAAATTGCATATTGAATTTTGTTGGAGACATAATAACTACTTGTCAAAAATGTTACTTTTACGGACATAAAAATGCAAGTTTGTGCACCAACCTACGGGAATGTAGGTGCGTGTAACGCACGTTTTGCCCCACGCACTACTGCGCGTAGAGCGTCCATGAGGGAACGGGGAAATTTGTACACACTCTATGGCGCGTATGCACGCGCTGCCGATCTAGTCTTTTTATTCTTTATCTATGAAAGAGGCTGATCGGGCACTATACTCACAGACATATAAACGCATTTTATTAAGGGAATAAATGTGTGCTCGAGAGGTTTTTATCACTCTGTTTAAGACCACTTAGAGTCTGGGTGCTGATAATTACCCGAGCCGGAGGCGAGGGTAATTATCAGCACCCAGACTCTAAGTGGTATTAAACAGAGTGATAAATACCGACCGAGCACACATTTATTCCCATTCATAAATACCTTTTCGGTAAAAAAAGATCAAACAATTCGTTCAAAAAATCCTGATTTAGTTCAGCAAGTTCACTTTATGCTTTTTGGAATATACCTCTAGAAAAATAATGGAATATTCAGCTGGCGAGTAAGATGTAAACAACCCTTTTATGGAGATTGACGCGCGCGTAGCATGTTCTGCGCGACATGGACGCGATGTCGCGCAGAACGCACCTGGGGCGTTGCGTTTTGAATTTAGAACTATAAAATTTTGACTCGCTGGTAGTGTTGCGCATGCCGACGTGAGGACTGTGAACGTTCAACCTATAAAATGGTAAGAGGCACTGGATTTTTAGGAGTCCACATTTTATGTGACACTGGAAAAGTGTTTAAGACCAGCTAGCCATGTCTTTATCATCCGTTTAATACCGGCTACGTGACGGGTTCTCGACCAATAGGAATGGCTAAACTGTCTGAGGTATTTATGAATGACTGGTAATAGCGCCCTCTGACAGAACTCAAACCCAAAAATTTAATCTAGGGAAACTAAAGCGTTCCTATAATTGTTGAATCGCTTTGAGTTAATTGTTGAATTTAAACAGTTCAATATTAAAACCCTGAAAGGTTTCTTTTCTTATTTTAGATTTTGGACAGAGGTGAGTTATAAAAACACATATAGACTGGCATAATTCGGTCACTAGTGCACGTCCATGCCCCCCCCCCCTTCCGCGGGCCTGTGATTGACCAGGGTCCTCTTCTGGTCACTCACAGTCCCTCGTGCACTAGTGACCTCAATGCCAGTCTATATGTGTATACTATTTCCAACGTCGTTTCCACAATAATAGGCCCAATAAGATGGGAACTCCTTATACGTGCTCTGATTGGAGAGTGACACTACAGTTTAATTATTTTCATTGTATTGAAATGCAAACAATCTATGTATTACAAATTTGCAATTGTCTTTTTAATATTATTGATATGATCCTATACGAGTATGAGTACGAGTATGTATACGATTATGGTGTGTCCCGTCCCTCGTTTAAGAAACTGGATATATTAAAAGTTCCCGAACGCAACCATGCCACTTTCTACAGTACCCACAACAAATAAACACCCAATATGCTCAGTTTCTGTAGCAGAATGGCAGATGTCCTCTATTGAACCACCAAGACAAAACGTTCGATCTGCTTTTCTGGTAGCAGAAAAGCAGATGTCCCCTTTTTTGAACCGCCAGGAAGGGCAAAAAGTCAAGTCTGCTTTTCTGGAAAAGTAGAAAATGCATTTTAACAAAACGCTCAATCTGTTGGGTTTTTTTTGTGTTTTTTTTTGCGATTCTGTTGAGCAAAAAAGGGCAGATGTTCACCTTTGAGTCTCCATAATTTTGTATTACCAGAAAAACAGCAATTTTAAAAAGATGTCCTTTTCTCATGTTTTCCCGGATGCAATTCAAAAAGAGCTGGGGAATGCGTCTTCAACACGACTGAAAGGCCAACTAGAAATAAAACATCAAAATGCAATTATCATCACAATCAAAATGAAGACTTCTTAAATCCTGTTAAGTGCATATGAAATTTGCAAATTAGTAGGCCTGTTACAATCAGTACATTTAATTAGAGGCGTCATCGGATCGTATCGAATCACAATCATCTCAAAATGGCTACTATGTGCTGTTCCTCTAATTGTGTTCTTTGAGTGGCTGCTCTACTAAGGCTTGTCTAATTCCCCCCCCCCCCTCCACAGCTAGAGAAACCGCGCTCCGATGATGCTGTGACAGCTCGCCTACACGAGAATTTCAAGAAGATCGCAGGAACCGTAAGTTTCCATGTTTAATCCCATTGTTTTGTGTTGTCATATCCTTGATTTTAATAATACATTTTCCCGCTGCAGACTGAATCATCACATTCAAGTTTGTTTGTGTAAAGTTTCATTGAATCTTAAAACTTTGGTCTTTTTGAGTAGTCGGGCACAACCCGACCACTCTTTGGAGTTGTTACGATTAATCTTTCTTTCTTTCTTCTTTTTTTCTGGACAATACTTCTCCGCGGGTTTTCTCCTAAAACGGTATATGGTATGAACTTGTAACTTTCAATATATATCAAACCGCATCCGAAGTGGTGCATATTACTCTGACGTCATGATTTCGTCATCGGGTGTCAAATTACATGTGATTTTATCTGAAAAAAATGACCAATTACTTTCACCTATAACTCTTGAACTAAATAATCAATGATGTTTGTATTCTGTAATCAGATAGACCATTAATTGCTACACATTTTTTGTCGTGTACGTAAACTCGCTGGACCTTTACTACCGGGTCTACCGGAAGGTCAAAGTTAGGTGAATTCAAAATGAAGATGTTAGCCTAAAATCAAAACAAAGCACAATTTCTTCCGAAGGGTTAACGGTATGATCACAAAACCTTGTGTGAACTTGTTCCATGTTACGAAGATGTTACAAATTGTGTTACGTCATTATGACATCATCAGGTATCAAATACAAGCGATTTAAGGGCAACTTTTGACAAAATAGTTTGCGTTATATCTTTCGAAATAAATACAGTATCGTGTTCGTTTTTTCGTGAGGTTGTAGACTATGCCGTGTGAAACATTTCGTGTTCCCGAACACAAAACCGCTTGACCTTTACTTCCGGTGTTACCGGAAGTGCAATACAAACTGAATATAACTAAAAACCGGAAGCATTTTACTACAAACATATATTTTATGAAAGTGTTTAGTGCGGAATGCCAGACACAAAAAACAGTGTGATGACGTCATCATCCGAAAGGGCGCCCCCTAGCGGAACATAAATAGTGTTTGCTTTCTTTAATTTTAAAACCATAGGTTCAAATTTTACCAAATCGCCCCTTGATATTCTTTGATTAACCACAGATAACTTGGCAAGGTTTCAAATTCATGACGTCATCAGACCGGAAGATACTTCTATGAGAATTTGCCAACGATCATATCTTAAATTTAATTCTATCATTTGATCCATGTCGTAAATCTTAGCCCAAATAACGATACCATTATAATGTTCACCTTTTGCTTGCAAATACTGTGACGTCATCAAACCGGAAGTTTGGTGTAATGAATACATACACTTATATTTTCCATATTTTCATACGTTATTTAACTTCACAATAAACATCCACTCCGAACTAAATCAGTATTCACTTCCTTTTTTGACTAATGACGTTATCAAGCCAGAAATAACTTGTACGTGTACGTAGATTGTACTGAAATTTATCACACGGTTAAAGATGCATTTTTTTAAACAAAATAATTGATTGTCCTGGAAGGGATTTAATTTCGTGATCCTTTGTTCTTACATGAAAATATTCATAACTTAACTGGACAGTGTTTCATAAAATAGTTGTCTACCCGACCACTCTGCGTTTGTAACAACAAACGCGAATCTCTAGTTTTAAATTATGTTGCATTGGATAACCCATTTTGCATGTGTCGTTTGTTGTCATTATTGGAAAATGTGCGGGTTTTTTCACTTGTGACTATTTCCGCATTTTATGTGCAAATAATGCATAACATGTTTTAAAAAAAATGCTCTCCCCCATGCTATTTTCGAGTTTAAGCCAAAAAATAGTCACGAAGTCGCCCATTTTCTAGCACTCATGCAAAAGTTATTCACTTTCCGATTCAACCCGCATTTTATAGTGTACAGTTAATTATTTTGTTTTACAAGTTTCAAATTATTTGTCGCCTAGCAATAGTGTTCAGACTGCTTTTTGAGTTAAAGGTGCAAACATATAAAGCATTATTATTTTTCAAGAGATGAAAATAGTTCAAATAAAAACGGTACACGGTGAAAATTCATTTGAAGAAAAAAATGAATACTGCGAGAGCGAAGCAACTTGAATCATGGCTTGTGACGTTTTCATTCACATTCACCATTGATGCTGTTGTAAGGCCAAATAAAAAAAAAACATGTTTAGCGTCCCCGCCCGCTTCCTTTTTGGAGGCCGCTTCTTTTTTCTTCTTTTTTTAATGATCAATTGTAAACGGGGACATCATATTGGCCTCTTTCTGTTGCATCTAGCCCATATAAAGCTGGTATGTCATTTTCTGAGTCCAAGTGGTGGCCATTAAAAAAACCTGGCGGTCATCTTGAAAATAGCCCGGTCGGGTGGCCATTTTGGAGGTTAACAAAAGGGCCTCCTCCTTTTTTTTCTCAAAAAGGCAGGACGCTAAACATGTTTTTTTTTATTTGGCCCAACATTGGCAATGCTAAATGTGATTCTGATCGTTGTCATTATCAAACTATTGTAGTCTTGTCTAAGATTTAACATTTTTCTTTTTTTTCTTGTGACAGGACGGGGAATTAGATGTGTATGAGTTACGAGACGTGCTGATCGCGGCTTACAAGAAGGGTGAAAAATTTCAAATTAACAGACACAACTGTAACTTGAAAGGACAGTGACAATTGGAATGAAAACAAAAACAACGCGGGCCAGTATTCTCACCAATGGGATTATACGGCCGATTCTCTGGAGGGGTGCATAGCTATGTTCCCCAATGCATATGTCCCCCAATGCCTATGTTCCCCAACCCTATAGCCCTAGCTCTAACCCTAACCTAACCCGAACCCTGGCTATTAACAGGTTTCCTTTGTGTTACCAGTGGCCTTGTGCGAGTGCCCTTTTTGGAATTTCGCGGGAACGTCGCCATTTGTGCCGCCCTTCAAAGCGCCACCTTTTGTCCGATAGTGTCCATGATTGTCCGGTTTTAACATCACCCCATATGGTATTAGCCCCCCCCCCCCTCCCCTTATCATTTTACGGAGGCCAAAGTGACCGGAGAAAAACCCCGTCTGCATTTCAGCACGTATGTGCATGCGAGTGCCCTTTTCACGAACTTTTTACCCCCGCCCCGCCCCCCCCAAAAAAAATACATAAAATGACCTTAAAGTGCCGGCTATACGACACTTTAATCATTGGGATATTATTAGTTATCCTGCGAGCGCGAGTGGAACACGGAATAATGTAGTGCGTCTGTGTCCCACATACCACGATGCCGAAGGCCGAGTGGTATGTGGGTATGTGGGACACAGACGCACTACATTTTCCGTGTTCCACGAGCACGAGCGTGATAACGAATTTATCTTCAAGCAAATTTGACGCGCAGTACAGTTGGAACGAGCACGCTTTACACGGACATTCAGCAGTTTAGCGTATGCAGCTGGAATGTCGCTCGCATCTTGGAACAGTGGAATACGCAGAGTGCGGTATGGACCGAAGCCGTGCTACATGGTAATATGTAGCACGGCTTGTTGCCATGGATCGACCAATCAGGATCGAGGATTCAAGTTTACTTGAAGATAACTTATAATATATTGACAGAAAATAATTTTTAAAAGACGAATTATTAAAAAACTTTGGTCTAGTCAATTTGTAGGGAGGAACATTTTTTAAATGCTCAGAATACTAACATTAATAACCTTTACACCATTGCATATGATTTGCAAACTATCTCTAAGGTACATATAGTTGATAGAATAGTGTTGAGGGTTGGGTATACCTGAAGTAGTAATGAATCACGTTATTCAGTGGCAGGTCACAACAAAAATTGTTGCAAAAAAGGATGCACAATCACCACAAAACAATAATAAGAAAACGCAAGCACAAACTTATGATGTCACATTATTATTGTTTTGGCATTGAAAAATGGTAACATTTTATGACATCCAATCTCCATGCATTCACATTAGCTGAAAGTATGAACTGCCAGTTAAAATCCTGGGAGTGAATTTAGCAGGAAAGGAACGGACAAGCACAACTCACGGAAGGGTATTTGGTATATTTCAAAATGGTTTTCTTAACGATTCGTCTTGTTTTCCATCCACAACTAATTTGTCATCTCTTTCCCCATTAGAATGCAATCTCCTTATTCTAATGGCAATTTTTCATGAGGTTTCCCCAGTCCTTTTAAAAAGCCCACGGACTTAGTATAGAGGACCGAAGTGAACTCATCACGCTCACAATAATGTGTGTGCATTTTGAACATAGATATAGAATAATTTTATTCTATATCTATGATTTTGAAAGACATTAGCGCGCTATTCAGCCCCGTGAACCAACACGCCTGCGTACCCCATTCGTTTGCACTACACTTCCTGGTTCTAAATGACGTCACGCTTGCTTCGGTACTCCATTGCAGCCATAGAGCTATATAGTCCATCATTTGTAATTTGTGCATTATGTTCGTTTGAAGCAACAAACGTGCTCAAAATCCAAAGAAGGGTGCTGAACAACTAATCTGATGAAGTTTCAGCTTAGCTTCAGCTGTATATTCCGAGAAAAACAGCATTCTGGGATCTCGATTTCCAATCAAAAGTTGCTGAATCATGTTTTGAATTGGGACTGAATTCAGCAATCGAGACACGTTCTCACTATTAAAGTCGATTGCAGCTACGCATAAACATGTTATGAAACTGCGTAAATTTCAGGCAAAACGCGGTTGCGTCGTCTTTTTCCCAGTGAACCTCAGCACTTAGACCAGGCAACCTGTTCAATTATGCAAGGGTGTGTTTGGAAAAAAATTGAAGCTTTTTCAAACAAATGTGCTGGTTTTTTTCTAATTTGCTATGTTTTTTCTGTCAAATAACAATTTTTGCTGAATTCTGCCAGAAATCTGCCCCCAACAAATCTGTCAAACTCGTTTTTGAACGAAGAATCTGTCAAAGTTTAGCCGAAAATCGGCTAAAACGGTCACTATGAAAGTAGCCCCCGGGGACGGTGTTGCATGTCCAAAAAGTCTAGTGACGGTTGAATACTA
Source organism: Patiria pectinifera (assembly GCA_029964075.1). Lineage (NCBI taxonomy): Eukaryota > Metazoa > Echinodermata > Asteroidea > Valvatida > Asterinidae > Patiria > Patiria pectinifera. The sequence goes on along the minus strand of CM057142.1, from coordinate 9,173,115 downwards.
TGCCCAAAATATCCACGGATATATAAGGATCCCACCGCTGCCACCAAGTGTGGCAAATAACTGGAACAAAGCAATGTGTTACACGTTTTCATCACGGGCTGCCAGTTTATACACGAAGTGTGGTTTGCGCTCTGTACCCGCTATTTGTATGACTATTAAAGAGGTGTGTTTGGTTTGAGTTGTGCGATAGTTTGTGCACGTGCTGTCAAAAGTAGATTGATGTAACAGCCAGTACTTATTTGTAAGTTATTGCAAATACTATTATTTAGTCTTAGAACATACTGGAAGCAGCGCATGCCTAAACTCTGCGTGTAATTGGCAACATTTTGAATAAAAGTGGGCATTTTTTTGTGACTTATTTAATGATTGAAAATTTAGATTAATATAACGAGGGCTAGGGGTTCTTATCAAAATGTCAAATTCTTAAAAAAATGCTGTGGGAAATTCTTGTGAAAACCTTATTTGAAAATGGAATGAGTTGCCTCTTTCCCTTGTAAATCCATAGACGAATTACTTCAACAACATTAAAATATAGACATTAATTAACTTTCTGATTTTTTTTCTTTCTGATATTTTAGAGTTTGACGGCGCGGAATTTTCTACGGATACATGCAGAGCCATTGTAGCTGCCGTAGATGTATCCTTGATGTTTTTTTTTTCAGTACGAGGGGTCTCAATACTGTTGTTTATTTAATGTTTAAATGAACTATCTGATTATTCAAATGCAAAATCAATAGGAAACTTTAGTAGGAAGGGAATTTCACTTTTCTTCCCACAATCACTATTTTTGTAATGCATTGTTTCTTTTCTCTCGACCAAACTGTCCATGGGCCTTATGCACGAGTCGGCCATATTAAATTGAAACTCTTTGTTGGCTTACGGGACTCATACTCTTGTCTAACAAATATATATTGGAATTTTAACAAGAGCATATTGAATTAACAATGTAATGGCTCAATATTTATCAGCATCATTTGTCATTGTCATTTGTCAGTAATCATCTATCAAAGGACAGAAATGGGTCTGTATGAAAACAAAAATGACTAGATTGTATCGTAAAGTGTTCTCCTTAACCAAGCTTTTTGCCAGGTTGATGTTTCTGGCAAGCTCGGCTTTGATGAGTTCAACGAAGTGTGGGGTAACCTCAGGCAGTGGAAGGTGGGCAAAAGTGAATTTCAAGAATCAATCGTCTAAATAAATTGAGCAAGGAACTGTGCCCAGTTTGCTCTGCCAACCACGACATTCTTTGCATAAACATGATCCCCATTATTATTTTGTGCACAACGTTTGCAGCGAAATGTTACCGCCTTTTGACACGGGGCCGGGGACGTCCCATTGGTCCGGCTCACTCCGGCGTCCCATTGGTCTGGCGTCCTATTAGTCCCAGTCAATCTGACGCACTGCACCTCCAACATGGCTGCCATGCAAGGCGTCTATGTACCTGAATGACAACCGGTGACAAAGAGAGTTAAATGCAGGCTTTTCCACTTTTGAACCTATATATCCGCGTGCTCACGATGGAAATTTTTAAAAAAGATGAATCACAAAATGTACTACATGCAGTGAATGTTGAAGGATATTAAAGCTATATCCCATCATTTGCAGCTTTCCAAAAAGTAACTGACGTAACTATTGTTGAAAAACATCCTTGGTTAAAAGATAGTAAGGGGTCTAAATTCCCTGTGAAATTCTTTCGGGCAAGCTGTTATTTTGAAGAAATCAACGAAAGAAGCCCTTTCCAACGGTACGGTGCGTCTTAAGACGCACCGTTGGAAATGTCCGTTAGGCCAAAAAAAAAGTCTCCGGTTTCTGATATGGAGCTTGCCCAAAAAGTGGTGCGGCGACGCGGCATTTTTTTTTTTTTACCTGATTTTTTTTGCTTTACATGTCAGCTGATGACTGCAAATGGTGCCCGACTAAACTTAGTGCAAATATATGGGAGTCCAGAGAGGCCACATAAAGCTTATTCTCGACCATAACGCAATCTAAAAACACGTTAAAATTGTGCAGCAGTAGGATACCAGTCAAACCAGTGAGTTTGGCGGTTTTTAGACATCATCTGTCATTGAAAAAAAAACTTTTTCATTTTGCCGACGCGCATGGCTACGGCGACGCGCGCGCATACCAGGAACCGGAGCCTTTTTTTTTTGGCCTCAGTAGTTCTTTTTTTATTCGGCGAAGTGCGCGTAGCTGCAATCGGCTCTGTGAGAACGTGTCTCGGACGCTGAATTCAGGCCTAATTCAAAACATGATTGAGCAACTTTTGAATTTGAAATCCAGATCCTAGAGTACTGTTTTTCTCAAAATATACAGCTGAAGCTGAGCTGAAACTTCATCAGGTTTAGTTGTGCAGCACCCTTCTTTAGAATTTGAGCGCGTTTGTTGCTTCAAACGAACAAAATGCACAACTTACATATATACGACTATACTTTTAAACAGATATTACGTCGTTCTGCTTTAATACAGATCAAGTGTGCCATATACATATAAATATACATTTGTAATTTTGTAATTCGTACAGGGCGTTTTTAAAAAGTACGATCAAGATAGGTCAGGAAGCTTCAACAGCTATGAACTGCGTTCAGCCCTGAGTAAAATTGGTGAGTAGAGTAGTGGTTTTTAGTTTTTCATTTTTTCAATTTTTTTGCGGGGGAAGGTCACAGGAATGTGGGTATCATCGAGTTGGAATATAAGGTTGTATTAAGGAATCACACTTTGGGATAATGGTCATTGTGGATCTTTTAGGCCTGTCAATCAAAAGAGTGCCAATTGGCCAATAAGACCACGACTTTTTGTCAAGTGTTTCATGGTATACAGGGTGAGTAAAAAAAAAAAAAAAATGTCGGGACTATTGTTTTAGTGAAGTTCTGTATGTAGCACTTTTATAATCTAGGATATGAAAACCCAAAATATGCAGAAGCTTGCTTTTAGTACAAGAATCATTCAAATCACTCATGTAATTTTTAAGTGACGGACTTTTAAACACAACCACCGTTTTAAAGTTCTGTCCACGGATCACAAAACGGTAAGTGTTCTTTCAGCAAAACGAAAACAAATCACAAAGGGATGTGTGTGAAATGTTTTCGTTTTGCTGAAAAAACGCACACCTTTTGTGTGATCCGTGGACAGAACTTTAAAACGGTGGTTGTGTTTAAAATTCCATAACTTGAAAAGAACTCAAGGGATTTAAATAATGCTTGTACGCAAAGAAAGCTTATGAATTGGGCTTTTTTATTTAAGATTTTGAAAGTGCTACATGCAGAACTTCACTGAAACAATAGTCCCGACATTTGCGTTTCGTTTTTTTAATCACCCTGTATGTTGGTCAAACTCGGTCAGAAGCTTTATGATAAGTATACGCAATCTCAGTACGGCGGAAAATTTCACGGGAGATGTAATTATTCTCACCATTGCACTCACACACATTGTAGCCTATATGTTTTCCCGGCTATTTTAAAAAAATTCTCAATCAGATTTACCAACTCTTAACATGCATTTTCGTCCGAGAAAAAATATCACGTGCTTTTAACAAAAAAGTCTTTTACCATTCAATTTCAAGGTTTGGCCACCCGCTTTAGTTGCCTGGTCGAAAATATTCGTAATTATCATTGTAACTATAATGTTCATGTCTCCCTAATGTCACAGCCCCCCTTTAGAGGCAAAAATGTTATTGTCGCAATTAGGTAGTCTCGTGGTCTAATTAGTAAACATACCGAAATTCATGGGAAAAAGACAAGGGAATATTGGGTTAGGGCACATTTCAGTTTGAAAATTTGTTGCGCTAGTCTTTGTCAATGTCTCCTTAAATTGTCCAATCCAAGGTAATTATTATTATTATTCCATTAAATTTTCTCTGATACGGACCACGCCGACCATTTTCTCGTTGCAATGTTGTGCAAAGTGGTAGGCACAACTTAAATTCTCTAATCTGTGAAAGTATCGTTGACCTTAAATATTTTTCCTTAAATAGGTAGCATTTCATCGTTTGATGGTTTTTGGGGGGTCGGTTTTAAATGTTTCCGTGGCACGCATCTAAATAAATCAAGTTGAAATAATAGTACGCACATGGTGTAAAAACACCATTCATTCACAACACACAAAACTTGCAAAATTAAAAAAAGAAAGGTTTCACAACCTACTTCGCCTATTTTTGGAATGCACGTGATTGAATGAAGTAGTTTGTGGCGTGATAATACTTTGCCAAAAAATTAAAATGCTGCATAGTGTTCCCACCCAACGGGTTCAAGACAATTTATTGTTGTAGGCCACATTTACATATTTGCTTTTTCTGAGTACGGCAGATATGTGCAGGAATTGTGCCTTTGATGATACAAGCATAAAATTCGGCATACAGTCAGAGTATGTCCTAAGAAAAAAAAATGGCTATTAGGCCAGCACAGATTTGGCCTATGACAACAATGGCGGTCTTTTTTTCAAAATGGCCGCCATTACTTGATATTTACATATTTTTGGTACATTATATTATTGATGTTTTTTTCATAAAAGCATGACCTTTAGCACCCAATTAAAGACCTCCGAATATACTTGTCATCACAGATTTGTCCCATGACAAAATATGGCGGCCACTCTGACCCATTGTCCAATATGGCGGCCGTTTTAACACATTTGCAACCACACCAACACGTTATACACAGAAATGTATCAAAATATAGGTAAAATTATATGTCACGGCGGCCAAGTTGAAAAATGGCCGCCATTGTTGCCAAAGGCCAAATTTGTGATGGTCCTATAGCCAAATATCTTTCTTAGGGCATACTGCAACTGTGTGCCAAATCTCATGCTTGTATCATCAAAAGCACAATTCTCCCAAATATGTCACTATCTGCCGTACTACAGTGTGTAAATACGCCCTTAATTAATTGGGTTTTTTTGTTAACCTAAAACGCACCTGTCTATCCAGATTTTAACTTGGTTTTATTATCCTCACATTGCAGGGTTGCGTGTCAGCAACCAGTTGTTTCATACCCTGGTGCTGCGCTATAGCAACAAAGAGGGGTTCATCACCTTTGACGATTTCCTTGCTTGCGTCGTTAAGCTCAAGCACTTGATGGGTCAGTGTAGGCCTCTCAAATAATTATCATTGTTTTATATTGACTGTCAAGCCCTTCCTCGTAATATTAGTCACTAGTCAAAGTTTTCAGATGTGACAGGCATCTACTGCACTTTGTTAGTATTCACTTCACCCGTATACTTAGCATCTTTTGTGCTTTGATGTTTGACTGTTACACAGTGTGTATCAAACAATGCAAACAAAATAAAACGGAATGCCAGACGTAGAATGTGTAACCAACATAAATAATAAAGGTATGGTTTGAAAGATACACCTTTCCTCTTTAAAATGAGACATCTAACGACCAAATCGTATAATGTTTGACAGATTTATGAGTAATTTTCCTAGAGAGGTCAATTGACCATGGGACCAAGTTTTCTATTTTAGGCATTGGGATGAAGGTAGCCTAATTGCTTCTGTGTGGATATTTGCCTGGCCAACAAACGTCGTGGTTAGCGAGTTAACACAATTCTAAACACTGTCTTACTATCAGTTTGTAAACATCTTTAGCACGAAAAAGTTTAGAATTGTGTTTACTCGCTAAACACATAATTGTGTAGGCCAGGCAAATACAAAAATGTATCCACACAGAGGCAATGATCAGTACAGGCTACCTTTATTACAATGCCTAAAATCGAAAACTTGGTCCCATGGTCAGTTTGACCTCTTTTGGAAAATTACTGATAACTCTGTCAAACATAATCTGATTTGGACGCTTGATGTCTCATTTTAAAGTGGAAAGACGTATCTTCTAAATCATACCTATATTATTTGTGTTGGTTATACATTCTTTGTCTTGCATTCAGTTACATGTTATTTGCATTTTTTTGATACACACTATATAGACCTAAATTTGAAAGTAAAGTATATGTTCGATTCTTTCCACAGAATGTAACTTCCGACTGGCGATGAGACGCGGTAATGCTTTCAGCCTGGATGCGGTATGAGCAGTGATATCATCAGACTAGGCCTACTGGCAAAGATTTGCATGGTCATTTTCATGGGGAATATGCGCTAATTGTTTATTACTGCCAGAAAGGATTATTGGTTTTCACATTAAATTATTGATAGGAACTTCAAAAAAATCTGTTAGAAATTGTCTGAAAATGCACTGGCTAAAACTAATTTGGATTTCTGGGAGATTTGTCGAAAACAAATTTGGAAACGGCGAAATCCAATTAATACCTGCTTTATTTAGTTCATTTCTTTCTGGTAATGAAACTAATGATTCCTTAGTGCCGTCGGCTTAAAGAAAACTGTATTGGGTAAACAATGAGAAAAAATTACAGTTTTAGATTTCGGAGTACAACCTGAGAACAGTATTCTGGGGAACACCCACGGTATAAGGTGTATGATTGAAAAACCGATCAACATGTGGACCATGACAGGGCAGGAATCGAACCCAGGCCACAGCGGTGGAAGGCGAGAACAGTAGGCCTACATACACTGAGCCAACTGACTCCCGACCGACATACAAAACATCTTTATTTGTCAACAATTGACAACTTGGTGACATAAATGTTTCTGACAAAAGTTGCCTTATAAAATCAATCGCACGAGAGCAATTTATAGAATGCCACTAAAACGTTTATGTTAAAGTTAAGGTTAATTAATGTGATGACTTTGATAATGGTTGGGAATTTTGTACTATAGGCATCTGTGTTATCAGCAACAAAATACTGTAAGTTTTAGACAAATGATGTTTCGTATATCGTTGCAGACTGCAGGAGAAGCATGGTCACATGGTGTGGTTTTAAGTTACTATGTCATGAAGGGTTTTTTTTTCTAACCAGGCCTAGCACTTTGTGTTGCACCCCTCTTGTCTTACAATCCCCCAGTTTCAGTGTTAAAGTTTAGTCCTATTTCATTTATTTATTTTGGTTTTAAATTGAATGAAACTTGCAGTGTTTTCTTTCCCAATGTGAAAGTCGCTTGGGTCGAGAAACGTTCACTAAAAATGAGTTTGTCATATACACCCGAAAGGATTAGTCGGTGTTTTTAATGCTCTGTAAAAAGTCGGTCACTAAAGTTGAATTAATAGTCTACATGTATTTTCATTTTTGTCCGTATAGTTCCTAACAGTGGGGATGTACACTTAGAGAACGCCAGCTGTTTGACGCCGACTGCATGAAAAACTGCCTGCGAAATAAATTCGTCGGGAAAGGATGTTCCAGTTTTGATGAGAAATCTTCAGTGTAGATTCACTTTAATGATAAGTTCTTTTAAGGATGAAATAGTAAACCCATAAGATATGATCAGCAAAATAGGCCTATATCTTCCACAGAAGCAAAACATGGTAGGCCTACATGTGACCGGTAAACATAAAGTGTCTTCATGACCACTGTGGCTCAGTCATAGGGTAACTTTGATGTTATGTGTGCATGGGGATATCTTATGTTACATGACTTGTATTTGAAAATCTCGGGGTTTTTTCTACTTTTTTTCTTTCAACTGTTTGTGTGGTGATTTTTTTTATTGTGTTTGTATTAATGTAGTCACAAAATAAAAAAGGGTTTGGGTGTTTTTTTATGTTTTGGTGTAAGACTTAGATAATTTAATGGTGTAATGGCTGTAACAGGAATAGTATATTCATTGATGAACATAACGAATTGTAGACTATTAAGTATGCTTAGCTTTGGACCTTTTGGAAGGACAATTTAAATAGGCCTAGACTCCATTTTGTTTTAGTTGAAACTCAGCTTTTAGGTAGGTAAATCTTCGCATCGTTATCATTTTCGTTCTCACGCAAGTACGCGATGTGAAACAAACTTGATCGAACAAGGGACCTATACGTACCAAAATCCTAATGTGAAAGGTCGGAAGTAACATTTGTTTTTAATTTTACCCATCTCCAACTGATTTCTCATCATTTGTTTCTTGTGGAATGCCAAGATAAAATCTCAACATGACTGTTTCTTGGGTAATTATTTCAACAACAAGGGCAACGTTGTGTAAAGTACCATAGAAGGTTCGCGGAGTGGTCCGGAGCTCAAAGACAAAATGGCGTACGAGGCTCTGTTGATGGGTGCGTTCGTTTAGTTCACCCGGGTCGACATTGGTCAGCCCCGTGTAGTTCGATTCTAAGCTTTGACGTCGTACTCGGGCTCATCTGGGTCAGCCACCACAGACCCTGCTCGTGGAGCAGAGTCAGTGGTGGAAATACGTCACACGCATGCGTTGTTCATTCCAAGAAAGGGGCAAATATGGCGGTCGGACCGCGGTAATCTGAGTTGGACTCAAAAATATATACTTTATTGAATTCCAAAGGTATTTTTTTATTGAGTTCACTGCGACTTTAGATACTATAATTACTTTTTTTTTTCAATTCACGGAAAAGCATTAAATCTCCAACTAATTACCCAGTGCGCGTATAATGCATACATTACTTTGTCAGTGCAATGGGTGCAGCCATTGCTATACAGGCGTCCCGTGAGGATCGTGATGGCCCGCGCGGTGGTTGAGCGTTCGATTAGCCCGGCTATCGTGGCTAACCCGTCTGCCCCTATTTACAGTACTCAACCCGTCTGCCTTTACCTGAGTCAATCCGGGTGAGCTACTCGAACGCACCCGATGAAGCACAGTAATCATTCACTATTCATAGGTATATTGATAGGGAACTAGAAAAATGTACTACAGGGAGCATGTTTCCAAGGCCAGAGATAGCTATATTTTTAGTAATCTTCAAGCTCGGGGTTTTTTTACATGTACGGTACTTAAATTCATGATTGTTCTTTAGTTTTAAAAAAAAACATGCACACAAATTAATTGTATTTGAACAAAACAATGTAGGTTTTGGTTTTACTTTTGGATAACCATTTGTTTTGTAGTGATCATATACAGGTTTTTTGGTAGGTGGTAGGTTTATAATAATACAGTTATTAATTAGTTTTATTGTTTTGGTATTTCCCCTGCAAAACAAAAAGGCTTTTCTAATTGAACAGCAGTTCTACATGTACATGTAGCCATTGTGCCACATTTCTCGGTGCTGCCTATATAATCTACCAATTTGCAGTAGATTATTGGATGGCTCTCATCATGTGATCAAATTTTAGTAAATGTGAAAATCATGCAGGTCATAACTATACAATAATTTGCCAACCTTGTCCTTAATTACTGAGGCTTAGTAATTCACTATTCAAAGGAATATTGAGAAGAAGAAAAAATATACTAGAAAAAATGTTGTACCACGGAGAGCATTTTACCAAGGACATAGATAGCTTATAGTAATCTTCAAGCTCGTTGAAATTTTGTTGAATTTGTTTACAAACACTCATGATTGTTGTTTAGCAGTTTTATAGACATATTTCTTTAGTTTTTAAAATGCACAAAAAAAAATTATTGAAGTTGAAAAAAATATATAGCTTTGGGTTCTTTTGGATATTAATTTGTTTTGTGTAGTGATAATTTACAGATTTTTTTTTGGTAGTTTGCAGGTTTTAAGTTATTCAGTTATTATTATTATTTTCTCCTGTATAACAAAAAAAAGGGCTTTTCGAATTGAACAGCAGTTCATGTACATGTTACCATTTGGCCACATTTCTCGGTGCTGCTTATAAACTCCTCCATTTTGCAGTGTTTATAGATGGCATCTATATCCACTTAGGCCAAGTAGAAACAAATACCAGTTGATCGTCCCCGCCCGCTTCCTTTTTGGGCTGCATGAATTTTTGTCTGTGTTAATTTCAGGCATTAATATTTTTGAAAGATGTTTCAGAAGTTCAGATACTTATAATAGATTTTCTAATATTCAATATTAAGCACTTTAAGAAGATTTTGTGGTCATCAACCTTCTCTTTAAAAAAAAAAAACCCGGACGATCAACTGCGGGTGTTTTTTTTACATGGACTTAGTGTGTCATTACTTTTCATTGTCGCTTCTTTGCCTGTAATGTACTGAACTCATTATTGACCTAATAGTATATGGCAGCCTATGCAGTATTCATGACGGCAATTGGCCAATGAGCAACATCGGAAATACAAAAAAATAGGCTGTGTCCGATTTACTTGGCTACGGCTTGATATTACACACAAGTCTATGGGGAGTGGCTGCAGCCGCTACCATAGACGTGTATAATGTCAAGCCGCAGCCAAGTAATTAGGACACGGCCATAGTTGATCACTATTCCATATCTCAATGACCTCACCTCAGGTGGCACAATTTTACAGGATGCTTTAGACTGTCATTTACCAACATCCTGTAAGGTATTTCGTAAAAACTTGGTAGTTTTATTTTTCAATGCTTGCAAATGTTGTATTTTCCCTTTAATGCAAAACTTCAAAACACGATGTGTGCACGTACAGTCGATGGTGCCTTGTCTAGTTTAATTGAAAACAAGCCCTGCAGTATATCCAGAAAAAAATCCAGAGAAATATATTTTATATATATAACTGTACTTTGACTTATATGTTAATATCATATACTTGGTGAGGGAAATAAAGAGAAGCTAACAAAAACGTGCTTGTCTGCAGTGTTTGATGTTAGGAAAGCGAATTCAAATTAATGTTCTTTTAATTATTTTTGCTTGGATCATGTAATTAGGTAAATCCAAGATCTGGTACAAGAATTGCGCCTTTGTAAATACAATTTATTCAACCATTCAACACAAATCATAAAAAGTCAAAATAAACAAATCGAATCCAAGGCTAAAATTTACTTTAAAAACTTTAATGTTTGCATTCATCATAAATTTTCTTCACTTACCCCCCCCCGTATTTTTTTTTAAAGACTGCCCTTTTCCATTGAAGTGATGTAATTTGCAAGTGTTTACCCCCCCCCCCCATATTTTTAAAGAGTGCCCTGTTTTGTTTTTGTCTAACAAGTGCCTTTTTTTACAAAAAAAATAAATGAGCGGCTGTGTGCTTTTTGGGAATGTCGCCCGACCGTGCCTCCCAGAAAAAAAATCATTATATTGTCCGATAGTAGTGTGAATGAACAGCGCCATCATCATAGATGGTCAGATGGTACCAGCCTCCCCCCCCCCCCACCCCTTTTGAGTTTACGGAGACAAAGTGTCATTTTGCAGCACGGATTTGCATGGTTTGTTGCTTGGTTTGTTTGTTTGTTGGTTGGTTGGTTAATTGGTTGATGGTTGGTTGGTCAGGATTGGTTTGTTACAAGATTTGGCACGGTCCTTGGTACAACTGTACAAATCGATTATAATTTTGGAAGTGATCCGGATCTGGGTCTGGATCCAGGATTTTTGTTTTAGTATTCTTCACCGTTTATGTGAGTATTTCTTTTGGGTGTATACTAGCTATGACGGGGAATTGATTAGCCTCTTGGCGGAGGTTTACGCGATCTGTACAGTGCTTTCTAAGTTCGAATAAAGTGCCGCCGCGGCAGTCCGGCCACGCTACCCTGCTCCGAGTCGATTAATAAAGCCGAAAAAAAAACATGTTTCTCGCAAAAAAAAGGAGGAAGAGGGGCTTTTTATTTTTTATTTTTTTTAAAGATGGCCGCCATTTAAAAAATTGCTGCAACCGTTGGTGTTTCCACTGTTAAAAGACACTTTTAAAATGAAAGACAAGTTGGACAAGAGAACTGAACATATTTATTGTGTCATTTAGAGTTGTATTGGTCTACAATTTATTTTCCGATGAATTTGTGGACTTTTTCGGTGTTTTCTTTACTGCATTTTTCAAAAATAAAAAATAATAATAATAAAAACAATCCAGGCGGCCTCCAAAAAGGAAGCGGGCGGGGACGAGAAACATGTTGTTGTTTTTTTACTTCGCCTAATAACCCTCATTTAATTTGTGGTTTTCTCGAGTTTAAACGTATAGTAATTAGCCCCATGCAGTGCATGTACGGCAGTCGAAGCGCGGCGAACCCATAACTTAAAAGGGAATAGAAAGCCTGTGGCCTGCTAGCCTTTCGCCAAGGCCATCGTGGCTTAGAGCGGCGGAGCTGCGAAAGCACGAAGCGACTGGAGCAAAGATTAAGTCAACACGAACGAGTGGCGAAGCCACAGGCCTTTTCGAACTTGATTTTGTTGAATAATTCATATTTGTATGCAAATAAGTAGAGTGCTGAAAGGTTAACCAATCACAGCGCAGATTTTGCCTAGTTGCTTCCATTTGTGAAAGAAGGGTGGATAAGGAAAAGGTAAGAGCAAATAAATATAAGTTCAGATGAAAAAATAAGTTCATACACTCAAATAATTTCTTGAAATACTTTTATAAGTAAAATTAAAATAAGATAATGATAAGAACAATTACGCCGCCACGATCTCGTGGACAACTAGACTCGCATTTTTTGTTTTACATTTTGTGCAAGCATCCGGGCGCGTCGACGCGTCCGGGCGGGTAGTAGCCACGCGCGCACTAAAAGGCTTGATGATTGGTTGGAATTTTGCTACCCTTTTGGGGTAGCAAAAATCGAGATCATAAAGAAAAACATAAGAAATTCTTGACAAGTTGGAAAAGGCCTCATGGCTTCGCCACTCGCGTGTGTGGTCTCCCGCTCCAGTCGCCCAGCGTTTTCGCCGCTTTGTCTTTGCCGGCAAGTTAAGCCACGATGGCCTTGGCGAATGGCTAGTGGCCTACAGGCGGGGAAGGTTGATGCGTGTTTGAATCCACGGAATTTGACGTTTATGTTTTGTCTCCGAAAGAGAATATTTACTAAATTGTCCTGTTGATCGCTGAAATAAACTTTACCATTTTTTTTCTCGTGTTCAGGGCTACAGAATATTTTTTTTAAGCCGGGAAGTTACTCCGAAAACCATTCCGTTGCCAACTAACGCGTAATTTATGGTCACTGTACTTATCATGTACTAGGCCTCTTCCATGCAAATCGCCCTGGGCTTCTGCTGTAGTTGATTGACGAGTCAACTGCTGGGAACTCTGGGTCCTCATACAGGCGGGAGGATCTGTGATTCCGCGTGACGTCACTGTATGTTACTCCAGTTCTTGACATCTTGCCCAGCCAGTCTGTTCACTTGGCACTTGAGATATCAGAGACAATTCAAGCTGGGGAGGAAAATTAATTGTAGATTGTGTATAGAAAATGAACGGCACAGTTGCGACATGACACATGTACATGTGCATATCTATTTCAAATAGTCTTTACATACTGTATTTTCTATATATCTCGGGAAAAATCACGTGATACACCTTGAACGTAATCAATGGGCACACTTTTCAGTAATGGGTGGTGTGTTCAAAGTTCGACAACGAACTAGTAAGTTTTGTGGCTAAAATTTGTGTTGAGTGTCTAGTTTTCATGTACACAAGAACAGCATGGATGGGGTTTGATGCTGGCGCGATTGCAGACCAAATAATGCCTGCATGGCGACAAGATGTGCCGCGGGTGCTGACCAAGAATTGTTCTTGGCTGTTTAGAAATAAATTATGGATTATCAGAAGAAGAAAATATGCTGACAAAATAGAGAGTGATTTATTTCTACGGTGCAACTGCAAAAATACAAAGTTCACATTCAACAGTTTAGAAAATATTATTTTTACGAACAGTCAGTCTGTTTGGTTTTTAATGAAAAAAAAATCAAGTTCCGTAAGAAATGTAGTGTGACATGCAAACCATTTTACCATTAGCCGATTCAACAGCAAACTTCCGAATAAATATGCCGGCAATTATGCTGTGAACAGCTTCAAAATTCAACAAGAAATTGCGGTTTAAAATACGCAAACGCATTAGGTTTGTACTGCTTGGTTCACACATTCCCTAGCCACGAAAACAAAGATCTATGCCGAATAAAAATTCCTGGCGATATCAGGATAAATTAGCCCCGATTCACTGTTTGTAAGAATAATAAGCGAAACAAACAGAAATGATAAAGAACTATAGGATTTGGAAGCCGAATCAGATCAAATCAAGCTGAGTGATTGCGAGTTAGTGCAGAATAAAACCGAATTGTAGCGATTTTGTCAAGAATAATATACGAATAACTCCAGAATCATACATAATGACCCAGAATTATGTCGATTTCATTACGACTTTAATCAGAACAAAGACCGACTAAGCCAAGTGTAATGCGAACATTCCCGAACAGCCCCGAACTAAAGCCGATTTCTATCAGAACAAGCCAGGATCATCCAGAACGAGGCCGAATCCAGGCGATATAAACCGATCCAGACAAGCGCTCACCGTCAGTCAGTTCCAGTTTGCCGGGCAGCGTAGATATCCACATCGTTCGGGACTATTCTGGATCAATTCGTACTCAATTCTGCTTGATTCTTGCATGGTCATTCTTAATAAATTCTTCGATAAAACCGGGATAATTCAGCATTATTCTTGATTCATTCTTGACCCCCGTCACACTTATTCGGAATCAGCATGAACCAAGCAGAACCAGTCGGAATGAAGAATTTTCAAAATTCGTGCCACATTCGGGAGGGAATTTCACCAAGATTTGTAAGAATGCCGTTCGAATACTTAGAATGCGCTTCGAATGATTTTTGCACATTCTGGGTGTATTAGCTCTCGAATGCAACTCAAATGTAGTTGGTTGGAAGGTGCATGCCTCGAATGCTGTACGAATTCACCTCGAATGCAGTCAGAAATGCGAGGTGGCAAGGTGAGCGCAGAAAAAGGAGAAAGAGTAAGCCTACTTGGAGCGTGTTTAAAGTATATTTTGTGGGTGTGCACTAAGGCCCCATGCAGCCACAACTACAATACCAAAGACCAAGACCCCGCCAAGACCATGACATTTAAACATTTCTTGAAAATCGCACCGAATACGTAGCAAATGTGGCGCCAAATTCAAATTTCGTCCTCCAAGCTCCAATCTGCAGACCATGATCAGAATGTGCTGCGATGTCATCCCGAATACTACGACTCCGAAACGACCTCGAACCGAATATTACGACTTTGCTACGACTTGGATCCGTTCAATTGAATTTTTTCACGACTGAGTGCTGATCTCGTTACGACATAACCGATTGAGTACCGACACAAAAGACCGAAAACCGATGCTGAAACGACAGAGCGACGATATCTGCGTAATTTTCCCTCGTAATGGTCGTATCAAAGTCGGCAAAAGAAATTTGGCCGACCATGTACGACCACTGCCGATATCGTACAGACTATTGCGATTTCGTTACGACTTCGTTACTACACAACCGTTTGAGTACAGACGGAAAACAGACTCTGATCCATTTTGGATTTTTTTGCCGACCATCACGACATGTTTTAACTGTTAAACTTATCGTGGCTCCACTGCCGACCATGCATAACCTGTAGGATGCCGAAACGACGCTCAAGAAGTCGCTCCGATAAAGTTCAGATGTCGTTCCGAGTTTCACGATGTCGTCGAGTCTCGCGTCTCAGCACCGTCTTATCGTGATCGGGAGGCTACATCGTGACAGTGTGACAGGCGCTTTATAGTGAACTTTTCATGGTTCAGTTAGACACATTTGAAGATCCTGGATGGGGGGAAATGCCTTGGTTTGACATCTTGGCTCAGAGCAAGAGCGCATTGGAAGGTGTATAATATATCTTGCTGAACTAGAAAAATATATTGAGTTCTTTGATATATTGAGCAGAATTTGATGTCATTCTAGGTTATCGGGTTGTAGAGTGAAGTATTGTCAACGTAGGACACAATGAAAATCTTCAAATTTGAAACACCAAATGTGGATAAATGTGTGTTTATTGCAATTACAAAAATGGAGAAAAAAAATGAGCTGCAAAAAATGAGTAGGCCCTAATAACATCTTTGCATTTATTCAGTGTCAATACTTTTGAGTTAGCTAAGATGGGAGGGAACAAAGAGTATACATTTGTTTTCCGCAGATTTTTTTTTCAGAGAGCAATTAGGAATATATTGGCCCTTTGTCTATGGACAAGTAGTAAGGATAGTATATTTTGATATCTTGTTAGACATATTTGCCCCCCCCCCAAACAAAAAAGTGGGTCCAAAAATTTACGGCGTAGATTTCGGTGCCCGCTTAAAGGCCCCGATTTCTTTTTTTGGGGAGGGGGGAATTTTAAATGCTGTGTGGTGCGATGGTGGTGTACGCAGCGGCTGCCTTTCGGCGACGACACTTAAAAAAACTTGGGCTCGTTATTTGTATTGGGGGGGGGCTTTGGCCCCCTGGATCCGGATCCGCCCTTAATGATATAATTATATAAGAAGGAAGTGCAATATAACATTTGTAGAGGCTAATTTAGTGCCAATCGAAAACAAAATGAAAATATTTGATACTGTTAATTAACACCGGAAAAGTATTTCAACATGGTATGGTAACCGGTATTGCAGATCTAAGGTATTTAGTATGACATACAGCCACTTGATTGATATACACAGAGAGCGGGATCCATCACATCACAAGTCCATCAAAAGTCCAGTTTCAAGTCCAGTCTCAAGAAACAATGGATGAACAATAACAAAGGAATGCCTTTGTCAAAGATCGTTTGAAGTGCTTGCGAGTTGAATTGGGACTGAAGGACTTGTCATGGGCTTACTTGTCAGGGACATGTGATGGACTGGACTACATCCCTGCTCTTCATTACTTGAAGAAAAAAATCAACAGAATATAGACATTGATAAAAATAAGAGAGCAATACCCTCAGAACTCCAATTCAACAACCCATAATATTAATTACCAAAATGTACCAAAAATATATACAACAGTATACATTCTTTAAAGTGTGGAAGTAAGTGAAAAATAATTCAGTTTGCTTTTGTGAAAATTACAGCACGGTGCATTTGACAAATATCAAAACATTGTAAAGTATTAATTAAAGAAAAGTATTATCTACCTAACATTGTATAAACACAATCCACCTGAAATGCAAATAATTCAGTCTTCTAACAAAATTGATCAGGTATCTTGACGACGTGATAAAGGTATAGAAACAATTATTTTTTTAGCCCATTTGAGATATGGCTGACATAATAGGAGGTTAGGTTTGGGTAAATACAAAAGACTTTTCCCAAATGAAACAACGCCCTCCTCCTGTCTGCCAAATCTCAAATAGGCTGTAAAGTGAGGTCACTGTAATAAAATGGGGTTCATTGAAAAATACTAAAATCATAGGCTCCCATCAAAACTAGTAATAACACAACTTTTTATGAACTGGCGATTTGCGTCACTAGAGGTTTGGACGTGTTTGTGTGTGACGCTTTCTTTAATCGTTCTCTGCAAAATCTTGTCACCCAAAGCAATTTCGTC
Source organism: Patiria pectinifera (assembly GCA_029964075.1). Taxonomy (NCBI): domain Eukaryota; kingdom Metazoa; phylum Echinodermata; class Asteroidea; order Valvatida; family Asterinidae; genus Patiria; species Patiria pectinifera. Next base: position 9,155,913 of record CM057142.1, on the reverse strand, counting down.
TGCAGTCCCGTTTAGGGCTGCCCCCGGTGGGGATCGAGGCCTGTGTCCACCCAACTCCGCCTCCCAGCAATCGCTTAGAATTTGGGGTGAGAATAAAATATCTTTGTATTGTTTAAAGATGCGTTCCCCGTGCTATTTTCGACTTTTACCTTGAAAACTATGCATTTTTTTCCCAAGCAATGTTAAAGTTACTCACTTTTTAATGAGACATCGATCGAAAAATCCACCAACGTTTAGTTATTGAATTACATCTTCACATAATTCGGTTTATTGGCTGCCAGACAATAATTCGGCTCTCGCAGGACGGGTTCATTTGTGAGTTAAATGAGAGACCAATTTCAGATTTTGTTTGTTAAAAAATTCTACAAATGAAAATTCTTTATAGGGGAAAAAATATCATTTTGTACGCACTTTTATTTAAGAGCACGGGTTATAAGTATCCCTCTGAAAATCAAGGCCCATAATAGTGTCATCCCCCTAGTTATATACACAACTGACCACCATTACGTGATTTGTTCACCTTGCTGTTCCGGCAGGATTGGGTTTCCCATCTTCTGATTGGTCCATAATTTACATGCATAAACGATGCTGTTTCGTCGACAACTAATTCGGTATCTAAAAATTATTATTATTATACTACACCTTAAATCAATACGGATACACATAAAATCTTCACATTTAATACCATGACCAAAATAATTAAGCGAGCTACTAATACCACGCATACTTGATTGCATCAGACAAAACCAAATTAAACTTCTAATTGGTCCATTATTTACATGCATAAACGATGCTGTTTCGTCGACAACTAATTCGGTATCTAAAAATTATTATTATTATAATATACCTTAAATCAATACAGATACACATAAAATCTTCACATTTAATACCATGACCAAAATAATTAAGCGAGCTACTAATACCACGCATACTTGATTGCATCAGACAAAACCAAATTAAACTTCTAATTGGTCCATTATTTACATGCATAAACGATGCTGTTTCGTCGACAACTAATTCGGTATCTAAAATTATTACACCTTAAATCAATACGGATACACATAAAATCTTCACATTTAATGACATGACCAAAATAATTAAGCAAGCTACTAATACCACGCATACTTGATTGCATCAGACAAAACCAAATTAAACTTCTAATTGGTCCATTATTTACATGCATAAACGATGCTGTTTCGTCGACAACTAATTCGGTATCTAAAAATTATTACACCTTAAATCAATACGGATACACATAAAATCTTCACATTTAATACCATGACCAAAATAATTAAGCAAGCTACTAATACCACGCATACTTGATTGCATCAGACAAAACCATTTTAATTATTATTCCATCACCTATAAAACAAAAAAAATGCTGTAAATTCGTCATGTTGAGAGGCCTGCGGATCTAGTAGTGGCCGGAGATGGCGGGATTGGGCCAGTCTTGTCCTTCAAAGTGTTCCACTGGTCTCTGTAAAGATGTTCATGCAGCTGATATTATGAGTTACGTCATTAAAATAATTTGATAAGTGCAGAACAAGGAAACGACAAGCATTACTCGTTTATTACTCATTTGGTATCAATTTGGTATTATTACTCATTTGAGGCTGCAAAGATAGAAAAAGTTCACAGGGTATACTACTGGCTTTAGAATTGATCACGATCTGCACCAATGTGGCAAAAAGAAATTATGCATAATCCATCAATTCAAAAAAGCAATTGCTGCAGAAATTCTCACTCTATCTCCTTTCAAAAATGATTTGATCGAAAAAACTTGTTGGTCAAATTTGACTCCAAGATTGAAAAGGAAAAACGTAAGTCCCTCACCCCTTGGTACTGATGTCGCCGCCTCTCTTCATCGCCCCATGCCACGTATGGTCTGATGAAATGACTGCTTCGGTCGGATGGGATCTGCAAAGACACATTTCAAAAAACGTCAAATGTTGTTGTCGAATTTCCACTAATTTACGTGAACCTCTCGTGTATCGTGATGGTTTTGTTGCAGTTTTAAAACACTCATGTCGCTGATCACATTGTAAGACATTCATTCAACTTTCTCGCCTTGGCAATAACAACGTGTTTATTTATAAAGTGAACAGTTACGGGATAGACAAGACATCAATTTACACAGTAATGATGTCGCTAACGAAATCGGCTTTTATTATTGCAAATCAGGAAGATCATTGCACATCTTTCCAAAAATAATGTGGCATTCCGACAACTACATCCTACTCCTCCTTGATACAAACGAGCTGACAAATATGACAACCAGTGACCAAACGTCACATTTTATGCTCCATAGCATAGTCCCCAATGACTTATTCCTGGGTGTTTGATTTAAGCAAATAAAACTCGGATGAAAGAGAAGGTTTCTGCCTCAACTTTGCTCCTTTAACCCCAGCTCCCTAGGGGGTGTGCAAAAATTATTTTAAAATTGGAGGATTCAGGACTGTTAGGGAGGAACACATCTTATGATTACTTCCAAACTAATCGATAGCAAAATGAGTTCAATTCAAGAAATTTTCAAAGCACATTTTCTTTGAAAACGGACACAATAAGGTTTGGCGCTATTTGGTTTGGGTAAACTAGGTTAAATACAGAAAAGTGTACTCGCTCAACTGTATACAACTTGCCTTACTCAAGTTGTAAGACGCGATTATAAACTTATATTATATAGACAAAAAGAGGGCTGGTTCGATTGATTTTATTAAAAACAAATACCCCACAATTCTTACAAACAAAATGTAGTCAGACCTACCTGTTGCAGTCGACGAATGCCATACCTATCCTCAGCAAACGAGCTCACGCCTTGGTTGTCGACACCTTCCCAGGCCTGACGGTCGAGATATTGTACCCAACCGGCAGCTCGACCGTAAGGTGGCTCAGCTATGGCATAGCGACGTCTTAGCATGATACAGAGGAATGCCAGCAAGACAACGACAAGAACAAGCACCACAAGCCAAAGTGCAATGATCAAGACGGTTGACAATGGTAAACCACCTGAAACAGAATTGGAAAACAACACAACTGTGATACTGAGCACTGGAAACTGACGGTAAGTAAAAGCAAATTAGGCCTGCCAGTCAAAATGCAAGGCGGAGTAATCATATGTTTGACTTTTAACAGATTTACATCGTATTTCAGCTTGGTTTGAAGATATGCCTGACATTGTTTTTCTACACCAGGCTCAATTAACTTCGACCCTGGTCATTACTAATAAATGTTAAGAGTGCTTTTCCTTCAAAACATAACTAAGTTGATTTTCACCTTGACCTGGCGTTTTGGTTGGTGCGCCCGTGGGGGGAGCCGTTGGTATGTCTCCAATGATCGGGATAACGCTGTCACAGCGTTCACCAGTGAAAGAAGTACTGCATCTGCACTCAAATAAAGATGGAAAACCGCTTTATCGATTTCCTATAATTATCTATAATTATCAAAACATAATATCCTATAAACACTTTCCGTCACTTATGTGATAAACATCTAAAAACCTTCCAGAACGTATGTGTAAAATGCGCAAAATTATTGTGCTATTGGACTCCACCTTTTAGAAACAGTTTCAAGTAAAAACGTAACTACTTAAGACTGTTTTGTCCACATCACACAAATAAAGTTTAAAAAAAGAGAGGATGATTTCCATGAACCCACGCTTTCCCCAACGACGCGCACCCTCAGTCCTGATACTTACATGTGCCAAAAGAGACATACCCACCTGCAGTTTGGGATAAATGTCGGGTAGAGGCCAACTAAATCACATGTTCCGCCATTTGCACAGTAGTTCGAGGGGCAGGTTGCTGTTGATACTAACGGTAAAGAAGAAGAGAGGAAATCCAAGTTCAGATATACTCGTAATTGAACAGGATAATCTCGATTCTGGACACTTTAAACAGTGCAGAAGTACGCCTTCCGAATAAGCGGTCAAAATGCAAAACCTTGCTATCTCTATAGGTCTTCGGCAACTTCAACTACAGGAGCACATGCCGCATTATACGTAGCTGTATGGCTCTACACACTCGTTTCGCACACAGCTTTACAGGATACACAGAGAACGCTTTCATTCAAGTTCAGACCCTATGAAGCCAACCGATAAATTCAAAAACATTAAAATGAAATTGATATAATTTCACATACGTTCCGTGGTAGAATACTGCGTGTCCACTGCCAGGTAATCCGATGCGTCCTCAAGTCTACGATTAGACTGCAGAACGCTCTGAACAGTCTGCAGAGATGGCACGACCGCTGCGGTGTTTTCGTATAAAGCCACGAATTCGACAATAATGCTTCCTCCGGTGAGGATGTTGATGCCAACAACATCTAGAACGGCAGAGGTCAGGGGATGTCGCTTCAGGTTATGGAGCAACTATGACGAAGTAGGAATGCAAATATTTGGTTAAACTAGCATTGCTGATGTACCCTAACGTGGCGCGGCCCCCAACGTGGCGCACTTTGATTTTTCACCTGTAGCGCCTACCTAGAGCAAAGTTCTAAACACTCCTGTTCAAAAATCATGAGTTTATTTACCCGTAACAAATGTAAAAGAACAAAACTATTTTGGCGTGATTTTCCGATATTATTTTCAAGTGCAAAGTGAACCCTTTGAAAATGCCCCCAAAAATTTTAAAAATATTTTCTGACAAACATCTGGCTGGCTATGTAAGTAGAGATAATAATTATTAATCAGAATTTATCAAGTTTACAGAAATTCTTAATGTTAATTTGGAATTTTCCGAGATTGATTCAAGTGCGCCACGTTAGGGAACACTCCGCCAATTTGTGCCCAATTTCCGGACGCCACCGTTTTTGAATTTCAGATTAAATTTTATGAAACTGAAATTGTTCACAGAGATAAATAGCAAGCATTAATAAGGTAAAAGTACTAGTATTTTACTGCATGAATTTGAGGTTTGTCAACAAAGAAGTTTGGCAACACTACACGAGGTTAGTCGTGTAAGCTTCGAAGTGCGCCACGTTAGGGAACACGACTATATAGCCGATTACTTTCAGAGGGTTTTCTCTATTGACTAAAAGGGGAAAAATATTGACAAATGGCCCACTGTCTCATTAAACTGTAATTGCTTGAAGTCGATAACAATTATACCCATAGAACGGCATCCTTTATCAATAATTGTAGGGTGTCCCGACAGACGTTAAGACAATAGACGAACAAATAGAAACATACCATAGTTAGCATATCCCATGGACAAGAATGACCAAATGAGGCAGTTTTATGATGAGGTAGGCCTACGTAGGCCTACGTAGGTGTACTGGAAAGATATTTCTATTGTAGACCAATCGAATTACATAACAATAAATTACGAGTCAATTTATTGATATATATAAATAAAACTTACTACTTTCTGAGTGATTTGAAGAACTTCTCTACTGGCAGAAGAGGTAGGATTACTGAAGGTGGGCAAGAAGTTGATAGCGTCCCCGTTGACACCAATAATCCTGAGTCTGAACACGCGTGCAATGTTCCCTTTAATGATATGAAAAGGTAGAACATTAATAATAAAATTCTACGGAAGTGCACTGTCAATGAGAGTAGGATTCAACTAGTTTGTGCACGCGAGCTTTAATTGACACAGACCAGACAAGGCCAATAAGTATCTTTTGCCACCTTCTGCATGTAGACCACTCATAAATGTACTGGTTTGCACGAATGGTAGCAATCCCTGACTGGTATGCACACAAATTATCATAACAAATTATCATTGTTTTGGATAGATAAACCATTGGATGACAGGCTGACAGAGAACAGTAGGAACGTTTTTCCCTACAAAAAAAGATTATATTTTGGTGTTTATTTTATATTTTATATAATTCTCACTTGTACAGGAGCCATCTACTTCTGTGAGATACCCGAGCAAGGCATTGCAAACACAATCATAGCCAACGGTGCTATAGATGTTTGCCACGCAGGACTGTCCCTCTACAGGACACGGGTTGGCATCTAAACACGGGTTGGGTACTGAAAACAAAAAAAGGGAACAAGGCTTTGATTGCGGGGAATTGGGTGATACTTCTTAATCATTATAAATAATCACATTACGACACACAGGTTTACCTGAAACTCAATTTGTTATTTCTTAACGTGCGCTGGAACTCCATCCTACCTTGACAGGTTGTGCCAGATATTGTCATGGGGCATACGCACTCACAGTGGACTTCATCAAATGATCCTTGCTGGCAACTTGATTCTGCCAACTTGCACACTGAAAAACAAATACGTTTGCCAGATTCATACGATATGCAAAGTCAGTATTGTTGCGAATGTTTCGTACCGGCACACATTTCAAAGACATGTATTTTTGGATCAGTTAAGGAGTTACCTGGCTCTATGATCTGCAATATATTTTGAGCTGTCGAGGGTGTATATATTAAGGCGAAAGCAATTATCGTCCGTTTCATGTGTTACATGATCAGTTTTTAGTTAATAGTATTACACAAACGAAATGTGCAAATATAAAGTGTTAGGAAGCATGTGCATATTGTTGAGAGAATGTCACCCCATTTATTTCAAAGTCAAACATAATTATTCAGGAGAAACAAAACATCCGGCGCAAAAATAGGATGACGAACAATCTAACATTGTTTACCTGCAGAAGGTGACTCAGAGGTGTGTGTTGAAACAGATGTGGGTGTGGGTGTCCTGCCCTTTGTTAAATAGTCAGTGAACTCTGTTGACGAGGATTCCTTGGAGACAGTTGCTGGCGTTTGGTCATCAGTTGAAGGGGACACAGTGGCATCAGTTGCTTGTGTTTGGCCACCAGTCCATGTGGACATTGCTGACGTTTGGTCGTCAGTTGATGGGGGCACAGTGGCGTCAGTTGGTGGTGTCTGGTCGTCCGTTGATGGGGACTCAGTGGCAACAGTCTCTTGTGTTTGGTCGTCAGTTGATGCGGACACAGTGGCATGAGTTGTTTGTGTCTGGTCGTCAGTTGATGGGGGCACAGTAGCGTCAGTTGTTGGTGTCTGGTCGTCAGTTGATGGGGACCCAGATGCGGCAGTCTCTGGCGTTTGGTCGTTAGTTGAAAGGGACACAGTGGCGTCAGTTGTTGGTGTCTGGTCGTCCGTTGATGGGGACTCAGATGCGGCAGTCTCTTGTGTTTGGTCGTCAGTTGATGCGGACACAGTGGCATCAGTTGTTGGTGTCTGGTCGTCCGTTGATGGGGACTCAGTGGCAGCAGTCTCTTGTGTTTGGTCGTTAGTTGATGGGGACACAGTGGCGTCAGTTGTTGGTGTCTGGTCGTCCGTTGATGGGGACTCAGTGGCAGCAGTCTCTTGTATTTGGTCGTCAGTTGATGGGGACTCAGTGGCGTCAGTTGGTGGTGTCTGGTCGTCAGTTGATGGGGACTCAGTGGCAGCAGTCTCTTGCGTTTGGTCGTTAGTTGATGCGGACACAGTGGCGTCAGTTGTTGGTGTCTGGTCGTCAGTTGATGGGGACTCAGATGCGGCAGTCTCTTGTGTTTGGTCGTTAGTTGAGGCGGACACAGTGGCGTCAGTTGCTGGTGTTTGGTCGTCAGTCGATGGAGACTCAGTGATGTCATTCGCGGTTGTTGGGAACTCAGTGGTCTCTGCTGTGGATATCCTACCATCAGTTGATGTTACTGAAATAAAATGTTAAAAAATGTTAAGTTTCTTTGCTGGAAAAAAATGATATCTGATAGGCCATGCTACAAGATAAGCAATCAGGAAAACAACTAGCAAGACTGTGTGCATGTTCCAAGAAAAGGTGTCCTTAATAAATATATAGGTTTTTACCTTCACTTGCTGAGTCTGTTTGGTCTGTGGTGGGCACTGGAGAATCTACATAATAAACGATGGACAAAGAAACATAGATTGGTTATTTGATAAAAGCTTGGGGGTATGATTTCAAAAGATGATTCACTGAAAACAACTCTCCCAAAAAACCACACAATATGCTCTGCTAACTGTTATAGATGTGTATTGACAAACCAAATCATAACATAGGATACGCGACTTCAGTCATCATGTCCATGAACCTGAACAGTCACCCAGCACAGTTGCAACGCTCCACACCTGATTTTACTTATGTATACATGGACGGACGATAACATGGGAGTAGTATTTAAACATAAAGGCCAAAAGTCATGCTTTTAATACAGAATCTAAATGTTTTATTTACCTGACAAAGTTACCGTAAACTGGCAGGTAGCAAGGGCGGATCCAGGGGGGGGGGCCAAAGGGGGCCATGGCCCCCCCCCCCCAAAACGAAACCATTTTTTTTTTTTTATGTGACATCGCAATAAAGGCAGGCAATGAGTACACCACCATCTTTTCCTCAAAAAAACATTGGTTAAAGTGGTCAGAAATTGCCTCAGATCGCACCACAGAGCATCTAGAATCCAAAAAAATTTCGGGGCCCTTAAGCGGGCCCCGAACCCCACGCCGTAATTTTTTTGACCCACTTTTTTGGGGCACCAAAATTTTGTTGGCCCCCCCAAAAATTGTGTTCTGGATCCGCCCTTGGCAGGTAGCATCATTGCCAGCCGCATCAGAGGCTTCACAATCCACCGTTGTCAACCCGAGAGGTAAGGTATTATTTAATCCAACGGGGACCCTAGTCAAGTTTCCGTTGACGAATGAACAACTTGCAGAAACTGGACCATCAACAGCATCAACAACAGCAAACAAATCAGAATCCCAGACGACTATAGACTCAATTACTCCCGGTGTTATCCACACAATTTGAGACTCGCAACTTTGAAATATCGGCGCTTCGTTATCTGAATTGAAATGATGTATTTATTTAAGGTTTGTCCGTCAACTGTAAAAGCTTATCAATGGACAAAGTCTAAAAAAATTCATTACTAGACAATCACCTCTATTATCAGAAAAAATGGAAGACTTCCCCTTGAGAAGCACGTTTGTATTTCAATCTCTTCGCGTTTGAGTGCTCACAACGGACTTGTTTTAGGTCTTTACTTATCAGTAAAGACCAAAATCAAATCAGTTGACAAGCCTCCTTCCAAAAAGTACGATCAGTTAATTTCAATCTGAAACCAGTTTTGCTTAAAAACTGAAGAGTCTTGTAAAATAAATAATTGATTTTGAAAGACGAACAACGACGATGTGCAATAGCTCATTGGTTGTACATGTAGTTCGTGTTTATTTCCAATGATCAATGGAGATAGAAAATTAACACAGGGTGGATAAAAAAACCCGAGATATTATTGTTAATTGGAACAGTTGTAGGGCACATGTGAATCAAAGGGAGATATCTTCTGTTAGGGTTGAATATCTTCTTTAAAATGACACCCTGATCATGTCATTACATTCACGATTGACTGAGCAGTGACCAATGTTATGAAAGGGTCTATTTAGACACTTGCGCCATGGTGAAATCTCTTTTTCCCCACCTGCCTTGATTGACAACCATAGCCTTTCACTCTGTGACAATTGACACAACAAAAACCACAATAGAAAAGTGGCGCAAATCCCTCAATAGACCCTTTCATAAAATTGGTCACTGCTCAGTCAACCATGAATGTAAGGGCATGATTAGGCCAAAAAAAAAAGTCTCCGGTTTCTGGTATGCGCGCGCGTCGCCGTAGCCAAGCGCGTCGGCAAAATGAAAAAGTTTTTTTTTTCAATGAAAGATGATGTCTCAAAACCGCCAAACTCACTGGTTTGACTGGAATCCTGCTGCTGCACAATTTTAACGTGTTTTTAGATGGGGTTATGGTCGAGAATAAGCTTTATGCGGCCTCTCTGGACTCCCATATATTTGCACTAAGTCTAGTCGGGGACCATTTGCAGTAATCAGCCTACAATTTGAGGCAAAAAAATCAGGTAAAAAAAAAAAGCCGCGTCGCCGCACCACTTTTTGGGCAAGCTCCATACCAGAAACCGGAGACTTATTTTTATTGGCCTTAGGGTGTCATTTTAAAGAGGAGATTCAACCCTAACAGAAGATATCTCCCTTTGATTCACATTTAGCAATAATATCTCGGTTTCGGTTTTTTTGTGCACCCTGTATAATGCTAACGACCGACGTATAAGAGACACAAAATAATAGATTATATTACCAAAGACAACCACGTCGAATCTACATGTTGCAGTCGGTGCATCGCAGGTGACTCTTGTTGTGCCAGCTGGAAATAGGTAATCTGAAGTCACTATGATGTCATCACCACCACTTGGGTTTGGAATGGAGCATGAAGCTGGCACAGGCGTATTATCGGATATTTTCACGGACACCGGACGGGAAGGAGTCCATGTTACACTGCCCAAACCGCTCCCGCTAGTTACATTGACTGCATCGGCGGTCGGACATCTGATTACAACTGGTCCTGTGTTATTTCATGGATTGACAACGAAAACCACTCGTGAAATATGGCATTTTAGAGAAAATCTTATGACCCATCCCCGTAATCAAAACATTCATAAGGTATATCCTCACCACCCCCTCCGTTTATTTCCTTGGAGGCTGGAAACATGTTACCTTTAATGCTCACGTGGGCCTACCTTGTATTTCACTGAGGTCAATACGGAACAGCCAACGACCTGTTGTGTTAATGTTTGATCTGCTATCGATGTTGACAATGTCGTCACTCCCTGAACCTGGCACTTCGTAGTAGTTGATGCCATCACTTGCATCAAAACCAACCTAAGTTTGACAAAATGGCAAGAAGCAGTGACATACGAAATCGCAAAAAGGCTCCTGGCAACTGTTCATGTAAAATGGGGGAAGGGCAAAACAGGGACAATCTATTGTACGCACAGGTGTGCTGTGATTAAACCAAAATATATCTTCTTGGATTGTTTTTCTTTTTAAGTACCTGCGCAGGAGTCCCACCTAGTCCAGAATCGTTTCCACCAGATGATCCACCCGTGGTCCATGTTATATTGTCGTAATTAAACATGGCAAAAGACTGCACACCATTCGTCAGCAAAACAACTTGGAATGTATTTAACTGTGGAGAAAGACAAAGAATTGTATCAAGACAGGAAACCTCATAGCAACAAGGCCGGGCGATCTGGAGGTCTACAGATACATTTCTATCTTCACACAACCGTCTTTTCGTATACAAAGTCATGAAAAATGTATGATATCCACCATTAGCCACAATCTACACTACCCGACAGCCTGTGCACAACTGAAACCGTCAACATAGGCTGGTCTTGGTCCAGGAGCTAGTGGACATGCATTTTGTTCCCCAAAAAGCAGCCGGACCCTGACAATTAGCGCGTTAAAGCCATCGCGTCCAATGAGTCTGTCCTAGATTTTGTTCTTCTAACCCGCCGTGGTTGTAGTCTGAGTATCACCCGTAAATGTCCACGGACCGGAGCCCAGTCTCCGATGCGATCCCAAGCCTAAGCCAATCGGAGTCGACTTTACTAAATCGTGACGTCATTTCATTCCCAAATCAGGACTAAATGTGATGTGTTTGATTGGTCAATTCGAATGCAGTGTTTTGTGATACAAATACGGTCGGGCATAGGGCCTACATCTATATAGTCTAGAGGCTAGACGTTGTTATTGTTTGTACGCGATAGCCCACCACGCCGCCGCGCGAGGGTGCTATCACGACCAACCAATATCGCCCACGATTCCGTCAGAACAACGTCTAGATCACTTGCTAAAATCTCCCCCTGAAAAATGGGGGAAATTAGTGCGCATGCGCGACTTCTGCAGGCAATTACGGTACATTTTCAGCCCCATACATACTACACACAACAAAAGAGCTGACCAGTAAAATTGCACAAAAGTCTTGCTGCAGCTTTTAACCTACTGGAAGAAATTTGAGAGTTTGCTTCGGAACTACTATGATTTTTTTAAATTGCGCGCTGCATTTTATTAGGCCAAACAGGTGCGCGCGCATTACACAACCAATAGCAAGTGGTCTGCAAGTGGTCTAGACGTCGTTCTTACGGGTTCGTGGGCGATATTGGTTGGTCGTGATAGCGCCCTCGTGCGGCGGCCGGCGTGGCGGGCTATCGCGTACAAACAATAACAACGTCCAGCCTCTGGACTAACATCTATATACTACCTAGAAAAGCTTGGCGCGTATCGCGATACACAATACAGAGCGCCTAACCACAGCATTGTTTGCTTTGTCTAGGTTTTTTTCAACCAAATTCATGACGCGACAACGGTGAATGACCGACGATCCGACATAGAAAGTGCCTGCTGAGTGGTCAAAAACTAGAGGTAAAGAGGCGGTTGTCTTGCATAATTAATCAGCGAATCTGCTCTCATGGTCTATTACATAGACCACCAAGACTACCAAGGGAGTAGAGGGCATCAACAACGTGAATCCAATCCAGTCTTTGGAATTCGGGCGCTCGGACCCGAAAATCCCGTGCATATCTCACTCGTGCTATATTCAAGGTTACACGCAAGCACGGAGGTGTGCTTGGAATTTAAAGGCAAATGATTTATTGTTTAACTGAAGTGGCTATTTTAACGGAAACCGAAGCCGTATAACTTGTTTTCAACGGCTATAGTTACGGAACATCACGAATATACATGACATGATTTAAATTCCTATAGTGACACTTCGGTAGCTCAACGGAATAAATACGTGCGGTTGCGTGCTGAAAGTGCAGGGTATAAATCTCGATGAGAACTCTTTTTTTAGTTTCCAAAAATGTGTCTTTTTCTTAATTGTATTGTGTTATATCAAATCCTGCTTTTAATTGAAGTGGATCATTTTTCATTTCGAGAGGATTTTTTGAAGGGAAGTAAATATCGAGAACTTTTGGGTTGATAAATGACGCATTCGCAGCGGTCGACTTAGTTACAAACAGCTACAGCGATTTTTAAAGTCGTCGAAACAAGCCTTTCACACACACAAAACAATTAACAAAATCAAATCGACCAATGAGAGATAAATCAAACGAGTTTCCTGTTAAACCCACTGACGTTCAAGTATATTTGAATCTGCGCTTAAAAACTGTAACCTGTATTATGTTGATTGGGTCACCGCTCGATAGTCCGAAGATTCGATAGTCCGAAGGCTTATTAGTCCGAAGATTTGATAGTCCAAAGGTACGATAGTCCGAAGGTTGTTAGTCCGAAGGTCTATTAGTCCGAAGGGTCGTTAGTCCAAAGGTTTGATGGTCTTAAAGTTCGTTAATCCGAAGGTTCGTTAGTCCGAAAGTTTGATGGTCGGAAGGCTCGTTAATCCGAAGGTTTGTTAGTCCAAATGTCCGTTAGTCCGAAGGTTTGTAGTCCGAAGTTAAGTCCAGAAAGAGAGTAAGTTAAACAATCCGAAGGTTCGATACATTTCGATAGTCCGAGTTCGGATTAACGAACGTTATTTCATTTTCGGACCAATGAACCCCTGGGTATGAAAAACGTGCCTGTTCGGACTATCGACCCTTCGGACCAATACACTTTCGGACTATTGAACCTTTGGACTATCGAGTGGACCTCTTTGATTGTCATGCAACTCACAATTGCAGCAGGATCATCGTTATCGTCAGCACCATGAAAAGCTACTTTGTGCCACGTTGCCACAAACATCCATGTCGATGAAAAGCCCGACAGGCCTGGAAACACCTGTCGGATGATTTCGTCCGCCTGAAGGAACAGCATGGCATCCCTTGTGGAGTTGCGGAGAAGGTGACGGTACATGATGCTTCCAGGGTGATATCCTTCTGTGTCTACATCACCCCAATATACTGCCAGCCCGGGAATGTCCTCGGCCAGAGGAAACCTTGTAGGGGTGAAGCCGGTATTTTCCTCCACAAATGTGATTAGTCCATTGGTATTCACCTTTGGAGGGGAAAAAATGATTTTAAGGGAATACCGTACCGATGACCACTCTCTGCCGGTTTGTCAAGAAAAAAATACTTAGCACTTACATATAGAGAATTGAAATCACGACCGAAGAATGGAAACTCGATTGGAATTGGAATTTCGCCAGAACTGCCATCATCGTCGTTGGGAACTATTTCGTCTCCAAAGCCGAAAGGGAATAGGATACCTGGAACAAAGGCACAGCAATCTATATCATCATGTGTGAACCTGACTAAAACACAATGACTCTATCCAGTCTCTTTATTCACAATCTGAGTGTGAAGATGAGCTACCTGAAACCCGACGTGCAATAATGTAAAAAGTACTCATGTTTTCTTCAGCACATCAAACAATGGTCTGAATACAAGATTTGATAAGCAAACTACTTAAAAATGTGATACGTATATAGACTGTGCTATAAAGGCGAGATAACGCAAACCATGCACAAATGCACCCCTTTAGGGACTAATATGCTATGGTCCGACAAACATGAACTGCAAAAAGACTCCTTTTGCCGATATCCAGAGGATGTTATGAAAATAACAAAAAAAACTATGGTATGAAGGCATATTCATGCACTGGAAAATGAAGTTTTAAGGCGTTGAATTGGTGAAAAACGAACTATCAAGAGCAAACAAACAGTTTTCCAACGGTGCTTCTAATAATGTCGGCGAGACGAACGCGTGGCCTGACCTTGTTCCCCGTTCAACCTACCAATTAATACACGCGTAGTTATTATGCATGGAGCCAGACTACAGAGACACGTTGCATATTATAATCGGGTCATGGTCTAGAAAAAAGACGTTCCATGATTGGAAGCAAAAAAAGCCCTTTCGTCCACTCTTCCAATCAAAATGATTCTTATATGTGTGGAAAGGAAATTTCATGTAGTTTATTCAGAAGCACGAGTTGAGTCTGTGGGATACAGAGAACGACTGTGCCGTTCAATTTAGTTAGAAAACCCACCGGAAAATGATCAATAATCGTGTTGACCTCCATTGACTTTGCCGATTTTGATGTTTTACGCCCGTTTTTGGAGTGAAAAAAAAGCCCGTTTCCCCCGTGCATCATATTTTTGTTAAAAATAACCAATCTACAGGTAATACTCTGAACTTTCGAATGCGTAGCGAGTTGGTGAGAAACATAGACGTTCTTTCTTTTTACTGACAAAAGTTTGCAATGAGGGCTCTGTTTTCGTGTCATTTTCATGTGCTGAGCGTAGGGGTGCACGCCTGTAAATAGGCCAAAATCCGTCCGCCGAGTTCATGAATAAAAGTTATACCCTCAAAATATTCTATATTAGAGAGTTTTGAGTGCCATAAAATTAAGGAATTGATGAGATATGGTACTGAACCTCTTGCGGGGACCTGGGGCTTCCAATTCTGAGCATTTTGGATGCTATTGGGCTCGAAAGTGGCGCTATTTTGCCATGATGTGGAGGGATCGTTTTTCAAGATGGCTACTTTTCCGCTTTGGGGAAAATAGGGGTCGTCTTCTTTGGGTGAGATTATCTCGAAAAGTCAACGGTCAACCCACCAAAAAATGAAAAGAAAATGAAAGATGACACATGATCATCATTGTTCCGTGCAGCTTGAATACCTGTGAGAGTTCTGAGTATTTTTAAAAGAATGTTGAAGTATGCGCATCAAGCACTAGTGTCTATGGAATTTTTTTGCAAGGTTGCAACCTATAGGGTCACGGAGCTCCGTGAGCAGATGCGCGCAAGTTGTTCATATATCGGTAAAGATGCAAAGGTTTTGTCAGCTGTTACAGGCAGAGTTGTAATTACTCAAGTCAATGACTCGACTCGTGTCTGACTCGAGTCACAATTTTCGGTGACTCGACTCGACTCGAGTCACTGCGAGCAAATGACTCGACTCGACTCGAGTCCCTCATCAGAATAACTCGACTCGAGGAAGGCTAAAAAGACTCGAGTCTCAAAAATAAAATCAGTTTGATCAGTGTCCACATTAGTTGGATGGCGATTAGTTGGCACCCCCTTTTTGTCATCACATGTAATAGCCTGAATGTAAAATTAAAAAAGCCAAAAAAGTGCTTTCTCTTTTGTGTTTAGTTATTGTATAGTGTTCAAATATTTGTGACTCGAAATGACTCGAGCAAAATACTTGACTCGACTCGACCTTCTTGACCTAATGACTCGACTCGACTCGAGCCACTTCTTAAATTGACTCGACTCGACTCAAGTCACAAAAATCAGTGACTTGTTGCGACTCTGGCCACAGGTTTCCAAAGTTTTTGTGGGCAAATTAAAGGAAAAGGAGTACAAACGGTTTGCTGTTAAAAAGATGAGATTTTTAAAAAAAACTTACTTGAACAATCTAAGCCAAAGAATCCCTCCGAACATGAACACTGAGGAGGTGAAATCAAACAGGTGCATCCTTGAGGATTACCATCAGCTAAGCACTGACTTCCATCTAAGTTTGGGTAAACAAGAGGAAGAATAAACCTTTAACTGATTCACTGTTTTTAGTTAACTAACATTCTCTCCATGATTCCGAACTTTATCTGTTCCACTCTAGCATATTCCGGTCTTGTCCCCAATCACCATCGCTCTTTATACAAACTGAGGCAGTGCATTTTGTATTTTTGTCAGCCTGCCCGAAGGCGAATTTTTTTGCCCCGAACAACATCCGCATGACGTTTTGGACTTTACTTCTCTTAAAAACATGAGGGGAAAAAATATGTTAACAAATGGGGAAAAAAAGAAATGAATTCCAACGTACTGAAATTCGGACTATATTTCCCCCAAAAAAATTCCTCAAAGCTTCAGATTAGAAATGAAAAAAAAAATGGGTAAAAATGGTGCTTCGAACACATACCGCGAGGATCCCTCGCGGTTCAAAATCAAGACCCTACCAGCTGAGCTATCGAACTTCTCGACAAATTCTGGAAATTCATGGGAATATTAGGTATCATAAGCCAACCGTGTAATGCGGATGATTTTTAGGAAAAATAATTCACTACCCGGAGTAGCTGAAGAAAAACCCAAAATTCGTTAATCGAACTGAGACTGAACAGTGATGATACCTACCTTGGGTAGCACACACTTTAGCGATCTCACTAGCATTCCGAGATGAATTCACACCTAGAACTGCAAAAGAATTAGAAACTTTTTAAATATATTTTTGTAATCATCTTTTTTATACCATCACTATTCTTCCGGTAATAAAACCCGGGGTTCCTTAATAAATGTACGGCGGCAGTGTATCTCAGACGGCCTGATTATCAAGAGATCTTGGACATGTGCAGTTTTAGGGGTAGGAGGAAATGCGGGAATCGTATTTTAGGAATCAGACAGGGTCTCGGAACCCATTCAATATTTACTCCAGAGCAGGGCTGTTTTGTCTAGCATTCCCCCCCCCCCCAATTTCCGTAACAAAATTGCAGAAGCAAATGTTAGATGACGGCACATGCAAATAGTCTCCCCCCTAAAAAAATAGACGTGAGAAGGGGGCGTTTGCCAATGATATCTTGCAAGAGGCTAGGAGTTTTTATCAGAAGCTTTACTCTACACAAACAGTAGATGATAATATTGATGTTCAATCAATTTTTGCCGCTGCTGATAAGACTATCCTTTCCGATACCATGCGAGATAGCATTGAGGGGCCTCTATCCCATGATGAACTTATGCACGTGTTAAAAAAAGCAAAGAACGGAAAGTCCCCCGGCTCTGATGGCTTTAGTTTTGAATTTTATAATTGTTTTGCCTCAGAACTCTCCTGGTACCGTTTGCGTTCATTGAATGGTGCTTATACTTCTGGTCAACTTTCGGTCACTCAAGAGATATGGAATTATTACTCTTCTACCAAAAGGGACAAGCCTCGTCAGTACTTGAAGAATTGGCACCCTATCTCGCTTTTAAATACGTCGTATAAAATCGCTTCCGCCTGCGTTGCAGAGCGAGTTAAATCATGCCTCCCGTATATTATTCATGAAAGACAAAAAGGTTTCATGGCTAATCGTTTTATGGCGAAAATATTCGGTTGATGTATGATTTACTGATAGTCGCTGACTCCAACAATATTCCGGGTTTATTTCTTTCTATTGACTTTGAAAAAGCATTTGACTCTATTTCACATACTTTTATTTTTAAAGTTCTGGACAATTTCAATTTTGGTCCATCAGTCAAAAAATGGATCAAGGTACTTTATAATCAAGCCTCCTCCTCAGTTTTAGTCAATGGATTCCTTTCTGAATCGTTCCAGATCGGGCGAGGCTGTAGGCAGGGAGATGGGTTAAGCCCTTATTTGTTCCTTTTGTGTGCGGAAGTTTTATCCATGATGGTATGTAATGACAAAGAATTTAAGGGCATAAAGGTCCAGGGAACGAAATTTCGATTATCCCAGTACGCTGATGATACGGTTTTCTTTTTAAATGGTACCGAGAAGTCAATGCGGGCGGCTTTTAGAATTCTTGGCCTATTTGCTGGTATGTCTGGTTTGAAAATTAACGTTGATAAAACGAATGCCATTTGGGTTGGTTCAATGAAGGATTGTAGGGAGAAGCTTTGCGAAGAGATTAACGTGAACTGGGTCGAGGCCAAGCATACCTTTAAAATTCTTGGTGTTGAGTTCTCCACAGATCTTAATTCAATGGTTTTGTTAAATTACAATAAGATTATTCCATCCTTACGTGGTCAAATTTTTAACTGGTCTAAGAGACATTTGACTGTGCTAGGCAGAATTGCTGTTGTGAAATCATTGCTTTTGTCCAAACTTACTTACCTTGTGTTAACCACCCCTGATCCCCCTGTAATATGATCAAGGATTTAAATACTATGTTTTTTCAATTTTATTTGGAAAGGACACGATCGTGTCGCTAGAAACCAAATGATCCAAGATTATGGTCAGGGGGGCCTGCGAATGATAGATGTTCCGGCCTATATAGATGCTTTAAAAATCACATGGTTGCGTAGACTTTTCAAAGCAGATTCTTCAGGCTGGTCTATATTGTGTAATTTGGTTTTTGGCGACACTCGTCTGTTTTTATTGGAAGGTGGCTCTGCTAAATTTGCTGCTACACAGAGAATTTATAACGCTTTTTGGTTGAACGTGTTTACTTCATGGTCTAACTTTACTCGGGTCCACGTGCCCACAAGCAAAGTGGAGGTTTTTAAAAGTTCCCTTTGGTTTAATGAAAATATTAAGGTTGGTGGGAAGTGTATTTTTTATAAACATTGGGAATGTAAAGGAGTTAGATTTGTTTGTGATCTTATTGACGAGAATGGTAATTTTCGTTCTCTCCATGATTTAAAGAATACTTATAACGTACACACCAACTTTTTAGAGTATGGTGGGGTGTTGAGCGCTATTAAGTCATCGTTCAGGGATATTATGTCGGAACACTCTCACATAAAATCTCCTTTTGTTCCGTTCAACCTTGAGGTACTTTTAAAGGACCAAAAGGGATCGCAAAGAATATACAACGTTTTACTTTCTTCTAAACATGTGAAAAGGAAATTTGTGGACAAGTGGAACGTCAAACTCAATATCGACTTTGAAATATCGAAGTGGTCTTCAATTTTCAAATTCCTTATTTTTGTACTGTTGATATTAAACTAAGATGGTTTCAGTTTAGATTAATTCATCGGATCCTAGGTACTAATTTGTTTTTGTTTAAGATCAATAAGAAGGACACTAATCTGTGTACATTTTGTAATAATGAAGAGGAGACATTAGTCCATCTTTTCTGCACCTGTCCTCATACTATTTCATTCTGGTCCTCAGAATTTTCATGGATAAAGGAGAAGACCAATGTTTCAATTGCAATGGATAATGAAGTTCTTTTATTCCGTAACACTAATGTTAACAGCAAAATGATTAATTTAATATTGTTGATTTGTAGATTCCATGTGTACAAAATGAAAATGAATGAGAAACGCCCCTCACTTTTGGTTTTAAAAAGAGACGTCAGGAACTACTATTTGATGGAAAAACTAATGTTTTACACTAACGGAGTCAGCTTCAAATTCTATCAGAAATGGGACAAATTCTTGATATTAGGCCAAGGTTAATTTATTTTATTAGAATTTAAGTCTGTATTTGCTTTATTTACATTGCTTGTACGTTTATTGCTTGTATGCTAAGAAAGAGAAGAGTGAACAATAAATAAGACTCCATGGGGGAAAAAAAAGGTATCATAAGCCAACCGTGTAATGCGGATGATTTTTAGGAAAAATAATTCACTACCCGGAGTAGCTGAAGAAAAACCCAAAATTCGTTAATCGAACTGAGACTGAACAGTGATGATACCTACCTTGGGTAGCACACACTTTAGCGATCTCACTAGCATTCCGAGATGAATTCACACCTAGAAATGCAAAAGAATTCGAAAGTTTTTAAATATATTTTTGTAATCATCTTTTTTATACCATCACTATTCTTCCGGTAATAAAACCTGGGGTTCCTTAATAAATGTACGGCGGCAGTGTATCTCAGACGGCCTGATTATCAAGATATCTTGGACATGTGCAGTTTTAGGGGTAGGAGGAAATGCGGGAATCGTATTTTAGGAATCAGACAGGGTCTCGGAACCCAATCAATATTTACTCCAGAGCTGTTTTGTCTAGCATCCCCCCCCCCCAATTTCCGTAACAAAATTGCAGAAGCAAATGTTAGATGACGGCACATGCAAATAGTCTCCCCCCTAAAAAAAAATAGACGTGAGAAGGGGGCGTTTGCACACTGAAAATATGGTAGAGCCCCCCACACACACTTTTTTAATTTGCTGAGGCCTAAGTGTTCGGAAAACAAAACTGGTCTACATTTCAGCAGGCCTCCCTGCACACATTTCTGGATCCACCCCTGCGCAATATAGCCCCTTCCCCCTAAATTATGGGCTCTATAACCGCGCCTGAGCCTGTTAGGGATTGGAATCCCAGAAACGTATTTTCAAAAACAGGGAAAAAAATCACTGTGCCAACATTGTTTCCCTTTACTTGAAATGTTTCTATTGGTTGTGTCTTTATGGAATTTACTTACTCTCCACAATTGGTTGGTCGATACGAAACACCCATCGCCCTCTGATGCCGATGTTGGAGTCTTGATGGACATAGAGGGTATCCTCTGTAAATGATGCAGGGATAGTGTAGAAATTGCTGCCATCAGCCGCATCGAAGCCAACCTGGATACGATTTGAACAGGCATTTCAAAATCTCTAGTTAAATGGTTATACTTTATGAGTCAAAAATGGCGAAACTCTGCCGATGCTATGATCAACCTCTTCGCGAAAAATCAGAGCAACAATAAACAACAATTTGTAGCATGTTGATTTAGAGTATGTAAAATATCGTGTAACGTTTTTCGTAATTCTATACCTGTGCAAAATCTGAAGATGAAGACGTACTTCCATGGATCCATTGTATGTCTTCATAATTAAACACAGCAAAGGACCGAAAACCATCAGTCGCTAAAATGGCTTGAAATGTGTTTTCCTGAAATCAATAACAAAAAGAATTGAAAGCCGTACGTAAACCCATAGCTTTTTCAAAGTACAATTATCAGAAAGGAATTTTGGAAGTTTGAATTTGGCAGCTAGTCAAAGGTATCCTATACATACTGCATCACAAGAACAGTCATGACAAATGTTTGCTCGCTATACACGAAGGTAACGATTAAGTCATTACATTGGAAGTTAATGTATACTATATGTATACCAGTGCACCTGTTATTATTCGCCTGTTTTGTGTAATGGCATGCCTGATACAAGCTATGCTTTTAAGGTTTTGCCACCTCTAGTTGGCCTTTATATGTTTAAGTACTTATATTACTTTTTCATTTCTGTCATGAAGAGGAAATAAATGTGATTTGATTTGATTTGTAGTAATGAATGAAAGTTGCATCACTTGTGTTGCTTGAGGCAGTTTTAAAGGGCATATGCGTAGCCAGGGGTGGGTAAGGGGATATTTATACCCCCCCCCCAATATTTCGTAAAGAGTGCCCTTTTTTTAACAAGTGCTTTTTTTCTGAACAAGTGCCCTTTATAAAAACACGTCGTGCCCTTTTTTGTCCCATCGGCCGTTGTGGGTGCCTTTTTTTTAAATTTCGCGCATGTATCGCCCTGAAAAGCACCATATATTGTCCATTAGTGTGCACAATCGTCGGTGCTACCAGCCCCCGCTTCCCATAATGATAAATAGACGTTACTCACAACTACCTTTGTTAAATAAGAGAAAGGCGGAACTCTGTACCAGGTGACAATCAACAACAACGATGTCGTGAAGTTGGACTGACTAGGGAACACCTCTCTGATTGTTTCATCTGCTTCACAGAACAACATCTCATTTCGGGGTGTCCGCAGACTGAATTGACGAAGGGTTAAGGAGCCCAATTCCTCGGTAGATGTGTCGGTCATGAAGACTGCAATCAGTGGTTCCATCATCAAGGGTATTGGGTTGCTTAGAAACGAAGTAAGGTCATCATTGAATGAAATCACTCCATTTGTGTTCACCTGAAAAAGGTTTTTACGATAGAAGGTTGCGTATTGTGATTATTATGTAAGTAAGTGACCATGATCCAAAATATTGTTATTGTCTGGTGATCTTCCAATGTTACTAAAGCAAAAGGTTGATTCAGTTTCATTAAGGTGTACAGAAAACAAGGGGTTTACAAAACGAAAACACCTGTATTGACCGGCCTTGTTTTAGGGAACTAAATTTGAATCCTTTTCTTAATTTTCCTAAATTAAAAGTTCATTATGTTGGGTTGAGTTTAACTACGAGATGTTTATGTTTCGTTTACACCTCATGTTTTTTTCTCTCGTATCTTCGCCTTTAATATCACTCGTCTAAATTATATTGGGAACAATACAGGGTGAGTAAAACCCAAGTGGTTCCCCACGATTTTTTAAAAGAAATTCTGCATATAGGGCTTTACAAATCTAGGATATAAAAGCCCAATTAATGAGCTGTCTTTTAGTGTAAGAATCATTCAAATCGCTCATGTACTTTTCAAGTTATGAAGTTTTGAACACAGACACCGTTTTTTAACCTTGTCCTCGAATCACAAACAAAGAACCCTCTTATAACAATGGTAACTGTCGATTACCATAACATTTATTTAAAAACATGCTGCTTCAAATGTTAAAATAACATGCTTTATATGTTAAGAGTTTATAGTTTTGCCCTGCCTACTACTTGCCTACCCCGGGGACGTATGAGATTATTCTGATATCAATTTGAGGATTACGACATGGTTTAATTTTTACTGAAATACCACGTACCTTAGATGTGATTCGTGGACAAGAATACAAAAAACGGTGTTTGTTTTCAATTCCATAACTCGACAAGGACGTGAATGATTCTTTCACTAAAAGAAAGCTTATTTAATTGGGCTTTCATATCCTACATTTGGAAGGCGCTGCATGCAGAAATTCTTCAAAAAATAGGGGGCGCCATTTGGGTTTCCTTTCTTTTTACTCACCCTGCATACATTAGTTTAGCATCGCTAAAAATAACTCAATAAAATTGGAACTCACATAGAACGAGGTGTAGTTTCGACCCAAGAAGGGAAAGGGTATAGATATGTGCACTTCCCCAGATGTCTCGTCATCTCCACGGGGCACATAGATTACGTCTGGCCCAATAAATGGGAACAACACATCTGAAATGTAATTCACAATGTGCATCGATGTTTATGTGTCTCTTGTATTACGTACAATCATGTGTTCGAGGACCAATTAAAAAAAAGGTGAGCTCCTGAGGACAACAAAGAATGTGTTGTTCCAGTTCTGTCTTCGGGATGAACGTAATACAAGAGACTGTAGGCTACCTTTAATGACTAATCGTACGTGCACAGGCGTAGTAACGTACACAATGAAATCAACCAATAGTCGCATATTGGTCCTCGCCTGAACTTGCCCAAACGTGTGTCTGTTTAGTTTGACATTCGATGATTACACTTTGGGGTCCAAATTTTTCCCTGTTCATGTTACCACACCTATACGGTACATGCATGGAATTCCACATAAAATGTGTAAAAAACATCACGTGAAATTCCTGGACCCAAACTAATCAATCGTGTTTAAATTTAACCCTAACTCCCTAGCATGATTTACTAGGAACCATACCCATCCCGGCAAATTCCAACTGTAACACACATAATCTGACTCCATCAAAACATGCCGTTGGGGTTTGATGGGTTCAGTTCTGCTGGGGTTACCACCATGTTTTGGCGAACTCCAGTGGCGCACCCAGGATTTGGCTTTGGGGAGGGGGCTCACAATTTTGTTTTCCAATTTTTTAGAAGTTAAATTTTTAGGGGGCGGACTATTTTGACGTTGGTGGCGCCACTTACAACCCTATTACAGTGTATTATACTACTCAAAAATAGGCCACGTACATCACCGAGGTCAAATCTTGGGCCTAAAAAAAAATACAAAAAAAAAACCTGGGCCCCCCGAGGCCCCCCTTAGGTGCGCCACTGGCGAACTCCGACCGAAAGTGCAGCTTGAACCAAAAGTCTATTCGGCATGCCTACAAAGTACGACGAACCTGATAAAGATCATATTTTGTATTACAATGAACAAGGCAAGCTTTCAACAAAAACACAAAAGCCTCACTCACAATAATCCCCACTCCTAGGAAAAGAGTAATCTCAGTTGGATATAAAAAAATCTCAGTGGAGCATGGAACAGAGCAGGACATTGTATCGGTGACAGAGGCGTTTGTTTCTGAAATATTGCTGCAGGTGTGAGAATATAAAAATAATGAGAAAAAAAATTGTTATTGAAACCAGACTTACAAAGAAGTCTTTCTTTTTGTAAGGGACCGTGCCTTAGTACAGCGACTTCATTGTTTGTATCCTTATTTTGAAAATGATATGGATATGCGAAATGACGTATCTGTTGATTAGCATTATATCTGTTGATTACCTCCGCCAAAGAGGTTATGTTTTCATCGGCGTTGGTTGGGGTTGTTTGTTTGTTGGGGTGTTTGTTGGGGTGTTTGTGGGGGTGTTTGTGGGGGTGTTTGTTTGTTTGTTAGTTGGTTGGTTTGGGTTGGTTGACTGTGAACAGTGTAAATTACTCCAAAAAAAAGCTATGGACGGATTTTCATGATTTTTTTGGCAGTGGGCCTTTTGGCGATGAAGTGGATTCGAACAAGGGATCTTTGTATCGGGGCCGTATCATAAGTCCGACGCTTCATAGGTCCGACGCCTTATAAGTCCTAAATTTCGGACTTATGAGGCGTCGGACTTATGAGGCATAACATTTATTTATTCCGCCTCATAGGTCCGACGCCTCATAAGTCCGACGCCTCATAAGTCCGACAACGGAAAAACGAGGCGTTTAATTTGTCGGACTTACGAGGCGTCGGAGCTATGAGGCGTCGGATCTATGAGGCGTCGGACTTATGAGGCGTCGGGCCTATGAGGCGTCGGACTTATGGGCCTTTATTTGGTTAGGGGATGCAATTTTGTCAGACTTATGAGGCGTCGGACCTATGGGGCGTCGGACTTATGAGCGGACCCCTTTGTATCCATAGTTCATCACGCTATCAACTAGGATACTGTGTGGAAGTACGACGACGCCTGTACTGTAAAATGCTTTAAAATTACCATTGATCTACATGACGCCCCCCATGAAATGTTCCAGCCCTCCCCCCCCCCATAGTCCACCTCCGTCCGCATACTCCGAGCATGTCTATGTAGACATAATAAATCGTACACATAATAAATCACACCACCTGCAGTCAGATTTGTTATTATATCAATAAACATGGCTACAACAACAGCACTCAGAAAGAGCTTCTTATACTACACTTCATTTGCAAGGTGATGCTTATCTGCAGAGAGCTAAAAATACACTTTAATTGCTACTTTACATAATTCTAGAACACAAAATAATTTAAATTAACCCAAACCAAAAGCTAACAGTCGTTGTATACTGGAGTCCTGCTTATTACGTCACGATTTTTCTGATTTAACTCCATGGCCAGGCCGAGGTGCTGGATTGCGCGCTATTTTACTTCCACGTAGGCCCAGTGCATGTACATGTACATGACTTTGAGTACATGTACATTTACGTTCGTATACCTAAAAAGAATGCACTGTGATCGGGCTGCTTAATTATCTTTCAGTATTACTCGTGTTCTTTTTTTTGTAGAATAGTTGATTCTATTTTTGAATACTTTCACCCGCTAGTATTCCCTCCCCCATTTTACTATCCATACCATAAAATATATTTCATCTGTAAATATTTCCTTTCTTTTACCATTTGAACCCTTACCATATACCCCAATTCCATGACTTTCTTTCCCCGTTATATTATAAAATATACTTGTAAAAAAAACAAAGACAGAAACTGGTTTTTGTTTCAATTTTTTTCAAATATTTCTTGTCATTTCTTTGTTATTCCTCTTCACATTTACAAAAATGATTTTGCACTTCTTATTTTCTCTTTCTTTCTTATTCTCATCGTTTCAAATAAAAGGAAGTAACTGAACTGAATACAAATGTTATTTACAAATGTCTTTTTTTCTCTCTCTCTCTTTATAATTACAACTGAAATGAAACTAAAATGATGTACAGTGAAATTATATTGGTGAGGTGGGTTGCATACACGATGTCTTCCAGGGTATAAAACAATTTACTTGGTTGAATGATAAACTTTGAAACAAGGGGCAGGACAAAGGGGAACTGCACAAGTTTCACACATGAATCTATAGTTTCTTTTCTCATGAAATTTCTTGAACAAACAACACAACGTTTGAACAACCTAGCACGTTTCCCCGTTGAGGGTATGTCAGCAGGGAAATGTCTTCCTTTCAGTCTACCTGGACCAGGAAGACGGGGTGGTCTACCTCTAGATCGATATACAGGGAGGTTGGGTGTGTGGGCCCCTAATATTTCATTCACTAGTGTCCACCTGAAATGTAAGTATTTATCAGTCCCACCCAATGCTTTGTGTACAAGATGAGAGTTCACAAGGCAGACATCTATCAGGTAGAAGAACAGTTCTTGTACCACTTGATGGACTTCCTGACCGTGCGGTGAGACGAGGCAAGTTGGTCCGACATGTCCACGTCCTTCATGCCTGCGTTGTAGTCGATGACGCACTTGGGCTTCTCGATGGGCTTGTCTTTCCAGACCAAGGCAAGCAGGCCTTTGTCTGAAGAGCGATATGCAACTTCGCCTTTACGAAGTTGCAAGTCGCACAAGTCCTTGGGCATGTCCTTCCGATTTTTCCTGACTGTCCCGACGACGTTGGTCTTGTGACTGTGCAGTTCCCGAAACAGAGAAGGGTTGCTGAACCAGTTGTCAAGAAAAACGGTGTACCCCTTGCCGAGAAGATCTGCGTTCAAGTCAAGTACGATTTTCGAACTTGCCGGTGTATCGCACTTGTCTTGCCCCGTGTATATATTTTCAAGTTCCAGGTATATCCGGCGGCAGCTCCCGTGCTTTGGCAGACTCTGTATACCTTGATGCCAAATCTGGCGCGTTTCCAAGGGCGGATCCAGGCCCCCCCCCCCAAAAAAAAACGAAACCATTTTTTTTTTTATGCGACATCGCAAAGGCAGGCAATGAGTACACCACCATCTTTTCCTCAAAAAAACATTGGTTAAAGTGGTCAGAAATTGCCTCAGATCGCACAACATATTGAGTGGCTTTAAATTGTGAAATGGGAGGAATATTATCGCTTGGTAAAATCTGGACTTTTCCATTCTGGACTTTTCCATAGGAAAGTCCAGATGTTACCTTGCGATAATATTCCTCCCATTCCACTCTGAGCCACTCAATATTTGTATAACATGCTTGTTCCATATGAACTCATTTAAGAGCTGTATACAATACCAATTTTAACATGGCAAGCTGTTTCGTAATTACAACTCATTCCAACCTCGTTGGTCAGATGTACTTTAAGATTTTTTCAGGTTGGGCATATAGTGACGTTTTTCTCGCCTTGCTCGTGATGCACTTTTGCCAGATATTATATAGAGATTTTTGTAACGTGTGTCAGTTTGATATTCGACATTTACATACGTCTACTTTGGTATTCGATGTCCAATAGGTTTTTGGACAAATTACCCTCCCCCCCCCCCACCAAAAAAATGTGAATATACATTTGTACACAGCTAATACGTCAAGACCCAACAACGGCACCCTAACCATCCTCTCAAGATCTGAAATTCACAAGATCTTTTTCAGCTATAGCTGATCAGTCTCCACGCCCCTCAAACCAAAAAAAAAACCCGGAAACTTTCCGGTTTTTTATAAAACAATAACATTAAGAAGGGTTAATTTTGTCCCCACCCTTTTTTTTCAAAATGTCTTTTGGTGTGAGAGTGAACAAGCCTATATTGACGGAAAAAATTCTTCTACGCACCTTCTTTCTGATTTTCGCAAAAACTTAGCATTCCGTCAACTTAGACTCGTGACCTGTGCATTTTCTCTTATCTAAAATACCGGTATCATTCCTAGATTAACTGTAGTTTCTGTTAATGATATTTATAAATCCACCTTGTTGTAGCGAACTCTTCGACAGGCCCAGCAAGACGACGAAACATAAAACGCAGTGCGTTTTTGAAGCAGTCATAATTGATCGCTAAGAGCTTTCCCGTCAGTTTATCTAACAGCGTTATGTTATTCAAAAATAAAAGTCAGTTTTGCCTCGGCAGCCTCATCTCACAAAACCATCATCCTTAAAGTAGCTTCAAATAATGAACTTTACCGTTCATTAAACACAAACCATTCGACATATGCTAAGATGCTGAAGAGACGAAGTTTTTAGCAACACTGAACATCCTCGGTTTTCGGCCGAATTATTCGATTCTGGACCAAGGCCCAACTCCCAAGCTCAGTTGCCGTTTCGTTGCAACTTGGTTTTAGTGCAAATTTAAGGTGACGTATCAGACCAATCACAATTGAAGCCGCGCCCACTGATAGTGCAGTGATCAGTATATACGTATTGTCTTCGCGTCGCGGTTACTGCATGGGGTGTACGTAGTACGTACCAGCAAAGTGCGCTGTAATGTTAATGTATACGTATAATGGCCCTGAACGGCGCCGCGTACGTGTGCTGTGATAAACGGCTTCTGGACCATTTGTTCAGGTAAAAAACTTGGCTGGACAACATTGGTCAAGGTTATCTGGACCCTTGCCCGGATGCGAATGTTTTTTTCTCCCAAACGACATCCACATAATTGGGTGTACGCTACGGCGTTTTGGACTTAACTTTTATAAATACATGAAAAGAAAATATAAAATTAGGAAAAAAAAAGTGAGTTTGAACGTTATGAAATTCGGACTTTATTTCCCTTAAAAAAAATCATCCAAAGCCTCAGGTTAGAAAAGGGGAAAAAATTCGGGTGTCAAACGGGTTTGACAGAAAATTTGAAGGAATAGATTTTTTGGGGGGCAGATTTCTGGCAGAATTCTGCAAAAATGGTTATTTGACAGAAAAACATAGCAAATTTGAAGAAAAAAAACACGTTTGTTTAAAAAAGCTCCAATCTTTTCAAACAAACCCTGGCATAATGGGACAGGCTGGTCTAGCTAGTGCCGAGGTTCCCTGGGAACCGGACTTCGCCGTGACGCAACCGCGTTTTGCCTGAAATTTATGCAATAATGTCATATCATCTTTATGTGACTATAGATTGTTTATAATGTTACTTGAACCTTAACTAAGGCAATACTACAAAACTGCATGTGATTTTTAGTGTTTACAGTGTATTTCGAGTAATTCTGGGGAATTTGGCAGATTTTCAATAAATCTGACAGATTTTTGAAGTACATTTAGCAGAATTTGTCCATGACCTTACGGTAACCCTGGTCGTTTGGGGGAAAAAAAAATTTGCGCCCGGGCCTGCCCGTATAACCTTTTTGCCTCGTGTTTGACCGTCACTTTGTCTCTTCGAATCGGAAACATCAACACACTTTCGGTCGTGTTTAATTACTGTCACTTTTCTCCTACGAATTCGTATGATAAGTAACTCAATTCGGGTGGTTGTAAAAGAGCAAGCGATTAGGACGGATTGCAGTACAAAATAATTTACATACATGCATGGAAAGAAAGCCGTTAAAAAGTACTTTACATACATGAGACAAGTTTTCCACTTGAGAAGCTGATACTGTGCAGAATCTTTTATTTTCCATCCCATTTGTAATGTCATTTGTGCAAGTCAACATATTTACCCATCCTCACACTCTGTCCTTTACAGAATTGCTACAAATTTATTGATCCTTCAGTGAGGCAAAAACACACGGCTTAAAAGATACAATGGTTTTCTGTGTCACAAAGTGCAGTGTCCTTTTATAAGTGGAACTTCACTCAAAAGCTTAACACACACACACACACATAGCCTACAAGTAGAAATGCATATTCATGAACAAGTTTGCCAACTCAGCAGCTGATTGGCTGCTCAAGATAGCTCACTATCATGTAGCTGTGTTGCCACAAGGTTTTCAATGGCATTTTGTGCAGTGAATCTTTACACAGGTATGCATGCATGCATGCAGGGGTGCATGTACAGTGTGTTTCCAAATAGTGGAATTCTACTGTGGGACTTCGATAGCAAAGATAATTAGTAAATCGTACATGTATGTAACACAGATGATTTCTTATTGTGAATGGCATGTACACAGCAGTTAATTAATTTGATGTGTGATATACAAGTGTGCTTCTGTGGCAATTTCCTAAGCATTTTGTCACACATGCGTAAGTAAAAAACACCAACTGAGAAATTCTGATAATAAAGCATTTTATCATTTGAATAAATGATCAAAGATTGTCAAGACCCAACAACGGCACCCTAACCATCCTCTCAAGATCTGAAATTCACAAGATCTTTTTCAGCTATGCTAGCTAAAGGTGTCGGATGGAGGGTCGTTGTTTGATAAGTCTCCACGCCCCTCAAACCAAAAAAAAACCGGAAAATAAAACAATAAAATTAAGAAGGGTTAATTTTGTCCCCCCCCCCTCTTTTTTTCAAAATGTCTTTTGGTGTGAGAGTGAACAAGCCTATATTGACGGGAAAAAAATTCTTCTACGCACCTTCTTTCTGATTTTCGCAAAAACTTAGCATTCCATCAACTTAGACTCGTGACCTGTGCATTTTCTCTTATCTAGAATACCGGTATCATTCCTAGATTAACTGTAGTTTCTGTTAATGATAATTATAAACCTACCTTGTTGTAGCGAACTCTTCGACAGGCCAAGCAAGACGACGAAACATAAAATGCAGTGCGTTTTTGAAGCAGTCATAATTGATCGCTAAGAACTTTCCCGTCAGTATATCTAACAGCGTTATGTTATTCGAAAATAAAAGTCAGTTTTGCCTCGGCAACCTCACAAAACAATCATCCTTAAAGTAACTTCAAATAATGAACTTTACCGCTCATTAACACAAACCATTCGACATATGCTATGATGTTGAAGAGACGACGTTTTTAGCAACACTGAACATCCTCGGTTTTCGGCCGAATTATTCGATTCTGGACCGAGGCCCAACTCCCAAACTCAGTTGCCGTTTCGTTGCAACTTCGTTTTAATGCAAATTTAAGGTGACGTATCAGACCAATCACAATTGAAGCCGCGCCCACTGATAGTGCAGTGATCTGTCAGTTAGTCTGGATCCCAGACCTGACAACTATTTCCGACGCTCACGTCTAAATTGTATATTGGTCAGGGCAACCTCGTCCCCAGGGTGTCGAGCAGTACGCGCCCACCACTAGCTGCTCTCTCACCCTGGCAGGCGCGGTTCCGGTTCTAAGGGGGGGGGGGCTTAGGAAATTCCCCCAGTCACCTCAGTGTGGAACTTTTGTGTGAACACAGTGTGTTCACATATATTGTCCATACTGTGTATACACAGTATGGTCACACTGTGATCACACTGTGTTCTCTGTGTGCGACACTGTGAATTTGGAACAAATTCATAGTGTCACGACAGTGTGAACACAGTGTGTTCACCCAGTGTCCATACAGTGTATACCACTCAGTGGTCACACTGTGATCACACTGTGTTCTCTGTGTGCGACACTGTGAATTTGGAACAAATTCATAGTGTCACGACAGTGTGAACACAGTGTGTTCACCCAGTGTCCATACAGTGTATACCACTCAGTGGTCACACTGTGATCACACCGTGTTCTCTGTGTGCGACACTGTGAATTTGGAACAAATTCATAGTGTCACGACAGTGTGAACACGGTGTGTTCACCCAGTGTCCATACAGTGTATACCACTCAGTGGTCACACTGTGATCACACCGTGTTCTCTGTGTGCGACACTGTGAATTTGGAACAAATTCATAGTGTCACGACAGTGTGAACACAGTGTGTTCACCCAGTGTCCATACAGTGTATACCACTCAGTGGTCACACTGTGATCACACCGTGTTCTCTGTGTGCGACACTGTGAATTTGGAACAAATTCATAGTGTCACGACAGTGTGAACACAGTGTGTTCACCCAGTGTCCATACAGTGTATACCACTCAGTGGTCACACTGTGATCACACCGTGTTCTCTGTGTGCGACACTGTGAATTTGGAACAAATTCATAGTGTCACGACAGTGTGAACACAGTGTGTTCACCAAGTGTATACCACTCAGTGGTCACACTGTGATCACACCGTGTTCTCTGTGTGCGACACTGTGAATTTGGAACAAATTCATAGTGTCACGACAGTGTGAACACAGTGTGTTCACCCAGTGTCCATACAGTGTATACCACTCAGTGGTCACACTGTGATCACACCGTGTTCTCTGTGTGCGACACTGTGAATTTGGAACAAATTCATAGTGTCATGACAGTGTGAACACAGAGTTGTCACAGTGTGCGTATAATAGAGATCACAGTGTTCACACTGTGTGCCACTGTGTGCACACACAGATGTATGGTCACACTGTGTGGACACTGTGATCACTATATGGTCACACTGTGCAGACACTGATTTCTGTTTCATTGCGGACCATGTGGACAAAATTTTGAGCGTCGCATAATGCAATCCGACCGTTTGTGATTCAAAACGGAGCCCGTGCGAGTGACGGGAATTGTAAATTTACAACACAGATACAGAAAGGCCTTCTTTCGTTGATTACTTCAAAATGATGGCTTGCCAGAAAGATTAATTTCACAGGGAGTTTAGTCCACTTTCTTTCAACCAAGTATGTTTTTCAACAATAATACGCCAGTTACTTTTTCGGTTGGCTGCAAATGATGGACTATAGCTTTAATGTACCATACGTATAATGGCAACGGCGCCGCATACGTGTGCTGTGATAAACGGCTTCTGGACCATTTGTTCAGGTAAAAAATACTTGGCTGGACACCATTGGTCAAGGTTATCTGGACCCTTGCCCGGATGCGAATTTTTTTTCTCCCAAACGACATCCACATATGGGTGTACGGTACGGCGTTTTGGGCTTCACTTTTATAAAAACATGAAAAGAAAATATAAAATTAGAAAAAAAAGTGAATATGAACGTTATGAAATTCGGACTTTAGGCCTATTTCCCTTTTTAAAAAAAAATCCTCAAAAGCCTCAGGTTAGAAAAGGGAAAAAAACTCGGGTGTCAAACGAGTTTGACAGAAAATTTGAAAGAATGGATTTTTTTGGCAGATTTCTGGCAGAATTCTGCAAAATGGCTATTTGACAGAAAAACATGGCAAATTTGAAGAAAAAAATTCTGATTTGTTTAAAAAAGCTCCAATCTTTTCAAACAAACCCTTGCATAATGGGACAGGTTGGTCTAGGTACTGAGGTTCACTGGGAACCGGACTTCGCCGTGACGCAACCGCGTTTTGCCTGAAATTTATGCAATAATTTCATATCATCTTTATGTGACTATAGATTGTTTATAATGTTATTTGAACCTTAATTAAGGCAATACTACAAAACTGCATGTGATTTTTAGTGTTTATAGTGTATTTCGAGTAATTCTGGGGAATGTGGCAGATTTAAATCTCACAGATTTTTGAAGCGCATTTAGCAGAATTTGTCCATGACCTTACGGTAACCCTGGTCGTTTGGGGGAAAAAAATTCGCGTCCGGGCCTGCCCTTATAAACGTTTTGCCGCGTGTTTGACCGTCACTTTGTCT
Organism: Patiria pectinifera; assembly: GCA_029964075.1. Classification (NCBI taxonomy): domain Eukaryota; kingdom Metazoa; phylum Echinodermata; class Asteroidea; order Valvatida; family Asterinidae; genus Patiria; species Patiria pectinifera. The sequence goes on along the minus strand of CM057142.1, from coordinate 9,122,078 downwards.
CTTCGAATCAGAAACATCAACCCATTTCAGTCGTTATCACGAATTCGCATGATAACTCAATTCGGGTGGTTGTAAAAGAGCAAGCGATTAGGACGGATTGCAGTACAAAATAATTTATTGCGCCCACACGCCACCTGTGAAAGTACAAGCGCCGGCCACGAGAAAAGTTCAGATATTGCGGTTGTCATCAAAAGTGGCTTCATCGATGTATTCATCATCGAACACAAAGGAGTACTGTTCATTTGACAACCAAACGCTTTGTAATACACGAACACAAATAATAACCCCGTTGCACTTACAAGATAATCGACAAAAGTGAAATCCCCTCAGCAACTACAATCAAGGGCGGATCCAGAACACAATTTTGGGGGGGGGGGGGCCAAAAAAAATTTGGTCCCCCCAAAAAGTGGGTCAAAAAAATAAAAATTTGGATTCTAGATGCTCTGTGGTGCGATCTGAGGCAATTTCTGACCACTTTAACCAATGTTTTTTTGGAGGAAAAGATGGTGGTGTACTCATTGCCTGCCTTCATTGCGATGTCACATAAAAAAAAAAAATTGGTCTCGTTTTTTTTGGGGGGGGGGCATGGCCCCCTTTGCCCCCCCCCCCCCCGGATCCGCCCTTGACTACAATGCGGTTCATTCATAAGCTGATCTCCCTCCCCAACACACACACACACACACACCCACCCCCACCCATACTGAAATTTGTATTGTACTGTTTCTTTTGGACAACTTAAATGAATGAAATAGACCGGAGACAAACTGTGTACTTTTGTTCAAACTCTACTGTCATGTTCAACAACTTTCCATGTGCTTTTTTCCCCTATAAATGCACTTGTGGGTGTTCTATTGAATTGTGTTCTCAAATGGTGTGCTGTAAGGTATTGTACTCAGGATACTACATGATGTATAATTTGAAATTCTCGTGTAGTACAGTTTTCGAGTTTGAAAGTGAAGTTTCAAAATGCTCTTAAGTTTTAACCAGAATTAATATCCTGGGCTGAAATTCGGACTTAATATCCCTTTTCTAAAACTCTTCCATTTGCGAGTAATCAACCCACCTTGGAAATGGTCCGGAAATAAGCCGCAGAATGGTGTATAACAATTTGCCAACGAGCTCAGTGTGCCATTGACAACTATTTTCAATTGTTCTTTTAGGGGCCTGTCCCGGTTGCCAATATTTTATTTACACAATAGTACAGGGTAACCATTTTTCAGGCGACTTGAATCAAGGTTATAGGATTGTAGAGCGCCGCGTCAGTAGGATACTACTTGTATAACAGCAATTTTTCTTTTCTTTTCTGATCCGAGGCTCTGGAGGATTTTTTTAAAAAGGGAAATAAAGCCCCATAGGAAAGCGCACAAGGTACCCCAGATAGTTGTGTAATAAAAAATATCGCGTCCCGGTTCAGTGGAAAAGAGCTATAGGTTGCAGGAAAAAAAAGATTGCGGGCGGCGATAGAGGGCAGTGTTTTATGTTGATAAAAATCAGCTGATGTACTTTATATGTACGGCAGCTTTTTATGCTACCCTGATGTACGGGGGAAAAGCCGGAAAATGAAACCTAATCTGTAGTTCTAGTTGTTTCCCAATTCCCATCATCCATTGTCGGATGGAGCTGGGCAGATTTGTGCATCTATCTCAAATCCAAGTTTTCCCCAATGTTCTTGAACATCGATGGCAGTGTTTGCCGTAAAAGATGATTACAGCTGGTTCTGCGGCGTCGGCGAACTACCGAAGAATTTATCGAGTGACCAGAACGACGGGGGTAATGTGACGGGGCCTGTGGGCGAAACAGACCCGTGGCTAGCACGGCTGTGCACGGTCAGTGCCGGAGGCACGGCCCTGCACGCGTTGTTTCTTCTAGCCTTCACCGTGTTGCTAGTTATCTTAGCCTTTTGTATGAAAACTGCTCATTCAAAATCTCCACAAAGATGTCCAGGGAACGGACTACGGTGGTTACTCATTATATTTCTTCTGTTCGTCCTCTCATGTTCGATAGGAGAGGGTGTTTTGTCGGATGCAACTCGGCACGATGCATCCCCAACGCAGCCATTTCTGTACTTGCCAAGCCTCAGTGCCTTAATTGCAACTTTTGCTGCAGCGTTTTACTACAATTCAATGGAGAAGCGGCAGAGATTCCAAATGACTCTTCTGTCTCTACCATATTGGAGTCTGTGCGTTATTGAACGGGCTGTAACTTTGTGGAGTCTGCTTGGGCTTGGTCTAGGAAGTGTTCAGGTTGTGCGTTTCGACTTGAATGTGTGTTTACTTGCTGCCTACTCTATGTTAATCATCCTGGATCTCCTTGCATTTAAACTTTTGGTGCGTATTTATAAGTTGTTAGGCCAAGTCAAAAACAAACAAAAATTTCTTGTTTCTGTCTGCTGGTTTTTTTTTTCAATCATACAAAAATTCGAAATTTGCAATGGTTTTCTCTTTTGATTTGTTTTGGGCACATACCGTATTTTAAATTCAGCAAAAGAGTCCAGAAAATGGCAGAATCCATCGGGGGTGGGGGGGGGGGGGTAGACGGCCACCTCCTTCCTTTTTTCAAAAAGTCCAGCTGAGAAAGTCTTTGTTTTTTACTTGGCCTTATGATGGTTACAAAGTAAACTGGTTTATTCATTGCATTCATCATAAAATTTAATATGACAAATATAAGGCTTTAAAAAGCACTCCAAGTGAGTGAAACTATTCTTGTTTACGAGATAATGAGTACATCCCTTAGGGAAAGATTTCCATATACGAAGTTCACTAATTTCCTCTGTATTTACTAACAAGCCCCCAGATAGCATTTTCATGTCATCAAAGTCAATTTGAGCAGTGAGAAAATACAAGCATTTTCTTAGAAAACACTTAGAATTTTTCAGTCCAATCTCATAGGGTTTGTACACAGGGTTGTGAGTGAACTTCGTATATGGAAATCTTTCCGAAATCACAGGTGAAAGTTTGAAAGGCTCTTGGGTTTTTTTTCTTCAAATATTTTGTTTGCATTTGTTCCGCTATTGTGTGCATAAATCTGGTGGAGAATAAGGGTCAATGTCTAATTATTGCCTGTAAAGTACATGTAGTAATCAGCATAGCACTTTGGCCGAGTTGATCATGTTGATTGTGCATGTAATGTGTATTTGCTTACATGCAGTTATGAGTATTGCCTGCCCTAGATATATGTATGTCCTTTTGATAAAGAGCAAGCATTGCAAACAAAATAAAAAAATGAGCGGGCACAATATTACAATGCAGAGTGCTCAGAGTGTTAGAAAAAACCCTAGAAGACTGATTGTCCATCGAATCAGTCACTGTACCACACCAAACCCCATTCATTTTTTGCCTGAGCACTATACCATTTTTTTTTTATCAATTGGGCAATAAATACAATGTAAAACAATGTATTACAGGTACAAATGGGTTAGAATTCTGAATGCAACTCAAATCATCACAATGAAAATGTAAATGTACAGTGGAAGTGCTGTGATATATTAAAAAAAAAAAAAGTCAGTGTATACATATAAGTCCCTTTCCCCAAAACTGAAATAGCTTTAATTCACTCAACACATGGAGCATGCTGAATGAACAGCCTTCATTGAAAGGGCCCATGCAATGTAATTTTTAATGCAATCTTTGAAAATGCACCTTTGTATCCCATTTAAATTTTTGTTTCGCCATTTTCAAGGATATTTTGGTGCCTTTTTTGTTTTCATTCTAATGCAAATTTTCATATTCAGGAGCAAAACTGTGATGTAATTCCGGGCAGAAATCTCAATGTTTCAGCACAAAAATATTGCTAGAATTTTGGATATTTTGCCGTCGTACGTTTTCTTTTCTTTAATGATTCGTTGTTGTTTCAGTACTTGGCACTACGCCAATAAGCAGACCTTCCTCACTAATGTTTTCAATGAGCGAATTTTGGGTTCACATACTTCACAATTTGAACAGAAAACCCCTAAACTTCTTCCTGAAATGACATCACAGCAACAGCACCCTGAGCTAAGTGGAAAAGTGTGGACAGTATGAAATGTTTAACATGTTTAAAGAAGTGCAGTTTTCAACAAAATTAACCAAAAAGGGATGTTAAATAGTTTTCATACATTTAAGAGGAGTACAATGTAGTTAGTTGCACAAAAATTCAGTGCATGGTCCCTTTAATCTTCAATCACGATATAAATGCACTGGAATAAGGGTTATCAAAGCATTGGGCAATGGCATTGAGGATGGAAAACTGGATGTGGTTTTTTTTATTTAGAATTAAAAATCAGTAACTCAAGACTAAACTGTAAAAATCAATCTGAATGAAATGATTTCTTTTTTATTTGCAAACTGTAATGTGAGAATCTCATTTTGGTTGTTTTTAACAATACTTGTATTATTCCTTTTTCTGTTAGATATCACACAGAAATCCGTCCTACCATCCAACGCCCACCACGGAATCAACCCAAGATGACATGTACTACGTTCAAGATGATGTCAGCGTACTGTCTCAGGTCACCCTAGCATGGTTGACCAAGCTGTTCCGGCTTGGAAACAAGCGCCCCCTGGAACGCAAAGATCTTGGCTCTTTGCCAGAAAGACACACATCTCAGGAGAACTACAAACAATTTAAAGAGGCCTTTCGGAAGGAAAAGGTGAGTTCCTGTAAAATAGGTATTTGTATAAAAACTATCGGAACCAAGGTGCACATTATTTAGTTTTTACTTCATCGTTGTAGCCAAGTGCATCAGAGAAGTTCTCACAATTCGATACAAGTAATCACTGTTCTGTGTTAATTTAGTTTATTGATGTTCAATGAATGTGTCCACGCCCCAACTATGGTATCGGTTCCAACTATAGTTGGGATCGTCCCAACTACAGTTCTATAGTTGGGCTGGCCGAACTATAGTTGGTAGTCAAGGAGGCCAGCTGCGTGCAGCGCTGCGGCAACAAGCGTACGCTAAATTGTAGGAGTCTGCATGGCGAATGCCGATGGATGTGCAGGCGTTGAGTTTTTTTCCGCCGGACAACACCTGACTTTATTATCCTCCATGGAAAATGATATGGAGGACTACACAGTGAACTCCCAGAACAAGGAAACACGTTTAAACTCAGTTTGAACAGCACTTTTTTCTTCTGTAATTTGTAATAAATATTTCTGGTGGGGTCCATCAATAAGTGGGCCATTCCAATCTTTGAATTGTGTGGTCCTAACTACGTTGCTTTGTGTAACTATAAAACATTCCCTACAGCTCTGATCACATCTGACTTTACTTGGGACCATTGAAATTAGCTATGGGTGGGGCCATCTACAGTTGGCCCACTCCAATCTTTGAGTTTTGCAGTCCTAACAAGTAACCTTGCTGTACTGTACATGCTACCGTAACATTTCGACAGCTGTGATACACGTCCGACTTTTAATACTTGGGGGACCATTGAAATTAACTGTGGGTGGGGCCCATCTATAGTTTGGCCACGCCAATCTTTGAATTTTGCAGATATGTTGCTGAACTATATAAAACACAGCTGAACAACTCATCCAACTAGGTACCACGTGGCCGGCCCTGCGGCATGCACGACGAATGGTGCCAGCGCGCGGAACACCCTGCACGTGCGTCGCAGCCTGCGAGCGTCCCAACTATAGTTGGGCCGACCCAACTGCCACACTATAGTTGGGACAGTCCCGATGCGATAGTTGGGGCGTAACAAATGCACAATAGGTGAAACGTTTGCGGTGATAGCAGAGGACCTAGAATAGAGACCCATGATTTCAGAGGACCTAGGGTATAGGAGACCCAACAGCCTGGAGGAGTGGGAGCCAGATGTCGTTGAGGTGAAAACCGATGTCTTGTGGTACCGTACTGTTTTGTGCTTGCGGTCAGAGCATACCGACCGGAACATCGAGTTTGTACATTTTTGCACCGCTGGTTCTTTTCAGAACCATTCTCGTAGTTGAGAAATTATTCCCACATGGTGTTTTCGCAAACCTTTCACCTATCAACTCGTCTCGGTTGAGGTCAGATGATAAGGCCACAGCTTGCTCTAGAAGCATTTCAATACAAAACCTCAAACCTTATGAATGCACAATAGGCTCACTCGTGTTTATCCAAGCTGTACAGAACTACTGCCCTACATGTATCTGTACCTCTGCCTTAACACTAGACACGCTAGAGGTCTATACAATTGAACTGTAACAATCCTAGACCGGAAGTCTACCCTTTGTTAAAGTTCATCCTCTGTTACTAGCATGGAGCTATATTGAATTACTTGAGCGCTTATACATGTTATAACTCGCTGTTCAAAGTGAAGCCTGCTGCAGCTGGGCGCATCCATGTTTGTGCACAAACCTACGTAAAACTCGAAATTTAGTACAGCTTTAGCACAGCTATTTGAACATTTTCATTTCTATACCAGTACTAATTGAAGCAGATCTGCCCAAAATCGAAACGCAAACAACTTTGCGTGTGTTGTACTTCCACTTTGCATTTAGAGTACATTATTCATAATTCATTCTGTCTGATTCACTTACGTTCTACAAAAACGCACATGGATTCAAAATGCCTGTGCTCAGAACAGCTTCAAATTAAGTGCCGGATCTGCGGGGGAATAAGAGTTAACGCTGTGGTATTTTTTTCTATAAATATGGGTACTAGTGACCTTACGTGTGATTGGCTTGACTACAACACTGTTACGTATCCAGGCCTGGCCCCCTGCAGTGGAGAAACCATGGTGCACGCTATAGTGCAAAGCAACTGCCCTGTGACGGATTATCTGAATAATACTAACAGCTAGCATAATGCTTCACGATAAAATTGATAGCCTGCTCCGATTGTTCTATACTTCAACTTTTCCTGGGGTACTCGAGCCCATACGAAGCAGTAGTGGCTGCGCTATACTTTGCTCAAACCTGCAAAATCCTTGAAACAAGTTTGTGAAGTCACGCTTTCAAGTATATTTTAGATTTGCTCTTAAAAAGTTTTGAATAAGTCTAAGGAAATTCCCCTTTATATCTAACATCATGTTTTTCTTTAATTAATCATCTCAAAGACTACAATAACATCTTGTGGGTATTTCTCCTTGCAGATGCCCAACAGTACTGTAGAATAAAAAAAACACTGAAATCCATGCATGCCTTTATAGAGGGTATACATTTTTTTACGTATGGGACATAGTGTGCACAAATTCTTGTACTTGCCCTTTTTACTGTTCAAGTGTGTACAGGTACTATTCCTTAATTTGATTTTAGAAAGGCGTTCCAGAGTCGTTCCAGTTTTACCTAAGATTTGAATTAAGTTCGACGTGTGAATCATTTAAAACTTAGAAGCAACAGCCTATAGGCCTATAATATTTACCACCAAATCTATTCATTTCTGAAAATTACCCAAAGAGAAAATTGTGTATACATATTAAATGCCAGTCAGAAATAAGGGCGTACACCATTTTGTTCAGATGCATTATCTGACCTCTTTTTGGTCCCACCAGGCAAATGCTACCAAAGACAAGAGAAAAGTCTCCTTGTTCCGAGTCTTTGGTCACTTTTGTGGCATCAGACTGCTGGCAGTAGGCTCAGTGAAGCTTGTGTCGGTTCTAGTGAAGTTCACAACGCCTGCAGCCATCAGGGGCATTGTGTTGTACGCCTCTGCTCACAAATATCAGGATGAAAGCGTCGTGGTGAGTTTTGTCTGACTTGACGTTGAACTTTTAAAATCTGAAACTGATTTTCAGTTGATTCTGTGGAAAAGCTGGATCGGAGAATTCAAACAAGCGTCAAAATTGCGTGCCTCAGTGGAACTGCAAGGTCTTGGGCTTGGCACTGAGAGGTTCGACTTAAAGTTTGTCTCTAGATGTAAAAAACAAACAAGAATATTTTTGAAGATGTTTTGAAGATGACTTTTTGAATGAACCAAAGGGATGTCTTCAGATAGAAGCTTTTAGCAAGAATATGCTTGCCTACAAAAATGTACTTGAACTGGACAACAACATTATTAAAAAAAAAAAAAAAACCTCTTAAGAGGACCTGACTGGGACAGTGCTCCTATAACTTGCCCTTTGTGGTTTTTTGAAAATGTGTAAAAAATGCCGTATCCTCTCTGAGTGCTCCCTGTTCGCTATTCCCCGGGTTTGCAGCATTGCTCATCACTTTGAGCGTGATCCCCGGCTACATGGCATATATACAGGTTTCTGACTAGTGCCCCTTGAACAAAGACATTGACAAAGTGGGGGACCGCCAGCATAGGGCTGGGTAGCTCAGTTGGTAGAACATTGCAACGGCAAGCCGGAGCTTGTAAGTTCAATCTCCGCTCCAGTCAATTTCTTTGTTCAACTTTCGCGATTCAGCAACTACATCTATACTTAGTGTTGCAGCAAGTGTCTTTCGAATAGAGGGCAGTACGGTGCATATAATCACTCCATGCAGTTGGAATTCATATTCATAAAATGTTCCTGTATAACACGCCCTCTGTGTTGTACAGGGACGTGTATTTTTGGACCTCATGATGTGTGTATAACAACTGTAGGCGTACACCACATTCCTGATTTTTCTTTTCTACAACATAGTTAACTTTCAGTACAACTAAGACACTTTGACGATTATTTTCTCTCATCAGCAGGAGGAGCAGCATTTCATCACAGTTAGTGAGTTCTTCTCAGACGGCTACATCCTCCTCTTTATCCTCTTTGTTGCCAAGGTTACCCACGTCTTATGCATCCGGTCAGTCCAGTACTACTTGACTGTACAAGCCATTCATACAAGAATAGCCATTCAGGTAGTTACCTTTGTAACTCTAAATTGTAAACTTTTTACTTTTATTTTTTCAATCACAACCTATGGCACCCCCTAATGGGCTTCCCTTCAACACTCTTTGGCCCATTTGAAGACACTCTGTAGCGCTCAACATTTTTTACAACAGACGATTGGTTAAAACCGGGGCCAATTTCATAGAGCTGCTTATGCAAACAATTTGTTTAAGCACAAAGAAAGTTGCTTAATATAATCAGGTTACCGGCCCAAACGCCATGCAATGTACATGAACATTGCTTGTGACTGGTATTTAGCTATTGTTTACTTAGCATAAAAGCGAGTGGCAGTTTTGACGGGTAACCTGATTATATTAAGCTTGTTTTTTGGTGCTTCAGCAAATTTTGTGCTTAAGCAGCTCTATGAAATTGGCCCCTGAGTTTGCGTGGTTCTGAAAACAGCTACATTTTGTAGTCAACTCGACATTTTCATTTCACAAAGGGTGCTACCGCAGTCGGCAGACCCCGTCCAGTCAAAGGATGGTGCCGTGCTGAACCCACTTTGCCAGCCAAATGATTCTCAATGCTGTTCTATACGCTGTGCTGAATTAAAAGAAAATAAAGGCACATTCATTGAGTTCTGCACAGCAGTAGCACAGCGTTTAGAACAGTTGGAAGACAGTTTTGGAAAGGATTTGCAAATTGTGATTTGTGTTACATATCAGAGTTATTACTCAAGGGGCTTTAAACTCAGGCAGAAGAGTGATCTCAATTTGAATCGAAACAGAGCCATCTAGAGGTGGAAGACAAAGTGCCCAAATGATGATAAACATCACAGGGAAAAAAAAACTGGTGTCATAATCGAAATGCAATCAGCATGGCATGAGCAGCAAAGTAGTGCATTATTACATCTGATTATTATGACACTCATGTACATGTGGTGGTTTAACCAACAGGGTATGGTGTACGATAAATCCCTGCGTCTGTCACTTGGAGGGGGCTCCAACAGCGGCAACACGGCGGGAAAGCTCATCAACTTCATGTCCATCGACCCTGCTAACCTTCAACAAATGTTTATGGAGTTCCACTCGATACTGGCCACAGTTTTATCGGTAAGTTCCAACGTTCATGACAGATACCTAATGTTTGTTATAGTGGAGTCCTCTATAACGTGGTGCACTTTTGCCCAAAGTTCCTCATGCAGACTAATGTTGAGCACCGGGTCAGGTTGACCAAGCCTAACTAATCGAAACAGAATACCTGACCCAACAAAAATTGAAGGGAAAACCGACCAGAACCGATACGACCCGTAGGAATTTTCTAAAGTTGACAAAAAAGATTGTGATTTTCACTCACTTATGCAACTACATGTTTGTCAGAGGTTTTTTTTTCGGCGCATTTTAAAAGGTACGCTATACACCCCATTGGAAGTAGGAGAATTGCATCAGAATGCCTTTTCCCAGTGTAACTACATGTATTATAAAAAGTTTGTAAAATCAAGATTTTTCAAGAAGAGATATTTAAAACTCCGCGGACTTTCACTTCCTGTGAAATTTCGGGTAGAACCTTTAATCTGGCAAGGTGCTTGGGTAGAAAATGAAAGTTCACCACATTAGGGGCTGTGACACATCTGACGACATCAACATACTGTGACTTGCCTCAGAATTGATTCAATCAGGCATGAGCACAGGGGCCAACTTACCACACCAACCTCCTTTCTATAGACTCTGTGTTCTCAACTGTATAACCAGAGTTTGTTTGACCTTTGACGTCAGATTACGATCACCATGGTGCTGCTGTATCTCCTCCTTGGTTTCTCGGCCCTGATTGGTGCTGCCTCTCTCTTCCTAGTGATGCCTCTGACTGCACTCGCTGGCAGAGGCATGTCCAAATTCCAGAAGAAAGCGCTGGTAAGTTCATAGTAAGGCTGCATTCAAATTACGAGGCTATGGCTGTCATTATACACACATGTGGAAAGTGGATTCAGCCACTCATTGTAGCCAGCCATAGTCGTGTCATTCAGACGCAGCCACAGTCACATTGAATGTAGCAGTGGGTTCGAGTCCCACCCGAGTGATTTTTTCCAACTTTCACTCGGGAGGTAACACACTGGGTAGACAGGGTTTATACGTCGGTGAAGGGAAAAACCAAATTTGATTTACATCACGCGGACGCAAAATTCCATAGTTAATTGGGTACCCGCTGCTATGTACATCAGATTGGAACCAGCCAACCGATCCTGTAGCTTGGTGGTCGAGTAGTAAGACATCTGCACTAGAAAGCAGGAGGTCGTGGGTTCGAGTCACACCCGAGTGATTTTTTCCGACTTTCACTCGGGAGGTAACACACTGAGTATACATTGTTTATACGTCGGTGAAGAGCAAAAACCTAATTTGATTTACATCACCCCGACGCAAAATTCCATCTTAGGAATAGTCTGTTTCTTTGTTATTCGTGTATCAACTCATTTCGAGATGTACCATGATGATGAAAAATTTGCACTGCTTCGGCAAAGTGCGGTTTCTAAAATGTGTTTTCCATGCTCAGCCATAGTGAGTTTAGAAGTGACATGAAGGGGGTTGTGGAAAAACCTACATGTGCCTTCCTATTTTTCAGGATGGAACACAACTCCCTCGGCATTTTTGCTAGAATGCAACCTCAATCCTGCGAAATCCTCCGTTATTTCTTGAATGGGGTTTCTTGAAGGGTGACCACTACCTCAATCCTGCAAAATCCTCTGGCAATCACTGTCAGTAAGTTTTGGCAGAGCCAATGACATCCTGGAGAAGTGCGGAGGATTTCAAGTATAATCTAGGCCAAAATAAATTTATGCATGGCTGAGCATAAACAACACAAGGTCTGGCCCAAGACCCTTGACACATTGCATCATCCAAAACCAGCCGCACATTTCACTTTATTCCCCCTTTTCTTGGGGGATGAGATTTAATCCCAAGAAATGTACTATGCACATCACTAGAAACAGATCACCAGGAACTACATCTTACAACATGATGGGTGTACAGTTAGAGGAAACAGACCAGTGCCAGTATTTGGGTATATTCCTCCAAAAAGACCTCCGATGGAACAAGCAAGTCCAGCATGCATCTGCCAGGGCCACAAAAATCCTGAATTTCATCAGAAGAAATTTTCATCATGTCTCATCCTCCATCATAGAGAGGTTGTATCTTACCCTTGTTCGACCGCATCTTGACTACGCTACGGCAGCATGGGACCCTCACACTTCCAAGAACATCAAAGAACTAGAAAAAGTCCAGAAGAGAGCTGTAAGGTTCGTTTCAAACACCTATGGACGTGACACTAGCATCTCTGCTATCATGAAAAATCTGGATTGGACAACTTTGGAAGAAAGAAGAAAACAGCACCGCATCTTTTGTTTCTTTAAAATCCTGAATGGGCTAATGGACATCGACTATACCAAATACATCACCCCAAAAACTGGAAGATCACGAAGAGGACACAATAGACAGTTTCAACTCAACCAGGCCAGGACCGACACAGATGCATCCTCATTTTTTTTAAGAACACTTAAAAACTGGAATGACCTCCCGGACTCAACGGTGGCGCTTAACAAACCAGACTCCTTCAAGAATGCGCTTAGTGACAAAATCTAATCATGACCACTCTCACCACACCACACCTCCAGTTTAAATTCCCTAGATGGAATATTTCGGAGGACCACCAACCAAGTACCAAGTACATTTTTGCTCTATCCTCAATCCTGCAAAATCCTCCATTTTTGCAAAGAGGATTTTGGAGGATTTAGGAAGGTTAGGGTTAACTGAGACTTTTGGGTGTCCAACTCAGCTAAAGCCTACCCCTTTTTCTTTGTTTTCATTACGTGCATACAGCTTTTCTCCGACAGTCGCCTGAAGTACTCTAAGGAGTTGGTGCAGGCAATAAAGCTGGTCAAGATGTATGGTTGGGAAGATGTTTTCTGTCACACTGTTGAGTCCGTCAGGAAGCAAGAGCTTTTGGCCAATCTTGTCAGAAGTATTTGCTTTGCCTTGACCAGTAAGTTGATAATCTGTATTCTCTCTCCCATTTTTTTCAATAGCCATGTCCAAAAAGTTTGCTTGCCACTTTCATAACGTTCTGACAGGTCTCTCTCAAATGGCATCACTTCCGACATATTGTCACGTGCATCGGCATTTGGGCGTCAAATGTTTGTGACGCGCATCTGCTGCACTGTATTTGGAAGAATTTTCGAGCAACATCCGCGCGTGTTTAGAGCATGTTGCACACACGCACTTGATGGCGTTAAACTCGCAGTTGTGATTTTCCTACGATGATGGCTCTCTATGAGAGGGGTCAATATCAACAAAAATTTGAGTTTGACAAAATGCTGAGGTAGATTACTCATTTTGTTTGGTAGATTTCTCCTCACCCTTTTTGTTATTTTATCCAATATTTTGTTTCTTTTCTGACAGCCACAATAGCCTCAGCTGGACCAATTCTTATCACCCTGGTTGTAAGTTCACATTTGTTGTCTTTGTAAAGTTCTTTACTCTTGGCCCTCCATTACTGAGGAATCATTATAGTCTTGATGATGCTTTTTTTATATTTGATATTGAAATTGAGGACTTCTTCAAATGCACATGTAGCTTTTGATAGGATAGATATTGTGTAGATATGTTTTAGTTGTTCTCTATGCAGGCGCGGATCCATTGGGATGGGGTTGCTCCCTGCTCTGACCAAAAAAAAAATTCCAACATTTATAGAAATAATAATTATCTATATGTCAGCTTGTCTGCAACAATTGGACATTAACAAATCTGATGGTCCTGAACCCCCCCCCCCCCTTCTCAGCAAAACTTCCTGGATCCGCCCTGGGATGATACAAAATAGTTCGATTTTTATGGAGTCAACTAATTTTCCAGATAAGGTGCAAGATCAAGCAGTGACCGAACACCAGTTCATTGAATGGGAGGTTTGCGGTAACACCATGTGAATGATATTTCTTAGAGAGTTGTGTTCTTCTGCCAACTGGTTCTTCTCAGAACAGGGTTCGAAATAAGCGGTAGCCCGCTAGCCAAATGCTAGTCAGAACAGCGGCGGGCTAGTCAAACTATTCCTTAAGTAGCCCGGCTGGCGAGTCAAACATTTTTGGGATACAGCAAAGATGGAAGGATAAGAAGGGAAAAAAATGCGGTTAGTGAAAATGCCCGCTGGCTAGTTAACAGTCTGTTTCAGTAGCCTGGCTGGCTAGTGAACAAAAACGTTAAGGTCGAACCCTGCAGAACCACACAACTCGCACAGAGATATCGTTCACATGGTGTTACCGCAAACCTCCCATTCCCCTAAAAGTCTTATCAGTCACCAGATGTTAACTAAATAGTTACAGGGACTTCTTGCTTTTATGCATGATGCACTGTCAGTGCTCTTCAACACATTCGATTGTTTTTTTTCTCGTGACAAGTTTTCAGTGTGCATTCTAATGAAAACAAATTCTATTTTGGGCATCTGCAATCCATAAAAAACAACACTTACTTTGAGTTGAGATCCGCTCTGCCAGTAGATTGGTTTCTGTCCCCATATTACTGTTTCTGAAAGGGAGGCAGAAACCAGTCTTCCCTGTCGGGTCGCAAGGAGGCTAGATATTAAAGTCCTAAATCCCATGTAAAAGTTAATTTTAATGGGAATGTACAGCATTAATTGGCTTTTGCTGTAATTTTCAGAAATGAACTATTTGAGGGGCTAGTGTAATAGATCAAATATTGTTACACTGACATGTTTAAAGTTTTGAAAATGCTGGAAAAACCAAGAAAAACAAAAATGTTAAAGTAGTCTGGTTCCAAGACTCCACTAAAGATAAAATGGATCAATTTATAGATGCCAGAAAATTGTAAGGTAAGGGAACCAGTCTAGCTGGCCTGCACCCGTTCATGAACATGTAATCAATAGCAAACAAAATATGGACTGAAAAAAGGTAAATTTGGAACAGTAGTTGAAAAATAGTTGCCATAATTTTACAGGATGCTTTAGACTGTCATTTACCAACATCCTAGTCAGGTATTTTTGTAAAAACTTTGTAGTTATATTTTGTGATGTTTGCAAATCTTGTATATTCCCCTTAAAATTCAATTTACTGACAGCATGTATCTGAAACATAATTGAATTAAAAGCAAGGCCGAATATGTTATATGTGACCTGTCAAAATCAGACTTTTCTGGGCATAAGGTCAAAATTGAGATTTTTTACATATTGTTAAATATGTATATTTTCCTTTTAATAGGTGGTTTTATTTTTGAAAGCGGTCATTCCTGGGCAAAGTATGCTATTTTGAAGTTCATCACGTCGAAAAGTAGAAAACGAAGAAAATCACAGTTAAAGTTCAGGGTCTATTTTACGACCTGTTTCAAGTGACATTTCTTTAACTGATGTACCTTAACAAATCATCGAAAGTACAATATTTAGAGTTCAAATTAGGGTTTCAAACATTTATAGTATATTTTAGCCATGTTCAAGATCACAAATATGCAAAAATTAGAAAATAAAAAAATCACCCCCTTAGCATTTTTTTACCCTAAATCAATTTCAACCTCTGCCCACAAGCATCCGCTTTTGACAGAACAGGTCACATATACTGTCCTTAATCCCATAAAATGTAAACGTTATCAACTCATTTTCCTTGGTCTTACCACCATCAGTCCTTTGGGACCTACACTCTCCTGTCTGGCCAAGCGCTGACTCCTGAGGTGGCCCTGCCTGCATTGTCTCTCTTCTATCTGTTTGAGAGTTCCCTCTTCTACTTCCCATTTTACATCTCGTATATGGTGACCGGCGTCATCAGCACGCGCAGGCTGCAGGCATTCCTGACGAGTACAGAAGTCGAGGGGCCGGCCGGCACAAGTCGCAAAACTCGCAACGATGCCACACATGATGTGAGTTGGAACCACTGACCTCTATACTAACTAGATTGGCCCTGAAGCCACCGTCTGCCATATTGGGTCACCCATGACACACTTGCAATGAAGGCAAGTTTTTAATGAGTGGGTGGTATGGATTTTTTTCAAAGTTAAGATGGCAAAACTAAAAACTCTTTTTTTTCTGACCATCCTTTGAGATTTAGGCAGTCATATACCGAGGACTAGCCAACATCCAGAGAATAATTGATTGTTAGGAAAATTTATGCTTTAAGTGGAACGAGTTACCCTGCGGAACGATATGAATGTATGTTCTGGCATGAAGCTTTTGAGATCACAGATGGCCAAACCAATGTGCAGCAGCCAGTCCAGTTAGTATAGCCGTCAGTGATTAGATCGAGCCTCTCCTCGACAAACACAGTGTGGTCCAAAAAAGGAACAATTCCGTATCGTGGTCATTCCCTGTAGTTCTTCTTCAGTCGCCACTGCTCACTATAATTGTATTTATAAACATTTTAGTCGGCAAAAGGGATATTCGTTACAGCAAAACATTTGGTAGAACAGGGTTTGTTTTGGCAAAGTTCTACTGTATATCTGCAGATTTGATTGTTCAAATGCAATTAAGCTGTAGAAATTTGTTTATCTCTTGCACAAGGTATAGAAACAAGAAAGAAGGAATTTTGTGCGTGTTAAAAGTGGAGAAATCTGTGCTCATTAAATTGCCAAAATTCAGTATTGTTCGACTTGGAGTTTCATCTTGAAATGAACTTATCACAAATCCCTCTGTAAAACTGTACATCAGAAAGA
The DNA here is from genome assembly GCA_029964075.1 of Patiria pectinifera. NCBI lineage: Eukaryota > Metazoa > Echinodermata > Asteroidea > Valvatida > Asterinidae > Patiria > Patiria pectinifera. The sequence continues at coordinate 9,105,679 of CM057142.1, read as the reverse complement.
TACATAAAGTTACGTGGTTTGCATCTAAAGGTAACAAGTTCTAAGAATTAGCCAATTAGACATGGCAGAAAACTGGATGTATGAAGATGTTAGGTGTAACATATTTTTCTTGTTGACTTGCACTTTTAACATGGCAGGATTTAGAAGTCAAGTTTAAGCCCCTGGGTGGATCTCCAGCATCTGGTGGGACACCTCGTGGGACCAATGAGAGATCGGAATCCAACAGTGGAGCAATCAATGGGAACGGACTGCAACTAGAAGTACTTGGAAGGAATGGTAATGGCGGAGTATCCACAGAGCATTTGCCGTCGGGAGTAGCAGTCAAGGTACTGTAGCGTACGCCCAGTGTCGCAAAACACCAACAAGGGAGACAAAAAACAACAGGCTTTCCAACTCCATCTGCCACACTGGCTTTCCTTTCCAAAACAGAAGTGATCAATAACAATTTGAAAAATGTATTTAACTTCAGTTTTCTCAGCCCTGATTTAATTGATAAATCAGGCCAGTCACTTCCTGAAAGAATTGACATATTTTGTTTGAGCTTATTTCCAGGTCTGTGCCATTGGACAATGGGGGAACGAGGCAAGCACGTCCATAGGCCAAGCAACATTTATACCCAAAGTCTTCTAATACTTGCGATGTTCAGAAAACAAAATCCTGTGGCCAATACAGTACAATAATTTTGATATATGTGATGCGATCGAGTTACATGAGTCGTTTGTCGACCCTGGTCAAAAAAAAAAATTGTTCCAGATTTGAAAAGAGCACAATCTCAGCATTACTGCTGTAAAACCGCATGCTGCATGGTACCATCTTTAGTTCAAAAATTATGGAAGTCGGAACACCAAGAGATGTGATGAAGTGATGCGATGAAGTCTGTAGTGGCCCTATTTTGGCCTGTATCCCCAAATAAAAATTCCCGACAAACGACTCATTCAGCTTGATCGCATCACATATTATTTATTCATCACCTATACATAATTGAATGCTATAAAACCACTTAAAATGATTTTACATTTGAAGTATTTTTGCTTTGCTAATGTGGTAATCAGTCTCTGTGCAGGACAACAAAGGTTTTGTGAGTCAGACGTTTTGTTGTACGACATAATTGGGAGATACATGTTGCTAATGTCAAATACGTCACCTAAGAACACTTAAAAATTGGAATGACCTCCCGGACTCAACGGTGGCGCTTACCAACCCAGACTCCTTTAAGAAAGCTCTTAGTGACAAAACCTAATCTTGACCACTCTCACTACACCACACCTCCAGTTTAAATTCCCTAGATGGAATATTTCGGAGGACCACCAACCAAGTACCAAGTACCTGTTGAAATTTAAGGGCGAAATCTAGAAGGGGCAATCACCTTTTTAACAGATTGTGTCACCTTTTTGTCATTTCAGATTGAACATGGCACTTTCTCATGGGACTCAGAGTCTGATGCTGTTCTACATGACATCAGTGTTAACATACCAAGTGGTAGGTATTCACATAACATGATGATGTTAATAAGGCCAAATAAAAAAACATGTTTCTCGTCCGGGTTTTTGAAAAAAAGGAGGAAGAGGGGCTTCTTTTTTTTTTTTTTTTTTTCAAGATGGCCACCATTTAAAAAATTTCCTGCAACCGTTTGTGTTTCCACTGTTCAAAAACACTTTTAAAATGAAAGACAAGTTGGACAAGAGAACTGAACATATTAACAGTGTCATTTAGAGTTGTATATTGGTCTACAATTTCGCAAGTATTTATTTTCCGATGAATTTGTTGACTTTTTCGGTGTTTTTTTACTGCATTTTTCAAAAATAAAAAATAATAGAAAAATCCAGGTGGCCTCCAAAAATGAAGCGGGTGGGGACGAGAAACATGTTTTGTTTTTTTACTTTGCCTTATGTCAAGACATATTAAACAATACTATTGGGGGGTTTGTGTGTGGTTTGGGAGCTTTGTATTTTTTTGATACGTGGTACTCATGGTAACAGGGTTCCCAGTCACTCTGGAAATCAGGGAAATAACCTTGAAAATTAGTTCCCATTTTGCCAGTCAGGGAAAAATCAGGGAATTTGGGAAAAACACCAAAAATAAGACAGATACTCAGAAGGGAAAGCTTTTCAGGAGTTTGGCGTATGTGCATCTTGTTGCTTGTGTCACGTGTCCAACTTGTGTCCATTGACTGACTGGCTAAGTGGTAGGTATTCACGTAACATGGTGATGTTAATTAGGCCAATTTAAAAAAAAACATGTTTCTCGTCTGGTTTTTGAAAAAAAGGAGGAAGAGGGGCTTTTTATTTTTTATTTTTTATTTTTTTCAAGATGGCCGCCATTAACAAAATTTTCTGCAACCGTTGGTGTTTCCACTGTTCAAAAACACTTTTAAAATGAAAGACAAGTTGGACAAGAGAATTTGGGAAAACACCAAAAATAAGACAGATACCCAGAAGGGAAAGCTTTTCAGGAGTTTGGCGTATGTGCATCTTGTTGCTTGTGTCATGTGTCCAACTTGTGTCCACTGACTGACTGGCTATGGTATACATGTATGACTTTACGATAGAGGACAGACACACAAAGGGAGAACGAAAGATCCTTTCAGTTCTCGCACCTTGGGTCTTTTGTTGAAAACGGTCCTCGATGGTATGGTTATGTGCTTATAGGCTCTGGGAGAGTGTTATATAACAGGGACAAAGGGAAACACAAAGCATTGTCCTCGAGCGTATAGAAATTCACAACTGTGTGGCTTTTCCAGTGTTTATGCAATTTGAATATCAAACATTTCTCCAGACAACAATAATAGGCTGTGCTACTTGTACCTCTTGACTTTCCAGCAACCTTCTTAAAGTGAAGATATTTCTCATTTTGGAAATTTCTTGGTGAAGTATCTGGAAAAACTCAAGGAATTTTGTTTTCATATAAAGTGTTCGAAACCCTGCGGTAAAGAGTGAAGGAGGGTGGGAATTTCCACCACTTCCCTGCTGCACTGTTTCCATGACCTCTGACCTTAAACTGTGATATTTTCAGGCAAACTGACAGTCATTATTGGTAGCGTGGGAAGTGGCAAGTCATCCCTTCTCAGCGCCATGCTTGGCGAGATGACAACGCTGAGCGGCCACGTTCATTTACGAGACAGGTAACAATCTGTATTTGTAAGCAAATGAGGAGCGAATTTATTACACAAATTTATTACGCCATTTTGGTAACAAATAGTTTAAAAATTCATGTTCATTGAAGCAATTCACCAACCTCACTTCAATATAAAATGTACATGTCGTAAAACTTTAATTTCTGAATTTAAACAATATGTTGATAGTGGCGTAGCCAAGTTGGGCGTGGGGGGGGGGGACCCGTAAAAAACACCCCGCCCAACAAAAAACTAGAAATTTGTTAGTCCTATAAGTGACCATGGTTAACAAGTTAACAGAAATTTTGCCCCCTCCCACATTAATATATACCATATGGTTGGAAGCCTGGGATTCCCAGGTACCCTATATGGCCTATTTCGAAATACATGCCCCGCTGACTAAGTTAGGTCAATACTAATGTTTACTGCCTTGTGCCGATGAATTTGTCAAAAAAATTTGGAGCTGTCAAAAATTTGTTTAAAATCCCTTTTGAAATTTTGACTTGAGAATAGTTGAAGTGTGATAGTGTGAAGCGCACGGTAAATTGTCATTTCTCGATCACCTTCTCTGTGAATCTAATTAATCATGCTTGATTAGATTTACCGGTTATAAATTACTGAACATGATTCTGCAATGTTTTTTTGTGTTTCAATGCACGAGAGCTGCAGATTCAAAGTTTTCATCTGATGCTGCCGTTTTCAATTACTTTTTGCATTGATTCCTGATAACCAAGTGTACAGTGTGTACATGCACAGTGCGCAAGCTGCAAGGACAGAATGATTGATTATGGTTACTATGTGCACATGGATGTGAATCCGTTTGCATGAAAATCTTTCAAATGTCTCATTATTTGTGGATTTTATTCAGCGAGGTAGCCTACACGGCTCAGACACCATGGATCATGAATGCTTCAGTAGGAGACAATATTACCCTAGATTGTAACATGGACGACGCAAGGTATGTATGAATGTACGATACATACCAGCAATCCAGCAAATGGAAACATGCATTGATGACGTACGTTCTTGGATGACTCACAACTGGCTCAAATTCAACGATGAAAAGACCGAATTTATCATCATAGGTTCACAGCAGCAATCGTGCAAAGTTCATGTTCCATCCATAAGGGTTGGTGATTCAACCATCATGCCATCAAATCAAGTCAGAAATCTCGGCATTATCTTTGATTCATCTCTATCCATGGAACCTCACCTTACGTCAATCTCTAGATCAGTCTGCATGTCGATCCGTAACATCGGACACATACGAAAATATCTTGACAAACACACAACTGAAATACTTGTTCACGCTTTCATCACCTCCAAAATCGACATGGGCAATTCACTATTGTATGGCATTAACCTAAAATCAACTAAACGGTTTGCAGCGACTACAAAACATCAGTGCCAGACTAATCTCTCTCACTAGTAAACATTCTCACATCACTCCTGTATTAAGAGATCTCCACTGGCTTCCAGTATCATACAGAGTCAAATACAAACTCGGCCTATTCGTGTTTAAAATCATCCACAACAAAGCACCGGAGTATCTCATCGAGCTCATCCACCCGTACTCAACAGCACGCACCGGACTCCGCTCCAGTGAGCTCATGATGCTTCACGAGCCCAGGACCTCCACTCTTTGGGGTGACAGATCCTTTACTGCAGCGTCAGCCCAAGTGTGGAACCAACTCCCTCTGGCTATCAAATCATCTCCATCCATCACAACATTTAAGACAAACATAAAATCTCACCTGTACAATCAAGCTTACTCTCACAACACATAATCCTAACTTGACTTTCTCCTCAAGCGCCATGAGCGCCTTTTTTTAGGCGGATACCGGCGCTTTACAAATGTTATTAATATTATTATTATTATTATTATTATACTTCAGTTATCATCATCTTTTGTCTCAACTCTGGATACGTACACTACCTTAAAAAAGTTTGAGTGAAAGTTTCATCATTTTCTTGTAAAACTCAGAGTAACAGTAGCTAATGAGAGAGTCAAAAGCATGTTTCAATGACAAGCAGAGCAATTTATTAATGTAAGCAAAAGTACATGTATCCAGACCATGTTGGAACAAGATACATTTTTCTTCAACCCTTACTCCCTAGGCATTTTTGCCAGGATGCAACCTCAGTCCTGCAAAATTCCCCAACTGCCTCCATGTAAAAATTGCATACAGCCTCAAACCTCCGTTATTTCTTGAACGTGGTCCTTGGAGGGGTGACCACTGCCTCAATCCCGCAAAATCCTCCAGCAATCACTGTCAATATGTTGAGGCAGAGCCAGTGACATCATGGAGCAGTGCGGAGGATTTCAAGTATAATTTAGGCCTCAATTTCTGCATGGCTGAGCATGAACAACACAATGTCCGGCCCAAGACCTTGACACAGTACATGTACATCTCCAAATCAGCCACAAATTTTTGCCATATAGCCTCATCGGTCCTGCAAAAACCTTCATTTTGCAAAGAGGATTTTAGAGGATTTGGGAAGTTTATAGGGTTAAGAATATGGACTCATGAAAGGATACAATTAATTATATGTATATTGTGTGAGATAAGATTTGAAGGTTTGGTGAATGAAGCAGTGGAAGTTAGTTTGCAGTTGCATGATCTGGCAAATCTCTTTGGTGAGTTTGTGAGGTTCTGAAAAGTACCGGGGTAATTAACCTCAACGTTTGGGACAGTGGACCAACTGAGCTTCAGAGGGTTTGTAGCTGATAATTGCTTAGCACAAGCACTCGCTAAGCCACATTTTCTGCTTACCAGCTTCATTACATTTACCACAGATATTTGAAGGCATGATGGCGACACACAATGACACGGCACACAACAGCGGATTCAGACAGCATTGAAAGTTTTTCAACTTTATGTGACTTCACAAATTTGCATTCAGGATCGCATTTGCATTGAGTATGAGCCAGCCCTGAGACAGGTTTTGTTATTTGGCTTACTTTAGATACCAAGAGGTGATAGCTGCCTGCGCACTGCAGCCAGATTTGGAGCAGTTTCCGGCCGGAGATCGGACCGAGATCGGAGAGAAGGGAATAAACATCAGCGGTGGCCAGAAACAGAGGATCAGTCTGGCCAGGGCACTGTATTCCAACAAAACTACTGTTATCATGGTAAGCCTTGCCTCTGTAGTTAAGCCGCATCTGAATTTCATGGCTATATACTGCCAGCCGTAGTACGTGTCTATGGCTTCAGCAGCTCCCATAGGGGCATACATGTAATTGCAAGCCTTAGCCAAGTCATTGATTTGCAGCCTTAGGCTGTACACTTCCGTTGTCAAAATGGCGGCGCCCAGTGAAACTGTGTGGCAAGCAGCCTCCCAAATTTTTGAAGAGTTATGAATGTCTAGTGAGTGTGAAGTTTCACCAGCGATATATGTGATCCTTGAGAACATGTGGAGGGTTTCTCAAGGATTATCCCACAGCTGTAAAACATTAATAAACCTACCCGATGAGCAACATCTTTTGTTGTCAGGGCAAATTTGAGCCCCGACGCATAACATTTAAAGTTGCGTCGGCCATTTTGAAAACATTTTTGCTACATTCATCAGCGTTGATGGCTCACAATCTGTTCCACACAAACGTTCGCAAACATGCGCGACATTTGCAGGCGTTGAACGCAACCCTGGTTTAGACTAATGTTCCAAAGTTGTGCAAAACTAAAAGGTATTGGAACGACTCAGGTGGATCTAAATAGAATTTGATTTTCAACAGGTGAACTTGATGTACTCGTTTTCCGTGGACAGGACTCTGAACAGGCATGAGGTTTTTCAGACTTTTGTCTGAACTTAGACCTTTTAAATCCGAGAGAAAGACATTATCAGTATAAAAGAAATAGCATCTTTCAGATTTTTCATCCAATTTTTGGTCTTGGGCGGTACAGAGACTAATAGGTTAATTGTAATTGTTTGCCACAGGATGACCCACTATCGGCCCTGGACGCTCATGTGTGCCGCCATATTGTGCAGCAGGGCATTGTGGGATTGCTATCAAGGAATGGACGTACGGCCGTCTTAGTGACCAACCAACTGCACTTGATGGAGCTGGCTGACCATGTAAGGACAAACAATTGAACACAACATTTTTTTAGTCCAAATTAATTTATTATTGATTCTTGCTGTTGAACATGTATAACAAGTTTTAAAATGAAATTAAAAAGTAGGCATTTGCAGACCAAGCCATTATATTGGTTTTTGGATTCAGTAGATCATAACGTTTTCAAAAATGTATAGTTTTGCTAATCCCCATAAAACCCCAACGAAAATACATTGTGAACCCGACTATTATGGAGCCTGTGGATGTGAGGGACACATTGCTTGTGTGCAGTGGTTGGGAGCAAAGTATATATATGCACAATTTATTTTCTGAATCTGCACAAACCCTGTATCATCTTCTCATGAAGACAAAGTATATAGCAGACATTCAGACATTCCAGTCTCTTCTAACCAAGTGAGGGGGTACTTGTGTTTGAAGTCCATAGTATCTTGGTGATCTGTTCTTTAATCTATGTCACAAGAGGGAGCACTGCATTTAATGCGCCACTGCAGTGAATGAGAGTGGCAACAACCCTCGACCATTTTCAAATGTGTGTGCTCATCCGCTGCAGATGATTTGTGCCGTGGCATTTTTTAACTGTCATGACACGCTCAAGTTGCATATGTTGTACTTGGGCTTGCCAGATCACAGGACATGCAGCAATTGCTTGATCAGTCACAGACACTTAAAAATTTCTTCTACTTCCCCTGCCATGCATTTGTATACAGACTAGTTAAAAACAGTCAGATCACATTCGTGTAAACACTGTGACTAGTCAAATTCCATCAACAGACAAGATAACTGGTGGGTACAGCATTATCAGTCACCTCCAGTCAAAGCATATGGCTATAACAAGGGATTTTTTAACTGTTAATAACTGTCACTTGATTGATTTTGACTGTTGTGGTGGCATACACATGTAGCTGACTTTGCCAGCCAGAGAGGGAGGGTTAATTTCTTTTGTTCCTGATAACATGCTAAAGGTGAATTCAAATTTAAATGCAAACATCCGAAATGAAAATCAGGATGCTCCTTGTTGTTCAGGCGACTAAGGTTGAAACGGGAAAACCACCGACATAGGAATCACATTATTTTGTGACTTCATCATCTCTCATAGGTCCTTGTGATGATCAATGGTAGAGTTGAATTACAAGGAACACCGCAGGAGATCGGTGCCGAGGATTTTCATACCAGTCCCTCCTGGTCGCAGTTACTCCAGCCAATCACCAATCATCAAGACCAAGTGGACGATTCGGAGCGGTCATCTAAAGATGAGCCACCTTTGGCAGACCAGTGCAGTGACATCGCAAATGACATCAAGAAACCGGGTGTGTTAATTACATTCCATTTCCTACCTTGTAGCTATGAGAGAGCACAGTTTTGGAAAAAAAATCATCCAAAGCGCATACATGCACACGTGTGTTGTTTGAGCAGAGGGAAATGAAAGGCTCATTTTACCACTGGGGCAGATTGCAATAACCGGTCTTAAAGCTGTCTATGTGTTTGAGACAGTCTCAAAGCTCTGGCTGTCAGTCAGTCTATAAGTTAGACCATTGCAATGACACGGTCTAAGTATTAAGACAGTCTTAAAATAGTTAGCCTGGGTAGGGCTGGCTTAAAATGGTCTATAGTTGGGATTTTTGGAATTCATTGGTGTGTTGAATTATTCTTTCCTAACATGTTTTTTTTCTCAGTTGATGGCAGTGTGTGATAATCTTTAAAAAAAAAAAGAATACTGCTTGGAGGGAGGATTTTCCAGGATAGAAGGAATCTTCTAGAAAAAAAATGTAATGACACTGAGTTGTACTGCAAATGCAATATTCTCTCAAACAAAAAATCTTGGAATTGACAGATATGATTTCGCATGATTTGAATCACATAAACCGGCCTACAAAAAAATGTTTGCAGTCTCTGCGGTATTTGCTCGTAACTATGGAATGTTTGTTTGTGAATCATTACTCTAAGCGGGCTTTGTAAAGACCAGCTTATTGCAATGGGCTAAGTTTGGTGTCTTAACCAAGACCGTCTAAGAGCAATAGCAGGCTAAAATCGGACTGGTTTAGCCAGCCGACTTAGACCAAGTTATTGCAATTCGCCCCTGGTGTGTTTCAGCTTGGGATGTACGAGAAAGAGGGCACTTATTATACCTGCGAGAGCCACATGGACGGGACACGCTGCATGCGCGTACTGGCTCGCTCGTGTATATAAGTGTAAAATACACACGGCTAATTTCATTCTGAACCTGCACAAAGCCATAGCCTTTTCGCATGAGCTTCAGGCGTTGTAGGCAATGCATTCAAATGTCACTTCCATTTGTCTCTTGTAACTCGCCCTTCATTACTGTTGAGAGGGGTACTTGTGCAGGGAGCCCATTGGTGTGCCTCCGTTCAAATATTGCCACACTTACTTCATTGAGTTTATTCACATGTAATAAAATAACCTCATTTGGTTCTTGTTTGGACTGCAATACCTTTGGAATTTTAGTGTAAAATCTCCTGAAATCAGTGTCGGTCTGCAATAGATGCAGAAATTGTGAAGCGTTTAGGAATTACAAAACCTGGTTTATCCGACATTTGTATGTCCGATGCTCCATCCAATTTAAGAAGTCTGTTGAATGCTAAATGCATTCCCTGTGTTGTGTTTGAGTCCTTCTTCAAAAATAGATTTGTGTTTTCATGTGCTGTTTTGCTAGCAATTTAACAGTTATTCACTTTCGAATGAGACATATTGAACAAAAGTAATCCACCAACGTTAGTTATTGAACTAAAATTCAAATTGACTGCCAGCCAATAATTTGGCTCTCGCTGAGCAGGTTCTTTGTGCACAGAATGTAAACCTTTTTTTCAGAGGGTTAGACGCCCAAAATTGGAATAAAGTAGTTTTTTCTTTAAAGCAAAACAAACCAGTTTAAACATTTGAAAAGTTGAAAAAAAAAAGTGACTGGAGCGGGGCTTGAACCTGCGACCTACGGATAACCGTACCCGTGCTCTTACCAACTGAGCTATCCAGCCCTATGTTGGTGGTTCCCCAATAATTAGTCAATGTCTTTTTTCAGGGGGCGCTAGTCAGAAGCCATAAACCCATATATGCCTTACAGCCAGGAATCACACCCAAAGTCATGAAAAATAGCAAACGGGTATCACTCAGAGAGGATACGGCTTTTTATTTAACAAATATTCCAAATGAAGGTTCAAGCCTCGCTCCAGTCAATTTGTTTGTGCAACTTTCTGATTGTTACAGTTCACCTAGTCCTAGTCAGTTTCCCGTTGTGGTTTAATTGAAAATTTGTTAGGAGAGAAAAAATATTAAGAGCACGGGGTATGCATCTCTTCGCGTGCTAATTTTTGGCGCTGTGATTTTAGACGGCTGCATGGAATCAATCCATGACACAATGTAATTTGAGCTACCCGGCCCTCAAAGTCCACCATTCACCCAGATTAACCCCTGGTATCCCTCAGGCCCTATAAACAGTCAATAAAACCAGACACTAACCTCCTCAATGCCATTTGACAGTTCCATTTTTGCCACAGGAGTGATCGAGGTAATCCCTATGTGAACAATGCATTTGTACACAAGCCTATGTAAATGCGCACAAGCACACTAGGTTTTCCCGCCAATTTCCAACCCCTCCAGTAGGATCACAAGACTTACACCCCCTCTAGTGGATGTACCATGGTCCATACTAGGATCTAGTGATAGATGACCTGGGCATGGCTACCACGTGGCTGGGACAATAAAAAACAAAGAAATGTGGAAGTCAGTTTATTCACACTGACTCCAGCTAAGGTTTTAAGATAAGCTTTAGTTGGCTGTGGCTTTCAGTTTATACATCTGCCTATGGAATCGGCTGAAGCCGCTCTCCATATAGTATAACACTGCTAAGCCGTAGCCAATTCATTCTGACACGACCTTTTCAGACTGCATTTCAGATGCAAGCAGCCAACAGGATAAGATTGAACCATCTGGCCAGCTTGTCAAGGACGAAGAGCGCAAGTACGGCAGTGTGTCCCACAGGGTATATCTGTACCTGATCCGTGTGATTGGCTGGCCCCTTCTGGCATGGATAGTTGCTCTGTTTGTCTTCAATGGCTGCCTGATAGGGAAGGAGTTCAAGTTGGCTGAGTGGAGTGAAGCTGGCATAGCAGATACAAATGTAAGCTTACCTTGAATTGAATTGAATTGAACTGAAATGGTTTATTGCTTAAAAATTGTCATCGCGGCAATATGCTGAATTTAGACAATTCACAAAAAGTGCTATTATCCTAAAATCACATGTTATAATACCTTACTAATTCATTAAAAAACTACTATTGCATGTAGTAGTACGAAAATTAGGAATAAAAGACGAGAGAAATTATCATGTAAAAAAGTAATAAGTATACATGTGTACGGAAATAAGAATGACATTAAGAAACATGGGATTTATTTAAGTCAATATTTAAACACTATTTGTAAAACAAAAATAAAACAAATTACCAGGGTACACTAGGTACAAAAGCTCAGGTGAGATTAGAGACCCAAAAGTAGATTGAGAATTTTGCTTGCTCATATGGAACCAGATTCCATACAATAAATTTTACATTTGTCACTTATTATTTCTTTCAAATAAAAGAAAGTGTCGTCCCTTCAATAGACAATTTCCTTAGGTTGCCATTGTGCAAGATTTTGTGTGTATGGAGATGCACTGTCAGTGCTATTTGCAAGTTCTCCCTGAGAAAAAAAAATATATCATTTTGTAAATTGCTAGTATTATTCTAGAAATATTTGTGTTTGACTGAGACGTCGAATCAAAATCAGCTCACATTTAGTTATGGAATGAAACTCTATTCTATTGCAAACAAGACAGTGTGAAATGAAATTTCATTTTGTGTAATGTTAGGATAAATCTTTTTTCAACCAGAGTTGAACTTTACACATTTCTGTAGGCTGCCCTTGAAACAAAATGGCACTCAATGTTTATTAGAAAGGTTTCGCAAGCGAACGCATACAGTTAGTGCACTGGCTAGGTCATCAGTTTGTGGTGGTCTTGTGACATCATATGCACCTCGATATTCGCTACGAGTGTTCATGGAACACGGCATGGATATGTCGCTCACTTCGCGTCAGTGTGAAACACATAGTGCTTTGTAAATTTTCACTTTCTTCTCTGTTAATTTATTTAATCATGCATGATTTAAAAAAAAGAGGATGAATTGCTGTACATATATGTGCCATGTGTCTGTGTTTCAAAGCAGGATTATAGCCGCAGATATGAGACTATTACCAGAGGCTGCTATTTTGGATTTAATTGTTACAGTTATGATAACTAAGCATACGCGTTCCGGTACATGTATCAAGATGAGAAATAACAGAATGGTCGATAACGGTTGCGAATAGATAAATGTATGCATACATGTATCCGAAAAAGCAGATCTGTAGCCACATGTACGGTATACCTATATTTTTTTTGTATTTTACAGGCGACTGTACCTGCTGAGACAGGCTATTACATTATGGGATATACTGCCTGGTCAGCTGGCTGTGTGACAGCTTGCATCATATCTGATGTCGCCCGCACCAGTGCTGCATACTTTGCAACCAGGAATCTCTTCCAAAAACTTCTGAATAATGTTATACATCTTCCATTGAGGTAAATAGCTTATAGCCCAAAAAACTGGTTTCCCTACCTGTCCTATTCTACCCTAATGTTTTTATGGGAAAAATGAGGGGGAAAAAACACCCAAGACCATCGAGTACTACCTTTAACCCTTGACTACACGATATATTAGTGCACAAAAAAAATTGCAAAACAAAAAACAAAACCTACCTAGCTACCCTATTTTCAAATGCCATGTACTCGGAAGCAGAAGTACTTTTTGTGCCTTATGCACTTACTTAAGAACTGCAATCGATGTGATTGTATTGCAAAGTTAAGATATACAAATTGCACAAATGAGAAACCCACGCAAAACAAACTGGATGACTTGAGGGTTTATTTTATCAAATCAAATACAGTAAGGCTTCTTTTTTTTCAGGAGAAATCTTTTAAAGAACTGATGTGATCTCTGGACATTGTAAAACGTGATAAGAAATATATATTCATTGTCAAAATGTTATGGTATTTTAAAACTCATTTGTATTTACAACTCGGTGGCTCATGACCTTATATATTTTTATTGCTTAGTTCTTGTTTGCCTATATTTTATGTGAATTTCTATGGGTTGCACAGAATTGTTTGTGTTCTTACATACTCATCTGAATTTTTCCTGCAGGTTTTTTGATACGACTCCAACTGGCCGAATTCTGAATCGATTTTCGAGTGATACAAACAGCATAGACCAAGTACGTATTCCTAGAGGAAACATGTCTCCTTACCGAATTAGTTTGTAGTGAGGCTGGAAAGAACCTTTGCCCCGTGAAGGACCTGTAATTTGTTGGCTTTTCTCGCTCACTTTCTCTTGTGTTGGGTCAACAGTTAATTTTGCTAACTTAGACATGAACAAAAAAAGCCGAAGGTTACTGTCATTCAAGATTAATGGCAAACTTGCTGCCCTTCCTTTTTTAAGTTACATGAATGGAAGGCATTTTTATGTTGGTAATTTTGAGGAATATTTAAGAAAGTGGAAAGTAGAAATTCTGTCCAGACAGGCCAAAAGTTAAAATGAAGTCTTAAGCATCCCTTTAATTTTCCAATATCATAATGATCAGCAAAATGAAAAAGACAGGTAAGATAATAATATGTACTTTTTCTTCACAGTATCTTTTTCAAAATCTGGACGCAGTTTTATTCAACGCGGTTGAGGCACTGTTCTTCATCATTTTGGATAGCATCGTAGCGCCAGCGTACCTGATAGCCATTATACCTCTAGCAATCATCAATTTCCTCGTAGTCAGGTTCTTTCTGGCTTCCTCAAGGTAACAGGTTCCATCTCCTGCTTCTGCTCCTAGTCCCTTGTCTCTAAGACTAACTGTTACTTCTGGTTCCATGGATCAAAGACTGACTACAACTTCTGTTTCCTTGGATCAGAGACTAACTTCAAAGACTAACTACAGAGTTGTCGTTATGGCCTTTGCCGGTCAAATGGCAGACCCATCACAAGTCCTGCAAACAACATACCTGCAAACATTATAGGCGATTCCCAGTGCAGTGCGCCACCGAGTCCATTTTTCAAGTTTTCGGTCGACAAAAACATGGCCGACTTGCTGTGATTTGAACGAATGTCAATAGACGGCTTGAGGATATTTTTGATAGATTGGGGCACAGCATTCTTCCGCCTCAAAAAATAGAAACATTGTGAAAAGAGAGGAAACAGATACACGAATCATACACTTACCAAACTACTGACTGTGCTGCGAATGTGTCGACCGTCTCCGAAAATGCACTCTCCGTTGCAACCGCTAAGTGGCGCACTGTATTGGGAATCGCCCAAATTACTTATTTATGTATCATCATCACTCTCCATCCAGCTCTTTCAATCTACATTTAGCCATGTTTGTTTATTTGTCTGTCAGGCTGCTTGTTCAGCTGTTCCTGTAAATGTTGGTTTGTTTGTCTATCTTTAATTTCTCTCGAAGTCTTTCAGTGTATTAATGTATATTTGTTTGCTTTCTTTGTCAGAGAAATCAAGAGAATGGAAAGCATATCCAGATCCCCAGTACTAGCATATTTCACACAGACCCTGGATGGTCTTCCAACAATCAGAGCGTATGGGTAAGTAACACCCATTTAAGACTTGGGTTCCAGAGTTACACTGACTTACTCATTCCAAAGAATTGAACTAAGTTTGATGCTGGAAACCGTCAGAAGCAACAACATCTTCAAGTCACCGAGAGGTTATTAGTTGTGGAACACAGAATAATGTACTGGTCTGTGTCCTACATACCACGAGGCCGAAGCATGTGGGACCCAAGATGCACTACATTTTTTGTGTTCCCTAAAGTGACCTATACTCCCACTGATTCAAGATACATGTACATGTAGATAGGGCACCAAAATAAGTCTCCAGTTTCTGGTATGGAGCTAGCCCCAAAACTGGTGCGGCGACGCGGGCTTTTTTTTTTCCTTACTTTTTTTTCTTCAAAGTTGGCTGATGTTGCAGATGATGCTGCTTCGATCCCCTTACAAACTGAGGTGACCTCAGTAAGACCATAAGGCTTGAGAACTCTGCACCCACTTACAATCTCAACCGACACAAACATTCTTCGGGAAATTTGGATAGTCAAGACAAAAATCAGAGAAAACGGTAACGTCAGACCATACAGCGACATCGACATCGTGCATGTGCTGCCAGGCTGGTCATTAGTCTGCTCCCTTACATATTGTGTCAATTAAAAAGCATTTACAGGTTCCAAATATGCGACCATCGCTCCCTCAGTCTGGCTTCCAGAAGTACATCACCATCTGCAAATGGTGCCCGACTAAATTTAGTGCAAAATATATGGGAGCACAGAGATGCCATATAAAGCTTATTCTCGATCGTAACCCTATCTAAAAACACTTTAAAACCGGTGCGCATGGCTACGGTGATGCGCATGGACCAGAAACAGGATGCTCTTTTTTGGGGGGGCCTGAAAGGTTTTTTTCTTTTCTTTTCTTTCAAAGCTACCAAAAACATTTCCTGGCTAGTCTTCTCTCCAAGGTCAATGAGAACTGCACAGCATATCTTTACCTACAGACAAGTAACCTCTGGCTCAACATCTGGCTGGTAAGTGAGTCCATTGTATTCTTGACATATATAAAATCAGTTTCGATCAGTATGTATGAATGGGAATAAATGTGTACTTGGCTGGTACTAAACACTATGTTTGAGACAGTTTGGAGTTTGGACGCTGACTTTCGTCTCGGGTCATTATCAGCATCCAGACTCCAAACCGGTCTTAAACATAGTGTTTAAAACCAGCCAAGCACACATTTATACCCTAGTGCCCTGTTTCAAACCTTCTTCAAAAAAGGGTGGCCTGGTCCATATTCTTTGGATATGGCATGCAAACACAAACACCTATGGAAGCAGTTGAAGCCTCTTCCCATAGACATGTGTATTACCACTAGCCATAGCCAAGTAATGAACCAGTGCTGTATTTCAACTGCGCGCTTTTTCTCCCGTGTCCCTACATATGATGCTCATGTCAAGGGAATTTCCCAAGATGATAAATACGCAAGCCACATGACGGCTGCACAGTACACCTGCACGCGTCATGCATAATACGTGTATCGGAAGTGGACTCCATTTACGTCCATGGGTGGACTCCGTGCAATGAGAATTTTTTGGAACGAACTGAAAAGGCAACTCCATCACCAAGTGTGGCGACGGAATCAAGCGGAGTTGTTCCAAATTCTTCAGTGGATTTGGTAGATATTTCATCAGATCCTTGCCAATCTGTTGATGTCAATGAGCTGGCGGTGCCAAGCTGTAATAAATGCTGAGAGAGCTTTTACTCGGCATTAACTATTTGTCACTTTTGCGAAACTAGTGACGTCAACATTTATTGTCCTTCTGGTGTCTGGACTTATGAACGCTGATTGTTTTAATGAAACAAGAATTGTCTCAATAAAATAAAACCATCCGAGACACAGATATGAATTTTATTGAAATATTTTATTGGTTTACTTGACAAAAAAAGAGAAACTCAATTTGCTATTAATTTGTAAAGTTGGTTACGGTTACCCGGTTCCGTAATCTGGAACCAGTTTCTGACATCAACTGTCGGGGAATCGGGTACCTGGTTCCGATGCACAGCCCTATCTCCAAGAGAAAGTGTAGAAAGCAAATGACCTGCCAAACAAATAACAAATAGTTTGAAGTCAATTTTAATGACACTTGCATGGCAAATTACACAGGCAAGGGTAACAGGGACACAAGCATGTCACACTTTTGGACCCCCCATTTTATTTACGGACTGACCCATTTCGGTTCTTTTCTCGATAGGACATTTTGGGAACTTGCATGGTCTTGGCTGCGGGTGTTGCAGCTTTGCTGGCATCCTCCTTTGATGGAGTGTCGGCAAGCCTAGTTGGTCTGGCCATTGCGATAGCTGTAAAGGTATGACAGTTTTCTCATAAACAATAGTCACATTTACTTTTTCTTTAAAAAAGGAGGAATTGTTATAATTTTTAATATTATTTTATTTCTGGTAATGAAACCAAGGATTCCTCAAAAGCGCCCTAGGCACTGTAGCTCGCAAGCCTGAAGAAACCTGTAGAGAGGAGACAATGAAAAGAAATTACAGTTTTAGAGGTGGGAGGAAAACCCAGAAGAATAGTCTGGGGAATATCAATGCAATTAGGTCTGAAAACCCAATCCACATATTGGCCCGGGCAGGAATCGAACCTGGGTCACAGCGGTGGAAGGCGGGGACGCCAACCTGACTCCCCAATGGCATTGTGCACAAAGTTGCATTCCCGATGCTATTGTTGAGTTTAACCCTTGAAAATGCTGTTTTCATTATTAAAGTTTCTGCTTTTGTAGAAATACAAACGTTTTTCAACTTTGAAAAAGACATTGAACTGAACAATCTGCCCATGTATAGTTTTGATAGATAATAATTACAACTTAAGTATTATTTGCTACCCCGCAATAATTCAGGTGGTTCCTTTGTGTATTAGAGGCACGCAAAGAAAGCCAAAACTCATTCCATTGGGGTTTTTTATGCTATTGTACTTGAAATGTATGCCAGACTGAAATCCTTGAGTCAGTATGTAGATACACACCACTATCCAGTCAAGTGTTCTCCAGCGGTGAAGCGGCGCAAAATGGATCCCCCCCTCCCCTAGAAACATGCCATTGATGTATCATCTCCTACATCATAGTTTGCATTTCTAGAAATGCTCAAGACATTCTTTTACTCCAATCTTCTGGTTTTTATTTTGCAGAATTCCAGTGTGATAGGCTACTTGGCAAAGTTCTGCGGAGAGCTGGAGATCCGAATGAACGCTGTGGAGAGAATTGAGCATTACACTGGCCTTCCAACGGAGAAATATCAAGGTTTGTGGTGTCATTAAAGCTAGAGTCCATCATTTGCAGCCATCCGAAAAGTAACTGGCGTAATTATTGTTGAAAAACATACTTGGTTGAAAGATAGTAAGGGAACTAAACTCCCTGTGAAATTATTCTTTCTGGGAAGCTGTCATTTTGAAGTAATCAACGAAAGAAGGCATTTCCAACGGTGATTCTTAAGAAGCACCGTAGGAAAATTTAAATTAGTAGTTCGTTTTGTTATTCAGCGCAGCGCGCACAAGTATTGGAACGATGCACACGCGCGCGCTGTTGTTATAATTCGTCGGATCAGTGCGCGACGTCGCATATAGCTGCAATTCAAAACATGATTCAGTAACTTTTGATTTGAAATTGAGATCTTAGAATGCTGTTTTTCTCGGAATGTACAGCTGAAGCTTAGCTGAAACTTCATAAGGTTAGTTGCTCAGTATCCTTCATTAGATTTTGAACTCTTTTGTTGCTTCAAACGAACAAAATGCACAAATTACAAATGATGGACTATAGCTTTAATTAGCCCTCCGGGGTATGTTGGCAAAACAAATCCCTGCCAAAGGCAACTACAAACAACACTTGTCAAAGGGAATAGTCCTGCCAGTGTCACAATCAGTGGCGTAAATCTGGGAGGTGGGGATGGGGGATGGCCATATGGCAAAATCCTTAAACTGCCCAGCCATGGAAATTTGAATCAAAGGTTGGGGGGGGGGAGGGGGGCTGGACACCCACGTTACACTAGGGGGTGCTGTTCATGATACAAATGTAAGGGTTGCACGCTTGACCTTACAAACAGTGCATTGTAAGCGTTTGTAATGTTCTCTGCTTTCCAAACCTATTTAATAAATTGGACCGTTGGACAATTAAAAGATAACCTCAAATTTATCATTTTGGTTTATCACAACAAAAATCTGGGGAAATGATCCAATGGGCAATCCCCCGGTTAAAGGTGGGACATATATCCTTTTCCCCTACCCCATCCCCGGATTTACGCCATGATAACAGTATCCAACAGGTCCTATTGGCCAAACAGCATCAGAGTCTGAGGCTGCCTGCCACAGCAGGACCCAACAGTGGCATTATTTAATATGGGATTATCTCTCAGTGTCTCAGAACTGGCAGTTTATGCTGCTTGGGTTGACTGCCCAATTCCCACAGACTTGTACACCTGTTGTACTCTGTTGCACCTGGCAGGGTTAATGAAGGACTGTCGCAAAATGTTAGTATTGATATTACTCACCGAAAGAATCCTGGAAATGAAACAGAATCTAGAAAATCGTATCATGACCTTTTTGCTTTATATAATTTTTTTTGGCTTTATTTATTTTGTGGCAAGTGAAATAAAGAAGGAAATGACAACAGTTTTAATATTTCCAACCAAAATTATATACTTATGTCATTTTAGTGAGACTTTTTACTAACCTAAACAGCTGATGTATCGGCTTACAAATGTGCCAAACAGCAAGCTAAGATATCATCTCGAAATCAAAGAAACTTTTGAAATGTTCGGGCATGTCAAAGACAATTAAACCTTTCTTCAAAGAGTGAGAAGTATAGACCTTTCTTTCGATGTAAGCAGTGAGCGCCATTTGTATGGACTGCCGCAAGGGCATAAATTGAAGCCACTGGTGGCAACAGATTTTGCCAGAGATTACAGATTAACCACCTGATTGTGTAGGAGTGAGGCATTTTTGTTAAGTCTTTGGTAGGTTTTGGTGCTTATGTTGTATTTTCAGCCCTCCAACGATGTGTTTAGAAACATTAATTACTATTCTTTATTTGTGAAACATTGCCATTCCATTGTTGGCCAAAATTCCAACCATGAATTGGCAAAGAAATTAAGTTCTATGTTTTTGTTTTATTCCATTTTATTAAATGTATTGGGTTTTTTCCACCTAAGGGCCCTGTCACACTTCTGCGTATCCTAATTCCTTATGAGTTGCGCATTGACATTTTTTTCATACGCAGTCGTACGCACAATACGCACCTCATATTGATCTCTATCGTTTTGTGTAGGTTTTATGTACGCAGATATATGCATGGTACGGCCCAGTACGCAGGATTGTTTTGGGCATGCACAAAACTACGCTGCGTACGCTGTTACGCAGGTCATAAGTTATAAATACGCAGCGCATCGGTCCCGCATCGGTCGAGTGCGTTACGAGTACGCTATGTGTTCGTGACGCACCCCGTCAGCATATGAGCCGCCTGTATTGGACGTATACATAGCGTACTTGCAGTGCAGATGCAACAAACGCTGAACGGCAAGCGGCGGAAATGCAGCGGGAATACGCTCAGAAGTGCGTCAAGCATGCGGTCGGCATAATTCGGGTGCGTCCGGAATACGCTCGGCATGCGCACTGCATACTGACTTATTCGCAGCCCGAAAAATAATGTTGTGCACTGCATACGCAACTCATACGCATCTCATACGCAATGGATGCGCTGAATTCGTTACTTGTACGCTAGATGTGCGTCGCACATAAGTCAAAGTGATCAAAACATTTCGACGTTAATTGAGCGTACGGCTGCGTATTGAAAATGTTTGATAAGGAACTCATAAGGAATTAGGATACGCAAAAGTGTGACAGGGGCTTTACGTTCTCATGTAACCTCAGGCATAGAACCAGCCAGTGATTGGCCTTCATGTGGAGGGATAGAGTTCAATCAGCTTTCAGCACGCTATGACATCACCCTGCAGCCAGTCCTGAATAAAATTGATCTGCGTATTGAACCAGGAAAAAAGGTAAGAAAAAGTGAGGAGAGTTCTCTGTTAAGGAAGAGGCGGGGGGGGGGGGATGAAAAGGAATAAACATAAGAGTTTGTTGCAGTACTTGTATTACTTTATAAGTTTGTCGATTTTACAGTGTAATAATACATTGCACTTATTCACTGAAGAATCTGTTAAACAATTGAGAGCTCAGGGGGTTTAAGGAGGTACAGGGAGTAATAGGCGGGGCGGTTTTGGGGGTGGTAGGACTGTGGGCTTAATGCACGAACAAGAGATGGTGCCTTTTTACCACTTTTGAGAGCTCCATGGACGGGACACACAGTGCGAGTACACTTGACTAATTTTAGACATTGTCAGCGAACAAACAAGAACATGGCTTAGACAACTGGACGGAATAGCTTGACTTTCTGCTGCCTCAAACGAAAGTAGAAGAATTTTAGACTGAATGTGCACAAAGCCACAGCGTCTGCGTGAGTGTCGGGCATCGTCAGTAATGCGTTCCAATGTCACTCCAAGTGGTCTCCCCCAACTCTCCCTCCCTTACCGTTGAGGGGGTACTTTTGCACGGAGCCATAATGGGTTATCTTAAAAGAAGTTCATCAGGCTGGTAAAATTTCAACTTGTAAATGAATTTTCTAAAAACACAGCCAATTACGTACGTAGTTTCATTTACGTTTCGACTAGTTTCACTAGTCATCCTCAGAACGAAGCACCACCAGTCAGTTGGTGGCGCTGTTTCCTGTTGCGGCCACTAGATGGTGGTCAGGCTGCTTGAGGATGACTAGTGAAACTAGTCGAAACGTAAACGAAACTACGCAAGTAATTGGCGGTGTTTATAGAAAATTCATTTACAAAGTCTTTGGTGAACTAAAACACAACCATGAAAACACTGCCATATTAACCAGATTAGTTAAGTTAATCAGAAGTCCATTTTGCGTCCTTCACAAGTCAATCACAAGTCATCCAGTCTCAATATAAGTCGCAGGCTAGTCCAATGAACATGGACAAATGCATTCGTTTGTCACTCTTCATTGCCTCT
Source organism: Patiria pectinifera (assembly GCA_029964075.1). Classification (NCBI taxonomy): domain Eukaryota; kingdom Metazoa; phylum Echinodermata; class Asteroidea; order Valvatida; family Asterinidae; genus Patiria; species Patiria pectinifera. Next base: position 9,083,779 of record CM057142.1, on the reverse strand, counting down.
TATATGGGATATGAGTTGTGATTGAAACTATTGTTGACCTGTGACTATCTCTATAGTTGGGATCATCTGTGGCCAAGTTCGGGCAAAGACCATTAGTCGACTAGTGGTTGATTTGTGACGTACCTTACGCCTGCGCACTGATAGCAACGTGCAAACGTCTCTAGTCAAACGCTGGTCAAAATGTCATCGCAAAACTTCTGGATCCTGGCTCTCTGCTAGCGTTATGAATGCGCACGGCTATTGGTTACCAGCGAAGCAACCAACCCCAGTAGGCTGGTTCCAAATAGTCGACTAGCGTAGTCAACCACCGTCGACTAGACAGAGTTCGGGCAAACGTTAGTTAACCATTGGTCAACTATAGTCCTTGCCCGAACTTGGCCACAACTGATAGGTGGTGCCAATGTAATCGTCGTCATTGTCACAATCCAAACTGGACTTATTCATGACTTACAGATTCCTACCCCTGTGCTTTTCGAGTGCGACTCAATTTTTTTTTTGAGTTGCTATTTTCCAAGCGATATACAGGTTATTCAGTTTGAATGAAAAATCAAAAGAAAAGTTTATTGAGATATTTTCGTACGAAATTCAAATTATCTGTGGCCTGACAATAATTTGGTTAGGATAGGTTTATTTGTGTGCAAAATAAGGCCCTTTTTTACAGAATTGGAAAAAAAGGTTTTGTTTTCATAAAAACAAAACACACAAAGTCAATTTCTGTGTTAGCTTAAAATTGGAAATTAATCAGGAGAAAAATCTAGGTTTTTATTTAATTTTTTTATGAGCATCTTTGAGCATCTGTAATGTTCAAGAAACTTTTTTTTATGGAGTGGAGTATTTTTAATCTGTTATTTTGACACAAATAGAAAACAGAATTCTTCATATCTGTATGTGGGGACTTAAACCGGTAATACACGGTGAGCCAATAAAAATGCATCCCAAATGGTAGAACCAATTAAAGGAAGTTTTGCCTGTAGCACTTCCACAATCTAGGATAAGAACGCCCGATCAATGAGCTTTCTTTTAGTACAAGAATCATTCAAATCACTCATGGACTTTTTAAGTTAGAGCATTTTTAACACCATTCCGTGGATCACACATGGTACGTATTCTTTCAACCAAACGAAAACAATTATACATGCATTTTCCGATGAGAATTGTTTTCGTTTTACTGAAAGAACACGCACTCAGAAATGGGTCTTGCCTTTTTGGGGTGCGTTGTTTTACTCACCCTGTACATGTGCATGTATTTGTACTACATTGTATTATTCCCTGATGATTCACAACATCATATATAGTGCTTGGGCAGATTGTAGTGGTAAAGAGACTTTTAGGGCCCTTTGAGGCGCAATGAGGAGTTAACCCCTACCTGCAGCCACTGTCATTAAACTTCACTGATATCAAATGCTAAGACAAGATAAGTTTGCAGTAGCACCATGTGAATAAATCTCTGTTGTGAGTATGTGTGGTTCTGAAAAGAACCGGAGGGACTCAACATTTCGAACAGTATGCTCTGCCCGTCGTCAGGAGAATGAGGGATTCCAACGATGATGCGATGTTATAAGGATTGGTGCGGTGAGGCGTGAAAAGGATGCAAACTGGTGAAGCTCGAAACCGGTGAAGCTGAGAAAGATGCAAGTTGACTGAGGGATGATCACTGGAGCGTGTCAGTACACAGTGAGGGGGCAAAGGGGAAGGAGCTCAGGGTATAGGTGACCCATAGGCGAGAACTGAACCTAAGTTCACGCCTCACCGCACCCATCCTTATAACATCGCATCATCGTTGGAATCTCTCATTCTCCTGAAGACGGGCAGAGCATACTGTTCAAAACGTTGAGTCCCTCCAGTTCTTTTCAGAACCACACATACTCACAAAAGAGATTTATTCACATGGTGCTACTGCAAACTTATCTTGTCTTAGTATCTTTCCACCATGCAAATATTCAAATCTTATGATATAAAATAACAAAATGCAAAGAAAGGCATCCTCCCTCCTCCCCTTTCAAAAAAGAAAGCAAGATGTTGCTTTCAAAAAAGAAAGAATGAGATATTGCCAGTATGGCTGGGTTAATTCTGTGCAATTTCCATTTGTTTCTCAAGATTGGAATCTGTGGAAGGACAGGGAGTGGAAAGTCTTCGCTGACTCTGGCTCTGCTTCAGTTGATTGACACTCATGAGGGTAAGCATGCACATGCAGTGGCGTAGCCACGGGGGGCGTGGGGGGGCGACAGCCCCCCCCCCCCACGAAACCTTGTCGCCCCCCCCAGTCGTCCCCTCCCACTGAGATTTTGAGTTTCTAAAAAAATTATCATTGATCTACATGACGCCCCCCATGAAATGTTCCAGCCCCCCGAGCGCTCCCTCACTGAAAAATTCCTGGCTACGCCACTGTGCACATGGATCATCAGTAGGCAAATCTGAGCCTGAATACAGGTCAAAATGGGAGATCTTTTGCCATTAGGGTCATTTTAAATGCGATGAAACTTCCCGAGTGATTGTGAGTAACAAATCAATTGGGTGGGACCTGCATTACAAGCGTACTAAACCCCACTTTGGAGTTACATCACCCCAACGCAAATTCCATCTTATGAATAATCATAGAGTTACTGTGTTCGCACAATGTGACCACAAGTTGTACTTGCAAGTTGTAATGGAACTTACCCCATGTAAGTACCCTATCAATTTAATGGCTGCTTCACTTGCCTTCTCCAGGATCCCTTATTATTGATGGACTGGACGTATCTCGTGTGTCTCTAAGCGCCTTGCGTCAACGGATGTCAATCATTCCACAGGACCCGGTTCTGTTTACAGGAACAATCAGGTATGAGCGGGCAGATCAGCCACTATGAATTTAAAAAAAAAGGTCTGAAAAATACAGAGTTTTAGAACCATGTATTTTGCTGGAGAAAAAAAATTGCACAACAGCAACCTCTTTTTTTGAGGGTGTTTAAAAAGATGAAAATACATAAGATATTCTATCAGGAAATCTGCATGTCAAATTCAGAAATCCAAGAACATGCGTTCCAGTCAATTTTCAATGGAATATGGTCGAACTGTTTGTTTTGGACTGAACATGCATGAACAGCAGAATTCTAACCACTTGTTGCAGCTCTGTTGAAGCTACCGGTAGGGCCACAACTGATTGTGGCATTGCGTGAAGCCTCATTCTGAATGTGCATAAAGCCTTATCTGAAATTTCATAACCTCGCCATGGAATTATCCTCAAGATACTGAGACTTCATGATGCAGAGTTGTTACAAATTGATGTATCCCGGTATTTTGTAAATAGCCAATGTATTGAACTGGCAGCTGCTTTCTGGTCGTGGACCACAGATGATCGCTATCTGCTCCGTTCTCAAGTACCCCCTCACCGGCAAAGAAAGTTCAGTTGGGGGTGACTGGGTAACGCCGTCTTGCCTGACTGCAATATTTTGCCGCGGCGATCGCGAGGCGCTGCCACTGCGTGTACATGTACAAACTACAAATCCCCTGGTGCACGTGCGTCACACACAAGGAATGGTGCACGCGCGTCAACCGGCGAAATGTAGTGTCCCGCCCATGGGACGTCGTTGCTAGGTAAAAGGGTGCCCTCTTTTGTTTGCGCACAGAGCCCATTGTCCCTGTCTTTTCAACGTGATTGAAACAATCGTCTTTGATTAAAACATGATCCTTCTTTTTGTGAGCTCTCCAGCTTCCCCCGGTTTCATGTCATTCCCTTCCTGATGGTTTGTCACACTAGTTCCATATGCTATGGCAAGCTGAGTTTCATTTTGTGATTTTGCAATGCTATGTTTGGCTTCATGACCCACCTTTAAGAACTTTTCAAGACCATTTCCAAGCTCTCCTCCTCATTAACACCTACTCAATCGGTTTGTACACAGAAGCGGGATTGGTCTTCATGCTTCTTTTGACCATCCATTTCACACAGTGCAACATTGCCTTTTAGGCATCGGTGCGAATTTTTTTCCCCTTTATCGTTCAAACTTGGCCGTGTATTTACTTTGTTATCGGCACTATCAACTTTTTTGTCAGCATGGTTAAGAAGAGCATTAGTCTCGCTATTGATTCTCCAACCCAGGGGTGTGAAATCTCAGCTTTAGAGCTGATTTCAGCTTTTTTTGTTTGGGATTTCAGCTTTTTTCTTTCACTTGCTGTGTTCAAAAGTATAGGAGATTTCCAAAGTTCAGCTTTTTTACACCTTTTCCAGCTGTTTTCAGCTATTTTTATCAGTGGTCACTCACACCCCTGCCAACCATAGTGCAACTTCCGTGCCAGTTCTTCTTTGGGTTCCACACTCATAATGGTCGTGCAAAAGGGTAATTGCATAACCAAGTTGACTTTTTGTGGGTAATAAGATCGTACCCGATCTTTTTCAAAGAGTTGTAGAACACTTTCGACGTTTACCCTGCCACTACTGCAAGGACGAGCCCTTCTTCAGAAGTTGACAAACATCTCCAAACAATTTGGAGCCTCAATCATGTTGTAGAACTCTTTGTGACCTGTGTTCTGTATGGACGTTGTTTAGCAGCTCAGCTTTGGTTGATGAATCTTTTCTTTCCAGAATACGCTTCGAAATTACCAAATAAAGGCCTCAACAACTGTTACTACATGCCTGTAAGATGTGGCTTTGTACGTGTACATGTATATTAATCAAATTAGGTTTTGCCCTTCACCGACGTTTAAACACTGTATACTCAGTGTGTTACCTCCCGAGTGAAAGTTGGAAAAATTCACTCGGGTGGGACTCGAACCCACGACCTCCTGCTTTCTAGTGCAGACGTCTTACCACTCGACCACCGAGCTAACGGGATCGGTTGGCTGGTTCGAATCTGATGTACATAGCAGCGGGTACCGCATAAACTATTATAAGATGGAATTTTTGCGTCGGGGGTGATCTAAATCAAATTAGGTTTTGCCCTTCACCGACACACTGAGTATACAGTGTTTAAACGTCGGTGAAGGGCAAAACCTAATTTGATTTATATCACCCCGACGCAAAAATTCCATCTTATATGTATATTGTAGCAATGGAATGTCAAATTGCAATACTCCTTTTTTTTCAGAATCAACAACTAACACATTTTTTTCATTCCGTTGCAGTTTTGTTGGATGTTTTGCAAGAACATGTCAAAAACAGGGTGGATATTCACATTAAGATTAGTTGAATCAATTTATGTTTGTTTGGTTTTTTTTTCATCAAATTTTTTTATGAAGGAAAAACCTGGACCCAACTGGCAAGATGGCGGACGGGGATTTGTGGGAGGCACTGCAGATAGCCCAGGTCAAAGGATTGGTGTCGGACCTAGGTGGATTAGGTTGGTGAAACAAAATTAGAGGAAGACATTCAGCCAGTTTGGTAGTAACTGCAGGGGTGCACATCAATATTTCATGTTTTCCCTTTTTATAATTACTGTTTTTCTTTTTGCAAGTCACTGTATGCATGCAAAATCATAGCGAGTACCAACAAAATTAACCAAAAATTCTTGTTCAATGTTTTTTAGACACTAGACAGCATCATGTTTCAAGGTATCTTGTATGATTCAACATTTTTTTCCTAACAATATTTTTGGTCATGCGTTTGATTGCGTGAAAAAAAAATTGCAACTGCAGCTGCGTTAACCATGTACATATGTACCTCATAGTGTATTCATCTGCTGTGTTTATCCATAAAAATTCAGATCATGTTGTGCACATATGCACTTAGAATCCCCAACTGGCTTATTCTCAAAACTCTTGTACATGTATAATGGATGTGCCTTTATCTATCTATGTGCCTTTATCTATGTAACTTTGTATAACTTTGTTTAAATTAGTGGTGTTCATTTACCGGTCGTGTGGGAGCCAGGTACCCTATTGAAGTAAAACGCGGGTAGCCGTAAAAGAAACCCAACCCCACAATTGAAACCCCAGAAGTTGCTGTTCAGATTGTTCATAAAGGTCCGCACGATGCGCATCGGTGCAGCAAGATACAAGTGTAATCAGTGTAATCTGCAACTTCCGCGAGCATCATCTGGCGCGTGTTATAAATGCACATTGATGTTCAAATAATTTTTAAAAAGTTTCGATGAAAAGTTTAACACTCGTTTGAGATGTCCAAATGGGGCTTGATGTTAAATTGATGTTTGGTGTTTAAATGATGTTTAATGCTCAAATAATCTCTGTTCATTAGTATTTTCTTGTGCTCATTTTCTTGTGGTGGCAGATTTTCAGGTGTCTGAAGGGGGTGAGAATTTCTCTGTTGGGCAGCGGCAGTTGTTTTGTCTTGCTCGAGCCTTCCTCCGCAAATCCCGCATCCTCATCATGGATGAAGCCACAGCATCAGTTGATCTAGAGATGGTTAGTATTTGATAGCTGTGAATGAACGTTGAGTTTTCTGACCAAGAAAGCATGAATGTCAGTCCATGTGACCTTCTCTTCTCGGCAGTGTTATCCGCTCCTTGCACAAGTACCCCCTCAACGGCATGTAAGGGAGAGTTGGAGGAGACCGGCTAAAGAGAATTTGGAAGCCATTGCCGACAATGCCTCACGCTCACTCAAGAATGCCATAGCCTTGTGCACATTCAGAATAAAGTTAGTCACGCGTTGTTTGCCAACATACACGCGCCCGAACAAGCGTACGTGGTGTGTCCCCACCACACGGGGCTCTCAGAGGTGGTAAAAAAAGCGCCCTCTCTTGTTGGTGCACGGAGCTCATAGTCAAGTCCATCACAAGTCTGGTAACAAGTAAATTTCAAGTTAATTCCCAAGTCCAGTCACAAATAACGGTGGATGAACAATAACAAAGGAATGTCTTTCTCACAGTTCCTGTTAATAGTTTATGTCTTGACTTGAGGCTGGATTACTTGGGATTGACTTGTGGTGACTTGTGATTGACTTGTGAGGACTTTAAATGGACCTGTGATTGACTTGTGAGGACTTTAAATGACTTGTGGTGACTTGTGATTGACTTGTGAGTTCGTCTTTGATTGACTTGTGAGGACTTTTAACGTGATAGACTGTGAGTGACTAGTGATGATTGTGATGTACCTGTGATGGACTTCTGACCAAACTACTTATCGGTGAGGTCAATAACAAATATTCTTGTTATATTTGTTTCACAGGACAAGACTCTGCAGCAGGTAGTGGTAGAAGCATTCAAGGATCGAACAGTTTTGATTGTAGCTGTAAGTTCCACACTTTTTGGAGAGAAAACTTCCAAAATCTGAATTGGCTACAGACGATAAGGCTTACTTAGAAACATTCAAGCACACAATAGCTTATAATTAATTGTTACATTTCAGTTCACATAGATTACTTTTTGTTTTTTTCTTAATTTTTAATAACCAGTTTAATGTTTTTATCATGAATTCACTGGAAAAAGAAAAAAAATTCACTTTTTTTCGTGGTTTTGTAGAGAAGAGAGGCTAACAAACATTCGGTTTTATCAGGGTTTTTTTTCTTGTCTTCCTCTTCAGCACCGAGTTGAGACCATCATGAACTGCGACACCATCTTGGTCATGAGCAACGGTGAGATCACAGAGATGGGAACTCCTGAGCAGCTGCTAGCAACGCCAGAGGGAGAGTTTGCTGCCCTCGTCCAGGCCGGAGCAGGCATGACTAGGTCACATGACAGCTGACCATGCTGTCAGGTGATGAGATCTGGTCACATGATTGACTGGGTTTGACTGATAAACACAGTCACCTGAACGAAAGTCATGATCTAATTGGTCCATGCACACTGCTTGATTGACCGACAGCAAGGGTCCGTTCGAGCCATGTATGGAATTACCTGTGAAGGACTATCTTAGTCCTGTCACATGATCTTATTATCAGGTCACATGCAAGGGTGATCTGATCAGGTGGTATGATCAGGTGACTTGATCATGACCAGATTGTACCAGATCACACTGTAACTTAGAAACAAAGTCTTCCAAATCAACTCATAATTATTTTTCTTAAATCAGGTGACTTGATCAGATGACCAGATTGTATCAGGTGACACTGAAACAGAGAAACAAAGTCTTCCAATTCAACTCATAGTCATTTTTCTTAAAATCAGGTGACTTGATCAGATGACCAGATTGTATCAGGTGACACTGTAACAGAGGATAAAAGTCTTCCAAATCCAGTCATAATAATTTTTTTAAGATAACTTCCACAGAGTACACATTACACTAATGCATCATAATAGAGACACTTTGCAGTAACAGCTGTACAGTGTGAGTCAAAAAGAAATGACCGAGTTAGAAAAAAACACCAAAAGACATGTGGCTTGCTCCATTGAATCTAAATAACAAAGGAATAAAGTACATGGTAGTCATTAATAATTGTGATTTGCTTGTACTCTATCCACAAGTTATTTCTATTTTAATAGAAACACCATAACATTCAGTTGTCCACCACTGATCACTGATGCATACCCTTTAAATACAATGAACAAAAAGTTGCATAGGGAAACTGACAAAACTCACCAATCAGGAAAAAAACTTGATTTATTCCTCATATATACACACACAAGTAAAAAAAAAAACCCACAAAATCTGAAATAAAAATAATGCATCAGTCATGACTCAAATTAATATAATCTGTATTTGAATGCCTGTGTGTAATCTCTGGTTCTCACTAAGCTGAACAACTTCAAAATAGCATTCCATGGACAGCTGTATAAATGGCACCATTTTTGGAGTGCCATGCCATATTTACATGTCCAGCCTCGGATGTGTTCCATGCGTAAAAATTGTTTTTCAGTATTAAAGGTAGAGTCCATCATTTGCAGCCATCCGAAAAGTAACTGGCGTAATTATTGTTGAAAAAATAACTTGGTTGAAAGATAGTAAGGAGACTAAACTCCCTGTGAAATTATTCTTTCTGGGAAGCTGTCAATTTGAAGTAATCAATGAAAGAAGGCATTTCCAAGGGTGATTCTTAAGAAGCACCGTTGGAAAATTTAAATTAGTAGTTCGTTTTGTTATTCAGCGAAGCGCGCACAAGTATTCGAACGACGCACACGCGCGCGCGGTTGTTATAATTCGTCGGATCAGTGCGCGACGTCGCGTATAGTTGCAATTCAAAACAATTCAAAACATGATTCAGCAACTTTTGATTTGAAATTGAGATCTTAGAATGCTTTTTTTCTCGGAATGTACAGCTGAAGCTTAGCTGAAACTTCATCAGGTTAGTTGCTCAGTATCCTTCATTAGATTTTGAACTCTTTTGTTGCTTCAAACGAACAAAATGCACAAATTACAAATGATGGACTCTACCTTTAAGATAACTATTCACACCTACAGCGTGCTGAACTGTGTGAAATGTCCACATCCAATCCAGACGACCTACTCCAAAAAAAACTGATGCTCACAAAGTTCAGATCAGTATAAAGTGACATTTGCAAATGTATACTGCCACATGTATACTGCCATCCAGGGTTATGACCCTTGGCATCATTCCCACATTATTTCACAAGCCATCCTAGGCCATGCCTGAAATACTGGGCCATGGCTGGGAGCGTACTTTTTTTCCTAGGAGGGTTGGGACCAATGCAAGTCATGCATGTTTCAGCTTTTCCTTTGAATCATTGCAAGACACTTGGGTTCTGAGCGTTCTCTTTTTTCCCGTAAATTAAAATTATCTCAATGATAAATTTAGACGACGTGGATTCGAACCAGGGATCTTTGTATCCATAGCTCATCTCGCTATCCACTAGGCTACTGTGGCAGCTCGACCACAACCGTACTGTAAAATGCTTTAATGTAACTGGTTGACTTAATAACAACAATGCTTTTGATATCATTGTTCTGTTCTCATGAATAGTCATACTAGTGTGATCGAAACTACTGAATTATTCACGACTTAGCCCGAATTGCCCTTGGAATAAAACTTACGCTGGCTGGGAGTAACACACTTGTCTGTGGCTGGGAGTAACACACTTGTCTATGGCCGGGTGTAACACACTTGTCTGTGGCTGGGAGTAACACACTTGTCTATGGCTGGGTGTAACACACTTGTCTGTGGCTGGGGGTAACACACTTGTCTGTGGCTGGGTGTAACACACTTGTCTATGGCTGGGAGTAACACACTTGTCTGTGGCTGGGAGTAACACACTTGTCTGTGGCTGGGAGTAACACACTTGTCTGTGGCTGGGTGTAACACACTTGTCTGTGGCTGGGTGTAACACACTTTTCTATGGCTGGGTGTAACACACTTGTCTGTGGCTGGGTGTAACACACTTGTCTATGGCTGGGTGTAACACACTTGTCTATGGGAAGTGGCTGTAGCCGCTTCCATGGACACCTGTACTTACAAGCCGTAGCCATGTCCAACATGGATGCGGCTTATCACCTGAACGCAGTGCTGAACCACAAAGCAATATATAAAGATTTTTATCATAATTTACACAGAGTTATAATGCTCGTTTTATATATTTTAATCTGTTTGGAGAGTAAACAATATATATTATTAAATATATAAAGTGTTGGATTTAAAGTTTTATGTACGTTGTTAAATAATATATGTTTAATTTCATTTAGATTTTTATTATTTTTAATCACATGCGTTTTGCTTTTTTTTCTTCAGTATTGTGTTTTCTTTATGCTGCTTTTACTTCATTGAAATCTAATTTTTAATTTTTAACTAAATAAAAATGTTTTAAATTATGGTGACAAACTAAATCAAATTTGCTTTATGCATTTGTATGGAAAATGTTGATATGTGCATTTAATGTTAACTGGACATATAGAGCAGTTAAAATTAGGTTTTTGCCCTTCAGCCCTGTATACCTCCGGAGTGAAAGTTGGAAAAAAATCACTCGGTGGGACTCGAGTATACAGTGTTGAAACGTCGGTGAAGGGCAAAACCTAATTTGATTTCCATCACCCCGACGCAAAATTCCATCTTATGAATATAGAGCACTTGATATTTGTAATTGTTTCTTTGCATTAATTTTTATTACACAGTGGCAACAGTGTGGAAATGAAGGTACAAATTAAAAGACTGCAAAGGCTGGATAAATCCAACATAAATGTGGGGGAAATATGTGCAAATATTTCCACCGACATAACAACATTTCTGTGATTTGGCACCAAAATACATTCCTGAAATTAGTCCATAGTTCTGTTGTTTGAACAGCTGTGTGACATTAAGATGAGTGAACACAAATTGATTTGAGTTATCTGCGTAGGGCGGGGAACGTTTCAAGGTGCCAACAATTAATAAATTTTGTGTATAAATTACACCTAACAAATTGAACCAATTTGAGTTTATACGAAATCCTTTATTAAAGTACTATGTCAGCGTTTGTATACATTGATTTATGAAATAAAACTGCATAAGGCAGACATCTTGTCGTTATTTGCTAGCTCTACTACACAACGTCAGCACGTGTCAGTGCCGCACCCAGGGGGGGGGGGCTTGAGCCCCCCCCCCGCCCCCCGGTCAATTTTTCCTTTCTTTTGCACATTGGTTTTTTTTCAGTCCCACGATTTGGCCTTGTTGATATGAATGTGGCCTATTTTCGAGTAGTATAATAGGGTTGTAAGTGGCGCCACCAACGTCAAAATAGCCCCCCCCCCCAAAAAAAAAAAAAAAAAAAAACACAGCACACACACACAACTTTTTCTGCAGCCAAAATTTTTGGGAAAAACTTTTGACAGAAAAATTACTTCTAAACAAATTGTGAGCCCCCCCCCCCCGCCAAATCCTGGGTGCGCCACTGGCACGTGTACATCCTAAAATGCATCAGTCTTTTTGGGAGAATATTGTACCTATGATAAGCCTGCGTATATAACAAAGAAACTAAATGGCAAGCATCTAGTAATTGATGTCGTTTCTGCGTTATTTTAACTGCAAAATGCTTCGAAATTTCAGAAATTAATTTAAAAACAAGCACGCTCCAACGCCACCAACTTGAGGTTATCTTACCCAAATCCTTAAATGATTTAATTGGTCCAAAATATAATGCCCCAATCGCAACTCTTTTCAGCCCTCCGGTATCCCCAGTACAGAAAGCAATTTATTCAATCCACTCACAGCTAGTCGATCATGCTCTCGGCAAACGGAGGCCTACCCTTGGCTAAGTGATATAGGTTTCATTTTTATCAGCTATATAAATAATGTGTCACGATTGAAAAAGAAGAATGACCAACCTGTCTGATCAATTAACCAACTGTATTTAATTCCTTCACTGACTTGTTTCGATTGAATCGAACAGTAACTGCCAAATTCACCTGTTGCCTAATTGAAATAAATGATAGTCCAATTCTTTTCCTCTGCAACCACTGATTTAATTGATTCCTAAATGGCTTGGTAAAACGCCATTTATTACTAATTTAGCCACAGGACCGGTACGGTATGCGTAGTGAACAAACAAAGCAACGCAGATGTGGAAAGCAGTGGCCTCACTGCGTGGTACTTGGTAGCACTCATCTGGGGTTGGGGAAGGTGCTCTCAATTTTCTGAGCAGGGTAAGAGATATAGGGGAGGGGTGGCATTAGTAGAAAGAAATGCAGTGAACAATTACTGGGGGTGGGGCCCCTTGTTCCATCCGTTTAGTTTCAGGATTTAAAAAGAAAAAAAGCGGCGCGAGCGCTCCATCTATTAACTCTCGGGATTTTACGCTATAATCCGAGAAGTTATTGGGACCTAACGGACCTTTCCTGAACTCGTGCATTTGTCCTTTTTAGTGATTAGCGTTTAGTTAAAGTTTTTTTCCCCCATGCTATTTTTGAGCTTCATCTAAAACAAAATTACATTCCTTCTCTAAACTGCCAGTAAGACATCGACGAAAAAAAAATTGGCCAACGAAATCAATTTCGAATCAAGTACCGACTATAATTGCATTCTCGTATAATCATACGGACTAGTCTGCTCGCGAGGCAGGTCTGTTTCTGCCTTAAAATAAACAACCTTATTCAGAGGGTTGCGCCACATCAGACCCCCACCACCACCACCAAAAGAGGTTTTTTTTTTAAACATTATTTAGAAATTGTTCCAGAGCATTGGGGATAGAAACTTAAAACGGGTGACGGACAGTGGCGCACCCATGATTTGGCTAGGGAGGGGGGGGGGCACACAAATGGCAAAAAAGATAGGAAATGGGGGAACTCAAAGAGTGAAATGTCTACGCGGGCCTAACAGGAAACATTATAATAGGAATGGAGGAGGGCTTCCCCTCCCCGGCTCCCCCCTCCCCGGGCGCTTTTTTTTCCCAAACGACATAAGCAAATGGGGTGTACGCTATGAGGTTTTGGACAACTTCCCTAAAACATGAGAACTAATGAAAATTCGGACTTTCTTTCCCTTTACAAAAAAAATCCTCCAAAGCCGCAAATTGGAAATGGAAAAAAAAGAAGATTGGAAAATATGGGTTCGAACTCAGACTATCCGATCTCAAAACCATGGCATTATCCAGCTGAGCCATCGGAGAGTTCGACAGGATGGCATATACCTGGGTACGTATAAGTATCGTAGAGGGCGCTCAACAACCATGATCCATAATTATGATTGTTTTCGGGGGGGAAAAATCCCCACGGGCATTGTTTTTGTGCGTGTTCGCACATCTGGACCTGGGAGTGAGATATTTAGTGTTTCTGATTTCCATAATCACGTAGAACTATAAAGTACGCGAGCAACACAGTGTAGACCAAATTAATAATGAATTAGATCTGAAATAATAATTGAATCTACGATCGCTCCTTTATTTCTGAAATTGAACTGCACATAATGACAGCAGGCCCATACATTCCAGGTTATTCGGAGTAACATAAAGATAGGTTGCAATACGGTGGCCAATACACAACAAAAAAAATTTCAACAATTGAAGTACCAAAAGAAACTTAAAAAACTATAATAATAATAAAAGCTATAATAAAATGAAGATCATAAAGAAAAAACAGACATGCGATATCCTTTAAAATATGCCTAACCATAAACTTCATGAATTACTAGTCCCGTTTTTCTTGATCCAAGTATGCAATACTAACAATGTTGAGACAATAGAACTTGAATGACATAACAACTAGATCAGTTAAATATGTCCGTCTTGAAAACTGAATCTGTATTTTAAAGACAAATATTTCAAAAGTTCTTGTAAATTCTGTAATCTCTTTCCCGGTACTTTTTAACAGACAGAACCTACATTTATAATTATTAAATAATTATTTATGCCGATACAAGTCAACCGAATATGTTATGATTCTTCTTCCATAACACAAGTGTAGAGCTGGATATGTGAAATTTAATTCAAGTGTATGTGAATTGTCTCGCAGAAATTCGTTCGCGATTTTCGATTGGTCCTGGTGCTCTTGCAGTCTAGACGTCTCCTCTATCGATCCATCATATGTTTCAAGAAATCTGATTGAAAAAAGAGTGAGTTGGTTAAGTTCAAAGGCGTCAATCGTTTCTCAAAAGTGGGAGGGGCATTAGCACTAATACAAGCGCGAAGCCCTTACGGCGTAGGGTCCGGGCCCGCTTAAGGCCTCCGAAAACATTTGGATTCTAGACGCTCTGTGGTGCGATCTGAGGCAATTTCTGACAACTTTAACCAATTTTTATGAGAAAAGGATCATCTTTTAAACATCATTTTCGAGTTTGGAGTCACTGAAAAAGCTATTCCGAGCTATAGAATTGTTATGTAGGCTACAATTTTTATTTGGGGACAAAAAAGTGTTGGAGGACGAGCGATATGATCCCCCCCACACTTTAAAATGTAGGGGGGGGGAATTTCCTCCTGTCCCCCACCAATTGACGTTAAATGGGTTTTGGCTCAGTTGCATAACTTAAGAGGCGCATGGGTGGAACGCCTGCACCCCCCCCCCCTGCGCGGCCAATTCCCCGTTGTTGCCTTCCCCGATCAAAATGCAATCATACAAAATAACCCATTGAATCTTTTCCTCCGTAATGAAACATCCCCCTACCCCCAAAAATGACCCCCCCCCCCCAAAAAAAAAGACAAAATAACAAAACACCCCACGCAAACGAAAGAAACAAGCGAACGAAGAAAAAAAGAGAGGAACGTACTACATATGATCTCATTTTCGTCATGGTACATCATGGGCGAATGTGGATCATCATGTATGCTCGGTGCGCAGTCATTGATGCCGTCACAGAACTGATCGTGCTTCAGGCAAATCTCGTGCCGTTCGCCGTCTTCTCCTATAACCTTGCAGCTGAAGAACGGACTGCAATCTGTAATGCATACAACATATGGAATGATGAGCATTGTGGCATCGCAAAATAATTCAATCGTACAGAAGATTAATTGATTTTAGTGGTACCCGTTGATCAGGTGCGAACAGATCATCTGCGTGGCCAAGTGGTGAGACGTCTGCACCGCTAAGCAGGAAGTTGTGGGTTCGAATCCTTTACCCCAGTAGGCATGAGCTTGTGGATTTTTTCAGTGCCTACGATATTTTTGTCGGTAAAAGGGAAATAACATCTTCCCGAAACAAAAGTCAATTACAGTTGTACAAAAATCATTTGGTGATGATACTGGGTACTTTTTTTTATCTGAAGGCAATATTCTGTGTTCTTGGCGTATACGTATTTTGCTTGAAGTAGTGTGGAGCAACCAAGACTATACAAGCAAAACATTTATATCGTACATCCATCTTGCCCAAGAGGTATATGCTAAACGTTTATACACACATTATCTATTTATCTTTGTTCTTGAACCCTTTTTTTTGGGGGGGGGGCTTATCCTCCTTACTTGCAGCAGAATTAGCTTAATTGCGAAGGACGCATCTACAACGTGGTCAAGCCGATGGCATGTCAAGGCGTCCTAGGGGTAAATTCAGAATTAAACAGGTTGTTCCTCGAGGTTGACTTCAATAAACCGCGCGGTTCCGCACTTAATTATTTTTTTCAAATATTTGCGATGTCGCAAATATTATCGCAAATATATTTGCAAATATTTGCGATGTCGCAGATTTTGTCACATACTTTGTCGCATACTTTGTTGCATATTTTGCATATTTTGTTCAAGAAACTAGAGGGTCTTAAAGTTGTTTGAGAGTCCAGTCTTAATTTCGTTAACATGTGCATACGGGAGAGTAGTTGGGTACCGTACGTTACACGTACGTGTTGACGACACGAAAATCGAAGTATTTGCGTGGTAAAAGTGTGGCGCAAATTTTTATTTGCATACATCGCAAATATTATCGCAAACATTTGCAGGGATATTTTGGGATGACATTAGTTTACGACACCGCAAATATTTGCCAAGATATTTGCAATAGTATTTGCGACATCGCAAATACTTCGCAAATAAAATGTGTGATTTCCCTATCTAATCCAGGGCCACGATATGCAGGCCGTACGTAAAACGCAACTGTTACGTGAGACGGATTATAATTATGAACAAAAGCTGGCACGATGTTTTTGCCACTTAAGGGGCCTTCGTGATAGAATTGTTAGCGTGCTCCGATTAGTTTATACTAGGTATTCTTGATGAGTAAATCGGCAAGGTTTTAGCATCATTATCAAAGGAACATTAAAAAATTCTGAAAAATTGAAAACGTCGACAATTTAAAATGAAAACGAAAGATGTTTTGGTTGCTAGCGTCGGCATTTTTGACAGCTTGCGCGAACGCTACAGGTCCGATATGATTAATTTAATTGATATCACACCAGATTAACATCGCACGCAGATGATAATAATAATAATTTAACGTTGGGGAGTGGGCAGATTACTTTTGGGTCCATTTGGGGGTTAAAGCTGGTTATGTAAAGTATGAATGGCTAATCAAATTGTCGATGGGGCGTAACGTAAAGTATACTTGTTAAAAGGTAATTTAAACCAGTTTGTACTCACCCTCCTTTAACTCATCCATCATTTCATCACCTGACGCAAAAACACACAGGTCTGAAAAAAAAGAGAATTTAAATAACATTCAGGATTTATTGGATTTTCACGGCTATACATGAACCTTATAATCACCCTTTCCATAAAACAGGGTGAGTGAAAAAAATGAAACCCAAATGTTGGGACCATTTCTGTTAGTGAAGTTCTGCATGAAGCACTTTCAAATTCTAGCATATGAGCCCAATTCATAAGCTTTGGTTTATTATATGACTCGTTCAAATCACTCATGTACTCTTCAAGTTACGGGATTTTAAACACAACCATCGTTTTAAAGTTCTGTCCACAGATCACTAAAAGGTGCGTGTTCTTTCAGCAAAACGAAAACAATTCACATATAAAGGGATGAATGCAAATTGTTTTCGTTTTGCTGAAAGTACATTTAACTTTTTTGTGATCCTTGGACAGAACTTTAAAACGGTGGTTGTGTTTAAAATTCCGTAACTTAAAAAGTACACAAGTGATTTAAATGATTCTTGCACTAAAGAAAGCTTATAAATTGGGCTTTTATGTCCTAGATTTTGAAAGTGCTACATGCAGAACTTCACTACAAAAATGGTCCCAACATTTGGGTTTCGGGTTTTTTTACTCACCCAAATACATAAGTCCGTCTTGGCCCCTTTCATCAATAATCCAATGTAACGTTCAGATATTCGTATCCCTGACAGAATTCGGCTAATGCATAACCTAGTGATGGAGACACTTCTAGAAAAGATTCTAAAATAGCAACGATTACTTTTTTTTCCGAAGCACCAATCAAACTTTACCCTCATAGACAACAGAAACGAAATATTGACACTTACGTGCAAGTACAACACACAGGGCCAATGCGCCCAAGATTTTCTGTGATGCCATGATGAAGTTGTTGCTTCTGAATTCACTTGTCGAGTAACAGTGTTCCGAACCTAAAGTCTTTTATACAATGCTCCCAAAAATAGTGAGTCATTCCAAACGTGAAATTTGCTTTTGGAATGACGCACCACGGAATGTCAACCGAAGGAACTGTGAGTAGGCGGAGGTTCATTTTGTTTTTCTATCGATGCCTAACAGCTGCACATTCGATTTGATATCATTATTCACGAGTTGCTCTGATTAATGACCGGTAATTTGCGATTGAAATCAAACTTTCTCCTATTAATATTATAAATAGTTTTTTTTTAACGTAAAATTTGATTAAAATGCTGGTTTTGGCTCAATTGGATTTAGATGGTTCTCTTCAGCTGTTGGCGTACGCGTTCAGTCACACCGTCGAGCCAGTGTGTCGTACGGAACAAAAACGAGCAAATAATAAGTTTCATTGTCGGGGCCCGGGGGTCCCGGCCCCGCCTCCCCATTATGGTTGACGTTAAAAGAGGTCAGGACATTCAAGGGGTGATAACCATTAATAAGTTACCTCATTGAAAAGGGGTCCGCTCATAAATCCGATGCCTCATGGGTTCGACGCCTCATAAGTCCGACAAAATCGCATCCCCCAACCAAATAAAGGCCCATAAGTCCGACGCCTCATAGGTCCGACGCCTCATAAGTCCGAAGCCTCATTGCTCCGACGCCTCGTAGGTCCGACAATTAATTAGGTGTTGGGCTTTAGCCCAAAACCTGTTGGTTTTGTAAGAATTTACTGTTTTTGTTCTTCTCAGCATTTTCTCAGCAAATCCTTCTCCAGAACTGTTTGGAAAAAATGGAAATATATATGAACTTCATTTGTCAATACATGAATGCCCAATCCACCGCAGATGGTTTTTTTTTTTGCAATTACGTAATCATGACGCCATCATGGGTCACGTGACGTAACTCGAAAGTTTAATAAATTTAATCTTTGAAATTCCATATAAAATCAACCGTGAGAGACCGGAACCTGAAATTTTCGGGAATCGACATGGTAATACATGATCTTCATTTTATGTTGTGCGCGTAAAATCACGTGACCCTTCCTTCCTGTCGAAACCGGAAGTGCCTAATAATTTAAAAGTGGAAAAAGATATGAACTTGCTTTTAACGATTTAAGTGTCTGCCTGGATTGACCTTTCAAAAAAAGTAATGGGTGACGCCATGAAGTGTTGGAGCGCCCTCTAGGGGCAGGTTAAAAAACGTCAAAAACGCATTTTCACTTGATGTCTGTGGCGAAGTTTGCGGTAATCGCTTTAAAATTAATGTACATGATGACCATAATGCAGACAACACCTGTGCGCGAAAAAAAATTGATTACGTCATCAGACCGGAAGTTACAATAAAAAAACCTTTAAATCTTAAAAAATTGCTAGAAAATATACCGTGATAGATATAATCAAGATTTGGCTGTATACAGCACAGTAAATATAGCTCTGGAGGTTTCTGGTAATGACGTCATAATGACGTCATCAAGTATCGTATTACAAGCAATCAAAGATTTCTAGATTTAATCTTTGAAAATCAATGTAAAATCAACCGCTACAGATTTGATTTTGTCCTTATGGCAATCGATACAATATTGCAGGGTCTTCATTTTTGGTATTAAGTGCAAAATCACGTGACCCTTCCTTCCGGTCGAAACCGGAAGTGCCTTATTATTTGAAATTGGCAGAAGATGCGAACTTGCTTTCAACAATGTGAGTGTCTGCCTAGGCAGTACTGTACAAACATATTACAGGTGACGTCATCAAATGTTAGAGCGCCCTCTGGCGGCATGTTGAAAAGTCAAACATGAATTTAAACATGCATATTTTTGAGTTGATGTGTGTGGCAAAGTTTGCGGTAATCCATGGCCCAACACCGTGTGGTTGTTCCTACAACCTCTAGTTTACTTTTGTTTCTGTCCATAAGTCCGACGCCTCATAAGTTCGACGCCTCATAGGTCCGAAGCCTCATAAGTCCGACGCCTCATAAAGCCGACAGCCATTACTAATTAATACAAACATTGCGTAAATGTCAGAATGTTAGCGCCTCTAATTGTTAGAGTTAGCTACTCCAACCCCTTGTCAACCTTCAACATCGACAGCAGGGTCTGTTTCCAGTGCGGCATCAACGGCCACGTCCGTGCCAATTGCCCAGCACTAGTCCGAGCCGTACGAAGCCTGCGCAGCAACAACCCGGAAACCCTCGGGTTTCCTCCGCCTGAGTCAGCAATTAGAAACTGGGAGACCCACAGGGCAAGCCGCACAGGCCCCTCCAGCCGGGTAAAAGGTAAATTAAAACCTTGTCTGCAATTCTAACGCCCTTGTCATCGACACCATAACCCACGGTTATAAAATTCCATGCATTCTGACATACGCCCCGCCTTTCTATGCTAAAAACAACAAATCTAGCTTGATCCATGCAGATTTTGTCGAGACGGCAATTGCCGACCTACTTTTGAAACAGTGCAGTTAAAGTTGATTCCCAACCCTATTGTTGCAAACAGGTTAACTGTGGCCTAAGGCAAAAAATTGCGCCTTGTGTTGGACCTTCGCCACCCAAACAAATTTGTTTCGAATTCCCCGTTCAAGTATGAAGACTTAAACCACATTGCCCAGGTTCTTGATCCAATCAGTATTATATTTCTTTTGATTTCGAGTCCGGTTATCACCACATCGACATTTTTCCTCCCGACCAACAATACCTCGGTTTTTCTTGGCATCACAAACATTCCGGTACCCAACACTATGCAGCCACATGGTTGCGAAGGTAAAGCGTCAGTCGTTGTCAAGGAAAGCTAATCCGATTCAAGGGCGGATCCAGGGGGGGCAAAGGGTGCCATGCAAAAGTCGGTCTCTGGTCAGCGCGCGCGTCGATTTTAATCATGCGCGTCAATCTTTTTTTTCCCAAAATGTTCCGCGGTAGCTTTAACAGCGCCATCTATTGCCGCACCTCCTCAATTTTTTTTTAACAAAGAGCACCAAGGAATGGAAAATTGCACCAAGGCAAATGATCGAGAGCACCAATAGTCAGGGATGTTAGGGCGTTATAGGGGCCGTTTGGTTCAGTTTCTTTCAAAATCACCAATTTTGGCACAGATGTCGTTCATACCATACTATTTCGATTTTTGACGGGCGCCAAGACGGGCGCCCCACGGGGCCGCCATATTGGCAAAATCCAATATGGCCGCCAACTGGGTCAGAGGTCAATCGAAGTAACGAGCTAGAATCATAAATAATACCACTTTTCAGGTATTTTCGGGGTCGAGCAATCTGAATCTGATGTTATTTTAACGATTTGAGGCAAGACAGATGCCCCATGGGACCGCCATATTGGCAAAATCCAAAATGGCCGCCAAATACCGCAGTTAAAAAACTTAACTAGCTAGAATCATAAGTAATACAACGTCGGAGGGGTTTTCGGTGTCAACGAATCTGAATCTGAGGTTATTTTAATGATTTGACGCCAGACGGATGCCCATGAAGCCATATTAGAAAAATCCAAAATGGCCGCCAGCCAAGTTAGAGGTCAGTCACAGTTAAAAACTAAACGAGCTAGAATTATTAATAATACCATTTTACATGGATTTTCAGGGTCGGAGAATCTGAATCTATCGTCACATTTTGCCCTATAGGTCATTAAGGATTGGACTTTTCAATAAAGATTATTGTTTGAACTATTTATTATTTAAATATTTAGAGATGATGTCTGCAGTGACAAAATGATATGTGCCGCTGTGTACGTTTAAATGGAGCTGTTCATTTGTAGAGGACCTTGCATATAGAAACCTAGTGTGATTGCATTTCAACCTTCCTTTGCATGTGCCTGCAGCCGCAGCACATGAGAATGGCACATGTCACTGAAGCATCATTGAGAGTTGGTCCATAGTGATTGCCATGTACTGTTACCATCTTTGTACCAGCCCCACACGATGAAGTCAGGAATTTCCTGCTGGACCGAGGTGGCCTGTAGTAGCAGTTGCTTTACATGTTCAAACAGCACGGCAGGTAGCTGGGATGCTTCCGACAAGCTGCTTCCAGTAGTGAAGAAGCGATGTCTGGCCCCTTTGACACCTACAGTTGCACCACAGCCCTACTCTGCATGAAATGGCGAAGCAAGTTGTGTCGCACCATGTTAGGCTTTGGAAGAAGGGTGGTGCCAAGGACTTTGTCAGACCGAGATCGGAGTAGATTCTTTGGACTAGTATGTTACTGTACTTTTCATCACTTCTGAAGCCCACTCAGATCTCCAATAGGCCAAGGATCTCTAAAACAAGCTTGAAATGATCTCGAAAGTGATCGCAGTGACTCGACTCTCAATCCTTCACTGGCTCAGTGGGTCGCATATCAAGTTACTCCGGTGCACCCATAAGATGTGGATGCAGCCTTGTCTAGGTATAGGGCGTAGATCCCAATTTTGGCATGGGGCTTTGCCGACTCGTTTGCTAGCACTGAGTTAATTGTATCCCAACCAGGTGAGGATGTCACCATCTGCAAACTGTTATGATGTGTTGAAGAAGTCAAGCTTGATGAGCCCGCCTCACTGCAGGGTTCTCATGCGAGAAATGGATATTTACGGTTTGGGCATATCACTGGAACTCACTAAGTGAGAGGTTGCCCTGAGACTTTGTTATCTGTGATCAACATCTTGGGTGGTGAAGACAATGAAGCGACCGTTGGTTGATAGCTCCACCCATCCTCAGCATGACGGGCACACACCACACGCGCCTATACATCCTTACAATAACTTAGGACAATTTTCTCGCTCCAATCTAAGATTGTTTCTGTGGTATGCGTAGAAATGTCAAACCGTCCGACATGTGCAGCTAATGGGAAAATGTTTTTTATGGAATGACGCACCAAAAACACCAGGTTTGACCGGAATGATCTCGAGCGGTAAGCTTGACATCAAATAATTAAAATAACATCAGAATAAGATATTTGGAACCCCCCCCCAAAAAAAAAAAAAACACACGTTGTATTGTTTTAACTGCAAGTACCTCCAACCTGGGTGGCGGCCTTATTTTTCTCAAAAATGGCAGCTCCTACTAGAGCATCTGCCTTGCCTCGAATCATTAAAATGACATCATATTTATATTCTGTGACCCCGAAAAACCCATTAAAGGTGGTATTATTTAAGATTTTAGCTCGTTATTTTCTTAACTGTGATATATGTGGCGGCCATTTTGGATTTTGCCAATATCGTGGTCCCTTGGGGCATCTGTCTTGCCTCAAATCGTTAAAATAACATCAGATTCAGATTGCTCGACCCCAAAAATACCTGAAAAGTGGTACTATTTATGATTCTAGCTCATTTAGTTCAATTGACCTCTGACCCGATTGGTGGCCATATTGGATTTTGCCAATATGGCGGCCCCGCGTGGCGCCCGTCTTGGCGCCCGTCAAAAATCGAAATAGTATGGTATGGACGACATCTGTGCCGAATTTGGTGCTTTTGGAAGAATGTGAACCAAAATATCCCTAAGACCCCCGACTACAAGGCAAATTATGGAGGACACCAGTGTACATGAGGACACCAGAAAAAGCAAAATAGTACCCCACCTTGTCTGTACAATCCAAGCTTGAAGAAAAAAAAAAGAAAAAAAAAACACAGCTGCGTCCCCGCGTCAATTCCAGAACTTTGGTCTGACCAGAGACCGAATATTTTTGTTTTTTTGGTCTTAAAGTGGTCAGAAATTGCCTCAGATCGCACCACAGAACATGTAGAATCCAAAAAAAATTCGGGGCCCTTAAGCGGGCCCCGAACCCCACGCCGTAATTATTTTGGACACACCTTTGGGGGACCAAAATTTCTTTAGCCACCCCCCCCCAAAAAAACTGTGTTCTGGATCCGCCTTTGATCCGATTACGTACTAAGACGCTGTATAACAAAGCATTGAATTCGTGAGCCCCCCAAAAACATGGCCTTTTTAACGTTGTGTTTTTCAGAAAATATGCTCGGTCACCCTGGTATTGGATCATTTGCATGTGTAAGATTTTTGAACACGTATGCAAATGAGGAATAGTCTGGTGCCTGCATGTGCATTACATTATCGTTCGTTCTTGTATGCGGTGTCTGGGGTAAAAACAGAGTCAATTCTTCGCAGCGCGAGCACAGCGTGAGTTACGAAAACACGATTTATTTAATTAAACTGTTACGATCTTATCGAGACAACATGCAGTATCACATTTCATATTAATATGCACAAATTGGAAAGGAAATGAGTATTTTCGAGAAGGTGCGACCGAATGATCGCGAAAACACGAACTGCACGTTGTGAATAACAACACCAAGTACACGATAAAAATCCATTACTAGCCAATTGCGATATCGAATCAGGATACAGGAAGAAAGTTTCCTATCCAGGGCTTACTGTTGGAAACAAGGTCGGAAATAAAGTAAGCACTGGGGACGAGGTTGATGGTCGGTATGATCGAAATGTTACATTATAATTGAAGAATAAATTCTAAACTTCATGTCAGTAAAAAAATCACGTCATCAATGCCGAAACGTCAATACTGGTTACTGTCAAAGCTGACCTCAAGTCCGGAAGAAATCGTTCGAAAACTTCCCCAAATGTATGTATTTATCCCAGTTTCTAGGAATTTTTCCCAGTTGTTATTTCACGAGTAGTTGAACACTTCTATCCAGTGGCGTACGCAGGATTTTTTCAAGGGGGGTGTTTCAAAATTGGATGTCATCATTTATGACGCTAGAAATGAAGATGGTAAATTGTGTTGGCGCCAGAAATAAAAGATAGTATCAGTGGGCTAAACTTAACGCTAAAATAAAAGTCGGGAGTTTGTGTTGGCGCCAAAATAGTAAATCGAAAAAAAAAAAACATGTTCTGTGTCTTTAGAGTAGGCCTATATGATGAACATATGAGTAAAGGGGTCAATGTGGGCAGTCCCCTCCCTCAACAGCATTTTACCAAAAAAAGAAAAGAAGAAATTCAAGAAAAAAAGTGACACGGGCTGCGGAAGTGCTAGGATCTGTTCTTGTAATTGACTAAAATTACTCAGCTTCGTCCCCTGGATCTCATTATCCGTTGGGAATCTTATTCTTTGTGTAAACCGCCCCCACCCCTAAGGCCAAACTCCAGATACAGGATACAAATGCGCTCTGGTCACAGGGGCGGATTCAGACTGCCATTTGCCGGGGGGGGGGCCTAGAATTGTAATGAAGGGTCCAGGACCTGCGAGCGCGCAGCGCGAAGCCCCTACGGCGTGGGGTCCGGGGCCCGCTTAAGGGCCCCGAAAACATTTGGATTTTAGATGCTCTGTGGTGCAATCTGAGGCGATTCCTGGCCACTTCCACCGTTTAGAAAACGTTTTAAACATCGAAAATTCCATTTAAATTTGTTATTTTTTGTTCTTCATAAAGTTTGTTATGTACTCAAAGTTGAGAACCATGTTCCATCTCCGTATTTTTTCACAATTTTCTATTTTGGAAAGGGATTTAGGCCACTTGTAGTCCGAGCCTCAGCCATTCGCTGATGAAGGTACAAATAAGGTGGGGGGCACCGCTAGGGTGAAATTAGCATAGAGGGAATTTGGCCGGAGTACTAATGCGAGCGCGTAGCGCGAAGCACTTACGGCGTGGGGTCCGGTGCCCGCTTAAGGGCCCCGGGAAATTTTGGATCGTAGATGCTCTGTGGTGCAATCTGAGGCGTTTCCTGGCCACTTTTCCCCTGATTTTTTTAGCAGAAGTTTTTAAAATTGAGGGGATATTTTGTTTCATTTGTTTCGAATACATATAGGCCTATATATTCTTGCTCTTATAAAGTGTCTTCTGTTTTCAAAGCTTAAAGTTGAGAACATGCACATAATTTGTAATTGTTCCGCGCTCGGTCACATAACTCTCTTTTCCCTCCATATTTTATCATTTAAGTATATTCCGAAGTTTAGGTTAATCTGTTACTGCAGACGCTAATGTTACAGCTTGAATCGTCTCCATGGAAAATTTCGAAGAGAATCAAAACAATTATTTGCCTGGTCGATTTCGGCCAGGCAATTTATAGTTCGTGTCTTTATTAATCAAAACAAAAGCCTGGGACATTATTGTCACATTCACAGGATTCAATGAATAGCAATGTAAGAAGACAATAAGGCAAGGCATTAGAACTGGAAAGCCGTTATTTAAGAGGCAAGCAAAACAGTAGTCGATTAATTTAAGGTAAACAGGACATTGAACGAAAAATAAAAAAATCAATCAAGGGAACTGGAACTGGTCAAGAAAGCGGTTCAGAAGAAAAACGAGAGGGATCATTCTTCCACTCTGTCGATCCAGACTGTTGTATATTTGGAATAGAATATTACGAAAGATGATACCAGAGCTATTTTGGAGAGGCGAGTGATAAATTTGTTGATTTCTTCTTCTTTTTTGGTGTGGGCGTTGAACAGAGATTTGAGACGTGTTTTGTTGTTGTCGGGGGTAACTAAACCTCGGCTTCCTATTTCAATAGGTATGAATGTGCAGTTGAAGCCCAGTTGGGTTATGTCACGGAGAAGAGCCGTGTATTTGCGGCACGTGAAGGAATGCCTTTTTTTCAAAGTTGGTCTCAAACGGCACTGTTAGTTCGACGATTGTTATGTCCTTGTGCATGTTTGTTATGACCAGGTCGGGTTTCAGGGTAGTAGGTAGTATAGATGGGGGGACTGTATTGCCTCCGACGGCGTGTCTGCCCTCTAGGTCGGAATATAGTTTGAAGTCAGGTTTACCGGTTAGAGATTCATCAAGCATGGCACATATTTCTGAAAGAACATTATTGTGGCGGTATGTGTAGCGTCCCTGCTGTAACATCACGGGACAAAAGTTAAGAACAGGAGTGTTTCTTTAGATGAACACATTGGACATTTGTCATTTCCTGACCTTCCCCACAGGCACAGGTTAGAATTGACTGGTAGGGTATCGACTATTGCGTTAAGTCCAAAACGAAGTACCTCTCTGGGAAGGTTGTACATGATGGATTTCCATGTGATACTTGTGTTTTCGATTTCCATGAGTTCCAAAAGTTTACCTTGTTTGGCTAGTGATTCAATTTTTGTCACCCACTCTTGTTTTATTTCATCGGCAATTGAAGTTTTGATTATCTTTTTACACGGTTTAGCTGTTTTGGGATGGGCTCTTCACCAGAGAAAGGTATTTCACAAAGGGCTTGTTGTAGTTTATTTTCAGAGTACACAGTTATGGAGAATTTCCGAGTCCAAGAAGATTCGTGTTGAAGCTTTTCGTGGATGCACCGTTTGAATTTCTCATCACCTTTCATCATTGTCGATGCATGAGCTAAAGCGTGACTTTCTTTGTACACTATAGGGTAATGGATTTTATTGCTAGCCCTGAATTAGCTGAATGCAGAATGGCGTTTGTTGCACTCATACTGTTGACCACACCATTTCCTTAGAAACTGGTCTGCTGTCTGGTCTAATGTGTTCAGATTGGTTTTGGTGATGTCATGTACTGTTAAACAAAACCTTAAAGAAGGTAGCAGGTAGTTTGAATAGACCTTCAGTTTGAGCGGATTTTGGACTCGTTAATTCTCTTCAGACTATAGTGATTAGTTTGTCTTTTACGACCAACGTGATATCTCTGTTCTTTATAACAGATCCGAAGAAACTGTGGGATTCGTCTTTTATCGTTGGGATTTGGAAATCGTTGATTTTGAACAATTTTTCTGTTGGTGTGCCGCTACATAATATGAACATTATTACATGGACATTATCACGGTGCATTGTAATGGCTGTTGAGCGGGTTTTCATTGGTGGGATTGATGTCAGAAGAACTCTATAAACATTTATTTAAATCATTGATGACAAAAAAAATTGTCCAAAAAATCCGCCAGGGGGAAAAGTGCCCCCCCCCCCTCGCTGGATACGCCACGGATCCTACACACAAGGATTAACGACTAGCCCAACTCCTGGTTAGACGCGTGATAACGGCCTGTACTGGTGGCAAATACCATGAATACTTTCCAACAAAGACCACTCACCGTGCGGTGGCTTTCAGATTTGCAAGGCTCTTCGCCCGATCTGGCCTCGAAGTCTGTCCAGCCAGCGAATTATATTTTTGAATATTCATTAGTAAAGATTTTGGTCTTTATTATTGAATCTGATAGGTGATAACGACATAACCATGGTAATGCCGAGCACAATATCATTAGCTTTAAGATGAACAAGGAAATGTCACTTTTGTTTCATCGGTTCGGGATCACATGTCTCTAAAACTTTTTAATAAAAGCTTAAAAACGAAATTTGGGTAAACAGTGTTTTCCTCGAAATTTGACGTGTATTTCCCAGGTAAATTCTTCATCTATGACGACAAAAACTCCTTCTTTTTCTGGAAAAAAAAATACCCGTTATCATGCGTCTAGACAAGTCCGCTCAGTGCATTTTGTACCAGAGCTCAGAACAGTCGTTTATCGTGGTGTCTAGGATCCGTGGATACGCCACTGGTGTACATGTAGTTTCATTCAAATAAAGTGTGTATAACCTTTAGAAATCGCCCTTCGCAACCATCTGGCTGTATGTTTTCACCGTTCACCCTTTCGGGCTCAGTAGCGCTTGTCACATTTTCACAAAGATCGTTAGACCATAGTACACAGCTGGCGTGCTCGCGGAATGCTGTCCTTTACATCGACGACGGCCTCATTATCTCGCCAATGCTAGATTCAGCTATCGCTAATCGCGCCATTGTACAATCAACAATCAGAAACAGTGGTTTTGTTCTCAGTCAAACAA
Organism: Patiria pectinifera; assembly: GCA_029964075.1. Taxonomy (NCBI): domain Eukaryota; kingdom Metazoa; phylum Echinodermata; class Asteroidea; order Valvatida; family Asterinidae; genus Patiria; species Patiria pectinifera. The sequence goes on along the minus strand of CM057142.1, from coordinate 9,055,345 downwards.
AGTGCAAGTGGGACCCCACCCCTCAGATTTATTGCCACTTCAGGACGATGGTTATCCGCAACACACAATACGCCACACACAGACCCTTTACACCCCCGTGGTCAGCATTATGCCCGTGTGAAGCAATTATTAAAATGTTTATCTCAACTTGAAGGTTCAACAGCATGCTACAATCCTGACCAAATCTCGCTGGGCCCCCAACCCGCCGGCCCCCGTTCAATGTTGTCTCTCATTGCGCGGTGTGTGCTCCATCAGCTGAAGAGAACAACATTAACCGGGGGAGTGGGGGAGTGACCGTGGCAGGCTCAGGAAGAGTTTTTCAACCATTTTGGCCGGGATTGTCTGAATGTACAACTATAGCCTTCATATTAGGATTTGGACATATCGCGTATTACGTGTTCAAATAATAATACACACGCGCGCGCTGGTTTCATATTACAACATGGCCAATGCATACATACACGATTCACCATGACGGTTCACCATGTCATTTTGGCCGATTTTTGTTTTACAAAATACAGATTGTGTTCAATGTCAAGCCGTATTAGGATGCACAAACAACGTGTTATATCTGCCATTCCGTTATTAGAACGAAAAATCCATCCAAACCGCTGTAAATTATATAAGAAGCAGAGAGAGTCACTCACTTCCTTTATATATTGGTTTGGATGGATCACCGATGGAGTTTTCGGCAAAATAACGGACTTATAGTGAATACAAACAAATTCAAAAGGATTGTATTTTGTTTGCGTATCCTATAAGAGCCTTTCAAGTTAAACACAAACTGTATTTTGTACAGTTATTGGCCAAAATGGCATGGTGAACCGTCACGGTGAACCGTTACGATGCACGCTACATAAAGTTGGGATTTTGAAGGATTGTAAAATGGCCTCTTAATAAGCCATTTGCGAGTAACCTATACCCTTTGGGATTTACATTTGAAAAACGTCTGGTACAATGACTTGCTCAGAATGCTTGGCACATTTTAACTTTGAATTCTCCAGACCAAAGACACTGTTGCTAATCACAAGATTCGGGGCAAGCTCTTGCATAGTTACGTAAGAGAAGCTCAGCACCAATACATCGTTCACAATGGGTGAGAATGGCACAAAGACACCAGACCATGCCGGAGCTGGGGGTTGCTAGCGTAAGTCTCTTTGGTCGGGAGAATGCTAGGTTAAAACGTGCAAAGCATTGTATTAAGTCAGCGTTCCAGATTTTATTCAAATTGAACTCGCAAATGGCTTATTATTGTCGCCGGTACTTTCGGTGGTCTATTGGTTAAGACATGTCCTCACAATTCAACAAAGCAGGCATCGTTATGGGTTCGAATCTCACCGGAGATAAATACATGTACATGAAGTACCCTGTAGCACTCGGGAAGTAAAAAGTATAACCTGCTTACCACCCATAAGTGTTAGGGAAAACACGACAAAATATATGTATTTGTTATTTCGATTTTACTATGAATAATTATTATCTTGCCTAAATACGTGTTCTTTCATTCAACCTTCGGCCGCCATTTCACATTTTGGAAACAAAACTCAAAAAACAGCCCCCCAAACGGCATATCATGCACATTTGGAACTATGAAGAAATTCAGACAATCCTGGCCAAATCTCGCGGGGCTCCCAACCCCCCGGCCCCCGTTCAATGTTGTCTCTCATTGCGCGGTGTGCGCTCCTTCAGCTGGAGAGAACAACATTGACCGGGGGAGCGGGGGAGTGGGTGACTGTGGCAGGCTCAGGAAGTGTCCCAACCATTTTGGCCGGGATTGTAGCTTGAAAACTCCAGCTAAGCCCACACTCAGTTTAGTTGCCGTGTCACGCGTAGCTGCTCTATGGGGGGTTCTCGTCCAGACAACTGCCAGCGAACGATGGCCGTAAGAAGGGCTTCAGAAATTCGCAATTTTCACGGCAAACCACAACCGATCCAAACAAACAAAGCTGTATCAGGTCATGGGCGTCGCGACAAAGAAAGAAAAGAAAAGAAAAGAAAAAGAGGAGCGAAGACAAAGTGGTGTAAATTTAAGGAGTTGGGGGGGGGGGAATGTCCCTGCCCCCCTCTAAAACTGATAAATCGAGAATGTGTTGAGAAATACAAGCATTTTGGGGCAAATTTTTTTTTTTGCCCCCCTCTAAAAAAAAATCCTGGCGACGCCCATGTATCAGGTAGTTAAAGACCTACTACATACATCTATCGAGGTATCTCAAAAAAATGAATTCGATGAATTTTGACGATATTATTTCACGGACAAATCGACTAAAAATTATGTAATGAAACTTCCGGTTTTTTCGACAACGACGGAAGTCTCCCAAATGTTAATGTACTCAAAGGAAAGAAAGAACCTTCATCTACAAAAAAACTCGTGAACGTGATGTCGTTAATATCTTAAGAATTCAATGTACACCTAATGTTTCCAACAACTTCCATTTTTTCACAACGCAAAAAGATTGTCGCCATTGCATGCATCGGAAAAGCATAGAGCAAGGAACGCCAACATGGTATGACCTTGTGACCCCATACGCGCTGCCCGCCCACTGATTGGTCGCGCTTGAGATGGCCTGCTTAATATTCATAAGTCATTCATCGTGCTGTTCAGGCCGTTAGCCTACTTAGGTTTGTTTACACGCGTACATGTGATTGCGAATCATGAAATCTCGCACAAGTCTTCATTTTTCAACCGGCGAATCAAAGAAAGGTTTTGCTGTGTATTTTGTGAAAGTGTGATATAGATAAGACTTTACATTTCCCGCGTTTCGAAATAAAGTGGGAATAATTAGGAATTCGAGCAACGCATTGCAGGTGAATGGTTGAGCGTCAGAAGGTTTAAAGCTATAGTCCATCATTTGCAGCCATCCGAAAAAGTAACTAGCGTATTATTGTTGAAAAACATACTTGGTTGAAAGATAGTAAGTGGACTAAACTCCCTGTGAAATTAATCTTTCTGGCAAGCTGTCATTTTGAAGTAATCATCGAAAGAAGGTTTTTCCAACGGTGCGTCTTAAGACGCACCGTAGGAAAATTTAAATTAGTAGTTCGTTTTGTTATCCGGCGCAGCGCGCGCAAGCATTGGCACGACGCACACGCGCGCGCGGTTGCTATAATTCGTCGGATCAGTGCGCGACGTCGCGCATAGCTGCAATTCAAAACAATTCAAAACATGATTCAGCAACTTTTGATTTGAAATTGAGATCCTAGAATGCTGTTTTTCTCGGAATATACAGCTGAAGCTGAGCGGAAGCTTCATCATGTTAGTTGTTCATTATCCTTCATTAGATTTTGAACACTTTTGTTGCTTCAAACGAACAAAATGCACAAATTACAAACTTAAATGATGGACTATATCTTTAAATAGAGAAGAAAAGAGTATTGAAATCAGTTCTAGCATGCACTCCACACGAGACACACAGATTTTCATTTTTTGAAAATTTTGTTTTTAATGGTTTGGAAAATTTTGAGTACTTGTATAATTATGTTTAGGATGAAGCCCAACACCCTCGCCGAGGAGAATTCTGAATGTGTTTGGGTACAGGTTTTTCAGAGCATTTTAAAATTTTATCTCTGTTTTTGCCTGGACGTCGACTTCTCCGATGAAGCGTTTGAGTTCAATAGTTACAACTATTTCAGCATGACGCTTTGGATTATTCAGTGAGAGTTTTTGCTATTATAATACAATACAGGGCATCAGATTTTTTGTACAAAAGTTGTTGCCAGTCATAGGCTAATATCCTACAGAGGAATGTTTCAAAGGAATTTTGGTAGTCAAATCCTACCGACTACTGTTGCACAATGTTGACGTTGCAGCTGCAATTCATACAGATTATCAAGTTGTATTAACTTTTCAAATGTACAGATGTGCAAGTCGCTAATATCAGTCAATAAACGGTGACCTCGTGTGGTAGTAGGCTGTTACAACTGAAAATGTATAGTAACCAACGGATAACGTATCACCAACCGATAATGTATCACAAATTGACCGATATTGTATCACTAACCGATAATGTACCAAAAATTGACTGATAGTGTAGTAAAATTTGTATCCGATAATGTATCACGTGTCGACGGATAATGTAACTACAAAATAAGTGTATCCGATAATGTATCACCACGGAACGGATACTGTATCAACCGATAATGTATCAAAAATCAACCGATAATGTATCAGTATGGGGGAAAGGTGTACACAAATGTTTGTTTTATGTCCGATTATCCCGCCCCACGTTTTGACCAGGGAGGGGGATCTGGGCTAGTGGATCACCACCACCCCCATAATTTTGTATTTAGAGAAAAAGGGCATATTTTGAGGTATTTTTTTAAACTTTCCAACCGCCGAAATGTATTAAATAATACTGAGAAAGGGAGAAAAAATACAAATAGCTTGAAATGCGCTGGGACGTCTGTATTATGAACAGCGCCCCCAGTGTCATGTGGTCTCCAACAAGGCCCCCCCCCCCTCCTCCCCCGTTTGTATTTCACGGCCAGGCCTTTTTTTTTTAGCTATTCCCAAGTCCCCAGCACAGATTTACGCTACTGTTGCAGGGTGGATACTGTTGCAGGGTGGATACTGTTGCAAGCTGGATACGCCACTAGCCTAGGCCCACTTGGAAGTAGAGCGTCTCCAAACCAGAGCAACTCCCTACCTCCCAAATTAAAAAAAAATATTCTTAATGATAAACTTTCTCGAGTGGGGACTTATCATAGCAAAGGCACTTATTAGACTTTAATTAATTTGCAATATTTCCACCTTTTCCCCATACTGATACATAATCGGTTGATTTTTTATACATTATCGGTTGATACAGTATCCGTTCCATGGTGATACATTATCGGATACACTTATTTTGTAGTTACATTATCCGTCGACACGTGATACATTATCGGAAACAAATTTTACTACACCATCAGTCAATTTTTGGTACATCATCGGTTAGTGATACAATATCGGTCAATTTGTGATACATTATCGGTTGGTGATACGTTATCGGTTGGTTACTACATTATCAGTTGTAACATAGGCTTTTATAGTAATGTCACGCATCAGTGACTGGTATGGGAGAAGTTTCAATCTACGGTATCGGACAAAAGACTTCACCACAAAGAAGGGGCGTGCAGGCCCTGTGGTTTAAACGAACAAAGCTGCCTGGTCACACAAACAACACCACCCACTTTCTTGGTCGCTGCACGTCCGTACGTGGTGTTTCGCAATCAACAAGTACAACACAAAGGTGAAAAACTTGGAAGATTCAACGATGGCACAACACCGGCCTGTGTTCGAAGCATTGATTTGCTTTTGCATTATTTCACTTTTACTTTACATTACCTTGCTCCACTCTTTCAATTGTTGTGATGGGTCTCGGCAGAAAAATCCGTCGCCTAAGCGACGATGGCAAAGCTATTCTACAGATACCATCGATTCGGGAGTTACAACCACAGAGCAATTGAAAGGAACAGATTCTGCAACACATGGATTTTCCTTGACACTAGTAATCCGCATGGCAGCCGTACCAAAACTGGTCCAGCGTCTGTACTGCATATTCCTCCGTTCCTATACCTTATTTTGGTCTCCCAAGCTAGGCCCCATCAGCCTGATTCTTGACAAGGAATCAGAAACAGATCATCGGTTTGCACGTAAACTGAGACAACAGGAGAAAGATTTGGGCCTCAAGTTTGACTTCCTGTATGAGCCACTCCCTGATATTGCCTCGGGCTGGACTAAAAATCCAGGTTACCAACGTCAATTGTGGAGCAGTTTCTTCATGGATCTATTCATCAATGCTTCGATCATTGGTTGGAGTGATTCTGACGCGGTGTTCACGACGCCAGTGACTCCTGAAAACATCTTCAACGGCCATCGATTGCGAGTGTTAACTTCCACTCACATGAAGCCAATGCACAGAATGGGCTGGTACAAAACAACGCTACTTGCCATCGGGAAGGGTATGGTTGCTGACTTCATGACGTACTTTCCTACCTACATCTGGAGAGACACCTTCACCAACTGTAGGAATCACATAATGAAGCACATGAACGTAAGCCAAAGATTGATACTTAAAAAGGAAAGAGTTCTATACCTGGATATCACATGACACCCTCGAGCAGCCCTGTGCACAAACCATATTATGTCAGACTGGTCTAAAAATTCCAAGCGTTTTACTCAGTAAAGCTGCTTGTATAGGACATGTTATCGCTTTCTGATGGCTGATAGGTCATGCACTGCATGGGAAAAATTAGTGATGTCCATGTGTGGAATTCTTCCCCTAAAAATCTTGAAATGAACATCTTTATTCTAATGTCAGTCCACAAACCATAACATTAATGTTGCCCGTTGAAGTTTAGGAACAGTTTTGAATGGGCTGAAGGTTTCCCTGCCAGCGATTCATGACTGATAATTGTTTCTTTAACAAGCAAAAGGGCAATTGCCACACGCTGCATTTTATTTAGTGTGACAAAAATTGTTGTTATCTTGATTTATAATAAAGCGAATACTTGTAAATGGCCAGAAATCGGATTTAACGGCGTTGGTCCCCGAAAAATGTTGTATTCTGGACGCTCTTTGTTGCGATCCCAGGCAAAATTAAGTTAGAATTTTAACAAATATAAACAATAAATAAAACATAAAAATATTCACTAAATAAAAATAAAAATTAAATTTATATTGTACTTTAAGTAAAAATTTATAATCGCCACTTTACATTAATTTGAAAAAAAAATCAGTGCTGCAATTTAAAAACAAATACACAGAGAACAGTTCATGTGAAAGATTAAAGAATTAACAAAATACTGAAAGGGAACGTCAAAATAATAGATTATTTATTAAAACTCATGTACTGTCAAATTATTTCGCACCAGGCACGTACACTATATCAATTGCTTTTCATTTTAAAGTGAACTGTTGCTTTCAAACATCTATTAGCCCCGTTTATACATGGAACTGTTGGCAGAGGCTATTCACAACAAAAACTGTGCATTCTTAAAATAATCTATGTTGATTTGAACAATAATCGACACTTTTAACAATAGTGTGACGTCACAAAAATAGGACAATAAGATTGAATTTGCGTCGGGGTGATGTAAATCAATGTTAGGTTTTGCCCTTTGACCGTCTTATAAACACTTGTATACTCAGTGTGTTACCTCCCGAGTGAACTAAGTTGGAAACATTCACTGGGATGGGACTCGAACCCGCGACCTCCTGTTCTAGTGCAGACGTGCTTCCACTCGACCACCGAGCTTGCGTACAATGATGTAGCAGCGGGTACCACATTTAACTATTCATAAGATGGAATTTGTGTCGGGTTGATTTAAATCAGTATTAGGTTATGAATAGTTAAATGCTGTACCCGCTGCTACATGTACATAAGATTCGATCCAGCCAACTGATCCCGCAAGCTCAGTGGCCGAGTGGTAAGACGTCTGTACTATAGAGAGCAGGAGGTCGTGAGTTCGAGTCCCACCAACTTTCACTCGGGAGGCAACACACGCGTATAAAGTGTTTATACGTCGGTGAAGGGCAAAATCTAATCGTTTTCAAGAATGAACAATAACAAAGAAATGGTTTGTCACGGTTCATTTGAATGGTACGTGACTTGGCTTTTGACTGAAGAACTTGCGATGGACTTGGTGAGGACTTTTTAAGGGCCCATGCAATGTAATTTTTCTTAAAGGCTATCCTTGAAAATGCACCTTTGTGTCCCATTTAATCTCATTTTCAATTTTCGTTTTGCCTTATTGGTTTTTATGCTAATGACAATTTCCATATTCATGAGCAAAATTGTGATGTCATTCCGGGCAAGAAACCTCAATGTTACAGCTATTTCAGCACCAAAAGGTACCAGAATTTTGGAAACATGTATTTCGCTGTCATAAATTTCATTTTCTTTGGTGATTCGTTGTTGTGTGTAAGTACATGGTAGTAAGCCAATGAACAACCCTTTGTCACCCAGTGTTTTCAACGATTACATTTGGGTTCACAATTTGAACTGAATACCCCTAAACTGAACAGTGTCTTCCTGAAATGACATCGCGGCAACAGCGCCCTCGGTTGTCCGGAAAAGCACGGACAATTTTAAATGTTAAAAGATGTGCGCTTTTTAATAAAAATTATCCAAAAAGGGATGTCAAATAGTTTCATACATTGATGAGGAGTGGAAAGTTGCACATAATGTGTTCCTAAGAAAAATTCATCGCTTGGACCCTTTTTAGTAGGCCTACTTAATATGATGAATTCGACTCCTGTTTTACACCGTGGTGCAAAATGTCTTTTGCAGGTATCCAACTTTGAGGACGCCTTTCGCAACCTACCTCACCTAAGCCCCGTCAACGTCATCATGAATTACGCCTACCACTTCGAGCACGACCGTTACGACTGGCACTTGGATTTTACGGAGACTTTAGAGGACTTCAACGCACATCTACCTCCAGGTGTAAGCATTAATGCGAGTGAGATGGAACCAGATGTACACGTCACCATACACGAGCGTTACTACAAAAAGCGCCCATACCCATTACTGCAGGGATATTGCATCGCCAAGCGCTATGTTGGTACTCTTCCCGCAAGCTGCCTCAAATTTGACAATGTCACAAACTTTCAGCTTTTTGAGTTTGAATCTGGCAAGTTACCCAGGGAACATCTCAGTCCTGGGACCTGGTGTTCGGGCAACGGCCGCCGAGAGTGTATTCGACTCATCGAAGCGCACTACCAGAACGTCAAGAAATATCACAAGCTGGGGTGGTATGACTTGGATTTGAGACGCATGACTGCCGTTGAGCAAGCAGCAAGGCAGGAGAATATCACATGTCCAAATATATTCCAATTGGATTAGATGCACAACCGTTTATACATCCCAATCACAAAATCAATCAAAATGAAGTTTATAATCACACGGATACTTGGTTAGTTTGTTGGAATAGCAACATAACTATACTGTAGTCATAGAGTTTAAACACATTTCTAAACACTTTTTTGTACCCACTTTTTAAACATGTTTAAATCCACGACATGTTTAGATTGATGTGGATGTCTGTGACATGCTTAGGCACGTACGAAAGCCCATTAGCACCAACACTATAAATTATCGGGTTGAAGTCAACTGACAGGCTAAATGCATACTTTTCCATTTTCATTATCATCCGTTTACGAAAAACGAATATTAAATATACATTTGACTTTTTTACAAGTTATTATCAAGTTATTATCAGACGAAACGTGAAAAAAGTGGGTACAAGAAAAGTGGGTACAAGAACTATAAAACCATTTTTATAGTGTAGATATTGACCGTGTAAGATAAAAAATAAATACAGTCATTAAAAAAATACTGGCATTCCATTAAGCTAACATCGTATTCATAGCGAATGGTCGATTAAAATTCGTATAAAAATTACTGATGTGCTGAAGTAAACACTGTTGACGAAGGTTTTTATTAATTCTCTTTCCAATTAATACTGGGTTTCTTACAACGCATGGAGTTCATTGTACATTTCATTGTACATTTGTTTTTTTTCTTAGCTGTTGTTTATTTCTTTGTCGTTTCACTGTACATTTGTTTATTTCTTAGCTGTTGTTTATTTCTTACGGTCTTTTCTTTGCTTTTCGTGTTTACAAATTGTGAAAATACTGGATAGCTCAGTTGGTAGAGTGTTCGTAATGCTGGTAATCCGGTGGTCGCCGGTTCAAATCACGCCAGGATAATTTATGTGTGCTCATCGTCATATGTATCTGTCTGTGTATTTGTTAAGTAAATGTGCTCAACCTATCATGGCGCGCTCCTTCGATAACCAATCAGAAAGCGGTGACTGAAGAAACGGGCGCTGTTAACATTTTTCAAACATCCATTTTGTCGTCGAGTCCGACTGGTGGCCTTTTTGACTTTGAGGCAAGGTTTCGATGGCGCAATGTATTGTGAATCCTATTAAGAACATGCCAATGCGTTTACATTGTAATCGTTTGGAATATCCTACATGTAAAACGGGTCCACCTTGTTTAATATCATTTCTAATGGGTGGTTATCTGTACCGAAATCTGGTCTATATATAGAGCTGTAGTCTTATAAAATATGGACTGCCAAAGCAATAACAAACAAACCTTGTTTAAACCACTGATGAGTCAAACTAAAGGACACCTTATTCTTGTGTAATATGTTATGGCTGACGTCTGCAAAGGACTAACAAAAAAATGCACGTTTCTATTTTTTCAGTCGGCACACGCTCATTCAGGATGACGATCGCCCTCTTTTGGCAGCAAGAGTCTGTCCTCAAGTAACATAGACTTTTTTCCACCCCACCCCCCAAAAAATATGGGGACCGGTAGCTAGCACCCATTTAAAGCCATTGATTGGATCACCTCTGCGCGCGCGCATCATGATTGTTTATTTTCAAATCGCATTACACTAGGGGCGCTCTTCAGGATCAATATGTATACTCGCGCTTGCATCAAAACGGCGCATTTAAAAGCTTTTGTTCTTTGTTTCTCCACTATTCAGTCCATTTTGGTTGTTGTGGGGATTCAATAGCCCCCGTCTAAAAGTGGGGGGGGGGGGTATATACTCCTCGTACCCCCGGGATTTACGGCCCTGCTAACAGAAAACAATTTGTATCATTTAACTCAATAATGTCTAAAGAGCAATCAGTTTCTTGTGGAGTACCACAAGGTTCTGTCTTAGGTCCTCTTTTATTTCTTATTTATATAAACGACATCTGTAATAGGCCTACATCTAACATTATATCATTTTCTTTATTTGCAGATGACACAAGTCTAATGTACAGTCATAATAGTGTGGATACAGCTGTTCATATTCTTAATTGTGAACTTGTAAAGATAAGCACTTGGCTGCTAGCAAACAAACTGTGTATTAATGTTCTTAAATCACATTATATTGTATTTTGCCCGAGACAGAAGAAATACACTCAAACGATTCATTTAGTCATAAATGAGACTTGAAAAGGTAAACAAGACTAAATTCCTAGGTTTAACTATTGATGATCATCTAACATGGACGAATCACGTTGATGACGTGGTCAGCACAATATCTAAAACTATTGGCATAATGAATCGTCTGAGGTTTTTCTTACCTACAAATATCTTAATAACTCTTTATAATTCACTTGTTCTTCTATACTTAAACTTTTCCAATATCATCTGGGGTGGGTCTTCTTAAACTTCTTATTCTGCAAAAACGAGCTGTTAGAATACTTTCCAATGCTGGTTATCGAGATCATACGTCATACCATTATTTGCCGATCTTAAATTATTGCAATTCAATGATCTTTACTATCTCAATCTCGGTAAATTCATGTACAAATATATGAATAATTTGCTCCCTTTGTGTTTCAGCACATGTTTTACTTTAACTTCAAAATTGTTATAAAACCAGAAGTATCGCGAAGAAAAATCTTCATGTTGGCTTCAATAGAACGACAATATTCAAAAATGGAATAGTTCAACGTGGCAGGAGTTTCTGGAATAGTCTAAGTATCCCTCATTTGACAAACAAAATAAAAGTACAACTTCTTACATCTTATTCGTAGTGTTTTAATACTTTGTTTACATACAACAATAGCTTAATGATACGTCTGTTTGTCTGCCATTGTCCTTATTTCGTACTTTGTAATTGTGTAAATGTCTGCTTGTCCAACGGGTCAGGGAACAAAAGCGATCGCTTCACCCTAGCCCCGTGTTGTTATGTGGATTTTTACATGTATAATCTATTTTCATTATGTTAATAATGGTACTGTGTAAAAATAACTTCGTATTATATTTTGTATTCTTAAATGTTAACATAACAATTTCATGTTTGTAGTGTCATACAACGTTGAAACAAATGTTCAGTAAAGGCCTAATAAACATTACCGGTGTGACCTGTTCCCGTCATGCATATCATTTGCGTACGTCAGGCAGGATGCCGCCTGATGTATGGTAGATTGGTTACAGCCCGATAGTCCGAAGGTTCGATAGTCCGAAGGTTCGATAGTCCGAAGGTTCGATAGTCCGAAGGGCCCATTAGTCCGAAAATAGAATAGGGTGGGATATGGTGCAATAGTCCGAATAGACAATAAGATTCGATAGTCCGAATAGATGATAAGGTTCGATAGTATACGGTAGGGTTTGATAGTCCGAATTGACGATAAGGTTCGATAGTCCGAAGGTTCGATAGTCCGAAGGGCCCATTAGTCTGAAAATAGAATAAGGTTCATTAATCCGAAGGCTCGATATTCCGAATAGACGATAGGGTGCGATAGTCCGAATCGACAATAAGGTTCGATAGTCTGAGCCTTTGGACTATAACCTTATTTTCGTTTCGAACTATTGAACCTTCGGACTGATTAACCTTATTCTAAATTCGGACTACCGAACCTTCGGAAAAATAAACCTAAATCGGGCTAATGAACCTTTGGATTAACGAACCTTATTTCATTTTCGGACTAATAAACCCCCTCTTATGTTAATTTTGTGCATTCGGACTATCGAACCTTCAGACTAAAGAACCTTCGGACTATCGGACCTTCGGACTATCGGGCGGCCGCCGATAGATTTACCGCTAGCTATTACCTGTCCCCCGATATTTGAAGTCCGAATGACAATGGGGACAGGGAACCGGACCACAAGTAATGGAGTTGAAACTGACCCCTGGTGGCGCGCTGCCGCCGGACCCCTCGAATCGAAAAATTAGCGTCTAAAAGTCGGAGTTTTAAAAAGTATTTTTGGTACATTGATTTCTTAGGAGAATCACCCTCAGAAAGGCGTTTGTAAAATTGTTACTAGCATCTCAATTAATGGGAAACTGAAAAATCTCATGACGTGAAAGAGAAGTGTCCTGCCAAAAATTGACCTCCCACTTCCGAAAATCTAATATACATGTGGAGTATAGTGGAACTCGGAGCACTTGTACAAAGATGAACATTTATGAAATAATTAATGTTGTGGCGGTCATTGGTTAAAAACTTAAACTTAAATAGGAGACCAAAATGTCCTAAATATCTTTTGGGATACACAATTTCTTTGAATAAATTGAAGGACTAATTCTCATTTACAAACGAATCTAAAACGATCGTTGATAAGAACTGTATTCAAGCAAGCCCGACTAAATCTAAAATCCATCGGATGTAGGTAGGTTAATCTTAGCGTCGTTATCATTTTGCGTTCTCACGAAAGTACCCGATATGAAAACAAACATGATCGAACAAGGAGACCTAGAGGTACGAAAATCCGGATGTGAAAGGTCGTAAGTAAAATTCGTCTTTACCAACCTCCAACTGATTTCTCATCTTTTCTTTCTTGTGGAATGCCAAGATGAAATTCCAACATGAATGTTTCTTGGGGTGATTACGATTAGAAATCATTCTGTCAAAAATTATAGCAAAAGAAAGGGCAACGTTCCCAGTGTAAAATGCCCATATAGAAGGGTCACGGAGGGGTCCGGAAGCTCATCGACAAAAAGGCGTACTTAATCAAACTTCAGGTTGCAGACCAGTAAATAAACTTCCATAGACCCCAATGGTAAATGCTCCCACTTCAGCAATTTGGGGAAAATATACTCACAACTCGCCAAGGTGTTCGAGACACATCAGATTAAAGCTTATTTCATCATCTTTCTTTCTTTTTCAAATTTTTTTTTTGGGGGGGGGGTCAACTGATGACTTTTAGGGGAAATTTCCATCCGAAGATGATCACCCCTGAAAATAGTCATGAAGCCCATCGCCAATTTCATCCAAATTGAACAGAACTACGTCAAGCTCACTGCAGTCATGTGCACGGCTTCCACCCATATGTTTTACAAACTCTCAAGTTCATGGGCCACAGCATGCTCAAATACTGAAGATTTTAAGGGCATGCAAATCGTGATCTGGCCGGCGTAGGCAATTTCGGACCGATTTACTGGTCTGCAACCTGCAGTCAACTTTGGTTTACATGGGGACTTTTCACGCCGCCGTGGGAAAAAGCTCAATTACGCCTATGGGTATTTAACATTGGGATGCCCAAGCGTCTGTCATATCGTTTTGGAATTTCGGTATATGTTTTTCAAGTAAACTGCGGGGAAAATTACCTTTACTGAAAATCACCACTTCAACCTGCCTAACCATGCCATTTCTTACATGATTTTACAGCGCAAGAATAACTTGGCCCGACGCGAGGACTCAGTTCGCAACACCCCCCCCCCCCCCTCCGTTCGACCATATGTTATACAAGTAAAGTGGGGCCCAAAAATTGCCTAGCTTTGGAGAAAGCATTGTAGATCATAGTTTCAAAATTATGCCCCCCTTAAGTTTGTATCTTGAGAAAGAGAAAACAAACCCATGCATGTTTCTTATTAATCGAAGTAATTGAAATTTTGCCAATTCGTGGGAAAAACTCTGGAGGAATACATCTTGGTCATGTTTCGCAGTTATGCATTGATCTCCATATATATTTTTATGGAGGCTCATTGAACGCGCAGGCCAGTTTTGCCTACGCGGGCACATCTCAATTTGTATGCACTTATTGGTAGTATTGAGGGTTTAGAAAAAAGTGTGAAAAGGCGTGATTAGGAATGCGACACTGTATTTCTGTGAAATTTTGATGAATTATAGGCCCTAAGTTTGCTCTATTTTGCAAAAATAGAGCGCAGCGTGCTGACATCATTTTTTCAAAATGGCGATGGAAATTCTCCCAGGTCATATGATTACCCCCAAGAAGTTTGAACAGAAAATGAAAGACGATAAAATAAGCTTTAATATGAAGGGTGTCTGAAACACAGTGAGTTGTGAGCATAACTATGTTGGCAGTTTTATAATGCTTGCTGGAACGGTCTGCAACCATCACGGTGCACTGCACACCTAGCCTGTATATAGGCCTAAACCCATCTACAGCCGACTACAGCTATAGACTCGAGTTATGAAGAAGTTGTCCCATAGTACAATATACACTTCCTTTAAGGCTTTATTTACAGTTCAATATCGAAATACTGTTGAGGACTGCATGATATGAGTAGAATCAACTGCAGAAATGAGGTTTTGATGTACAGCCTGTAGGATGGAAGTAAGGAAGTACGGAGTACGGAAGGTTTTGCTGAAAAACAACAAAATATATTAAAGGGGAAATTATAAACTAATACAAATGGTAGAATAAAGTAAATTGGGTACACAAAAAAGGAAATAAACAATTAAATATTAAATTAGTAATAATAATTAAACTATAAGATAAATGAATTAAAATTACGTACTTAATACGCTGGGGTGTTGCCAAAATTGGGTGTCTAACTGTGTGTAAATCTAACGGTGTGTAAAACTAACAGTGGATAAAAGCAGGTGTTGTAGGCTTGGACACTAGCAACAGAATGATGGGGAAATGGGCTAAAACGATGGTCAATGAACAGACAGTGTCGTAACAGGGTGAATTATGGCCTCTGGGAATGTTTTGGTCTGGAGTTTGGGGAGGTTGCTATGGGGACCGCCACCCAGGCCTAGCAGATTAAAGTGGTGCTAAACAAGGTCGTACAGGGATCGGGGACTGTGGTCAAGGGATATTACACTAAATTGTACATGTACATATGGTCTAAGCTAGATAATGAGGATAAGATATTTTCTAAACCTAGAGATGATTAAATGGTATAAATGAAAGATAAAAAAAAAAATAAGAAACGGTAAATGATACGCAACGTCCGCTACACCATCCGTCGAAATACTCATGAATAAAAATTGTACCCTCAAAATATTTTATATTAGAGAGTACTATAAGAGCCATAAAAATGGGAAATGGCAATGAACCTCTGGCCTGGACTTGGGGTTTCAAATTCATAGCATTTTGGATGCAATTGGGCTCGAAATTTGTTTTCAATATTGTGGAGGGATCGTTTTTCAAGCTGGCTACTTTTCCGCTATTGGAAAAAAATGCGCTTATCTTCTTTGGGTGAGAATTTCTCGAAAAGTCAAACTAAGGTGAACCCACCAAAAATTGAAAAGAAAATGAAAGATGACATGTTGATCAACCTTTTTTTCTGTGCAGCTTAAATACCTGTGAGAGTTCCGAATATTTTTAAAAGAAGTATGGGCATCTTACACTGGCGTAGATGTGAATTTTAATCCATGTGGTCATTATTCTAAAACTGGCGAGTTAGTACCGTCACTTGGTGGCGTGCTACTAATTGATAATGAAAGCGACACCGCGGCCATCCCTGCAGTTTATCAGTAGCTAAGCGAAGGCAACGTACGCTAACGTAAGTCGAGGTAATTATTTCCCCATAAATGTGGCCTATTTACTGGACTAGCTCCGTAAATACGGACGTATTCCAGTAAATAGGCCACACATTTATGGGGCTAGCTAGATGGTTATTATGATCATATCCATATTGAAACACTAGCCCAGGTGGACTCCCTCTCCTCCCTACGACGGAGGGAGTCCAGGGTATAAAGTGCCCAAAACTGGGCTAAAAAATTTATGACCAGTATTTTCAATATTTTTACCTTGTTGGAGAAGCTAATTTTTACGTCGTAGTATTCTATGTAGTCTTATCTATTAGGCCGCTGGGTTCAGAAATTCCATATGCGATGTTGACCGACCTTAATCTGGAAAATAAACTCGAAAGCAACGTTAAACTTGTACGTGTTTTTAGACTCTTTTCATCAGTTTCTCACCGCCGAGTCTATTCTAGTCGTACATCATGTACGTCTGTGCAGCGTGTAGTCTAGTTCCCTAGACCGGACAATTATTCTCGACGCTCATATCACGTCTGGTCCGGGGGCCAGACTATGCAGCATGAATATACAGTGCGCACGCGCGATTTGCTTAGTAACCACCCTCATACGCACGCGCACTTACTTGAAGGCACGGTCGCTAATCCAATGACCGAGCGTGTTTTCACGCCAGTTACCAGAAACACGTTTCTGCTTTGGTCATTGGTTGAGTGTTTTCGTGACATCGGTTGGCTGGAGTGACGTCACTGTTCCAACCAAAACTAAACAAATGAGGGCGCTAGCGTTCGTGCGCACTTTCGTGCGCACGTACATGACGTACGACTCGGGATAAAACTGATGAAAAGAGACTACAAACACGTACAAGTTTAACGTTGCTTTAGAGTTTATTTTCCCGATTAATGTCGGTCAGCATCACATATGGAATTCCTCAACCCCTGGATCAATAGAGAAGGACACATAAAAAATGTAGGCGTGAAATAAGCTTCTGTAACGAGGTAAAACGTAACAAAAATCTGGTCCAAATTTTGGGTGGTCTTATGTAGAGAATTCTCATCCTGGACGTTAGTCGTAATGCAATGAAGACTTCGTCTTGGGCTAATTGAAACACCTTTTGATAATGTTCGTTGTCTAGTTTGAAAACTCCAGCTAAGCTCACACTCAGTCAGTTGCCGTGTCACGCGTAGCTCCTCCATTTTCTCGTCCAGACAACTGCCAGCGAACGATGGCCGTAAGAAGGGCTTCAGAAAATTCGCAATTTTCACGGCAAACCACAACCGATCCAAACAAACAAAGCTGTATCAGGTAGTTAAAGACCTACTAAATACATCTATCGAGGTATTTTTCTCTCAAAAAAATGAATTCGATGAATTTTGACAATATTATTTCACGGACAAATCGACTAAAACTTATGTCTTGAAAGTTCCGGTTTTTTTTACAACGACGGAAGTCTCCCAAATGTTAATTAATGTACTCAAAGGAAAGAATGAACCTTCATCTACAAAAAATCTTGTGAACGTGATGTCGTTAATAAGAATCTGATGTAGGACTAGGCCTACACCTAATGTTTCCAACAACTTCCATTTTTTCACAACGCAAAAAGATTGTCGCCATTGCATGACCTTGTGACCCAATACGCGCTGCCCGCCCACTGATTGGTCGCGCTTGAGATGGCCTGCTTAATATGCATAAGTCATTCACTGCACGTTCGCACGTGCTGTTCAGGCCGTTGGCCTACTGAGGTTCGTTTACACGCGTAGGGCCTACATGTGATTGCGAATCAGGAAATCTCGCAAAAGTCTTCATTTTTCAACCGGCGATTTTGACCAAACATTAGAAGTCTCCTGCACGTGTTTCACATGAAAAAGAAGCATTTACTTTCCTCTATTTACTGAGCCTTGCCATTTCTTTTGGCCGTTTTTAAGAATCGAATGTACACCTAAAACTATCGGCCCTCGCTTTTGTCATGTTTGTTGATATAAAATATGATTTTGTTTGACAGGCCGTAACAACACTTTATATTTGTCAAAAGCAGTTATTTTTGGTATCAAAATAAAGCACACGATTTCAACTTTTCAATTATTTAGCCATCGTGGGCAAACAGTGCACGTATCCAGGTACTTTTGGTGTTTTTCGGTAGTCTCGCATACATCTCGTAAAATCTGGCATATGCTTTTGGGCCATGCGTGCTTGACCTCGGGACAAGAAACTGGGGTCAAACAGGGCTGTGTACGTGACACGGCCACTGACTGCTCATAATCATTCACATGTAGCACTGGAGACATAACTACAGGGAGTTAGAGTGTGGTAGCAAAATTTTTGGGAGGCCATTCTGGAAGGGTCTCTTGCTACTAGTTAGCAAGAGACCCTTCCAGAATGGCCTCCCAAAAGTTGTCCTTTTTCACCTCTAATATACCACCCCAGATTTCATTTACATATCTCATACATTCAGCAGTCATTCTCGAAGCTAATGATCGACTTGAAACAGACCACACAAAAAAACCAAATGTGAAAAATCTTGAAGATTTCGGTGGCTTGTCCGTCCAGTTCCAACAGCTGTTGTCCATTTTGTTTGGTTAATTATGTAAATGCATGCATCATGTGATGACATCAAAAAAAATCTGCGCGCGCGATGTGTGTGGGTACCACACCGCTTTCAGGCGCCGCAAGTGGGTTCAGTTTTCGTCTGGTGCATTGTCACAGCAAGCAAGACAACGAGAATGCTTTCCACGATAACGCACCAGACACATGTGAATTCCTGATGAGCATGTTAGCTGGAGTTACTCAAGCTATGGATGTACGGTAGTAGTATCTGCCTCTGGTACAGTATCGCCAGCGCAGCAAACGTCCCCTGGCCTGGATGCCTGAAACCTTCTGTAGTGAATTTGCTGCTACCGACTTTGAGCGAGAATATCTTCTCATCCGGGCCAGAGATATCCAGAGTTACGGTACCTGCTCGCGCTCGTAGAGGAACTCAAACCTTTTCCGAAACACGTCCCTTTAATCATTGTTTATCTAAAAATGTTCATCCATGTGGCTAAGAAATGACGAGCTGTTTTCAGCTCCCACAAATATCGTCTCAAAAATGTTCCTCCATCATGTCCATGGGATTTCAAAATGGTGGACTGGTTTTGCACGTGTTTATGTATGCATTTATGTGGGCGCGCTTGGGCAAGGCTATGAATATGCATTGTACAGTTCATGACCCCGTGTTTCAAATTGTATGGCCGACCGCGCCGTGCGCCAGACAACACGAGGTCATGAGCTGAACAATGCATATTCACAACCTTGCCCAAGCGCGCCCACGTAAATGCATTTAAACAAGCGCAAAACCAGTCCGCCATTTTGAACTTCCATGGAGGAACATTTTTGAGACGATATTTGTGGGAGCTGAAGACTGATCGTCGTTTCTTGGCCAGATCATGGATGAAGATTTTTCAATAAATGAAAATGTTTTGAAAAAGGGATGAGTTCCTCTATTCGCAACATCAGTTTCAAGCATGCCAGGGAGGTTTGCCGCTCTGGCCTTACTACAGAGCCTGTAGCTTGTGATAGTGTGTTGCTCATCAAGCGCACATCGATCATTGACATGCGATCTGGATGTCAGACAACTCGACCGTTGAGACAACTCGACCGTTGAGACAACTCGACTCGGACAACTCGACCATTGAGACAAGTTAACTTTGAAAAAACATGGCGCACCTAGTATTTACCACAAATAATGCCCATCGTTGTTTGGGCATTGCGTCTGTCGCTTAGCGGGTAAAAAGTCACATAATCTGTGACAGGACCGTGCACAGGGACCCGGCCAGGTGTACGGCAGCACAGCATGCACACAGTGGGCAGAGCGGTAGCTGTCACGTTGGGACCTACTTCGAGACTAGAAGTAGGCCAAGTCGAGACCTACCGTAGTGCGGTGCACGGTCGGGGCGACGCAGCATGCACAATGACGCGGTGCACGTGCGTTTGCATATCGCTACTCTGCAAGACGTAACTTAAACATCTGAATGTACATTGTACATGAAACTTTGACTGAGCCCCACCAAACCATTGCATCTGCAGAACGTACAAGCCCCCAATGCCTCTCCAAAAAAAATTGCAAGTCGACTTGCCTCAACAGGCGATTTGTCTCAACGGACCACTTGTCTAGTTTCATTTGACGCACAGACTGTCGAGTTGTCTCAACGGTCGAGTTGTCTGACCCCCGTCGATCTGACAAAGACTTAGCCCTAGTCTATGGCCTGCACTGGGGTAAACTCTGTAGCTGGGCCATACGTACTTTGAATCCAAAGGGTTGGTAATTTGAAGAAAACAATAGTAGGCTATTCCAAGTCATACTCGGCATAGCCTTACCTCTCAATATTCGCCCAAAATTAGGACTTCCCCGTGCTTCCTTATGGTCAAATTTGGTCTCTTACCAAAAATTAGTTTGTCAACCGAAGTGGAAGTTCATGACAGGCAGCTGAGTATAGGCTAAGTACCGTAGTCTGGTTCTCCCACCGAAAGATTTCCCCTTCTCTAACGTACATGTACATACATGAAGGGCACCGCGCCTGGTTATGGCCATATCATATCCGAAAAAAAAATATGCATTTGGGATCAAAACAGCCAGCTTGTCATAGTGCGCTTGTTCGATTATTTATGCTGAATCGAGGCGTGCGACACTGTGATTGGCTGGCTGTTCTGATCCCGCATGCGATTTTGTATAATTCGAAAATATATTTCGAGTGTTTCTTAGCCACTTAGTAGCGTGGCGTTGTTATTGACGCCACGTTTTCGGGTCTAACAAAGTCTGAGCGTATGACTCATGAGCATCATCACAACATTGTAGTCATGGTAGTGGCTATCGTTACGGCAGCAGTAACACAATTTTCATCTACTAGTATAACGGTATTGCAACATGACAATTGTGAATCTATATCACATTTAATAACTACCCGTCCAACCAGAACGCTTCGGTAGCTCGATTGGCTACACGTTCGACTACTGGGCTGGAAATTCCGGTTCGAAACTGCTGCCGCGCTGCTCAATTAAAAAAAATTATAATGTTAGTAGTTTTCTTTGCTTTCATGTTTTTAATCAAATTGTTCTTTTTATTTATGTAGATTTCATTTTTCTTCTTCGTAGGCCTAATCCTAGCTTGAAATGTCCAGCATACTAGGCTCATGATATTGGGAGATGAGCCTAGTGAGCTGGATATTTCAATTCTACTATTTGTTTATTTTGAGGGGATATTTTCAGGACAACATTTGTGTAGACCGGAATTTGTTTAACTGGTTATGAAACTGAGGAAAACTACATGTAAGTTTGTCTTTCCAAAATGTCTAGTTTCCATATAATTTCTAGCTAGGAAATGGTTAGACTCAAAGTCTCCACTTCAGTGAGTTTTTGTATTCCTTCCACAGACTTTAAATCGCCCACGTTGCTGCGGCAAAGCCCTGGTTCAATGAGTAGCAAAGCATCATCATGGGAGATAAGCAGAAGCTGGTAGCACGATGGAGGGCGTCCTTGACACGAGGGACTGGTCACGATTCCTGGGGCCAGTTAGTTGAGGCCGTAGATGAATATCAAATGTAAGAACGGGAAAAACGATGTGAAAAATCGACCTTGAAATATATTCATAACAACGTCTGGCCAGTGCACAGTAAAAAGTGCTTGCATCTAAGAGTCAGAGCTGTATTTGTGTACTAACTTTTGATGTGCATATTCTTAGGGCATCCTTTTTATTCCTTTGGTACTCTTGGCTCACCACCCAAGAATTTTTTTTATATTCCTTCCTTCCCTGTCTGGAACCCCATTAACAAAAGAAATTATGAAAAAAGCAAAAGAATATGAAATTCAGCCAATCAGGCTCTGGGTTATTTGAAAAGCTGTTGAAAATGAATACCAGATGTTTTTTTTCGTGAAGGACGTCGTATACTAGCAACCATTGAATCCAAGAGGATGAGATGATGTTGCCTCTCATCGTATTACATGTATCAGTAAGTGTCTCCGATCACCGGTATGTTATGGCTGCCACTACAGCCAAGACATTAATGAGCTGCTCCATCCAGATATAATGTTAGTGAACTACATCTTGCCACATGTAGTTTTATTGTATTTATTCAGTGATATCAACTCATGATAAACTCATAGCAGTCAACAAAACTATACAATTTACGAACTTGGCATCATTTTATTTAGTAATCTATACACGTTCAACTGCATTTTTCTCTTTGAATTTGAATCTTCACATTTTTTTGCTTCGACTGAGCCTACTTCAGAGGCAAAAAAAAAGAGAACTCTAGAAATAAAAATGGACGTCCTTAATAGGCAGGTGCATGCATGTCTTAATGTTTGTTACCCCTGCTCATCATGCTAAACCGTCTGCTTTCCCCGGCACGGATAAAGCATAAATTACCGGTATGTCCTTTGGTGAATATCTGGGCTCGTCAAACAGCAACAAAAAGTAAAACTTTTAGCGCAGTAAATCTCTTGGAACATTCTTCCTAACAGCATGCGTCCCCATTGCGGTGTTCCCAACGTGCCCTGGATTTGGAACAAATTTTCTTGAGCAATGTTGCAAATGTGTGTATGTAGACCATTGCTTTCATCATCTTACATTCTCATTCTACTGTTGCAGGACACAGATTGTGGACCCAATGTTAACAGGATAACATGTACAATGATCCAACTCTTAAAATCCCTGCAGATTGTGTGAGAAAATATACATTAACCCTCAAACTCCAAAATCCTCCCGGTTTTGGATGGTTTTAGAGGATTGAGGATGAATGGCAAAGATGTATGGCGTTTTTTTGTGGAGAATGCATTATGTCAAGCCAGTAGGCCATATCCTGCATTGGTTATGTTCAGCCATGCATAATCCAGCCCTGTGTTTTTCTCATATTTCTTCCGCACTACTTCTAAATGCCATTCGCGCCGCCTCAAACCATAGCTGTAATTGGCAGAGGATTTTGGAGGATTGAGGCAGTGGTCACCCTCCACAGACAGAATTCAAGAAATAACGGATGATTTTGGAGGATTGAGGCTGAATCCAATTTTTTCTTGGTGGCAATTGGAGGATTTTGCAGGATTGAGGTTGCATCCTTGCCGGAGGGCCTGGGGAGTTAGTAAAGTCTTATGTGAACTCTGACTTGACCATCTTGACATTGTGCCTTCTTTCCCACAGGTTATCAAAGCAGGTCCTGAGAGAAGCATCACATGAAGCAACTCTCTTCAACGACAACCAAAAGGTTAGAAGTAATAATATCTTGAGGTTTATATCAGATCTTGATTTGTTCCTCGTTGAACAAACTGCAAGAACACTACTCGAATTTTACACCCGTTTTTTTTCTTTTCACCCTAACCTTCCGAAATCCTGCAAAATCCTGTTTTCAAAATGGAGGATTTTGCAGGATTGAGGGTATATAGCAACAATGTGTGGCTGATGTTGGAGGATGCACTGTGTCCAAGTCTTGGGTCGGACCTTGTGTCCTTCATGCCCAGATGTGCATAAATGTTGGCCTAGATTATACTTTAAATCCGCTGCACTGCTCCAGGATTTCACTGGCTCTGCCTCAACATATTGACAGTGATTGCATTGATTGACAGTGATTGCAGTAAATTGGGTACCTGTGAGGGCAGAGATGGTTATTGTGATTCATTTTAGCTGCTCGCTGCCGAAATGGCAGCATTGAGCTGTGTTTGGAATGTTTCATTGGTCTAATGAACAGGGCAATAATGACGTAGCGCCTTGAGCACCAATACTGGTGGACATGTGCGCTTTATAAATACACGTTATTATGTATACATGTACATACTACTTTCCTGGCACTACCAATGGCAACCGACTAGATACGCAATAGTATGTGTGTCCTGCATGCAGGGTAGCTACTTTTACTTGCCTGATGTTTTGGAACATCCACCAATGAAGGAAGCATGTTAACCTCAAAAGTATGTATGAGGTAACAGTTGAAATATTTCCACTGTTATGGTTTAGACTTGGGAAATGTAACATTTTCCTGTTTTCATGTTGCAGAGAACGTTGTCAAAGATAGCTGCGTGTTTAGACCTTCGAGGGAAAGCACTCCAGGTAACACGAAAAGTTATATAATTAAAAAAAGCTATTAAAATAAATAAAATATTTTTGTTAACCATGAAATTCTGTCCTGATCGACGATCACTGTTCTGATCTACCGGCACTATCAGTGCAATTTAGGCTTGTGCAGTATTGGATTTTGAGAGTCCACGGTATACCGCCACAAAAATATGGGGTCCGCTCATAAGTCTAATGCCTCATAAGTCCGACAAAATTGCATCCCCCAACCAAATGAAGGCCCATAAGTCAGACGTCTCATAGCTCCGACGCCTCATAAGTCCGACGCCTCATAGCTCCGATGCCTCATAGGTCCGACGCCTCATAGGTCCGACGCCTCATAGGTCCAATGCCTCATAGGTCTGACGCCTTGTAAGCTTCGCTTTTCCAGTGTCGGACTTATGAGGCATCGGACTTATGAGGCCTCGGACCTATGAGGCAGAATAAATAAATTTTATGCCTCAAAAGTCCAATGCTTCATAAGTCCAAAATTTCGGACTTATGAGGCGTCGGACCTATGAGGCGTCGGACTTATGATACGGCGCCAAAAATATGACAGTGTTCGGTATCATACTGGATGGATTATTTATGATGTTATCTAACCTCAATAAGACACGTGGTGTTAGGAAAACCACAAACAGGCAGCACGGGCAGAAATTTAAAGGCCCTGCTGAATGACTCAGGCATACAACTTTTCCTCGGATCCGCTGATTTCCTGGTTTTTTATTTCTTAGGAATGCCATTGCAAATTGAAAAACACTGTACAAAGTCTTGTGTGGTTTGAAATTTCCTCGTTTTTTCTAAATTCCCAGTTGCATGCCTGATGACTAGTAAGCACACATTTCACCTTATCTACATGTAGATACATGTACCATGACCACGGGAAATGTCCTTAATTATTCACAGAGTGCAGATTTGGCCATGTTGTCTTCTGTTACCTTTTTGCATCCAATTACATTTGTGAGAGAAAATTGCAGTAATGAAATTCCATACCGAGGTGGTCGGTATTTCAGTAATTCTGTGCTAAGCCAGCACAAAAGCCAGAAGCCAAAGTCTGTTCTAATTAGTGAAATGCGCTTACCCTTCATTAAATTATCTGCTATAGTTAGCAGAAAATGACTTTATTGTCATTTTTCCAGTGCTTAAAGGGAAAATACAACTACCAAGTTGTTACGAAATACCTTACTAAGATGTTGGTAAATGACAGTCTAAAGCATCCTGTAAAATTATGTATACATTTCCAATGGTGGTCGGCCGACCACCGTTGGAAAAACCTAACTATTTTTCAACTTCTGCTCCATATTAACCATTTTTTTTCAGTGCATGTTCATGAACGGGTGCAGGCCAGCTAGACTGGTTCCCTTACCTTACAATTTTCTGGCATTTTTTATCCATTTCATCTTTAGTGGAGTCAGGGAACCAGACTACTTGAACATTTTAGTCTTTCTTGGTTTTTCCAGCATTTTTGGTATGCAAAACTTCAAACATGTCAGTGTAACAATATTTGATCTATTATACTAACCCCCCAGATAGTTTATATCTGAAAATTACAGCAAAAGCCAATGATGTACATTCCCTTTAATTTATAAGTCCCATTCCAGTTTCTGACATCGGTCTTTCTTTCTTCATTGTGTGTGCCATTCTAGTCTCCCGACAGCACCCAGGGATTTACGTTAGAAGAACTCAAGAAAGTAGACTCAGGTATGGTCCTGTCTTCTCAGTCTTAACAGCTGCACTCCAAACATGCTGATTGCAACAGTTCTGTTGACTGGATTGTGTTCACAATTGTGTCCAAAGTCACTGCGTTGTTAGTGTCCTTAAAGGCTTGTTATGGTCTCATTTGTGTGTATGAATAGAAGATTGCATTTTGTGGCCTCTGTGGATAGCTCCTTGGGCAGGAACACTTTGTGTGTGTCAGTGCACGTGCATGTTTGATGCGTGTATGCACAAGTAGTGTCACTCTGAATTTGTATAAATCTTATTGTCTTCGCGTGAGAGCCAGGCAGAAAGTTCAGGGGCGGATTTCTTCATCTGGAGATTAATAAAGTTTTCTTATGTTTTGTCTTCTTATGTCTTATGGTGGTGGTGGGTTGAGTCCCATCTTATTCTCTTAATACGGGCGATTCCCAATACAGTGCGCCGCCCAGAAGTCGATTTTTGGTAGTGCATTGTGGGAGACAGTCGACAAATTTGCCATGGCGGACGATGCTTAAAATGTTTAGTTTGTCCGGTCAGTAGGTTAGTAAGGGTATGATTCGAGTATCTTTGTCGTTTCTTCTCTTGATATCAAGATATGATATGGAGTGGAAGAATGCTGTGCATTGATCTATCAAACATTTCCTCAAGTTGTCCACTGACTTTGTTCAAATCGCGGCAAGTCGACAGTAAACTTGAAAAATGGATTCTCCTTGGCAACGTCTTGATGGCGCACTGTATAGGGAATTGCCCGTATTGTAACCATTGAGGGCGTACTTGTGTAAGTTGTGTACTCGGGCACTTTGAAAAAGTTACATACCCCTTGTCATGCTGTATCTCTTTACAAACATTACAATAATTGAAACCTTAAACTGTTCTCAAAATCATTTTTCGATCCACCCCAAACCAATGTAAAGCACAATTCACCACCTGAGGATGTGAAAGTTGTCAACAATTCCACCATTTATTTGTGCAGCTTTTGGTAGCCTCCTGACAAGCTCACAATCGGAGTTTCCAGTTGCTATGCCAGCAGAGGCCGCCCTCTTCAGGTGAGAATGTATGAAACTGAAGTAAGAAATTAGATGGGCAGACCAAACAGCAAACCAGTCTGTTAAAGGGAAAATACAACATTTGCAAACATCAAAAAAACCAAATGATCAAATTATCACGAAATATCTCACTATATTGTTAGGGAATGACAGTCCAAAGCATCCATTAAAATCGTGGCTCCTGGTGAGTTGACATTTTCAAGAAAACTTGTATTTTTCCAACCTGGTCGGCCGACGAGTGTTGGAGAAAACTGGCTTTTTTTCAAAAACTGCTCCTAATTGTTCATATTTAGTTATTCCGCATTTACTTTGCAATTGTTTACACACCTGCGAAATGGTACAAGCCTGCTAAACTGATTCTCTGACCTTACGATTCCCCCAGTCTATAAATTTCTCCGTTTAATCTTAAGTAGGGTCAGGGAACCAGACTACAAGAACATGATTGGTTTTCTTGGTTTTTCCATCATCTTCTAGCCCAAAACGTGAAACAAGTCAGTTTAACAATTTTTTGCTATAACATGCTAATCCTCCAAATCCATTTATTTCTGAAAATTGCAGCAAAAGCAAATGTTGTACATTCCCTTTAATATAGGACAGACAGTGAAATAGACAATTATGAAGACACATTGCAGGCAAAGGAAAACAAATTTATTGCGCTGCTACGCAATAAACTTACGATCGATTTCATGAAACTTGGAAGAGCTGCGCAATGTGTTAAATGCTCCCGATATCTTAGATTAGATGAGGATAATAACAGCATTTCCAATGGCTGTTTGTGAATGTTACCGGTAGTTTTTCTCTGACTTTCTTCGGAATCATGCGGCAACTCTCAAAATTCCATCACAAGTAAAATAGAAATTAAACGAAAGGCTGTTAGTGTCTTGTGTCAACCGCAATAAGTTACGCAACGCTGGGATTAATAGCGATCACGATTTGCTAGTAAAAAGGACCTTTTCAGTTGCTACGCCACAACTTACGCTAAGTAAAATGATTGCCCAAGTTAAGCCATAATTTGTTGCGCAAGTCACGGACTTACACACCATAAAACTTTCTTGAAATGTGTCATAATTGAAATGTTGCGCAGCGTGAAATGTTGCGCAACTTGTGCAATAAATTGTGGCGCAAGTGGACTTATGCCATTGCGTAAACTTCCGTGAAATCGGCTGCTGATACATAAAATTAGTAGGCGGTGGGCAAAACTCACATCTTTTTAGGGCATATGGTTGAGAAAGAAAAGTTCCTAAAGAACTTTGCCATTTATAAGAAAATGTATACAATCCTCATTCACGTCACATTGTCACTTGCGGAAAAGAATTCAACTTAATACCATGTGCACGCCCAAACATGTTTCTTCTTTGCTCAGTTGAGGTCACTCAGTGCGAAACGAACACAGGTTTATAACATGTCTAAATGGCTGTTGACTTGTTCAAGTGATTTACATGTAATGTAAGAAAGGATTTGTGCCGGCAATGCCAGTCTTCTTTAAAGGGAAGATACAACATTTGCAAACATCAAAAAACAAACAAAATGATTAAATTATCACGATATATCTTACTGGATTGTTAGGAATGACAGTCGAAAGTATCCTGTAAAATCATGGCTCCTGGTGTGCTGACATGTTTTAAGAAAACTTGTATTTTTCCCAACGCTTGTCGGCCAACCAGCGTTGGAGAAAACTGGCTTTTAAAAAAAAAACTGCTCCTAATTTTTCACATTTAGTTATTCCGCATTTTCTTTGCAATTGATTACACACCTGTGAAGGGGTACAAGCCTGCTAGACTGATTCTCTGACCTTACAATTCCCCCAAAGTCTATAAATTGCTCCGTTTCATCTTAAGTGGGGTCAGGGAACCAGACTACAAAAACATGGTTGGCTTTCTTGGATTTCCCAGCATCTCCGAACCCAAAACGTGAAGCAAGTCAGTTTAACAATATTTGCTATAACATACTAATCCTCCAAATCCACTTATTTCTGAGAATTGCAGCAAAAGCAAATGTTGTACATTCCCTTTAATGTTAGCATTGAGATCGGAAGTGTATTTGTTTGCTAATCATATTCCAATCTGTCTGGGTAATCTACATAGGGTCCTACAGTTTGTGTGTGTAGTAAATGTCAAGAAAAGGCAGGAAACTTTGGATGAGTCCAAAGGCCACTTGACACATGAACTAAGACTAGGAAGGTGATATTAGATGGAGCTTGTTGACGAAGCTCTTGCAAGACTGTTAGTGGGGCAGATAGGGCAAATATTTGGTGGGATTGTGCCTTTGATGATATAAAGCATGGTATTTTAGCACACAGTCAGAGTATGTCTTAAGAAAGATATTTGGCTATAGGGCCATCGCGGATTTGTCCTTAGAAAAAAAAAAAAAGTAGAACAATAAACCATTTTCAAAATTTTCAAAATGGCTGCCATATTTTTTTTTTCAGAGGACAAATCTGTGACGGGGCTTATAGCCAAATATCTTTGTCATGACATACTCTGTGTGCCAAATTCCATGTTTGTATCATGAAAGTCACAATCCCATCACTATCTGCTGTACCAGTGGGTTGTATGATGATGGGAAGCACGATTGTGGTAGAGAGTTCCCCAATTTTGGACAATGAAGGATGATGGGTGGGATACAGTGTGAGACCTAGGTGTTGAGAAAGAAAGTAGTTGAAACACTGTTTACATCTGACATATGACAGCTATTTTTTGCCTTGCCTGTACATATTTCCAGCGGCAAATATGGCCATCGAATATTTGAACCATGGCTGGCAACGTCATTCTGGCTTTACATGTACATGTACATGTAGTGCATGCCATGCAAGTGACAATTCACTGTGGGAAATCAAGACACTCAATAACGAAGGCACGTGTGCCTGAAGCAACATTTCTCGAAAAGACACACGTGTGACTTCAATCAAGAATAGCAGAACAGCTCGATTTTTGAGGACTCTGAATTTCCTTTGTGGAATGATTACGTGTACATGTTTATATTTCACTTTTTAATGATCTTTCCAAATCCCTAATATTGTATTTCAAGGCCGCAAGTTAAGCAGGGCAACTTTGAGCTGGATCTGGAAGGAGATGAAATAGACGATGAGGACGATGATGAGGCAGGGACTAACAAGGGCTCAGTGACTGCATCACCTGGAATCAAACCACTAGGTAAGGAGAGCTAGGTCAAAGGTCACGTGTCAACCTGTAACCACTGATGTTTATCAATGTTGAAGTCCAGTCCATCACAAGTCCAACACAAGTCCGGGCATGTTTTTTGGGGTAACAATTCCATGCTCAGTTCCGGTCACAAGTAACATGGAATGAATAACAAAAGAATGTTGATTTTCAGTAAGAAATATAGTATTCTCAGTGTATGGGCTCCGTGCGCCAACAAAAGAGAGCTTTATTTTACCACTTTTGAGAGCCCCGTGGACAGGACACACCGTGTGTGCATACTGTTCTGGTTCGCGTGCGAAGTAAGCACGACTTAATTATTCTGAATGTGCACAAAGCGTAAGACATAGCATCTTCGCATGAGCGTATCAAGTCTCGTTGGCACGCAAATGCGTTCAAATTTCTCTCTCGATGGTCTCCCTTGACTAGTCCCTGCCCCTCATAACTATGGATGCATTCAAAGTCCACAATTGATGGATTGGTAACAAGTCTAGGTTAATGATGTGCGTCGGGCCGACCAGGCCAAACCGACCCGAAACATTAGAGATATAAACCAAATCCGAACCGAAACTGATCTTAACTCCCTCAAACCAACCCGACCCGACAAAAATAAGGTAAAACCGACCCGAAAAAACCCCGAATACCTGGCTTGGACAAAGTGATCACTTTTTTGTGCCTGCCCTTACCCACGTGGCGTGATTTTTTTTGCAAAACCATCGTCTCTCTCTCTGTCACACTCAGTGGGTTGATCAAGAGTAAATCCGCTTATTGAACAAACGCATGGTCACCATGTGGTATCATGAAAACTGTTACAATCTATCTATTTCACTGTCAGTCCCGATCCGACTGGAGAAAATACAATGGGAACTTGATAGTGCACTTGGTGGCCACACCACGTCCCATCCGAGGGGCGAAGCTATAATGGAAAAGCGCCTTGCTCAAGAGCACAAGGAATATTTTCCCTATCAGGATTCGAACCCAAGTACCATCGCACACGAGTTGAACCCTGTAACCATTGGACCACAGCCCCCACGCTACCGGTACTTGTTATTTTGCAAAGATGTCACACCCAGAAAGAGGTGTGTTTTTTTTTACATGGGGCAACAAGAACGATATTTCTGCTTCAAGTCTCGATAAGTCACTGAAATACAAAAATAATCCTGAATCCTCATTTCATCATTTCCAAACAATCGGTCTTTTTTTTTTTTTTAAGTGACATAATTGTATCATCGTGAAGAAAAAGGCCTTTTTGCAGAAGGTCACTTAAAAAAAACCTACACCTTCATTAGAATCTCTCTTTCATGATGTTTCATCATGTGAGTCACCTGTGTCGGTTCTTGTGTAAATTTCTTCAGGTAAATTGTTCCCGATGATGCCCCACCAGAAAGGAACCACGAACCTTGTGGTTCGAATAGAGAAGATTGGTCTGAAGGACGCCTCAATGTATCTTGACCCATACATCGTCATTTCGTTAAAAGGTAATGTTGCTAAAAATCTCCCAAACCTTCTGAAATCCTTCCTGTGCAGTGAATCAATGGCACATTGTTCATACTTAAAGGCATATAGGATCATTTGCTTTCATGCATTTTGTTCGGTTTTAATAATAACACCACTCAAAATCCAAAGAAGAATGTTAAATCCTAAGAATTTTCAGCTCAGTGGATCTTACACTTTTCGGGAAAAAAAAACCCAGTAAAAAACACAACAGGAAACGCAGTTTTAACCATAGCCCTCTTTATTTCCAAAAATCCGTCCATTGACTCAATTGACTTTGGAAAACTTCTACTTTTCTTGATTTCTTCTACATGACAGTTGTTCAGTACCAGTACGGTCTTTAATCCAAGGAAAATAATAGTTGAAGGTTGACATGTTGAAGATGGCGATAAGATATTTGAAAGGTTAAGGAAAGCGCCATGTGACAAATCTCTTTTGTGAGTTTGTGAGCCTCTGAAGAAAAAAATGTTTCGGAAAAAAGGGAAAGGTTGAGGAGCAAGTTATCATAAAGCAATAAGAATTTTTTGTGGTATTATTGTTTCAAAGATAATAAAGGTATAGATGTTGCCAAACCGCAAGAGACGCCGGTGGCTTTGAGAAGGGAGGATCCATACATCATCTATGGAGTGGACGTACACTTGCAGAAACCTCTAGAAAAACTACCAAAAGGTACCGTATAGGCATTGGCATAGTGAGAAATTGTTTGATTGTACAGGTTGAGTAAAAAAAAAACGAAACCCAAATGTCGGGACCATTGTTTTAGTGAAGCTCTGCATGTAGCACCTTCAAAATCTAGGATATGAAAGCCCGATTCATAAGCTTTCTTTTAGTACAAGAATCAATCGAATCAATCATGTACTTTTCAAGTTACAGAGTTTTAAACACAACCACCGTTTTAAAGTTCTGTCCACGGATCACAATAAAGGTGTGTTCTGTCAGCAAAACAAAAACAATTCACACGCATCCCTATGTACTTTTTTTCCGTTTTGCTGAAAGAACACTGAACTTTTTTTGTGATCCGTGGACAGAACCTTAAAACGGGGGTTGTGTTTAAAACTTCCTAACTTGAAAAGTACATGAGTGATTTGAATGATTCTTGTACTAAAAGAAAGATTATGAATTGGGCTTTCATATCCTAGAGTTTGAAAGTGCTACATGCAGAACTTCACTAAAACAATGGTCCCGACATTTGGGTTTCTCACCCATTTTTTTTACTTATTGCTTCAACACATTATCTGACACTGGGTAGTGCTGTTCAATTAGAATCTTGAATGAATACTTTTGTGCATTATGTACATAACGAGTGCTGTGTGTCCATTAACTCTAACCCGGCCTCCTCAATCCTCTATAATCAACCTGGCAGTTTTGGGAAGATTTTCGAGGATTGACGGTGAACGGCAAAAAAGTGTCAGTTTGGAGGATGCATTGTGTTGGGGTCGTAGTTGTACACTGCATTATATTCAATAAGCCTCTGTACTGATGATATGTCACGCTTTGTTTGCGTGTGTGCTTTTCTATGGGGCTATGAAACCATCGTCCCCATCAAGATCCCATAAGAAAGCACACACGTGTGTAAAGGGAGTGTGACGTTATCAGTACAGAGGCTTATTGAGGCAGTGGTCACCCCACCACTGAACAAATTCAAGAAATAACGGATCATTTTGAAGGATTGAGGCAGTGGTCACCCCACCACTGAACAAATTCAAGAAATAATGGCTGATTTTGGAGGATTGAGGCAGAATGCGATTTCTATATTGTGGCAGTTGGAGGATTTTGCAGGATTGAGGACACATCCTAGCCAGAAGGCCCTAGGCGGTTAGGGTTAATAGTGGTTTGATGTGTTAAGCTTGTATTTAGCTTTAAAGATATAGTCCATCATTTGTAATTTGTGCATTTTGTTCGTTTGAAGCAACAAAAGTGTTCAAAATCTAATGAAGGATACTGAGCAACTAACCTGATGAAGTTTCAGCTCAGCTTCAGCTGATATATAATCCGAGAAAAACAGCATTCTAGGATCTCAATTTCCAACCAAAAGTTGGGCCTGAATTCAGCGTCCGAGACACGTTCTCACTGAGCCGATTGCAGCTATACGTGATGTCGCGCACTGATCCGACGAATTATAGCAACCGCGCACGCGTGTGCGTCGTGCCAATGCTTGCGCGCGCTTCGCCGAATAACAAAACGAACTACTAATTTAAATTTTCCTACGGTGCGTCTTAAGACGCATCGTTGGAAAGGCCTTCTTTCGTTGATTACTTCAAAATTACAGCTTGCCAGAAAGAATAATTTCACAGGGAGTTTAGTCCACTTACTATCTTTCAACCAAGTATGTTTTTCAACAATAATTACGTCAGTTACTTTTCGGATTGCTGCAAATGATGGACTATAGCTTTAATTTATACATGGTTTGAATGTGCACTGTAGCTTTTATTTCCATGTTTTTGTTCACGACTTTAACAACTTTCTAAATTGACAGGAGCTGCCATTTTCTTTGAGTTCAGACATTACAAATTGAAGAAGCGGACCATCAGCACCAAATGCTTTGCCTTTATGGAGATGGATGAGATCAAGCCAGGACCGCTGGTCATTGAACTGTAAGTAACTGCCAACGCCAATCGTATTCCTGTTTATGTCTCTGTTTATGTCTCTGTTTTTCATAATTGGCTTTTTCGCAAATTTGCGAAAAAGCCTTTGTTTTTTGTTCTAATTTTTTTGTTCTATTTTTCTGTTCCATGATTTTAGTACACGTTGTCATACATCATTCAAATTAAGCATATGCATTGTCCTTATAGCAAAGTTGTGTCCCGAAGAATGACGTCATGATTACGTCATCATGGGTCACGTGACGTCATCACAAACGTGCATATTCTGAAGTGCTCTATCTACAGAACTGTAAGTCCGATTGGGTTGAAACTTGGTATGCGGGTAGACCGGGATCTGTTGTAGGTAAAAAATGAGGTGACGTCATGATGACGTCATTGTGCGATTTTATATGAATTTTTGGACCTTCAAGCCATATCTCACAAACACAACATGCAAAATTGAAAATTCTTTTTGTATTTTGTTTGTTAGGTAATAGGTATTCGCACAAAATGTTTTAAAAACGTGTGACGTCATCATGACGTCATCAAAAATGCAATTTTTGAAACACATGTGAGGGAAAGTCCGATTGTCATGAATCTTGGTGGGTAGGTAGATAATGGTACTAGTATGCAAAATCAGAAATGACGTCACGGTGACGTTATCGGTTGATTTTTTTTATGATTTTTTTTTTATATTTAAAATTTTATTCTGCTTCCAAAATTGTACATTTCCTTTCATCGGATTGACTTCAAACTTGGTACAATGACAAAATGTTACTAATAAATAAGCATAATGCGAAAAAGCCCTATATTCTGTTGCAAACAGACATAGTATCTCTAGTTTTCTAGAGTTTTTTGTCTTGTCTTAATCTTGTCTAGTTTTTTATCTTGTCTTAATCTCTAGTTTTCATTACGATCAGTGTGTGTGTATAGATTGCATCTTTCCCACCCATTAACTGCTAATGCTATGAGCCATCTCCCCCCCCCCAAAAAAAAACCCCCACTAATTTCGCAGAAAATGTGAAATTTTCAATAAAAATTTTGGTCTCTTGGTCTCTCAATTAGATAGAAACAATCGTTTCTCCTGGAAAACATGATCATTTAGACACATTCACATTCTGATCTGAGAAGTTGCTTTTGATCTTTCTGACAATTTCTTAATTGTAAGGGAAAATTAATGGTTTTTGTTATATTACAGAAACCAACGACCGTAAGGCTGGCGTATAGCTATTAAAAGAAACGCTAGCCCTAAATTACGGATACTTTGTTTTCAGTAATTTCCTAAAATGGTATAGTGAATTCTGATATGAACGAGGCATATGAAAACCAAGCCCCAAAACCCTTACAATGCACCCTGAAAATGGGCACATAATGCGTAGTTTGCAAAAACGCCCCTATTTTGGAAGATGGTAACACCCCCCTCCCCAACTATTTGATTTAATGGAGGGCAAGGGCAAGTGTCCGATGAAAAAAACATGTTGACATTTCAGCACGGATGTGCCCCCCCCCCCCAAACAAAAATGCTGGATACGCTGCTGCACCAACGGAAGATGCCTTTTACTGAGCAAGTGCCCCTTTTTGGTGATGCCCCCCCCCCCCAGTTTGAAAACTGTTCCGCCACCGCTGCTCATTTGTATTAAAAATGCTACAAATGGACTCGTGGAGCTTAATTTAATGAATGCATTTCAATTTCAGATACCAGAAACCTACCGACTTCAGGAGGAAAAAACTGTCCTTACTCACCACCAAGCCACTCTACCTTCATCTCTATCTTAATCTCATAGCAGATTAGCGCAGAGATTTATGGAGCTTATCCAGTAATTCTAAGATTATCCCAAAGCTTTGGATTGGAGGTCTTGACACACATCGGAATGATTGTACACCAAAATGCTGCATTTGCAAATGTAACTTAATCTTGCAGGAAACAATGGGATTCATAACGGGATCTGGTCGCATAATATTATTAAAGGATTTATGTAATCCATGAGGTTTCCAGAAGGCTTGAATCAAGCCAGATTGTAGACTAATGTGATCATAATCCCAAGTTATTCCCTTTGTGAAACTTTACCTATCCAGAATAAAAAAATTTAAAATATAAAAAAAACGCATATGTATACTCTTTTGTCTAGATCATTCCTTAAAGGTAGAGCCCATCATTTGCGGCAATCCAAAAAAAGTAACTGACAAAATTATTGTTGAAAAGCAAACTTGGTTTAAAGATAGTAATGGCACTAAACTCCCTTTGAAATTACTCTTTCTGGCATGCTGTCATTTTGAAGAAAACAATAAAAGAAGATCATTTCCAAAGATGCGTCTGAGGACAAATTTTTGGAAATTTTCATTAGTAGTTCTTGTTTATTCGGCAAAGCTGTGAATGGGTGCGCGCAAGCGTTGACTCGATGCATACGAGTCAGTGCGTGACATCACATAGCTGCAATCGACTGAGAAGGTGTCCCGGACGATGATTTCGGTCACAATTCAAAACATGACTCGGCAACTTTTGAATTGAAATCGAGATCCTAGAATATTGTTTTCTCCGAAAATGCAGCATTCACTGAGCTAAAACTTCATCAGGTTGGTTGTTAAGCACTCTTCTTTAGATTTTGAACAGTTTTGTTGCTTCAAACGAAAAATATGCACAAATAATATACTCTACCTTTAAGACAAAAAGACTCGTGTAAAATGGTCTGTATAAGTAATCGTTCGGGGTTTCAAAAGCAACTTCTACTTCAATTAATAATAATATCAATTATGAAATGAGTGCATTTGCCAAACATTTCGACAAAATGCTTTCCCAAGGTACATGAAGCATCTCAGAATATCTCCAAAGATATTGCTGACGTATTCAGGGAAATCGTAAGTATTCATGATGAATTGTAAATTTTGTATCATATGTAATACTTTATATATAAACTCAGAGCAGATGTAAATGTAAGTTTTCTAAATCTGAGTCGTAGTAATTATTGTAATTAGTTTCAATTGTTTTTTTAGCCCATCCAATCAAGTGATAATCTCATGTGTTCCAATTTTGTTCAGGTATTTGATTGTATTTGCTTTATGATATATTAATTTTTAAGCTGTATAGATACAAAGACGACATCATTATAAGCATAACTTGAAAGAGACATTTGTCTCCTGGTGAGACTGCGCAATGTGGCGCAGAACGCAGCTGTGCTGGTGTATTGTGAATTTAGGACTATGAAATCTGACTCGCTGGTAGTATTGCGCATGCCTGCGCGAGGATTGTGAACGTTCAACAATAAAACGGTAAAAGGCACCGGATTTGAAAGGAGTCCAAATTTCATGTGACACTGGAAAAGTGTTTTAAGACCAGCAAGCCGGTCTTCGTCAACCGTTTACATGTAAAACCGGCCACGTGACGGGCTCTCGACCAATAGGAATGGGTAAACTGTCTTAGGTATTTATGAATGAAAGTTATATGAATATCTAATTCAGTAGAACTGAATCGTACATTTAATATCTCCATAGTTCTTCTGTTGAAGACCATTATATTATCTTCTTGAACAATATTTAGTCTTCACTTGCTGTCATGGGTAAATTCTTTTAAAGATGGATGATAATGCTCGACTGTTTAAAATTCATTTTAGACACTAGATTCAATTTAAAAATGGACGAAACAAAGAATTAAATCATGTTGTCTGATGTTTAAATGTAATATGTACTACATGTATACTTGTGTTCAGGACTAAAACTGTGTACATGTATTTGTTTTTGATATACAGTCTATGGACTGTTTCCATGTACTATGATGAATGTTAATTGTTTTGAATAAGATGGTACACAAATTCAAATCAAACTACATTAAAGGGAATGTACATTTGCTCTTGCTGCAATTTTCAGTAGTAAATGGATTTGGTGGATTAGAATGTAATAGCAAATATTGTTAAACTGACTTGTTTCACGTTTTGGGCTTGAAGATGCTGGAAAAACCAAGAAAAACATCATGTTCTTGGTGACTCCCTGACCCCACTTAAGATGAAACGAAGCAGTTTGTCATCTTTGGGGAATTGTGAGGTCAGAGAATCAGTCTAGCAGGCTTGTACCCCTTCACAGGTGTGTAATCAATTGCAAAAGAAAATGTGGAATAAAACTAATCATGAAAATTCAAAAGCAGCTTTTGGCAAAAGCAGCAGCTGGTCGGCCGACCAGCATTGGAAAAATACATTTTTTTCTTGAAAATGTCAGCACACCAGGAGCCATGATTTTACAGGATGCTTTAGAATGTCATTCCCTAACATCCCAGTAAGATATTTCGTGATAATTTGATCATTTCCCTTTTTGATGTTTGCAAATGTTGTAGCTTCCCTTGAAAGAAAATATTAATAGCCTTGGAGTTCATTTTTTTACTTGGCCTTTTTATGATTAGTGTTGAATAAATTGAAACGTAAATGCAACAATTCTTGTACCATTTCTTTGATTTACCTTTGTACATTATCCAACCAAAATTAAACCCTTCAGCGATTTACTAGGAACCTTCCTCATTCTTGCAAAATCCTACACCATATGGTAAACTCTACACCCAAACTGTTGTACTCTGATTATGGCGGTATGCCTAACCCCTTGTAAAGCATAATCAGTTTACGAGTGCAGTACTCACTCCAACAGATTCCAACAAAACCTGCAGTTGTAGATATGAATGGTTGGGTGGTTAGGTTTTAATAATCAAAAGAACACTCATTTCAAATCACTCTTCTGTGGAGACAATCACATTTTTTTTTTTTAGCTTTGTTTTATTTCCCTCACCAAGTACATGATATTGACATGTTAAGGTACAGAATTACATTGATATTCATAACTGAGGGAGTGTGAGGTATGACGGAAAATAGATTTATCTGAACTATATGGGTTACTCGTGTCTCGAGTTTACTTATAACCCAACGAGGCATTCGTCCATTGTAAGCACACAAGTGGTGTAACACATGCAGCATTTATGAAGTTTTGCATAATTTGAAATGTATTTCCAACAAACAATGCGGCTTTGTACTACAAGACTGCTAAGCACGTAAAGGCAGATGCTTAGCGACCCAATAGATTGTTTGCACGGCAGCCATCTTGGAGGTGTGTGCTTTTGTTCAGCAGGGATACGCATGAGTGGACCTCTTGTGCATTCATTGTTAATGAATTGACATCACGAAACATGCCTCCAAGATGGCTGACAAATGCAATCAATCTATGAGGAATTGGATCGAGATTTTCAATTTCTGACGTTGCTCATTGGCCAATTGCCATCACGTGCGCTGCACCGGCTGTTGGCAATACTCATAGGTCATATGAATCCAGTACCTTAAAAGCAAAGAAACTTCCATGAAAGGTCCAAAATGATCAAACTAAGTTTGGATTATGCGGATGCCATCTATGAACGCTGCAGAGATACCAAAGTTTATTTCAAAGCACTTCACAGAACTGAACAGTTTTCCCATTGTTTCAGCTGGTTACTGCCCCCAAAACAAAGCTTTTTAAAAATATGTTTTTGTTATTAGCTTGCATTTAATGCTAGTCTATTACAGCACTACCACACGTATTTCATACACTATGACGACTGCTATTCTCTTTAATTAGACTAAACATTTAAAAAGCATGAATAAAAGCTGAATACTTTGAATGCAAATGAGGAGGCCGATATGTAAATATATTTACTGGAATTTTTTATCTAGAAAATGCACGAGTATAGACTTCAATTACAGCTGTAGAATCTAACAATATATCTGCCCAACACTCAAAAAAGAAGAAGAGAGAATACCCTGGTTATACATGAAACTAACTACGAATGCAACATTACAGATATTTCTTTCAATACCAAGTTAAATTCTATAATGCCATAGTAGAATTTTCTTCCATGTTTTTATCTGGTACAGAACGAAGGACGCAGAACTTCTGGGATATTTATTATTGTTTGAATTGTACAGCCAGCACTTGACTTGAAGTATGTCATGACTCGTTGAGCCTGTGACAATAATACTGGATTTCCAAGAACTAAAAACTGAATACACAACGGAAACCTCTGAATGAGGCACAAGTAAGGTAGACCCAAAAACGTAAGGTACTTTCTTGAATCGTTTTTTTTTTTCTTCTTGAGTAAACAATTCTCCAAGTCTGCACAATTCAATATCAGGTCAAACTTGATTTAACAAGGTGCTAGATTTTGGTGTCTTGAGATGACTTCTGCGAAAAGATACAATGGAGGATGACAATCAAATTTCAATTTCTGTAAAAAAAAAGATGGAAAGTTCAAAACGTTTACACCAGGCATTGTATTAATGCAATTCCAATCTTCTACACTTACAAAAAAGAAAAATCGATACGTAATGCCAAGTTATCTAGTTGCAAATACACTGAATGCAATTAAACAAATACAACTTTGACTTGGTTAAGAAAGGGTGGGTGGGCATATTTCACAAAAAGAAAAATTGGAAGATTTTATAGGCAGCACCGAAAAATGTGGCAAAATGGCTGGAGATGAGGTAAATACATGTAGTACTGCTGTTAAATTCACAAAGGCTTCTTTTTTTCGCAGGAAAAAAAAAGGTGGAAGTAATGATTGTTTTAAAGCTACATAATGAAGGAAAAAACATTAAAATTATCACTACGAATACAAAAAAATAGAGCCAACTATGTGCTCAATAGCTAAAATTACATGTTTTTCAAAATTCAATTACTTTTTGTGCATTTTAAAAACTAAGAGAATCTGTCCATGCAACTGCTACACAACAATCATGACTTTGTTTAAATAGATTAAACAAACATGAAACCAGCTCGAAGCTTTTTAAAAGGTTTAGAATTTAGCTCTTTCTCTCTACGGTACTTGAACAAAAAAATCTCCTCTAAATACAAAATTTGTTCTTCCTATCAATATTATCTTGAATAGTGAATTACTGTGCATCGTTAAGGACAAGTTCGGCAAATTTTATATAATTATGACCTGCATGATTCCCACACGTACTAAAATCTGGTCACATGACCGGAGTCAGCCAATAATATCTAATGTTACTTCATGCATTGACGAGTAATAAAATCACATCAACGTGATACAGTTTCAAGTACTCTAACCATTTGTTAGCGTCATTGCAATAATTACAAATACTATTCAAATAAAAGCTGGTTATCAAACTAAAAACAAAATGGCGTCTATATTTTTCTTCCTCTGGGTCCAAAGCTAGGCATATAGCAAATGTCTACGATTCTTTCTTTACGCTTATAAATACACTAATCCTTGCACCATTAAACTGTCGAAATGTTACACCAAAACACCTACTTACTCTATAATACCCAAACTCTTTTAATTTTCGGCTTTTTTATGACTACTTCAATACAACACGAAACATCCATCACCACAAATATAATTGACAAAAAAATAGATTTGTAAGTACCATAAGATATCACCAACATCCACACAATATTGTTCATCTGCCATGCGACAGAATGGTCATGAATACACTTTTTTTTTAAAATTACCGTTACTTTCCACTTTTAAAAGATGAACTTTATGTTTTCTTCCTGAATAAAATTTCCTGGGCTTCTTTTTTTCCCCTTTTTTTTTGAGGATGGAGACATTTAGGGATGAATGCTGATCATATCTTATGGATTTGTCTTTATTTCAATCATGCATAGAAAGAAGTTTATCATTAAAGTGAATCTACACTGAAGATTTGTCATCCAAATATGAGTTTTAAATCTAAATAACTGGAACCTCCTCTCCCGGCGAATGTGTTTCCTTAGACTTGTCTTCACGCAGTTGGTGTCAAACAGCTGGAGATCTCTAAGAGTACATTCCCACTGCCAGGAACTACATGGTTAAAAATGACAAGAGACAATTAATTCAGCTTCAAATACAGACTTTTTTTTAAAACAAAGATCACTAAAAAAAAAAAGAATAACCCCTTTAGATACTTTTAATGTCATACGTATTTGGGGCATGAACAATAAGCCATTTGCGTGTAACCTATACCCTTTGGGATTTACATTTGAAAAACGTCTGGTACAATGACTTGCTCAGAATGCTTGGCACATTTTAACTGTGAATTCCCCAGACCAAAGACACTGTTGCTAATCACATGATTCGGGGCAAGCTCTTGCATAGTTACGTAAGAGACGCTCAGCACCAATACATCGTTCACAATGGGTGAGAATGGCACAAAGACACCAGACCATGCCGGAGCTGGGGGTTGCTAGCATAAGGCTTGCCCCGAATCACGTGATATAGTAACAGTCTCTTTGGTCGGGAGAATGCTAGGTTAAAATGTGCAAAGCATTGTATTTAGTCAGCGTTCCAGATTTTATTCAAATTTAACACGCAAATGGCTTATTAACCAGTCTGCAAAATTCCCAAAAAGGTATTTTCAGCAAATGTTTTTTATCACTCAATTAAAAAAAAATGCAAAAAATAGGAAAGCTCTGAAGAGCATTAAAAAAAAAAAAAGAAACGGGAGGCTGGGAAGACAAGAAGGAGTGGCAGCTCTAAGTGCTACTACAAGTGTTGCAAGAAAAACCCTTCATAATATTGCTACTTAAAAAAAAATGCCATGTGACTAGAAATTCATGACGTCTGCAACTACTGTACATATAAAACTCCACTTTGTCAACAACTGACAATTTGGTAAGTGCAATTGAGAAAAGATGCCTTAGAAGGGCAAACTTCTCAAACACGACAAAACCATAATTGATGGCAACGATGCAATCAATCCTTAACATAAACTGTTTATGACGTCTTCTTACAATTCTTCATGTACAACTGATGTTGTATAGTAGATGCAGGAGAAGTTGCATAGCACTTCCATTTCCCATCCGGCCCCACCCTAAGATCTTGGTCAAACATCCTTTTGATTTTTTTTTTGGTGGAAATTTCCTGTGATTATGGTTCGTTTTTGCCTACAGTTTCCACTCAATGTTTTAAAACTGTTTAAAATTATGACTTATCGTCATTCACACCACAACCGTCGCATCGCAATTTCTGGTGTTTTGAGAAAAAAAATAAAAAATTTAAAGGTAGTCATTTGTTGGTAGGCTCATTCCTTATACTTCCTGTGTAAGAATTCAATCGATTTCATTTCAGCTAGAAAATTATAGTTTGAACTTTATGGTATGCCATCCGTTTGCTTCTGAGTTGCTTAGTTTTTAGGATATTCAGGTCCCAAGATACATGTCACTCTGTAAAACATTCTTTATTGTAATTCATACAACGCGCGTAATAGTGGCCACGTGGCAGATACGAGGATACGACAGTGCGCAAAACGGTGAATTCACACTTTTCATGCTGGTGCTGTTTAGTTGCGTCACAGCGCTATGGGATTAGCGTTCTTAGTTAATTAGAACTCAGATCAGAATAAAACTTTCTGAAGATGAGCACTCTGATGAAATAAATACCAGTGTTGTAGGACTCGGACTCGGGACTCGGACTCGAGTCCGGACTCGAGTCCTTTTTTCAAGGACTCGGACTTGGACTCGAGTCCTTTGCTCAAGGACTCGGACTCGGACCCCAAGGACTCGCCGAGTCCGGCTCGAGTCCGGCAAAATCGGGTCTTTTTTAGTTTCTTTACATATTCTGTAGAATTGATCTGTGGCTCGGTCTTCTGTTGATTGTTTTGTTTAACAGTTATGATCTTTACAAGTTTGTTAGTTAGAACTTTTCATATTACAGAAGACTTTTTCAGTTTCTTTTAGTCTTTACATATTTTGTAGACTTGATCTGTGGCTCTGCCTTCTGTTGATAGTTTGTTTAACAGTTATGCTATTTACAAGTTTTTTAACCTTTACTGTAAGAAAGGGAAATAAAGAAAAGCAACAAATGTGAAGAATAATTACTGAAGATCATATGCTAATTGTAATTGTCACTTTACTGTAGTATCTGCGTCAATATCTGTAGGCTTCTACGCATACTAAGGTAAAAGTTAATGCAAGTTTTTTTTAATGTACATTATAAACATAATGAATGCATTGCATAGTGCATACAGCCAAAACCATTACCCCTTCTCTATCACCTGACATTTGATAGTGACATTTTGAAAACGTTAATATAGTATTGGTGAACCGCGACTTGAATTTGATACATAAGGACTCGGACTCGGACTCGGACATCAAAAATTGACAAGGACTCGGACTCGGACTCGAGTCCTTTGCTCAAGGACTCGGACTCCGACTCGGACTCGGATGAGGAGGACTCGACTACAACACTGATAAATACGTTAAAGACAAAAACTCAATTTGGCCAAAAATCGGGATACGACGGTTCAAGGTGCGACTGACAATATATCTCAGACAATGGTACCAGATTTTTTTTAAAGCTCCTAAAAAATATTTATTCTGGAACCAATGCCCTTTTCTGACATTACACAATTAGCACAGATTCATCTGCTAACCCTCAAGTTTACGTATCAAATGCAATCACATGATCACTCATACCTCATCCAGGTTGTACTGGGCCACTCCACGGCTCATGTTCTCCTGGAAAGATTCTGTGGATAGAAGAGGCCAAACCTTGAAGTTAGAAATCGTCAGTCCAAAAATCGCAGCAAGGGCCAAGTAAATAGGGAGTGAATAATGACAAAAGAAATGCCTTGGTCACATTTGCTAAGAGCCAGTGTAGGCGAGGACTAGGGTTAAGCATAGCATAGCATTTCAATAAACGGTTAGAGAGTTCTGACATGAA
The DNA here is from genome assembly GCA_029964075.1 of Patiria pectinifera. Lineage (NCBI taxonomy): Eukaryota > Metazoa > Echinodermata > Asteroidea > Valvatida > Asterinidae > Patiria > Patiria pectinifera. Next base: position 9,010,466 of record CM057142.1, on the reverse strand, counting down.
AAAATATATATAAAGCCAAGCTGCAAAACATGACCACGTGCCGCGAAAATTGGCATATAATTTCCAGTATGCCCAATAATGGTCAGTTTTGAAGAGCGCACCCATTTTGAAGATGAGTACCAGCCCCCCCCCCCCCCCTTTGGATTTTACGGAGGCCAAGTGTCCGGAGAACATGTCCACATTTCGGCACGGATGTGCGAGTGCACTTGCCCCTTGCCCCCCCCCCCCCATCAAAAGCTGGATACTCCTTTGTGAAGGACCACTCTAGTGGACCATTTGGAACCAGACCACAGTTGCATCGCTGGTTACCAATATATCTCTCTTAAATAACGTCACTTCCTACAGATTGCCACGTGCATCGGCATTTTGGGCATTAAATTTTCGTGGGCGTCAAATTTTCGTGACGGGCATTGGCTGCGCTGTACCGGTATTTCAAAGAAATTTCGAGCAACATGCGCGTGTTTAAAACATTTTGCACACTGTGCGCATACCCATCTGATGGGGTTGAACACACAGTTGTAATTTTCCTACGAAGATGGCGTCCTATGAGAGAGATCTAAAGCCCTGCGCATCATAAAGCACAATGGGGGGCCAGGACCAAGGAGTTCTGCGGTGATGTTTTAACCATGGTTTGACTAGAGGCGTTCGCACGTTGCAATTAGTGCACCGGCATCAGTTACATCATGAATCAACCACTTGTCGCCTAATTGTCCCCGCCTGAACTTGCTCTCAGCTGATTTAACTTGTGAAAGACTAGTGACAGACTGATGGGGACTCAACAAATCCAATGGATCTAAGACTTAATATCGTCACCTAAATGGGATGCGCTCTCATAGGAAAGCACACATGTAAACAAAGTGTGACTTCATTAGGTCTTAGGACTATTGCCACCATGATAGGAAGAGGAATTATTACAAAGGACAAAGTCAAAAAAAGGTCAATTTAAAAAAAAGTTGAAGCTGAAAGCCCTACACTGACCGATCAAGTGCTTGAGCTTGATGACGCAAGAGATGAACTCGTCCAAGTTGATGACGCCCTTCCTGTTGGCAAAGCGCAGCACCAACGCTCCAAAGGTCTTGTTGCTGACAGTGTACCCTGCAATGTGAGGATAACAAAATCAACTTGTAATCTGAATCAACAGGTACCTAATACTGTAAACCTACCCAATTAAGGGTACAGAGGTACAGCAACAGACAGCGGAACTGAAACTTGTTTAAATGCGGCCTATCACAATGTACAGCACAATTACAATTGGCTGGAAAACTGTGTAGTATGATGCTCTTGTTTGGAAATTATTGGAGAGGTTTGCAGGTCAATGTCAAGGCTGGTAGGTCAAAATATGCAGACTCATGGAGCCCTTTTGGAAAAAAATGTTGCTCAGGTATTACAGTTCTCTTTATAACACCTCACCCACAGTTTCTGTGTCTTGATTGGCCGAGAGCGAGTCACATGGTAATTTCTATTTTTGCTATCTTTCAGTGCACGGCCAAACGTACTATACCCGTAGCAACCAAAGTACTACAGTCGAGTCTCGTTATAACAAAACTCGTTCGGACCTAGCCAAATTGTTTGTTATATCAGAATTTTGTATTAAGAGGAACATCAGTCCCATTCATTGTGCACATAAATGCACAGTCGGGACTGAGGCTTTATGTTTGTTATAACCAGAATTTTGTATTAACAGAGTTTGTACTAACGAGAGTCGACTGTATACCATTAGCAACCATGACTATACCCATGGCGCGGTATTTGTGTGCAAATGCATGCTGGTGTGCGCGTTGCGCGTATTGTTCCCAAGAGAGCGCGCCACAGAGTCGGATTCAAACATTTCGTGAAGGGGTGGTTTGGAAGAGAGAAATACATTTCCCACCAATTTTGTATTGAAATTGAAGATTATTTCAACTGTGTTCAGATTTTAATAATTCAAAATATTATAACCAAGCAGAATCTGTTGGTGAAGTGTTATAAAACAAATACTGACTACTTTATCTCGTGGTGTAGTAAAACTAGCCTCCCGTGATGATCCATGGAGCATTCTATTTTCCCTCGGCTTCGACTCGGGAAAAATAGAATGTCCACGGATCACCTCGGGAGTCTAGTTTTACAAAACCACTCGAAGCAGTCAATATTTGTATACTATACCATGTGGAATATTGGCACACCATGTAAACTGACCCACTCAAACAAGAACTTTCTAATGGACCCTAAGCTGCAACTGTTTCCCAACCGTGTTTCCAACCCCAAATGCAGACTGTGCACTCACAAAGAATTTAATTTCCCCCCACACTCGGCCCATTTGACCACTGACTCAGAATACAACCTAATGAATCCTTGCCAACCAACCCACTGGGCTTCCCAGTGCCCAGCTGGATTGCATACATTTCTCGCAGAGTTCATGACCAACCTGCCATTGTCACCTGACCAAAAGCTGTGATCTAATTGGTCAATCCGCACTGGTTGATTGACATGCACCCCCAAACGGGAATTCCTTTATGAACCACCATATTCCAACTGTATCCCAACCCAAAATAATCACTTCAAACAATTGCATATAACCAATGCCCCACTCCCCCCCCCCAGGAAAAAAAACACGAAAAAATACAAGAAAACAATTGACTTACCAATGCTTTTCAGGGCGTCACGCAGTTCAAAGGTATTGAAAGTACCTGATTTATCTTGATCGTATTTTGTAAACACTTTCTGTAAAAATAAATAAATAAATTAATGTAGTATTAACATTTGATCTGTAGAATGAAATGACTGTTATTCTGCTTTGTCCCTCTTTTACAACAGCCTGTACATGTAGTGTTCACTAAATTGCTGATTTCTGCCTATAATATCCCCCTTCCACTTAAAGAGGTTGTGGAATGCTCGAAGACATTTCCGTCATTTTTCGGATATATGTAGCCTAAGGTGTGATGAAATAAAAACGACTATTGTTTCTGTCATAAAATGAGTACAAAAGGTACTTTTGAGAGCTGTTTTTCAAGTCCTGTCATGCCTGTTTCGACCCGAACGTGCAATTTGTGTAAAAGTCGTCGTTGCGGGCAGCAAACAAAACACAGTAAATCGTGACGTAATAAACAGGACTCCCGATGCAGAGTAGCATAAGCGAGTCCTGTTTATTACGTCACGATTTACTGTGTTTTGTTTGCTGCCCACAACGACGACTTTTACACAAATTGCACGTTCGGGTCGAAACAGGACCTGAAAAATAGCTCTCAAAAGTAACCTTTGTACTCATTTCATGACAAAAACAACAGTCGTTTTTATTTCATCACACCTTAGGCTACTTATACCCAAAAAATGACGGAAATGTCTTCGAGCATTCCACAACCTCTTTAATATCAATTTACCGATACCCAGTTTTTCTTTCAACTGTGTTTATTGAAAGGATGGCATATTGAATCTGTAAACTATCCCTAGATGTTCAGTCTTTGCCAAAATGCAAAAGTTTTCTTCAGCTTTTCTTCGTCGCTTACATTTCAAATTCGCTAATACAATTTTGAAGGCGTGCTTCAAATTAAGTAATGATGTATTTGAAACTCTTCTAAAGGACCAAATCTACCACATTTTGGAATAAATTATTAATTCAACGATAGTGAGTTCAATGCTGCCTACCTTCCAGGTGTTGATGTTCATCCACATCTCCATGAACTCCTCAAAGCCCAGCTTGCCAGAACGATCTTCCTACAATCAGCGTGTTAAGGAGAAGAATTTACAACATAATCTGGTCAAAATGGGTTCTGGGTTCTTGGTTCTTGGTTCTTAGTTGGTTCTTCTCCTAAATACTCCGCATGGGAGTTTATACAGGAGGCCAGAAACACCGGGGCAAACCCCTTCTCTTTAGCGATAAGTGTCACTGGGTTCTTTTATGTGCATTGCATTACACAACACACGGGACCTACGGCTTTAACGTCCCATCCGAAGGACGAAGCAATAATGGTTAAGTGCCTTGCTTAAGAGCACAAGTGTCCGCCGGCGGGCTTGAACCCACGTCACTGTTGCCTCTGAAACACCAGAACACGAGTCCGGTGCTCTTAACCGCTACGCCATGACACTCCACTGTATGGGGCGTGCAAGATTTCATGGGAATACAGTGCATCAAGGCACCATGTACATGATGTATAGGACGTACTACGTTGTGTAAGGTCCTAATTTTGGCATGTCTTTTGTGCCCTGACTAGGCTTATCCAGTCACGGGCAATGAATGGGTTCTACGTGTATAAAAGAAAAGCCAGCGTTACAATTTTACAACATACTAAAGTATTGCGAATTGATGACTGTAATCAAACGAAAAAGTTTGACCTTAAGTTCCGTTTAATCAATCACGTAGATAGCAACTGAGTTAATTTTAACACTGGAGTCTGTGGCTAGTCAGTGACTGGGCCTAAGACGTTTTCATGAAATGTACATGTAAACTAGTGAGAGTTGCACGCTCTTTGTTTTTGTTTCTATCATACAGACCCCCTTTCTACTCTTGTGATAGAAATTAATATTGGCATAGTGATAGAAATAGTCATGTATTGATACCAATTCAATATGCTGTAATTTAAATTTCCCAGTTTATCTGTTAGACAAGGGTAGCATAAGTTTGTTCAGGGCTAGCTAGCAGGTGTACATGTATGTGGTGCGATCAAGCTAAATGAGTCGTTTGTCGGGAACTTTCATTTGGAAATTCAGGCCAAAATAGGGCCACTTCATCACATCACTTCATCACATCTCTTGGTGTTCCGACTTCCATAATTTTTGAACTAAAGATGGTATCGGTATGCTGTTTTCACAGCAGTAATGCTGAGATTGTGCTCTTTTCAAAACTGTAAAAAAAAAAAAAAAATTACCAGGGTCGACAAACGACTCATTTAGCTTGATTGCATCACATATGCACAGTCGACTCCTGTTACTACAATGTGTACCCATTATGTGTACCCATTATTCATTTATTACTAAAAACAACCTTATAAAATTAGAATAAGTGTACAATGACTGTTCACTTATGTGTAACAGCACATGAAATAAAATCGTTCATGTTGTATTAAACGTGTTAAAGGGAATATACAACATTTGCAAACATTGGAAAACAAAACTACCAAATTTTTACAAAATACCTTAATAGGATGTTAGTAAATGAAAGTCTAAAGCATCCTGTAAAATTATGGCACCTGGTGTGAAGTCATTTTCAAGAAAAGTGGTATTTTGTATAAATTTCCTACGGTGGTCGGCCGACCACCGTTGGAAAAACCTAACTATTTTTCAACTACTGCTCCAAATTTACCTTTTTTTTCAGTCCAAATTTTGTTTGCTATTGGTTACATGTTCATGAACGGGTGCAGGCCAGCTAGACTGGTTTCCTTACCTTAAATTGATTCATTTCATGTTTAGTGGAGTTAGGGAACCAGACTACTTGAACATATTTGTTTTACTTGGTTTTTCCAGCATTTTCGAACACAAAACTTCAAACTTGTCAGTGTAACAGTATTTGATCTATTATACTAACCCCTCAAATAGTTCATTTCTGAAAATTACAGCAAAAGCCAATGATGTACATTCCCTTTAAAGGAGTTACTTTTTATATGAACAGTTTTGAGGTTTTATATTGAATAGTCTTCAAGGATACATCACAAGCAGCCACAATGGATTTGCAAGCATCGATAGAAAAGCCGTCACTTCCTGCCAACTCTAAATATCAGAAAGAAGACAAATCAGGAAATAAATTAATAGCTGGTCACAAAATGTTTTGCCAAAACTAACTCGTGATAGGTGCCATGGGAAAGACACAACTGAGATCTTCACTAATTATGAACATTCTCACAAGGAGTTCCCACAACAACTAAAAAAAGAAGCCCGACTTTTTGTTCAGAACACTCGTTACAATTAATCTCAATGTTCAATTAGTAGATTGAGTAACAGACTTCTTTTGTCCCACTTTTACTCCAAACCTAACACAAGTTAGTACTGTGAGAGTACCAGCCATCCAATGACAATTTCCGTGTGAAATTAATTTATATCAGGTAAATTATAATAACCCAACTTGTGTCCCTCAAAAATGTACAAACAAGGACATATAAACTCAAATTACTGGTATTCAAACAAGCACATATTAGTAATTAACACAGAAACCAACTTTTTAAGCAGTTTTGTTCCACTACAAAGAAAACTAAAACTTAGCACTAAAAAAACAAAAACAAATTTCTGAAGCCCCTGCACACTTCGCTTCTTTTTTTATATATAACTGCCAACAGTGCATGGCTCATATTCTCACCAGACTTTTTGTGCCCAACAATTTTCCTTACAATGTTCAAGAATGTCTCTTAAATTCTCCCCGTTACATGCAGGCATGTAGGCATTACATGTAGGAGTGTAGTCCCTATCTTTTAGGCACTTTTATTTTCTCAATTCATGTAATACATTTGAACCATTTTAAAATCAAAGTTAGAACGCCAAGCTACTTTTCAACAGCAGTGCAAAAAATATTACATATAACCCAAACATTCTTGTTTTATTATCAATAGTGTGCAAGGGCTGTATACACATGCTACAGTACATATGGCTTACAAACATTTAACTAGCCTGAAATGCACTAATAATTACACAATTACACATTTTTTTTAAGCGTTTACTTTTGCCAAGGCATTTATAAAGCACACTCAAACTTTTTTTTTTTTACTCCACCAGAAATGCTTAGCACAGACTAGAGACAAAGGCACATAAGCCCCTCTGGGTAATAATGAGCAGTTAAAAACAGACTTTCCTCTATGAAAGAGGAAAGAAACAAAAAGAAAAACAGTCGACAGTATGTCTCAAATTTGACCGATTATGAATTGTAGCAACACACACACTCAAAAAACACCAAGTGAAATTGTACATTAAATGCACAAAACCGCACTTAATGCCTTCACTGACATCATCCTTTGTCCGCAGATAATTTCGAAATTGTACATGGTACATACATACAGTGTATGCATGCACATGTACATTCAACCTTAACCATGTTAACTGTCTTTTTTTTTTAGCACATTTGGATAATGGGGGGGGGTGAATTACTGAACAACATTATTACACACATAGCTTCTCCTATTTCATCTTGGACAGTAGATAAAATATATGAACACAGAATAGCTATGAAATTGACATGATATTTAATTATTGCTATGGGCAATCTGTCTTAAACAAGAAAATCGTATTTGTTTTGGATTTCATTTGTTTTTGTTCTACGACGACTTGATACGGAAAACAAAATTACAAAATCACAAAGATGCTAAAAAAACAAACATTGGGAGAAATGATGGTAGGTTTCCCAGATAACACGATTATTTGCTGGTAGACATCATGCCTGAAGTGCTTCTGTTAGCATTTTAAAAATCCTTCGACAAATGTATCAACATACAAAACACAATGGCTGGACACACAACATATGAGAAGTTATGTTACAGTGTGATATCATTACTGGAATTTGGCCAAATCAATGCAACCTAAGAAATATGAAGAAAAAAAATGTACATATATGTGAGAGAAGAAAATGACCGAGTTACTGAGGTTATTGACGAAAATAGTGAAAGTGCAGGCTGTTATCATCCATGTGAATTAATTTGCTTGAAAAAGTAATTTAGTAATAGTGAACAACGTGACATTATAGCATTGTATAGGGATTAATGTTATATGGGCTCCGTGCACCAACAAAAGAGGGCGCGTTTTTAACTCTTTTGAGAGGTCCGTGGACGGGACGCACAGCGTGGGCGTACTGTACTGTACTGATTTGCGCGCAAAGTACGCGCGACTTCCTGAATGTGCAAAAGCTACCGGTATAGCCATCGCGTCTTCTCGTGAACGTCAGGCATCGTCGGCGCGCAAATACGTTCAAATTCCAACTTGCGATGGTCTCAGAGAATAATCCCCTCCTCCAATAACTTTGGATTCATGCGAAATACCCAGTGGATGGATCGGGAACCAGTCTAGGTCACCCCCAACTCTCCTTTTTCTGGCCGTTGATGGGGTACTTGTGCACGGAGCCCATACTGTTCATGTTTGTGGGTTAAGTCATACACATGTAGTTATGCAGTCGCTTGTTAACGGGAAGTTAGAATAAAACTGTCAAACATCACGGTAGGAACAACTTTTGAAACTTGCTTTTTGCTTCGGTGCGAATATTCAAAAGACAATTCGGGCGATTCACAATGCAGTGCGCCACCAAGAGTTTGCCATGGAGTGTCCATTTTTCAAGTTTACGGTCGACAAAACATGGCCCATTTGAATGAGTGTCAGCAGACAACTTGAGCTTATTTGTTATAGACTGGGGCATAGCGTTCTGCCGCCTTACAAAAAACACCATACTGATAAAAAGAAAAGAAAAGGGCTAACAGATACTCAAATCATACGCTTAGGAAACTACTAACCGGAAAAAAACGAACAATTTCAAACATGTCAAATGTCCCGCACTGCGAATTTGTCAACCATCTCCCACAATGCACTAGGAAAAATGAACTCTCCGAGGCAAACTCTTGGTTGCGCACTGCATTGTGAATCGCCCGAATTACAAGATTAATGCACTTCCATCAGCACCAACACACAGACAAAAAGGCATTATTTATTAATTAATGCAGATCTGGGTTAGCAATACAGCACTGTAGCTCACCGTCAGCTCTACGGAAATCTATCATGGCAATGAATGCATTGGCACAGGAATTCACATGCAAAGAAGCGAGCAAGAAAGATGAAAAGCAAATTAAGCAAATGACGACCCAAAAATACAGTATAACTTCATGCATCACCACGAGGAACGTGCTGGCAGTACATGCATGTGGAGAGATTACTTTCAGCTACAAACATTCTCGTTGGCTGTATTTGTTGCAAAATTTCTCATCTTTGACTTTGAAAATTGTGAGAACAACTCAAAATGAAGACAATCACAGTTTGATTGAAGACAATAAAAATGAATGAAACTGCTGCAAACTGCTTTCACTGACTGGATTGACCTGAAATATATACAAATCAAAAGAATTCCGAGGGCCTGCACCCGATTTCATCAAACTCTTCGTAACTTACGATGCATCGCAGCGCTGCGACGCGTCGTATCTCTACGATGCGTCGCAGCTGCGACGCGTCCCGCGATCCATTTCACTAAACACATCGTAAGTGCGACGCGTTGTAGGTGTATTTATAGCACAACTCGGTGACTGTTTTATGTCTTTAGTCAGCGTACAGTAAATAGTCGTCTGATATTCAACAAAGAGTCGTCGGATCTCAGCTCGAAATTTGTTAAAACGTAAAACAAAATGGCGGCCGTGCGATGAAATTTTGAAGGAAAACAAGCTCTCATTGGACTGTATAGCTACGTTGAAATTTCAACTCTAATATTCCGGTCTAATTCATAATTATTCAATGAATTTTCTATTTACAACTTTACACACATTGCCTCGGTATTATAATCTCGTTCATGTAATGTTTGTGGCATAAAACTGGCTTAGAAATTACTCTTCTTATTTTGCGACGACCACTAGACACGTCTTAACTTGCGACGTGTTTTAAGCCGTTGTCAAGGAACTTACGACGCGTTCAACAAATCGCAACTTTCGTGAAATGGAAGATACGACGCGTCGCGAGTTGCGACGTGTTACACGTCGTAACTCGAGTTGCGACGCATCGCAGCGCTTCGTGAAATCAGATGCAGACCTTCCAGTCTTAACAAGAACTTCTTCAGACAAGACGAATCACATTGTTTTATGTACAAATATTGCTAATATTCTTTACACTGCTTTTTCTTTTGACCTTTTAAATCATTTTAAATCATTTTTTTTTGAATGGGAGTTTTGTGACGATTGCCATTACAGAAAAAATACTCTGTACTGGCTACGTTATGCAGGGTAATGGATTTTACGTTCTGAAGATAGAAGTATGAAACAAAAAGCAGTAGCACACCTAAACCACACACATGTAGTGATCACCTTAGGCCACATCCGAAGTACTTGGCTGTTGCCATCGTCAGTTATACACGCGTCTACGAGAAGCGGCTTCAGTTACTTTCAATGGATGTGTAATTACAAGCCATAGTCAAGTAGCCCAGCTGAAGTTGAAGAACTATGGCAGTGTCTGAATGATTTGGCTGCGGCTAGGAACTGCACATGTCTACAGTAGCGGCTGCAGCTGCTGCACATAGACTCGTGTGCAATCTTCAAGCCGTAGCCAAACAATTCAAACCTGGCCTATGTAAGCTCATGCCTACAACAGACTGGCACCTCTAATGAAGCTGCAACACACCATACAGACCCTAGCAATGTCTTCAAGGGACCACGCGACCTTGAAAGCTTTATAGTAACAGCATTGTACACATACTTTCGAAGCAAAAGCACAGGCGCGACAGGGCGAAAAAGGAAGTTTTACACATGTCAATGGGTCATTCTATAAATTTAGGTTCCAAAGCGTGACATTTTTCCTGTCCCCGTTACTTTGGTATTTCGTAATTTGCCATTCGAGTATGATTAAAAATAACTTCCAACAATTTTTATTTGTTGGATTGGTACCGAAACAGTAGTCTGATATTCAAAATCGTTCCTGGAGGAGAAATTTACTTCCTCTCCCCCTGGCATACTCTTAACAAACCCCTTAAGCACGGGTTATAATGGGGACATTCCTCCACACATAGAGCAAGTGGCCCGCATGACTGCACAGCCTTTGTGTGGTAGCGGGACTACACAAAAGCAGCAGCTGTGGAACTACCCACTAGCTGTGTGCCACGGTGTGCCACGGCATACCGGTACCACAGCTGGCAACTGCATTCCAATGAGGATTAGCGGCCGCGGCCATGACCGCTTCCCGAGCGCATGGGGTTAACAAACCAATGGGTCACTTGACCAATAGTGACCCAAGTAATAACTTGGGTCTGACGTAACAGGGACAGGGGGAAAAAGTGGACCCTGAACAGATAGAATGACCCATATGTAACTGCCAACCATGCATAGCATTACATAGAGCACATATGGACCACAAGTTGAAAAAAGAAGAAGATGGCTCCCGGGCTAGTTATGCTCACCGCCTCCCTCCTCCATGTCTGCGATGACGGTTGACGGGGAGTAAATAGAGCAACCACATGCAAACATTACCCCCAAATGAGAAGATTGCATTCCAAATGGGGAAAGAGATGGCAAGTAAGTTGTGGATGGAAAACAACATGCATTGTTAGGAAAAACATTTTGCAATTTACCAAATACCTTTCAGTAACTGGTGTAATGTCCATTTCTTTTTAAATTCGCTCCCAATGTTTTTCACCAAGTACAGACCACACTTCATGCCAGTGTGAATGCAAAGGGATTTGATGTTGTGAAATTTCAATATTTTTTGGTGGCAAAAATTAAGTATGCACTCTTTCTTTCACAACATAATGTTATGTACCGGTAGCACTAAATTGTATGATCTATTTTTACGGATAAACCTAACACTCAAAACCTTTTTATCGACTACAACTACATGTACTTCAAATGGAATTTCAGTTAGCACTTTTTCAACTCAAGGTTTAAAGGTTATTACATTAACTTTCTGAGCAATTTCAAAACTTGGTTGCCTTTTTTTTTGACAAACTGGATTGACCAAAGTTTTCAAATAAATCCGTCCTATACTGAAGATGGTCTGTGAACACTTTGCGTCAAATTTCCATTTAACATGTTTAATCCAATGCATCACTGCATCCGATTGATTTGGCACAATTCAACTTTTCTTAATTCAATACCCCATTACAGTACCCCCATTCCTTTCCATCAATCCCAACATGATGAAATCTCTAAAGATATTCGGCAATATATGACCAACCCAATTGCGCATCAAACTTTTTAGGATGGCTATTTTATCAAATTTTACTTTTCAAAAAAAACAGATATCAAAACTTTCTTATCTGTGCATTGTTATTAAGTACAAATCATCACAACATCATGATTAAAAAATATTGACATTTTCTAAAACGTTCTCCTTTGACCATGTTGACTTTCTTTGGTAAGTTTATTTTGTCCAAATATACCTGTACCGGTACCGCAGTAAATACCACTTTTAGCGTACATGCACCACAGCTCATAAGAAGTAATATGCCTTCCCCTGGTTCTTCTACAGGGTGTCCCCAAAAAAATGCTCCACTCTCCTTTTTTTACAAATTCAAGCAAACCTGAATGCATAAATTTTCTTATTATGCATGGTAAGAATGCTATGTGTCTTGGTTGTTATCTACCAAAAAAATTGGATCATACTATCAATCCACTAGGGACAGAAATGCTTAAATATGAACTCGCCTCCATTTGCCAACTGCGCTGGGGACTCAAATCACCAAATTTAAAATGTCGATTTTTGTCAAGTGTGCTTTTCAAAAATTCTACAAATACCTATTTGTAAATCAACCACACGTAACAATTGTGAGCAATCAGCCATAGGTGAACAATTGTTACGTGTGGTTGATTTACAAATAGGTATTTTTAGTCAAAGTCCAATAAATGGACAATGCCAAGGTTGGTTGGTTTTCTCTTGTTTGCTTGATAACGACTGATGACTGGTCTTTCATAATAGATACTAAGTAGAATTTTTGAAAAGCACACTTGACAAAAATCGACATTTTAAAATTGGTGATTTGAGTCCCCAGCACAGTTGGCAAATGGAGGCGAGTTCATATTTAAGCATTTCTGTCCCTAGTGGATTGATAGTATGATCCAATTTTTTTGGTAGATAACAACCAAGACACATAGCATTCTTACCATGCATAATAAGAAAATTTATGCATTCAGGTTTGCTTGAATTTGTAAAAGAAAAGGAGAGTGGAGCATTTTTTTGGGACACCCTGTATAGTGTAATTCGCTGAACAAAAATTTTGGTGGTGCCACGCTTAGGCGCATGCCGCTCGCGTTCTTAAACACAAGGCGCGCACATTAGTAACCCTTAGGGTAATACGCCGACATGAGTCATGTCAGCTCAATGCCGCTGTAACAAGGATGGCTGTTGCCGGATTAGTCTACAGACTAATCCGGCTTACAAAATTAGAAGCCATTTTTGAGGTGGAACAGGGCTCACACGTATGCACTTAATGCTCCTTTAACCAATAGGATTACCGAAAGCAGCATGCTTAAAGACTTACAGAACACATCCACTTCAAAATGGTTTCTAATTTTGTTCGAGTTCAAGTGGCAACAACTCCACACATTTGCCAAATAAGTGACCCAAGTCAAAACGACTATCCTAATATTCATTATCTTATGGCAGCTCTGCATATTCTGAGTAAGTCAAATCTCAGGGGACACTCCGTGGAGCTTGAAAGCACACTAAGGTGCTCGGCGTAGACAATTATTCCTTATCAAAACCATGTTCCTAGCTAGTGTCTCCTGTTTATGACTTCTCAACAGATTTGTACCCTGAGGACTCGATCTGTTCAGAAACATGTTCCGCTTAGAAGCGTCACAGAATTAGACCTAGGTTGTTTTTTTTATTCTTATTGGTAAGAATAATGTCGTGCATGATTTTCCTTTTTTTCAATCCCCCGTACCTAAATTTGTTTTTAGTTTTGTTTGTTCATTTGAGGTTATCTTACCCTTCTTGAGAGCAGCATTCAGGATTTCTTGCAACTCCCACGCATCCACTTCCATGTCCTTTAAAAAGAAATGGAAAAAAAAACATACAAAAGAATATAAAAAAAAACCAGAGAGAAATGACTACATGTACATCTAGTTTAAAAATGACGACAGTGTGATTGAAACCACGCTAACCAATAACAAGAATGACAGTGTCAATTGTGGTGATGACATTTCAACAACATCACAACAAATCAAGCTTTAAGCAAGCTATTCACTATCCACGCATCAATTGTGAAATAAATACTCAAAAATGAAGCACCCTTACTTTCCAAGAAAACAGGAAAAGAAAAAAAAAAGATTCAGACATCCAAATGTCCATGCAAAGTAACAAAATAAACCGCAAAGGTTTAAAGACTCCTTAAAACATCGTTAAAAAAAATCATGAAATTTCACCCTGACAGGTTGAAAATGTAATATCAAAAATGGGGATTTGAAAACAAAAATTCGGTGTAATCATCCAAACTTACATCTCCAGTGATCTTCTTGAAGAAGTCATAGAATTTAGTCTTCATGGCATCCTCAGCAGCAATTGTTTCAGAGGTCTTTTTCTCCGGCTGTTGGTAAAAAATGAAAAAAGACAGGAATTAGAAGAACAGCAATGGAAAAGGCTACCGGTATTTTGAGATTATTTGATTTGATTATTATTCTATAAGCCTCTGTTCTGATAACATCACACTTTGTTTACGTGTGCGCTTTTCTATTGGGCTACGAAACCATCGTCCCCACCAGGTTCCCATATGAGAAGCACACGTGTAAACAAAGTGTGACGTCGTCAGTACAGAGGCTTATAAGAACTGATACCTCTAATTAACTGCAGTGACTGTAATGCACTGTCATGGTTTAGCTAATTGATGAAAGATGTGTACTGTGTATTTGTATGTATACTTACTTTGGTATTACATGTACATGTGGATGACACTTTGTTACATTTTGAATTTTCGGGATTTTTATAAATTTTTGCAAAGCTCCATTTGCAATAAAAAGATTCACATTTGGATTTTTTTCATACAGTTTGCAATATTTACATTTCGATGTTTATCTTTGCCCTTTCAGTGCTGTTAAAGCTATAGTCCATCATTTGCAGCTATCCAAAAAATGACTGACGTAATTATTGTGGAAAAACATACTTGGTTGAAAGATAGTAAGGGAACTAAACTCCCTGTGAAATTATTCTTTCTGGCATGCTGTCATTTTGAAGAAATCAACGAAAGAAGGCCTTTCCAACGGTGCGTCTTAGGATGCACCGTTGGAAATTTCCGTTAGTAGTTCGGTTTTTTTATATGGCGAAGAGCGCGCAAGCGTTGACAGGACACACACGCGTGCGCACCCTCTATAATTCGTCAGATCAGTGCGCGACATCGCGTAGCTGCATTCGGCTCAGTGCGAACGTGTCTCGGACGCTGAATTCAGGCCCAATTCAAAACATGATTCAACTTTTGATTTGAAATCGAGATCTTAGAATGTTGTATTTCTCGAAAAATACAGCTGAAGCTTAGCTGAAACTTCATCAGCTTAGTTGTTTATCACCCTTCTTTAGATTTTGAGAACGTTTGTTGCTTCAAACGAACAAAATGCACTAATTACAAATGATGGACTATACAATGTACCTTTAAAAGCAAAAATCTGGGCAATCGAGATTTTGGCATTTTTAGCAAATAAAAATCCCAAAATATTAATGTTGTCCTCAACAAACAACGTTTTTCTTTGTGTTTTAATTAATTATGACTATTTCATGGAAGCTTGCAAAAATGTCCGGCTGCGTTGACAAGTAAATATATCATACTTGAATCAATGTTTCATGTTTACAATGAAATCCTTATGAAGTCTCAAGTAGATGTAATATGTGAAGCTGTGTAGCAAAATTGAAGGATATACATTTTGTAACCACTCATGAGAAATTGAAGGACTTATGAAAATTACATGCACCATGCTTATCCCTGTCAAGTTGTTGAAGTGACTTCATGTTTTATGTTCATGGTTTAATACACAAAATGTCATCATGGAAAGTGGATTAGATATAATTTTAAGCTGAGAAAATGTCTTGTGTTTCGGACCTGTACGCAGATCAATATTTCCTTCTTTGAGAATGTCTCTCAGAGAACCCATATTCAGTAGTTTCAAAGGGAAAGTTATATTTATTCATGAGAAAAGAACATCACATCGTTGTTATTACTTAGTCAATATATTAAAGCATTTTAAAGAACGGCTTTCGTTGAGCTGCCGCAGTAGCCTAGTAGACAGTGAGATGAGCTATGGATGGGAAGATCCCTGGTTCGAATCCACCAACGCCCATTTTTTTTCATCTTCTCTTGTTCTTCTCCTAATTTATCGTTGGAATAATTTTAATTTAATGGGAAAAGAAGAGTCCAAGAACCCAAGTGTCTAAGTGAGTAATTCCATCAAAACATGGGTTCCTGGGAGACATTCTCAAACATACTCAGGAAAGAAAATATTGGTCTTCTATGTGTTCATGTACATGTATGTATGATGGTTTATGGAGGGTCTCCACTCACTTGTGATCCTCATGAGAATGGTGACTATGTATAAACTGTTTTGCATTATTTACCATCCAGATTGCTAACTTGTACACCATACAGGGCGTTTAAAAAAAAAAAAAAACCCAACTTCAAAGAATGAGTATGGACAGACGATATGTTTACTGGCTATAAAACTGGTATCATCTGAAAGCGTAATCTCTGTGCTTTTCAATGATACCGTGTTTAGGTTTTCTGAGTCATGCATCACTGAGCATCATTGTCTTGAAAACTGGATGCAAAAATGCAGTTGGTTCACTTTCATAAAAAAAAAAACACCACTGGGCACGGTGTGCCTATTGTTACAGAAATGTCTGGGAATTTGGCTTAATCCTCGGGAAAATGGCACATTGTTTTGAACGTGGTTCGGTCAAAACGAGAAATTCATGGCAAACAATAAACTCCAGTTTTGAAACCAACCCGACTTGTTTTTCAGTTTCTATTTATGCACTCGTGTCTTCTCCTTGCATACTTATTCTCATGCACACCATGCCTATTGTAATTGACATGAAAGTAAACCAACTGCAATTTTGCCTCAAAATCTCATGACAGTGGCGCTCAGTGATGCATGACCCTGGAAATGTAAACAAGGTCTCATTGAAAAGCATAGCGATTACGCTTTCAGATGATACTAGTTTTATAGCCAGTAAACATTTAGACTTTCCATACTGGTTCTTCAAAGTTGGGTTTCCTTTTTATTGAAACACCCAGTACATGGAATAGACCTCCGTTACTACACTTCAGCCATTTTGTGAGGCAGGCATTGTGCACGATGTTTTCAAATGGGACTTGCATGACTTGCATTATGCCTGTCCCACAGTATGGCAGTTGTAGCAGTAAGAGACAACTCCATGTGTTCTATCGGGACAATTTCCTTGCAGCATTCCGTGCTAGCACTGCTTAGACTGGCACGCCACACTGGCAGCAGTCAGGACTGTGCATTATTGCGCAAACCAGCTTTGAAGGACCCATGCAATGTAATTTTTTTATATACAATCCTTGAAAATGCACCATTGTGTCCATTTTAACCTTATTTTCAATTTTCATTTTGCCATTTTCAAGGGTATTTTGGTGGTTTTTTTTTATTTGTATGCAAATTCCCATATTCATAAGCAAAAGTGTGATGTCAGTTCAGGCAGACACCTCAATGTTACAGCTATTTCAGCAC
Source organism: Patiria pectinifera (assembly GCA_029964075.1). Lineage (NCBI taxonomy): Eukaryota > Metazoa > Echinodermata > Asteroidea > Valvatida > Asterinidae > Patiria > Patiria pectinifera. The sequence continues at coordinate 8,993,169 of CM057142.1, read as the reverse complement.
CCAAAGTTGCCAGAATTTTGAATATTTTGCTGTTACAAATTTGTCTTTTCTTTGGTGATTCGTTGTTGTGTCAGTACATGGCAGTCAGCCATTGAGCAAACTTTTCGCACAAATGTTTCCAAAATTTCAATGAACAAATTTCTGGGTTTCCAATTGAACAGAAAAGCCCTAAACTGAACAGTGTCTTCCTGAAATGACATCACAGCAACAGCGTCCTCAAATGTCTGGAAAAGCATGGAAAACTTTAAATGTTTAAAGAAGTGCACTTTTCAATAAAATTAACCAAAAAAAGGCATGTACAATAGTTTTCATACACTTAGGAGTGGAATGTTGCACAAAATATGTTCCTATTAAGAAAAATTCATCTCATTTGACCTTCGGTGAAAAGTGCCCCTTTGACACAATGTGGGAAACCTCCATCTGAACAAGCAATTAGCATGACTGATGAAGAATTTGTGAACTTTCTGTGTGACTAGTGCCGGCATATATGTTACCTGCATTCTTTGACACGTAAGTAACTTGCACTCAATTTGATGGAGAATTTTTTTTGCAGGGTACGATGTACAAATTTCAAAATCTACAGAAATATCAAAGCCTAAATCTGCCAGCCAAAAAAAACCCCCCAATTTTTTGAATTTCAACATGCTCAAACGTAAATTTATAGTGTCACATGCAAATATACCACTCAGTAAACTGATCTATGCTTAGGCCACTCTAGAGTTAGTTTATACACATGTACATGTAAGTAACTGCATTTCTCAAATGTTAACGTTAATTATGTCTAAGTTGTGGTTTTCATTTGATCCTCCTTAAATATTGTAATTGTATTAGGAGTATCGATAAAAACAATTCCAAGCAAACAAACGTTCAACTGCAAGAAAATGAAAACGTCAGTGGAATAGATGGTTAAAGTGGTATCTCGAATTTGTCAAAATGATTCGCACATCTTTCAATTCACTTTTTTTTGTCAAGAACACTGTCAAATCTTTGAATAGAAAGACACTGTTATCCTCTCTACCTATTCCCAGATCTGTCTTGTAGGACCAAATTGAAAGTGTAAATTTTGTATGAGGTGAGAAAAGGTACAAACCGTGTTTTTTTTGGTTATGATTAATCCCTTAAGATTTATAAATAAGATTATTTCCAAGCTTAATAAAGTAACTTCACTTTCTGTTTCCTTGTATTTGCTAGTCTTATTTTCAACTCTTCACTGATCTAGCTCATTGGCAATTACAGACTTGTTTCAGACAATCACTCAAATGTTGACAGACAGGGAAAAGTATTAGTAATCAGGGCTCCTGTTCATTTCTCCTTAGAAAGAACTCTGTGACAGAAGTATATGTTTCACCCTTGGTTCTTTTGTTACCTCTGACAATAAGAGATCTAGACAACATGTTCTGTGTTTGAACAATTGTGTATAACGTCAAGCTTCGTCAACGACAGTTTCCGAATCAAAACTTTTTTTTTATGCAGGCAATCTGCACGTACATGTACCTACACGTAACACACATCAAAAACAAACAAAAACCTCCTAGAGTAAAAAAAATGGTGGATTTTTACCCACAAAAATTTCAAGCCACAGAAAATGTCGTCGTCGGGTTTTGTCAATGACAGGAGCCCTGGAAGTTGTTAAGAAAACGGCAAAGAGAGATAAGAAAGAGACAGAAGGAACCATTGGAGGTGGAGCTGAGTGGAGACGTGATGTCTGAGTGACACTGATCTGAAACAGAGGAGTGCAAGTATACATACGTACGCAATATCACGATTCCACGGCCAACATAACAAAACAAAATTGTGTTTCTGGATACAAACCCCACCCCCTTCAAAAAAAAAAACCACGGAAGGGTTTTCCTTGACGTTGATTTTGATTCAAATTAAGGAATACAGTACCGGTACATGTACATGTACCCTGTACATCAATGTGGTTAAAACAAATATATAGTGCAGCCAGTTTGACAATTTAAGTATTTATTTTTCTTTCCTTTTGTAGTCATTTTCAAACTGAACGTTGAATTTGAAAGAAAAGAAACAAAAAAAGAAGAAGAGATATTAGGCAAGGGATGTGAAGTGCATACCTAGAAACACATCTTTGTCTTCTCATTTGGCCAAGTGAGGGATGCTCAAGATTTGTTTTATGTGCAAGTGAGAAGAAACCATTATCAAAACATGCTTTATAAAGGATAACCACGACTCCCTTGCCCCAAACCCAATAAGGACAAGAGTAATATATTGACTTTATTTTGAATCAGTGAAATGAACTCCCCTAGAATGTAGAAACACAAAAAATCTTTCCCCCCCCTCCTTTTTTTAAGGCCATTTGCTAATAAGGTTTATATGTAAATGAAGTATCTCTGAATTCTTATCCTCGAAGGGGCACTGCATCCTGGAAAGCACCTTATTGGGCTCCAAAAAAACATTTTTTCATGAAATGATATTGATGGGAAAGGGCACTTAAAAGTATAATGTAAACGCCCACACAACCATACTTTAAAAATTGGCAGTTTTGTTTGTTACTCTTGCGAAAATGAATTTCTGGTCTCAAAACTCGGGCTGTTTGAGTGCTAGTTGTAATTCCAGTCGCACAAGTTCCTTTGAAACTGTTTTATAAAATGTGTGTGTTCATTTGTTTGGTAAATAATGGAATATGTGTAATCGGAAAAAAAAACACCCGCTATCTATTTAGATGAATCAAATTACCGCAGCTTTCTCAGAAATTCCTGAGCGTTTACTTTTGTATGCTTCAATGTGCAACGTAGCCTTTACTCAAGTCCCACGCGCCTATACCCGGACCATCCAGACACGTAACGCACCCTGGATGCCGGCACGTAAAAAGACTAGCACGAGCGGCAAAGCCGCGAGGGCCTTTACTATCTCGTGGAACTAATCACTTATTCATTTATTCACGTAATATAAATCAAGCAATATAAACCAATCATCTAACGGCGGTTTGCGGTTACCAGCAACAGCACACGCGCCATGGCTGTCTGGCGCCAGACGACGGCTGCATGATTTACGTTAGACATTCTGCATTTTCATTGGTCAATTCACAACGGGTAATGCATTATGCATGTCTACCAAATCGGTAGACAAATGTAAAGAAAAACACAAGCGTTCTCCACGAGATGGTAAAGGCCATTTACGTGTCGGCATCCGGGGTGCGTCACGTGTCCGGGTAAGCGCGTGGGACTTGACTAAAGGCTATGTGCAACGCTGCCTGATACCTATCAAGCATGTAGAGCCTACGGTACCAGTACATTATATGTTCATGCAGCATGGGGTAGTGCCTCAACCATTCAACACTTGTGAGCTGGTAGAAGTGTACACACAACGTGTACCGACACAGACGTTTGGGGAAAAAATTCTTGTCTATAAAGGAGACCTATATGTACATGTATTTACGGCTGGAAATACATACTTATGTCACAAAATGTCTACTGCGTCAGAAGAAAACAATAGGGGATTGTTCATCCTTTCTCAGGAACAGTGCGACATTAGGTTAGTTTCCTTTCAACCAGACTTTTGTAATAGGAAAGGTAGAAAATCTAAAACAAAAAGTTTCGGTGATTTTAGGACGACGTGCCCCTTAAAAAAACCCACACAATGCACAGAAACGTGCAATGTTTATGCTTCAGTAGCCAGCTCCAACTTTGTGCTATGTTAATGTATTACCAGTGACCGAAATGTCTAAACTGAACTGGCTGGAGAAATGAAAAGCTCCTATTTTTGGTCCAAGACTGGCACAAAAAAAAAAATACATGTGTTTGTAAACGTACATGGTTGGTAATGTGAGGAAATCCCTGTCGCTGGATCAGGGTCCAGGCAAGACCCTCAAGTTTTCCGCTTTAACTAGAGGACCGTTCCCACTTCCTTCCCCCTTAATGGACATTGGTCCTGGATCACTTTAGCAAAATGCATGAATATTCTTGGTATTTAAATTGCACCAATCCACCTGATACCATGCACAAACAAATGCCAGGCTGAATCATCGAAGGAAACAATGAATAATGCATGACGTTCAAATTTGCATATCAGTCCACTTGATACCGTGTACAATGGAACAGGCAAATGCCAGGCTGAATTGACGAAGGAATCAATGACCAAAATACATGAATTATGCATGATATATTCAAATGTGTGTATCAATCCACCGTGATACAGATTACCTTAGCTGGAGCCCTGCCAGATGGTCCCTGTTGCACAGCATTAACGATTGGGGATATCACAAGGCAAATTATGGGTTAAAAAAGGTTGCCTGACTGAAAAAAATATGGCGGATTACATGATGATATGTGATATACCAGACCTGCCAAACTAGATTTATTCAGTTCATTGCACTTCTTGGTGCAGTAGTGTGTTGTATTAATTATGAAATACATGCGTCTTGCCATCTGTGCACAAAGAATATTGGGTGTAATTAGTACTAGCTTTATTCACACATTAATTCCTCAATATTTTCCCTCTAAGTAAAGTAAACCTTTAAAAAATCTGGCTTTATCAGCACTTAAAAAATATGAATAAAATTGGGCATACCCCTGTGATTAACTTTGCAGAGTGAAGGAACATGGGGAATATGGCACAACATGGCCCCTTTGTCCCCCAAATCACAAATGGAGTGTTTTGACAAACAAACCCTTGATTATCATCTGGGGTTTCCTCCCCCCCTACTTAGACCCTCTCCGTTCACGATTCTTCAAACCCCAGTAGGAGGTTTTGAAAGACTTTTCAGAACAAAGGAAGATCTAGAGCCCAGCTATCTTACTTAACATAAGGCCCCATCAAGTATAGACACAAAAAACACTAAAAACTTGGCCACTACATTCCTACAAAGTGGCAGATTTTGGCGGATTGAGGGGAAAAATGCCCAGGTGACTGAAAGACACAAGACGGATTGCATACCTGTTTGGGAACGTCCACAATGCCTGTCTTCTCATCTAGGGTTCTGTGGGATCAATCCAATCATTTCTATTTATTTACACAGTCAAAATTACATGTACTTACAACATAAAATAACCATAAGACAAAGATTTACGGTGCCACATGAGTTTATGAGGTTCTGAAACGAACCGGGGGAAATCTGAGTTTTCAAACTCACAACTCAAAAAAGAGATTTGTCACACGGTGCTACCGTAAATTCTGATCTTTTAGCTACCTTCGGCATGCAAACCTTCAAATCTTATCAATCTTATCTTCGAAATAACCAACAGAGATTTACGTAAAGGTCTTGCAGTTATTTCATGATATTGTTGAGCAGATTTTGAAAGGGAAAAGTTGGAGTGGGGGCTTATTTTCAAACCCTCCCTCTTTTACTGGCAATTTCAACGTGGCCAGCCCAGCAGTCCAAATAAATCAAGTGACTGTTTTTAACAGTTGAGTGCTCCCTGCCTTCATAAAGCAGGATTGACTGGCTGCGATTGTTCTGTAACCTGATACAGCTATGCTCTTACTGTAGGAGATTGATAAGCCAGCTGCATGTTGCCTACCAGGCACCTGCTTCTGTCTGTTGATGGAATTTGACTGTCACAGTGCCTACAAGAAATAGGATCTGACGGTTGGTGACTTGCCTGTTTAAAAGGCATGGCAGGGAACGGGATTGACTTTCTGACTGTCTGGGACTGATCAAACAGAAGGAGGGTTAATTAAAGAACACTCCCAGACATGTTCGAAGTGGCAACCATAAGGCAAAAAAAAATAATAGTTCTGCTTCCGGTTTCCCTACCTACCCTATTCTGACAGCCCCTACCCTAATTTTTTTATTGGAAAAATGAGGAAAAAACACCCAAAACCATCAATTTCTACCTTTTACTCTTGACTACCTGCAGACGCCTCCATATGATCGTACACAAAAAAAATTGGCAAAATAAAATTATTTCCCTACCTACCTACCCTATTTTCAATTGCCATGTAATCGGAAGCAATGATTTCTCTACTGAACTTTGTGAAGCCTCGCAACAAATTTGGTTTTGTACTCACACAGAGGAGGAGCCCTTAAGACTGTAGATACGAATCAGGAATTTGCCTTCCTGGTTAGGCTCAAAGGTAGAAGGGACGATGCAGTAGTGGCCCGGTGGCAGCTTGAAACGTCCCATGATCTCACGGGTGTTGATGAAGGTGTGTGAGCGGGCCTTGGAGGCGTTGTACAGGAAGTAATCCTTGGGCAGCTTGCATATTTTGCCATCTTTGTACTGCAGGAGTGAAAAAAACATTTTGTTTTTTATCAAAAGGCAAGCATAGTAAAGCTCATCCCAGAGCCCACAAACATCTGTTGAATTCAGGCGATTCACAATGCAGTGCGCCACCAAGAGTTTGCCACGGAGAGCTCATTTTTCCCAGTGCATTGTGGGAAATGGTCGACAATTTCACAGCGCGGGACATTTGAAATTGATAGTTTTTCCTGCCAGAAAATTTGTAAAAGTATGATTCGAATATAAGGCCAAAAAAAAAAAGTCTCCGGTTTCTGGTATGCGCGCGCGTCGCCGTAGCCATGCGCGTCGGAAAAATGAAAAAGTTTTTTTTTCAATACAACATGATGTTTCAAAACCGCCAAACTCACTGGTTTGACTGGAATTCTGCTGCTGCACAATTTTAACGTGTTTTTAGATGGGGATATGATCGAGAATAAGATTAAGGTGGCCTCTCTGGACTCCCATATATTTGCACTCAGTTTAGTCGGGCACCATTTGCAGTCATCAGCCGACATTTGAAGCCAAAAAAAAAAAAAAAACAGGTAAAAAAAAAAAAAAGCCGCGTCGCCGCACCACTTTTGGGGCAAGCTCCATACCAGAAACCGGAGACTTTTTTTTTGGCCTAATGTTTGCCCTTTTCTTTTCTTTTTATCAATATGGAGTTTTTTTGTAAGGCGGCAGAACGCTATGCCCCAATCTATGACAAATTAGCTCAAGTTTTCTTCTGACACTCGTTCAAATGGGCCATGTTTTGTCGACCGTAAACTTGGAAAAATGGACTCTCCATGGCAAACTCTTGGTGGCGCACTGCATTGTGAATTGCCCGAATTGATTCAGCATGGCTATTCACTGGAAGTCTTTTCATGCATCTGCGTTCACATTGGGCCAGATTTACCCCACTCATTGGCGTTACGGGGTAATCCTATATGACAGCACTGCCCAGCTCACAACAGGGGTGAGATTGGACAAAAATGAAAAATCCACGAAATTCGGTTGACATGTATTATACATGTACATGTACATGTATTATTGTACATGTACATGTATTATTGTACATTTAATTGTATAGATGTGTATGTAATGCACGTAAGTCCGTATATAGGGCATGTACATTTTATGTACCGTAATTTCTGTAAATGTTTGCAAATTTTGTCACTTCAGTAAAGAAACCAAATGGGGGAAAAATGAGGAAAAACATGTCTGGTCATTCAATAGTATAATCCATACGTGATTGATAATGTCTTTTTCTGTGTGTGATGTTATTACTTTTACATGTTTGCACTTTTGCAGAGAGAAAGAAACGATTCAAACACAAAAATAACAGTGCAAAGTTACTACTTATCTTACTTATAAACTCCCAGGCTTCCAAAACATTTTTGTGTTGGTGGTGGCTATTATTCCAAGCTGATGCAGCTGAAACTGATTTCCATCCACAGTAACACTTTACTACCAGTTCTTCCAACCATACGTTTGACTAAATTCCGGAAATCCGGAACAATCCGGACAAATCACACCCCTGTCACAAGTGACAGTGAGTCAGTGAGGTACAGAAAGGACTACAGGCTGGTCCACTATGGGCTCTGTGCACCGACAGAAGCGGGTGCAGTTTTACCACTTTCGAGAGCTCTGTGGATGGAACATACAGCACGTGTGGGTACTGTACTGTACCGGTTCGCACGCGGAGTATGCACGACGTCCTGAGCTTCAAAGCTATTAGGCCACAGTCTCTTGGTGTGAGTGTCAGGCGTCATTGGCGCACGAATACATTTAAATTTATCTTGCGATGGTCCTAGACTAATCCCCGCCCCCAATAACTTTGGATCATTGGAAATACGCAGTGGATGGACCGGGAACCAGTCTAGGTCTCCCCCAACTCTCCTTTTCTGGTCGTTCAAGGAGTACTTGTGCACGGAGCCCACAGCAGCAATCTACTGTACTTAACATTGGCATTGATCCCCCTTAAAAAGTTTAGGAAGAAACAATTTACTATGGGTTCTTCATGATCAGTGGTATCTAGATTTTGTAAGATGAGTGTTTGCAATGAGTTCATATAATGAATCACCACGATGCAATGCAATTACCCCTGAATAAGTCAGAGTTGCAGCAAAAAAACTTCCGCGGCAATGATACCATATAAAAGAACGAAGGGGTGGGGGGGGGGCAGATTTTACCCCTCCCACTGTCCACCTAGAGTGGACTGGTTCCCTACCTCGTAGATGGCAAATCCAATAGTCAGGTTGCCGACCCCCATCTTCATCTGCTTGCGCCTGTCTTTCTGCAGCAGTCCAATCATGACAGTGCAGCCTTTCTGCTTGGCGGATGGGTCATCATCGTCGTCATCGTCATCTTCGTCGTCCTCTTCTTCAAGACTCATCTCAATCTGAGGGTTGATGTAAAAGGTATCTGTGGAGGGGGGGAAAAAAATCAATGAACAATGAATAAATGATCACTGCAGAAAGACAGTTTCTCCTGTCAGGTCGTGTCTTGAATGACTATTTCAGTGGGTAGCCTAGGCTCTGCATAGTGACATTATCTTTCAATTGTCCAAAAGTACTGTTGATACTGGTTTTGAGTTTCACAATACTTCTGCCTTCACTATTAACCCTCCAGGATCGTAACAGGAGGTGGAGGATTTTCCTGGACTGAATGAAGTAGGGCCGACCTACTATTGATTCGCCTGGCACGTGATTCCCCATTGAAGGTTATAGATCAAACAATGTGCCATGGGGTTTCTGCACAGAGGGGGATTTTGGAGGATTCTGAAAGTTTATAGCATAGATGCCGAATGAAGTTGGGGTAAAGCATTGTCAAATTCTTCATGGCAGGACTTGAGCAGGGATTGGTACAGAGGGGGGCGGGCCAGCATTACTTACCTGGGAAGTTGCGGCAGCCACCGGCACTCATGTGTTTCTGCCAGGCACCCTCAATCTCATTGGTCACCCATTTCTTGGACTTCTTTTTCCCGCCGGGGGACTTATCAGGAGACAGATGGCAGATATCCACGCGATTATACTCACGGATGAAATCACCGTACTCCATCCTTAAAAAACAAACACAATGTAGACAAATCAAGGTTGAATTAAGCCAAAACAGGAATCTCACAATTGGTCAGGATACAGATCATTGCATTATCTGAACTAAAATAGCGGCCAAGCTCCAGCACATTTGAATGGATACACTGGCCAGTTTACCTCAACACATTGCATTATCTGAACTAAAATAGCGGCCAAACTCCAATATATTTGAATGGATACACTGGCCAGTTTACCACAACACAACATTTTAGGAGTCCCCTCATTAACTCTACAGTACACATTTTGGACAAGTGAAAGCATATGTGATACGATCAAGCTAAATGAGTCGTTTGCCGACCCTGGTCAAAATTTTTTTATTACAGATTTCAAAAGAGCACAATCTCAGCATTACTGCTGTGAAAACTGCATGCTGATACCATCTTTAGTTCAAAAATGATGGAAGTCGGAACACCAAGAGATGTGATGAAGTGATGTGATGAAGTGGCCCTATTTTGGCCCGTATCTCCAAATGAAAATTCCCAACAAATGACTCATGTCACATATGCCACCACTTTCTTGGTTGTGTACAAAGTTTATGGAGATTCCAGTGCGTTTTCAAAGTATTTTCTAACAAAATTGCAAATGTTTCTCAGTCCCAGATTCATGCCTTTTCAACGTTTTTGACCCGACTGACCTTCAATGAGACAATATGTGATGAAAAAAAGTGGAGTCAGGATGCAACATTCTTTCTCGGACAAGTTTATCTGCGACACATCTATTGCAACTGGTATTAATCGCAGCATTCTGAACTCTACAAAGTCAAGTTACCAGAGTCCCAGACAGGAACCGGTAGCTCAATGGAAGAGCTACCGGTAGTGGTATAACTGCCAAGTTAAAGCTATAGTCCATCATTTGCAGCCATCCGAAAAAGTAACTGGCGTATTATTGTTGAAAAACATACTTGGTTGAAAGATAGTAAGTGGACTAAACTCCCTGTGAAATTAATCTTTCTGGCAAGCTATCATTTTGAAGAAATCAACGAAAGAAGGCCTTTCCAAGGAAAATTTAAATTAGTAGTTCGTTTTGTTATTCGGCGCAGCGCGCGCAAGCATTGGCACGACACACAGGTGCGCACGGTTGCTATAATTCGTCGGATCAGTGCGCGACATCGCGTATAGCTGCAATTCAAAACAATTCAAAACATGATTCAGCAACTTTTGATTTGAAATTGAGATCCTAGAATGCTGTTTTTCTCGGAATATACAGCTGGAAGCTGAACTGAAACTTTATCAGGTTAGTTGTTCAGTATCCTTCATTAGATTTTGAGCACTTTTGTTGCTTCAAACGAACAAAATGCACAAATTACAAATGATGGACTATATCTTTAAGCTCCATATAGTCAGAAGTTGGATGGGAGACCATTCCATGTATTGTCCTGGTTGGGTGGCTTGTCTGGGACATGATAGGGCTTCTTCAACTTAGCCCTCGTCTTTCAGATGGGACGTAAAACTGTAGGTCCTGGTCCTATGCACTGTGATATGCACATACATTGTAGAACACCCAGGACACTTAACGCGAAACAGAAGGGGCTTACCTCGATGTTTCTGGATCGGTTGCATAATGCGCCCCCTCTCTGAGCATGTTTGGAGTATACGATAGTTTATGTGATACGCATTTGAACATATTCATATGGAATTTGCGCAAAATACATGAGTAAATTTATTTCTATTTTATCTACCAGCATTGTTTACAGATTGAAAACGTTTGCAGGGGGATTCTTTAGAGGCTGTTTAGAATTTTGTAACTCTGATACAATGGACCCAGAGCGGACAAACTTGTCCACGACTTAACCCAGGTATTTAATGAGATTACTAATTTGTCAGATAACAAAAGCCAAAAACATAATGAGTGCTTGACTTACCAGAATTCACCGTCATCATCAGTCACCAGGCCCAACCGTTTTCGCTCACTTTCTGGGATACTCCTCCATTCAGAGGAACTTTAAATAAACAAGGAAAGAAAAGTGGGGGTAGTATTCAAAATCGTGTCTTAAGTAGTGCTGAGCAGAATAATTGGTCTTCCAAATGCTTTTAAGTTGGTTTCATTACGACGTTTTACTCAAAAGATACAGCAATCACAATACGGGACTTGAAAAACCATTTGGGCCACTCTTTAAATTAATAGAGTTTACAGATAGACGCCGGTATAGAATAAGTCACATGTTACTCTTGAACAAAGGACATAAATCCTTTGTGTGTTTCTCTTACTGTGCTTTCTCACTTTGAAGGAAAGTGGCCCAAGACGATTTTCAACCCTTGAGTTCGATGAAGTATAGCGTTTGTTCTGATGCATCGATTTGAATGAAATAACATTGGTATGGTAGATTGGTTAAATCTGACTTTAAGAGGTAATTTGAAAATTGGTTTTCGACTGTTACTTTTTTTTTGTGGTACAACCTGCATTCCATCAACTATCAAATATGGGATACAATGTACCTTATTTTGCAATGCAATTATTTACAAACGCTAAGTTAATGAATACCAAAAAAACTGTAAAACTGTAACTAATGAGGAGGACCTTGTTTTGTTTGTCACATCTAAAGCAGTCGTTTGTATATAGACCAGACCTGTTGAACTTTTGATTCTCTGCAAATGCATAAATTCTTGATAGCACACTGCCATGACCATGGGCGTCGCCAGGATTTTTTTTTCGGGGGGGGGGGGGGGCAAAGCAATTTTTTGCCCCAAAATTCCTTAACTTTTTCATTATATTCTCAATGTATCATTTTTCCAAGCTTGGGCAGAGGAGCATTTCCCTATCCCCCCCCCCCCATAAAATTAACAGCAATATGGCTTCGAACATCTTTTTTTTGTTTTTTTTCCCTTTTTTTTTTTTTTTTTTTTTTTTTTTTTTTGGGGGGGGGGGGGAAGTGCCTATGACTGCATGGCTAATTTCTTTTTGGCTTACTTGTCACTCCAACGCCCATTCCACTCTGTCTGCCCCCAGGGATTACGAATGCGGATCAGACGAATTGGCTTTGAAGATCCATACCCTGGAACTGGCACCTAAAATGTTAAGGACAGGATGAAAAATGTTTACAACGACTGCTCACTTTTCCTGGATAAAAAACAACAAACAAACAAATGGAAGGACACTAACTATTTCTTAAAGCCCCTTGTTTACATTTCAGCAAGAAGTATGCTGTCTACACCCTACGATTTTCAGCACGAGGTGAACACAAAGTGGTATAAAGGGGTGGTTGGTGTGGCTGTCCAACATCTCTTTATGCTTTGATTTCAACAGCCTATACATGTATTCCCTCCCCCCACCCTTGCCCCCCGAAAAATCTCGGATTTCAAAACATCAACTACCGGTACCCTTCAAGAAATATCGGAGGATTGTGCAGGATTGAGGCTGTGAGCTTTTTTTTTACATGGAGGCAGTTGGAGGATTTTGCAGGGTTGAGGTAAGGCCAAAAAAAAAAATTACCCAGTCTCTGGTCAGCGCGCGTGTCGATTTTAATCATGCGCGTCAACCTTTTTTTTTCCCTTCAAATTAACACGGAAGCTACAACAGCGCCCTCTATTGCTGCGCCTCCTCAAATTTTTGTAACAAGGAGCACCAAGGAATGGGGAAATTGCACCAAGGCAAATGATAAAGGGCACCAAGGCAAATTATGGAGGACACCAATGTATAATGAGGACACAAAAAAGCAAAATAGTACCCACCTTGTCTGTACAATACAAGCTTGAAAAAAAAAAGCCACAAAAAAAAAAAACGCGTCGCCGCATCAATTCCGGAACTTCTGTCTGACCAAAGACCGACTATTTTTTTTTGGCCTAACCGATACTTCTACAACAGATGACGCTCGTGAAAGTTTGCAGTTTACACCGTAAAGCCCTTTTTACACAACTTCCAAGAATTGAAATTTGGGGTTGAGTTTCTTTTACGGGTACCCGGGTTCCCTTGTTTTAACCAATAGGGTACCCAGACTACCCGATTCCCATATTACCCGTAAATCCACACCACTACACTGTACTGTTTGTTTTCAACCCCCCAAAATATATCTTTCCAGTGCTCTGATTCACTTTATTGGTAAGAGAAAACATTGCCTTACTCCAGCACAGTCATTTTTATTGGGGGGGGGGGGGTAAACATTTGTGAAAAGGGCACCTGCACATCCGTGGCGAAATGTAGACAGGTTTGTTTTTTTCTCCGGACACTTGGCCTCCGTAAAATCAAAAAGCAGGGGGAGGGGGGCTGGTACCATGGGGGCGCTGTTCAAAAACGACGATTATGAAGACAAACGGCCAATATATGGTGCTCTTACGGGCGATACATGTGCGAAATTCAGAAAAAGGCAGCCAAAACGGCACATGCCACAAAAAAGGGCACCACTTCTTTTTAAAATAAGGCACTTGCTCAGAAAAAAGGGCACTTCTTAAAAAAAGAGGGCAACCTTTACAAATTATCGGGGGGGGGGGGGGGGGGGGTTAAGCCCGTTGAAAAAAGGGCCTTTGAATGGAAAAAGGCAGTCTTTACAAAATATTGGGGAGTGGGTTAAATAACCTCCTTACCCCCCCCCCCTCCCTCACTGGCTACGCCTATGCTTACTCTTCTGACATCAGTGATGGTGTAAGCGTGTCCCTTGATCAAGCCGTTGCCCAGCTTAGCCTCAATCTCATTGGGATTGGCATCGATGGAGCAGCCCATCTGGGAGTCATGGTTGTAAGCGTCAAACATGATCTTGAACAGGTTCTTGGGGGCTTTCTTCAGATCGTGGGACTCAGAGAACCCGCCGGTGAAGTCTTCCATGGCCTCGACGGTGTTGCCTCCCTTCAGCGCCTCGTAGCTTCCATGCAGTCTGCAAGAGGAGTAAACGGAAAGACATAAATAATAATTGCGCTTACATGTACCGTATATAACGCTTTCCATCGTATCAACAATCTCAAAGCGCTTTACAATTATTACCCCGTTCATCAGAAAATGAGACCAAGCGGCAGCCGATATCAGCGCTCAATCGGTCCTCGACCCTCACGGGCACCCATTTATACTCCTGGGTGGAGAGAGGCAATTGTAGTTAAGTGTCTTGCCCAAGGGCACAAACACCATGTTCCTGGCCGGGTTCGAACCCAGCACCTTTGTATACGAGTCAAACAATATACACCGTCTCTGGTCAGACCAAAGTTCCGGAATCGATGCGGCGACACAATTTTTTTATTTTCTTTTTTAAATTTTTTTTTCAAGCTTGGATTGTACAGACAAGGTGGGGTATTATTTTTGCTTTTGATTTGTGTCCTCATGAAAATTGGTGTCCTCCATAATTTGCCTTGGTGCCCTCGATCATTTGCCTTGGAGCAATTTCCCATTCCTTGGTGCTCCTTGGTACAAAAATATGAGGAGGTGCGGCAATAGAGGGCGCTGTTGGAGCTACCGCAGAAAATTTTGGGAAAAAAAAGGATTGACACGCATGATTAAAATCGACGCGCGTGATCTGAGACCGACTATTTTTGGTTTTTGACCTTAGCTTAAAATTATATTGTTTGGTATCACCAGTAGTCGTACCGGTACATACATGTACATGTAAAGTACATGTGTACCATAGTCATGATAGTATCACTGACCACAACCAAACCCACTCGATGCTTACAGTACTCTTCACTTCATCAAAAACCCCTCTTCCTTTCCTTCCAAGTGGAGCATTAATCAAAACACTTACTTGGCGTAAGCCTTCTCCAGCAACGCACTCCAGAACTCGTTCTTCTCCTGGGAATGGACAAAGACCAGTCGGCCATTGTAAGTGGGCAGGCGATCATCCACTATCACCTCCACCCACTTGCCGTACTGCCAGAACATGAAGTAGAAGGCCCCGCAGTAGTTACGGCCAAAGTCCTGGTCCTCGGGACAGACTTTCTTCAGGAGGTAGTCATCCAGAGACAGTGACGCCAGGGCAGCAAGGAACCAACAGTCACCTGAAAGAGGAGATCAGTTGAATGAAATTGTGTCCTCATTGACCTATCTGAAGACCAAAATTAGAAGCCGTTACTAAGAACAAATAAAAAAAGTCTCTGGTTTCTGGTATGCGTGCGCGTTGCTGCAGCCATGCGCGTCGGCAAAATTAAAAAGGTTTTTTTTCAATGTAAGATGATGTCTCAAAACTGCGAAACTCACTGGTTTGACTGGAATCCTGCTGCTGCACAATTTTAATGTGTTTTTAGATGGGGTTACGATCGAGTATAAGCTTTATGTGGCCTCTCTGGACTCCCATATATTTTGCTCTAAATTTAGTCTGGCACCATTTGCAGTCATCAGCTGACATTTGTAGAAAAAAACAGTAAAAAAAAAACAAATGGCCGCTTCGCCGCACCACTTTTGGGGCAAGCTCCATACCAGAAACCGGAGACTTTTTGGGGGGCCTAAGGGGCACCAGGATCATGTGCAGGTGGTTTGCAGCACTCAGTGCTCCTCTGACCAATAGGGTTTTCAATCACACCTTAACCCTCTGCTATTTAAACAGTCAAAGACAGTCAAAATTCACCTCCACTGCTATGTACTTTTAACAAAGGCTAGTCACCAGCAGTCAGATCGTATGTCAAGCAAACACTGTGACTGGTCAAACTGGGTCAACAGACAAAGCAGGCAAGTTGTGGTCACAGCTGGCTTATCTCTCACCCAGAGTCAAAGCATACTGGTCAAGTTCATCAAGTGACTTAAACAGTCCAAGCCAGTCAATCCTGCTTTATGCAGGCTGGGAACTCTTAACTGTTAAAAACAGTCACTTGATTGATTTTGACTGAAAGGACAACTTTGTGCAAAATGTATGTTTGCATCATCTTATTTTGCAGGGGTTTTTAAATCTATATTTTTAAGAGTATTTGGAACTTGTTTTGTTATTTTTGTTGCACTTTGGAAAAGGTTCACTTTAAATGGGTTTATAATTACTTGGTGATTGTAGAAATACTGGGGGTTGTGGGGGGGGGGAGGGGGGGGGAGACAAGTGCATGGTTTAGTTATGCGTGCCTAGTATTAACTTTGATCTCGGCGAATAAAACAAATGCGTATAATGAGCTGCTTACCGAGCTCTCCCTGTGCGATGTCAAAGCGACTGGCCCCTCCCACAAACAGCTTCGGGTCTTGGCAAAGTTCCTGTTGCAATGTACAAGATGAAATAAAAGGATTGTTTTGACAACCATACATACTACATATAAAATGTACCAATACCAATGTACCGGTAGCCACTCTCTGTTCAAGTCCAATTAAAACACACATGTTCATGTGTAGCTTCTCAATTGATAAAATGTATAGCTTTGCCCATCAACAACTTATTTAATAAACACTGTATGCATTAATTGCTTAATAATGTACATTGTAGCTTCCAATTCTGGCAGCCTTTCTGAAAGCAAACAGATCAAGTGTTGATAACATGGTCTACACACATTGATGGCCAAGCCACATCTGCCTTTGAAATTAATAGTCACAGTGTCAGAATTGAACTGGTACATTGTACACCTAGTTTCTCACAGCCTCTATAAAAGCAAACAGAACAGAGTGTTGATAGCACGTTGTGAACAAGTACATGTCCCGGTACATGTCAAGCTACACGTGTAATGTACATGTACAATGTTGAATGCATGTAACTGTACTACGGTTACAGTCCCTTAGGAGTTACATTTTTTTTATTCGTCGGTTCTCATTTCCTACCGACCCAACTTTGGACTCCTGAACCAAGAAAAAAGTTAATAAATAATCATGACAACTTGTTTTATTACTGTCGACCCTGTCTGGAAATCCCAACTGAAAAAAAAGAAAAAGAAAAAAAGGAATATCGAAATTCGAATTCAGGCAATCAGGCTCTGTGTTATTTGAATTTAAGCTACATTTGTGTATGAACAATAATATCCGCTTTTACTCGATGCACGGGTCTCGTTCAAATGACGTCATTTCCTATATCATCCACGTGCATCAGCATATTGAGCGTCAACTTGCATAACGCGCATCGGCTGTGTCGTATTTTGAACACATTTCGAGCAGCAAGCGCGCGTGTTTGGAACATTTTGAACACTGCGCAATGCGTGCTTGATTGCGTAAAATACGCAGTTGCTGTTCTCCTACAGAGATGGCCGTCATTGAACGAGCCCTATAGCAAGAGATGCAGTCCCAGATGTCAGGGTATTGCCTCTCATCATCACAACGGTTCCTCCATAATCAGGGGTTTGTATGTTTACATGTACATGTACCTTTACCATACTGTTGTGTATTTACGGTGTGTCAGTGTTGCCACTACTACCGGTACATCAAAAATATTTGTGAGCTACATGTACATGTACATGGTGCAGCTAATGAAAGTTAACTAGGCTTACGTACCAGTACATTGTACATGTTGCAACATGGTTTTATAACACAAGTATGTCGTGACTACTTACGATAATCTCATTGCAAATGAACAAGACAAGAGACAATTTGCACTTGGCTTCATTTGCCGGGTAATTTAGCCATCTACATGTATTCGGGTCCAACTGCGAAATTATCTATCTACCGGTTCATGAACATGCAGGTATAGTTTATGTTCATATTCATACCGGTATGTCACAAACAAACATACATGTACCCGTACAATACATGTACAAGAACATACATGTACGCATACATTATTAATTTTAAAATTTATACGATTTTTGCCGGCAACTTAAAATGTCCCGTCCTGTTCTCCCTTTCATCAGTCACAGTACCGGTAGTACTGCCTATCAGCTTCACATACTGACTTACCGGACCAGACCGTACATTAAAGGGAAGATACAACATTTGCAAACATCAAAGAACGAAATGATCAAATTATCACGTAATACCTTACTGAATTGTTAGGGCATGACAGTCGAAAGCATCCTTAAAACCGTGGCTCCTGGTGTGCTGTCATTTTCAAGAAAAACTGTATTTTTCCAACGCTGGTCGGCCGACCAGCGTTGGAGAAAACTGGCTTTTTTCAAAAACTGTTCCTACTTTTTCATATTTAGTTATTCTGACTTTTCTTTGCAATTGATTACACACATGTGAAGGGGTACAAGCCTGCTAGACTTACATTGTATTCTCTGACCTCACAATTCCCCAAAGTGAATTAATTGCTCCGTTTCATCTTAAGCGGGGTCAGGGAACCAGACTACAAGAATATGATAGGTTTTCTTGGTTTTTCCAGCATCTACAAGCCCGAAACGTGAATTAAGTCAGTTTAACAATAATTTCTATAACATACTAATCCTCCAAATTCATTTATTTCTGAAAATTGCAGCAAAAACAAATGTTGTACATTCCCTGTAAGTTACACCAAGAGTAATTTTTATGCTGACAAAAAAATTATCTTGCATAGGACATACGTGTACACGATGTACTGGTACATGTATCTCAAACAAGCTACAGTGGATTATTGATGAAATGTTCAAGACTCTGTAATTCAACTGAGTTAGAATGTTTATGTTTGATAAATTTTAGGCAAGTTGGCAATGAGGTCTCTTAAGCTCAGCCAGTCAGCAAGAAATTCTGGTTGTCAATAATCATAACGGGACGATTGAAACTCTGGCAGGACTGAATGAATTGCACTGCATTCCATTCCATGGCCATGTTTGGAGTGTCATAGAAAGGTATCCTGCCCACTCCCAAGACATGCCTAGGTGATGACACTGACCTGGTAGTGTGTAGAGTCTTCACATGTTAAAACCCACATGTGGAGCAGCTGCACTGCAAGGAATATTAGTTACTCCTCCTTGGTTGATGCATGGTGTTTAATTAATACATGTACATGTACCGGTACTGGGGACAATCCTTTTTAAAGCCTGTGAACAATAACCACCGGTATCATTATTTAGTATTTATACGAAGTACATACATTTATACATTATCCCAGTTAAATATATTAATTTAAATTAATTAATGATAACTACAGGTACTCTATGTTCCAACACCCCTGTTTCGACACCCCTATGTTCCGACAACCCGCACATAGCATTGTGTTACTCCTGGTTAGGGTTAGGGTAAGGGATAGGAATAGGAATTGTTGTAGTGTGTGTAACATAGGTGTGTAACCATATTAATTGACAATCTACATTTCTAGCTACGGTAGATGCCAAATGTACAATGTACATGCTCAATTGTTTTCAATGTGGAAATTAACCCTAATATTAATCCTCTCATACATACTTCAAAATGAATAGGGGTTTTTGAGGGATTTTGTAGCATTGAGGATGTTCAAAGCCCACCCATTATTGGGTTTAAGGCCACTGGCCTAATTAATATTTTTTTATGATAAATAATATGATGCACCAGTACATTGTACATGTTCGGCAATAAAATATTATTTGAAATTTCATCCACTCCGAACTAAAAGCTTGCACGTTTACAGTATGGTAAACTATTGTACAAAAAAATGGGCAATTAATGGTTTCCTTCAACAGGAGGATTTTGTTTAGGATTCCCAGTACTAAAACAGGCCAAGGCAATTCTGTGAATGCACTGAACATTGCATAAAATTTATGTATTTGTGTAACCTGTATACATGTACATGTACATATACATGTACACACACGCATGGTACATACATGTAACAGCCTTCCAACAGTACATTTTACACTGTCACTTGTGTCAGATTCTGGCTGTCACATCAGTCTTCAAGGCTGGACCGTAGCATAGTCAAGTAATTCACATGAGCTCTGACAACACAGTAAAGTACCGGTACATGTACCGGTGCAAGGTGAAGTACAAATGATTTATGTAGATGAGTAGCAAAAAAAAAAAATGTGCAATTGACACTCAACAAATATAGCAACAAATATAGTTTACACCAGTAAACTGAATTATTTTTGCATGCAATTGCAAAGGCATTTTGTTCCGTTTCAATGCACTGGTCCTGCAAAAACAATTTTTTTTTGGTCACGCATTTCTGTAAGCAAATTTCCAGGTAAATGAATACTTTAATGCCTGTTGGGTCCATCAGCACATGCAAACTACATTATTATAAATAGTACATGAACTCAATGTTTTGAAGTTCATGTTGCTAAATGTTAGGAAACACTCCACCAAAACTATGCCAAATGTCCAGACACCACCTGTTTTTGGGGGTTTTTTCCGCTTAATACCGGTACATAAAATGTACAAATGCACTAGTAGGCTATATCATATGCAATTTCATGACACGATTTGTTCACAAAGTTTCCTGAAGGCTGCGATGCGAAGGCTGAATAAGTTTCATAAAAGTACAATAGTACCCATAGTACCAAGTTCATGATGTTTAACTTTATGAATGTTAAGCTCCTTCAAAAAGTCATGGAAAATGTTGAAGTGTGTCATGCTAAGACAAGATAAGTTTGCGGTAGCACCATGCTAGGCCACAATATCTAAAGTGCTTTTTACATTTCCACAGATGACCTTTCTCTTTGCTTGTTAAACACCCACTCACTCCCTTTGGATCAATGGGAGCATTGTTGCACGACACAGAGTACCTTTTCACCCCAGTCCTTCCGGATAATTCAACATTTCTAAAAGAGCCTTTGGAAAAACGGGTTACCATTGGGAGGGTCAAAAGGCTTGGCAGTAAGGCTATGCACACAATGTACTTGTGGGTAATTCTGTCAGTTGTGGGCAAAGATGAATGGGCACTTAATTTCCGGAAAAAAAACAATCATGTGACTTGAAATGCAAAGTCTCTAATTCCTACCAAAAAGACTCAATGAATGCAATCTTGCAGGCACAGAGCAAGGATGTTTCTCTGCTATGCCTGTGGCAGATCTCAATCCCCCTCCCCCACCCCCTTCATCAGCTACATGTAGCTGCTAATGTTATGATGTATCCTAGAAAAATGGGGCCAAAAATAGTAAATGGAATGCTGAACTTCCTAGATTTATTCTCAAATTGCCTTAGAATGCAGGAGATGAGGAGAAAGCATCGTAGATTTAACAATTTTCTGGGGACCATGTCCCCGGACCACCTACTACGGTACATGTATATAGGGAGTGCCGAAGCGTGCCTTCAGCATGTCTTCACTCAACCCCCTCCCCCTTCATATCAACCTCCCTGTTCCCTGACATCTCGATCCCCAACATGTACGTGTACGTGTGTTTACGTGTGTTAACATTATAAGCTGTACAATTGTTAAACAATGTACTGGTATGCATTACAAGTACATTGTAATCTTTCCAAATCAAAGACGGCATCACAAGTAGGCCGATTGGGGAATAAAATAGAGGGAAACAAATTATTTTAAAAACATGATTAATGTGTCAAATTTATGTGAAAGTGTTATCAACCAAAGGTGAAAGTTGACCTCGCTAGGGCAGTAAGGATTTAGTTTTCTTACATAGGCCTACTGTACAGTACATGTAGTTCACTCATATTTTCCCACTGGATTTACAATGGGGTAGGATCAGGTATTCAAGATGTTTACCTTCCCTCAGGTTTTCTTCATTTCAGGCTGTGTGCACCCCATCAATAGCTCAATTCATGCATCTGACCCACAAGGGCACATGACAGAGCAGGACAAAAAAAATCCCCAGGGATTTCAATTTTTCCCTTTCAAGGAGGAGTGTAAACCCAAGCTAAAGCTGTAACGTGTGTCAACAATGAATACCACAGGGTACTGAGGATACCGGTACATGTAGCTACCAGGGTGATACATGTACCGGTATGTGCAGTACAAATAAACCAGTGAATTCATGAAACATGAAAAAGCAAACATATACATTACACCTCCGGGCAAATAGCCTACTACAATGTATACATGTACCGGTAGTGTGCAAAAAGCAAACACTGAACAGCACAAAAGCTGAGAAACGGTCCGATTAGAAATGTCGCATAACATACATGTGCATGAATTTGAAAATCTGGAAATTGTGCATACGTGTAACGGTACCAGTACAGGTACATGTACAAAGCAATTTAAAAAAGGTGTGGCAGGAATTCCTGTACATGTGTAAACCATACTGAGAAAGTTTCCTCTAAGTTCATTCCGGTAGTATGAGGGAGTCATACGTGTACATTTTTTAGGCTTATAGGAAAGATTTCCATACACATGTAAGAAGTTCACTAATTTTCCTCTGTATTGACTAACAAGCCCCCAGATAGCAATTTCATGTCATCAAAGTCAATTTGAGCAGCGAGAAAATGGTTACACCTCTATTTTCCGACACCCCTATGTTCCGACTGCACATATTCCTATTCCTAACCCTAACCCTAACCCTTACCCTAACCCTAACCGGGAGTAACACAATCTAGGTTGTCGGAAAAAAAGGGGTGTCGGAACATAGAGCAGTCACCGAGAAAATACAAGCATTTTCTAAGAAAACACTTAGAATTTCTCAGTCCAATCTCATAGGGCTTGTACACAGGGTGTTGAGTGAACTTCGTATATGGAAATCTTTCCAGCTTATATTCTTTTCCACCATTGCGCATATACGCTAAATACTCTTTTCAAGTCTTTTGACCCACCTTTTGAATTGTATGCATTGTTAGGTTGCTCCCTATTCAAATGCCAGATTACCAAGACGCTCTTTTCAAGAGGATCGTCCAAGTTTGCAGGTGGGAATAGAATGCTCTCTATTGGGACAATATGTTACATGCATGCTGCCTGGTGACATATCACTTGGGAATAACCCGCTAACAATATACTCAGGGATGAGTTTGTCAATTTAAAAAAAAAAGGCTGCAAATTTGATAAAAGGTCTGATAAAAGCATTTCTTTCCCTGGTACTTAATATCTTTCTCTCAGATTCAACAAATCTGATTTCAGCCAAAAGTCTGAAAAATCTCAAGCCTGACATACCGGTACACCACAGTGGTTTAAAACCATATGTGACCCAGACATCAGTATATTCCAGGACTTTAAACAGTCAAATGTCCTATAAAATACATCAAGCATGTTTAAATACCATCTCTGGGTACAGAAAATTAGGTTGGCTATTATCTAAAAACGTAACTCACCGAAATTTTCAAAAATTTGAGCTAAATTTCAAAAGAGGGCGCCATTTATCAATGCAAAATGTTATCATTAATCTTACTATTATTTTCTGTTGTGTTTTACCGTGGAAATCCGAAAATGGTGCTCTTAAGTGGTGCAGCCGGTATTTGTTCCTTCTCGCTAAGAGAAAACCTGGAATTCTTGAGACTTATTTGTGAAAACAGATAAAATCATTTATTGGGCCACTGCTCTTACAAAAATGGCTTTCCTCAATTCATCTAATATCGAGCCCGTTCTTCTGCTGCTGGCGTGGTCCCACTTCATTGAGGATTAATTCTCGTGCGATCAAGCTCAGCTTTAGGAACATCAGCTTCATCCCCTTCTGACATAATGTAATTGTGAAATCCATAGCCTCCGCAACAGTAATTGATTAAGTGTCAAGCATTTGTTTTTGACAAACGGCTCTTCTTCAAAACTTACAAGATGTTCATAAACGAAAATCTGGTTGGTTTTTGAGAGAGTAGCTGCGGTGGTGATCTATTAAATTCGGCTCATATCTAATTTTCCTGTCATTTTCTTAATCGCTTAGAAACGTTCAGTTTATGTAACCTTCTCCTATGTCGGTTGTAGTCTATTATAAGTTATTCATAAATACCTCAGACAGTTTAGCCCTTCCTATTGGTCGAGAGCCCGTCACGTGGCCGGTCTTAAACGGATGATAAAGACATGGCTAGCTGGTCTTAAACACTTTTCCAGTGTCGCAATAAAATGTAGACCCCTAAAAAACGAGTGCCTCTTACCGTTTCATTGGTTGAACGTTCACAATCCTCACGTAGGCATGCGCAACACTACCAGCGAGTCAGAATTTTATAGTTCTAAATTCAAAACGCAACGCGCCAGGTGCGTTCTGCGCGACATCGCTCAGAACATGCCACGCGCGCGTCAATCTCCATAAAAGGGCTGTTTACATCTTACTCGCCAGCTGAACACTCCATTATTTTGCTAGAGGGATGTTTCAAAAAGCATGAAGTGAACTTGTTGAACAAATCGGTATTTTTTGAACGAATTATTTGATATTTTTTACCAAAAAGGTATTTATGAATGGGAATAAATGTGTGCTCAGTCGGTATTTATCACTCTGTTTAAGACCACTTAGAGTCTGGGTGCTGATAATTACCCTCGCCTCCGGCTCGGGTAATTATCAGCACCCAGACTCTAAGTGGTCTTAAACAGAGTGATAAAAACCTCCAGAGCACACATTTATTCCCTTATTATAGAATCCGGCCTTTTCTTCCGGCCGACCCTTCTTTTTAGATATTTATTCCACGTCTCATTTAGAGGGTGGCGTATTTGATTGTGCGATCTTTTTTTCCGTTGCCAAATTAATGGAACAGATGGAGTGGAGGAGTCCTTGTCATATGAAGAAAATGGGGGACGTAAGGGCTTGGTTTCAGAAAAGTCATGCAGAAAAATAAAAAAAAAATATCAGAAAATATTATGATCTCAGTGTTTACATTTAAGTCATTGTCGATGCTTTACATCACAATGACAGCTCTGGTCAGGAATTGTGGCTGGACGTTATTATCAACAAATCAGTCCTTGAAAGTATCTGGCTTCCCTGGAGAAAACACGTTTGGTTGGTTGAAATGGTGTTCTATTTTTTTTTTCTTTGCCTTGCCAGGCCTAAGACATTTTATTACAATTACAAAAACCAGGAACATGATGTTGTCGTTTGGCTGACCGCGCCCAGTGTGGGCCTACACCGAAACGTTGTGCGAAAAATATAATCTTTCATCTCTAATTCTATCTACATTTTCCATGAAAAAGAAAACCATTAACAGCTCAATTTCTTCAATAATGGTTTACTGTAAATCCCACACGAGCCCCGAGATTTGAACCTTCTTACACAGATTTCAGAAGTGCAAGCGACGACACCGAGCCCAACACAGCGATCACGCTAGACAAATCTCAACAATAGAGGGCGCTGTTCACTGTGTCGCCAGCGACAGCGTTTTACGTAAAATCCCAGCTGAGGACTGCTTACAAAGTTGATTTTCTTCGGCACAACGATGCATTGCGCGACTTTTCCGGTTGATTATATTTGTAGCCAAATAATCAGAGTACCAATTTATGAAGAAAATAGACAATTTTACTCAGGCCGTTTATGGCCGATTGTAGAAATGTATCAGCGAATATAATCTGAGTGTCTTTTGCTTTTTTTGGTACTTCTACATAATTTACCGTAAGTTTTCCTCGCAAATTTCTGCACTTTCTGATACATTTTTCATAACAAATGTTATATTAGCTGAAAGGGTACTAAACAAGCTACAAGATGATGCACAGTTTTTTTATCTGAAGATATAATTTCGGTATAGAAAAACAGTTTTTTATTGTTGCGCCAATGTGCCTACTGTAATCAGTCTTAACACTCTTAGTTTTGTGTAGTTATGTACCTCAGTGATATAAACGGTAAAGATGTTGGAAAAAATATTTTTATCTGCTATAAATTAACTCATTAGATACAACTTAACGAAATTAAGGCATAATATTAGGGATTTTTTTTTTTTGAAATGTCTGGGTCTTAAACCACTGTGTACACCTGCAGACTTGGGGTTTACCCTATTTGTATATATGCGAGTACTTCATGCTTGTTTGATACATTTGCTAAATTTTGATTAATACTGAAGATACATGTACATACCGGTACCTGGTACATGAACAACTGGTACACGTACCGGTACATATTGCTGGTGATAGATACATGTACATATGTGTACACCGGGTACCATTAATTCAACAAAATCAACATTTTATAAAGAGAAGAAAGAAAGTTGTGCAAAAACCTGTTTCACTTCAAGTAAAGTTTGACTGAACTAAATACTGAAGAAGTGCTTTGGTGCATGTACAGGTAACGGTATAGTTTACTAAAATTGAATATCTGAGCCTTGTTAAGGCATATTGTGCAATTCCTTTTTTTTTTAATTCTTGACATTCTCACGACCACCTGGCAAGCTGAACAGATCCGACAGATGTACTTTTAGCAACAAAAAAAAGATTTTGCGGTATTGGTGAACTAAAGTAAAATGATTGAATTTTAAGCTTTGGCCACCCACTCAATACCAAGGGGATACATAGTTTCCATTTCCCATTCATAACCTTTTGTCATACATGGCACACCTATACCTTTACAATAAATCCAAAGTTTAGCAGACCAGAACAGTTTCACTGAATTACATTATTTCCTTGTTTATTTGTCGCAATTCTAGCCTTGTTAACTTTACTGAACAAAAGGATGGAAAACAGGCTCCCAGGGATAGATGTCTGGGCGAAAGAATGATGACTGTGCAGACAATGGGAAATACATGTACAATGTACATGTGAAAAAAAGGGCTTGGAAACTTACATGAATGTACAAAATAATGTACTATACTTTGGAAGGCAATTGTTTTTTCACTGTTCTGAATGTGGGACTAAAGGTGTGTTATTGGCAAATCATGTACATTGTACATACATACATGTACATGCAGACCTGATGACAGAAATATTCAAGTATTTTGTGCCAGATCCATCAGTACAAAGTTTAGTACATTTAGACACATTGTGTATTGCTAAAATACAAAATCTACAGTGTGCTTTTTTTGAGGGGGTGAGATTTTTTCAAACATCCTTCTACGTATTTCTACAATCCTCTAAACTTCTGAAATTACTGGTATGTATGCACATACATGTATGTACCGTACTGCCTTCAGAAACATGTTCTCTTGGTTGGGGACTATAGGGTTGAAAGGCTCTACCCAAGTAGAAAATTCAAAATCTACAGTTCACCTGTGTACTACACAGCTGTGTGAATGGTACGGTAACTCTAGCCTGCTAACCCGTGTCCAAAGGGACTTGGTTCCCCCATATGATGGTCCTGTGTTGATTTCTACACGAGTAGGGTGACTGTGAAATGTCGAAAAGGGATGGTTATGAGCTGAAAGTGAAGGCTATTTGCTTGGGTACAGTTTGGGGTTGACATGCAAGTGTTTTGCCATCTCCAAGATCTTGCTTTGCACACAAACTGGTTCCGGCAAATAACAATAAACTGGAACGGTACATATAGAGAAGGGCAACCAGCTTACTTGGTAATGACATTGGCACCGTGGAATATGCCAAGCAAATGTTTTTGAAACGATCTAAAACTGATGATTTTAGCTATTACTTTCACAAAATTCGAAGATACCTTCTCTGTGTACGTATTTTTGTCTGTTTGCATGTAAGTTATTCCAAGCATTGAAACTCAAATTTGCAACGTTTGACTAGCGTCGGCGGCGCGTGCATGTAGCCCCATGGTCACTCAGTCCATGATGCACCATGGTATACCGATCGGTAGGTCAGTCCGTGATTGGGTTGCCGTTGTACCTTACGCGTGCACTAATGAATGCACGTATGCACGTACTGTACATGTACTGACCTTACATGTAGCCCTACATGAATTTCCTTTAATTTTAAGACAGCTAGAACCATACTAAAATATTGTTTTCTTCTAATTAGGACTAAAATTTGATAATTTTTTGATGCAAAATTGGACTATTTTGATTGCGCAAATAAAAATACGCTGCACTAAAATCATGTTTCCGAACATCCGAACTGAACAATTCCGTTCGGTTCGGTTCAGTTCGGTTCTGAAGTGCTACCGGGTATGTTCGGCAAATTTTACAAATGTAGTTCGTTTCGGCGGTTCAGCTGCAGCACTATGGTCAACCCAGAGTGTATGATGTACATTTGCCCATTTGAACACCTCAAGACCCAGCCAGTCATAATCATACAAAATATGTACATGCTTTAAAATTTCAAACCGGATTTACAACACTATACCGGTACTAGTGAACATGGTGAACCGGTAATTCTCAAAGAATGCATTTGCATATGTAGCTACTGATAGCCTGCCAAAAACTTCAACAACAAACAAATGGTCATGTCGACTTTCATACGTGGGGCCTGTTGCATGTAGTTTGAGCCTACATTTGTAATACCCGGTATCGTACAAGGGGAAAATGGTTCAAATATTATCAGAAGTGTGCAATTTAAGGGGACCTTTGTACCCTACTTCAGACAATAATCGCGTTCCTGCAGTCTGGTCAATGAAACTGCACCTTTCAATACAATATAATTCTACAAACAGCTCAGAGAGAAGCCAAATTATTGACATACCGGTAACCTGATACATGTACTGTATTGATGTGATTGAACACTGCAGTACCTGTACCACATGTGAGCTTGGTGTTTCCACTGCTCCAAATAAAAAAAATGAGAATCAATCTGCCGACATCATCCTAAAAATCCTGTTCATTCCTGATGTTCCATTTATCATAAGAAAAGGAAACATGTATTTATTGGTGGATGCATGCAGTGTGCTGCATGCACTGCACGTTGAGCTCACAATGTAGGCTACCGTAGTGCAAACCATATCAAGTTACATTCCCAATCCATATTGGAAGTTCTACCCTGCCCTCATCCACAACAGTTACCATTTTAAATTTTCCCCAACCCTGAATAAAAATCACTGTAAGAACACATGTAGGGCCTACTTGTATACGGTAGTAGGCCTTGTACATGTACCAGGTATGTCCAAAACCCTGCTGAATCCAACAGGATCTGTTGGATTCAGCAGTTATACCCCTTGTGTACATTCCTCATGCAAAATGTTGGATTCAGCAGGCAACTGAACCGCATTATAACGTATTGTTGGACTCCATTGGATTCAGCAGACAACTGAAAATGAGGCACAGTGGATTGAACAGGAAAGTCTGGTTGGACTCTGTTGGATTTAGCAGGGTAGTCCTGAGGAAGTACTAGGGGGTTAGGGTTACAAAACTAATCAAAGGGAGGGTTATGTACCGTACATGTACATGTGTGCAGATAATGTCTGTCAATATTGCCCTAGTGGAATTTCACGGACATACCGGTAAAAGATCTAGAACGAGAATGACTTTGATCTGACTACCCTTGTCTGTTTTCATAGCGCAGTTCTCTGACATATCCACAGGCTACGTACACCCTGGATCCTGCGCTGCATAGCCTGCACAACAAGGCCCGAACCTAACAGAAGGTGAATGCAGTGTAGCATGCCACACATACCACGACAAAAACGAAGGCCATGTCTGTGATGTTAATATGGGATCATCAGAACAAATTTCATAGACAGTGACTGCTAGTACCCCGGTACATCACGGATAGCAGTGCTATGATGCATGTAATAAGATAAGACAATTATTTCAATTCAGCACACGTGGATATATACAGTAGGGATACTTGCGTCTCACATAATAGTTCCATGCTCGTGGACTTTTTTTTGGAAAGAATGTTGCATCCTGATGCCACTTTTTTTCCATCATACATCATCTCAATGGAGGTCAGTCATTGCGAACATTTTGAAAGGACATGAATCTGGGACTGAGAAACATTTCCAATTTTGTTAGAAAAATTACAAAATTCTTCTTGACTCCCCATAGACTTTGTACACAACCTATGAAGTGGCGTCTGGATACTACATTTTTCCCTTTTAAATTGCAATCAAGCACACATGTCGTATTATACAAAAAGGCATCTTTTTCTAAAATCCGGTAATGCATACAGTACCATACCGGTACGGTACGTGTACATGTATGCACATACATACAGTAAACATGTCCATGTACTTGACTTGTTTACAATTTTGACAAATGGTTTCATAGCATAACGGTGATGAGGGAACACTGCTCATGAATGCATACATGTGTGCTCTGTGCATGAATTTCGAAGGAAATACCGTAACCAACATACATATAAATGTATAGGTTGCCCATCTTGTGATTACCCTTGAACAAAATAAAATACCGGTATGTTTGAGATAAACCCTCACATTTATTACATGTACCGGTACATGTATGTATGTACAGTGTACATGTACAAAATGTGTGTATGTGTACATGTACACTGTACATTACAATGATACAACATGTACATTGTACCGTAGGAGAGATTTGTAACGTACCCGGTACATGTAAATCCTATGTTTTAACAGATTTGCAATGTATTGTGTACACATGTATTGCAAATCTGTTGAAACATAGGATTTACATACATGTACCAGTACATACACGTACACGTCATGTACATAGTATACACGTACACGTACACATGTAAACGTACAAGTGCCCCTCCCACTACTGAATTTATGCATTTTCAATTAGCCATATTTTGAGCCTGTTCAAAATTAGTCACATTGTCACATTTTCTGACAATGACTTTGTAATCCAAGCAGCCTGTGAATTCAGTTGACATGTTCATATTTTGGGCTGAAGAATATTTTCAATGGCTTTTAAAATTAATCAAGCGTGTCCATGAAGCCTGGAACCTAGTTGCAGCCAGCCGTTTGAATGGCATCGTTATTCTAGCATAGCACACAGCAATCCTTTTAGAAGTCAAGAGCACAGGCTAAAAATATGTGCTAATTTATTCAGGCCTCCACACGCGCAAGCAGTGCACAGCAATAATATGGCAGGCAATAAAATTATAAGCGGAGAGGCTAGCGCACTTTGTGCGCAGAAGATTTGTAAATCCTAACATGATAAATTATTCCAAGATAATGCAGTCAGTGATACTCGAAGCGCATGGGCCCAACCACAAATTATGCTGAAAATGGGCTGGAGTTGCTAAGCGTCAATTAAGTTGACTGAATTTTTAAGATAATCTCTTATCTGTCTGAATTCTCCCATACTAATGAAGCACAACTGATAATCTGGTTGCCATGGATGAATTTGTGGCATCCAGTTTAGAGACTATGGGTAAGCACTGTGCCCGGAGTTAATTTGTCAGGGGCAATTGCTTTTTGTAATACTTGCATAATTTTTGCCATTGAAGAGGGCTTCCAACCCCTCCATGAATGTACAGCCTTAGCGCGATCAGATTCGTCTATGGCCCCATGGGATGATGGGAACAGCAATTGATCTGCTGACCTCGGATCATCATTTTCATTCTTGGAAAAATCGAACTGTGGGGACTAATTTTGCCCCCAACTTAAGTTGTATCATTGGATTGCGGCAATATTTTAAAAAATTTGCGCACATTTACATGTACTACCGGTACATGTACATGAATTATCTTCACTTCATGCAAAGCAAAAAAAAATAGCCACAGTAATTCACACACGGAGCAACCAGTTTTATTGGACACTAAAGATCAAAAATCAAAGCAAGCACAAAGTGACAGTTTTAAAATGTACATGTACATGTACGTATGAGGGGGCCATGCCCCCCCCCCAAAAAAACGAAACCAATATTTTTTTATTTTTTTTCATGACATCGCAATAAAGGCAGGCAATGAGTACACCACCATCTTTTCCTCAAAAAACATTGGTTAAAGTGGTCAGAAATTGCCTCAGATCGCACCACAGAGCATCTAGAATCCAAAAATGTTTTGGGGCCCTTAAACGGGCCCCGAACCCGATGCTGTAATTTTTTTGACCCACTTTTTGGGGGGTCCAAAAAATTTTTTGCCCCCTCCCAAAAAAATTGTGTTCTGGATCCACCCTTGTTTTAAGTATGGAGTTACTGGTAGTGGTACCTTTGTGAATGTCATTGTTGTATGGCTTACTACAGGTCACTTGACTTGGTCAAGTGCTTTTCCTGGCGCAGGCTGTAGTCTCCAGCACCGCGTTCCCACTTGAATTGGAAAAAGGTGGATCAAGATCCGGCATTTTGGTGTGATCGTTATCTTACCGCAACGAAACCGCAAGACGCGTTCCCACTTATGCTTGATCCACCTTTTCGTACGGAAATGTCGGGTCCGAAAGGTCACTGAGTTCGGAATTACGCGCGCTCTGTGGGAGTGCCATTGTTGCATGGTTGCATGCTCGGCCAGGATGGGTCAGTTTTCAAACAGCACCATCAGAATTCACCGACAAAAATTACGCGAATTCACCAACATAAATCACGGATCCGTAGAGGATCCGTGCGTGCATAAATTAACAGGTGAAATCCAACAACAGATCAGAGCCGCTCATTGTGTGACATCACGGCAGAAACCAATGCATCGATAAGGGATTCCCTGGTTCTGAAGCTTCTCATTGGTTAGAAACGGTCACATGATGTACTACGACATCATTTTCCAATTTTCTATAATCAATACTTCAGATTTGTCACCTCCGTACGTACCGCGTTATCGGCACTATTCTCATCGCATACTCGTAAGCTTTTCCATGATTCTGTGCCAAAGTGAAGTCTTTTGGTGAGTGCGGACTCAGAGTCATTTATGGATGGAAAAATAAGTACAATTTCACCGATGGAAAAGGTTTAGTAATGGACGAACACGCAACAAAAATAAGGCCTAGTGTAGTTTTAGGATACCACGTGCGCTTTGCATGCGCGGTGCTAGCCCGTAGTTCAGCGGTTGTTTATTGTGCATGTTGTATACGCTGGAAATGTTCACATGAGCTACACGCCTGAAAACGTGTTTCTTCGTTCATGAGACCGCAACATTTTCGCGCCACTCGTGCACCGGGCGGATGTTAACAGGTCAAATTGCCGGATCAGATCCACCTTTTGCGTTCCCATCTGATCGTGATCTGGCAATTGCCGGATCTGATCCACCAATTGGGGGATCTGTATCCTGGTCCAGAGGTGGATCAGAAAAGGTGGATCTGATCCTGATCCACCTTATAACGGTTAGCGTTCCCACTACACACAATTGCCGGATCTGATCCACCAATTGGGGGATCCGATCCGGCAATTTGGCAAAAGGTGGATCAGATCCCCCAATTGGTGGATCAAGTGGGAACGGGGTCCAGGTCATCGCGCAAGATTTAAGAATAAACAATAATAATGTATTGTATTCTCCTTTTGATATATGCACAAATAATCCCAATCTCCCTGGGCATTTAATTGACCTACCAGTAGCCTAGCCACCCTTTCTTTACTTTGAACTTTACAGAATTAAGTACTATTGAAGGTGCAGGAAGGTCCCAAGCACACAATAATGCCTGGGAGTTAGGGTTCATTCAACCATCAAAGCCTATTTATCAATTAAGTCCTGACCCTCCCCTCCCCTGCCCTGCTTTTCATGGGGCCCATGCTTTTTATGGGCCCAGGATTGTATTTACTTACATGGGGTCTCTTCCATTCAAATGGCCTAGGTGGCTTGGTGCTGAAGAACAGTGAGGAGTCGACGGCTCTGAATTCTGGATCCTCATACAGACGGGAGGAACTGTACTCCCGCTTGATGTCCTTGTATGATACTTTAGGTCTCGGCATCTTGCCCAGTCAGTTGTGCACTCGGCACTTCGATTATCACCGACAATTCCAAATGACAGCTGAGGAAGAAAATTAAATGTAGAATAGAAATGTGCTTATCTATTTTTTTTAATTTAATTTTTTTTTATCCCAAGGAAAAATCTTGTGATATACCATGCACATGTGTGCATACTCAATGGGCACACTTTGCTCTATGCTTCATAGAGCAAAAAACAAAATTTGTCCCCCTTTTTCAGACGTCTATATTTCATGTAATTTCCAGGTTCATTTACACACGTTAGCGTATCGATATTCCAACACAAAATTACACGAAATATAGACATCTGAAAAAAAGGGGACTAATTTTCTATCGCTTTTAAAGAGGGTGAGTGTGCTTCTAAAGCATAAATAAACAACAAAGTCCACTTTATGTGAAAATAAAAACTTGAGAAAAAAATGTTGCAACCTGACGCCACTTTCAGTGGTTGTGTACAAAGCCTATGGAGAGTCAAGAAAATTTCCCAAGTATTTCCTAACAAAATTGTTTCTCAGTCCCACATTTACATCTTATCATCATTTTTGCAATGAATGACATTCATTGAGATGATATACGAAGAAAAAAGTGGCGTCAGGTAGTTGCAACGTTTTTTCCAAAACATGACAAAGTTCTACATTTTCAAGTACATGTTCCAAGTGTGGCCTATATTTACGGAGATAGTCTAGTAAATTGGCCACATTTTTAAGTTATGGGGCTACCGAAAATGTAGAACTTTGTAAAGTTTTTATTTTCACATTTAGCCCTTTTAGTTTATTTACTCTTTAAAAGCACACTCAGTGCTCACCCTCGGAAAGATTTCCATATAAGAAGTTCACTAATTTTCCTCTGTATTGACTAACAAGCCCCCAGATAGCAATTTCATGTCATCAAAGTCAGTTTGAGCAGTGAGAAAATACCAGCATTTTCTTAGAAAACACTTAGAATTTTTCAGTCCACTCTCATAGGGTTTGTACACAGGGTGTTGAGTGAACTTCTTATATGGAAATATTTCCAACAAAAATAATATTACAGACAGCAGGCCTATAGACATAAAAAAGACAGTTTAAAAATTACACATAAAATGTTATAAAAAGACTAAACCTAAATTAACTACATAAAGTCTCAATGTGAAAATTCAAATTTGACGTTGATGCTGCTTTTTCTTCATAATCATATTTCATCTCAATGAAGGTCAGTCATTGCAAAAATGACGATAAGACATTTATCTGGGACCGAGAAATATTCCCCATTTTGTTAGGAAATACTTAGAAAATTGTCTTAACTCTCCATAGACTTTGTACACAACCGCCAAAGTAGCATCAGGTTGCACTATTCTTTCCTAAAAACACATGATCATTGATTATGTTGATGGAGGAAAAATAGAAAAACAAGTTTCGCTCCAAATTATTTAACAAAACACGGAAAGAATGTTGCAGAAAGATTCCCATAATCTGGCCATCAAAGATCCCATATCTGGCCAAAAACATATATGCCCTTAAAATTAAAACTAATAAAAGTCAAATCAGCAGGGAAAATATTAAAGCATTTATTAATTAAGAAAACAATTAGAAATTTTCAGACCAGTCTCATGGGGTTTGTGCACAGGGTTACAAGTAATGGCCAGATTAGCCCCATAAATGTGGCCTATTTACTGGACTGCCTCTGTAAACATAGGCCACACATCCACATGTACAAAAACGTGTTGACTTTGCCAAATTTTGATTTTCACATTTAGGCTTACTTTGTAGGTTTTTTTTGCTTTAGAAGCATTCTCACCCTCTATATAGGCTAATCAGAAAGTGCAGCCTATTTCAAATGTCCATTTTTCGTGAAGGAAAGATTTCCATATACGAAGTTCACTCAACACCCTGTGTACAAACCCTATGAGATTGGACTGAAAAATTCTAAGTGTTTTCTAAGAAAATGCTTGTATTTTCTCACTGCTCAAATTGACTTTGATGACATGAAATTGCTGTCTGGGGACTTGTTAGTCAATACAGAGGAAAATTAGTGAACTTCGTATATGGAAATCTTTCCCAAAGTAAGCCTAAATGTGAAAATCAAAATTTGGCAAAGTCGACACGTTTTTGTACATATGTGGATGTGTGGCCTATGGCTATGTTCACGGGTATCGGAGGTAGTCCAGTAAATAGGCCACATTTATGGGGCTATGGCCAGATAGGCCTATGTGGAATCTTTCCAAAACATGAATCTGGGATTGAGAAACATTTCCAAATTTGTAAGGAAATAGTTAGAAAACTTTCTTGACTCTCCATAACTTTAGCCCCATAAATGTGGCCAATTTAATGGACTACCTCCGTATTTACGGAGGTAGTCCAGTTCACTGGCCACATTTATGGGGCTACATAACTTTAACCACAACCGCTGATGTAGCGTCAGGTTGCAAGTTAAAGCAACATTATCACTCAGTGAACATTCTTTCCCAAAACACTACATGTGAATTCAAAACATCAAACATTTTCACGGTTTTTTTCTCTCTCTCTCTCTCTTCCGTTGACAATTATTAATTAAGTGACTGTCAGTGTCATTGCTCAAAATTGTAGAATAAGCGTGATAATCCTTACCTCCTCCTACACGATGAGGCGACCACGGCAAGCAGGACATGCAGAAGAGCAACACAGTACGCGCGGGGAGCTGAGAACACCGGGGGCGCGGCCAGGTTACCCAGCTGGCCAGCTAGCTGTGTGCAACGCGGGGCCAAGGCCGATACCAGCCTAAAAGAGCGCCCTCACACCAAGCCCTGGTATCACTGGTATGCTTTGTCAATCGTCGAAGTTAACGTGGCTGGTGAGGGAACCCGCGAAACGAGGGGCTTGGCATTTTTAGAGGTGTGGTCCCTGGCGTATGCTATTTGCATATTAAAGGGACTCATCGGTTAGAGGTTTTTAGAGGTGTGGTCCCTGGAACATGGGCGTCGACACATTTTTTTTCTAGGGGGGGGGGGAACATATTTTTCCCAAAAAACTCCTTTATTTTTCAACATATTCTTGATTTATCAGTTTTAGGGGGGGCAGGGACATCCCCCCCACACACCCCATTAAATTTACACCAATATGACTTCGCGCCTTTTTTCTTTCTTTTTGCTTTCTTCCTTCTTTTTTTTTTTTTTTTGGTTTTTGGGGGGGGGGGGGGGGGGGGCGAGGTGGGGGAATGGGGTGCGCCCCCTTTCCCCCTCCCCACTCGCGACGCCCATGCCCTGGAATAATGCTATGTGCAAAAGTACCACTACAAACAACATAATCCTAATTGAAAATTGCATTTAACCCATCTTTAACGGACCGTCGATTTAAAAAAAAAAATCTTATTTGAACAATAAATCAGCACGAGGCTCTGCAGTCTTTTGCAAATGCATCTCAATGCAAGTTCTTTTAAAAAGTAAATGTCAAGCACCCAAAATTTAGCATTAGTATAAGGTCTGTTTGATCAGTTGGGTTAATTAAAATTTGTAATTTTAATTCCGGGGGGGGGGGGGATTTAAATAACATGCTATGCATAAGCACAAGATGTAAGTTCGTAATCGCATAATTAAAAATGTGTAATTCCAACAATCATAAAAAGGACAAGACATTTCATCGCATATCAATTTCACACAAAAAATCTTTATTTTCTATCAGTGAAAATTTTTAAAAATATTCAACTGGCTTTTTTCCATCAATACAAAATCCCTGAAAGTCAATACAAAACTAATACAAAATCTCAAAAATAACTCTTCATAAATGATTATTCAAATAAAATACAAAGTACATAAATTCAGACTTTCTCATTATTTCCTTAATTTCAAAGTTTTCAGTTATTGCATTCCAATCTTTCATGTAAAGACCCGATCTTTTATAACATATATTTATTCAGTCATCAGTTACAGCATCATCCATTTAAACCTGAATCTAATTCTGGAAAAATATCCTGCCAAAAAAAGGGCGAAAAGAACAAAATGTCAGGATGTGACAATGCCTGGAGAGACTTCTTCTCTCTCTAGCCGTATGTTGTCAAAACTCAAACTCCTTATAAAGCCACCAATGGCCAAAGTTTATAAAGTTTTGAAGAATTCTATGATATTTTTTTTCCATTAATCATTCTTGGAATTTGACCGCTTGTTTGGTTTTTGTTTTAGTACTGAACAAAACTCACAAGTGTCAAAAATTTATGGAAAAACAATTTCTTGTTTTCCATTCATCATTAAACCTTATGTTAAACACTTGGTCGAGTAAATAAGAAACTTTAGTGTATCACTGATTCTTGTTGCCAGTATGCGTGCATTTAGTTGCAAATGTGGAATATCTTTAGCCTTATTGCCCTTAAATCGGACAAGTCACCAAGACTGGAGTCATTCCGTACATTTGGGGTCCAAAAGTGTGACCTTTTTTGTGTCCCTGTTACACCTGACCTGTGTAATTTGCAATTTAAGTATCATTAGAATTGACTTCACACTATTTTTGTATTTTTTTTTGCAGGTACTTTGCTTTAATACATAATCGCTCTTGGAGATAGAAGGCATTAACTAACAGAACTCAACCCATCAAGCCCCAACGGCATCTGTCAGGATAGGTACAGTGCCCCTAAACTGACACAGTCTTTTACATTGGGTTGGCACACCTCCAGAAACAGTCAGAAATATGTGTGTGCAGTTTGGAATTTGCCAGGATGGGTATGGTTCCTAGTACATCATGCTAGGGACTTAAGGGAGTTAGGGTTCAAGAATGCATCCTGAATTACAAAATCTTATACATGTCAGATGTAACAGGGACATCAAAAAGTCAAAAATTGAACCCCAAATTTATGGAATGATCGACCCACAGACAATTTTAAGTCACTGAAGTAACTCTGGAGCAGCGAACAATACACGATTCCCAAACCCACCAAAACCAGGCAAAATTGCAACACTGTTCAGTTCCCCACAACATTATTCTAATTGCACTAAATAAATCGTCGCGTCAGTGTAACCAGGTCATAACTCCATTCTGCAACAAAGTCGTATCTCGCGCGAACACGCTCCATGCAACAAGGTCGTATTTTGGTGTCCATTGACTTTGTGTGTACATCCGGGTTATTTTAAGTGAGACACGACCTTTTGACATTCTACGTTCGTGTTTCACGTACGGCCCATTTTAAGAGATGCAACCTTGTTGCATGGACACGACAAAATGTTGGTAACCTGGATTTTAAAAAAAAAGTTAAAAACAAATTTATTAAAATGTATTTGAAAATAACCACCTGTTGGAATTCCTGAGTCTCCTGACAATGGCCAGAGCATACTGTCCAAGACGTTTAGAACCTCACAAACTCACAAAAGCGATTGTCGCATGGCGTAACCCGTAAAATCAATCTTAAATCACACAAAAATTTGATATATGGTGATATATATTTCACTTAAAAAAGATATCTAAATTACATGTACTGCACATTAGCTTGAAATGCTTTTAAAGGGAATGTACAACCTTTGCTTTTGCTTCAATTTTCAGAAACAAATGGATTTGGAGGATTAGTATGTTATAGCAAATATTGTTAAAATGACTTGTTTCACGTTTTGGGCTTGTAGATGCTGGAAAAACCAAGAAAATCATTCATTTTCTTGTAGTCTGGTTCCCTGACCCCACTTAAGATGAAACGGAGAATTTATAGACTTTGGGGGAATTGTAAGGTCAGAGAATCAGTCTAGCAGGCTTGTACCCCTTCACAGGTGTGTAATCAATTGCAAATAGTTTTTGCAGTTTTTGCAGCAAAGAGTTTGCAAGCAGTTTTTGAAAAAAGCCAGTTTTCTCCAACGCTGGTCGGCCGACCAGCGTTGGAAAAATACAATTTTTCTTGAAAATGTTGGCACACCAGGAGCCACGATTTTACAGGATGCTTTTAGACTGTCATTCCCTAACAATCCAGTAAGGTATTTTGTGATAATTTGATCATTTCGTTTTGAGATGTTTGCAAATGTTGTATCTTCCCTTTAAGAGTAACTGAGAATTTAACAATGAACATGATCAAAAAAGCTAAATCGTGATCATTATATGATCACACACGGCAGTGTACAAAAAATACAAGTGAAAAATCTGAGAAATAATATGATTTTACAAATGATATAGATTATAGAAATAAGTAAAAAACTTGTGATGTCCAAAGGTTTATTAAGTGGATCTTCCATGGAAACAATTTTGCTAAGTTATAGCAGTGTACATTTTTTGCTATTTTGCTACTTTTCTAGCATTATCCAAGCTTTTCCAATGAGTAATAAAACAAAACTATCAGCCAACCAAAAAGTGACAGATTTAATCAATTACATATTTTGAATTAGGCACACTCTTACTAGATACCTTGCACAGTGCACCCTCAATGAGAACAGGTTTTGATTTCAAAATTTGTTGACAATGGAAGAACAAATTGTCTACTCTTGCGTAGTATCGTAAAACAAAGACATGCCCCCAATGAGGGTTCTCTATGCAAAGGCTCTATTCAAACACTTGTAATGCATATTACTCTTCCTGCATATATATATTTTTTATAACAAAAGCAAGGCTTTTGGAAGACCAAACTGAATGCAGATTGTTTTTACTTTCAAAATATACAATAGGCATTCTGGCAAAACGAAGAAAAAAAACTGGGCAGAGGTCGAAATGAGGGTTTGTGGGTACAAAAAAGAGAATACAATTTCTCCTTACAATAATGTTTTTACGCTTCAATCGGACATTCCGATGACATTTATCAACATGTCAAACAAGTAAAATACGGTGTACAGAGAAAAAGGCCTTTGAGGTTTCGAGTTTTGTAGTCTAAAATT
Organism: Patiria pectinifera; assembly: GCA_029964075.1. NCBI lineage: Eukaryota > Metazoa > Echinodermata > Asteroidea > Valvatida > Asterinidae > Patiria > Patiria pectinifera. Next base: position 8,952,963 of record CM057142.1, on the reverse strand, counting down.
AAAGTTGACAATTGTTTTTCTTTTAAACACTTTTATTCCATGATTTTTATACTGTTTCTTTAAAAGATGTGCAGTAGACCTTTTATGGCATATTTCTCCACTGCGGCCTGTGCCCAGTTGCGTCTCATTTGGCAAGAACGCCTCCCACGTGTTTTCCAGAAAGAAATCCATTTTATGGATTTGAACTCTATGACCAAGATTGGGCCCAGGATTGTTTAAACGCCAGATTATTGGTATCTAGATAACAGGAGCAAGTTCTTGATGGTTGGTTGGCAGGATCTCAGCATCTTCTCCTTCGGGCATGTAGTTCGTGCTATGATTGCTGGCATCTTCTTCAGCCGTGTAGTTGGTGCTGGGGTTTGCGTCTGAAAGCTGGCCACCAATAAAACAAGTAAGGGAAACATTTTAAATGATGGTCAGATTGAGAAAAGATAGATCAATATCAAGGGTTAATAACTTGTGACCTCCAATTGAAAAACAAAATCTGAAACCGTTGAAGGTAAAAGCAGGTGTAAATAACTGAAGATTTGTGAGGTGTTCTGGCAAAATGAGACTGAACTGGCCTGGGCAGAGGTCAAAATGAGGGTTTGTAGGTATTAGGAAAGAAAATAAAATTCACCTTACAAATAGGAAAGAGAATAAAATTCTCCTGTTTGTAAGAAATATGTGTACTAGACATATCAACGATTACAAATATCAAAAAATCTGAAAACAAATCGCCCCCATTTATTTCTCCACTACGGCCCGTGCCCAGTTCCGTCTCATTTCGCCAGAATACCTCATATTTTACATGGTGGGGGAAAATGTTATTCACATTGAAGTGAAGGAGACTACTAGCAGGTAGTGCATTGACATGATTACTCAATAACAAATAAAGCTGCAGAAAACAGGCCACTTAAATTTTGCTTACAAAAAATATATTTCTGCTGTTTTTAACATTATTCACTGATTGTGCTCTTTCACCATGCTCTGTAAGGTTTTTTTTTAATGTTAAAATGTTATGCAATGATACATATTCGTTCGGGCAAGTCAGTATATGCAAATGTCGTGATTAGCTTTTTAGTTACTTAATAACAATGCATTTGTCTGTTTCTAAGTTTACATATGCATGGGTAATGCAAACGAGATGATTGATTTAACTAAATTGGCAAGAATGCAAGTTGAAAGGTCAGACATAACAAACATACACAACCAGAGATTGTTCAGGCTAGAGACAATGGAGGTGGCAGGTGAACAGTCAGGCTTATCCAAACCTTAGTTTTATGTGCAGTTTCAGATTGACTTTCATATCCAGGACTTTCAATTGGTCGCAAAGTTGAGACCTTCGGGGATCAATGCAGCTGGTTGCAGGTAACATCAAGATTGGAGTATTTTTGGAGTATTGGAGTGTTTTTTTACTATTGGAGTAAAAGTTTTAAAACGATCCTGGAGAACACAACGAAGCCAAGCAGGCAAGTGATAAAGAATAGTAAGAGGGCCATCGGCTTACCAGTGGTTCAGTCTCATCACTACGCTTCCTCCTGTATTTCCTCACAATGACCACCAGAGATAGAAGCATAATAACAACACCAAGGCCCATCAAAGCATACTCAGCGATCTGGCAGACTAGCGTCGGCATACCCACTTTACTGTTATAGGTGTTGACCATCCAATCATTAGCTTCAAAGGACTGAAAAGATCCATTCAAGAAGATGGTAAATGAATGCGAATCATTATGCTGAATGGGGACCTGCGCAAAGGACCAAGGCTGACATAAACGAATTACAAGCGGGCACTTTGCATAACTGTGTTCAACTTAACAGCTTCAAGTCATATTTCTTTTCACTGCGGACTGACACAAAAGTTACTTAAGCAGCAGAATTCCCTTAGAAAGTTTAGAAGTGTTTTTGAATTTCAAGATGGTGAACTCTGCAACACTTGGCCACTGTTTTGAAGAGTAGCACCAAAGAGACTTGCCGTCCAAGGTTAACCCTAAGAGGTTTTTGAGTGCTACGAAGAACATGACCACAAGTACTTAGAATTTGCTGCACTTCAAACACAAGAGCATTATCCCAGGGTCAAACTTTCAACAATGACACTTGAGAAAAAGGGTAGCATTTTTATAAATACAGTGGGTTCTATGGGGTAGAAATCTTTCTCTCATAGAAACTAAAGAAAACTCCAAATGCCACTTTTTCTGTTTGTGATGTAAGTGAACCAAATCCTTACAACCTGCAGTTTTTTGCCATGTCTCTGTGCATGTGATGAATGGTATGGGACAATATACAGTCGAGTCTCGTTAATACAAACTCGTTCGGACCTAGCCAAATTGTCTGTTCTATCAGAATTTTTGTATTAAAAGGAACATCAGTCCCATTCATTGTGCACATAAATGCACAGTCGGGACTAAGGCTTTATGTTTGTTATAACCAGAATTTTGTATTAACAGAGTTTGTACTAACGAGATTCGACTGTAATGTGCCACCTGGGTATCTGAGAAATTCAATGGATATTTTTTTAAGGAATGTGCCCAATCATAATAGGTTTAGAGTGCATTCAGAAGTTGGGACTTGCAGAGAGAACTGATCTAAAATCCCGCTACACGTAGGTATATCAGCCTGGGTTCTGGAAATAGTAGAGACTTGCAGTGGCGTTACGCAGATGGTTTATTTTCTTTCCGTTTCAACCAGGTCTATTTGCAAAGCTAGCCAAAATTGAAATAATAAGTGACTGAAGAAAATTCAACAAAAAGGACTTGAAACTCAGTCCAAAAGACAACTGCATGCACTGGTGCTTTGCCAGCTCAGCTTACAATCTTAAAATCTGAAGAGTTACACTACATGTATGCCACAAAAATAAAAAAATAAAAGAAATGTTAAAATCCACACCACATATTTTCAAAGCTGTCTTTAAATATCAAACCACTTAAACCCATTCGGACCAAAGAAACCAGAATATTATAGAATCCACATGTTTTCAAGGCTGTCTCTAATGTAAATAAACCGTACCTGTTCAAACCAAAGCATTGGGAAGTACACTGGAATTATCTTCTCTATATCACTGTAAAAGGAACCAAAAATGAAAAAAAAACTTACCATGTATTTTACAACAGCTCATATACAGGGTGGATAAAAAAAACCCGAAATCTCTTTTTTCCCCACCTGCCTTGATTGACAACAATATAGCCTTTCAATCTGTGACAATTGACACCACAAAAAGTGGTCACATGGTTCTCGATGGTCTCATCTCTAAGGGTGTTAATTCAACCCTAACAGAGGATATATCTCTTGATGATTCACATGTGCCCATGTTCTGTTTCAATTAATAATATCTAACATCTGGTTTCGTTTGTATATGTCAAAAACTTCTGTCAACAAAATCAAATTATTCAGCAACATGAAGAATTCAGGACCGGTCCACTGGATCAAATGGGCACTGTTTCTCTTGTTTCTCGCTCAGAGAAGCACTAAACAATTTCTACTCAACCATTATCGCTCAAGTAATATTCTGAAATTTGAATAGCACACAGCAGTAGATACATGTGTGGCAGCGCCAAGTTTCACTTGTATTTTTCATTGTATCTTTTAGTGTTTTTAGTATAGGAGTAACCCCCCCGAGTAAATTCAGCGTTTTTATTAGCTTCCCCCTTCCCTTACCTAGTAGTGTATACCCCTGATAAACTTTCCCAAGTTACAAGTTCACATTGTATGCAAATTACACCCATGCCATTGGTGTCCCCCCCCCCCCCGACCATGTGTCCTGCCACCCTGTAAGCCCAAAGACCCTCAGTAGCAGACCAGCGGCAGTAGAGAGAGGACTGTGCGTTTTTATTTCCACTCTTTTTCCCCTTGATTTTTCTGGGTTGCGCCTTGCTCTGTGTGAGTGTTTATCTGCCCAAGCCATTGATTTCTGCCAGAGTGTATTCTTTAAGATCCACTTATTACACACTGTGTTGGTTTCAGGCTTCAGGTTTTTAATCTTTGGTTTTAGTTAATTTGGTTTTTTAGCATTACGTCTTTTTGGTCATTTTGGTTTTCTTTCAAGTCTTTAGTTAGTTTTCAGTTTGGTTTTGATTTTCAGCTCTTGTTAAAAAATTCTTTTTTTCTTTTGTTGTTGTTTGAAATCTAGAATTTGTCTCTGGTCTCTATTAGTTCAATTGCCTCGCGACCGTTCCTTTCAAAGATCCTGAGTTTAGTTTAGTTTGATTAGTAAAACCCCCATAGAGTTTATTTAGTGCGAGTTCCCCACAGTGTGTCGTTTTTCCAGATTAAACATGCAATCTATAACTAGTTGATGACACTTTGCATCAGATGATGTAAAGTTTGACAAACATTTTGTCCTTCACCAACTGCACTTGTAGACAGAAGCTCATGGGTACGACTAGTCTTGATCCAAGACTGGTTTTGGATTGTATTCCCCTTTATACAGCCAGTCCATGACAAGCGAGGTTGCTATCAACAGGATGAATCAAATCAATTCTTGGCAATATTGGCAGCGCTACCAAGGAAATTCCGAGAATACCTCATGTGCTTTATTCAAGCTTATGCTTTCGCTTGAGGTATGCTCAGGATTTCCCGGGCAGCGCTGCCAATATTTCCAAGACGGATTTGATTCATCTTGTTGATAGAAACCTCCTCCACAGCGTCACTTAACTGCGTTTGTCACTGGACTGGCTGCAAAATAGGAAAAATAAAAAGACAAATCCAGTCTTGTAACAAGACTAGGGTTTGAGGCCCAACCAAGTGATCTTGTTAAGTCTTTCTCTTCAGCTTAGCATACAGTGCTTCACAATACAATGTCCGCAAAGGGCAAATTTGCAAAACCTTTGTCATGCACACACAGCCAGATTTTCTACTAGAATTGTCTTAGACTAAACACTTGAACTTCACGATTTTTGGTCCCTATCTAAACAAAAGTTACAACTAGCCTACCTAAATCCGGCTACTTTTTCTAAGTACAGGTTCAGCTGGAGACGGAACTTGAGTTCAAAGGTTACCCCCAATATCTGCAATTGAGAACACAAAACATGAACATTAATTTTGATACTTGTTAGGTTAGGTTTTTTTCAACAAAAGTAAGACATTCAGACTAAATCTGCAAGATGACTAAATCTCTCCCAAGTGAACTGTATTCCACTAAGCTTACAAGCCAGGCCAACGCACCAGTACATGTACATGTATGCTGGCCAACAAAACATCTGCAATTGTGAACACAAAACGTGAACATTAATTTTGATACTTAAACAAATGTTTTCAACAAAAGTAAGACATCAACACTGAATTTGCAAGATGACTAAATGTCGCCCAGGTGCACTAAGTTTACAAGCCAGTTAGCTAAATCACAGGCCAAACACACCAGTTTCCTGGCCAACAAAACAATTGGTTTGCTTGCTAATGAGCAAACCTGTTTTACTAGTGTAGCATGCATACATGTACATGTAAGCCATCCATCTGATTGAGCTGCCTAAAAAGCCAGCTAAACCAGCAAGCCATGAACGACCATTTCAGGCTGTTTCACAATTGCAAATCAACAATACATGCAACTTGACCATTCACACAGGCAAACTGTGTGTACTAACTTTCCATTGATTCAATTTTGGAACACTTGATCTTTCATGTAAAATCACTTGTAATTGTTTTAGATGTCAAATTCAGTCTTGGACTAAGAATGAAATGGTGTTTTATAATCTACCAGTCAAGCAGAACGCCAGCTTGGAAAACAAGCCGAAAAGTTGTCCACTCTTACACTCATCCCACGCTCCAAACGAAAACACATTTCTGAGGTCTATCCGCTCCGTTCACAACTACCCCCTCACCCGGCAAAGGAAGTACAGTTGGGGGTGACCGACCGAAGCCATCTTGCCTCACCGCAATTTTGCCGCGACGCGCGGCCATACCACTGCATGTACATAGTACAAATCCCTTGGTGTACGTGCGTCACACACAAGGAACGGTGCGCGTCAACCAGCTAAATGTCCGCTAAATGTCAGCTAAAAGTGGGGTGCTGTGGTCCAATGGTTACGGTGTTCGACTCGTGTGCCGTGGTACACGGGTTCGAATCCTGACCGTGGGAACATGGTGCTTGTGCTCTTGAGAAGGCACTTTACCACTATTGCTTTGTCCTTCGAATTAGATGTAAAGCCGTAGGTCCCGTGTGTTGTGTAATTATGCACGTTAAAGAACCCAGTAACACTTGTCGCTAAGAGAAGGGGTTCGCCCCGGTGTTTCTGGCAGTGGCCGCAGCACCTTGTAAACCCTGGTGCCACATAATGGGTCTCATATCTCTCATGTACTTCATTTATCTAACAATAGACATAACTCCCAGTGCCTTGGGTACCTCAGTACTCCGTTGCGCTAATGCCTGAATAGGTTTCTGCAACGTAGCCTTACAGATACAGATACAGATACAGAAATGGGACGTCGTTGTTAGGTAAAAGGGCGCCCTCTTTTGTTAGCGCACGGATTTCATACTCACAGGTTGCACAGAGAGATAATTCTTATGCTCGTTAGGATCTGGTGCTAGCCCATTAACGCCATCAATTAATGACCTGTCACCATACAGAAAATGTGGGTTGGATATGGAAGTTGGAACACCTGTAAACAAACACATACACAAAGGAAAAATGTCATATTCTGAGTTAAAGGATGATGACACCACAACAAACGTGATTAATTCCACCATTGGTGAACCGTGTACACAATTACATGTACCAGAATACATGACGGTCGGTCAACTCTTGAACTGTGTCGGAATATTTATATGTTCTGTCAAAAACCAAGATGCTTCTCGGAAGAGCTTAAAATGAGAACGCGATCACAAAACAATGTAAATGTAGGGAAGATGTTCATGTTGTTGTTTTTTTTATTATGATCCTATATTTGTCTAAAATATAGTGTAAAAGGTTCAGACCATAATTTTGCCTCTTAAGGTAATTTTTTTTATTATGTACATGTGCACAGGCATATCATCATGACCCAAAACTGTTAACAGCAATTTTTACATTTTCACTTTTTGTGACATCGTAAACTTTAAATGGGTATAATTTTGCTGAGGAAAATCTGGTTTTTTTTAAATTGCACAGTCATGAAGAGGAAGATTTGTATTCTAAGTTTGGTAACAATTTACATAAAAATCTAAATCTGACCAGCCATAAGAGTCAATCTTATTGGCAGAACACATCCCATTTGAACTGAATCTTGGGGAATGGTTGTCTCAATAGCCATCCTTTGTAACTGAGTTCACAAGGAACCGAAAATGAGGGGCGGGAGAGTGGGAAGGAGACATGAGAAAATAAGTAATGCTTTGTCAACACTGGTTGGACTGTAGGGTTGCTGACTGTGGTTGTGCATGCAAGAACAGAATGGACTTCAGGTTTAGCCATAAAAGCTGTTCTCTATTGGGCACAATTTTGTGAATTGGTGCTACCTATTTTTGAGCAACTTTTATTCAAAGCTTGAACTATTATGTTTGACCAAGATCTTGCTCATGTCAACGCAATTAAACTTGTCTCAATAAACTTCTAGACTAAAGTTTACACAGTTAGCCAAAAAAAAAAAAAAAAAAAACACCTTTACAAGGTATCTCACCAAATCTGCATTTATCCACCCTCATTTGACCCGTTGGTCCACAATCTTCCGTCTTCACATCACAGAAGCCGGCATTAGGCGGGTACACACTTCCGTTCTGATAGACGGTGGGTGGGAGGTAGAAACTAGATACGGGAACACCTCGGATGGTTTTGGCTCGGTCAAAGACATAGGGCATGGATCTACGAATGAAAAGGCAGCAAGATAGCAGGAACAATTAACCTTCCGATGTGCCACTTGTACTGTTTTTACACGAACACGAGTCCGTACTATTTTTCATAGTCGCTTGTATTTCGTGTTAAACCCCAATGCTGTTCGGTTTTATGGCTTTATAATTATGTCAACACAGTACTTTCCCATAGTGTCTGAATATATTCAGATCCCAGCATGTCGATTGTTTATTTGGCCATCGATGTCTATTGATTGCTTGGGTAGGTCTGGCGGTAAAACCCAGACCTCAAATGCCCCTTTATGTATACATGTACAAAGTAATGGGAGACTCTTGGGGCAGCACTTTGCTTTGCAAAAAGCTGGGTCACCGGTTCAACCAGGGTTCAAGCGGCACTTACCATGTTATTTGGCTTGCTTTGAACTAGGAATACATTTAATATGAGATTTTTTTAACGCAGGATGAAAAAGTAATTGCTTTTTTACGGCGAAGCGACTATGAAAAATAGTACAGTGGCACATCGGAAGGTTAACTATGGTTTAGGGTTGGATATGTGGTAGTTGAGTCCATCGCAAGTCCATCACAAGTCCTCTAGTCCAAAGTCAAGTCACAAGCTGTTCAAATAAAGGTGACAAAAGCATTGACATTAATTCTTCAACCTCTGTTCTTTGTACCTGTAATTGTGAAAGGACTTGTGATGTACTTGTGACCTGACTTGAAAAACAATACTGAACATGCTTAATGTTTGCCATGTTTCTCGGTAGATTGGTTGTTTCCACGAAAGAAGCTAGAAAAATAATTGGAATTTCTTTCATTAGTTGAGCGTTTTTGATAAATTTGCTTGAATATATCATTGTATAAATCTGAAGAAACTGATTATGCTTGGTAAAGTGGAGGGTAAAACAAACAGGGGACTGCAGAAACTCCAATGGACAGATGGAATTGCTGCTCTTACAAAGACGTCAATAAACATCTGTTACACCACAGCTCAAAATCACCATGAATGGAGAAACTTCATCAAAATGGTCACGAATACTCAGTTACGAGTAGAACGATGACAACATCACTGTTTGGAACAAATGAGAATTGAGGATTCCTTTTCGCATGGTTAGGCCAAAAAAAAAAAGTCTCCGGTTTCTGGTATGCGTGCGCGTCGCCTTAGCCATGCGCGTCGGCAAAATGAAAAAGTTTTTTTTTCAATACAAGATGATGTTTCAAAACCGCCAAACTCACTGGTTTGACTGGAATTCTGCTGCTGCACAATTTTAACGTGTTTTTAGATGGGGTTATGATCGAGAATAAGATTTATGTGGCCTCTCTTGACTCCCATATATTTGCACTAAGTTTAGTCGGGCATCATTTGCAGTCATCAGCCGACATTTGAAGCCAAAAAAAAAAAAAAAAAACAGATAAAAAAAAAAAAAAAGCCGCGTCGCCGCGCCACTTTTTGGGCAAGCTCCATACCAGAAACCGGAGACTTTTTTTTTTTGGCCTTAGTTCTGCCTCACATCTGGACTCCGTACATGAACGAGAGAGCAGTATGTGCCCACCCTCAAGAGCCTCATGAGGAGGGACGCCCACCTAGTCGTACACAGGATGGCGAGAAGAACGCACTTCTCATTCTATTTCTAATCTAAAGCTGCAATGCAAGAGTGCCAGGCACTGTTACCAATTATGCGAGAATCCCACCCAGTGGGTCTCCCCCAAATCTTACCTGCACAAATTTGGCTGGAACAAATACAAGGTATCTTTCTCCGTAACAAATGAATGAAACATCACACCATCTGTAAATTCGAAAGACAAAAAAAAGAGGGTATACATTTTCTGATAAACTACAGCATTGGGTGTAAAATATAGTGAATTTATAGTAACTTAAGTACAGCCTGTCTAAAAAAAAATGGTACAATCGAAAACGATTTTTTTTTCAATATTAAATCTCAACAAAAGTAAGTCGTTTTGAGCATCACATTAAAGAAAAAAGACCAGGCTTTCCAATACTTTTTGTTTCATCTCATTTGCTTTTGTCAATCCAGAGATAACTCCAGTTTACTGCGGAACACAAAAATCGAGTTTGTTTCTTTTGCCAAGTTGCAATCTTTCGCGAGCTTCAAGACAGCATGGCACAGTCTCGAAACAACTCTGCCCATGCATAAGAGTGGCACAAAATCGATTTTGGTGTATCGCACTAAATTGATTATATCTCTGAATTGACAAAAGCAAATAAGATCAAACAAACACTATTGGAAAGCCCAGTCTTTGTTCTTTAATATTATGCCAAGTAAGAATGACTTATTTTGAAATTTCATATTTAACCAATTTTTTTCTGATTCTACCATTTTTTTTTAAGACAGGCTGTATATACGGTATACATGGTATATAGTAAATTTGAGTGAATTTTAAATAAAATTCAAAAAGAAATAAGAGTATGCTTCCTTTTTTTTAAAAACTTAGGCAGGTGCAGATTAAGGTCGGCCTTACGTATTGGTCTTGAAAAGATCTTCTTCAGAGGCAAAATGACAGTGGTACAAGAAACAAACATGAAGGGAATCACAAGCATGCAGGGTTGGTAGGGGAAACACAAAAGAGTTTTTTAAAACCTGACTGATTCAACTTGAGATACAGTAGAGACTGACCGTTCTTGTTTTCCTCAACATCACCTTTAATAGGAAAATAGAATGCTCAATGGATCACCTTGGGGACTAGTTTGACTATACTACTCAAGCATTGTTCTTAAATTTTCTAAAAATGTCTACAAGGGGCTAATAAATTTGACCATCGCAAATTTCAATTAATTTTTTTCTATGGCTTTCCAGAAGTTTCTAAGAAATTCCAAAACTTCCTCAATGAAGGCACTTTCACTGAGGAAAGTTTCATTAACCCTAATTCCTGGGGCTCTTTTACTAGAAAGTATCCTGAATCCGCCAAAATCCACCAATTTTGTCATGCAAAAAATGCTGGTATCCTGAATCCATCAGAATCCCCCAGCGTAGATTCTGGAGGTACCAGTATCCTGCATCCGCCAGAATCCACCAGCAAAAGTCTTGATGGATTCTGGCGGATTCAGGATACCATGGTGGCATAAAAAAAAATACAGCATGTTTTTCCACCTAAATTTCTGGTGGATTTTGACGGATTCAGGATACCATGCTCGCATGAAAATTGTGATGTGTGTTGTTGCATAGGATCCATCAAAATACACCAATGCATGGCGACCCCAGCATGGATCAGTACCGAAGTGAATACGTCTCGCGCACAAAATTTGTGTGAAAGACATTAGCGCATGTTTCAGCCCGTAAACCATAGATATAGAATGAAAAGACTAGATCGACAGCGCGTCCACACGCGCCCAGTCACTGTGCGATAAATCTCCGCCATTTTGATTGTCTCTCATAGACGCGCAACAAATTAACGTAAAGTAATGGAGCTAAATGTATCTTTCCTCCAGCACGTGACCAAGCTCAACACGCGCGAAGCAAGAAATGCACACCGAGTATTTACGCGACGCGCACACATAATTATTAGCGATGCACAGGGTGTTCTTTGCGCGTAAACGGCGTTGCGTTCGTCACGTTTTCGCGCATTATTTGTATCTTTTCTCCAGCACGTGACCCTCCATGCAAGTCCACCCAGTACATGTTTGTACAGTATGTGACAGACTTAGCAGGGCTAGTGCCAGCAGAATTTACTTGACCACAAACATTGCAAAATAGTTAAACTGTTGAGATCCTGAATCCATCAAAGTCCCCCAATAGCTCAAAATGGAGGTATCCTGAATCCATCAAAATCCCCCAGTTCCGCTAGGCTTCGAATCCTGAGTCCATCAAAATCCCCCAGTTTGTTCAATATGGAGGTATCCTGAATCCACCGAAATCCCCCGAAACAGGGGGGTGGATTTTGATGGATTTAGGTACGTTAGGGTTAATAGAAAGCTTTCATGATCATACACTTTCAATTGGTGGGAATTAAGGAAAATGAACCATTTCTAACAGGGGGCTAATAATTTTGACCTCACCCGTATTTATGCAGTTAAAGCATGATGTGTGGGCCAAGTATAAAATAACCTCTGACCTTACCTGTGCCATTGATCATATTGGCCTCGGGGGTTAGCCACCAGGATAACTTGTTGTTCCCGTTCCATCGCTCAATTAGGTTGATCCTAGATCGCACATCTTTTCCTGAGAACACTGTGAAATCGTCGTGGGCACTTCCATTTTGCTAAACGAGGACGAGAAAGAGTGAAGACATTCTTATATTCAAAATTTGAGTTATGCTTTCTTAATTCTTAGTTAAATTAAAAAGTTAGAGAGCCTGAAGTAAATTTGATCCCGGCAAGATCTTACTGAATCCTGCCCTAAAAAAGGTTGTGACCTAGGATTAACCCTAACCGCCCTGAATCCTCCAAAATGCTTTTTGCAAATTGGAGGAATTTGCAGGATTGAGGTTACATGGCCAAAGTGCGTTGCTGATTTCGGAGTACGCACTGTGTCAAGGTCTTGGGCCAGACCTTGTGTTGTTTATGCTCAGCCGTGCATAAATTTAGTCCTTGATTATACTTGACATCCTCCGCACTGCTCCAGGATGTCACTGCCTCTGCCTCAGCCTACTGACAGTCATAGCCAGAGGATTTTGCAGGATTCAGGCAGTGGTCACCCCTCCATGGACCATATTCAAGAAATAGCGGAGGAATTTGCAGGATTGAGGCTATATGCTATTTTTCCATGAGGCCAATCGGAGGATTTTGCAGGATTGAGGCTACATCCTAGTAAAAAGGCCTAGGGAGTTAGGGTTAAATTGCCAGGCCCACTGACTTTTTAACCCTGACCCTCAAGGGTAATTTTGGCTAGAAACCCCGCTGAACTCAGCAACATGCAACACTTGTCAAAATGACAAGCCTGCCCAGTGCATTCTGTGGTCACCGAATGCAGCAGGATACAACTGTGGCATTGTAATGAATGTGAGAAGCTCTCTTTCAGACTAGGCCCAGTGTTGATGGCTCAATGCAGCAAGATTCCACACGTCACTTACACCTGAGGCACTGTGTTGTGTCTGGCAGGGTTAGAGTCAGTAAGCAGTTTGTGGCAGTTTCGTTCATTTTTCTTGCCTACTTGAACTTCTGATACTGCTGTGCAGCTTTTTGAATGTAAAAACTAGAACAAACTGACCAAGCTAAACTCACGTCAACAAGAAATCCAAATTCACCATTCGGCATTCCCGGAATTTTGATGAATTTGCTGAGTATCTTCAGCACCTCGTCTTGGTATCCCCAAAGAAGCTCCTTAACCGTCAACTCTTTGAACAGATGCTCATGCATTTCATCTAGGAGGAGGGAAACCCCTACCTTGATGTCATAGGGGAGCCAGTCTAGCAAATGAGTGGCAGTCTGCGAGGGGGAAAAAAAGGACTAGGTAATGTCTAAATCGGTTTCAGTCTCTGGTTACTTTACCTCATACATATTCATGGTCCAGAGCCAGATGCTCATTGGTCCATTCACCATCACGTGTCAGCCGCTAGTTTTGCTGTTTAGCAAGTGGGCATGCGAGAATTCCCTTTCACAGGGTAATTAACACGTACATGTACCGGTACGTGTGGCAGACTATCACATGGGTTACATGTGTGCTAGTTTTTTAATCAGGCACTTTACAAAGCAATCATGGAACTTTCACATGGGGTAGTGCGCATGCGCCAACATCGCCCTAGCTACATGCAAAGATGGCGGCTCATGCACAGCAATGTTTTGCCAAGACAACTCCTGAGTAACTCGATAAACTTTCGGTGAACAGATATAACATGGTTCTGTCCATGCAAGAGTCCATATGGACCATATTCACGAGGAAGTCATTTTTTGTCGTGTTCCCTGAATGTATTTCATAAATTGTTACCTGTTGAATGGGATGGCGCCAGACTTTTTATGTAACCTTATTTTACTTTCATTTTTTTTTAATCTGGCTTAAAACATCAAGTAACGTTTTATTACAAACTTTAAATTATTCATTTTAAAGCAGACTTGCTTTTATTTCTCTTCGCAAGATCCAAAATTGAACATTTTACCTCACTTTCAATTCAACATGGCCGACTCGTGAATAAGGCTACACGCAGGAACTGTGCAAAGCCCCCCCAAAACATTTGGTGTCTACAATGTAAATTTTGTCAATGTTGTTAAATTGAGTATTTGGAGAAAAAAAATGGTATTCTCAGTGTTAGTTAAAATTTTTCATGTGTTCACAAGAACCACTATCTATATATTTCAACAAAAAATTTCATCCAAATCTGAGATAGTGATCTGACAACTTCTAGGACAGTTGGCATGGAAAGACCTGGGCTCAATTTCACGGCGCTGCTTAACAGTTAGCAGAAAAGTTGTGTTTGGCATAGCAAAAAAATTTGCTAACCTTAAGCACTATTTCACGGCGTGGACGTGCTAACGGTCGCACGTGCATGGAGATTTCTAATGTTACGTCACTAAGTTAAAGCTATAGTCCATCATTTGTAATTAGTGCATTTTGTTCGTTTGAAGCAACAAAAGTGTTCAAAATCTAATGAAGGATACTGAACAACTTACTTGATGAAGTTTCAGATCAGCTTCAGCTTCATATTCCGAGAAAAACAGCATTCTAGGATCTCAATTTAAAATCAAAAGTTGCTAAATCATGTTTCGAATTGTTTTGAATTGCAGCTTTACGCGATGTTGCGCACTGATCCGACGAATTATAGCAACCGCGCACGCCTGTGCGTCATTCCAATGCTTGTGCGCGCTGCGCCGAATAACAAAACGAACAACTACTTTAAATTTTCCTACGGTGCTTCTTAAGAAGCACTGTTGGAAATGCCTTCTTTCGTTGATTTCTTCAAAATGAGAGCTTGCCAGAAAGGATAATTTCACAGGGAGTTTAGTCCCCTTACTACCTTTCAACCAGTATGTTTTTCAACAATAATTACGCCGGTTACTTTTTTGGATAGCTGCAAATGATGGACTCGGGCTTTAAGCAAATATTTCCTCTGAAGTAAGCATACCTTTTGCTGTGCTTATGCTTACGGTCTCCATGAAATAGACGGAAGCTCTGTTGGCAGAAAATCGTGTGCTTAGCAGCGCCGTGAAATTGGGCCCAGGCTACAGAGTGTCTGAAGGACTGATACTCACAGCATAAGGCACATTGACAGCAGTGAAGGAATCCGATTCCAACCCAACTGACATATCAGGCTCAAAGAAGTAGCTGTAGACAGGCTTGTTAGAGATTGTACTGTTGCTGTTCACGGTCAGGTTTTGTCGTTCCATTTCTAACCTATGTACCGAAAATTATATCACGAAAGTTTCAGTAAGTCTGCAAAAATGCAGATAGGTAATAAAATTTGCTTTTTTTTCCCATCTTCGGCATCTTTGTTTCAACTATTATTTTTGAATGGAAGTCAGCTACACATAAAAATTCACAGTTTTCTTGCCACTGTAAACATAACATCAGAGTCAACAGAAGACCACTTGAGAGAAATATAAAATTTCCAAAGAATTTTGAAAGTGTTGATGAAGACAAGTGAAGATTTAAGAGGAGATGGATTTTCAGGATTAAGTGAGCAGCAGAGATGGAGCTAACAAATTTCCATAAGGATTGATAAATGGAGAACAACCCAATAGAAACGGGAGTCTAACCCTGGATTTCATTTCTACGGTTATTTACCTGTAGACATAGGGCCCTCTCTGGACCACGCTTGGTTTTGCACCCTTCACAACTTCCTCCGCATTGTCCACGTCGAAAAAATAAAATCTCCAGTAGATGATGAAAGGTGGCTCCTCCCAAATGCTGTAGATCATGGATGAAGGCTCCAATACCATTATCTGCATGTTTCAAATGAAAAACAAACGACAAATCTAGGATATCTAAGCGTTGGCATTAGATAGTAGTGCTCCTCACCACTAGCACTATGAATGGACACTGTACATGTAGTTCATGTGCATATGGCACAAGGTTTCACAATATTGATTTTATTCTGAATGTATTCTGCATGAACTGAATGTGTGCAACCCCTTGGCCCATATTTTGCAGGTGCTCTAGGGATATTTGCGCCAATGCATTCTATCATGCATTTACAGGTACGGTACAGTGCGGGAACAGGGTACCCTTCCTTGAGAACCGCTGATCCAAAAAAATTACAACTTGACACTGCCCATACTTGGATGCTGAGCAACACACCTGCCGATTTTGGTTCTGGAGATAATTGAAATAAAGACACACAGACACACAGAGATTCCTGGAATTATAGTAAAATGAAGGGTAATTATCACACACACTATAGTAAAGCCTGTAACGAGCCAATGTGGCCCATCAGGCCAGCATTTATCTTCGGTTTCAGTATTAAATGACCGAGAATATTTCTACTCCCCCTGGATGGGATGCTGGTCCTTCACAGATTACTCCCCAGCTAATGCCGGTACCATATACTCCTGGGTGGGAGAGGCAAGTTGGGGTGAAGTGGCTTGCCTAAGGACACAACGTATGACCAGCAGCTGGATTCGAACCCCTGACCCTCTGATCACGAGTCGCGAACCCTAACCACTAGGCCACACTCCCCGAGCACCATCAAACATTGTCAAATTACCTTGAGGTACATGTAATAATCAACCAATATAACAGAAACAAAACTGAAATTCAATAAAACAGCATTCATAATGGCACACTTTTTCTGCAATACCATTACAAGGCACAAACTGTATTAGAAATTTAATGGACCAGGGAAATCCCCATATTGGGATGGGAAGGCCGGTAAGAAAAGTTACTTTTGAGGTGCCACAGCACTGCCTGAGATTATCAGGGAGAACATTCCACAAGTGAAGGACAATGCCAGAAAATACTGTCTTCATTTAATACAAGCCGATTGATAATAACTACTTAACGTAGCTTATAGGCTACTGTCTAAGACTAGTCTGGGTTAACCCGTTGTCCAACGGAGCCCCCTCTCTGTAACCAACGTCTGACATGTGACCAATGCAAATTTTATGCGACCCCGCACACCAGCCAATCGAAGTCAACTTTAGAAATTGTGACGTCACTTCAATAAGAAATGTGGACTAAGCTGGTGATTGGTCAATTTGGCTGACAAGTTTTTGTAATACGACGACGGGTTACGGAAGACCGGATAGAAGGCGCCTGCTGATTGGTCAGAATCTCGAGGTCTAGACGCAGTCTTGGTTTGCCTAATTAATCGCCGAATCTGCTCGCAGACTACTCTAAGACAGGCCTATTGTTTAAATATTCAAATTGTTCTCTAATTTATGTAATGTACCTTTGTCATTAGTGAATGTTTGACGGCATTCCAAACGACTGGTATAAGAACAGCACCCGTTATCACCAGAAGCGTTCCTGTGACGACACAAACTAACTGCCCCTTGTAGCCCGTCATGGCAACACACCTATCACTGTCCGATTCTGAATCAGTAAGAAAAGCAAGACAACAATTCTGGTTTATCACAGTTTAAATCAAAATGCCTTGAAAATTCCATCGCTGTGTTCTCTTGTCCTGAAAGATGTGCAATTCCATCTTATGTGCAATTCCATCTTATGAACAATGTGCAGTGGCAATAATGAACCTTAGGCTTTAGCTTTTTTTGGCAAACAGTCCACCTGTTTTCGGCTTGGCACTGAACCAAGAACTTTTTTAATGTGTTTACTCTACAATTCGTAACCGGCACTCGTGGCGTGCATTAAGACAAAATGAACCTCGTATTCCGCTCCAATTGCACGGCGCACTGATTTTACGCATGCTTTAAGTCTAACTTCACTGGTCCCGATACATATGGTGCTCCGGTGGATGTATACACAATACAAGGAACCGGTACCTCCATGGTACATTGTACATGTACCGGATGCATACTGTACCCGTACGGCCTGGTACAGGCAGAGTTAACGAATAGGAACGCAGAGAGTTGAGTTGGCAAGTCAAAAGAGCTACCGGTATTTTCTATCTTTTTGACTGAGAAAAAAATGAATTTTTATTAACAAAAAATTCAATAAATTAATTTGATTCACCCACCCACATTTTGGAAAAAAATATCGAAATTTATAAACATCGAAAATTTTGAATGGCCCCTGTCTTTCTCCTTTGTATTCTCTTTACCACAAAGACAATCCATGATAGGTCTTTTTAGGAAAGATTTCCATATATATACGAAGTTCACTCAACACCCTGTGTACAAACCCTATGAGATTGGACTGAAAAATTCCAAGTGTTTTCTAAGAAAATGCTTGTATTTTTTCACTGCTCAAATTGACTTTGATGACATGAAATTGCTATCTGGGGGCTTGTTAGTCAGTACAGAGGAACATTAGTGAACTTCGCATATGGTAATCTTGCCGTCTTTTTATGGACAAACAAAATTCATGCAGTGAAATACTGGTACTTAATGCTTGCTATTTAACCTCTGTGAGCAATTTCGGTTTCATGAAATTTAATCCGAAATTCAAAAACGGTGGCATCCGGAAATTGGGCACAAATTGGCGGAGTGTTCCTGGTGATAGTACTTAGTAGGGTCCAAGCAAATCCTTATATGCCGAGCAACACAATTCTGTCATTGACCCAAAAACCCAACATTGCCCAACAAAAACATTAGATTTCACCCTCAAAACGGCCTCCAAATCACTAGATACGCCACCTGAGGAACAAGTAGACATTGATAATTAAGATGGTTGTACTGATGACTGAAGTTTACTTAAGATCCGGATGAAAACTTTTGCTCTAGCTAGGCACTAGTACTAGCGAAAAATCAAAGTGCGCCACGTTGGGGGCCGCGCCACGTTAGAGTACATCAACACTATACTATCGCATTAGGGGTGTATTTCCGAGTGGCGGGGTATTCTGCAATTACTCCAAGATCCTTGAAGTTAGGCCCTACACTTTTCGCAGTCATCCGGTAATCTTGTTGTAATTTTTAAGAGGGTAGGCCTAGTCCATTTCAGTTTTAAAAAACTGCTTTCCAAAGGAGCCCTCACATTAAAATTACGGTGACTGCTCTATGTTCTGACACCCCTATTTTCCCGACAACCTAGATTGTGTTACTCCCAGTTAGGGTTAGGGTTAGGGTTAGGATTAGGGTTAGGAATAGGAATATGTGCAGTCGGAACATAGGGGTGTCGGAACATAGAGGTGTAACCAAAATTACGTGAAAACAGAATGAAACAAAGAAAATAAAATTACAAAAATAGACAAGACTTTACAACAAAATAACTGTACACAAAACATATGATACAGTAGGCCTACCGGTATGAATAAAAACTAACACTAACATAACAGAGAACATAAAAACACTTATTGCACATTCATACCTAGCTTGAGTAACTCCAGCTGACATGCTCATAATTTAAGCTACATGTGAATGAATATGAGCATGTCAGCTGGAGTTACTCAAGCTAATTCATACCATCAGACCACTAAAAAATTATTACATGGAATTACATGTATCAAATTCAATCCCGATCCAGACTGGCAGTACGGTATCAGTTCCTGACGCAGATGTTATTGCACATTCCCACGTCACCCGTCCCTGCTGGCCGCCCCTCTGCATATAGTCTGCGCTTGTTTTTGTTGTGTAATTAACTTTATTGTTAATTGTAGGCCTACGTACGTACCGATTTTGCTGCGCCGTTTGTGCTGATAGGACGCCACCTACCGGCACCGTGCATCCAGATTAATCAAACCTCGGTTTTATGTCCGTATTGGCGTCCTCTCTGGATCCAGAATCATCCCAGACATAAGAGCCTTTAATGCTGACACCAAATAAATTTACCTCAGTATTTCGAATCGTAGTATTAAATTCCACGTCTCCGAAGTCTAGTTGAACAGTGACCGTTTTAAGGCAAGCCCCATTTCCACCTGAAGTAAAATCTTTTGAAGCCCCCTAGACTACCACGAAACCGAGGTTTGTAAAACGCTTCAAATCATAATGAATCCCGCCGAGCTGAGTACCGGTGTCCTATGAAAATCGGACTCGTATGAAAATCGGACTCTTTTCCCTTTTATTGGTTAAACCCTCTCACGTGACCAATCCCCTCCTAATTATCTATGCATGAGCATGCGCAATATTATCAATGAGTCTGCATTTCATAAAACCTAAGTTCATGCTACACCGGTTAATGTCCCCAACTTCGTAAAGGTCATTTACCTGCAATATAATTGGAATTGTCCCTTGCGATGCAGGGAATCTGAATCACCTTCTGTAGCAATATGCAAAAGTTCCGACAATGCTAGCGTTATATAGCCAGGTGAAATGCCCAATGCTCATCTGTCATGTCTGTTGAACCATGGAGGCTTGATGTTGAGTACCGGGTATAGGCCTATGGTTTTGGCGCGGGAGACATCTCACTGCTGAGTCGGGCGGGAAGATGCAACTTGTAGACAAGAAACTCAACATTGGATTGACTACTCCTAGAACTATGAGGCTCCGCGTGAGCGGAGCCTCATAGATGTAGAAGCCCGCAAAATTGTCTGCAGCACAAAACACTAATAAAGTACAAAAACGTCCATCAAAATGCAGACATTTCACACAGAACCGCTGCACAGTTTTTAGTACTCCTCCCTATTATCTCTTGACATACTCACGTATCATGTGCGGAACTTACATAGGTGGATTCTGTCGGTTTTTAGGCCAAAATGATGAAAAATATACCCTTTCCGCAGCGGACACATGAGCATGAATCGTGCTCATGTAACGTGCACTGTAACGTGCTCAGTTATCCGCCAAATCGACCCGGAGAAGCTAGCACGCCGGAGAAGTGAGACCGTGACAACGGTACAAGCGAAATGATTGTGCATGCGTACAAGTGCATGTACCGTACCCCCCGCGGCGCGCTCCGAGCGAACCGAAAATCATCGCTCGATCATATGCGTGCACGTTTCAAGTGTCAGGTTGGCTCAGTGCGGAAAGGGCATATTTTTCATCATGTTAGTTCCGCACATGATAAGTATGTCAAGAGATAATGTAGACAAGAAACTCAACATGAGATTGACCTGAAGGCGTCGATCCAGCAATAGAAAATGCTGAGGTGCTAATAAAAGGGATATTATTACCAGTTTTTTTGATGATTTTGATGATTGTAATTGGTAATCCTTACCTTTAGGACCCCGTTCCTATATAAGGTTAAAAGACTCACCAAAACAACTGTCTAAATGACACTCAAAAGTGACATTCTGATATTTCTTGAAACATTTGAACAGTTGGCAATGACACCTTCTTGAATATCAGCAGGGATTTGATTTATGAGGGGTTAAAGACGACGATGACAAACAGAAAATATATTAAAAAGAGCAAAGTGGCAAACACCAAAAAAAAGGAAGGACAGTCACATTTTCTTTGAAAGTGCTTTCAAAATTACAAATAACATGAGTTTATCTGAAGACAAAAGACTGATTTAGCCTGCAAAAGTCACTTTGGTACTGGACAGTCATCTGCAAAAGTCAGTTTTGAACAGAAGTCGTAAAAATAGAGGTGTCCTACAGATAAGGATTACCTTGTAGTTAATGAGGATGATGTTTAATGACACGGGATCTTCCAGAATTTGGATACAGGTGCCTAATTTGTATGAGGTCTTGTTATGTTCTGGTAGCTAGCTGCGGCGGAAAACGCCTCGACGTCAAAATCTTGGAGCTCGAGCCACGGGTCTGGTAAAAGGGGTGTATACCTCTTACACTTTTTGGTGCCCCCCCCCCCCCTCGTTTAAAAAGCGTTCCGCCGCCCCTGGGGTGATGAATTATTTTTTGCTCCAGTAATTTACAGAAGTAAGAGAAACTGGTCTGTAGTTTGCTCGGTTTGATTTGTCCTAGTCCCACTAACTGGGTCGTTAGACCTCCTTTTTTTGACATTTGGGATGTTACTGTCGCACTATAGCTAGTACGACAGTAAGGCCAAAAAATAAATGTCGGTCTCTGGTCAGCGCGCGCGTCGATTTTAATCATGCGCGTCGATCTTTCTTTTTTTTTCAAAATGTTCCGCAGTAACTCCAACAGCGCCCTCTATTTCCGCACCTCCTCAATTTTGTTTTACCAAAGAGCACCAAGGAATGGGAAATTGCACCAAGGCAAATGATCGAACGCACCAAGGCAATTATGGAGGACACCAATGTACATGAGGACACCAAAAAGCAAAATAGTACCCACCTTGTCTGTACAATCCAAGCTTGAAGAAAACAGAAAAAAAGCAAAAAAAAAAAAAAAAAAGCCGCGTGGCCGCGTCAATTCCGGTACTTTGGTCTGACCAGAGACCGAATATTTTTTTTGGGGGGGCCTAACATCCGAAATTTCAAAAAAGGAGTTCTAGCGACCCAGTTAGTCAGGACTAGATTTGTCCCCATTTTGTGTAGAATAATAGGTGTAATGAAACCCAAGGCCTCACACACACTAGTCTTTCTGAAGGGAACCTAAGGATTTATGAAACATGTTGGTGAGTATTGGTGCATTATTGTGTAGCGGCATTCTTTAAGGATTCTTGCTAGAAGCAACTTCCGTGCCAGCAGCTTGATTGACTTTGTAAAAAGTAATATTAATTGGTTGATAACAATGAGTTTCAGTACACCCAGTGACCCTCCTCGTGTACGCAGATGAAAATCACACAGGGGTGAAATATAGTTTGGTGGTGGCATCGAGCTAGCAGTGAAAAGTGAATTGAACTGGTCGTTTAATGCTTCTGCCTTGTCACTAGATGATCTAGCAATCTTCCCGGCCCATATTTGGCGTTGATTGGAGGAATCCCAAAAACATGTTTTTGGCTTTAACAAATTTCCAGAAATGTTTTCCGAAATGGAATTTTAAACACAACCACCGTTTTAAAGTTCTGTCCACGGATCACTAAAAAGGAGTGCGTTCTTTCAGCAAAACGAAAACATTTCACACACACCCCAATATGATTTGTTTTCGTTTGCTGAAAGAACACTGACCTTTTTTTGTGATCCGTGGACAGACGCTTAAAAACGGGGTTTCTGTTTAAAATTCTGTAACTTGGAAAGTACATGAGTGATTTGAACGATTCTTGTACTAAAATAAAGCCTCTGAATTGAGCTTTCATATCCTAGATTTTGAAAGTGCTACATGCAGAAATTCACAAAAATAATGGTCCCAACATTTGGGTTTCGTTGGTGATTTTTTTACTCACCCTGTATGATTAAATCAAAGTGAGACCACGACTTATAATTACACTGCTTTAATTCGCTCGTGCCAACACTCCTAAGGCTTTCCCCCAAAGAACGTTGTGCATGAAACACAAACCATTGCGCCTTGTGCAGTCCATGAACAATCCAGATATTTGGAAATTTCATGGATTTTAGACCCTTGGAAAAGATCTTAGGGACAAAATTAACACAGCAGCCACAGATTCATTTCTGCATATATTTCCATAATCAATAACGTTACTAAGCCTCAGTACATACTATTCATGTAGCTAATCGTCATGTTTATACAAAAGTGTGTTGTTTTTTTTAATAAAGCAATAATCAATGTTATGGAATGGAATCAGTTCAAATTTTGTTTGCTATTGGTTATATATTCATGAACGGGTGCAGGCCAGCTAGACTGGTTCCCTTACCTTACAATTTTCCGGCATCTGGAAATTGATCCATTTTATCTTTAGTGGAGTCAGGGAACCAGACTACTTGAACGTTTTTTGTTTTTCTTGGTTTTTCCAGCATTTAGACTCTTCAAACATGTCAGTGTAACAAAATTTGATACTAACCCCTCAAATAGTTCATTTCTGAAAATAACAGCAAAAGCCAATGATGTACATTCCCTTTAACTGGAAAAACCTTAACAATGATTTTGTTTGAATTTAGATATGCAGTGATAACATTTCTGATAGCAAAATTACATTGAACTTGTTACTTTCAATTACATTGAAATAATTTTGAATTATGATACAAAATCTCCTGATTTGGAATTTTCAATTCCTTTGGTTATGATCATTTTTATTCTATAAATAGCACAATGACGTATTGGTTGAATATTACTAACAAATCTTTTCCTTTTTTTTTGGCTGCGTGAACTTTTTAAATTAAACTCAAAGTGATAACGATTTTGTGTGCATTTACACACATGTAGTGATAAAATTGTTGTCAGCAAAATTACCTTTAAAATTTATTTAATAAAAAAAACTTACGTTTCATATTTAGTAAGTTATGCTTATGCTAGTTTATAAATAGCACCATTATACAGGGTGGTAAAAAATTTTTTAAAAAAAGGCAAGAAAAAAACAAATGGAACGGCACACTTCCACTACCTTAAACACTTAAAACACCTTACCAATTGATGGAGAATCCTTTTAGAAGAATTATGAAACCAAAATGTTCCGATTCAGTCCAGTAGTTTTTGCTGCAGAGCCTATTTTGTGAAGCACACTTCTTTCACGTGGGTTTTATTACATCACAATCCCTCTATTAATTACAGTGCAAGTCAAATTCCCGGGCGCGGTTTAGTAATTCATCGCGACAAAAATCACCCTTGCTTCACAAAATAGGCTCTAGAACAAAAACTACTGGACTGAATCGGGCGATCTTAATTTGGTTTCATTTTTCCTTTAAAAAGATTCTCCATGCATTGGTATAAGTGGTTTGAGTCTCGGGGAAGTGTGCCATTCCGATTTTTTTTTTTTTATTTTTTTTTGACCACCCTGTAAATAGGTTGGATTTTAGTCACACTTTGTACAATTTTATTTTTAACATTCTTAATTCTGCAATAAAACTTTTTTAAAAGTTCTCGTACAAAGCACACGCAAAAATGTGCATCCACATAAAAATCCATTCTATTAAAGTATGCAGCATCAGTATTTCAGGGCCAAAAAATGTAATTACATAATGTTTTGACACTGTCAGAAATTATGGACTACATAGTTGACAAACCTGTCATTGTGCGTAGCCACTAGCCAGTCCCTATGGACCAACAAATAAATCTTGAGTCAACACTAGAACAAAAATCAATGATACATTATTTACAAACCAAATTTATTTAAATTAAAATTTGTATCATTTAACTTGAGCTAAATTTTACGAGCTGCTTTTCCCACTTTTTTTTTTAATATACCAATAATGAAGGGTTCTCAAATTATGTTTATTGGGAGATTTATCACAATCCATAAAACTATAAACTACTGCAACTAGTCAGCAGACTGCAGAATTGTCAAGTCTGTGTCCACGTTTTAAGCCATGTTCACCCGCAATGGACCTTTATCATGCTGCCACCAATTCAGTCATGTTCCCTGCATCCAATAACAGTACTGAGTGATAATGTTTTCTGTGCACAAAGGAACCAGACTATTTTTCCTTCCAGTCTCGGTTTGGTTACAGTTACATTGATTTGAATGGGAACAAAATCAAATGGCTGCAACATGATACCGGTCTATAGGTGGGGACGGGGTGACATCATCCGATGAAAAAATCTATTCATTTTGCACACCACTTTTTCATTGGTTGCCTATGTGTAACCATTCAGCACTCCAGACTCAAGAACCATTGAGTTTCAAGAACACAGGTCTGGGAGCTAGACAAGCCAATGTAAAGAAATCCCGTTTGTCCGCACTTGCCTATACGAACTGTGGATACTGCTATGTGATTCTTGCCCCAAAAATGACGGTCTACAGAAACTAAAAGTTTAAGTCAAAGTGGCGTTCCTAACATCAATGGTCATCTTCCTGCGCATTATACAGGCACTGTAATTTTTCATGTCTAAAAAATATGTCTCTATCATAGGCCACATTTTTGTCAGTCGGACACTGTTAGGATGCCGTTTTGGCCGTATACAGACATGAAACTTGGGTAACATAACTTTGGTCTGCTGCTTTAATTTAATTTTTAAATTGAATTAAAGCTGCTATAGTTCTTCAATAAATGTGATATAAATTTCTGTTTTTATAACCATAAAATGGTTTATAACTCCCCACAACCGCCGATCAAATGAAGGAACCCAACAGATCACCCGCTTCATACTCTATATAGTGTCAGGCGTCCATCACACGCAGGTAATGTGCTCCCTCGGTCTAAGGTGCCTAATCACTTTGTTCAGCAAGGTTTATGCTGTTGTCGTACGCGTGGACGGATTCGTATGTGGCGGCATTTGCTTCTTCCAACTGTGAGAAGGAGTGAAAGTAAGAAAACCACAGTGTCAGTACAATGTAAAATACAACTGTAATATTATAATATAACCGAAAAATATACCGTTAGGGAGACATTCCCATAGACTTGTGAACAAATAATAATCCAACTTTCCTGACCCCTAACCCAAACTTTCCTTATCCTACCCCCATGACTTTCCGTATTTTTTTACTAATTGGACCATGAGCAATCGATCTAGCCTATAGTCAATGACGGCCATTTCTGTAGGAGAAGTGCAACTGCGTATTTTACGCAATCTAGCACGCATTGCGCAGTGCTGAAAATGTTACAAGCACGCGCGCTTGTTGCTCACAATGTGTTCGAAATGCGTCGCAGCTGATGCGCGTTATGCAAGTTGACGCTCAAAATGCCGATGCACGTGGATGGTCTGTAGGAAATGACGTCATTTGAACGAGACCTATTTGCGACGATAAAACGTTGCCTCTAAGTAGGAGCTGAGGCATTAAGGAGACATTGATATGTCTCCGTAATTCCACATGTCTCCCAAAGACAAGCCTCCCACGCTTAAAAGTGTTTCCCAAATGGTCTAATTTGCAATAGTAATAATCCTAGCGCTGGTATTTGCCAAGTAGGATGCTCGTGGCGCATTCTACATCAGTAAACAATTACTGTAAGATTTACACAACATAAATAAGTCAAACTCAAACTGAAAAACGAGAGGTGAACAACTGTGATTTGAGAGAAGATTTAAACGACTGCAATGACAAACTTTGTCATAGTTCAACTGGTAGATTGTTCCAGAGTTTGACAGTGGCGTGTGGGAATGAACCATCTCCCCATGAGTGATACGTCCTGGGAACAGTCAACTGTGTTGTTGTAGCTGAACAAAGGTTGCGTGATTGGCTATATTGTTGGATGAGATCGGACATGTAGACTAATGAGGATCCATGGATTGTTTTGAAAGCGATGCGGTCATTGATATACCAAGTGGAGTGATTTCAGCTCAGCTGATAATGCATGGTACGTTTGGTGGACAATGACACAAGACGAACGGCAGCATTTTGAAGACGTTGGAGTCTGTCAAAGAGGTGCTGAGGTAGGCCGGGAGATACAGAAATCAAACAGTGATGTTGTGCATGTAAGTGCATGAACCAGTTGCTCCATAGCAGTGGGGGTGAGATATTTTAGAATGAAGCCCAGGTTGTGAAGATGCAAACGGGCAGATTTGAAAACCGATGAGACCTGGTGGGTTTGTGGCATGTGTGAGTCAATTACATGTAACATGTATGATTCCAAGGTTACGGCAACTTGTAGAAGGCTGCATGTGAGTATCCTCAATGCGAAGGCTGGGGATGTCAAACTTGGCGAGCTGCTGTTTCGAGCTAACTACCATGAACTCGGACTTCTTGTCATTCAGTTTGAGACTATATTAACGCATCTATGTTTTGATTTCGTCGATGTACGCTTCTAACTTCATAAAGGCAGACTGCACGTTGGCTTGCAATGGGTCAATGGAACAATGCAACTGAATGTCATCAGCGAAGCAATAATAGTGAATGTTGTGTTTTTGGATGATGTGGCCAACTGGACGTATGTAAATAGTGAAAAGTAGCAGGCCCCCAACAGAGCTCTGGGGGACACCACAGTGGACAAGGTGGGTAGGGGATGATAGTACTCTATTAATGTTACCAGATTGATGCCGATCCTTCAGGTAGGATGAACACCAGTCCAGTGCAGATCCTTGAACTCCAAGGGAGTACAGGCGATCTATCAGGATGGCATGATTGACTGTGTCGAATGCTGATGATAAGTCAAGGTGCACAAGAGCGTTCACTCTACCAAAGTCCATCTAAGAACATGGTTAGCAAGGTGAACAAGAAGTGTCTCTACACTGTGGCTCTGAAGATACGCAGATTAGAAGCTGTCGGTTAGATGATTTTCCAGCAGCAATGATGACGACTTTGAAAAGGCGATGTACTCCAGTATCTTCAAAAAGTAGGGAAGATCTGAAACAGGGCGCTAGTTTTGGAGTTTGTTGGGGTCGAGAGCTGACTTCTTGAGCAATATTGCACATGGGAATGTTTGAGATGGGAGGGAATTAGCAACACCAGATTCCATGATGTTTGTGATTGCATGTATAATGGAACTGGCACAAAAGCTAACGTAGGGATTGGGTCTAGATAACTAGATGTCGCCGGTGATTTGAAAATGGATATACGAACTTCCTTGGGCGAAGCTGAGTGGAGAGTTTCAATATTCGATGTCGACTGGTAACTAGACGTGTCAGGCACAGGGGAAGGTACTGCATCCCGATCAGCAGAAAGCTTTTGGAACAAAGAAATGGCTGAAGCGATCAGTAGGAGAACTCACCGAGTCAGGAAAAGGTACGTGAGGCACCTTGGTCCTGTAGTGTCAGATACTGAGTGGACCATTCCTGATTTTGGCCACAAGCCCTCCCCCCCTTCACCTTTGCTTTGTGTACATTTCATTACAGTGTTTGTAACCATGGTCACCTAAAGAAGAGTCATGATCTGATTGGTCAATGCTAACTGCTTGATTGACAGACAGGAAGGGTCAATACTAGACAATTTATTGAGAAAATAGAGAAAACTAGAGAAAAAAAAACCAACTACTGTTTGCACTTATTCCGAGCTAAGATGAAACTGGCAAAAACAAAAATCCGCCATGAACAAGTCCAAAGCAACATCGGGGAGTCAGTTTGGCACGGTGGGCTGAACAGTCACAGACAGTTTAAAAAATCAATCCTCTCCCCTGCCATGCCTTTTACACAGGCTAGTTACTAACAGTCGGATCATATTTGAAGCAAGCACTCTGACTAGTCAAATTCAGTCAACAGACAAAAGCAGGCAAGTGGTCTAAACACAGCTGGCTTATCAATCACGTAGTCAAAGCATAGATGTATCAAGCTACATAAACATTCACAGCCAGACAATCCTGCTTTATGTAGGCTAGCTGCGAACTCTTTATTTGCTTCAAACAGTTACTTGATTGATTTTGACTGAAAGGACAACTTGGCGCAGAATGTATGTTTGCATGGGCGTGTTAAATAAATAAAATTATAAAAATAGAAATACAAAAATAGATAAATAAAATTTATAAAATATTCTGTAAAACACACAATGTCTCTTGAGCTTCTACATGTTGTAAGTACAGATATATTTCCAATTAACCCTAACAATCTCCTTCCATTCAAACTCCAACACCAGGGTTTGTTGGAATCTGAGTGAATAGGGCACTAGTAAACTGATTATGCTTTACAAGGGGTTAGGCACACCACCAATAATCAGAGTCCAACAGTTTGGGTGTGGAGTTTACCACATGGTGTAGGAAATTGCAGGAATGAGGAAGGTTCCTAGTAATGCACTCAAGGGGTTAGGGTTAAAGCAAAGAATTATTTATTTGCTTAAAAAAATGCCCTATAGCCCCTTAGCATGGTGCGCCATGACAGTGGGCAGTCTTTGTTCCTGTGCGATAAACTTGATTAGGTACTTAGTGATTTCATTAACTGAATTTAAATAACAAAACCTGCCCGCTGTCATGGCGCACCGTGCAAAGAATGATTGCCAAGAAGATACTTACAATGCTCTTCTTTGGTTTGGATACCAGCTTACAGAGTCCAACAAGAAGGAATCCTATTATAAGGCTAGCTCCGATAACAATGCTAAGGTACTGCATCACCAGTGCTATAATCCCGGTCAGCTGGATGCCTGTATCATAGTAACCTATGACTTCTTCATTTGCAGTGACATCCTGGAATAGAAAAAATAACAGCGTTGCTGTTGAAACCCCTCAGCCAGAGTCAAGTTATCATTCGGAACTATTTACATTTAACTCACCACGGTGACCTTGACCTTTGACCTTTTGACCCCAAAACCAATCCCAACTTGCCTACTCCCAAGGGCAACCCCCTACCAAAGTTACAACCCCAAACAACATTTCTAACTCAAGTTATCATCCGGAAACCAAGCTACCCGGACGGACGAACGGACGGACGTTCCAGCCAGACGGAATTGTGGGGTGATAGCATTGTGTTCCCATTATCCCTTTTTCTAAAGATTCTCTTCTGGGGTGATGTTTTTCTATTGTGAAAAAAGTGGGGCGATGTGTCCTGAAAGGAACATCACCCCACAAGGGTGGTATGGTCAGAACGGACATATGGACGGACGCCCTAGGCGATGACAATACCCCTCGAGCCTCTCGGCTGAGGAGTAAAAAAACCAGACTTGAAATGTCCGCCATCTACATGTATCTGACTATAGGGAATGTAGGTCCAAAGATTTCACTGGGCCTGTAAGGCCTCAAAAAGCAGGGCAAGTGTAGAACACCACTCCTCACTCTAATACATTGATCAACAGTTTGAGAAACACGTTGGCATAATATTAAAATGTTTTGCATTGTAATTTGTAAAGATGTCTCTTTTCCCACTACGAATCACAACAAAGTGTGAGGGAATTATACAGGGTGAGTAAAAAAAAAAACGGAACCCAAATGTCGGACTTTCAAAAGCTAGGATATGAAGCCCAAAGGTGCAGCAAAATGAAAACAAATCACATAGGGATGTGCCTGAATTGTTTTCTTTTTGCTGAAGGAACGCACACCTTATTTGTGATCCGTGGACAGAACTTTAAAACGGTGGTTGTGTTCAAAATTCCGTAACTTGAAAAGCACATGATTTGAATGATTCTTGTACTAAAAGAAAGCTTCTAAATTGGGCTTTCATATCCTAGATTTTGAAAGTGCTACATGCAGAACTTCACTACAACAATAACCCCAACATTTGGGTTTCGGTTTTTTTTCTAGCTCTATTTCACACTCTATTCCACAACAATTTGGCACAGCTTGAAAAACACCCTCACCCTCCAGAACATTTTGTCCACTGAACCTGTCCCAATACAACAAAATGCAACACTCGATGTGTGATGCTACCAAGTGTGACAAGATCTAAAAGGTCAAGATTCCTACTGCCAAGCTGCCTCAGAAACTGTGGACCTTGACAACTGTAATAGGATCTAACAGTGAAATTGTCCGATGCGCCTGCAGATGGTACTTCCCATAGAGCCTGAAAGTTGGTGGCGCACTTCTGCGACCCTTGTAATATCATAGCAATCATATTAAGTTCATTGATTTCTTAAGAAAATCACCCTCGGAAAAGACCTTTGTAAAATTGTTACTGAAATGGAAACTGATAAATCACCTGCCTTGAAAGAGAAATATCAGGCCAAATTCTGTCGTCTCACTTCCGAAAATCTAAAATACACGCGGACTTGTGCAACTTATGAATGCATACCCCTTAAATCGGTGATCATTGGGTTAAATTGAAAGTAAAATAGAAGACCAAGATGTCTTTTAAAGTTTTCAAATTGTGTGAATAAACTGGAAGGACGAATTAGTATATAACCCTCCTGCTATTTAAACAGTCACAGAGAGTTACAATTCTCATCCACTTCCTCTGCTAAACTTTTAACACAGTCTAGTCACCAGCAGTCAGATCATATGTCAGGCAAGCACTGTGACTAGTTAAACTCGGTCAACAGACCATGAACAGACAAAGCAGGCCAGTTGTTGGCCAAAGCAAGGCTGTATCGAGTTACATAAACAGTCACGGCCAGTCAATCTTGCTTTAATGCAGGCTGGGGATTCTAAACTGTTGAAAACAGTCACTTGATTGATTTTGACTGAAGGGACTACTTGGCACAGAATGTATGTTTTCATAGGAAGTTTAATAAAAAAAACCTAAAACTGACCGTTTTTGGGAGGCTCCTGTGATCTGCTCAAGCCAATGTTATGCATGTTTGTTCTCACACAAGTAGACAATATGAAAACAAAGGTGCACAGAGCAAGGAGACCTAGGAACGACAATGCTGGATGTGGAAAGTCTTAAAATGAAATTCGTTTTTACCCATTTTCCTGCAATTTTTCAGTTTACATAAAGTGAGTTGCTAGTAACAATTTGACATTTTATTTTTCGAGGATGATTTTCTTAAAAAAATAAATGTACCAACAATTATTGCAATTTTAAGAACTAAACTACTTTTCCGATTACATGTAAGGGTTCCAGAAGCGCGCCACCAGGGGTGAACTTTCAGACTCTATTGTCTCTGAACTGGCAGTTTATTCATAAGTGTTGCAGATCAAAATGCAACAAGGTCCACACGGACTTTTACACCTGTTGCACTGTGTTGCACCTGTCAGGGTTAGGGTCAAGTGTTTTCCTACCTCTTCAAACCAGAATCCCGGCATGTACATGGTCTTCACATTTGCTGTTTGCCTGTAAACATAAGTAATAAATTCAATATCAACAACCAGGGCTGGTTTGTGTCAACTAAATCTAATGGCCCTTAGAAGTTGGATTTCGGATCAATATACCTTCCACTGATGACTAAAGGTCGGTGGTTCTAGTCCCACTCGAGCAAGTTTGGCAATTTTTTCTAACAAGTTCTCAGACAGAACTGAGTATAGATCTCTCTCCCAGGGCGCCATTTACACCTGTGGGTTCAAAGCCAACAGGTGCGTACGTGTTCATCTTTTCAAACGGTGGATGAAAAATACCAGAGAACAAAAGAGAACAATATCGTCCACGATTCCCAGCATTTGCTGCGATTGGGATCGTGTATAAAACCTATGGGAGTCTAGCTTAAAAGTTAGAGTACAGGGTAAGAGGGACAATAGGACGTCCACGATCGACAGTGAACGCACGTTTGTGTGCGCGCAGAGTGCTAAGTGTTCTAAACACGCGCGTGTTGCCCAAAAATTCTTCGAAATATGGCGCAGCCTGATGGGCGTCAAGAAAATTTGATGCCCCAAATGCCAATGCATGTGGCAATCTGTAGGAAGGGACATCTTTTGAGAGAGATCTATAGACGGATCCGGGCACGTGATCGCTGAACATCACAAGGCTCCGTTAGGCGTTAAGCGGAGAAGCCATGGTGCATGCTTTTTGTAAAAAGCAACTGCCCCGTGACGGATTATCTGAAATGAAGCTAGCACAATGCTTTCGCCATTTAAAGGGGCCATCGTGACAGAATTGTAAGGGTGCTCGAATTTGCCTATACAGTGTTTATAAGCTTAATGAGTCGTTTGTCGGGATTTTCATTTGCAGATTCAGGCCAATAATAGAGCCACTTCATCACATCACTTCATCACATCTCTTGGTGTTCACACTTCTATAATTTTTGAACTAAAGATGGTATCAGCATGCGGTTTTCACAGCAGTAATGCTGAGATTGTGCTCTTTTCAAATTTGTAAAAAAAAATAAAAAATGACCAGGGTCGACAAACGACTCATTTAGCTTGATTGCATCACATATTATGTTATTTCTTTCTCTGTAGAAAAAAAACCCCAAAATATTGAAGTTAATGGTCTTACTCTGAAGTGGTTAGGGCAGTTCCAGGTTGTCCGACAAACATTTGGGACAATTTAACAAGGTGCATTATAAAAGTTATCAGCATAAAGTGGATTACAATTCTGAAAAACATGTACCACTTATAGTTTTATGATTTAACCAGTTCGCACTGGAGTACTTGTATACATGGTATACACGCAAAAGCCGGAAATATCTGTCGGCGACCAACTCTCAGCGAGCGAGGCCGGAAAGATCAGGGTATGCAACCCGCAGAATGCGCAGATCATGCCTGAGCCCATCTGGCATCGACATTCGTGAAAAATATTCCCGTGCCGGGGTCTGGTCATTGTCAAAATAAACCCGGCGTGAACTGGTTAAAAAAAAAAAAATTCACTCAGCTTTTATTTTTAGTGGAATCAGCTCGAAACACCATGGTGTTGGTTGATTTTTTGTGTGTACTTTTATTCATTTATTTGTCAGTTAAAAGTAACGCTGTCAATGAAATATGGATAATAAGCTCAAAATTATACACGTTTCATGTGAAGCATTTGGATTTTTTTTTTTGATTTTTTGTTAATTCTTTGGGGTTTTTAATTACGTGAAATTGCCTTTATAAATACTTCAACATATTTCAAAAACTTTGCTTCTATGGTTGCGAATAACAATGAAGCAATGTCTGCAAATTCGGAGGTCATCATGATGTGGAGTCGACCTTCTCAAATTAAAGTC
This sequence comes from Patiria pectinifera, assembly GCA_029964075.1. Lineage (NCBI taxonomy): Eukaryota > Metazoa > Echinodermata > Asteroidea > Valvatida > Asterinidae > Patiria > Patiria pectinifera. Next base: position 8,919,065 of record CM057142.1, on the reverse strand, counting down.
TGAATTTGTATAGCATCAGAGGAGTTCATGAGGCAGACAGACTCACCATACACCTGAGACTTGCTGTACGTATTGGTTAATCTGCAACCTCATACGGAGTTTAAAAGGCATACCTAGAATCTGCACACAAATGAGAGAAGAAAATTAAAATTCAAAATATAATTCAAAATAAAAAAGCTGAAGAGTTACTGAAACCGATCAGTCCTTCAGTTTCCAGAATATTTCCGATATTTGTTCTTGGATTTACTTGATTTATGTCAGGGGAACTGTGAATTACAAGTGAAATTACATGTGCTAATTCAATCATATTTTATGATTATAAGGCCAAAAAAAAAAACTATTCGGTCTCTGGTCAGACCAAAGTTCCGGAATTGACGCGGCCACGCGGCTTCTTTTTATTTTTTTCCTTTTTTTTTTTTTCTTCAAGCTTGGATTGTACAGACAAGGTAGGTACTATTTTGCTTTTTTGGTGTCCTCATGTACATTGGTGTCCTCCATAATTTGCCTTGGTGCTTTCGATCATTTGCCTTGGTGCAATTTCCCATTCCTTGGTGCTCTTTGGTAAAAAAAAAATGAGGAGGTGCGGAAATAGAGGGCGCTGTAGGAGCTACCGCGGAACATTTTGGAAAAAAAAAGATCGACGCGCACGATTAAAATCGACGCGCGCGCTGGCCAGAGACCGACTTATTTTTTTTTTGGCCTAACTGAGTGTTTTTTTTCTCTAAAGCCTTCTTGTACAAACACAAGCTCAGCACATAATCATACAAGGTAACCTGTCACCACACTTAGATTAAAGTCAAGAAAATAAGAGGGGCAATTAATAAAAATGTGAATAGAGTACCAAAGTGTGACGTCATTTAGAACCAGAAAGTGTGGTGCAAACGAATGGAGTACGCGTGCGTGTTGGTTCACGGGCGATAATGTCTTTCACACACATTTTGTGCGCGTGACGTATTCACTTCGGTACTCCATACTGCTTAAAATTTAAGACTCGTCTAAGTCACAAAATTAAGTGGGGTGCTTACTTTCCGTGACTGAAGTCGTTTTGTGAATACGGCCCCAGCACAGTAAGTATAAAAGACCCACGAAAAAACGTTAAAATAAAATGTGACAAAATAAAAAAAATAAATAAAAACGTCTCCACCTTATCACTGAAAATTACAGGTGCCTATCAAAAACACATGCATAATAATCGAACTCACCGGCTCTATGGAAAAATAGTTTCTGTGTTTGTCTGCATTTTGGCTGAGACCGTCGACGCCACCTGCTAAACTGGGATCACCGTCAAAGAAATGGGGGTTGGATAAGGCAATCGGTGTCTCTGCAAATAAGAATAGATTTGAAATACATTTGTACGAGATGGTCAATACTGTATCCGCTCCGTTTACAAGTACTCCCTCACCGGCAAATGTAGAACAGCGGCACAAATTGATTTTTGAGTGTTTGTGTTCAACGGACCATATCTCTGGTTTGACAAAAGCAAACTTGATAAAACAAATGGCATTTGAAAGCTGAACATCCCAGGGTTAACATTATATAAGCATCATGAAACATTGCTTCAATATTCCAAGGACAACAGAGCCTGTTTCTGCTTGCAGCATTTTTTTTGAGACAGGCTGTACAGGATTATATCGCACTGCCATGGATTGACCAATCAGGCCTGAGGATACAAGTTTGCTTGAAGATGAATGTACACGCACTCGCTACCTTACAAGTTAAAATACCTGCAAGATATCAAAATGTATGCATCCTCGGCAGCGTGAGGATTACTTGGGCAAAAATTCAAATGATCTAAATTTGGAGGTCGTACCAAATCTGCATGGATCGACTCTCATGAGTCCTCTGGGCACATCATCAGTGGTGATTTTAAAGCCTTCATTGAGGGGGTAGGTACTGCTGTTCTGGTAGGCCCAGGGGGCTACACCAAACATCTTCAGGGGAACACCTTCGAGTACGTCGTCTTGGACGAAGGTGTAAGGCATGGACCTGGGGAGAAAGATCAAAGTGAATTAAAATGAGTTTTTTTAGCTTCTTTTTCCCCCAACCACATGTGGTGGCTAAATAAAAAGAAACAAGTTAACCCTGAAAGGGCCAGGTTATTTTAACCATCTCACAGCCGGGGGTGGGGAGGAGGGGGGGCCAAACATTTTTTCAAGGGTATAGCGGATAAAGTTGGGGGGGGGGCGGATTTTTCTCGACTTTTGAATGATTATTGCAAAGTGCTTTTCGCAAAGTATCTTTCCAGTCCAATTTTGGAGTCAAATCGTATCAAATACTGAACTCTGTACAAAACAACGCCCTTGGCAATACATGTCCACGTAATCATGAGAGGATCGATGTCTGTAAACTTACTGGTCTTGTCCCAAGACTGAGTTTGGGATTGTGTCCCTCTAATGCAGCCTGCTCCTCCCTGGCAAGTGCAGCCAAGCTGCCGCAGTCTTGGGCATTTTGGCACTCAGACCCAAGAAATCTGAGCATACAATTAACTCATGTGGGCACTATTGCGACAGAATGGTCACCTGAGCGCGATTTTGGTTTGCGCAGATCGCGTCGCACAGTGCGCATATGTGCCTCTGGATTCCCAGGGGCCACACGCACACTACAAATTGGGCAAATATTGTGCTCAGGCCAAAAATTCGGCAGATCGAGTTTGTCAGTCGAACGATTAACACCACTGTTTACACCTCTCTCAAAGCTACGCAATAATTAGAGTTACGAATGGATGCCGCAAGTTGGATCATTGAAACATCCATTTGGTCTCCTAGTTTATTTTGCTTGTGGAGTTCAATTCCCCGTCTTTTAAAGTTACGTTACTCCTTACTTATAGTTCACAACTTTAGGCCAGAGATTCAGCCGAGCTAGCCCACCTTCCTAAGTAACATTAAGTCCTTGACCAAAACAGTTCGTTACAATACATCTATCGTGCATGAGATGTGCTCAGACTAGCTATCTGGAGTCGAAGTGCCAAAAAAATTTCAACGACTGGATTTGATTCATCTTGTAGATATCGCCTTCTACTGCAAGTCACACGTTGCTTCACTTGCCAAACGCTGGCTACATAAGGGGAACATAACTGAACTACAGTCTAGGGCCAAGACAATCAACGTACCTGCACAGATCGGGATGGAATAGATATAAGACTTCATCCTCCTCAATGCCCATGTGATACATCATACCATCTGAAATGAACAAGACATGAATTGATCACTCAAAAGCAAGGAAATTTCAGGCTCACACGCAGCAACATTCTTCTTAGCCAAACTTTGGAGAAGGTATCCAAATGTACTAAATACGCACGGAACATCAGCAACATTACACATGTACACTCCTTTACAGTGACGTGATAGATACTTACAAGCACGTTCATTCAAGCACTGGACTTAACCTTTAGTTCAACTGGCTTAAAGGGAATGTACATCATTGGCTTTTGCTGTAATTTTCACAAATGAACTATTTGAGGGGTTAGTATAATAGATCAAATATTGTTACACTGACATGTTTGAAGTTTTGTGTTCGAAAATGATGGAAAAACCAAGAAAAACCAAAAACGTTCAAGTAGTCTGGTTCCTTGACTCCACTAAAGATAAAATGGATCAATTTATAGATACCGGAAAATTGTAAGGTAAGGGAACCAGTCTAGCTGGCCTGCACCCATTCATGAACATGTAACAAACAGCAAGCAAAATTTGGACTGAAAAAAAGGGGAAAAAGTAGGAGCAGTAGTTGAAAAATAGTTAGGTTTTTCCAACGGTGGTCGGCTGACCACCGTTGGAAATGTATACAAAAATACCATTTTCTTGAAAATGCCTTGACACCAGGTGCCATAATTTTTACAGGATGCTTTAGACTGTCACTCACCAACATCCTAGTAAAGTATTTCGTAAAAACTTGGTAGTTTTATTTTTCGATGTTTGCAAATGTTGTATATTCCCTTTAAATATACATAGCATCATTGCTTTGTGTGTATTTTTGTTCCTTTGAAGCAAGAGTGCATAACAACTTGTTGAAGGTTCAGCTTAGTGGATATTATACATTTAGGATAAAACAGAGGAAATGTATGTACACAATTTTGGGGTCCCGTAACTGGATTCCATTGCTAACGCAAGCGCGCACACTTTCTTAAACCACCGTCAATGATTGTTTTCTTCCCAATGATACCATCTCAGGCGGAATCATCTCAAAGGGTATTTAATGTACCAGTCCTTCTGGTTCTGCGCCAACAACTCTTGAGTGGGATTTCTCATCAATTTTAGTTTTATTCCCAATACAAAAAAAACCTGACCAATTTCCCCACCTGTTCCGTTGATCATATTAGCGGACTCTGATTTCCAGTATGTCAGGTTGCTTCTGCCGTTAAACTTGTCGACGTGGTTGACCAATAACTTATCCTCCACACCAGTGAAGGATGTGTAGACGCCCAAATCTGTGTTGTTTCTCTGTAATGGACAGTTAAGGGTCAAAAACCAAGAAGTTAACACGTGCACAACATTAACCAAGAAGAACTTGAGGACTCCCGATAAGAGCAAAAGAAAAGCAACAGTCAATAGAATAAAGTCTGTGACATAAAATTAATACACTGTGGACGTGTGACGTCACGCGGAATTGTCTCCAAAAGAACACGTTCCTAGTCTAGTCTGCCATTTTTAAAGTACATCTGGTAAGGAGTATTTAGGTAGACATTTTCTAGTTGAGATTTCTCAGACATAAGGAATAAATCAGACTGGAAAATGGGACAGTGCTTCGTAACCGACCGTTTTCATCACTCAGAACGTGGCGGATGCCGTTATTTTTATTTTCCAACGGATAACAAATTGATGAAAAAGTGGGTACCGTGCTTTCGCTACGTACACGTCTAGGTTTGTGTAGTGACCTTGGTAACGCGTGATGACCTTGGCGGCGTATGACGTAACTACTTCTACATCGTTTTAGAAAGTTTTACTGCACAGAAGCCACTAAATCTGGATCACTGTGCATACATGTACATGAGCCATGGCTAATGGCTGAAGTAGTCATTGTGGCCTCTTCATTCATCATGAGTGGAACCGGGTGCCATCACATACATTCTGTTCAGACAATCGTGTTTTACTATACACTCGAGGACAATGCTTTGTGTTTCCCTTCGTCCATGTAATATAACACTCTCCCATTGACTAAGCACACAAAAGTAAGATTTGAGGCTTTGCATGGTGGAGATACTAAATAATGAAAGGTTTGCGGAAACACCATGTGCGAATAATTTCTCAACTAAGAGAATGGTTCTGAAAAGAACCAGAGGTATAAACTCGATGTTCCGGTCAGTATGCTCTGACCCCTGAGCATACTGACCGGAACGTCGAGTTTATACATCTGGTTCTTTTCAGAACCATTCTCTTAGTTGAGAAATTATTCGCACATGGTGTTTCCGCAAACCTTTCATTATTAAGCACACAAACTTACTAGACAGGACCGTTTCCAACAAAAGACCCAACTATCCCGAGGACTGAAAGGATTTGTTGTTCTCCCTTCGTGTGTTGGTCCTCAGGGGGGGAATGTAGAACATGTACACACTCAGTTGTAAATGGGTTTAGAATTTGCTACCTGGATAAAGTGTATGTGCCTCTTAATCCATGCAAACTAACCTGACCCAAGATGTGACATTTGACAACAAAAACAGATGCGTGCTTACCCCCAGTAGGAATCCAAACTGAGTCTCAAACCCTGGTGGGAGAGGGAACTCCGGTACGTTTTGGTGGACCCACTCAAAGAGTGGCTCATCGTAGCCCCAGACCAACTGGTTGACAGTCAGCGGCATGAAGGGTTTCTCCCCAACCAGGTCCATGAAGGCCGCGAGTCCGAACTTAATGATAGCTCCTTCATCTCTCACAAAATAGGCCGTAGACTGAGGCCAAGGTGGAAAGAAACAGAAGGACGAGCTTTGATACAAACATTTCTAATTCAGGGACTGTTGTTTGGTTGTTCATGTTTGTTGAGGTGTTGGGGGGAGGAGGGGATCGCAGTAGGACTCTAACACTCGTTCAGACTGGCATTCAAGAGTTGTGCTGAACCAAAATTATTCTCAAATTTGAAGCAAGTACATGAATTTGGAAAATTGGTTATTTGACAGAAAAACATAGCAAATTTGAAGGAAAAAAAGGCACATTTGTGTGAAAAAGCTTTCATCTTTTCAAACAAACCCTTGCATAATGGGACAGGTTGGCTAGTCTAGGTGCTGAGGTTCATTGGGAATTTGGAGCAGCTTAAGATGCTCCATGTACATGTATTGCTTCTGAACCGAATGTGTATTAGTCTGGAGCACATTATTTCACGTACTTGCAGAATACATTTGTAGGCAATCTGGCTCTTGAGTAAAAACATCATACACGCGCGCACCACTGATTTCAAGCGCACAAAATCAATGAACATAATTATCTTGTTGGGGCTGAACTTTTCCATTTTCTACATCCCCACTATAAAAAAGTTCATGAATACAGGCAACATTTCACCTCCAATAACAATTCATTTTTTCGAGGATTTCATAAGTTGCTATCTACAGTGTCTTTTATCTATTGGTAGGATCGACAGGGCGCAGTCTTGGCAATCAAGTTTGTTTGATGATATTATTGTTCCATTCGAGCATGTTCTGTGGGATTACTTGTGGGTAACGAATGCGAACACATCATGTGACTGGACCTGATGATACGAACACATCATGTGACTGGGTTTTTCTTTTCAATTGTTTGCCCAGATTTTATGCAAGCAAGCCATATCTCAATACCATTATCAGCAGTTACGAAATGAAAAATATTTACTCTGTCAGCATTGTTTGCAAATGCTCGTCAGCGGTAACCCCTATGTACCGGTATCAATGATTGATTTTTAAATAAATAATCCTTGCCCTTGGGAAAAGCAAGCCCCCCAGAAAAATATCTTGAAATGTTCAGCTGTCTGAAGAGGATGGGGTTGAGCAGAGGGGAAGAAAAACAATTAAGTACAAAAGCCTCGCTTTTCAATTTATTTATCAGATGTGCAGGGTTGTGAAAAATTATGCATTAAAAAAAAAAAAAAAAAATTCAATCTGATTTTTTTAAAGTGAAATCAAATGTTTTTATTATTGAAAAAATTGGAATAAAAAACAAATAAAATGATATTATTTTAACAAGCTTGTCTTTGTATTAGTTATAAAAAAAGTCCCTCAAATGCAACATGCATTAAATTACTCAACACACATCTTTAAAACTCTGGATACTGTGCATTGCATTTTTACCTTTAAAGCTCCCAATAGTGCAAACACTGTGTAAACGATTTATATAACTTAGGCCAAAAAAAAAAAAGGCTCTGGTTTCTGGTATGCGCGCGCGTCGCCGAAGCCATGCGCGTCAGCAAAATGGAAAGTTTTTTTTTCAATGAAAGATGTCTCAAAACCGCCAAACTCACTGGTTTGCTGGAATCCTGCTGCTGCACAATTTTAACATGTTTTTAGATTGGGTTATGGTCGAGAATAAGCTTAATGTGGCCTCTCTGGACTCCCATATATTTGCACTAAGTTTAGTCGGGCAAAATTTGTAGTCATCAGCCGACATTTGAAGCAAAAAAATCAGGTAAAAAAAAAAAAAGCCGCGTCGCCGCACCACTTTTTGGGCAAGCTCCATACCAGAAACCGGACACTTTTTTTTTTGGCCTTAATGCTCTGATCAAAGATTCTGTTGACAATGCACTTACATTTTGTTCGTACGTGACATTTTCATGCTCTTGCATACAGATACTGATCTTGGTCAAGGCCAGTATAAAAGTACAGGTACATAACACATTTATATAACTCTATCATTACACAATGACAAATCTGAAGGCTCAGGTTCAACAGCAATAGATTTAGACTTTGCCTCAAAATGATTTATATAACTCTATCATTACACAATGACAAATCTGAAGGCTCAGGTTCAACAGCAATAGATTTGGACTTTGCCTCAAAACGAAGCAACAATGTAATTCCGTTACCGAAATAATGTAGATACCATATTTAAGTAAATTCTCTCTCTCTCTCTCTCTCTCTCAAAAACAAATTTGGATATTTTTTTTTTCAAATTTGAATATATCTTGTAAGTTATTTTCATATGTTCTCTGCTGCAAAAGGGTAACCAACTCAGATTTGGCATTAGACTTACATGTACATGTAGTATAGTACAGGTACATGCTCATGTAACAGAATTACATACATGTACACGTAATGCTCTTCCCTGGCCATCAACTGGTTTTCCTAAATTATGTGCTATGGTTGCACAAAGACATGGCGTTCACAGTGCAAACCTTAATTACCTTCCTGCTATTCAAACAGTCACAGACAGTCAAAATTTCCATCCACTTCCCCTGCTATACTTTTAACACAGGCTAGTCACCAGCAGTCAGATCATTTGTCAAGCAAGCACTGTGACTAGTCACAGTGGTGGGCATGTGTGGTCTAGCGGTGGAGCACAGGATTCATGATCGTGAGGTTGTGGGTTCGAGCCCCACCGTGGCCATGCGTGTTGTGCCCTTGAGTAAGGAGCTTTACCTCAATTACTCCTCTCAACCCAGGTGTTAAATGGTTACCTGGGAAGGTAACAGGAGGAGGTGTGGCGATCCCCTCCCCCCCACAGCAGCATAATGAGTCTGGCCCAATCGCTAATGAAAGAGAGATGGGCACTCCGTTCCTGTGAACACAAGTTTGTCCCCTTAACTTTTTAGTGACTAGTCAAACTCAGTCAACAGACCACGAACAGACAAAGCAGGCTATTACATGTAGTTGTGGTCACAGCTGGCTTATCAATCACTGGGAGTCAAAGCATACATGTAGCTATATCGAGTTACAAACAGTCAATCCTACTTTATGTAGGCTGGGAATTCTGAAGTGTTGACAACAGTCACTTGATTGATTTTGACTGAAAGGATTTCTTCGCACAGAATGTAGGTTTGCATAGGAGGGTTAAATTTTCAAATCAGAGTTTTTGCAGTCACATTTCTACCACGCAGTGTGCGTGTGCGTGAAACCAATGGTAGCAGAAAAGACTGAACCTATATGTTATTATATGCTCTGCGAAAGCATAGAGCACTATAGCTGAAACCGATATAAACCAAGTGTTATTACATGTATATACATGTATGTACATGTGCTTTTTTTTTTTTTTACATTGAACAGACTAATCCACTCTCACACTGTGCATAGAGGTGAAGTGAAAACCGTTGAACTATTGAAAGTACATGCACAATGGATATAGCAGAGAGTTTGACAAACATGTGTAATCAAATGAGGTTTTTGCCCTTAATTCACCGACGTTTCACCAATTCCATCTTATAAAACATGTGATCCTTGTATAATCAGGAAAGTGATTTCACAGTGGTGAGAGTTGCACATACGGGAAATTCAACACAGATCACTGTCTGATATACCGGTACGGTACACACAGACATTGTCGGTTCAAGTGGTTACATTTGATATGAATGCTGTATTACCTAGATACATGTTGTTGATTTTTCACACTTGAGGTACATAAGTGGGGAAAAGGGGGACAGATAGTAATTTTTTTTGTCATGGACAATAGGGCTCGTTCAATGACGGCCATCTCTGTAGGAGAACTGCAGCTGCGTATTTTACGCAATCAACCGTTGCGCAGTGTTGAAAATGTTCCAAATACGCACGCTTGTTGCTCGAAATCTGTTTGAAATACGACGCAGCCGATGTGCCTTATGCAAGTTGACGCTCAAAATGCCGATGCACGTGGATGGTCTGTAGGAAATGACGTCATTTGAACGAGACCTATTACTGGAGTGGGATACATGCTTTGCTTATCAAACATACTGGTACCAAACAACTGTTTGTTGCATGTTAATGATTTTGATTTTGTGCTCATTATTTGCACTAGTAAAACAGAGAGCACCAGGGCTTGTGAAATTTAACTAAAGATTGTGCTAACCAGCTAGCTGTACACTTGAACACATCGAAAGGCACATGATGAGGGCCACTACTAATGTGGGCCCACATTTAATTTGGTGTGTACGCATTTGTGCACGTCCTCTCTAAAACACAAATCAGGGTGAGTAAAAAAAAAAACCAACCCCGAATGGCAGGACCAATTTTTCAATGAAGTTTTGCCTGTAGCACTTTCAAAATCTAGGACATGAAAACCCAGTCATTAAGCTTTCTTTTAGTACAAGAATCACTCACTCACTCATGTACTTTTCAAGTTCCTGCATTTTTAGCAGAACCACCGTTTTAAAGTTCTGTCCACGGATCACAAAAAAGGTACTTGTTCTTTCAGGAAAACGAAAACAATTCACATGCATCCCTATGACTGAGATTTGTTTTCGTTTTGCTGAAAGAACACTCACTTTGTTTGTGATCTGTGGACAGAACTTCTGTTCTGTTCAAAATGCTGTAACTTGAAAAGTACATGAGTGATCTGAATGATTCTTGTACTGAAAGAAAGCTTAATGACTGGGCTTTCATATCCTAGACTTTGAAAGTGCTACATGCAAAACTTCATTCAAAAATTGGTCCTCCCGTTTGGGATGTGTCTTTTTTTTACTCACCCTGTAGAATACACTCAGATGAATGCAAAAAACATGTTTACTTCCCTTACCCAAAATGGCATGTTGGTCGTCATAAAAGTGTCATTCTCATCCCCAACTGACTGTGATCGGTCAAAGACATAGGTGTAGGGCTGAATACTGGTCACAGTGCTGTTGGGGTTGAAGGTTATGTTTTCTCTCGGCAGTGACATTCTGCATTGACAGTAACAAAACAATTGTAAGAGTTACAAATCAACATACATGTAATTGAGGTGATTTTGAGATTTTGTACAAAAAACAATCTGTAGCACAGAATATGGGGTCATACATCGAATGTGTATATTATAGAGAAGATGGAATTTGTTTGGAATTGATGGAACCGTAAGTCAATGAAGGTGGCAAACACAAAACCCAAACTGTCTGAACTCTAATCATTTGGGACAAATTGTCTGAAGTTCAAACAAACAAAACCAGCAGAAAACCAGCTTGAATGTTGATGCACTTCCCGGACATTTTAACTGAAAGCACCATGACCGATAACTCATACACTATAATACTCCTTAACTACCAAATAAACATTTACCAGTACCTATTGAAGAGACCAGCCAAAGTCTTCACTAATGAGTGGTGAAAAGAATTAAGCTTATCTTTTCAAAGATATCACTGAACAGATTTTATGGTGGCTGTACATAAAACGCCATCTAATCCTTCAAGTCTACATTAACGCATTTATATTTAGGTTGTCCCGACAAGGGTTATCGAACCATGGAGCTATAAACTAGGGCATGGTTCAACCATAACTTTTTTTCACTAGCCAGCCAGGCTACTGAAACAGACTCTTAACTACTAGCCCGCGTGCATTTTCACTAGCCCGCATGTTTTTTCTTTTATAGAGTGTCTCATAAACAGCAATGTGCATACATGTAAAACGTGTATAGAGCCTGAAAGTTGACCCCTGGTGACGCGGCGCGCTTCAGGGCCCCTCGAAAAGGAAATATTAACGTGTAAAAAGTCAGAGCTTTGAAATTAGCTTTGGTACATTGATTTCTTAAGAAAATCACCCTCGAAATTTCATGGAAACTGAAAAATCGCATGACGTGAAAGAGAAATAACGTGCCAAAAATTGGCCTCTCACTTCCGAAAACTTCCGTGTCGAACTCGTGGAACTCGATCACTCCTTCAAGCATGAAAATTTATGCAATAATTATGTGGCGGTCATTTGGGTAAAAACTCAAACTCAAACAGGAGACTCAAATGTCTTTTGGGACGGACATTTTTTTTTTTCAATAAACTTGAAGGATTTATTTTCATTTACAAACAAATCTGAAATGACCGTTATAAGAACTGTGGTAAAACGTGATCCAAATGAGCCGGAATAAATCTAGAATCCATCTGATGTACACAGGATAAGGTAAATCTTCAATTCGTTATCACTTTTGTTCTCATGCAAGTATGCGATGTGAAAACTGATGTGATACAAAATACGTCGTAAGTAAAATTTGTTTTTACCTATTTCCAACTGATTTCTTATTTATTCTGAGGCAATTTTGTCCGTGTTTTTAATTAACAGATCTAATAATTTAGCCCTTTAAAACAGTTGATAAAATTATACACAAATTGACACAGGTTTGCTTTTTGAATTTAATGGTATATTTCTTCCTGTCCTTTCATCTTTGCCGTATCCGAATATTTTTTGGAATCGCCAGCCGGGCTATTTAAAGGGAAAATACAACATTTGCAAACATCACAAAACGAAATGATCAGATTGTCACAAAATACCTTACTGGATTGTTAGGGAATGACCGTCTTAAGCATCCTGTAAAATCCTGGCTCCTGGTGTGCTGACATTTTCAAGAAAAATGGTATTTTTCCAACGCTGGTCGGCCAATCAGCGTTGGAGAAAACTGGCTTTTTTTCAAAAACTGCTTGCAAACTCTTTGCTGCAAAAACTGCAAAAACTCTTTGCAATTGATTACACACCCGTGAAGGGGTACAAGCCTGCTAGACTGATTCTCTGACCTCACAATTCCCCTCACAAGTCTATAAATTCTCCTTTTCATCTTAAGTGGGGTCAGGGAACCAGACTACAAGAACATGATTGGGTTTCCTGGTTTTTTCCCAGCATCTACAAGCCCAAAACGTGAAACAAGTCATTTTAACACTATTTGCTATAACATCCTAATCCTCCAAATCCATTTATTTATGAAATTTGAAGCAAAAGCAAATGTTGTACATTCCCTTTAAGGAATAGTTTGACTAGCCCGCCGCTGTTTTGACTAGCATTTGGCTTGAAAACAGATTGTACAAATACACGGCTTTTAAAAAAATAAACTCTTGAACTACCCTGTACCCTGGGGGTTTTTTTAACCAGAGGATGTTGACTGAAATAAGGCACAGAATGATCAATTATAGGCAAGACTTGAAGGTCTACTTCTGACGAGAAAATAAAACCAAAAACCACAATTGCTGGCTACCTTCGAGTAATGAATGACCTTTTGAAAAAGTTAACAAACAAAAAAATAATAACGGACATAATGCTCTATTCACTGCTTGTGCTCTGTATCAACAAACTCTTCCTTTTTCCTGGAGGCAATTTGGATAAGCAATATTGCTAGAAAAATACAGGTACATGTACGTACATGTGTACTTTTCTTCAGGTTGCTCTGTTCATGTACAATGCAAGTTGCATCTTATTGTATACTGAGAAGAAAACTGTCACCAGTGGTTAGTTAGGGTTCGTGACTCATGATCAGAGGGTCAGGGGTTCGAATTGAGCTGCTGGTCATATGTTGTGTCCTTGGACAAGCCACTGACCCCCACTTGTCTCTCTCTGGCACCCAGGAGTACAAATGGGTACCGGCATTAGCTTGGGAGTAATCGATGGACTTAATATCCCATTCAGGGGGAGTAGAAATATTCTCAGTGGTTTCATTCAACTGAAACCGGAGATAAACGCCAGCCCGATATGGGCCACATTGGCTTGTGACAGATTTTACTTTTACTTTTACAACAGACTTGTACTGCTGTAGATGAGCCATTTGCAATTATACACAAAATGTAACTCCAACAGCTGTATTAAAGGGAATGTACATCATTGGGTTTTGCTGTAATTTTCAGAAATGAACTATTTGAGGGGTTAGTATAATAGATCAAATATTGTTACACTGACAAGTTTGAAGTTTTGTGTTCGAAAATGCTGGAAAAACCAAGAAAAACAAAAATCTTCAAGTAGTCTGGTTCCCTGACTTCACTAAAGATGATATGGATTAATTTATGCCGGAAAATTGTAAGGTAAGGGAACCAGTCTAGCTGGCCTGCACCCGTTCATGAACATGTAAGTACCAATAGCAAACAAAATTTGGACTGAAAAAAAAATGGTAAATTTCGAGCAGTAGTTGAAAAATAGTTAGGTTATTCAACGATGGTCGGCCGACCACCGTTGGAAATTTATACAAAATACCACTTTTTTTTTAAATGACTTCACACAAGGTGCCATAATTTTACAGGATGCTTTAGACTGTCATTTACTAACATCCTAGTAAGGTATTTCGTAGAAATGTGGTAGTTTGGTTTTTTGATGTTTGCAAATGTTGTATACATGTATATATATATTCCCTTTAAACTGAACATGACAAAGTCATTCCTTGTTATGGTTATTGTTCTTCCCCTGTTGCATGTACATGTGAATTGACTAGTGACCAATTGAGACCAGAGATGTGATGATTGACTTATGATGGCCCCGACAAGAACACTGCCCGATTTCTCAACCTTGGCATACATTGTAGATTATCATGATTAAAATGCTAACACATACATGTACATATGTACATTGTAGATCTGTACCGTAATTTTCGGAATATAAGCCGCGGCTTATACGTTGATTTGCCCATGAAAATGTTTACTGCGGCTTATACACAGGGCGGCTTATACGCGGAGCCTTGAAGAATAAAAATGAGATTCACATGTGTATTTAATGTACTGGTACCAGAAGAGATCTGTTGCTGAAATGAATTATCAATTAAGAAAGTCACTGACAAACCGAAACAACGTCCCACGTAAAGGTACCGAGCGGTAAAAAGTACGGTGAAAGCTGTCTTCGATGTCGACGCTTACGTACGTGTACGTGATACTAGTGCAGCTGCATGCGATATGACATGCAGCATGCTTTCCCCAGCTGACCACACCATTTGTGGTAATAAAGGGATGTTCTTTCTTGGGAACAATCATTACCAATATTTCCGCTATTTAAAAAAAAGAAGGAAAAAAACGCCTAAAATTTGTATGGTGTTCGAAACATTTCTTTATTCGATAATCAGTTGTTCAACATCACACTATATTTTGTTTTCTTGAAATGTATCCAAGAAATGATGGAAAGCTCAAAACAGGGACTGAATCACCCCTCAAAAAATTAATGGATTCGTCCATTAAAATGTCGGCTTCATTTTGACTATTTTCGAAGACATAAAAGCACTAACTTTTCAGGCCGGGGACCGAACGGGGCAGCTGGCAGCAGTTCCCAATGTTTATTTCTCATCATCAATTTATTTTCCATATTTGTTTGTAAGAGTATCGATTGTAAATGATTTGATATAACTTTTGTGGCCCTTTTTATAGCTTCTGTAGTGTAAATGGAACTGGTTCAGAGAATTTTTGCTAGAATTTGGAGGCCTTACAAAATTGAAACCGCTGCGGTCGGTGCGGCTTATACGCCGGTGCGGCTTATACGCCAACTTCAAATCTTAATTTGCAGCTTTTTGCGTGCTGCGGCTTATACGCCGCGCAGCTTATATTCCGAAAATTACGGTACATGTACATGTACCAAGCCTATGTAAACCCATCTTCTAGTGTTATACCTCCCCATAAATATACTCTACTGTATTTGTGCTGGCACATGAATGCATACTAGCAAACTAACTTACTTGTAAGAATAAGGTCCAATTTCGACTACACTGGGTTTGGCTCCTTGGAGCACCTCATCTGGATTTTGAAGATCGAAGAAGTAAAACCTGGTGTAAATGGGCAGCGTGGGATCTTGCCACTCTGGGTAGATAGGGGACTTTGGACTGATGACCATCATCTGAAGAGGGACAATAAAGGTCAAAAGGAACATTATTCCTTTCTCCTAGCGTACTAATAATTTTCTCCGTCCATGTCCCTGAAACAAAATTTCTCTGAAGTACTTCATCCAATTTTTTTGAATCCACGATCATTTACAAACGTTCATTTGCAAACTTTCAAAAATGAAACTGTCCACATATTATGAAATATATCCTTAACGAAATAATATGATCATCATCCGGTGAAGCGCTTAGTATGCTGTGAGTTTGGTGAAAAGGGGAATTACCATGGCGATTAGATGGAAAATAATGCTTTTTGTCAATCAAAAATGAAGATACTTTTTCACAGCTTTCTCAAAAAGAACATACTGAATTTAAATTGCGGCAAGTTAGTTTGATAACCTGCTTCAGATTTACTACATTGCTGTTCCTTGAATCGGTAAAAAAAACACATTATTTTTGCAAATGTGTCCATAACCTTTGAATGGGACGTGATTTTGTTTTTGATACCCGGGGCCGGTACAAAAAAAAAACCCACCTGTGCCAGTCCTTACAGTTACGTGAACATGCACATTTACATTTTGACAATAATTCATCACTTTTATGAGTTCAGGTTTCAATTAACAAATTTGAAAACATGATATAATTTTTCATTTTTAACAAAACCCAAACAATTTAGTCAAACAAAGCAACATAATATATTAACACATTTAGCATAATATAATTTTTTGCCACATCACATATAAGGATGAAAAAAAGAAAAAGAAAAAAAGAATCACAGTTTTGTATAAAAATCAAGTTTGTTGATTACCTGATCTAAGATGGAGTCCATGAGTGCCTTGAAACCAAATGGGATGGCCACCGCACCAATAAGGACCATCAGTACGCCGATGACCATCACAATGACGAAAGTACGAGTTCTGAGCTTGTGAGCAACTTTGGCAACTGTCATGATGACTTCAGGCAGTGGATCTGGGTATGTCAAGTCAGCTTCAGAGTTGGGCAATGACTGATGGCAGTGGGACTTGCACCTGTCAGTATATAGACCTAAAATACAGTACGGTAATTGACAGTACGGTATCTACCAATGCATAAGTTCACTTGATGAATCCTATTTCTACATAAACTGTGCAAACTCGTTGATGACAAAGATCACTTACAGTGCTTTTACAATTCCTACACAATAACACGTCATGCCATTCTCTTATATATTGACTACCTGGACCCCTTCCAGTCTGGTGCACAGGGCTTTTATAATCCCTACACAATGCATCATGCAATTCTGTACTCGAACCCCATCTGGTCTGGGCCCCCTCCACCATGTGTCCACACCCCTAAAATACAGCTTTCTGATTGGTCAATATGCGTGGAAAGGACAGAAAAACGGGGTGTGGCATTACCTTTACTGGTGTGCAGCACTGGTCTTGTCTATAATGAGCAGAGATGACAACCAGTCCAATCACACATTCAGGTCTGTAGACAAAGATCCACAGACACTCATAGGCTGTCACCAGACAAAGCTGGACCAATCGGTGTGTATTAGAGCAGTGACCTGGCCATGGATGGTAGGTGTGACTTGGTCAATGAGTAACAGCAGTCAATCTGCAGAGATAGAATGTGGCTAGGTGTACATATGTATTGTAACGAAAATGCAAGTCATGATTAATTTCCAGTAAGCACACTTTATTCTTCACTCTGATAAGATACATGTTCCTTTAATAAACTTAACTGATAGGACTTACGGAAGATAAGAAGATAAGTTTAAAGTTAACAACTCGTATTTTAATGAGAAGAATTGATGCCAATACAGTTGACTGTGTACTGATAATAGGGCCTATGATAAACTAATGGTAGAATAACTGCTAAAAGAAATGACTTGTACAAGTTTAATTCATCGAAGCTTTATAGGTCAAGACGCTACGATTATTATGAATAAGAATATTATTTGGCGCAGTGGTTTATGGCCAATCAGAGCATTGCAAGAGGCATTTTGTTATGATGCGCTAGCTCCTTGCGTTATGTACGCGCCCAAACGCTATAAAAGACGAGCCAAGTCGGGGCTCGGTGTTCAGATCGTGACTGGTTCTGGCCCGGTGAGGACGTTCACCCAGAATAAGGAGCGCGTCGTACTCAACGTTCGATTGCAATGCACATTGGCGCTCCGCCTCATCGTTATCCACATAGACATTAGATTATACGCATCGGGCACGGTGTGTGCCAACAGTATTGGAAGACAATAAAACCGTTATTATTATTTGAAGAAGAACACGATCTCTCCAGTCAGAATTCTTGTCTAGTCTCTAGTCATTTAGTACTTGAACCAGTAATTTCGCGCCCGTTACAGTATGTTACCATTGTCCAACATATTGCATGTTGGCTCCCTGACTGTTGGTGACTAGCCTGTTTAAAAGGAATGGCAGGGAAAGAGGATTTATTTGTTGACTGTCTGTGACTGTTCAGATAACAGGAAGGTCAATTAAGACTGTTTTTTTTTATTAAAATGTACATTGTAAATTTTTATGTACAGTATGTACATTATGACGGAAATTCTCTTGCATTGTATAGTGTCCATGTATGTCACTGAATAGAATGGCAGTTCAGCAAATTGTCTGGATTTAAAAAAAAAAATAGCAGGTTGGTAATTCAAAACTTGCCCTACAGGCAGCTTGCAATTTGCTAACTGACTACCGTACAGATATCTTAGGGTACGTTCAGATGGAGGGCAGTTCTGAAGCTAGTTTTTTTTCCAATTAATGAACTCAACTGTGGGGTTCTGTGGCAAGCTAGTTCATCAAAATGTGTTCATCTACGAAGATGGTCAACTCTGGAACAGGAGTTAAAATGGAGTTAAGCCTAAAAGGTCACCAGATAGGTTACGTCATATTGGTCAGACAAGACTAGATGCGTCAGCTTTGAGAAACATGTAGGTCAGCTGCGTCCAAACGACAAATAACGGTGGAGCTAGATCATAAAGAAAGCACCACTGAGCTGAAAGTGGAGCTACCGGTATCCCCACAAAATGTTGGGGCTAGAATAGCCCCATAAATGTGGCCAATTTACTGGGCTTTCCTACCTCCGTACATAAAGACCACACTTCCACCATGTACAAAAACATGTCGAACTTTGTCAAATTTTGATTTTCACATTTAGGGTTAGTTTGTAGTTTATTTTTGCTTTAGACATGTTAGAAGCATACTCACCCTCTGAATAAGCTTATCAGAAAATGCTGCCTTTTTCAGATGTCTCATTTTTGTGCAATTTCATGTTGAAATTTTGATAAGCAAACGTGTGCAAACGAATCTGGAAATTTCACGAAAAATAGACTTCTGAAAAAGGCAGCACTTTCTGGTTAGCCTATACAGAGGGTGAGTATGCTTCTAAAGCAAAAATAAACTACAAACTAAGCCTAAACATGAAAATCAAAATTTGACAAAGTTCAACATGTTTTTGTACATGGTGGATGTGGCCTTTATTTACGGAGGTAGTCCAGTAAATTGGCCACATTTATGGGGCTAGGGCTAGAACAGCTCCTGAGCTAGCTCCAGGGGTGGAGTTAAGTTGCATCTAAACGATTTTGGGTGAAGTAGCTAGCTCAGGAGCTACCCCATTCCCCCTTGAATGACATGTACCGGTTCTTAATTATAAGGGGGATAAACATTCTTCACCAAGATTGTTGGAAGGAGGCTGATAGGATACTTGTAAGTGGGATAAGCAGAGAGTGTGACAGCATCTTTAAGTCCTTCAACACTATCAAAAATCTCTGCATTGGATCTGGTTGAACCTTGAGATTTCACACTAGCAAGAATCTACATGTTAAAAACGTGTATGCAAAAGGTTTTTTTATGGGTTCAGTGCTAGATGGATAACATTCATCCTCATAGAAAATCTCTGGCCAAATCCTATGTTTTTCCTATTTTTAAGCTATTTTCTCCTAGAAAATAGGTAAAAAATATATTTTATTTCTATTTCATCAAAATAAGTAGATGCTGATGCACTATTTCATCCCTATTTTCCTTGTTGCCACTCTATTTTATTTCTATTTTTAAAACTGCATGCTATTTTATACTATTGGAGACTTAATCATTTTTTGTGTGGTCCACGGGCTATTTTTTGTCTATTTTCTGGAGACTTACATCATGTACACGTGTTTATGAGAACCATGGACTATTCATTTCCTATTTTGTGGACATATGCTCAGTACAACACAATCTGAAGGCCAAGCACTTAATTTGCATACCAGATAAACATCCTGTGTGTGTGGCAAATTTGAATTTTGTCAGTTGCATTCTGAGAGCCCTTTGTGAAGCACAGCTGCAATAAAGATGTGTGCAATGGGGCCAAGCATCTGGGGTTAAAAATAAAATGCATCCAAATCACTTTAATGGAGTGACACGTGCAGGGAAGAGAAAATGTTGTCAACACTTGGTGAAATTATTCATCCTGTACATGTATCTGACCTCAAATGACAAATTCGAAGTTAAAAGATTAGTACAAAAAGTAAACTTTGCAAAGCAATAAAAATATGTCGTGTTTTTTTTAACCCTAACTCCCTAGAAGATGGAGGATTCAGGACTGTTAGGGCTATTCAAACTGGTCAAATTGCATTTAGGCCCGACGGCATTAAGGGTAAGAAAATGAAACAAACAAAAGAACAAACTATGTACAAACATTTAACTTTTTGTCAGCAGTCAATTTTTAGCGAACTATTGCTACATGTGTTCAAACTGAAAAAGTACCAAATGCGAATACACAATCCGTAGGAGCTTTTGTCCGGATGAAATTTCATTGGGATAAATTGTGGAGACCTAAAGTCTATTTTACAAGAGGAAATTTATCAACCACTAACTAAAAATAATTAGTTGATGATAAGATGAATGATAACTTTTATTGTTACTGCCCACAGATGTTAAGAGATAAGGACACTGAAAACAGAAAACTGATCCAAAAAAAAAGATAAACACACTCACATGTTTATTAAAATTGACATTATCACTGACGCAGGTGCATGTCATTTAAATTTTTTAAAAGGGCTCCCCCCCCCCAGTTTCTTTATCTATTTTATCTTCATTCCAATTCATTTACGAGAGACAGACGTTGCTTTTCAATGGAACTATAAAAATGCATGGTTGTGCAACTGTCTAAATATTCATTAAAATTGATGTGTTAATTTATGTTATAGCCTAGGGGATCTCTACTCGACAAGCTCTACTATTTGAGGATCCCCTTCCACATAAAAATTTATACAGAAATATGTAATAAATAAATATCGAATTTATTAAAATAAAAACAAGTAGGCCTAGATATATTTACGTTCTAATGTAATGTTATTTCGGAAAAAAAATGTTGCAACCTAACCCCACTTCCGCGATTATGTACAAAGTCTATGGAGAGTCAAGAAAATTTACTAAGCATTTCCTAACAAAATTGGAAATGTTTCTCAGTCCCAGATTCATGTCTTATCATCATTTTTGCAATAAATGACCTTGAGATGATATATGAAGAAAAAAGTGGCGTCAGGTTGCAACATTTTATCCGTTATTTCATGAGATGTGGTAAAAATAATAAAGAAAGAATGAATTAATGAACACAAAAAATTACCCTGCAAGTCGACAGTTTCAGGTCAACTCGGTCCGTGACCAACTCAGTCAGAATCAACTCGGTCCGTGACCGACTCGGTCTGTGACCGTGACCGACTCGGTCCGTAACCAACTCGGTCAGTGACAAACTCGGTCCGTAACCAACTTGGTCCGTAACCAACTCGGTCGGTGACCAACTTGGTCTGTAACCAACTCGGTCCGTTACCAGCTCGGTCCCTATTGGAAAATATACGCAAAAAGATTGCATTTTCTTGAAACAAGGCCATCTCATCCCGAGAGTTATGTAGGCGGCCCACATGCACAATGGCCACCGGCTATTAACACTCATTTTTCTGTTTCTTAGGCACATTTCTCGGCTAGTAGTTAGCTTCACAGATTTCGGATTTAATTAGCACTTGCTAGCCTCTGAACTCGTAAATAATAATTTATGTAAAAATGGCACACTCCACTAATATACATTCATGGACTGTGCAGCCGGCTGTGGGGCCAGGCGCGGCACAAATGTCACCGGCACTATGGCCGTGGAAGGACCGTCAAGCAGTGACCGGCCGGCGCTGGGCGACGGTCACGTTGAGCGGCCAGCGCTGGGGGGAACAGCGCCGCTAGTTACAGGTGCAGGCCTGTGGGCACGACACGATAAATCCAGTGGCAAAAAGCGGTAACAGGAAAGAATTTCTCAAATATTTAGTTGAAATGTCACATATTTTTGGGGTTATACGATGATGTAAAACACCACTGCGGAGTTAAATGAACGAAGGCCAAGATTATCTGAGAGATTCCATATATTTTTAAGCAAAACTTTGAAGGATTTCCAGCAACCCCAAATGTACAAGAATAAATCGATCATTTTGATTACGTCAGACCTGAAACAGTTTCCAAAGCTAATGCCGATTGACGATTATGTTGCATTTCCCGCTGAGTGACCGGAGTATACATACGGAGTGACTGTGAGACCGGTTTTTTTTTTGCTGGCTGGGTCCATCCCGTGGGTACGGGTACTGGGTGACCGATGGGCCGCGCCGGCAGTCTGCCTAGCATCGGCACACGTACACATAGGTCGTGCGTGAAACTTTTATTTCAAAGCTCAGTCAATTTAAGCCCTACTATAAAGCTATCCCCAGCCCGAGCCGTCCACATACAGTAACATTCACGCAACAGAAACAAAAGTGCTTACGGAGATTAGTTTTGAAGAACTGAATTAAAAAACAGGTGCTCGAGATCTTCTTGCTACAAGAAAATTACAACACTTTTCTTGTGTACATTTTCCCATAGGGACCGAGCTGGTTATGGACCGAGTTGGTCACGGAACTGAGCTGGTTATGGACCGAGTTGGTCACGGACCGAGTTGGTCACGGACCGAGTTGGTTACGGACCGAGTTGGTTACGGACCGAGATGGTTACGGACCGAGTTGGTTATGGACCGAGTTGACTATTGCCAGACCATGTTCGAATGTACTCCTAGTCCTAGAACTATTTTCATCATTCATAGTTCTAGGAGTAGGAGCAGTCCGAATGTTAAAAGGGCGATAAGTTGGGTCCAAGTTACTCGGACTAGGGTAGTCCGAGTAACTTGGACCCAACTTATCGCCTTTTTAACATTCGGAAATGGTCTGGCTTGCCTACTAGTACTACCATGTCTGAATGTTAAAAAGGCGATAAGTTGGGTCCAAGTTACCCGGACTAGGACTAGGCCAAGACCATGAAGACTACCAATGTCTAGACCCGTGAACGTGGGTATACACACGCCACATTCACGGGTCTAACTAGCCCAGGTTGGACGAAGTCTGCATTGCATTACGACTAACGTCCAGGGTGAGAATTCTCTACATAAGACCACCCAAAATTTGGACCAGATTTTAGTTACGTTTTACCTCGTTACAGAAGCTTATTTCACGCCTATATTTTCTTTGTGTCCTTACCTACTGGGCCGCTGGGTTCAGGAATTCCATTTGTGATGCTGACCGACATTAATCCCGAAAATAAACTCTAAAGCAGCGTTAAACTTGTACGTGTTTGTAGTCTCTATTCATCAGTTTATTCCCAGAGTCGTACGTCATGTACAATGTACGTGCGTACGAAAGCGCGCTATCAGGCTAGCGCCCTCATTTGTTTAGTTTTGGTTGGAACCGTGACGTCACTCAAGCCAACCGATGTCACGAAAACGCTCAACCAATGACCAAAGCCGAAACGTGTTTCTGGTAACTGGCGCGAAAACACGCTTGGTCATTGGATTAGCGACCGCGCCTTCAAGTAAGTGCGCGTGCGTATGAGGGTGGTTACTAAGCAAGTCGCGCGTGCGCACTGCATTAGTGCATATTCATGCTGCATAGTCTGGCCCCTGGACCAGACGTGATATGAGCGTCGAGAATAATTGTCCGTTCTAGGGAACCAGACTACACGCTGCACAGACGTACATCATGTACGACTAGAATAGACTTGGCGGTGAGAAACTGATGAAAAGAGTCTACAAACACGTACAAGTTTAACGTTGCTTTCGAGTTTATTTTCCAGATTAAGGTCGGTCAGCATCGCATATGGAATTTCTGAACCCAGCGGCCCAATAGATAAGGACACATAGAATACCAGACAGGGCTCTGGAGTGCTCTGAAACGTGCAAAACTAAATCAGGCCCACTTTACTCACAGTTTAGTCAGCAAATTTCTCCAAAAATTCCACTGTGCCAAAGAACAGGTCCTCAGTATTTCACCAACCAAGTTTGCAGACTCAATTCAATTTTTAAAGGAGACTTTTCTTCAATATTTTGCAATGAGAGGGAAGTCAATTAATTTCAAAATGGGGCTAAAGACTAGACTGGTACATGTCCAACCATGGTCCAACTATTTGAAAAGACTGACCTCTTCATTCAGTGTCATTAGTCTGGTGGCTTGACTTTGGAGAAATGTGTAGTAAATTGAGACTAGTTCCCGGTTCATGCCACATGTTTCTTAAAATCTTTTGGCATGGTTGATGGATGCAGCACTGAAGCTGTGTTGGACTGGTTGTTTTAGGTGCCAGTCTATTTTCTTGTATTGCATGTTTTCAATACTTTAAGTTTTGGGACTCTCATACACAGTATTGAGAGTCCCAAATTTTCGGACTAATAGAATACTACGACGTAAAAATTGGCTTCTCCAACAAGGTAAAAATATTAAAAATATTGGTCAGAATTTTTATTTTTTTCGCCCGGTTTTGAGCACTTCATACCCTGGACTCCCTCCGTTACCTGGGCTAGGGTCTAACTAGCCCCATAAATGTGGCCTATTTACTGGACTGCCTCCGTAAACATAGGCCACACACCGACCATGTACAAAAACGTGTCGACGGAGCCAAATTTTGATTTTCACATTTAGGCTTACTTTGTAGGGTTTTTTTTGCTTTAGAAGCATTCTCACCCTCTATATAGGCTAATCAGAAAGTGCTGCCTTTTTCAGATGTCTAATTTTTGTGAAATTTCATGTTGAAATTTTGATACGAAAACGTGTAAAAATGAATCTGGAAATTTCACGAAAAATGGACATCTGAAAAAGGCAGCACTTTCTGATTAGCCTATGGTGAGAATGCTTCTAAAGCAAAAAAACCTACAAAGTAAGCCTAAATGTGAAAATCAAAATTTGGCTCCGTCGACACGTTTTTGTACATGGTCGGTGTGTGGCCTATGTTTACGGAGGCAGTCCAGTAAATAGGCCACATTTTGGGGCTAGGGTCTTATAACTAGACCCGTGAACGTGGCTATATACATACAACGCCACGTTCACGGGTCTAGGGTCTAACCAATGTCATGAGCCTGCCGGCGCTGGGTATAAGATACATTTCAATAAATTCCTTACCCCTGGCAAATTACTGTCACTGCATCGACCGCGCTTGTTGACAACACCAGCTACAATAAGCTAAGCACATTACTTCACTGACGCTTCAGCTCTGCAACTGTGTCATGTTTAACGCTAACAACTGGTTATGTAAAGGTCTTTGGTACGGTTCAAGAGCTGCCTACCCGTACGTACCGGCCGGCTGTGTTCGCAAGTCGCAACCCGCACTATCCCGACGTTCTGAGTTCTGACCAGGGTGACCGTAAGGTCAGAGCCAAATTCTGCTAAATACGCATCAAAAATCTGTCAGATTTATCAAAAATCTGCCAAATTCCCCAGAATTACTCGAAATACACTATAAACACTGAAAATCACATGCAGATTGGTACTTTTGCCTTAATTAAGGTTCAAATTACATTATAAACAATCTATAATCTCATAAAGATGTTGTGAAATTATCGCGTAAATTTCGGGCAAAACGCGGATCCGGCCACGACGAAGTCCGTTTCCGAACTTCAGTACCTAGACCAGCCAACCTATCCCTTTATGCAAGGGTTTGTTTGAAAGGACTCTTTCAAAGCTTTTTTAAACAAATGTACCATTCTTTGTTAAAATTTGCTGTTTTTCTGTCAAGTAACCATTTTTGCAGAATTCTGCCAGAAATCTGCCAAAAAATCCATTCTGTCAAATTTTCTGTCAATTTCGGGTTTTTTTTACGAAAATTCTGTTAAAGTTAGCCGAAAATCGGCTAAAACGGTCACCAAGGTTCTGACGTTGCGCTGCTGTCCAAAAAACAACGATCGCACGTGAGTTTTTTAGAGACGATTGTAATTTTACGAAAGCCCATTAGCGCCACTGCAAGTATATGTTATTACGGAATATTAATTCGCTATTACGGATTATTAATTTATGGAAGTGTAGATAGGACATGGTTAAAAATAAAACTAATTCGTACGTACGAATTACTAAACCGTACGTACGAAATACTAATTCGTACGTACGAATTACTAATTCGTACGTACGAATTACTAATTCGTACGTACGAATTACTAAACCGTACGTACGAATTACTAAATCGTACGTACGAATTACTAAACCGTACGTACGAATTACTAATTGTTTCGTACGTACGGTTTAGTAATTCGTACGTACGGTTTAGTAATTCGTACGTACGGTTTAGTAATTCGTACGTACGGTTAAGTAATTCGTACGTACGATTTAGTAATTCGTACGTACGGTTTAGTAATTCGTACGTACGAATTAGATTTATTTTTAACCATGTCCTATCTACACTTCCATATTAATTCGTTAATTATTACGGATTATTTAATTCGTTATTACGGATTATTAATTCGTTATTACGGATTATTAATTCGTTATTACGGATTATTAATTCGTTATTACAGATTATTAATTCGTTATTACGGATTATTAATTCGTTATTACAGATTATTAATTCGTTTTTATGGATTATTTAATTCGTTATTACTGATTATTAATTCGTTATTATGGATTTTTAAAATTTGTTATCACGGATTGTTTAATTCGTTATTACGGATTGTTTAATTCGTTATTACGGATTATTAATTCGTTATTACGGATTATTAATTTGTTATCACGGATTATTTAATTCGTTATTACGGATTATTAATTTGTTATCACGGATTGTTTAATTCGTTATTACGGATTATTAATTCGTTATTACGGATTATTAATTCGTTATTACGGATTACAAATTTTTTTAAGAAGGGGCAAAACATATTTCTCAACATATTCTCTAATTATTTTTTTAGAGGGGGGGGGCAAAGACATCCCCCCAACCCATTTAAATTAATTTACAGCAATATGACATCGCGCCTCTTTTTTTCTTTTTTTTTCTCTTTGTTTTCCTTTCGGGGGTAAGCGCCCCCCCCCCCCCTCCTCGGGACGCCCATGTCCAAAGCCTTCTATGCGTTCGTATCATTGTTGCGGCTGCCAACAGAAAAAAAAGGAAATTGATGTTCGAGGTCACTCCGTTGTTTTGGGGGGTCTGAGTTTATATCATGAGTGTAGAATAATAGTTTCAATATCCTTCATATCACTACCATGACTATGTTCACGAAAAGCTGGCGTTTTGAAGAATACAAATGATAAATAGTGATAAGTTTGTATACAAAGTTAATTGACCCATCCCAGGGTACCAGAGGCCTGATATGCTCCTCCCATGACATCTGAAATCATTTGAATGGAAACCCAAATATCTGTAGTACATGTGTGGAGTTTCAATTCAACCTGTTAAAATGATTTGTTGTCATGGTCATTAAAAAATCGGCACTCATTCGCACTCATGCGCACTCGCATGTAAATTAAACATGGTCAATGTGTTGGGAAAAGTTAACATTTAAATCGACCTGTTTTGGTAAATGGACATTTTGTGACGTAGGTATGCCATATTTACGTAAACTTGGTGTCAAAATAACCACAGGACATCCGAACAATAGTCAGAAAAACTTGGCGGGATTTAAAAAGTGCAATTGCGACGATATAGGAAAAATGCACATGGAGTGGGTTAATTGCGCTCCCTCCCCTCCGTATTTCGCGCCGTTCTTAAATTAATTATTCTGACCTAAAATCACTCTTTAGTCATATTTTCATATTTCACAAGTGCCAAGGCAACAATAAAAGTTGGTTTATTTTCTCCTCTACCGTTGTTGCAAGGGTATGAGCGAAAAACAAAAGGTGGGGGTAAAGGCCACGCCCCCTCCCCCTGCGCTTTTTGCGCCGCTTGTAAGTTAATTAGTCTGATCTAAAATCACTCCTACATTTTTTCCATAATCTACAAGTTCCAAGCTAATGATACTTGTTTTGATCCTGTTCTCAAAATTTGATTAAATGTAAAATTTGCCGCATGCCGCCAATGGGCCTTTGTCTGATCTAGCGAAACTTAAGACCAGCCATTCTGTGCAGGCTCAGTGATACTATGCTTTAAGACATGACAATCTGGGGATTTTCCCCCGAAATTTTGCAGTTTGATTAAACCCTATCCAGCTCTCAGCTCGGTGCATTATGATCACGTGCTCTCCGCATGTGAGTACTAGATTTATTTTGTAATAACGAATTAATAATCCGTAATAACGAATTAAATAATCCGTAATAACGAATTAATAATCCGTAATAAACGAATTAAATAATCCGTAATAACGAATTAATAATCCGTAATAACGAATTAATAATCCGTATTATACAACACCTGAATAAATCCCCGCCATCTGATTGGTGAATTGTAGATCACGTGACATATTATTATTCGGTATAATGCACGGTGCGACCATGCGTTATACCCATGCGTTATACCGTTTCACTTTGCTCTTGTTCCATGACGCGGTATTTGCGTGCAAAATGCATGCTGGTGTGCGCGTTCAGCGTAGCGCGTATTGTTCCAAAGAGCCAGCGCTACAGCGTTGGGTTCAAACATTTTCGTGAAGGGGTAGTTCAACATCTTTAAAATCAAAATAAATTGTAGTTTATAATTTACCAATCAAATGACGAGAATTTATTCAGGTGTTGTATAAAACAAATAACGAATGTTTTACGTTCGTGCGATGGAAAGAATAATTTCATTCGGTGACAGATTGAATGTTCTATTCCACTCGGCTTCGCCTCGTGGAATAGAACATTCAATCTGTCACCTCATGAAATTATTCTTACCATCGCACTCACAAACATTCGTTATTTGTATAATAACGAATTATTAATCCGTAATAACGAATTACTAACATAATTATACTTGCAGTGGCGCTAATGGGCTTTCGTAGCATTGCATTGTGTACGTACAATTGATAATTGATAAGTAAGATTTGAGGCTTTGCATGGTGGGATATACTAAATAATGAAAGGTTTGCGGAAACACCATGTGCGAATAATTTCTCAACTAAGAGAATGGTTCTGGATCTCCTATATCCTGGCGTCGTCCATCTAGCCTACATAGCCCGCCAACTAGATCTCCTATATCCTGGCGTCAGTCTTCTCGCACGCGTAACCTGCCATCTGGATCTCCTATATCCTGGTCAACCTCAGCAGCCGATAGCTGAACAGTACAGAAACGAAAGTTCTGTCCCTTGGCATGAACTTTGCTGTTCCTCCTTGCAGGAAACGCCTCTCATGAACTAAGTAAGAACTAAGCGGTTTGTGTTCCCGCAATACTCCCGTCTCAGAAATGCTTTTCGGGAAAGACATGAATAATACAATTAAACAGGTAGCTGAAGCCTACAAAGCAGGCAAAAAATTGACCTCAGACGAGAGGAAAAATCAGTCTTCCTATCGCCGTTATGTGCCTTATAACCAGCAGAGAGCAGGCAAAGGCTCGTCCGCAAACTACAGCGGACCCACTGGAGACAGACGCTTCTGGCGTTCATCTTCTCGGGGTTCGAATGTTCCCCAACACAGCCGTGGGCGATCCACCCGGCAGCAGAGATCTAACAATGTAAAATTGATTTCTTGAGCTGTCCAATTCAAACCTCAACACCTCAAAAGAAATCATTCTGTGATCAAGAATCACTTGTGATCAATACTGAGATTAGTGAACTGCTGCACAATGGTGCAATCAGAGAAGTTCCTCTGGCTGAATGCCAGTTTCTGTCGAACATTTTTCTGATAGCGAAAAAGACAGGTGGATTGAGACCAGTTATCAATTTGAAAGATCTTAACAAATTTGTGTCGTACGAGCACTTCAAAATGGAAAATATCAAGCTTGTGAAAAACCTAATTCAAGTTAATGACTTTCTCACGTCAATTGACCTGAAAAATGCCTATTTTTCTATTCCAAAGTGTGAGCAGGATCAACCTTATCTTTGCTTCTCTTGGGCAGAAAAATGTTTCTGCTTTACTTGCCTACCATTTTATCATCAGCCCCTAGAATTTTTACTAAGGTTATGAATTCTGTAGTAGCATCAGCGAGAAGTCGAGGTATTCGCTTGGTCATTTATTTAGATGACATCCTCATCATGTCTTCTTCAAAAGAAGAAAACACCACAAACACTAATTTCGGGATAAGTTCCCCCAACATTATTCTTAATTAATGAAATAGAAATGCACGATTTCAACAATATCCCAAATGCAAATGACAGAGGACACTCTGAAAGTCTACCCTGCCTTGCAGGATCACTCAACCAGTACATTGGAGCAATGCTATTTACTGCAACTTTTTTTTATTGGCACTTTTTCATTCAAATGAGCTTCGTGTTGGTATGCGTGATTGGATTTCTATCATTTTCTCACAAGATGGGCAGAAGAGTGTCCTCTGTCATTTGCATTTGGGATATTGTTGAAATCGTGCATTTCTATTTCATTAATTAAGAATAATGTTGGGGGGAACTTAGGACTTGTGATACATATGGAATTACTTAAAACTAACTGTCATAAGAGAGGTATCTCTAATAATAAATTAACTCTGCCAGCCTTTGAGGGAAACCATAAGTTATGCGTTTTTTTAACTTTGAAAGATTACCTTGCAGAACAGAAAAGATAAGAAATTCGGTCACTTAACTATTTATTTCCACTAGAAAACCACATCAAGGTGTGACAACTGGTACATTGGTAAGATGGATGAAAAGTATACTCCGTGCAACAGGGATAGACACAAATTTCTACACTGCTCATAGTTTCAGAAGTGCATCAACTTCAACTGCTTTAGCTCAGGGTGTATCACTTCAAGATATACTTCATACTGCGGACTAATGTCAGTAACTTTGCAAGGTTCTACAACAAACAGAAGATTCGACCTTTGCAGCTTCAGTTCTTAGTGCAAACTAAACGAAAGAGTCGTTTAAAAATGTTTTTCTTTTGTCATGCACGAGTATTGGGACAGTTATTTTGTAATCTGTCTGCTTGTATTTTGTCTAAGTATCAAAATTATAAAATAATACTAAGTTACATTATCAGAGATAATGGTTATTTTGACAGTTCTTTGCAATCTGTCTGCTTGTGTTTTGTCTAAGTTTCAAAGATTAATATAAATTAAGTTACATTATCAGAGATAATGGTTCTTTTATGCGAAAAGTAATACTGACAAATAAAGAATCGCTTGGAATCATGACATTTTGTTTTGGTCTTGAACTCACCTTTTTTATTGGTTGAGCTATGTACATGCATACCCTCTGAAGACTTGTACGAAGTGTTATGTAGTAGAATTCAAAAATTATGTGAATATGAAATATGAAATATAATTTGAATTCTATGAATAATAATGAAGTACAAGTCGAAGAGGGTTCCCACCCAACATAGTGCGCTAGCTTAATCAGACTTTATGTTGTTTACACCCACCCTATAAAAAAAGGGGTTCGTTCTTTTTAATCTGGACTTTGAAAAGATGCTGGCTCCTTTCAGCCGCGGTTGAAATACATTGTACCCATGCTACACTACCTCATTTGAATTACTATAGATTCTTTGAATGTATTGTGTGATCCGCATGCCTGGCACCTGAAAGGAATGCATACCCTCTTCGACTTGTACTTTATTATTATTCATAGAATTCGAATTATATTTCATATTTCATATTCACATAATTTTTGAATTATGTCCTGTATGTAGTTCGTCCGTCGTGCACGCCTTGAGGGCGCGCTTCGCCCTTTTGTAATCACCCGCGCAGTCGGCCTCGCATATAGCTGCCCGGCTGGCCGCCGGAAGATTTATACGGAAACCCGTTCGTGCCAGGTTTTAAAAAAGTGAAAAAAAAAAAATATTGCGAAATAACGCAATAGGTTTGCGAAATAACGCAATTGCGAAATATTGTGTAAACAAACCTTCACCTCGGGTGTTCAGTTTGGCCTTAATTTGTCCATTTGGTTTTATAATTATTTTTTAAAGTTCCTGTCCTTCATTGTGTTTTTGTCCATTGTGCTCTTGTCATGGGGAGGTGCTGAAAACAAGGATGTTGTCAATTTTTGTTGTCAACTTCTGTGGATTTTTTTCCGGGGGGGCCTAAAGTTTAAGGGATGATCTGTCCACATCATCTTGGCCTGTCCCGTCGTAAACGACGATGAGTTGGACGTCTTTCACAATCGTCAATGTAGGTCTGTGAGGAGACTGAATGCCCTGAGTGGATAGCAGAGTGCCAGGAGGAGTGACCTAGTGCAACAGTCTCCCAGGTATCATGCAGAATGTCAAAGGCAGACAAGTCTCGCTTAAGGACGTCCTTGAATCGCAACCTAGGACGACCACGAGGACGTGGGGCATCAGCCAGTTCACCGTAGAAGATGTCCTTCGGGAGGCGACCATCATCCATTCTGCGAACATGATCTTTGACCAGTCCATCGAAGGTGACGTACTCTCAGCATGGTGAACATATCAGTTGCTACAGTGAGATCAAGGATGGAGTTCGGGAACGCGGTCTTTCCAGGTGATGCCATGGGCGTCAATCCTGGGAGGACAGGGGGACATGTCCCCCCCCCCCACACTTTTTGAAGGGTGGGGGACACAATATCAAATGTCCCCCCAGATTTATTAACTCGTGTCTCATTTACAGGGCCCTATTATGTACTTCAATGTATCTTTTGCTTAAAAAATATTGGTTAAAGTGGTCAGAAATTGCCTCAGATAGAACTACAGAACATTAATCCAAATTGTTTCGGGGCCCTTAAGCGGGCCCCGAACCCCACGCCTGTAGCTTAGAATTCTGGTAGCCAATTCAATGACTCCAACCCCGAAAACGATGTTCAAATAATTATCTTTTGATTCGAAAATATTAGTTAAAGCATGGAGAAAAGTGGTAAGAAATTGCTTCAGATCACACCACAGAGCATCTAGAATCCATTTTTTCCCCGGGGCCCTTAAGCGGGCCCCGAACCCCCACGCCGTAAGGGCTTCGCGCTTCGCATCAGTTCTGATCTAGGTATGACCCCCCCTCCCCCCACTTTTGAGAAGCGATTGACGCCCCTGGGTGATGCCAAGTGTGGAACGAAGGCAACGGAAGTGAAATGGATTTAAGCGTCGCTCCTGGCGGCTGTACGTGGCCCAAGTCTCGCTGCAGTAAAGTAGGACACCCAGTACGCAAGCTGTGTACACACGGATTTTAAGATTGATGGAGAGGTCCCGGTTGTCCCACATGCGGGAACGAAGCTGACCAAAGGTGGTTGAAACCATCCCAATGCGAGTGTCGATCTCCGAATCCAGAGAGTTGTTGTTAGTGATCGTGGTAACCTGCAAAACTTGTTTACCACACTTAGTGCTGAACCATTGATGTAGAAGTTGGGTGGAGCTGGTGTCCCCTGAGAGAGAACTACTGTTTTGTTGAGGCTAATCTCCAACGTTTAGCCGTCTTCACACGTTACCCGGCAGCCGTGGGTTGTATCACTTGGTATTTGTTTTTTTCAAGGTTTTTTTTTCCCCAAGACGGATTATGCAATATTTGTCGAGCAAGTTGTGCAACAAGCTAAGCTTTTGTTTGTGGACCGGACCGAGATACCGTTATCTAGTCTGAGTATCACCCGTTATCCACGGAGAAGTCTCCTGTATAACGTCTGATAAGGCCGAAAAAAATAGTTCTGCTTCCGATTAGGCCAAAAAAAAAAACCAATACTCGGTCTCTGGTCAGCGCGTGCGTCGATTTTAATCATGCGTGTCAACCTTTTTTTCCTTCAAATTAACACGGAAGCTACAACAGCGCCCTCTATTGCCGCACCTCCTCAAATGTTTGTACCAGGGAGCACCAAGGAATGGGGAAATTGCACCAAGGCAAATGATAAAGGGCACCAAGGCACAATATGGAGGACACCAATGTATTATGAGGACACAAAAAAGCAAAATAGTATACAAATAACGAATGTTTGTGAGTGCGATGGTAAGAATAATTTCATGAGGTGACAGATTGAATGTTCTATTCCACGAGGCGAAGCCGAGTGGAATAGAACATTCAATCTGTCACCGAATGAAATTATTCTTTCCATCGCACGAACGTAAAACATTCGTTATTTGTTTTATATAACACCTGAATAAATTCTCGTCATTTGATTGGTAAATTATAAACTACAATTTATTTTGATTTTAAAGATGTTGAACTACCCCTTCACGAAAATGTTTGAACCCAACGCTGTAGCGCTGGCTCTATGGAACAATACGCGCTACGCTGAACGCGCACACCAGCATGCATTTTGCACGCAAATACCGCGTCATGGAACAAGCGCAAAGTGAAACGGTATAACGCATGGGTATAACGTATGGTCGCACCGTGCATTATACCGAATAATAATATGTCACGTGATCTACAATTCACCAATCAGATGACGGGGATTTATTCAGGTGTTGTATAATACCCAATAGTACAATTCAAGCTTTAAAAAAAAAGCCACCAAAAAAACACAAAAAAAACACGCGTCGCCGCATCAATTCCGGAACTTCGGTCTGACCAGACACCGATTTTTTTTTAATTTGGGGGGGGGGGGGGGGGCCTTACATGCCTTTCAAAAATAGGGTCCGTCGGTCTGTATTTTATTTTTGCCAACTGTTTTTATGCAGATTGAACGGGGTATTCAATTATATGCGAAGTTTTAGCCTGAACTATTTCCGTTGCACTACGAAAGCTATACACAAAATGGCCACAAAAAGTGAATAAAACCTACCTTATTATTGTCACTATATTTACGTTCGATAATTCTTAAAAAATAATGGAAAATTCAGGCCTTTCTCATCATATGCTCAACGCTAGTCAAGACGGGAAGCTGGCGAAAACTCCGAAGTGTGTGATGCACTATGCATGTGTGGCCCGCGGCCGACAGACCTAGCTCGTTTTACGGTCGAAAATTTCGGGAAACATGCTGTATGTGTCACTCCAAATACGAGTACATGTAGTGCGATCTCAAATGAACTCTTGAACACGGAAAATACATACACATTCTGTGAATTAACTTGCAAAAATATTCTTTCTCCATCGGTGTTTTCTTGGCATTTTTGTAAACGATGTCGAATCAGACCAGTCGACATCGACAGTGTCGTGCCTAATGCATAGCCATGCTAGCGCATAGCCATGACAGACTGGTTACCGCACTTTCATCATGTCTTCTAAATTGGCCCCTGCGCGGCGCGGCGGGAACCAGTCGTCACTGCATCGAGCAAGGTTTACACACGTGATTATAGTCACTGTGACATCGAATTGCGAGGTATGATGATAGATCGCGAAGCGAATTTGGTTTCTTTTGAAAAAAATAGCGAGTGTAAGTAAGAAAAGAAATAAATACAAGCATTTTTTTGACGCAAATGAGTTGTTGAGAGGTATTTTGTGAAGACAGAAAAGACAACAAGCTTTTATTTTTATTTATTCAATCATTATAATTTTTTTTTTTTTTTGGAATTGCCGATAGAATTTTTAGGGTCGCAGCCTAAAAATAGGGTCGGTCGGGTAACCGGAAGCAGAAGTATTATTTTTTTGGGCCCAAGTCTAAACATGCAGATATCTGCACACCGGCCAATCGAAGTCGACTTTCCTAAATTTGTGACGTCATTTCATTCCCAAATCAGGACTAAAATTGTGATTGGTCAATTCGAATGCAGTGTTTTGGCAACCATAGCCTTTCACTCTGTGACAACTGAGTTGACACAACAAAAATCACAATTAAAAAATGGCGCAATTCTCTAAATAAACCCTTTCATAAAATTGGTCACTGCTCAGTCAATCGTGAATGTAATGGCATGACCAGGGTGTCATTTTAAAGAGGAGATTCAACCCTAACAGAAGATATCTCCCTTTAATTCCCATGTCCCCTACGTCTGTTCCAATTAGCAAAAAATATCTCGGTTTTTAGGTTTTTTTTATCCACCCTGTACAGTGGTCAGAGTCTCAAGAAAGATAACTACGACTCAAAATATAAACAGCGATTAGATATTAACTTGAACTACTTCATTTATTCCAGTACTAAAGACTACTCCAATCTGTACAAAAGAAATGTGTTTTCCCATGTGTTTCTGATATTTGACCTACAAAATGATTAGCCACTATCAACCGGGCCCCAAGACTCCACGAACGGAGGAGTAAGTACAATTCTCAAGTGAGTTTTGAGGTCTAAATATGAAACAACTTGTCAGCATATTAGAACAAGCAACCAGACCTTTAAAGGAGACCACACCTTAACAAGAGATGCAATGTTGTGGCTGTGAATCTTTACCTTGATATCAACATTAATGAAAATATTTTCTTTCCGAAGATTGCCTTCAAAGGGGATGTACATCATTGGCTTTTGCTGTAATTTTCAGAAATGAACTATTTGAGGGGTTAGTACGTATAGTAAATCAAATTTTGTTACACTGACATGTTTGAAGTTTTGTGTTCGAAAATGCTGGAAAAACCAAGAAAAACAAAAATGTTCAATTTGTCTGGTTCCCTGACTCCATTGAATATGAAATGGATCAATTTATAGATGCTGGAAAATTGTAAGATAAGGAAACCAGGCTAGCTGGCCTGCACCCGTTTATGAACATGTAACCAATAGCAATCAAAATTTGGACTGAAAAAATGGTAAATTTGGAGCAGAAGTTGACCAACGGTGAACGGCCGACCACCGTTGGAAATTTATACAAAAATACCATTTTTCTTGGAAATGACTTTACATCAGGTGCCATAATTTAACAGGATGTTTTAGACTGTCATTTACCAACATCCTAGTAAGGTATTTTGTAAAAATTTGATAGTTTTGTTTTTCGATGTTTGCAAATGTTGTATATTCCCTTTAAGATGTGGCAAAACCGGCAAATTGTTTTGACCAGTTCACGTTGGAAGATGTGTATACAGGCAAAGGTTTTGTGGTGTTCGGAACAGATGACACATAAGCACACAACGCGCAAGGCTGGAAATATTTGTTAGCGATCTGCCCGCAGCAAGCGAGGCCGGAAATATCAGGGTGTGCTTTTTCTGTGCTACCCGCAGG
Source organism: Patiria pectinifera (assembly GCA_029964075.1). Classification (NCBI taxonomy): domain Eukaryota; kingdom Metazoa; phylum Echinodermata; class Asteroidea; order Valvatida; family Asterinidae; genus Patiria; species Patiria pectinifera. Next base: position 8,882,193 of record CM057142.1, on the reverse strand, counting down.
TGACGGCCTGAACCCGTCAGGCATCGAGGGAAGGAGGACATCTGTCATTCTGGGGATGGAAACTACTGGTGTTCATTCACTTGTGTCGCTGATGCAGGCCACCATTCCTGTACTCTCCAGGCCGTTGAAAAAGAAGAAATTGTTGTGAGGGATGTCACGGCAGGATGCAGCCTGTGGATGCAAGAATCAAGAAAAACAAAGCAGAAAAAACTGTTAGTAGCAGGTTTGCAGTTTTTTCTTCTACAAAGCTCTTCAATGGACCCTTCTGAATTTGACTGTCAGCTCCGCCCATCTTAGTCTATGGATTAGACCTTTGCACAGTCTATGATATGCAAGCAGATTCGGTGATTAATTATGCAAAACAAGACTGCGTCTTGACCTTCAGATTCTGACCATTCAGCGCCTTGTATCGGGCCAAATTGACCAATCAACAGCTTAGTCCACCTTTCTGATCGAAATGACGTCACAATTTATAAAGTCGACTCCGATCGGCTGGCGCGCGGGATCGCATAAAATTTACATTGCGCCGATATATCAGATGTTGGTTACGGAGAGGGCTCCGATGGTTGGAAAACGGGTGATACTCGGACTAGGCCCACCTTTGGTGTGCGCACATTTCTCACAGTGTTTGTGACTGAGTTGACGAATGTCATCTGACCAGAAGTCACTAATAAATCGGTCAATGTACACTTCCAATATGCTTTTGTATTGTTTTCGTGTTTTATTAGATTAACCCTCCAACTGTTATCTCCAAAATTTTGTGTGAAATGTGTAACAGTGTTAAATACTATAAGAGGCTAACTTTCCTTGTTTTATTCAGCAAATCTTGCAAAAATGCAGTTAAGTCTCAGAAAACTGAGACTAAATCAATGTGTTTCTGTCTTTCTTAGTTTTTATTTATTTGAGAGTTGTTTCATTTTTTACAATTTTGATTTCAGATGCAGTAGAAAGAGCATACTCTGCTCTTCATTTGGATGTATCACTGATTTTGACAAATTAATACATGAAGGCAAATGTCCGAGTGAAAATGTTGACTGTTCCTATACTGGAATTCGCAAAAGAAAATAATAGAAGGCATTTTTTGCGGTGGTGCAACGCCAACGCGCATGCCGCACACTTTCCTAAAGACAAGGAGCGCATGCATTTTGGTAACAATATTTGTGAAAGGAGCCCAGAGTGCATGCGTATTACCTGAGCACGACTCCCATGAGTCTGCATAGTGCCACCGCAGAAAATGGCTGTTGCTGATTTTGTCTGTAGACCTTATTCAAGAGGAAGCCATTTTGACCATGTTCCCTGAATGTATTTTATATATTGTAAACTGTTGACTGGGATGGTGCCAGCCTATTTATGCATTCCAAGCCTCACTTTAATTTTTTTTTAGTGTGGCTTAAAACATTACAGGGTTTGTATAATCACAAATCTTAAATTATTCAACAGAGCAGACTGGTATTAAATTGTAATTAACTTTATTCCATTGCTTTCATTTTTATTCGCGAGCTCCAAAAAAGTGGCAATTTTACCTCACTTTCAATTTAATATGGCCGACTGGTGAATAAAGTCTAGTGACATACATTGTGCAAGATTTGTACAGCCGTCTGTTAACACCAAAACGTAGCTTGGTGACTCCTTTCATTGGGTTGGATCACATTAATAATCAAATACGACAGCAGCAGACCTAGACTGCTAGCTCAAAAAGTACAATTTTATCCAAGGAATATGAAAATGATCTACCTTAATTACTTCTTGGCCGAGTACACCTCCAACGACAGCACATACTGGACTAAGCTCAGCAGCACAGTGACTGCAAGACATTGAAAAGATAGGTACATAGAATGCACACATGAACCATTTCTAGCAGATTGTCTGACACAACTTGTGTGTAGTTTGAACTCGTCCATTCCTTTCTACAGCCTGTCTAAAAAAAAATGGTACAATCGAAAACGATTTTTTTTCAATATTAAATCTCAACATAAGTAAGTCGTTTTGAGCATCACATTAAAGAAAAAAGACCAGGCTTTCCAATACTTTTTGTTTCATCTCATTTGCTTTTTTCAATCCAGAGATAACTCCAGTTTACTGCGAAACACAAAAATCGAGTTTGTTTCTTTTGCCAAGTTGCAATCTTTTGTGAGCTTCAAGACAGCATGGCACAGTGCTCGAAACAACTCTGCCCATGCATAAAAGTGGCACAAAATCGATTTTGGTGTATCGCACTAAATTGATTATATCTCTGAATTGACAAAAGCAAATAAGATCAAACAAACACTATTGGAAAGCCCAGTCTTTGTTCTTTAATATTATGCCAAGTAAGAATGACTTATTTTGAAATTTCATATTTAACCAATTTTTTTTTCTGATTGTACCATTTTTTTTTTAGACAGGCTGTAGAAGCAACCTGTAATCCATTACTCAAATAAACATCTATATGAGCCTGCATTACAGAACAGTCTTCAAGACCACGTTATTGGAAGGAGCTGAACTGTCAGTATATATTATTATAACACCTCACCCACAGATTCTGTATCTTGATTGGCCGAGAGTGAGTCACATGGCATTCACTATTTTTGCTGCCTTGCTGTGCATGGCCAAAAGTACTATACCCGTAGCAACCAGAGTACTATGCATAAGAACCGGTATTATATGCAAATGCATACGGGTGTGCGCGTTTTGTTCCCAAGCGCTAGTGCTACTGAAGTGGGTTCAAACATTTCATAAGGGGTAGTTTGGAAAAGTACTCAAATTGAAATACACTTTTATTGTATTTAGATTAAATTAATCAGTCATCGCTTCAAATCAAGCAATATCTGTGGGGGAGGTGCTATAAAACAAATATTGACTGCTTTGTCTCGTTGTGTAGTAAAACCAGCCTCCCTCGGTGATCCATGGAGCATTCTATTTTTCCTCGGCTTCACCTCTATGGATCACCTCCATGGATCACCTCGGGAGGCTGGTTTTACTACACCACTCGAAGCAGTCAATATTTGTATACTGTGTAGTTGTGTTACAGTATAATTGTGGTCGTTTTGCGGAGAACACAAAAAAAATATGTTGTGGTCGGGGAGTGTGTGGCCTAGTGGTTTGAATCCAGCTGCTGGTCATATGTTGCGTCCTTGGGCAAGGCACTTGACAGACTTTACTACTTTTGTGGTCGACTCTAATGAAATCAGTCACAATCATGAGTCAAGTCACATGTAAGGTCTCAAGTAAGAGGGGGTAGGCAACGGCAAAACAATGCCTTTGTTGCAATTTATTGGATCAGCAGATTACCGCTTGGCGTGAGACTGGAAGACTTGTGATTGACTTGGGAGGACTGGACTACACATCCCCAAAAGTGGCGGGTGCAATTTAGTTCATTGCTTTGCCTTGATGAGATACTGAGCCAGACGTTTGCTCGATAGAAAGCAATGGACTTCATGCTCAGTACTTGGTTCCAAAGAGGGAGTTAGGAGGGACTCAAATGCATTGCCAACATTGGTCTTGGTTCCATGACGTCCTTAGCGGTGCAATGTTTTAGTGCACATGGGTTATTGAATTGTGCAGCGATTCACCTATTAAAAAAGGCACCCTTAGGCCAAAAAAAAAAGTCTCCGGTTTCTGGTATGGAGCTTGCCCAAAAAGTGGTGCGGCGACGCGGCTTTTTTTTTTTTTTTTACCTGATTTTTTTGCTTCAAATATCGGCTGATGACTGCAAATGGTGCCCGACTAAACTTAGTGCAAATATATGGGAGTCCAGAGAGGCCACATAAAGCTTATTCTCGACCATAACCCAATCTAAAAACACGTTAAAATTGTGCAGCAGCAGGATTCCAGTCAAACCAGTGAGTTTGGCGGTTTTGAGACATCATCTTTCATTGGAAAAAAAACTTTTTCATTTTGCCGACGCGCATGGCTACGGCGACGCGCACGTATACCAGAAACCGGAGACTTTTTTTTTTGGCCTTGACGCACATGATACATCACTATAACAGTCTGCAAAGGATGTCTTGGGAATTTTGTAATTCTGCTCGGGAAATTCCGAGCATGACCTAAGCATGTCTGGTGATGTAAGCATGTCTGGTGACGTACGCATGTCTGTTTTTTGTATGAATTGAAGCTTGTCTATAATGGAGATCAATGCTTGCAAGTGAGCCGAGCGTTGTTAAAAAAAAGTGTTGACAGTGTAGACGAAGCAGTCAATTTGGCAGCAAAGAAACTGGGCCTTGGAAGGCCAAAAATCAGTGTTCTTCGTCAATTTGGACTTGGCCATGATTCAACCAAACTGTACGGTCTATCGGGTTAGTGCCTAGTGCCATCAACTGCAGGTGTACGATACGTCTCCTGACTAATGGTTCTATTCGGAACAGCTTTTTGCTTTCCATCAATTTTGCATATTAAGTCACGCCACGTTGCAATGCGAAATTCCCAAGATGTTCTTTGCATGCGGTTTGTCAACCCAGTCCGGTTTGTCATGGGAACATGAATGCTGCTGCGCAGTACAAAGGCTGCATCGTCCATCGTGAACTACCCCGCTATAAAGAATGTCTTGCACCAAACTACGCCGACAAATGTCTGGTGTTCCATTAACCCTAACCTTCCTCAATCCTCCAAAATCCTCATTGTGGTTTTGGAGGATTTTGGAGGATTGAGGCTGAATGGTATTTTTTTAAATAAGGATTTTGGAGGATTGAGGCTGAATGGTATTTTTTCTGAAAAGGATTTTGGAGGATTGAGGCTGAATGGTATTTTGAGGCAGGACTGTCTGACGATTTTGGAGGATTGAGGGGCTGGGTACCCTTCATTTGAACATTTTTGGATCAGGAGGATTTTGAAGGATTGAGGATGAATGCATTTTGAGGCAGGACTGTCTGAAAATTTTCTGAAAATTTTGAAAAATTAAAACATTTTGGAGGATTTTGGAGGATTGAGGATGGTTCCCAGCAAAAAGGGCTAGGGGGTTAGGGTTAAAGACAAATACATGTTCATGCACATTCAGAACAAAAGTGTGTGTGCTATGCACTGTACACAATGTGGTTCCCCCAAGCAGCTTCACAAGTGGCCACTAAGTCTATCTACTGTACATGCGTGGAATCAATACATGTGTCATGTCTTTCTCACCTAGCAAAGTCATCGCTGACAAAATCCGCTTTGAGTCCAGCCTCATCCAGCACCTCGTCTCTCAGTCTCAGCAATTCTGTTTTGTCATTCTCCAGTTTGTCGGGACTAGGATTCCTTCCAAACTCCTGCTGAAATTTCCACAGCGCTAATGAAAATACAAAAGATACGTTTGGGTGGAATATACAAATGTGACATCAAACATGGAACACGGCATGGAGTCTTTGTCCCACCTTGCACCGAGCGACACAATTTTTTGAGGTTTTCCAAGTCTGGTGCTTGACTGAGCACATTTACTTGTAAACAATGTAAACTTTTTCCAACTCTACGGATTTAAATTCCTCAACAAGATGGAATTAAATGCCATGGAATATCTGAGACATTTTATAAAGTTAGTGTAAGTCCCCATTCTTGCATCCTACTTAGCATATTACATGTATATACCAAAATGAAGCTTATTCTAAGTATGATTTTTAGAAAAAACCAGTAATCTTGAAACAAATTCAGCTGATTTCTTTACTTCTGTTTGTTGATGAAGACATTAATGCTATGATTGTGTTTTCAGTACTTGTTCAAAGTCACATTGAAGAGTATATGACGTCTGGCCAGTCGATATACAGCGAACCAATATATTAGCTTGCCTACACAGAGTTAATACACTTAAGGCTAACCCTAACCTTCCCGAATCCTCCAAAATCCTCTTTGCAAAAAGGAGGATTTTGCAGGATTGAGGTTATATGGCAAAATTGTGTGGCTGATTTTTGAGGATGCACTGTATCAAGGTCTTAGGCCAGACATTGTGTTGCTGTGGCCGTATCATAAGTCCGACGCCCCATACATTTAAGTCCGAAATTTCAGACTTATGAGGCGTTGGACTTATGAGGCGTAAAATTTATTTATTCCGCCTCATAGGTCCGACGCCTCATAAGTCCGACATCAGAAAAACGAAGCGTTCAAGGCGTCGGACCTATGAGGCGTTGGAGCTATGAGGCGTCGGACCTATAAGGTGTCGGACATATGAGACGTCGGACCTATGAGGCGTCGGACTTATGAACAGACCCTGTGTTGTTTATGTTCAGCCGTGCATAAATTCAGGCCTTATTCTTGAAAACCTCCGCCCTGCTCCAGGAAGTCGCTGGCTCTGCCTCAACAGATTGACAGTGATTGCCGGAGGATTTTGCAGGATTGAGGCAGTAGTCACACCTCCAAGGACCACATTCATGAAATAACGGAGGATTTTGCAGGATTGAGGCAGTGGTCACACCTCCAAGGACCACATTCATGAAATAACGGAGGATTTTGCAGGATTGAGGCAGTGGTCACACCTCCAAGGACCACATTCATGAAATAATGGAGGATTTTGCAGGATTCAGGTTACATCCCAGCAAAAATGCCAAGGGAGTTACGGTTTTAATGTAATTTTTGAGTCATCAAGAATTGTTTTCGAACTAAAATCAACACATGCACCTCATGTTCAATGTTACACTTTTTGTACTCACCCCGCACAAAAAAGTAAACTTTCGGCATGTACTTCAACTGTTTTGGGCTCAATTGTGTCCAGTCTTTCTGAAGGGCGTTGTTGAGTCGGCAGAAGTTGAGAGTTCGCTTGACATAGCTAGTCTCCTTGTGAAATGCCTGCTTCTTGGGCTGCGGTTGATCGTCTTTGTCACTAACTGGATCCTTCTTGAAGTGGATCTTTTCCCTAGTGTTGAAACAAGATCAATATTAAAGTGGGAGCAATCTGTTAGGATTGTACTGGTGGCTTGAATACAAGAAATAAGCGAATGCTGCCACAACATCTACAATATATGAATATCAATTAACAGATTAACCCAACTCCATACTGTCTTTTACTAATGCGCCTATCAGATGTCCCCCCCCCCCCCTCGGGCGCAGCCCCAGGTCCGATGTCGGGATTTGGTCATGTTTTTCATGCTCAGGGTGGGGATTTTGGTCACTCAAATTACATTGTTACCATTGGCATGCTACATGGAAATGCTTTTACAAGTGCGCCCCACATATGTATGTCGGGGCATGGTCGGGGATTGTCACTTAAATTTTGCCCGAGGGGTGGGGATTTTGTCAAGTGCTTCAAAAGTGACAATCCCCACGTCTTGGGTGGGGCAGCCCGGGGTGGGGGAAACAATTGATTGGCGCATAAGTGCTGGACCAAGTCCGCCAAAATCCATCAATCACACTGCTTCCAATGAACTGCATCAATATTTAGTCAAACCAGGCCTGCAGGACCAAGTCCCCCAAAACCCACCAAAATGAGGGGATGGATTTTGATGGAGTTGGGGAGGTTAGGGTTAGTGTGGTTTTTAATGGGATGTTGGGTAAAGGAGTCAATCTCTTAAGAAGTTCCTAGTTATGTATACAAGTGGAAAATGGAAAGAGAAAAAAGTTGATTTTAAAAGTCCTTGCAGAAATTCATGGAACTTTTTTATTTTACTTTTTAACTTTCAAGGGGAATCATGCTTTGTATAAAGTAATATTGCATGGACCGTGCATTCCTACATCTTTCAAACTGAATGTCATCAATTGAGAAGTCACGCATGAATTTCTGAAATCCGTCACATGCAGTGGTCTATTACATGTAAACCAGGATTTCATTCAAGGTAGTGGAAATGAAAAGATGCTGGTTTTTAGCTTTTGAGTGTTACAATGTACATTTCTATACGGAAGGAGAAGTTGACATGATTTTTTGGAGTAATTGCAGAATACCCCGCCACTCGGAAATACACCCCTAAAATCTCTGGCTACGCGGTTGGAATCACTGGAAAAGAAACAATTCAACTTCCATGCCAGCTATGCGGATACTGAGTGGGGGGTCCATTATTTGAGAACGAAGCAACATAAAATGAATGGGAGTTGCTGAAAAAATTCTAAGTCCAAACCAACCACCCTGTTGGCGGCTACACGGATACGGAGTGAGAGTGCAGTGGGGCATGATGCATAGTACATACAAGTAGCGCTGAGAAGGTTTATTGAGGTCAATCAACCGTGACCTCGTAGCTGGCTACGAGGTGGATAGATTGAGTGGCGGGGTATTCTGCAATTGTGCCGATTTTTTTTATTTTTTGAGAGCGATGCACTAATTTTTCAGCGTGAGTTTTTGCCTGGTGAGACCAGCGGTCTCATGATGTACATTTCTTATGCAAGGGAATTTCATAATGCACCATTCACGTTTCATGATGTACTTATAACACAGCTTTACTTACTCGACAAAATCATGCTCGTTCAAATCAGCAAACATGTAGCCATAGAACCCGTACGTATCCCCTGCAAAGAACTTCACTCCGATGTCATGGCAGATCCTGTTCACCCTGTCCAGTGTCTTAAACGAGCAGCACGTCAGACAGACGATGTCAAACTGTCGGAAGTATTCCTCAGATTTACTGGTAATGTTAGACTCGTCCGCTGTCACACGCACGTTGGGATTCAACTCTTGGGTGTTTGCGACTGATGCAAGTGCTCGCTAAAATCAGAAAAGACAGAAAAAAATACATTTGTAAGACAATTCTGGATTGGGTTTCATTCCTTAGATTACTCATAAGATGGAATTTGCATCCGGGTGCTGTGAATTCATTACTGGGTTTTGCTCTTCGCCAACGTATTTTTAGCTGGGGACAGCAGCTCAGCACGTCGTCCTGTCCCTCTGTTAGTAGTTAGTAACAAAAACGTTCTGCGCAGACGTAGCCCCATAAATGTGGCCTATTTACTGGACTGCCTCCGTAAACATAGGCCACACATCCACATGTACAAAAATCGTGTCGACTTTGCCAAATTTTGATTTTCACATTTAGGCTTAGTTTGTAGGTTTTTTTTGCTTTAGAAGCATTCTCACCCTCTATATAGGCTAATCAGAAAGTGATGCCTTTTTCAGATGTCCATTTTTCGTGAAATTTCCAGATACATTTGCACACATTTGCGTATCAAAATTTCAACATGAAATTTCACAAAAATTAGACATCTGAAAAAGGCAGCACTTCACAGGTCACGCAAAATCCAACCAATCAGAGCGTGAATTCATCAGAGTATCCCAGCGTCCTGTTTGCAGAGCGAATGTCACTGTCTCCTTGTCATCAACTTTATACTGAAAAATATTGAAAAGAAAAGACTTGTAAGGCAGCAACTGTTATCTCACATTTTTCCCGACATCTTCTCTGGAGACGAGGAATTGTGAGCAAGCATCCAGTTCACTGACGCAAAAGTGGTCCAGTAGTGTGATGGACTTCACCCCAGCAAGCACCACGTTCTTGCACACCTCTGCCCCAAGTCCACCCAGGCCTGCGAGGAGGAAACGTGTCCCACGCAATCTAGTGAACATGAACAAAGGACAACAAAAAAATTGAAAATTGAAAATCCACTTATTAATACATTTAGTTACATGTATAGTGTTGGCCGCTACAAACCAGAGAATAAATGGCACTGTTGTGCCCATTCTTGAAAATCACGCATTCTCGAGAATGGGCATGCACATTCTTGAGAATGTGCAACTGGATCCTTGCTCAATCTTGGCAAAAAATAACTCTTCCAGATTGAGCGCACATTCTTGAGAATGCGTGACAAGATAACAGTCTTGTCGATGGTCTAGCTACGCAAGGCGCTGAAAAATAGAGGGGAAATGATAAGTAAAGGCGTATTGATATGGGGGGGAAAAATAAGAGACATAATAATACTAGTTCTGATTTTGGATAATGAATGTGAAGAATGAGAATGAATACTGCGACATCCCATAGTGCTAATGCTATTTCCCATTTAAATTGCCATCAATTTATTGTTCATTCTATCTAGTCAAGCAATTTTGGCAGCTTCTGGACATGGGACTTGTAACTTGTCTAGTCTAAACAAAGCACTTCCCAGACTAGTTCCCAGTCCTCCGTTATTACAAAACTTCCCATAGTGGGCAGAAAAAAGCAATAATAACAGGTTTAATTTGATTCAAATTATCGTAGTTATACGAGTACAGAAGCATAGAACATTTTCTTTCCTCTTTATATGAATTGTTTCCTACAATTCATTTAACATAATTATGTCGTGCAATGTTTGTTAAGATTGGGTAAAATTCATAAACTTAAGAATGCGCGCCCATTCTCGAGAATGCGTGATTTTCAAGAATGGGCACAACAGCACTACTGCCATGAGTGCCACTAGTTATGTAACCTTTTGCCCTAAATACATAAATTAATGGATAATGCAATGAAATTATCTGACACTTGAATAAGGAAAACTTTACAAAATACTAGTCCGAGTATAAACTAGGACTGTACCAATCGCCTTTTTTAACATTTGGACACGGTCAGGCAAATATCCCCCGACCATGTCCAAATGTTTAAAAAAGGCAATTCGTAGAGTTCTAGTTACTTGGACTAACAAAATACATGTAGTTTAAAAGTCTGAAATAATTCAGGAATATAGTTCTCCATCTCCATTGGTCATGTTGGTTAAGTCAGCAAATATCCTGCCAGATACATCAACGCTAACTTGCGCACTGCTTTTTTTTTAGTCATGTTAGTAATATCATGCAAATGATGCAAAATAACTTACTAAAAGGCCGGGCTAAGCCAAGGGCAAGGAAGGCTGTTGTGTACAAGCGACCGAGTCCCGGTCAGCTGGTCAGTAAGTCAGTATGGTCAGTGCACTCCTGTATGCGTATGCATGAGCATGGTATTGGTATTGATAACATCAATCAATGATGAGATTGAGAGACTTTACAATCAGACAATGTGATTCATATTTTTCAATGCTACAAAGTACAAATGTACTGGCATGACTGGCAGACTGGGGCCGCTAGGCTTACCTCTTTTGTGCTTCCAAACCCCACAAGCGAATCTGTCGATCATACAAAGCTGCCTCAGCTTCCGTAATGACAGCTGATTCTTTTTCAGTAATATCGGCCATGTTTAGTTCTCATTTAACAAAGGATATCAGCAGAAAAATGCGATGCTTTGTTGACGATCGACCTGCCGCAAGTGCGTGCTCGTTCACTACTAGAGTTGAAGTTGAACTGTGAATGAAATAGTCGTCGCGCGCGTCGGAAAAGCAAGGAGGATTGACTTCAGCTATATTGAAGGTTTTCATTGGACAATTTTGTGAACTGCGATAAGTTAAGCCAATAGTACACCTCCTTAGAAAAGGTCACGGCATGTCGAATAGTTAAGTCTAGTTCCCAGTGACTCTCAGTGCAAATCAAAGGTAGGCAATATTGGACAGCCTATTTTCACCATGGTTCTACTCGACAACGATACGGTACGTAATTAAGGACGCATATTTACCTTAATTTCTCGATATTTAACTAATATAAATCATTCAGTTACCGAAGCTGAGATTTGCGCTGACTTTAATTGTATTATTCTGTTTCAGTTTTTGACAGAGCTGACGCGACTTTTCCAGAAAACGAGAATTTCTGGAGCCATCAACGTTACAATGAAACAGTGTAAGTGTAGAGCGCCGCCAACGTCATGCTATCTCAATTTATTTATTTTAGCATCCACACATAGTACATGTGCTGATAGTCTGCTACTGGGTTAGGGAGGGTTATTTGCATTTTTGTTGCACAGCATCCCCTCCCCTTTACATAAGTTGAGTTTGAGAAAACATTTTTTTTTTTTGCACCAGTTTTAGACCTGAAAAATTCCAAGTGTTTTCTCAGTAAATGCTTCAGTATTTTCCCTGCTAAATTTGACATTTTAGGACATGTTAATTGCTTTCTCAGTTTCTGATTAGTGTTCAGTGCAGAAAAAAAATGTGTGATGTCCAAACCCTAACTCCCTAGGGGGTGTGCAAAATCGTATTGAAATTGGAGGATTCAGGACTGTTGGGGTTTTAATGGAATTCTTCCCAAGAAAAGGAACACCCACCCCAACAAGACAATTTATAATGTTTGTTCCACAAACAGAAACTTTGCTGTATGGTGAATTTTGTATAGTAGGGCCTATGTAACTCTAGTCCGAAATTTTGGGACTCTCAATACTGTGTGTGAGAGTCCCAAAACTTAAGGTACTGAATGTATGCAATACAAGAAAATAGACTGGCACCTGAAACAACCAGTCCAACACTGCTTCAGTACTGCATCAATCAACTGTGCCAAAAGAAACATGGGGCATGAACCGGGAACTAGTCTTTATTTACCACACATTTTTCCATAGTCAGCCACCAGACTATGACACTGAATGAATAGGTTAGTCTTTCCAAATAGTTGGACCATGGTTGGACACATACCAGTCTAGTCTTTAGCCTCATTTTGAAATCACTTGACTCCTCTCTCATGTGCAAAATATTGAAGAAATGTCTCCTTTAAAAATTGAATTGAGTCTGCAAACTTGGTTGGTGAAATACTGAGGACCTTTTCTTTGCCCAATGGAATTTTTGGGAGAAATTTGCTGGCTAATTAGCGAGTAATTCTCTTCAGCATGGTTGATTGATGCAGTATTTTCTTGTTTTGCATGTTTGGGACTCTCATACACAGATGATACTTAAAAATAAATGATATTTCTTCAGTTTGGACATTGGAGCAAACTTTGTACTTCATTGATATCCTCTCTTTTTAATTCAGAATTTTGTGTATACTGATTTTTATCTTACAGATTATGGACAAACAAAGCCGCAACCAAGAGACACAAAAAGGACATCAGTGTCTGAACATTCAGAGCACAAATGCCTCTTCCGTGCAACGAACGGGAAGAAGAAACTCAGCACAGTGGTAGGAATACAGTCTGTTTTCTTATTATTGTCATTGAAAAATTCCAGAAACAAGGATCAAGAATGTAAGGGTACCAGATGTGGCTACGTTTAAATTGGGAAAGAATGTTGCAACCTGATGCCACTTTTTTTCTTCATATATCATCTCAATGAAGGTCAGTCATTGCAAAAATGATGATAAGACATGAATCTGGGACTGAGAAACATTTCCAACTCTTCATAGACTTTGTACACAACCGCTGAAGTGGCGTCAGGTTGCAACATTTTTTCCTTAAATTGTTTTGGGTCTGTGTACACAGTGTACACAAAATAATATACTTTGAGAGTTTCCCCCAAAATCCACCAGCATGTGGACTCATCTCACATTCACAACCTCATTTGTGCAGACATCTACTTAAACGTGTAAAGACTCAAACAAGCTTTCTGGTGTGGACTGGTCAGTTGGAATCTGAATAAGGCCAAAAAAATAAAATAGTTCCGGTTTCCCTACCTACCCTATTCTAACAGCCCCTACCCTAATTTTTTTTATGGGAAAAATGAGGAAAAAACACCCAAAACCATCAATTTCTACCTTTTACCTTTGACTACACACAGACGCCTCCATATTATCGTACACAAAAAAAATTTGGCCCAAAAAAAATTAAAAATTCCCTACCTACCTACCCTATTTTTGAATGCCATGTAATCTATCGCAGAAATTTTGTTTTTTTGGCCCAAGCAGCGGAAGCCACAGTATCTTGAATGTGTGATTTTTTATTTAGTGATGATAATTACAACATGAGGTTTTGTGCAAGCTTGTACATCTTGTTTCCGGCAAGCTCTCAGACAAGACCGAGTATTTACAAAATGTTGGGTGAAGGGCTAAATATAATAATAAACTTTACATCTCCAGAACCATACGTACGTATTCCCGATGGTGAAGGTTCATTATAACCATTTTTAATCCACTTTGTCATGTTTTTAACACACTTATGTTTTCCCCCTCTCTACAGATTAGCTCAAAAGATGTCACAAAATTCCAAATGGTGAGTTGATAAGTCTAGTTGCTTTATTTTAGGCCCAACTGCCTGTTATGAACTCTAATAAGGGCCCAGTGAAAAAATTTTTTTCAGTACAGTGATGGTATAAGTTCAGCTATATCAGGTAAGTATTATTCTGTTGCAGACATATGTTGTTAACTAGAAAGCACTCACAGAGCGCACACATCCGCCAATGCTAAACAAAATCTAATCGATTTGTACTTGCACCAAGGACCACCCCTCTACATGTATATGCCTGTGTTGGTTTACCTTTCCACTCCCCCATTGTATAAAATGGTCTAGTCCATTGACCTGTGTGGTTAGATTCGGTGGGTGATAAGGCATACAGGGTCACTGGGTCGGTGCCACGTACACAAAGCTGGTCACACAGAGCGATCTGGTGAAAATTCCCTGCTAAAAATGGTATTCTTAAAAAGTAGAAAAAAAATCTTATTTCAAGAAATAGTGAGACCAGAAAACGTTCCTTGAAACAAGAATTATTTTGTTATATTTAAGAAATGTAAGGAAATCATTTTTAGCAGTGTTTTCCATATGATGGGTGAAAGAAAAAAAAACCTCCTGCATCCAGACGCAGATCCGGATCACTTCTAAAATCTAATCTTTTGGTACTTGTACCAAGGACCGCCCCTGAAAATGTTTCCATGAAAATCTGTCCAGAACTTTTTGGGTTATCCTGTTCACAGACAAACACACTAACCATACAACCAACCAACCAACACATAAACTAACGCCAGTGAAAACATAACCTTCTTGGCGGAGGCACCGTACATATAATTACACAATACATACCATAGGGGCAATTCAGTGGTAACTCATGTTGCCTTAAAGGGAGTCTTCTGTCAACTCTGTGCTGTTATATAAAGTCAAAGTATTTAGGGTGGCATTTTCTCACAGAAGATCCCTTGAAGTTGAGTGACTAAACTACAAAAAAAGGATGCCAACAAAATAAACATATGTTGGTTTGACAATACTTTTTTTTTTAAAGGACATGGCAGAGATTTAAGGTACCTTGCATTTGAAAATTGCCTCACACTGTGCACTGTTGGAAAAAAAACTGTTCAGTGTCCTCACATCAAGTCAGTACTGATAACGGATCTTGTGATATTTGTCACACAAAGTGGCAAGACAGGCCAAGCTACTATAAACATGTGACCAAAGTGGCCAGGTGACCTCAATTCACTGGATATCACAGTGGTCATATGTTCAGAATGGACAGGTGGTTGGAATAAACAGGTGGTGATGGGCCCAAAACAAAAAATAGTCGGTCTCTGGTCAGACCGAAGTTCTGGAATTGATGTGGCGAATGGGTTTTTTTTTTTTTCAATTTTTTTTCTCAAGCTTGAATTGTACAGACAAGGTGAGGTATTATTGTGCTTGTTTGTGTCCTCATATACATCGGTGTCCTCCATAATTTGCCTTGGTGCCCTCCATTATTTGCCTTGATGCAATTTCCCCGTTCCTTGGTGCTCCTTGTTACAAACATTTAAGGAGGTGCGGCAATAGAGGGCGCTGTTGTAGCTTCCGTGGTAAATTTGAAGGGGAAAACAAAGGTTGACGTGCATGATTAAAATCGACGCGCGCCCTGACCAGAGACTGACTATTTTTTTTTTTTGGCCTAGTAAGAAAAACACCAAATTGGGTCAATGGCCATAATAGGTGTACATGCAGTGGACCGAATCTCATACATTTGCACGGTTTGGCTGATCTTATAATTGGAATGCAAAAACCTGCCTTTTTCATGTTTTTGCAGATTGACTCCAAAGACATGTAGAAATAAGCCTTTCATAAAATCATATACAGTACATTGGGAAGGCAGCTAGTGTAATCAATTACTGTGGATACTCAGTAAAATATGGGGTGGGGGAATGAGTTTTTATTCTTTTTGTGAACAAAGTGCAAAGTAAAAGAAATGAAGCCCCCAAAATTGAACCCCGCTCACACATCAATGAGTTACTGTAGTTAAGATAATATTCTGCTCTACAGTTGCAGAGGATATTAAAAATTGCAAGATGGATAACTGATTAGAATTACAATTTCTGTGTTTTGCAGCTGTTGATATTGGGCATATCATTGTTTGATTTGTTTATGCCGCGTGCTTGACTTTCCAGTCCTACTGTTTAATTTTGTAATTTTAGTCAGTCTTTCCATCCCCACCGAGCCCATCGGTAG
Organism: Patiria pectinifera; assembly: GCA_029964075.1. Lineage (NCBI taxonomy): Eukaryota > Metazoa > Echinodermata > Asteroidea > Valvatida > Asterinidae > Patiria > Patiria pectinifera. The sequence continues at coordinate 8,866,186 of CM057142.1, read as the reverse complement.
GATTTGAAATACCAGAGCCCCATGTTTGATCATGTTTTCAGAATGACAGCTGAGCTAATATGAGAAAGAGTGTTTTTAATGACACGTCAGGGATATGTTTAGAATGGGTAGTGATCGATGTTGTAGCTTCACGGTAGGAAGACAACTCCTTTTATTGGCCAGACATTTGTTGTGCAAATTTACCCTGTACTACCATGCTAGGTAGTCTGAGTATCACCCGTTTTCCACGGAGCCCAGACTCCTGTCCAACGTCTGATATGTCTGAGCATGCAGATTTATCGTGACATCATTTCATTCCATATCGGGACTAAACGTTTGATTGGTCAATTCGAATGCAGTGTTTTGTAATGCAACAACGGCCGGGCGCGTTATTGCGTAACATGATATACAGAGCGCGTGATGCAGGGCTTTTTAATCCATTGTCTGTGACGCGCAACGGGTGAATGACCAAAGACCCGATATAGAAAGCGCCCGCTGATTGGTCAAAATCTAGGAGGTCAAGAGGCGGGGTCTTGCCTAATTAATCAGCGAATCTGCTCACATATCTATTACATAGACTTCATGCTAGGCACCAAAACGTTTGGGACTTATTCCAGTGATGTACTGGGATACCTGGAAAAGTTTGCAAGATCATCAGTAACTCAGACAATTTAGGGTTTATATTTTAAGGTTTTCATCAGCCTGTGTCTTGGGAAATATAAATATCATTCTAAAACACATTGAGATTTTCCTTTTAAACCTGACAGTTCTGAAACCTCCGATTCAAATATGGTTTTTAACAAGGTCAAGGAAGCAAAATTGCCTTCAAGATGCAGTACTTACTCAACCTGAAGTGTGTAACTCTCGTTCGAAAACTTGTAAAAAGTGCTTGATCTGGACATCACCATTACCTTTTTTTATGAGAAAGTCAGGGCTGTTACTGTACAGGGTTGCACACATTTGACAGGAATTTTAAGCTACTTACTTAACTTATTTGAATTTTTTTTTATCATTTAGTGAAGTATAGCTCTTCAACCATATGTGTTGAAAAAATTCTTTAAAAAAATGCAAGAATAGTGTTATTATGCTAATTTGAATACAGGTCAGAAGAAGTCACCAAAATCACTGTTGTCCACATGTAAGTCTAGTGTAGTGTTCGGTCAAGCGGATGGAATAAAGCCGTTTTTGGACAAACAGGTTTGGCACATGAAATTTTTAAACTACCCACATATCTCAAGAGACAAAATATGCATTTGCAATCATTTTTTCGTCAATTATGTTTAGAGATCAATATGTTTAAAACCATTACCCTTTTGTCAATACCCATAAAAACAGAATTTTCGAAATTGAATGTTTGAAATTGAATATTTGAAATATGCTCAACAAGTAGGTGAAAATTGCTGTCAAAACTGGGTTTCCTTCTTTTTGCACCACCCTGTACATACAAAAAAACATAAATCTCTTGACAAAGTAATGTGAAAAGTACTTGCAGGGATCCTTTTAACCCACTATCGTCTGTTGAAATCAGAACCGTTAACGATCGTTTCCTGCCGTGATGTTTTCCTGTTAGTTTCTAACTTGTAGTTCTGTTGATGACTCCTTGGCATTTGCATTTGGCTCACCCACATGAGTGATTGTCTTGACCTATCATAGACGAATTGCACGTGATTACTGCACACTTGGGAGGCCCCCTTCAATGGAGAAACCAATTTGCATACTAGTGTACAAAGGAACTGCCCCGACAGATTATCTGAACAATAGCAAGCATAATGCCGTCGTTATTGAAGGGGGCTTTTGTGATAGAATTGTTAGCCAAAAATGCTGACACCACTTAGGAAGAGGAAAAAAGGAAGAGGAAAAAAATTAACAAGTACACATTCGTGCGTAATGCCAGGAAAAAAATGTGGTGTTGATTGAGTTTCTTAAGTCAACAACAAAATCCACGTGTAGTTTGTTGAATTTACACATGAGAGGGCACTAGTCAAATATGGGTATTGACAAATTGGAAGACTGCCAACAAAAGGCAAGGTAGATGTTGTATACATGGAGTTTATCAAAAGTCGCATCTTCAGGTTCCGTTGTCTTCTTCCTTTGTTCCAAAAAAAGAAGGTACTACTTTCCAATTTAGTTGCTCTTACGCACTTTTTTATGAAATGACATTGGTTTTTGTTTACAGAATCTGTTCCTCTTTGTGTGTGTCATCCAATGGTGACTTAACTTAACGTTCATGTGGCAAATTCTTATTTTTTTTTGCAGTATTGTTTCAGCTTGAAATTGTACGTGTTGTAGAGGGAAGGGTCATGTGAATACTTCATAGTTTGGATGGTTTGATTACATGTACATTTTCAGTTAAAATCTAGAACAACATTTGTTAGGGTTAGGGCCTGAGGTTTCAGCTATTGATTGCATGCACTGCTCATGTCCCAACAGCTGTTGATGTATTGACGTTTCAGTTTTCACAAGTGGCTGTTCCTATGGATATCACGATGTCAACTGACATTGTTTGGCTATTAACGGATCGTTCTTGTCTCTTCATGCACTGTAGACTGTTTTCAATCAATTTAATATTCTGGTATGCTCTATTTATGGTCCGTTGTATATCTGACTTTATTTTGGTTAAACGTGTAGGCCTGTACCATATGTTTTTGTTTGAAATTGACATCAAAACATCTATTTAATAAGACAGGCTGCAAAAGTTTTAGAAATGGTTGGTAGGTAACTATTTTTCAAATTAAAGTTATGCACTATGTGTAAAATAAGGAAAGTATCTCAAGCTGATAAGACCTTAGACTTGACAAAGAGGATTTGCGCTCATACTGAAGTTCAGATGAAGAACTTATATTCAGGGGCGGATTTAAGGTGGGGGGGAGGTGTTGGGTGCATAGCCTCTTTTGTCCTACCAATATTTGAAAACAATGAATTACTGAACAAAAATCCTGACTTTTCATACGTTTAATAAAATAACATCCTACAAAACTGCAAATGTCGATTTATTGCCTGACGCCTGTGGTTTTATCTGTGTCTTCACGTAAACTCCTTCACTGTAACACGCCACCCCCACTCCCCGAAAAATCTTGGTGTTAAACACCTCAACCACCCACTTTGAAAAACCTGGATCCACAAATGAGATTAGTAGAATGAGATTAGTGGCTGAAACAATGTTCTTTCAAGTGTTGGTTCTCCTTACGAATCAGTACTGTCTGAATTCTGAAACAAACAGAAAACTTAGAAAACTCAATCAGCTTATTCAGAACAAACATTTGTTAGTAAAAAAAGTTAGTATTCACTGTGCCATCTGCAAACCTCATTCTAGTCTTCATTCCACCATGCAAATTAAACACCTGTACCGATTCGTAATATGCTTACCAGTTCTTTCCCATTTTGCTTACCTTCTACAGGCTTATGCCAACGTCTTGAAAGCAAACATGGACAATCTTAAGAAGAGAGGCAAGCGAGATGCCAAAACCAAGACAAAGACCAACAAGGCCACGTAAAACAGGCTGGTAGTTGTAGACTGAACTCTAAGGAAAAAAACTCTTCTTTCTTGATTTTTTTCAGAAACTCACCCTCAAAAAAAAAGAGCTGAAGCTCAGTTCTTTTGGGGAATATTTCGTGATGAACAAGAAATCTTTTTTGTTTATTTTTAAGTGAACCTTTTTATTTCTTTGATCAAAGTTCTGTATTATTTTTTTTTTTAATATTCATCCTTGGATTTGCATTCAAATCCTTGATGTGACTTGCATGCCAACACATCTGCATTTTGATATGTGGATTTGAAGACAATGAGAAACATTAATATAAAGTGCATGTACTTTTTGTGAGATTATGTAAATGAAAATTTAATCAAGTGTTGAGGACACTGTAGATTGGGAGCAAGTCTAACGTGTATGAAACCTTTAGCTTTGGTTATGTGTGTTCGGCGTAAATTGTAAGTCGGAACCATGTGGTGTTCTTTTTAATGTACATCTATTTGTTTTGTTAATATTGATGCAGGGGTTAACAGTGTGGTGCATGGTGCGGTAGCATATTTGTCTGTGTTTTTAGTTTATTGTCTCTGAAAAAGTTGACTGATAGAAGAAGATATCTCTAGTCACGTTGCTCACGCAAACTCTTAATTGAATGCTTTGTTTTGAATTGGTGTTTGAGGGAATTGACCTATCGCGGTAGAATGGCGTCAACGCAGCTTGTGAAATATTGTCCAATTGCATGATATACAAATTTGGAAAATCTTAGACAAACAAACTAACGTACAAAATTCCCTATAGGGGCGTGGCTAACTCACAAAGGGTGATATGTCAATAGGTGTTTGAGGGAAATGCTGATTATTGACAATAAGTATATTCAGTTATTTTCCTCAAAGTCATGCTCAAAACAAAAGACAGTGTTACAAAATTACAGATTTGAATCTCTTTGGCCAAAACAGCTGTGTCTCAACGGACAGTTTATCTACTCATTTGTTAGTGGTTTTTCTTTTTCTTTTCGTGAGAACTGCGTCATTTGTTATCCTTTTCCTTGTACCATTTAAAGTAATATTACATAAGAATTGCATATTTTGTAAATAAGACAGTAACACATGCATTAAAATACAGTTAACTCAAAGGACATCTTTGATAATTTCTCCGATTTATTTCGTTGTTTTGCAGATTAATTTTATCACTTGCCACAAACTTACTACCGATCAGAGACGAAACAGTTTAGAAGTGGTGTTCGAAGTAAAGATCGTCACCATCAAAGCTTACACATAACATGAATGCAGCCTTAAGAAGAAAAGAACCGATATTAGAATGTGGTTAGAAGGTTCAATCCCTTGTACACAGAATGTCATTGTTTTCTGTCCGAGGGGGAAAATGTGATACATGTACAAACTCTTTGATCTACGGAATTACCATATTGGATTTATACCGAGGCTGAGCAAAAAAAAAAACAACCCAACAACCACCAGATTCCTATCCTTCGCGGCATAACAGTACAGGGTGTGCCAAAAAAACACGTTGTGCAAGCGGGTATCTTTTAATTTCTCAAAAACTACTTAACATGAGTATTTCATCTTGATGGAGCATATTAATCACACTCTTGTGTATAATCAGTGAAAATGCCATGGAAATCTGTTCATGCAAACCAGAGATCTAACAGATTGTAAAAGGCTATGGGTTTTTCACCCATTCCAATGGGATTTACACAGTTAGTGATATCAGTGCATCAGATTGTCATGGGCCTGTTCACTCTGATCTAACTTAACTGTGTAAATCCCATTCCAATGAAAATCTAGGGTTTATGATTGAAATTCCTTCTTGCCTCCGATAATCGCCGATGCGCATGCACACATTCATTATTTATCAGTACAGAGAGGTTCCATAATACCCTTTCCAAGAAAGCATCGCCATTAAAGCAAAGATTAAAGATTCAGTTTGATTTTTTTTCAGAAGACTTATAGAAGCGACGTAATTTACTGTAAATACAGTTGTATAATTACTATTCCAGTAGATGCAGTTTTACATTTTTGGTAAATTGATACATTCAATTTGATATTTTTGTAAAGATTTAAAGAAATTATTTAGCCTAATTATTAGTTTTTTAAATGAATGCAACCGGCTGGGCTTTTACTCCGACTCCTGGATGGTCCGCAATGTCTCTGCTGTTACCGGACCTTCTCACTTCCCAATTTCAAGGTCGTCTGTAAATGAAATAAAACATCGTCAAACATGTCGCAAAGTTTACGTTGTGGACTTGGGTGAGGTGTCAAGGTGGAAGGGGGGGGGCCATAATAATCGATCACAATAAATACAATGGGTAAATTGGGTATTATGTATTACGGGGAACGGTGCCTTTGGGAGATATTCCCAAAGACTTGTGCACACACACAAAAACCTAACTTTAAAACACCTAAACCTAAACTTAGCATATGTATACCCTCACCCAACTTTGTAAATTTGGTTTTTGCATCGTGAGGAATCGATTTAGGCTTTTTGCAACAGTAAAATTAGTTCTTGAAACGTCAGGGAGACATTCGAATGTCCTCCTAATCTGTCTTGTCTCCCTGAGGTTCAACTTTTAGCACTGAAACGTGTCTCCGTAATGGACCATTTTGTGAGGATTTGTTTCTCTCGAAAATTTGAGAAAGAAGGGGTGAACTTTGAAGTTTATCCGCAATTTGCACTGGAAAATGCTGTAACAGTCTGGTATTTTACAATGTAACCCGATGCCGTCCATGGCCTCAAATTTAAAGCATCCGTCTGTAATACGGAACATTAAGTTTGGCGCCCTTTCACAGTCAAAGTCATGCCGAGATATAATCACTATGGCGACAAGATTGTACCTAAGCTTCTACTAATTGACAATCATAGTCAGTCGTTTTCTAGTCTGACTGAATTCAAATATTCAATATCGACTTTACTGTGCTCATGAAATTATTCCTTTCGTGGAGGACAAAACCCAATATTGAATTTACAACCCCCAACGCCAAAATATATACCATACATAATTGATTTATATAAGAAGTTGATTTGTTTGTTTATTTTTTTCTCTCTCTCCAAAATGTATCAATTATCTGATAGTTTTCTTTCAGTTTCGAAAGTCCAATTTAGCGGAAACCTTAAATTTTCTTTTGTTAAAAGTGAGAAAATTGTGACTTTAGCTCAGAGGGATAGTCTGTATCCACTTTGGAAGAAAATGTACTTACCAACTCGTTTGTTGAGAAGGAGTCCACCGTGCCGGACAGACATCATACAGTACCCCCCTCTGAACGTGCTGCACCTGTACTGGCTGCACCCATTCTTGTGGCAATCGGCCGTACTGCTGCATTTCATGTTTCGGATCCCCTCGCAATTTTTGTTGGCAATCCGCATCTCGTTGGTCATGATGTCTGATCCCAGCACCAAGATCTGGAAACAAAGTGTGAAATTGACGGTGAGGAGTGCACTTAAATGTCGATATTAGAGGAGAAATGGGAGTTGGAAGTTAGAATCGGTGATGTGAACGATCTTTGAAGCCTTGGTGCTGTTTTTTCCCCCCAGGATTTTTAGAGGGACAGTTTAGCAGCAGCTCACCAATGAATGCCCTATTCATCACGACGCCACTGCCACCAGAACTATCAACCATCACCGACTGCAACACCATCACCATATTTCACCACCATGATCACCACCACTGCCATCACCCACAATATTCATCACCATCGTCTTCGTTGTCGTCGTCAACATCAACACTATAACAATGCAGCTGCGCCAACAACACGAACAGCTACAGCAGCAGCAGATCGAATTAAAAGAAAACATGTAAAATACAAAGAAAAAAACAAAACACAACAAAAACTTACATGTTGAGAAAGGAGTATGCCCACCAACAGGGCAGTGCCAAGTCGACTCATATTTCCGGTGTGACGAGTGAGAATTTCTCGAATCCACGGTTTTCCCAATATGGAATTCCACAGTAAATGAACAAGCAGTTTAATTGATTTGTAAATCTCACTGATGGCTGAACTACCGGTATGTTTCCCTGACGATGCGTCTTAAATTTATGTATTCTCCGAGGTAAGCTATAATGATATACAATGAGGATCACCATGTGCACATTTAATATGCACTCATGTGGGAAAAGTGTTCATGTCTTCTTTTTAACATTCACGTGATCCTTTTCGATTGTACCTTGAAGGGAAGGGCCGGGCTGATTGCGTCAGAAACACCTGTATAATATAGCTACATTGAGGGCGGGTAAATTATAATGAAAACTGTGATTGACTTTTAGATGCCGATCTTCAGAAATCGTTAGTTTTTAGTGATCGGTACATGGTAATCTGGGGGGGGGGGTGTTCATCTCTCGCCACCTGTGTGTTTGAATATCATTCAATCTTCCCGGATTTCCACAGCTGACGCAACTTCAGACGTATAAAGTTACACATGCGCTATGCACTTGTACCGTATACTTAACCTACTTATCCTTGCATGAATATACATGTTAACATTGTGAAGAGGAGGCAACAGTTCGTATTTATGTACAATTAGACTATAGATCGACTGTGGCCCATAACTTTGATGGCAACACACTGTTTGCTGGTCCCACAGAGCCTCGATAATAGAAAAATGAAAATTCAGAAAGAGGACTCCATTTCAACCATAATTCTGTTTTTGTTCTAGCAGATTTTTGAGAAAATGGGTTGTCCACTTTTGGTCCTCCATACCGGAGGCGATATTTTTTTTTACACAACTATCTGGGGTACTTTGTGCGCTTTCCTATGGAGCATGGTTTTTATAAACAGGCTTGAGTGCAGGCTACTATGTATCTTTCAAGTTGGTACGGATTTCGGACTTTATTATTTTTTCGGACAATTATTCGCAAGTAAGTTGTTTTTTTAAAGAGGCCTATACAACATGGCATGGAGGAATATGAACATGGGAATGACAAAGCAAATTATAATATCGTTAATGTTGTCGCTCTGAGTTTGAGGGGATGGAGGCATGTGTGGTAGCTAGCGAGATATTCTGTTCAAATTCCATGCGATCTAGGCATGTCATGCTGGTCGGCATCAATTTTTTTTTAAGACTGATCCGGCAATGGCAATGAACAAAAGTTGACTTGTTTAAAATAGTGTATTCGAATAACTTTTATAACTTTTATATGCAAAATCTGATTGAATTATGTCTGCCTTGGCTTAACGCCTACCGAAATGTTTCTACGCGGCCATCCATACAAACGATCAGCGTTGAAATACGCGCTGTATTCACGCACAGATGGGTATAGGCTAATTGCATGTGATACACCCTCGACTTACTGAAACCATAACTCGGGTACTGAACATAGTAACTGTACCCAATGTAAATTTAGTTTGTCTGCTTGCTGTAGAAACCAAATATTTCTGCTTGTGGAAAAAATTTATGTACGTACTTTTCGAATTCAAAACGACAGCAATTGCACTTCGGGCACACTTACTATGTCAGACATCCAAGAACAGTTTTCATCAAAGACAAATGGACAATAATTTCACCCCTCTCATTTCCAACAAAAGCCAGCCATTTAGTCAAAGTATGAGAAGCAGAAAAAAAGCTGCCTAATATTGGAGACGTGATCTACTTTTTGGGGGGTTCACATATTGACTACTCAAAAACAGAAACAGTCGGTAGACTTCAATTTGGAGTTTGACGGAGCCTCAGTCCTTGGAGTTCATTAACATATGCTTATTATCTAAAAAAAAAAAAAAACAACCACCAAAAACATGTTTTTATTAATGGCTTTCTTGTTTTTGCAGGGCCATAATAAAATTTTGCTCTGGATTTGGATTTTGGTATGAAAACTAGTGATGTACTATTGCAATCAGTTATGGCGAAAAAAAGAGAAGGGTATGGACTAAAATGAGTGTTGTTATTTCGCCCCCCCCCCCCTCCCCTCCCTCCCTGGCCATGCATGGGCGTCGCCAGGATTGTTTTCTAGCGGGGGGCAAAGCAAATGGTTCCCCAACATCCTTGTACAATCTCTAGCATATTCTCAATTGATAATTTTGTTTAGGGTGGGCGGGGGACATTTGCCCACCCCACCCCCATTGACACCCCTGCAGACGCCCATTTTGTTGAATGTGTATTAAATTAATTGCAAATATGACTTCACACCTCTTTTTCTTTTCTTTGTTTTTTTTTGGTTTTCCGGAAAGAATGTTATGGGTTACTTCGTTTTCATTGTTTTTGTTATCTTTGTAGCTGTCGTTGCCTGTAAATTGAAAACACTTAGTTTATGTACATAGTATATAAACCTATGCACTGGGTTCAAACCTACATGTAGTGGTGACAGTTTGCCAATTTATTTTCGCAATAAACCCTGTAATCCCTCATATTTCTGTACGAGTTCATCGGTGCCCTAAGACAGTCACTGCACGAAAAGAGGGTTCTTCCTGCAGCCTTCCTGGCTTTTGTTGGAAATGAGAGGGGTGAAATTATTGTCCATTTGTCTTTGATGAAAACTGTTCTTCCTCGTTTCTACTCATGAATATTAATGTATGATGACAAATTTTTGTCAAAAGCCAGCCATTCAGTCAGAGTATGAGAAGCAGAAAAAAAGCTGCCTAATATTAGAGACGTACATTTTTTTTGGTTCGCATTATGACTACTCAAAAACAGACACAGTGTCGGTAGACTTCAATTTGGAGTTTGACGGAGCCTCAGTCCTTGAGTTTATGTTCATGTAACATATGCTTATCATCTAAAAATACATGTTTTTATTATATGGCTTTCTTGTTTTTGCAGGGCATAATAAAATGTTGCTCTGACCTAACAAAGAAATGGTTCGAGGCCACATTGTACGAACTGTTGAAACTTCTGCATTTATGTATGAAAACTGGTGAGGTTCTATTGCACTCAGTTATGGCGAAAAAAAGAGAAGTGTATGGACTATAAGTCTTGTTATTTCGCCCCCCCCCCCTCCCTGGCCATGCATGGGCGTCGCCAGGATTTTTTTCTAGCGGGGGGCAGAGCAAATTGTTCCCCAAAATCCTTGTACTTTCTCTAGCATATTCTCAATTGATAATTTTGTTTAGGGTGGGCGGGGGACATTTGCCCACCCCACCCCCATTGACACCCCTGCAGACGCCCATTTTGTTGAATGTGTATTAATTTAATAGCAAATATTTCTTCACACCTCTTTTCCCTTTTTTTTCCTTTCAAAAGGGGCACGAGGCGCATACCGCGCGGTGTGAGATTAGTGTAGAAATTTTAAGCAAGGCAGGAGGCACATGCCGCGCAATGTTTAGAATTCTGAAAGAAAAGAATATGGAAGAAACCTCTTTCATGCAAGACGTTTTTGCAGAAACACAGTCTCCTCAGATTTACTTTAACTGGTAAAAACAATTATCCAGAATGTTATGGGTTATTTCGTTTTAATTGTTTTTGTTTATTTCTTTGTAGCTGTCGTTGCCTGTAAATTGAAACACTTAGTTCATGTACATAGTATATAAACCTATGCACTGGGTTCAAAACTACATGTAGTGGTGACTAGTTTGCCAAATTATTCTCGCAATAAACCCTGTAACCCCTCATATTTCTGTACGAGTTCATCGGTGTCCTAAGACAGTCACTGAACAAAAAGAAGGTTCTTCCTGCACCTTTTCTTTGAGAATTTTAACCATTGCGTGGCAAATAAATGTAGGGCCTATGGCCTCGTACGTCTTTTAAAACTCCCGCACTACTCTCATTCAAAGTGAGCAACTGGGCTTTTAGTTTCCATTGTTGTTGCATTCGACGTGTTTATGGCAGTCCCTGGCTGTGTGTGTTTGTGTGTATAATCATCAAAAGTCTTTATTACGAATGACTAAGGTTACCGCACAGAGGAGCCAGTTGATCGGTTCCATTGATCACGCCTCTTCGTTTCAGCGAGGAATGTGATTGGACAAAACGACCGTCATGACGAGCTGTCATGACGAACCGTCATGACTAACCGTCCAAAACGAAAGAACGCTAATGAGACGTAAAGTGAAACGCAAACAGGACCCAAACTGCAACGCAGACACATGGAAACGTTTCATCTAGAAGTGTCGCCGACAACCCAGACAGACAGACGCGGACTATTTCGCAGACGATCGGCAAAGTTGAACCCGGTTCAACTTTGCTCGCTTCCGCGTATATACTGCCTTTGCAATCTATGCAGTCTGCGCAAGCCTAAAGTCGATATGGAAACCACTCAAACCAGCCTTTAGATTACCCCTTAGCATAGACATTATAATAAAACCTAGACACGAAATTTGCTATTGCGCCTGTGAGCAAAATGCTGCGCTTATAGAATAACTAAGAAGTATGCGCGTAAATCGAAGCCATATGTTACATTACATTCGCACATGGCGTAATTAAGCCGCGTGACGCAGCCCGTTTTGCTCACAGAATTTACAACGTAAAAGCATGCCCCTTAGCGCCAATCAATCAGCTAAATCTGGCCCATTGTGTAGACCATGGATGAAAAGACTTTCAGTGAATAACTTATTCTCATTCTGAATCTATTGATTATATTTTTGTGCGCTCGGGGCTCATTTTTAATAGGCTTGTACCGTATGTATATAACAGACACAGCTGGTCAGGGGTAGTCTATGGAGCGTCCCCTTGCATAGTAAGGGTCTATGATATGTGAGCAGATTTGGCGATAATGTGACCATTCAGCGGGCCGCCCGGGCCACTGCGGGCGCCTTCTATCGGGTATTCCATAACCCGTTGTTGTATTACAAAACATGGCATCCAAGTTGACCAATCAACAGCTTCGTCCACGCATACAATTACAGTTAAAATTACAAGGAGCTAATTGTAACCGCGAAAATACTGCTCCGTAATAAACGAGTTTAATTTAAGAAACCTCGACCTTGATGTGAGCGGATTAGTCGTTTTATAATAAGTGACTATGAATATTAATGATAGTTTACTAAGTGCACTGGGGAGCTGTGTTGCTAAGACAGGTTACAGTAACATTTTTCTGTCTACTCGAAATGTACATTTTGAAGTTGCATGACCAGGAATCAGATGTACACACTGTGAAGAAAAACTTCGACACATCCAATGGTTTCATATTAAAATACGTTAGTCTATATACCTAAAGGTCCAAATCATTTCATGACCAAATATCATTTCATTTCAAAGCCACCGTGGGAAGTAAACTGGAAAAAAGTCACCAACTTAAAGTGTTTTTACCTCAAATTTAAAATCAAACATTTCGGTTTTTATCTTGAATGTTATATTAGATGTTAAATGCATATGGAAGGATGAGATAGGCTACTTGTCTCCTCTCTATACAGTAAGTTTTAAACTGCAAAAATGTTGATTTATTTTTTAACCTCCGTTTGTTTCAAGCTTTTTTTGTCGTTGGAATGGTGCAGCTGTTACTTTATCGTACTGCTTTCATTTGCGACAAAGTAAAGTGTTGTTGGTATAGGGAAAACCGGATTTTTTTTTTACTCTGTTAAATACAGCATTTAGTCTCTGATTAAAATGACTATTTGTTTTTTGTAAAGGTTCGTGTGCGTTGGGACGATTATTCAATGACATGTGATCAATCACCCACCAATCAGATAACGGGGATTTATTCAGACGGTTTTTACAATGTAAAATTGAAAACGCATTGCAATCAAAAGTATACATTTTAAATTTGATTGATTGGAAGACATTTTATTGATAATTTCCAGTTTATCTTTTCCAAAAAGTGAATAAATCAATCAGTATAACCAAAAAGCAACTAAATGCCCTTTACCAAAATGTCAATCTTATTCGAACGGTAAATAATTTACTTGATACAATGTAGACCTAAACATAGGCCTATAAGTGCTGGAACTGACTATTGCTCTGTTGTCATTGTGGTTAAACTTCATTTAACCTTTGAGACATTCAACTAGCTACGATCATAATATTCAGTCTGCTATGCTAGCTGTAGTATTTTGACTTGTTCTATCCACAATATATTTTTGGATTATAAATATACCATTTTCAACGTTAATATTGATCAATTATAGGTTTTGCCCTTCACCGACGTATAAACACTGTAAAGTCAGTGTGTTACCTCCCGAGTGAAAGTTGGAAAACAAATCACTCGGGTGGGACTCGAACCCACGACCGCCTGCTTTCTAGTGCAGACGTCTTACCACTCGACCAACGAGCTTGCGGGATCGGTTGGTTGGTTCGAATCTGATGTACACGTGGGGCCGGATCATAAGTCCGACGCCTCATAGGTCCGACGCCTCATAAGTCCGAAATTTCGGACTTATGAAGCGTCGGACTTATGAGGCATAACATTTATTTATTCCGCCTCATAGGTCCGACGCCTCATAAGTCCGACGCCTCATAAGTCCGACACTGGAAAAACGAAGCGTACGAGGCGTCGGACCTATGAGGCGTCGGAGCTATGAGGCGTCGGACTTATGAGGCGTCGGAGCTATGAGGCGTCGGACTTCTGGGCCTTTATTTGGTTGGGGGATGCGATTTTTGTCGGACTTATGAGGCGTCGGACCTATGAGGCGTCGGACTTATGAGCGGACCCCGTACACGTAATCGTCAATAATTTTACTTGATTGTAACAACTGAACGAACCTTATTGTTCTGTACAACTTGATAGTAAACTTGATATATAAGAAACCATGACAATATGGGTGCTTATACAAATTGGTACACAGTATCATCTGTATGTGGAAATGACAACTACTAAAGCGTTTATGGCTAATTTTATCATCACCATTAAGGTCCCCCCCCCCCCAAAAAAAGTCTCCGGTTTCTGGTATGCGCGCGCGTCGCCGTACCCATGCGCGTCGGCAAAATGAAAACGTTTTTTTTTCAGTGAAAGATGATGTCTCAAAACCGCCAAACTCACTGGTATGACTGGAATCCTGCTGCTGCACAATTCCCATATATTTGCACTAAGTTTAGTCGGGCACCATTTACAGTGATCAGCCGACATGTGAAGCAAAAAAATCAGGTAAAAAAAAAAAAAAAAAAGCCGCGTCGCCGCACCACTTTTTGGGCAAGCTCCATACCAGAAACCGGATACTTTTTTGTGGGCCTAAAGGGCCGGGGACATGGATTTTATTGTTGAATATAATTCATGCAATTTTATACTCACCTTAAATATATGAACACTATTTGACATCTCTTTTTGTTTAAATTTTATTGAAACTTGTACTAACCTTTTTAAACATTTAACATTATCCATGCTTCTTTTTGACAATTAATGAGTGCGCTGTTGCTTTGGTGTCATTTCAGGAAGACACCCAGTTTAGAGATTTTCTGTTCAAATCGTGAACCCAAAATTTGCTCATTGAAAACATTTGTGAGAAACTTTGTTGACTGGCTTACTGTCATGTACTGAAACAACAACGAATCACCAAAGACAAGAAAAATGTCCGACAGCAAAATATCCCAAATTCGGGCCACTTTTGGTGCTGAAATAGCTGGAACATTGAGGTTTCTGCCTAAAATGACATCACACTCTTGCCTATGAACATGGGAAATTTGCATCAGCATTATAACCAAAATATCACCAAAATACCATTGAAAATGCTGAAATGGAAATTGAAAATAAAGTTAAATGGGACTCAAAGGTGTATTTTCAATGATTGCATTAAAACAACCACATGACATGCAGCTTGAATCGGGGCGGTATACTCTCTAAATTCCAAAGAGTGAAATTAGGGACTAGACGTTTTAGAGTGAAAATCACTCTCATTTTGGATTGAAATAGTTTTAAAAAATGAACCTCTTCAGTCGAAGCTCGAGTGAAAACTCGATCTTTACGATTGAAGAAGTTTCACTCTGAAACGTCTAGTCCCTAGTTTCCGACTGCGGGAGTGAATCTTCACTCGAATGGAGTGAATGTTCACTCTTTGGAATTTTTATAATATATCTAATCACCTATGGGCCTAAAGGGTGCAGTGAAATTAGGCAACTATTCATCCAAGGGAAATAGTCGTCTTGATCCTAGTCACATATACATATTTGCTTCGAGACAATTTTGGTACCAATTTTCGGTTCTAAACTAATTAAATGGGCTTCTGCAGTTCCAATGGTCCATTCTTCCCCGTCTCCACATCAATACCTGGTATCCCGGTGACTGCGGGTCTGTTCACAGTGTAGTCCGACTATTTTTTGCTTTGGAAGAAAGGACAACTATCCATATTTAAAGCTCATAATATTGCTTGTGGTTTGTTAAAAAAATTTATTCCATAGTAACTTTTTAAGGCAACCCCTGTCATCAACAAAACATTTCAAAGGACGACACAAACTAAAGAAATATTGTGGTCTCTAAGGAAATATTTCATTGAATATATAGCGCTGTTTGCTCAGTTACTTTTTATGAAAAGAAAAACACATTTATGATGGATGATGAGAATTATTTGGTCAAATTGAGAGAATGTTCAACACTGTACTGTTAAGACCGGTGTTTATTTGATTAAAATGTAATCCTTCGAATAATAACTACATCAACATATTTCCCTTCATGCCCTTCACGGCCATATCGAGATGACCAAATGACCAAAGAAAATGCATGTTCATCGTATAGAGCTGGCGTTATCCAAGTCACACTGTAAAAAGGTTGGATAGAACACTTTTGGGAAATGTAATTTACCCAGCATTGGTATGAAATTACCACATATATTGTGTTGAATTGGGAAAAACTGTCAAAGTATTGGGAAAAATTTGCCCAAGAGTGTAGGCAGTTGATAATTCGACCATCATTGGTCAAATTATCAACCCATTTTGCCCAACGTTTTGACAGTGTTGTGGTGCAGGTTGGTCAAGAGAATCAAGTTTCCGATCTTGGCGTCTCTTCTGGACCAACGCAATACCTGCTTGAATGGCGGGCATTTCGGTACGCACTCATCCTGTTATTTCAGTGATCTTAAGTCAGACAACGCAATGTTCGGCAACATTGGTTGTACTGCGATTGAAAGAAACCTCAAGGTAGCCTAACACAATACTACCTGTAAATACAAAATGTACTTGATATGGTAAGCTTTTTTGTTCGTTTCTTCTGACATAGCATGGTACGGTATTTATAAAATGACCCTAATTTCATAAAATATCCCCCCGGACCGGGGGACGTCTCTATAATCCGAAGTCCCATTGGTCCGAAGTCCCATTGGTCCGAAGTCCCATTGGTCCGACGCCCCTAGGGTTAGGGTTAGGGTTAGGGTCAGTCAACCTGAACAAGTGAAACTACACAGTAACATGTTTCGGACCAATAGGTACGTTTCTTAATTCCCGAACGAAAACCTAAAATGACCCTAAGGCTACGTTCAGTGCTGTAACCGGGGATCTGATTGGTTATGCCGGAGTATGCCACCATGGGCAGCACTATCTGGGGACGTAGGACGAGAGCAGCGAACCTAACGCTTGCGGCCTCCCTGTGATTGGCTGTGACTATGCACCGTATAAGACATTAACATGATAATGATCCCAGCATACTGAGCGACTCGTGATTGACGTGCGTGCCTTTTGGCTGAGACGTGATGGTATGGTTGACCAGACATCGCGTCATACATGGCATACATGATTTTCCACGTGATGGCTGGAAGCTTAGGCAGCAGCGTATCCAGCTTTTGATGTTTGGGGGGGGGGGGGGGCAACTGCACATCCGCGCCGAAATGTAGACATGTTTCTTATTCTCCCAACACTTGCCCTGACACTGACCATTGGTCATTTTTATTGGGTGTAAATTTTTTTGAAAAGGGCACTTGCATATCCGTTGTGAAATGTAGACAGGTTTTTTTTCTCCGGACACTTGGCCTCCTTTAAATCAAAAAGCGTGGAGGAGGGGGGGGGCTGGTCCCATCTGTCGATGGGGGCACTGTTCAAAACCGACAATTATGCACACAAAGGGCCAATATATGGTGCTTTTCAGGGCGATACAATGCGAAATTCTGAAAAAGGCATCCAAAACGGCAGATGCCACAAAAAAAGGGAACCACTTTTTTTTTAAAGACACTTCTTTTTTAAAAAGGGCACTTGTTCAGAAAAAAGGGCACTTCGCAAAAAAAGGGCACTCTTTACAAATCAAAACTAATAAACCACGCGGGGTGATATTCAGTACCAAAAGCGGTGGTCCTCAGAGGATGTTTAATGTTTAGGCCTAAACTAAATTACAACCGTCGTTTTGTTGTTTATCGTTGGAACACGCTTTTAAATACGATACTAAACTTAATTATATTGAGAAACAGGCCATACCATGTCTTTGTCATGCTAGGTTGAGCTATGTCATGACGTAAACAAACTGTCCTAAATTCCCCCATTTACAACCCTTCCAAATACGAGTACGGCAGGTGCAGATCCAGGGGGGTGCCGATATACCCCCCCCCCCCTGCGAAAAATGCTGGATCCACCCCTGTATGGGTATTGTTTTTTTTTGTGGCCTTTGTTGATGTAAGGTGTTGCCTACAAACATGATGGTATGGTTTGTAAAATGTTCAAGTCCACCCATACTCGTATTTTTGTCCGACAGTAGTCGGTGGTCGGCGTTTCGTTGTGATTGACATTAATTATGCATTTTGTGGTATAACTCATCCCTGCATTATTTCAAAAACGTTGTATGGCCTGTGTATCAACATAATGAAGCTAAGTATTCCAAACAGCTGCGTCTTAAAATACAAATTTACCTTAAAACCACTACTTTTGGAATTTGTGTTTATTTAATTGCCCCCCTCCTACGGTTTTCGGGTGGGGTGATCCTGTGTGCTCTACGTATTACATAATGATCATGCATCTATCAAGCCAAATACCAATGTAAGATATCAAAACTGTCATCGGTAAACATGCGTTTTTAATATTTTTTCCCTTTGAAAGGTATATTCCAAAATTTGCCCTTTTTTGAATGGTGTATTCTATTTTCATGTTTGTTTTGGTTGATTGACGTTTTACATAATTATAGCACATTATCTGCGTAGAGGGTTCAATACCTGAACGAAATGCTGCGCTTTTCAAATGCGGTAAACCAACAGGTGCGAACGAAACTATCATTGCTTTAACGCTGTGGAGCGGTGGGCCTTCCTTCTACAGTCTGTGTTGTGACACTGTGCCCCGGCCAATGAATAAGCCATTTGCGAGTAACCTATACCCTTTGGGATTTACATTTGAAAAACGTCTGGTACAATGACTTGCTCAGAATGCTTGGCACATTTTAACTGTGAATTCCCCAGACCAAAGACACTGTTGCTAATCAGCATAAGGCTTGCCCCGAATCACGTGATATAGTAACAGTCTCTTTGGTCGGGAGAATGCTAGGTTAAAACGTGCAAAGCATTGTATTAAGTCAGCGTTCCAGATTTTATTCAAATTCAACACGCAAATGGCTTATTGAAAAGGCCGTGGCGCAGAGGTGGCAGCAAGTCATTTTTTGCAAGTCCAAGTCAAGTCACAAGTCATTGTTTGCAAGTCCAAGTCAAGTCGCAAGTCATTAGGTCCAGTCACAAGTCAAGTCACAAGTCATTAGGTCCAGTCACAAGTCAAGTCACAAGTCATTTGGTCTAAAAACAAGTCAAGTCACAAGTATCTTTGTCCAAGAACACGTCAAGTTGCACATTATTTTGTCCAGCTGTAATAAGCTAAAAGAATTAACCTAGCGTGAACTTACGAGTTATTTTGAACATGCCTCCTTAATTCCCCTTTTTCAATGTGTTGCAATTACTATTCTTGTAGTTTATCACATATCTGTCGGATATTAGCCCTTTGTATACTTTAATAAATTTACTTTACATTGTAGAAATAAATGTTGAGATGACCGTGAAAAAAAGACTTCCTCACTCGATTACATGTAGTATACTAACACTTTATTGTTCAATGTTCATGTATACTAAACGCCTACCAATGGGTTAGGCTATTCGGTATTTTACATGCAATTGACAAAGGCCTGCTTTTTTTCATGAAAGGTTCCTTTCAAAGTTTGTTCAACTAATACATTAAGCAAGAGACAATTGGTCATTGAAAACTGTAGTTTGTTGTGACAGTCTTATTGAACACTTTTTAAACTGGTGGGAACTATTCATTTTACTGGATTCAGTCACTGAGGTCTATTTTCTGGAGTGAGAAAACTAATTAAAAGTATAATAGCTTAATTAAAGTGTATTGGGTCGTCGAGTAGCGTCTGACTTGGGTTGGTAACAAGTCATTTTTTGCAATCCTGAGTCAAGTCACAAGTCATTGTTTGCAAGTCCAAGTCAAGTCACAAGTCAAAGCTGGTATTTACAAGTCAAGTCACAAGTCACAAAAATAGCTACTCGAGTCCGACTCGAGTCCAAGTCACATGACTCGAGTCAGCAACTCTGCCGTGGCGTAAGTTATTCATTCAAGGTATTAGGCTCTTTATAATGTGCCCGCCTCCTATTCATAACCCGAACGTAAAAGGAACTTATAGCTATGCCACGTGACAGGGAATTGGGCAATCACTGAGAAGATAACAAACGTGCATGGACGTACATGTTACGTCCTTAGGGGCAATTGAGAAACGTACCTAATGGGACTTCGGACCAGTGGGACTTCGGACCAGTGGGACTTCGGACCAGTGGGACTTCGGACTATCGAGACTCAACCTCGGCCCGGCCCTTCCTATCCGGGCCACTCGCCACTTACTCTAAGTATTGACCGTCATGTGCACCGAACACACATTTCTTGTAGCGTAAGTTGCACTTGAGTTGCGTGCAGCCGTCCAGGTTACAATCCTCGCTCGTCTGGCATTGTCTATTCCAATGCAGATAGCAAGGATCTTTGGCGGCAGTAGTCAACTGGGCCACCATGGCCTAAAAGGAAAATACAATGATAAGCAATGAGGAGCCTTCTTGCAAAAGAGCATGTTGCAATGAAGCGCATCACTACTTCTCTCTAGTTCATTACAATACTTCCACAGGTCCATTGTACACTTGAATCACAAGTCAATTCAAGCAATCAGCTATTAATTTAACAGTTTCATTGTTGATTTGACCAAATTGAAACTGGTGAATTAACCCGATATAAAATTTAGGCCTACTCGTGGCCTGAGTTGTGATGTTATGTGATGAAGAAGGCAGGTGGTTCTGGAAAAAAAAAACTTGATAGGGGGAGGGCTACCTGGGAATCACCTCTGAGAATATCACTGACTTAGGGATATAGTTATTCACTTCAATGGTGTACATGAATGCGCTAATGTGTAGGCCTGTAGTTGTCGGCCTACATTTCACCATACTAAGCCTCTACCAACGGGAGTTTTTTTCAATATGAACGCCGATTCCAGAAGTGAACCTGTATATGCATGCCAGCTGCAGTAGGTATTGCCCTTCCTCGCTTTCTCAAATGGCACGGTTAATTATCGTTTGACAAACATTATAATAATGCACTGCGTGGCATGAAAATGCCAGCGACCCAGTGCCTTCAAATGCACCTGGCTATTATGAAAACTGATTGTTGACACACAGTTTTCCCAGTTCATTGTCATAATCGGGGGAGGGGAAGGACACGGATCAAAAAGTCAACTTACCACCCCCAAAATCGCGACGAAGATGACGAGAGTTCGCAACGGAGCCATTCTGTTACGGGTTGACTTGACTTCGGAAGAGTCCAGCGATCTGTGGCGTTTCCCTCACAACTACCAGAATTTATAAGATCCAAGGAGTTTGATTCTCTCGCGCGCCTTATCGACTTGGTGATAACAGTCACGAATTGATTCAACACTTGATTATTTGGTCATTATTTAATTAAAGCGATAACGGATACGAAAGATTATATGTTGTACATCACTGTCGAGTGTATGACACTTTTACTTGCCTGTTAACTTGTTAAATCTTGTTCTCCAAACTATACCATTTTTGTTTCCTTTTCACACGATGACATGCCTGTGCGTACACAACTCAAACCTATACTGTCGCAACAAGATTCAGCCAGCATGCACCGCTTACACTCTTCCTAAAACAATACAATGATATTGTTTTCGTTTTTGTTAATTGGTTTATATATAACCGTCCTGTCCTCGCTCATATTTAATCCCCTCTGATGCTGATTGAAATAAAGGAAGTAAAAATGAATTAAAAAAACACGTTTCTTATCGATCTGTCATTCATTGTAAACACTGAGCTCATTTGTCAAAGGGGAGCAGGATGTTGTCCACAGTATCCATACCGATAACGAGTTCGATCAAATACCCAAGCTTTGGAAACTAACAGTAGTAAGATATTCAATGAATGCAAACATTGTCAGCTTGCGTGCTTTCTCTCGCTTTTACAAGTTCATGATTAATTGACCCAAGTTCACTGTACATCAATGTTTATCTCTTGTCAGTCAATATGTTATTATCCTGACTGGAATTTTAATGGGAAACTTGCATTTCGATCCAGCAGCATCAATCAAAGACATAGATTTGTGCTTAAATACTTAGCATTTGAAGAAAAAAAACAACAAAACGAGCCCGTTCGGATCTCGGAATCATGCTGGCCAACGAATGCGTGTTCATTTATGAGTCACGTGATTGTGTCATGTAATTTCTGGAAGTAGTGTTTTGAGTAAAAGAATCCGGTTTTTGACCCCAAAGACCGCATGATTACCTTTGACCCCAGTTTGGTCACGTGACATGTTGGGGCGGGACTACTGATACTTTTGACAAAGTTTGGTAGAATTGGTTGTCTATTGGGTAGAAGTGTCAATGTTATAGTTACTAACTTTAACGGAAAGACATGAAAATTTGTTGAGCTGCTATCCCGCAGCAAAAAAAAATTGCAAGTTTAAGGCCAAAAAAAAAGTCTCCGGTTTCTGGTATGCGCGCGCGTCGCCGTAGCCATGCGAGTCGGCAAAATGAAAAAGTTTTTTTTTCAATGTAAGATGATGTCTCAAAACCGCCAAACTCACTGGTTTGACTGGAATCCTGCTGCTGCACAATTTTAACGTGTTTTTATTAGATGGGGTTACGATCGAGTAAAAGCTTTATGTGGCCTCTCTGGACTCCCATATATTTTGCACTAAATTTAGTCTGGCACCATTTGCAGTCATCAGCCGACATTTGAAGAAAAAAAAGTCAAAAAAAAAGAAAGAAGCCGCGTCGCCGCACCACTTTTGGGCAAGCTCCATACCAGAAACCGGAGACTTTTCTTGGCCTTAGCTTCACCCGTCAAAAGAGAGAATTATTCAAATGAAATGGAAACCACAAAAACAAACAATGGAACAATATAACATTCGTGTTCATTTCCGAATCAAGTTTGAATAAATTTCTTCATGAAAGTTTATTGAAATAGTTAAAACCAAACATGAATCAGGCATATAGGTGTTTGACAAATCCGTAACACGTGTCATCTCCCAAGTTCAACAAACGTGACATTGGTACATTGTTGCAAAACAATGCATAGGACAGGCCATGAAAGTATCATTCACTTATTCCATTTTCCCCCTGAATTATTCCGGAAAAGCCCCAAATCCGAAACACTGATCCCAAACCAAAACAACTTTGACCAAAATCACTACCATGAAAACATAACGTTTGGTGAAGTGTCTTTCTTAACGATGCGACGAGCAACATTTCTCCGTGAGGGAACTATACAACTCTGAAAATACGCCATCTATAGCCAGTGTCCAAATTAATCATCTTTCTTTAGTTGAGTTCCCTACATGTACAGTCGACTCTCGTTAATACAAACACTGTTAATACAAAGTCTCGTTATAGCAAACATAAAAAGCCTTGTACATGTACACGGTCCTGACTGTGCTTTATGTGCAGAATGATGGGACCGGCACTCCACTTAGTACACAATTCGGATATAACAAACATTTTGGCTAGGGCCGAGTTTGTATTAACGAGAGCTCACTGTAATTTGGTACTTAAAGGGTTATGTAATGTAATTTTTGTTTAATGTAATCCTTGAAAATACACCTTTATGTCTCATTTAGTTCTAACCCTACTTTCAATTTTCTTTTGCCCTTTTTCAAGGGTATTTTGGTGTCCTTTTGGGTTTTTATGCTTATGCAAGTTTCCATAGTCATGAGCAAAGTTGTGATGTAATTTCAGGCAGAAACCTCAATGTTAACAAATATTTCTGCATCAAAAGTTGCCAGAATTTTGGATATTTTGCGGTTGTATGTACATGTAGATTGTCTTTTCTTTGGTGATTCGTTGTTGTGCGTCAGTACATGGCAGTAAGCCAATGAGAAAACTTCTGTCACAAATGTTCTCGAGCAAATTTTGGGGTTCGAAATTTGAACAGAAAATCCATAAACTGAAGAGTGTCTTCCTGAAATGACATCACAGCAACAACGCCCTCAGTTGTCAGGAAAAGCATGGACAATTTTCAATGTCTAAAGAAGTGCAGTTTTCAATAAAATAACTAAAAGGGATGTCAAATAGTTTTCATACATAAAAGAGGAGTAGAACGTTGCTCGAAATATCCTCAGTTCCTCAGAAAAAAAATCATTTCATGGACCATTTAACATTTCTTTGTAAAATAAAACCGATAATTGTCCGTAATCGTTTGTTTGATTAATTATGGAAAGTTTTTTTTTAACAATTTTGTTAGATTTGTATATCTATCAGTACAATTATCTGACCGGGGTTGTAAAGAACTCAGTACTAAGGATACAGAAAGTCTTGTTTGTATTGGAAACATATTCAAATATTTTAGTTTCTTTAAATTGACAAAATTCACAGATTTTGATGAATATATGTAATTTAAATATTTCGTTACACTTATGTAAATGAGCAGGTTCATGCCCCCATGCTGTTGACTACGATCAGATGACGCCACTTTATTATGGTCGTCTAAAGAACAGAGGAGAAGGAACGCGAGAAATCATAAAGTTTTGCAATAACTTGCAGAGATAAACCCCTTTTGGAAAATGTATAAACCAGAGATATAATTGCTACTCTGCTCAGGCGCAGCACGCACTTTGATGGCAATACTCATTTTAGTGTTGTTGTATGATGAAGTCATAAGTGCCAGACAGAAAGTTGACCTTGAAATTTTACTTGCTGTATGTACATTTCCCTTTAATCATGTCCCTTCGCTTTTCCTTGGATGAATTTGAGTACAATGCAAAAGAGTTTACCCAACCAAATAGCGCCCTCCTATTGTGCCCATCATTATCGCAGAAGTATAATGGAGAAAGCTTATAATTACTGACGTTGTCGTCTATTTGAAGATCCTCCTTTCAAAGTCCGCCTGGCACTTGTTGAAGAGCCGGTTACAGCGGTAGTCGGTACATCCTTTGGTAGACCCGCAGTTATCATCACCGCACGGACGGCCATTGTAGACGCCCTTGCACATGGCAATCATCGCAGGGTCAATTTCCATCACTTCATCTTCTTCAGTCTGGCCCTTTCAGAGTAAAACATTGCATGATAAGCTATTACGTTTCACGCCTTTTTCATTCTCTATCGGAATATACCTCACACATAATGACGTCACGCTTTGTTAAGATGTGCGCTTTCCTATGGGAGCTTGGTGGATCGCGTCCCCACCTGGCTCCCATAGAAAAGCGCACATTGTA
This sequence comes from Patiria pectinifera, assembly GCA_029964075.1. Classification (NCBI taxonomy): domain Eukaryota; kingdom Metazoa; phylum Echinodermata; class Asteroidea; order Valvatida; family Asterinidae; genus Patiria; species Patiria pectinifera. Next base: position 8,841,278 of record CM057142.1, on the reverse strand, counting down.
AACAAAGCATGACGTCATTATGCCGCAGCGCTATTGCAGTCAAGTTTTCCAGAAGTCAGTCACTGATTATCAAGTCTCATAATCAGGTGAAAAGCTATTCAAATGAACCGAGACGAGCACATGCTTTTATGGACTCCGAACAGTACGAATCTATTAATTCACCCTCGTGTGTGGGACGATTCAAACATGCCTATAAAAGAGCATTTATCTTCCATGCATACATCTGAGTCATAGTTTGTTTCTTATGCTTTGGTTTTTCATAAAATGTAATTTTTTTGTTCAAATACTTACTTGTCTAGTTTATCTGGAATTTTTCATGCTTAGGTTCTGTCTCGGTCCAACTGTCCGTGTGTACTAGTTCTTGTTTCTGCTCTGTGTGGGTCCGTCCAAGGCATCTCAACACAAGCCTAGGCTTCTATAGAAAATGCCTCCATACCTATATTTTTCACTTCTTACATCTTTTCGTCAATTATTCATGTATTCTCTGCGCTTATATTTGTCATTTGGTTTATGTAAACAAATGTGAGTTTGAATTGAATTGAATTGAAAAACAGTACATGACTCTGACTGCAGAAAATCGACTATCGTCTTCGAGTGCATGAGCGTTGCGTCAAGCGCAGTCGGCAGTGCGTTCCACTGTCTCTCCGAGTGGCCTCCCTTTTATCCTCTTTAAGTAGGCGTTGAACTTTTGAAGAGGTATATTTGCGCATGGCGTTCATCATTGTTCATCGCATGATGTATGTAAATGCTTTTGTAATCTGACTTGTAGTTGTAATGGATTTGACTGCATCTGCTCCCTGTACAGTCAACTCATGGCATATAGGTGTGATTAAAGTGCTTGGTAAAATGTCAAAATAATGAGCCATAACAGTACAAAGTACCTCCACCTAAATGCGTAATAAGACCTAAGTTCATCTGTTTTGAAAGATTTACCATATTGCCAACAGTTATCTCACTTCGCGATCGCCACTGTTGCGAAGTTAGGAATCTCGGGCCTGAAATCCGATTGGACAGTTCTTCGGCACGCGCCAACGTCACGTGCGCTATGGCATCGCCATATTTGAACGCGCGTGGATATTTAAATTAAGTTGACACCAACATCATATGTCACCAGACCATGTCTCAAGATCGAGATGTGCCATCATGAGAGGCTTGTGCTCATCTTACTTGGATGGGGAACCATTGGTGTCCACTATACTAGAAGGTATGGAGTCATCAGGGGGCGTGACAAACTGCTTCGCAGGAGAGGTACTTTTGCACTCAGATTCAGCTCTCAGACTCCAAACAATGCAATAATTTCGTTCGCAAGTAAGGCTGTTGAGACATGTACCTATATAAGCCGTAGATGTAATCTGTGTTGGCTTGATTTTGACATCTTTCGTCGTAGGGGCGGATTCTGGTTTGGATCTAGAGTTGGTTTATCTGCGGGGGTGGGGAGCAGGCATCTGTGTGTTTTTCTGCATGATTTGTCTAGTTTTTGCGTCCCAAGAGGAGTGGGGAGGGGCGTGTTGAGACCCCAACCCCTGTGATCCGCCACTGGATCATGAGGTATAACAAATGTCAACCAATACCTCGGGACCACTTGCCTTAAACCATTTTGTATTTGTATAATTATATATTTACCTGTAATGGAGATATTACGGTCAGAATGATGAGAAGTATCACGCTGAACAACATGGCGAAACGCATCATGACACCAAGTAGAGTCCTGCCTTTTCAGTAAACTTCACACAAGGAACGCTCTAATTCGTCCAGTGGAAGTCGATACCTACGTTGCAAAAAAGCAAGATAATTATCAGCACCATATGATCGATCTGCTGCTGAAAGGATGATGGTGATTGTGATAATAGTGACTGAGATCACGGAATGATTACTTTTATTATAGCTCCATAGGTCCATGCTGTCATTACGGAGTCCGCTCGATAGTCCGAAGGTTCGATAGTCCGAAGGTTTTATTGATCCCAAGATTCGATAGTCCGAACACACACATTTCCCATACACTGGGTTTCATTAGACCGAAAATGAAATAAGGTTAGTTAATCCGAGCATTTTGATCTAGTCCGAAGGCTACTTAGTCCGAAGGTTTGATAAGGTTCATTTGTCCGAAGGTTCGATAGTCCGAATTTAGAATAAGGTTTATTAGTCCGAAGGTTGAATAACCCGAAAATACACCAGGTTTAAAAGTCCGAATGACAATAAAGTGCAATGCCATAATATTCGGACTGTTGAACCTCATTGTCGATTCGGACTAACGAACTGAACGTCTATTTGGACTATCGAAGCTTTGGATTATTTTAAACCTTACTCCATTTTCGGATCATTTCGGACTATTATCAAAACTCACTCCATTTTCGGACTAACACTTCGGACTATCGAACCCACGGACTAACAAACCTGACTATTAACGAACTTTTGGACAATGGAGCGGTAACCGTAATAATGGGTTTTTTGCAGTTAAAGAATGGAAGACAGAGATGAAATGGTGGTGAATGAGACGAGGGTAAAAACAGGTAGATTAATGGCTATATTATGCGTAGACGAAAATTTGTTTTGCAGATGAAAAAAACTTACGACAATTGCAATATTAAAGTCGGTGGGTTCAAGAGAGGTGAGATTGAGAAGCTATTATGACGTAATTGGTGTATGGCAAGTTTTATGAGTAAATATAAGAAGGTGGAGGTGTATACATGTATGCACATCGACACTTGGTTATTGGCGTACGGGGGTGGGGTGATTCGGGACTCAACTCAAATGACGCCCCTCCTCTACATGATCACCCAAACGAAAAGTAGAAGAGATCAGGTGCCAGGATCGAAGATAATATATTAATGTGAATTAACTTTCCAATGTGAAGTGAACAAATTGCCGGAAAAGTAACCCAATAACACACCTGAACATTTTAATCTTGTGTCAAAGTATGGTATCCACCAGCCTTTAAATATTTTGCCAGAGACATTCTGGAAAAGAGCCCACTGAAGTCAGATACTACACTCTTAAAAAGGTTTGCTAAAAATCAGAAATTTCGATACTATTATGCTTGAGCATAAGAACTGCCTTCACAATTAGCCTTGTGTATAATACCCAGTTTGTTATCAGATTGTCTACCGAAGTTGGGCAAAAGATTTGTTTTCCTGAAAGTCACATTTCAGATATACATGCACCTGCAAAACCTGTCTGTTTGGGACTTTGTTGTTGGTACAAAGATACCTGCATTCTATGATGAATCCTAATTAAACGCGTCACAATGTTTATAAACTGTTGCAAAAAGCGTTTACAATGTGTTCAAAAGTTAAACACTAAAGGTGTTATAGTGTAGCCCAAAAGACAATACTGACAAACTTCAGGAATTGATTTTTGGCTTTTCATGTTCGGTAACCCAACTTGGGTTTTTTTCTGCGTATCGGTATTCCGAAATGGTATACACATGTACACCTGTTTGCTGGCCTTGGATTCAGTAATGTCCTTCATCGCGCGGGAAACTGAACGCCATTTCGCAAACTCAAAACTAGTAGACAGATTCTAATGTTGTCCAAAACTGAAAATTAAGTGCTTGAAGTCAATGCGTGAATAATTATTTACCTTCTTTTGTCAGAATTCCAATGTCCCGTCAGGTTTGCTGAGACGACAAACACACTATCGCATCGTGACTGAATTACAGAAGAGTTCGGTCTGGCAACGACACAACGACGGATCAATGTACCTCCAGTCCACTTGCACTAAACACCTGGGTCTAATACAGCTGACGAATACACTATGACGAGGAATTGAAAGGCTGATCCACTCAGCCAAAACATCCACAAACAGTTCTTAGTTTGGTCACGTTTTTATTCCGGACTCAGTATAGGCCTATTGAAAGTATCGATTTTCAACCGGTAAAACACTATATTAGCAAGAATTGTCCTGAACAGCTGCTTTTTAACATTTCGAACAGTGTGCCACGAATTGACATGTATGGCTTTTATGTGGATTATGCTAGATAATGCTTGATGGTTAGAAAGACATTAGAAGCCAGGCTTTTTGGAGACCCCTCTACAGTCACTTTTTTTGTAAACCAGTTCCGGCAGTTCATATATCGACGGAATGGTTCTCGGAATTTTTTTTCCATTCAAAAAATCCCCATAGCTTTCCATCACATAAAAATAACACCAGCACTTTGGTTTCAGGCAATGAAGGGTATAAGAAACCTTATAGGGGGATTAAAGGGGATCATATTTAGTGACCCAACTCATTGCGCACCGATTCGCTGTAGGTTTGTCCAGAACTCACAAATAAATAACAAATTACCTTTAAGTCAGAACCCCCATGATGATTCAACGTTTTGGTTTTTTCCTAACGAATTTTCAAAGAGTATGGTGTCCTTAAACGACCACCCCAGCATTCCTTAAGAGCGTTTTATATTGCGCTTGTTTCACGCTCGACTGAGCAAAATTTAGACTTTGCCCGAGTTGGGTGTTGCGCTTGGTCTGATACAGAATGCGTACACGTAGGCCTACCTATACTGCGCTTGCTCTGTACAGTATGCGTACAAGTATCTACTGAAGTGGTACGCGTGCACTTGATGATGGAATTCAGGGCTGGGCTGTAATGGCAGTGTGTGTTGTAGATATCACTCTTAGTCCCGCTCTGATTAAAAAAAAAAAAAAAAGTACTTAGCATGGACCGATCTTTACGTTCAATATGTCATTGACTTTTTACGGGTGACATGTCCCAAGAGCAAGGAGAGCCTCCCTTTTATCTCGTCATCAACACGTATACCTGCTTGTAGAAAAAATGCTACTTGCTACTTTTGCTTGCGAGGTATTTTTGTTCACTAGATGCCTAATATCGGCAAATAGTTTCTCATTTAAGAGGAGTAGAAAATTGCACAAAAAAAACAGTGTGAGTAAAAAAAAGCGGAACCCAAACCCCCAAATATATTTCATATTAAAAAAAATATGTAGCGCCAAACATAATAATGAAGTGGAAAGCCAATTTCATAAGCTACTTTTAGATGGAAAAAAATACTAAAATTACTCAATCCGTTCAAAGAATATCACTATTTAAACGCAATGACCCTAAAACCTGTTTCGGGGGAAAAAACCCAGTTTATTGTGTGTTTTCTGACTGTTTGGAACAACAAAAAAAATGACACAGAACACTTGTTTCAACAACTGTCAACAACTGTAGTACACAATTTTCTTTATTAACAACCCTGATTAGGCAAACAATATGATTTATAAAATCAACTTTTTTTAAAAACGGGCCTTCAAAAGGACTTTGTTGAATATTTTTAACTTTCAACTGAGGTTTTATCGCTGGTGATGTTTGAAGACATTATTGTGACGACGATTCTTGAAATCGCATTTTTGGACGAAAGAGGTTTTAGGGTCGGTGTGTTTAAATGGTGATATTCTTTGAACGGATTGAGCAATTTTAGTAATGATTTAATCTAAAAGAGGCTAATGAAATTGGCTTTCCAGTCATTATTATGTTTGGTGCTACATATTTTTTTAAAATATGAAATATAATTTTGGGGGTTTGGGTTCCGCTTTTTTTTAACTCACCCTGTGAAAATTCCCTGCAGAAAATTCCCTGCAGGGACCATTTAATATTCCTCTGTAAAACAAAACCAAAATTTTCCATAAACGTTTCTTTGATTACACTGTGGAGTGTTTTTATTTAAAATTTTGTTAGATTAGTAAATCTATCAGTAAAATTATTTTGTACGGGTTTGTAAAGAACTCATTACTAAGGGATACAGAAAAACAAGCCGATACTTGTTTGTATTGGAAAACATCTTCAAATATTTAGTTTCTAAAAATTGACAAAATTCACAAATTTCGATGAATAACTTAAATTTAAATATGTCGTCACCGACACCACGAAGTTAACTCTACTGTGTTAAACCATACTTTTTTCGATTTTCAGTTTTTTGGATTTTTAAACATTATCCATCAAGGCCTACCATTGCACGAAGTTTCAAAGCTTCAAGAGCTTTACCCTAATAATTACGCTAAGAATCCATGGCAACTTTTGCGCAAAAGTGACAATTTTCGTTTTCACGAAGTTACACTCAAGTTACATTTACCATTCAATGCATGGCGCGCACTCTGCTCCAGGCGCGGTTCTACGGGGGTGTTAGGGGCTGTAGCCCCCAAAATTTTGTCTAGCCCCCCCAAAAATAAATTCCTTAAAAAAAAATTTACATTAGCAAAAAGAAAGATTGTGATGTACATGCGAACGGTCTCCCCCTAAAGAAGAAATAGCCGTGACAAGGGTGCATTAATTATAGCGTGAATGATTTTAAGATTTTATTGGCGCTCCCCATTGAAAATATGGCATCAGCACCTATTGATTTTTCGAGTCCTAAGTGTCTGCAAAAAATAACCGGTCTACATTTCAGCACGCCTCTCTGAAAAAATTCTGGATCCACCGTGCTAGCCCCCCCCCCCAAAAAAAATTGTTCTAGAACCGCGCCTGCTCTGCTCATAGTGAGCAAAAACGTTTTCACGAAGTAACACTCTTCTTGTAATAAGTTGTATGAGCGCGCGCGCGCTGACCTGAAGTTGCACTTTCCTCGTGTTGAATACATTGAAGAGTGTAACTTCGTGAAAACGAAAATTTACAGTTTCGCAGCCTTTTCAGTTTCACGAACTAACACTCATCTTTTTTTCTCTTATTTCTTGTTTATTAAATACACAAACGGGTGAAAAACAGCAGATTTAATAAATTCAATTCATCAAGTGTCCACAACGAGAAACCCAACTGAAAATACTCTGTCCTTTTGACGCAAAGTGTTGTTTTAGAAGGCGTTCAACTTTAGTTGCCGTTTTCTCCGTTTACTAGTTTTTACTGGTATGTAAATGGGTGTTATACTTTGTGGTGTCGGTGACGATGTGTTACACTAAGGTAAATAAGCATGTTCATGCCCCTATGCTGTTGACTACGGTCAGATTATGCCACTTTATCATGGTTATCTAGAGAACACAGGGGAAAAACACTAGAAATTATAAACTACTGCAATAACTTGCAGAGATAAACTCCTTTTGGAAAATGTAAACAAGAGACATTATTATTACTCTGCCTAGGCGCAGCATGCACTTTGATGACAATCGACCATTATCATGTTGCGGACATCTTGATTTTTTCCATTCAAATCAACGAAACCAAAGCGAGGCTGGAAGGAAAAATAGTCTGGTTCCTCTTTGCACAAAAACATTATCATTCAGTACTGTTATTGGATACAGGGAACATGACCGAAATGGTGGCAGCATGATAAAGGTCTATACTCATTTTAGCACCGTTGTATGATGAAGTCATAATTTGCCAGACAGAAAGTTGACCTTGAAATTTTGCTTGCTGTACACTTCCCTTTAATCGTGCCCCTTTAATTTTCTTGCATGGATGAATTTGAGTACAATGCAAAAGAGTTTACCCAACTAAATTGCGCCCTCCTATTGTGTCCATCATTATCTCAGAAGTGTAGGCTAAGGGAGAAAGCTTATAATTATTGACGTGATGTCTATTTGAAGATCCTCTTTACAAAGTCCGCCTTGCACAGGTTGAAGAGCAGGTTACAGCGGTAGTCGGTACATCCATTGGTAGACCCGCAGTTATCCTCACCGCACCGACGGCCTACGTAGACGCCCTTGCACATGGCAATCATCACAGGGTCAATTTCCATCACCTCATCTTCTTCAGTCTGCCCCTTTCAGAGTAAAACATTGCATGATAAGCTATTACGTTTCACGCCTTTTTCATTCTCTATCGGAATATACCTCACACATAATGACGTCACGCTTTGTTTACATGTGCGCTTTCCTATGGGAGCTCGGTGGATCGCGTCCCAACCTGGCTCGCATAGGAAAGCGCACATTGTAAACAAATCGTGACGTCATTATGTCGTAGGTCTATTGCAGTCGAGTTTTCAGAAGTCAGTCACTGATTATCAAGTCTCATATTCAGGTGAAAAGCTATTCAAATGAACTGAGACGAGCACATTCTTTTATGGACTCCGAACAGTACGAACCTATTAAATCAATCTCATGTGTGGGTCGATTCAAACATGCCTATCCGGTTCGTCGGTGACGTCATCTCAACTTAACCATACGTACTTCACACGGTGTATATACAGCAGGAATGGAAACGGAAGTTAACGCAACTCGAGCGTTTATCCAATGGGCGCTAGTAATCAGTGGTGCGAGCGCGAGTATGACTTTTTTTTTTTACTAACGAAGCGGATAAAAGAGCTCTTATATCCCATACATCTGACAACGTGAGTAAAAAAAAAAACGCAACCCAAACGCCAACAATTATATTTCAGATTTAAAAAAATATGTAGCACAAACAATAATAATGACTGGCAAGCCAATTTCATAAGCTACTTTTAGATGAAACAATTACTGAAATTGGTCAATCCGTTCAAACAATATCACCATTTCAACACAATGACCCTAAAACGTGTCTCGTCCAAAAAAAATGCGATTTCAAGAATCATCGTCACAGTTGTCTTTAAAAACATCACCACCGATAAAATCTCAGTTTAAACGTTAACAATATGCAACAAAGTCCCGTCGTTGAAGGCCCGTCGTTTAAAAAAAATAGATTTTATAAATCATATTGTTTGCCTAAGCAGGTTTGTTAATCAAGATATTATGTACTAAACAGTTGTTGATAGTTGTTGAAACAAGTATTCTGTGTCATTTTCTTTGTTGTTCCACACATTCAGAATACACAATAAACTGGTTTTTTTTACAAAACAGGTTTTAGGGTCATTGCGTTTAAATGGTGATATTCTTTGAACGGATTGAGCAATTTCAGTAAAAAAAATTCATCTAAAAGTAGCTTCTGAAATTGGCTTTCCAGTCATTATTATTGTTGGTGCTACATATTTTTTTTAAAAAATATTATGAAATATATTTTTTGGGGGTTTGGGTTCCGCTTTTTTGACTCGGTTTGCTTCTCATTTGTTTTTTCAGCAATTATTTTTCTCTTTCTTTCAGTGCGTACTTTTTTTTTTATAGTTTATCTGTAAGTTTCCATGCTCAGGTTCTGTCTTGGTCCAACTGTCCGTGTGTACTAGTTCTTGTTTCTGTTCCGTGTTAGTCCGTCCCTAGGCATCTCGCCAAAAGCCTAGGCTTCTAGAAGATTCTTCATAGTATGTTTCCGCTTCTTGCACCTTTTCGACAATTCCATTACTTATTAATGTAAATAATGAAAGGTTTGCGGAAACACCATGTGCGAATAATTTCTCAACTAAGAGAATGGTTCTGAAAAGAACCAGAGGTATAAACTCGACGTTCCGGCCAGTATGCTCTGACCGTCTTCAGGAGAGTGCCTAAACTCTAAGAAAGAGAATACTTAAGTAGCAAAAGGCGAAATCAATGAAGTGTGAAGTTGCATCCTGTGAGGATGCCAAGTAGACGGGATCCTAGAGCTAGCTTGGTGCCCACTGAAGTGGAACAGTAGGCTAGGGTTGCAGTGTCAGTAGAGGGAGGACCTAGGGTATAGGAGACCCATCAGTCTAAGGTAGTAGCTGAGGACCTAGGGTATAGGAGACCCATCAGTCTGAAGAAGTGGGAGCCAGATGTCGTTGAGGTGAAACCCGATGTCTTGCGGAACTGTGTTGTGCTTGCGGATCTCGATGGCAGGCGCGGTTCTAGGGGCTGTAGCCCCAATTTTGTCTAGCCCCCCAAAATAAATTCCGTAAAAAAAAAAAAATGCATTAGCAAAAAAAAAGATTGTGATGTACATGCGAACGGTCTCCCCCTAAAAAAAATAGTCGTGACAAGCCGGGTGCATTTGTAGTTAATATAGTGTAAATGATTTTAGGATTTTATTGGCGCTCCCCATTGAAAATATAGCATGAGCCCCCCACCCCCCTAGCCCACCTATTGATTTTCGAAGGCCTAAGTGTCTGGGAAAAATAATCGGTCTACATTTCAGCACGCCTCCCTGAAAAAAAATTCTGGATCCACCGTGCTAGCCCCCCCCCCCCCCAAAAAAATATTGGTTCAAGAACCGCGCCTGCTCGATGGCTTCCCGTATGCGTCTTGGATGCCAGAACTGGATCGGTGCGATGAGTTCGGCCGCATCCCAATCAACTTTGTGGTCGTTGATGTGGGAATGTTTGACAATAGCCGATTTGTCAAATAATTATTAATGTATTCTCTGCCTATATTTTTCATTTGGTATATGGAAATAAATGTGATTTGAATTGAAAAACAGCACATGGCGTATTGTGTCGACTTATTGAATTGACTCTGAATGTGCAAAAAAAACTCGTAGCATCTTCGCGTGAGCGTTACGTCAAGCGCAGTCGGCAGTGCGTTCCACTGTCTCTCCGAGTGGTCTCCGCTTTACTCTCCTTATGTAGGCGTTGAATTGGGTACACCTGTGCACGGTGTTCATCATTGTTTTATCGCTTGATACTTGTAAATGCTCTGACTTGTGATGGACTTGACTGCAACTGTGTTCTCCTTGGGCAGTCAACTCTTGATATAGGTGTGATTAAAGTGCTTGGTAAAATGTCAAATGAGCCAAAATAGGGCAGAAGTACTTCACTAGGCAAGGGGCCTGGTACGGTACCTCCACCTCATAAATGCGTAATAAAAGGGCCTAAATTCATCTGTTTTGAAAGATTTATCATGTTACCGACAGTTATCTCACTTCGTGATCGATACTATTGCGAAGTTAGGAGTCTCGGGCATGAAGTCTGATTGGACAGTTCCTCAGCACGCTAACGCGTCACGTGCGCTGGAACGCATCGTGTACGCGCGTGGATATTTAAATTAAGCTGACACCAACATCATAATGTCACCATGTCTCAAAATCGAGATGTGCCATCTTGAGAGGCTTGTGCTCATCTAACTTGGATGGGGAACCATTGGTGTCCACTATACTAGAAGGTATGGAGTCATCAGGGGGCGGGACAAACTGCTTCGCACGAGGAGGTATTTTTGCACTCAGATTCAGCTCTCAGACTCCAAACAATGCAATAATTTCGTTCGCAAGTCAGGCTGTTGGAGGTACCTAAGCCGTAGGTGTAATCTTTGTTGGCTTGATTTCGACAGGTTTCCTCCGTTTCGGGTCCGGTCGTAGGGGCGGATTCAGGTTTGGATCTAGAGTGTGTTGATGTGCCGGGGGCAGGGGTGGTTAGCAGGCATTTTCTGTGTTTTTCTGCACGATTTTCTTTTTTTTTGCGTCCGGGGAGGGGGGGGGGTTGAAACCCCGACCCCCGTAGATCCGCCACTGGATCGTGAGGTATAACAAATACCTCGGGACCACTTCCCTTAAACCATGTTGTATTTGTGTAATTATATACTTACCCGCACTTGAGATATTACGGTCAGAATGATGATCAGTATCACACTGAACAACATGGCGAAACGCATCATGACACCAAGTAGAATCCTGCCTTTTCAGTAAACTGCACACAAGGAAATCGACGCTCTAATTCGCTCCTGCGGAAGTCGACACCTATACGTTGCAGAAAAGCAAGACATTATCAGCACCATATGATCGGTCTACTGCTGGTAGGATGGTGCTGATGGCGACAATGGTGACAGTGAGATCACGGAATGCATTACTTTTATTATAGCTCAGTGGCGGAGCCAGGAATTTTCCAGTGGGGGGCGCTGGGGGGGGGGGGCTGGAACTTTTCATGGGGGCGTCATGTAGATCAATGATAATTTTTTTAGAAACTCAAAATCTCAGTGGGGGGCGACTGGGTTTCATGGGGGGCTGTCGGCCCCCTGCCCCCGTGGCTACGCCACTGTTATAGCTCCATGCTGTCATTACGGTGTCCGCTCGATAGTCCGAAGGTTTATTGATCCCAAGGTTCGATAGTCCGAACACACACGTTTTCAATTCACTGGGTTTCATTAGACCGAAAATGAAATAAGGTTCGTTAATCCGAGCATTTGACGCGATAGTCCGAAGGTTCGTTAGTCCGAAGGTTCGATAATCCAAAGGTTCGATAAACCGAGGGTTCATTTTGTCCGAAGGTTCGATAGTCCGAATTTAGAATAAGGTTAATTACCCCGAAGGTTCAATAGTCCTAAGTTAAAACAAGGTTCAATGGTCGGAAGGTTCTTTAATCCGAAAATACACTAGGTTCAAAAGTCCGAATTCACAAGAAGGTCCAATGCTGTATAATTATATTTGGCCTGTTTGAACCTGTCAATTCGGACTATCGAACTTTACAATCCATTTGGACTATCGAAGCTTTGGATTATTTAGCCTTACTCCATTTTCGGACTACTGAACACTTCGAACTAACAAACCTTCGGACTGTGGAGTGGTAACCGTAATGACGGGTTTTTGCAGTTAAAGAATGGAAGACAGAGGTGAAATGGTGGTGAATGAGATGAGGGTAAAAACAGGTAGATTAATGGTGAGGCGTTGGCGTAACTCTGTTGAGCAGATGACGAGAACTTACCACAATAAGTCGGTGAGGCCCAGAGAGGTGAGAAGCTAGTATGGAATAATGAAGTGACTGGTGTATGGCAAGGTTTATGGGTAAGAAGGTGGCGGTGGCCGGTATTCATGTACATCGGCACTTGGTTATTGGCGTACGGGAGGGGACGGGTGATTCGGGACTTAACTCAAATGACGCCCCTCCTCCACATAATCACCCAAACCAAAAGGACAAAAGAAGAAAAGGTCAGGATCAAAGGTATATTAATATCACTTCACATTTCCAATGTGAAGTGAACAAACTGCCGGAAAAGTAGCCCAATAACACGCGCTTGTTTACCTGAACATTTCAATCTTAAATTATGTCAAAGTATGCATCCAAAATTTCAGTATTTTGCTCGAAACATTCAAGAAAAGAGCCAACTGAAGTCAGACACTACACTCTTAAAAAGGTTTGCTAAAATCAGAACAATTTCGATACCAATATGCCTTCACAATTAGCCTTGTATACTACCCAACGTGGTTGGCTTTAAGATTTTCTACCGAAGTTTGGTAAAAGATTTGTTTTTCCTGAAAGTCACATTTCTGTTACTAGCAGCTGCAAAACTTCAACCGGCCGTTTGAGGCTTTGTTGTTGGTACAAAGATACCTGCATAATGAATCCCAATTAAACGCGTCACAATGTTTATAAACTGTTGCAAAAAGCGTTTATAATATGTTAAAAATCTAAACACTAGGTTTTATAGAGTATAGCCCAAAAAGAAAATACAAACTTCAGGAATTGATATTTGGCTAAACTATGCAAACAATTACATATGGACCAATTAAAACCAATTGCCCCCCCCCCCATTTTCGTTAACCAAACTTGGTTTTTCAGAGTATCGGTTTACCGACGGTTTGCTGACGGACCTTGTATTCAGTAATGCCCTTTAATTAGCGCGCGGGAAACTGAACGCCATTTCGCAAACTCAAAACTAGTAGACAGATTCTATAATGTTGTCCAAAACTGAAAATTAAGTAGTTGAAGTCAATGCGTGAATAATTAATTACCTTCTTTTGTCAGAATTCCAATATCCGTCAGGCTTGCTGAGATCGACGACAAACGCACTGTCGCTTCGTGACTGAACTACAGAAGATTCGGTTTGGCAACAACACAACGGCGGATCAATGCAACTCCGCCCACTGGCACTAAACACCTGGGTTTGGTACAGCTGACGAATACACTATGACGAGGAATCGACACGCTGATCCTCTCAGCCGCAACGTCCACAAACAGTTTTTAGTTCGGTCACGTTTTTATTCCGGGTCCAGTAGGCCTAAAGTATCGATTTCTCAACCGGCAAAACACTTATCTTTGAAAGACTTGTCCTGAACAGCTGCTTTTAACCATTTCGAAAAGTGTGCCACGAATTGACATGTCTGGCTTTTAGGTAGATTATGTTAGAAAATGCTTTAAAATGATGACGAGAAAGACATAATAAGCCAGGTCATTAGAGAGGTAATGCAACCCAACTAAGCAGACACTTTTTTTATAACCAGTTATTGACCCCGAATAAAATGTGAGTTCCGGGAGATCATATATCGATCCACGGACTTTTCTTCCCTTCAAAAAATCCCCAAAGCTTTCCATCCGAGATAAATTATATAACCCTAAACCCATGGTTTCAGGCAATGAAGGGTATAGAAACCGTATAGGGGGATTATATTTAGTGACCCAACTCATTGCGCACCGAATCGCACTAGATTTGTCCAGAATTCACAAATATATAACAAATTACCTTAAAGTTAGTATCCCCATGATTTTTGAACGTTTTGTTTTGTTTTCCTAACGAATGTCCCTGAACTGCAACCTCCTAGCATTTAGAGGCAATGGTTCCTTAAAAAAAAGAGCGTTTTATATTGCGCTTGTTTCACGCTCGAGCAAAATTTAGACTTTGCCCGAGTTGGGTGTTGCGCTCGGTCTGTACAGTATGCGTACTCGTATCTATACTGCGCTTGGTCTGTACAGTATGTGTTAACGTACCTCTACTTCGCTTGGTCTGTGCAGTATGCGTTCTGAAGTGGTATGCGTGCACATGTTGCGCTTGATGATGGAATTCAGGGCTGGGCTGTAATGGCAGTGTGTGTTGTGGATATCACTCTTAGTCCCGCTCTGATTAAAAAAAAAAGTACTCGGCATATTTACGTTCAATATCTCATTGCACGTACAGTTCATAACTTTTGTAATGCTGACGAATGATAAATTCAATTATCTTTACGGGTGCCACGTCCCAAAAGCACGGAGACCTTCCCTTTTATCGCGCCATCAACACGTATACCTGCTTGTAAAACAATGCTACTTGCTACTTTTGCTTGCGCGGTATTTTTTGTTTCACTAGATGCCTAATATCGGCAAATACAGTTAATTCTTGCCGAATTCCGGGTGTTTGTGTGTTAAATATTGTCCCGCATCTGATAAGATCCAAATTCTTGCAGTTCTTGCAACTTTATGTCAGTGCATAGCAGACAACAAATCAAAACGTTCAAAAAAAATTGCAGAAAATATATATTAATACAGATTTAAAACAGGTCCACATGAGAACTCCCCACTTGGACTTCCATCTCTTTGAAGTCATAGTGACAGTGCACATATCTAATCATATATAGCAGAATCCTATTTAAGGATATCATTTCGCACATGGTATAGATACGTTTTTGCATGATAACGGCAAAGTGAACTAATTGTTGGCAAGGTTCCAACTCGATGACGTCACGGTGACATGGCCAGTCAAATAGTATATGCTAATAAACGGACACTATTTCACACTGGATATTGCGCCACCTTTTCGCATCAAAGCGGCCTGAGGCGTTTTGAAAAAAAACAAACAATTCAAGGTTTTATTATAACACACAAAAATTAGAGTTCATCGCAAAGCATCAGGGGTGGGGGAGGAGGGAGTGGGGTTAAGGGGAGGGCATGCACAATGGTCGCCCATGACCAGCCTCGTGCTCCTCTTCATAACAAATTGACCTTTGAAATCGAAAATGACAGATAACTCTAATTAATTGCAGCTTTGGGATATTTAAAAGTGTGAAATTAGAGATACAGATTAGAGAGTCTATTTTCAAATAAAGAAAAGGTATTATGTGATATTGGTTTATTAGCAAATGACTGTATCTATTTGAAAATTTGACTGTTTTGCCTCTACCCGTTTGCAATGCCCATAACATGCCGTAAGAGGGCGTTCTGCTTCCCCAAAGTTTGTTGGTCGTTTCAACAGAGGCTGCTATCGCACCACACATAAATGCTCTTGAGTTGACTTTTCCCACTAACTCGTTAATAAATATTCTGGCAACAAACGTTTTTGTTTTGAAACTGAATGAAATTTTAGGATAGATTTGTGAGCCGAAGAATCAATCTTTGATTGTAAGTGAAGTACAGTGAATATAATTTTAGAGAGGAAACGATGTTTTGCGATGAATTGAATTGCTATTATTTACTAAATGTAAGTTCAGATAATAGTTTAAGTTCAGATAAATAGCCGTGGCTGCAGAGAACAAAGCAAAGGTATTCAGCATTACTCGCGATCGAAGCGGCATGTCAATCACTGCTGGGTTGATATAATACGAGCAATTTCTTCAACCAGGTCACCCTTCTACAGCAACACGAAAGTTGCTGTCGTAACGCGGCGTACGAAATACCGGACATTTGCGGATAAGTCTTCACCTTTCAGTTCAAAGAAATTAGGTAAACATTCTTTTGATTAAGCTAAACAAGTTCAGTATGACTATGAAATTGTAGCAAATCAATGATCCAGTAGATTTTTAACCAATAATGATTCAGACCAATAAGGATTCTTTGATGTACTGGATCTAAAGAACAAAGTCGGAAAAAAATTCTTGGTTCAGATAGATTAAGAGAGAAGAAATAATTGAATGGACAATACATTAAGGTCATTCAATTCAATTCAAATCAATTTGACATTTATATCCATATTGGTGAAAATCAAAGGAAAGTTGATAATTACAGAACAAGTATTTAAATCAAAGATAATCAAGAAATAATTGGAAAAAAATTCAATGACCTAAACTAGGAGCAAACCAATATGGGGCATTTTCAGAAGCCAAAAGGAGGCTTGTATTGAAATGCCCGTGGACAAAAACAATAAACTGCAGTAAACTAGATACAAATCATGCATATTATTCACAGATAAGTCTTAATCCCTATCTGAAGAACATTCCAATACTAAGATATTGTATTTTTGTTAGATACGAGTCAGACATTTTGAATATGCTTGCCAATTTTCGTGAGAATACCACAGGAAACTATTTGGGCCTGAAAGCTTGAGACGTTATTTGAAAATGCCGAAACATTCCGAAACGAACTACTAAATGTGCATCATTCCACGGACGGACTTCCAAGGGTCTCTGTCTTCCTTTAAAATCACATATTTATTCCAATTGTTTGCATGATCACTAACAAAAGTACGATCAAATTTCATCTCTTTCCTTTTAGACAATTTACACTAAACGTTTAATGAAAAGAAAAGAAAAATTGGTGTAAAAAGCTGGTACACACATCTATAGAAACATTCCAAACTTTGTCTCCACAACATCTGATTTGTCGGCCGTTATGTGATAAGGTTCCCATGCGGATGTCCTGCTTTGTGCAAACGTTGGTAGTGAACATCCGCATCTGGAGATGGAGATAGATACAAAGAGTATGACAGGTATCAGTAGCACACCCAGGATTTGGCTTGGGGGAGGGGGGGGGCTCACAAATTTTTCCTCAATTTAAAAAAAAAAGAAGGTTGAATATTTTTTTTTTAAAGTGGGGGCTGGGGGGGGGGGGTACGGACTATTTTGACGTCGGTGGCGCCATTTACACCCCCATTATACTACTAAAAAATATGCCAAATACATATCGCCACTTGTCAAATCGTGGGACTAAAAAAATTGACCAACAAAAAAACAAACAAAACAAAAACAGGGGGGCTCAAGCGCCACTGAATAGGTATGTCTTTGTCATTGGTTGCAAAAGCATCGATTTCGTGCTTCGATTCAAGATATTTTGAAATACATTTATTGGTATAATAATTATTATTTCAAACAAAAACATTCTCATTAATTATAGCTCGCCAAAGTGTCAGGTTTATGAAAGATAAACATAAAAACATTGCTTGTCTGAAAAAGCAATTCATATTTCAAGAGAAGGGCCATGCAGTCGCCTTTATAATGGTATAGATGAAGAAAATAACGAGACATTAAAGGGCATTGTAATGTAATTTGTTTAATGCAATACCTAAAAGTGCATCTGTGTGTCTCATTTAACCCTAGTTTCAATTTTCATGTTGCCATTTTCAAAGGTATTTTGGTGCCTTTTTTGGTTTTCATGCTAATGCAAATTCCCATATTCATGAGCAAAATTGTGATGCTATTTCAGGCAGAGGGCTCAATGTTACAACTATTTCTGCACGAAAAATTGCCAGAATTATTGGATATACTTTGGTGTTGTAGATTTTCTTTTCTTTGGTGATTCGTTGTTGTGTCAGTACATGGCAGTAAGCCAAGAGCAAACTTTTCTCACGAATGTTTTCAATGAACAAATTGTTGGGTGCACAGTTTTATCAGAAAATACATCTAACGGAACAGTGTCTTCCTGAAATGGCCCTCAGTTTTCCGAAAAAGCATAAAAAACCAAATGTCTAAAGAAGTGCACTTTTCAAAACAATTAAACCCCCCCCCAAAAAAAAAGGATGTCAAATATAGCTTTCACACATTTAATAGGATAGAGACTTGCACAAAATATGTTCCTAAGAAAAAATTGAATGTATGACCCCTTTAAGATACTAAAATAATAGCACTGTTTGTACCTGCTAGTTGTTGGTTCTTTTGAGTTTCATAACCGAGTGACGGTCTCGATAATAGCACTTCTTCCTTTCGAAGTGGCAGGTGAGTTGATGACATCCGAGGGTCTGGCAATCTTCGTCTGTAAGACATTGCATGTCCTTGAACAGGCTGCACAGCTGATCCTGTATCTTCATCGCCTCCAATTCTTTTGGATCCATGCCGTGCACATGACCAACCTATTTGTCAAAATGCAATCAGGCTCTAAGATTTTGTTTTCGTGCAAGACTCCAAAATGGCTTCTTTAAAAAAAAAAAATGTTACAGGATCTCACGAATTTCGTTTTAGGGGCAATATTTCACATACATTCTCCTGACGACGGGCAGAGCATACTGTTCGAAACGTTGAGTCCCTCCGGTTCTTTTCAGAACCACACATACTCACAAAAGAGATTTATTCACATGGTGCTGCCGCAAACTTATCTTGTCTTAACACACTGGTTTTCGCATGAAGAGGGAAGAACATCAGTTGACATCATAGACAAGTTTTAGTAATCCGGTTGGGACAGATAAGATTCTCATAAAAGGCCAATGACTCAAAGGTAGCTCTGGCAAAGTTTGACCCATTTGGTTGGGTTGGGTTGGGTCACAAATTGCGGTGTGTTTCTGAGGAGGGGACTTTCACAAATGTGGATATGGAGTTTGACCTTCGAAAGGGATGCAATTTTGATGGCTATTTTAAAGCTGTATAAGGATGTTAGAATATAAATACAGGCGCCAGGGTTGCTCATTTCCTTTTCTGTTGCGCTAATTTCAAACTCCATCTGCAAATTGTTTGGCTTTATTATGCAGAAAAAACAACACCAGAGCACATTGCAAAAAAAATAACGAGTATTGCAATCGGTGGAAACAAGTAGAAATGTGGAACTGCTGTATAGAGTTGCCAATATTGTCAAATTGTTTTAACAGGGCTCCCAAGTAAACTGTTCGTAGCCAAAAAAAGTAAACGCAGTAGTGGTGAGAAAACCCACCGTGCTGCCACTCTTACACATTCACGGGCCTTAAGCAATTGTAAAAGGTAAGCAGGGGCATATTGTTTTGTCATTGAGGTTAGTTAACATTTTTAATTAAACACCAAACATAACTCTACTTCCAGATGCCATTAAGCCTTTGTCGGGAAATGACAATACAATATCGCAGATCAGACAATGTTATATTGTAACAGACTAGGTAGGTAATCTGAAACTCACCCAAAGAATGAAAATTATGACGAGGACAAGTCTCATGTCCATTGCTGAGCAGAGGCTGAGAAGTTAGAACCTCACTGAAATCCGTCCAAATCGAAGAACTTCTCCACAATTGTGCAAAAACCTTTGATATTTGTAATCTTGAAATGATAACTAAATGCAGTCAAACAAATTTATCAAAAATGTGTCCAACTCGTCATCAACCTTGGCGGATAATGTATTTCTAAATAAAAACATCAATATATAGGCCTAAATAAGAAAGGAAAAAAAACATTCGAAATTATCGATTGATGTGCAGTATAGGCTAATTTTAAAATGTATTGTAAGCGTAACATTGAATATACTGAATTCACAATCAGTTTGATACAGCTGCATCTGTTTGTCATTAAACTATTAATGATCGACTTACTGAGAAAAGGATGATGTGGCGGCTTCAAAAGGTGAAGGGTGAGGTGAAGGCGCCGTCCCGCTATAAACAATAGGTCTAACAAACATGATAAATAATATACAAGAAGCATAAGGATTTCTTACATCCTCTGACTTGGTCATAAAGTGGCCCAGTTTTTAATGAAGCGAACGACTTTTCATGGATATAT
The DNA here is from genome assembly GCA_029964075.1 of Patiria pectinifera. Taxonomy (NCBI): domain Eukaryota; kingdom Metazoa; phylum Echinodermata; class Asteroidea; order Valvatida; family Asterinidae; genus Patiria; species Patiria pectinifera. The sequence goes on along the minus strand of CM057142.1, from coordinate 8,821,214 downwards.
TCTTTGAAAACATTTTAACCGCGCTTCGACCGATAAACCTTTTCCTACTAAATTCTGATTAATCTTTATCATTAAAGAATTTTGACAGCAACTATTTTTTTGACTGGCCCAGACTGGTTTTGAAGCGCCTACGACCCATACCACGTCGAATACACCGGTTCTCGTCCGATCACGGTAAAGCAACCGCAATACCAGGTGTTTGTAGGCTTATTCTGAATATTCATGACTCGTTCGTAAACATAAATCGCTGAGAACGGCCTTCCAAAAAAACTGCTCATGATGCACAGAATATTTATTAAAGCCATAATTGTCCTAGAGTAGGTTCAAAATAAATATCTTTAGCATCTATACATCGAAAATTTTAAATGCAATGTCGTTATTTTTGAGAAATACAAAAAACCCAAGGCCTCATTTTTGGGTCAAATTTACTGATCATAATTTCCAAAATATAGTTTTTTTTAACATTTTGAATTTTATTTTCTAACTTGGCTACTAATAGGTAAGAACTGCACGCAGTAACAAGTTGACTACATTCTTTTCCATATAAATCAAAACACGTTCAAAGTTGCCACTTTTATCACTTTAAGAGCAGATTTCGCACTTTTTTATGTTCACAGGGGTATTTGACAAAATCAAAACTTACAAAAAAAAATTAAGCATGGGTGGAAAACATTCTTTTAGGATGTTTTCTTCCTCAAACAAATGAAAAAAAGTTGAAAATGTCACTTTCACTAATTTTGAATTTTGGCACACTTTGACTGAGGCGATTCTGGCCGGCCCACTGTGCGACGGTCTACCAAACTGCTTGGACACTCACTTGCCAAGTTTGTTTTCAGCATTTTCATTTTTATTGACGTCACTTTTACCCCATAAATTCCCTGAAATATCAAAACCCTGCCTTCTTTCCACAATATTAATCCTGCAGTTATTCAAAATGGAAAATTGTGTTGTCGTGAGTCCAAAGGTTGGTTTCTAAATGGACTATTTCCATCAACGAATCAGCGACGTTCTACCAACCAGCTTGTACATTGTAAACACGTGAGGGCGCACTTTTAAAATTAGTCGAGATATGATGTTCGCGAGTTCTATAAACAATGTCTGAGCTCACTATACTCACAGTCATGCCAGTCGTTGTTTTACCTCATAATTTCCCTCAAAAATCAAAACCCTGCCCTCTTTCCACAAAATTAATCCTGCAGATATAACAACATGGTGTCAATGTCATCTACTTAGGTGAGTCCCAAAGTTTAAAAGTAGATTTTCGTTCACAGTCATGTTTAGCAGGCATGGCAGGCACGTACATGACGTAGCAGTGCACTAGCACTGTAGCAGGAACCGGGGGGGGGGGGCATTGGCCCCCGCTGAAAATAATGGGGGAGGGGGGATTGGGCCGCGATTTTTTTTCTCCCAAACTTGGTAATCCTTATCTTTAGGACACCTCTATTTTTCACAAGTTCTGTCATGTCTGTTCAAAACTGACTTTGGCAATAGACTGTCCAGTACCAAAGTGACTTTTGCAGGCTAAAGAAGTCTTTTATCTTCTGATTAATGTTCTAAAGTTGTAATTTTGAAAGCACTTTCAAAGAAAATGTGACTTTCCTCCCTTTTTTGCAGTTTGCCATCTTGGTTTTTGAGTCTGTTTACTGTTTGTCATCGCCGTGTTTTACCCCCTAATTTCCCTCATAAATCAAAGCCCTGACAGCCTCTTTCCACAAAATTAAACCTGCTGATATTCAAGAAGGGTCATACTGTTCAGATATAAGACAAGAAATATCAGAATGTCACTTTTGAGTGTCATTTAGTCAGCTGTTTTGGTGAGTCTTGTAACCTTATATAGGACCGGGGTCCTAAAAGTAAGGATTACCCCAAACTTTTCTAAAACCATGTCCATGAGAAGAAGATATAATATTAGGAAAAAAATATGAATTTGAACGTTTTGTCACTTTTGAAATTAGGACTTTATTTCCCCTTAAATCCTCCGAGTCCGAAGCCTCGGGTTAGGAAAGAAACAATTTAGGTGCTGTAACGGGATTACCGATTAGGGTTACAAACAGGTTCAGATGGTATGGTGTTGACTGGACACGAATGACAATACAGATTGACAACAAATATAAACATAGACGATTAGGTTTAATCAGTAAATGTGTATCAGCTCAAAGGAGCCATCTTGCCAACCAAGGCATGGCTTTTCCATCATGCACTTGGTCTATGCCCCAAATGTATGGAGGGCACAACATGACAAATATATGTATGTACTATACACCGCTACAGTGCAAAACCGTGTTTCTAACCCGCAACCTCGCGGTGCGGTTCAAAATCACGAACCTGTATCGACTGAGCTATCGCAGTGCTCGCCAAAATGTGGGGGGAAAATAATTATATACCTGCGTAGGCCTACGTATCATAAAAGTATTGTAGACGGCGCTAAATAACCATGTATGCAGATGTCGTTTTGGCCCCCCTAAAATTATGTTTTTTTAAATTAAAAAATACAAATAGAAAACTTTCATAAATTGCGTTTTCGGAGGAATAGTATTGCAGTGCGTAGCCTTTATTCAATCAAACCACAGCGGAAGTGGAAATTCATTGCAAAAATGATAATAATACATGGATCTGGGACTTAGAAATATTTCCAATTTTGTTAGGAAGTACTTTAAAAAAAAAATTTGACTCTCCATAGATTTTATACACAATTGCGGAAATGGCGTCAGGTTGCAACATTTTTTTGGTCAAAAAGATAAAAAGTGTGATAAATACTATTAAAAAGGTAATCATATAACATTTGTTTTTTCTGCAATTTTCAGAAATTGAATGGATTTTAGGGTTAGCAGTTAATGGCAAATATTGATACTCTGACCTGTTTTTTAATTTTTATTTATTTAGGCCCTATTTATTTTTTTGTTTTTGTTTACAGGTACTGTGATTATTCAGACAATGAAGCCTGTGTACATGTATTGCGTATGTTTATCCTGGATGTCAACATTCCTGATTTACTGCACATCATCAGTGGCGATCCTACCCACGGTTGGAGCCACGCTCTGGCCAGGTGCCACCAACATCTACACTACCCCATCGGATCATTCCATTATTGTGCTGGATAATATTATCACTGAGCCAGCTGCACATTCCCTCCACAGTTATGTGTTACAGTTTGCACAATGGAAACTGAATGGCCATGCGCAGGAGACAAGTACACTTATTAATAACCAAACTGCAGAACAAAGCTGCTTGCAGCAAAGAAATATCCCATGGACTGCTCAGTTATCATCTACATTTTATGAAAACGTGTGTTTTTTGAAGAATATTTTGAGTTTACCCAAACTGGTAAACTTCACCCCACACAGTGTGCAAGCGGAGATATTGAGACGAGGGGACTCCATAAAAGTCCAGTGTGGCTTGGAAAAGCAAGGATTGGATACTGAATATTCATGGAGAGTTTTCCTGACCCCAAACTGGCAAATCAACGACTATGGAGATTTGATGTTCTATGACAGAAACGACCAAAGTGGGAAACAGGAAGCAGTGTTGACTGTGCATCCAAGGATGGGTAGGCTTGTTCTTTGGGATTCATCATTGTCGTTTGTGTACCATCCTCCATCAATGGGCTACATACAGGGACTACTGTCTATTACTGGTCAACTGACTTCAAGTAAGAACAAGATGAAATTTCAGGTACAAACTTGTCTATTTGATATAGGCCCTACATGTACATGTATGTTGGGCGCATTCGTTGATTTGTGTGATTGTTCAATCGCACTGTGCCATCGGTCAATCGTTACAGATATCGCGGACTTTACTTACCTTTTTGAAAAAACTAAAAACTCCGGAACTGTGTTAGAAAGAAATTATGTTCGACTGGTGGCAGCGCGATTGACCAAAAGCATCATCATATAGACCGATAGTGCAGCGCCATTGACTGATCGTGCACATAGACCAATCATGCACATAGACCGATCGTGCACATTGACCGATCATGCCCAACATACACTGTACTTCTGACATTTTCTTAAATGTTTGCAACCCTCCCACATTTGTTAGCAAACACCCATTCATGTAGGCCGACAATCTTTTGGGTTTTTTTCAGCAGGGTCGTTCATTTGAAGAAGGAAATGATTTTGAAATGTCCCACTCAGGCAATACATATGTACAAGTACGCCTTTGTTAAATTTTCTGTGTGTCTGCAGAGAGGCACGCATGCCATTTCAGACTTGTATATGAGTCGCCAAACATCAAGTCCTAGTCTGAGTTATTTGTCATCGTGACTCGAGTCCGAGTCACGGAAAATGGGACTTGAGTCGGACCCGAGTCCGAGTCATGAGTCATACAAGTTCTGGTCCATCCATTTACATACATTGTAACATTCAGAGGTTGTGTTTCATCATGGCAATATCTTACCAAAAACTAAGGTCAACTTGATGGGAAGATTGCTCCAGCAAACCGTCCAAGACATTTTGGTCACAAGCTTAGCCTAGGGCACTGATCTTATGACAAGCTCAAAATCTAATCATCAACAGAGTATCTTCATTGTTGCAATTTGCATCTTTGTGAGTTTGTTAAATCTCGACTTCAAAATTTATGTTTTGTGATTTGTGCTCTGTGCTTTGTATATTGTTCTTTACAGTAATAATCACTTGGCCAAACTTGTGACAATTAAGGCTAAAATTGCTTTTGGGTTTTCCTTTTGTATATTTTCTCATTGTAAATTATAGGTCTGATGACTTATTGTGTCGATATTTGTGATAGGATGAGATCACTGATGAACAGCAAACATCAAGGCCGCAATTCTCTTCTCAGTTCACTCGTACAGATGAAATGGAGGATTTTGCCAAAAAATACGTCAGAAGTTTCTATGACAGCGAAGGAAGGTGATTATTAACTTTAAAAATGCCTGTTTTTACTTTGTCAAATTTACTTAAAGTTGCATGCCCTATGTTATTTTCTAGCTCCATGCCATGAAAATAATTCCTCTTACAAACTGCTATTTATCTAGCAAGTGAATTAGACATTGACTGACAAATCGGCCCATGTTTAAATATGGTTATTGACAAATTTAAAATTATTTAAAGCCCAACAAAAATGACACATCCCCCCCCCCCCCTCCACGCAGCCGCTGACTAATGTTGTGAAAGTACATGTAGTAAAGATGAGATAAAAAAATATAAATGGAATGCTAAAGTTTGTAAATTTATTCTTGAATCGCATTAGAATGCAGGAGAAATCATCATAGATTTCAACATTTCCTGGGGGGGGGGGGGGAAACATGCCCAACCCCGAACACCCAGCAGGGCACGCATAGACTCCAACCCCCCATCCCCTTTATATCAACCCCTCGTTTCCTGAAAGCTAGATTCGCCCCCGGTTCAAAATTTATTACGAGTCAAAAAAAGGAATTTGTTGAGCATTTTGAGTTCAACTTTAAACTTCTGACTCATGCATGCAACTTTTCAATTGTTGAGTTCACATAAATTTTGATCCATGCATGTATGGGAAAGACAATTGGAACCTCGAACGTCGTCGTGTTTGAAAGGAAACAACAGTATACTGTTTTAGATTTTTGCCTCAATGAAGGGCACCATGGCAGTTTGTTTTTATCTAGATAAAGAGCAACACGGGCAAGGTTATCCAAATTCAGAAAGAATGACCCATACACAATTCTTGTTTACTTATTTATGCCGTCCATGCACATGATGCAGGTAGGAGACCTCGTGATGGCTTCTGCATGGTGATGATGTGCCAAAATGTCCTGTCCATAGCCAACCTTGCTGCATCAGTTATTCTTGGGATTGATCTTGATTTGCAGTCCTGTGAGATGCAGTCAAGCCATGGTTTTGGTTTGGCGGCCTCTATCTCCTTTGACATTCAATTCATGGCTTAATAATGGCTGATTTTCCATGTTCCTTTTTATGGAGGATTCATCTTAATTGTCATCTCCTAAATCTGAGGACAAGCTTAGTCAAACACAATCTTAATTACATCACGTAAGCCCCAAATTTGTGCACAAAAATACTTTTTCTGCATCCCCGAAATGTTTCCGTTCAATTGTTGGTGCCGTCTTTGCAATGTACATCACATTCACACTGTATGTACATTTTTTTGTTGCAGAGTGATTGCTGTGTATGACAATATATTTTCGGCTGCTGATTTAGAAGAATTGCAGCAAGCTTTATTGGCCCAGGGAGAAATCATGTACCTGCCGCATGATGTGGAACCAGAAGAGGATGTCGATAATGCTCAATGGATTAAGAGTTTTGATGTAAGAATATGTACATAAAAAGTCAAAGTCGTTGAAATTTTTAGTTTTGTACTGTTGAAACCCTCCCTTTGTTTGATCAGTCACACACCATCAAAAATTCAATCCTGTTCCCCTGCCATGCCTTTTACGCAGGCTAGTCACCAACAGTCAAATCATATTTCTTGTAGACACGGTCAAATTCCATCAACAGACAAAAGCAGGTAACAATCTCTTACGGTCAAATCATAGCTGTATCAGGTTTCATAACAATCACAACCAGTCAATCCTGCTTTATGAAGGTAGGGAGCACTCAACTGTTAAAAACAGTCACTTGATTTATTTGGACTGCTGGGATGGCCATGTTGAACTTGCCAGCCAGAGAAGGAGGGTAAAGTACATGACAATATTTGATTCCATTTCTTCAGCTAAGGGAGGGTAGAGGGGGCTGAAGAGACTCAAAAAGGACAGCCTCCCTGCACCCATCCCCCTCCCCCCTCCCACTCTCCCCACCCCTTCTTCCCCCACCCCCTCACCCCTCCCCAATCCAACCACATCCAACCTTCCTTGCCAATCCGTGCATACAGTATTTTATTAGTTTTTTTTAAGTACCAAAAACGTAAAATTCCGACCATGTGTTAAAGCCAGTGAAAAATTTAAAGTTTTTTTTTAAGTACATACAATTATGTCTGTTAGCCTAATAATTCTTCACAATGTACGTATGTATTACGATATCCAGTGTTGTTGTTTGTCAATGAATTAGCCGTAAAATTTGCAAAATACTAATCCTCATACCTCAACTTTTTCTGAGTTACCCTTGCAAAAAGAATTGTTTCCCGACCCAAGTTTTCCTGACTCTTTAGCCTCGAGTTTTGCGCATCTTTTGATACCAAAAACATAAAATTCCATCCATGTGTTACCATGCAGCAAAAACTTTAAAAGTTTTTTTTTTAGTACATACAATTATGTCTACAAACCTAATAATTCTTCAGAATGTACATGTATTACTATCCAGTGTTCTTCTTTGTCATTGAAGTAGCTGTAAAATTTGCAAAGTGCTAATCCTCTTAATAGGTAATGAAAAAGGAAACAGAACAGTTTGACCAACAAAAGAGGGCGCCCTTTTACCAAGCAATGACGTCCCATGGGCGGGACATTTAGCTGCTTGACATGCACCATTCCTTGTGTGGGACGCATGTACACCAGGGGATTTGTACTATGTACACGCAGTGGTACGGCCGCGCGTCGCTGCAAAATATTGCAGTCAGGCAAGATGGCGTCGGTCGGTCACCCCCAACTGTACTTTGTTTGCTGGTGAGGGGATACTTGTGAACGGAGCGGATACTTTATGCATTTCATTATTCCTTGTTGGTCATTGAAGCCAGAGAAGTTTGCAGCATCGGCAGTGTGGAGGAGACTATCTCAAGTCATGAGACACGTCAGTGGAAATAGAACATCATGGTACCCGTATGATGTTGCCCTGAACATTGTACGATCTGCTGACCACACGAGAATACATCAAGACTGTGAGGAATGGGAGGTAAGACCAACAGTAATCACATTTAATAAGAAAACTGCAGCTATATTTCATGAAACTTTCTGAAACAAACCCCGTGCATATTAGTCTGACTATCACTTTGTCTAACGGAGCCCTCTTACCATATCCAACGTATATACATTTGTATCTGAGCAATGCAAATTTTATGCAACCCCTGCGTGCCTGCCAATGGGCCTTATTTAGGAGTTGGTCATTTTTGTCGAGTTCTCTGAATGTATTTCAGTAATTGTTAACTGTGTAAAGGGATGGCGCCAGACTATTTTTGCAGGCACAATGCAGCCTTATTTTACTGTCATTTTTTTTTTTAAATATGGCTTTAAACATTAGGGAATGTTTAATTACAAATTTTAAATTATTCATTGAAGCAGACTGGAATTTATTATACATTAAGTTGCTTTTATTTCTCTTTGCAAGTTCTAAGAATTAAGATTTCACCTAAATTTCAATTCAATATGGCCGACTCGTGAATAAGGCCCATTGGAGTCGATTTCATTTCGTTTCATTTCGATCAGAAATGTGGACTAAGCTGTTGATTGGGTCAAGTCATGTTTTTTGTAATATAACAACGGGTTATGGAAGACCTGATAGAAGATGCCCGCTGAACAGCTGAATGGTCAGAATCCCGAGGTCTAGACGCAGTCTTGTTTTGCATAATTAATCGCTCGCATATAAAGTAAAGTCTGTCACTTTACTGAAAATCCTTCAATTCGATTCACTTCTGTGATGCATTCGTGTTTGAAAATGAATTATTTTTTTATTCATTCCACAGGATGAATACACCATGGTTTTGTACTTGAATCCTGACTGGCGACCGGAGTTCTGTGGCGAAACTGTATTCTTTGAAGCCATGCCTGGTAGTGAGCTGCAGAGACAACTGTATGGACTTCATGGTGGAACAGAGTACCAGCCTCTTGCATCTGTACTCCCTAAATATGGCAGGCTAGCAATATTCCAAGGTGAGTACATGTAGCTTGCTCACATTGTAGGATTGTAATCCAAGAAAAAAAACGTAACCAGCTTATCTTCACAACATGCAATTTATTCACTTATCTTTTTTCGATATAAAGTAAAATCTTGATAAGTCAAACCTCAAGGGAACAGGTTCAAAATTTGACTTAAGCACAGTTTTGAGTTCAGCAGCGTTGTATATCATTGTTATACTACTGAAGGCATTTGATTATTTGTTTGACTTACCAGTTGTTTTGAGTTATCAGAGTTTGACTTATCAAGATTTCACTGTAATTCAATTTTGTTGTATTATGAGAACTACAGGGGCGGATCTAGCTTTCAGGAAAGGGAGGTTGGGGGTGAGTCTAAGGTGTGCCCTGCTGGAGGGGTCCGAAGGCATGCCCCCCGGAAAATGTTGAAATCTACGATGATTTCTCCTGCATTCTAAGGCAATTCAAGAATAGATTTAGGAAGTTTAGCCTTCCATTTATTATTTGCGGCTCCATTTTACTAGTTGCATAATATTAGTAAGCGACTGAAGGGGGGAAGGGGGTTTGACCCCGCCCCCTAGATCCACTACTGAACTACATCTACCATGTATGGATATTCAGTATACTTTCCAATTGAAATTCTCCTCATTTGGATATCAAAAGACTCTTGTTGATATTGTTTCACTGTGTATCCCAAAACTTGATGTTTTATGATATGGTACTAAATTTTAAACTTACCCATGTAATTTGTATAACAAAACATAAATTATAAACATGCATGCAGGTACCACTTTGGGGTCGTTGGGGTGATATCCACCTTGAAAAAGTCCTAACATTTCTTAATCATGAACATTTTTTACAAAAAACTGGGTTTGCTGGACAGCATTTGAAGCTTGTACAGTATGTAGTTGTTATTGTGGTACAGTTTTTTTTTTATTTGCCCAAAGTTACATGATTATAACACCCCCTCCATACCTCTACATTGTTTATGGGTGCCCGTGCTCATCCAAACTTCATTGTTAACAGATTTTCTACAACTATTACATATGATTTTGTAATACCTCATAAACCTTAGAAATACTGACTTCACTTCATTCTCAATGTAATTATCCTAACCTTCATTTCCCTAAGTAATGACCAGTGCTCGAGTTGTAATATGTCACTTAACGCCGGGCACTGGATTTTTGTTTTCTCATCTAGGTATCATTCCCCACTCGGCTAGACCTCCAAGTAGTCTCTTTGCTGGTGCACGGTACACATTCGCAGTCAAGGTTTCCCTCACCAGAAGAATTGCTCTTGCCAAGCGACTTCAGGAGGTACTAAAATACAAACTCAAATTTTGAAACCTTAAGTCAAACTTCAGACTTTGGGGAAATTGCCTATTACAATTGAAAGTAGTCGTTATAAATAAAAAAAATGGAGATTTTTGGAGCTAAAGTCCTCTCTGACCCTAACAGTTACCTTTTCTCAGTCTTATGTAGTTTTCTTTTTCATTATAAAATGTACCCCTCTCTCCCCCCCCCAAAAAGAAAATGTCACAGAGTGAGATAAGATGGCATAATTTTATTTTGGGGTCCCAAACACGTAGCTTCTAATAAAGTTTTACATTAGCCCTAACCCCCTAGTACTTCCTCAGGACTACCCTGCTAAATCCAACAGAGTCCAACCGGACTTTCCTGTTCAATCCACTGTGCCTCATTTTCAGTTGTCTGCTGAATCCAACGTTTTGCATGAGGAATGTACACAAGGGGTTAACTGCTCAATCCAACAGGCTCCATCGGGTATGTGACGTAGTTGGATCCTGTTGGATTCAGCAGGGTTAGGGTTAGAAATTACATGTAAGTTTTGTTGTGTGTTGCGATTTTTTAGGATAATTTTACATATCAGTCACTATTTACCGATGTGAAACGGTTCTCATGAAATTTTTCATAAGAGTGAATTTTGTGTCGGGGTGATGTAAATCTAATTAGGTTTTTGCCCTTCACCGACGCATTAACACTGTATACTCAGTGTGTTACCTCCCGAGTGAAAGTTGGAAAAAAAATTTACATCACCCTGACACAAAATTCCATCTTATGAATAGTTAATACGGAACCTGCTGCTATGTACATCAGTTTCGAACCAGCCAACCGAGTGGTATACTGAGAAAAGACGATAAAACCCCGCTTGTTTACATCAGACATGACGGAGTACGAATACGTTTTTCGTGTCGTTCTAAGTGTGCGTGTACGATGATTATACACGTTGTGTGTCTCGGGAACGAACAGCGGTGACCAATCACCAATGCCAAAAAAATGGTTTCTTCAACGTTTGCAAAAGGCGAACACTTAACGAATGAAATCACAACTAGCATCCAAACAGCTCGAATTCATGGTCGCAAAAGTGGACCCCGAAATTCGTTCTCGCGTGCATAATACAGGAATGACACAAAAACGCCCAGATTTGGAAGGATAGTTATGTGGATGTTTATATCCTACTTTTAAATGTTATTTCCGATAAACATTATCTCATTCAAAGCGCGTTTTGTAGCCCAATTGGGCTGTTCCAAGACCTAGTGTCCCTTTAATACGCACCAGGATTTTTTTTGACATTGACCGGACCAAGTTGGAGATCTGTGGCCCCTTCTGTCAGATACAAGATGACTTGGCTAGCGGTACATGTGCATTACAGTATGCACTTGTAGCACCTGCAAACAATATCTTCTTACTAAGTCTTATTTTTCATGTGATCATCAGATCATCTTTCTTATCTAATTTCGACTTTCTAATTGCAAATGTCTGATGACAAGGTTTTGGAAGACTGCTTTGAAGAACTGTCGATGGAGGAAGGACAACTGTTAGAGGATTTGATCTCAGGGGCTTACAATCACGAGCCATCCTTCAGATCAGATGAGTGGCTGGAGCAGAGACTACAAGATACTAAGAGCGAAGCTTCCAAGGTCAGAAATAATAAGAAACATCAGATGGAAAGCTCTTTATTCACATGTGAATGATGAAGGCATCAACATTAAATTGTACATACACTTAAATTATAGTTCAGGCATTTTTTTTACTCAGAAGTAAGGAAGTGTTAAAGGTAGATCATTTGCAGCTATCCAAAAAGTAACTGACAAAATTATTTGTGAAACGCATACTTGGTTTAAAGATGGTAGAGGCATAAACTCCTATGAAATTATTCTTCTTTCTGGCATGCTGTCATTTTGAAGAAAACAATCAATAAAGGCCCTTTCCAAAGATGTGTCGAGTGACTCATTTTTGGAAATATCCATTAGTAGTTGGTTTGTAACTCGGTGAATCAGTGAATGGGTGCGACGCACACGCACGCACGGTTGTTATATATATTCATTGGTTTGGTGCGTGACATCGCGTAGCTGCAATAGGCTTAACGAGAATGTGTCCCGGATGCTGATTTCGGGCGCAATTCAAAACATGACTCGGCAAGTTTTGAATTTAAATTAAGATCCAAGCATATTGTTTTCTCGGAATATACAGCATTCACTGAGCTAAAACTTCATCAGGTTAGTTGTTAAGCACCCTTCTTTAGATTTTGAGCACTTTTGTTGCTTCACACACACAAAATGCACAATGATCTAGACTACCTTTAAACTATTAAACCCATTCATAGGTTAAATCACCTATGCAGATAATTATGTGAAGACTGATACAGAAATTCCACCTGTTGAGCAATACATTTATATAATTTGATATATGCATTGGACTGTTTTTTTAATAGTACATTATACAATTAAATTATGATTTTCTGATTGGGTGAAATGGCTGATTCCCGAATCACCATTTCTTTGTTACTTTTTTTGTGGCAACTTTTCTTTTTGAAGAATGCAGTGCCTAATCACCCTGCGTGTGTAACTCAACCCATTTACTACCAGCTCAAGTTCAAAGTTTGTATTAGTAATATATTTGTATTATCATTGAGCTGAACACTGACTGAAATTGATATTTTAGAAGACCAAAACGCAGTTTAGAGTGTAGTTAGTGATTGCTCTCTTTCAAAAATAGTTTTCAAATTATTATTTTGTATGCAATGGGGAAATCCCTTTTTTCAGAGGAGCACAGACTAACTCATCCACAGAACCCAACAAAACAAACACTGTCTAATTACCCAAAATAAAACAGATGCAAGTATCGCATCAAACCACTCTGAAGTCTCAATACACATATTTATTGAAAGCACTCTTTGGGTTTTAATTCACTGTGAAAATTCACAAAAATTCCTTTATCTACGTATGTGTAGATCTAATGTTTCAAACTAAATTAAGCTCAATTGTATAATTTACCTTCAGTAACAACAAAAGTTGGTCCATAATTCAATGTACACAGAATATTTACCTAAATTTGAATCGACAAAATCTGCTATTGTCTAGTTACATTAGTTTATGAAGACAAACAAAACTTTTTCACACACAAAACTTCCTTGATATAGAAGTTGATATATTATAATGATGTGCTGTTTGAGAACACTTTAAATCAGGGCCAGTTTAATCATATTTTAAGGACAGTCACACCTAATTTAGTGAAATGAATTTGGACTTGTTTATTCCTGAAAACTGTCATATAATAATTTTTTTCATCCTCATACCCAATGGCCAACAGAATTAAAAAAAAAAACTTAAAAGACCTATTCGAACCTTTGAAAACTGGAAAAAAAAGAATAAATGTGTAAATTTATTCCATCGATATATTTCATTATTAAAATAAATCAAGCAACATTATAGTTTACCAGCTTACAGACCTTTATCATGCTGCCACCGTTTCAGTCATGTTCCCTGTATCCAATAAGAGTACTGAATAATAATGTTTTAGTGCAAAAACGCACCAGACTATGTCTCCTTCCAGCCTCGTTTTGGTTACGTTGATTTGAATGGGAAAAAATAAAGATGGCCGCAACATGATAATGGTCTATTAGTAATAAAAAGGCTCAGAAGATTAAACTGGCGTGTTTATAATTAAGCTTGACAAATTGTCATTTTCAGATTTTGATCACTTCATTCCCATACTTTGCCGGCCGTATGTTATCATAGTCCACTTTTAAACAATGAAATGATTCTGCTCAAATTCACATCAGAAACCTTTCTTCAACCGAACCAAAATTTCACACACAAAAGTTTGCAAAGAGTGTAGGCCAGCTTACGCATCACAAACTATGACTCATGTCTCTACGGTGACGAGTATTTTTTGAGAACCTGAAACTCTAAAAGGCAACTCAACTTGCGGATTGCAACTAGAACTAAAACACTTCCCAAATTCTGCAATGTATGGATAAAAGTTTGTTTGTTTTTCAGGTTTTTATAGGGGAGGGGGGAGTTTAAAGTTCTCAGTTACAATTTTGGTAAAACATTTTTTAAAAAACGGATCGTAACGGCTTAGAAACAGTTAAGGCAGTCTGGCTGATATATTAAAAATGGCTACCCAGAGGAAATTGATACATGTACAAAATTCGTGAATTCTTTTACAGTACTCTGTAAAAATATAGAATATATTGCAAAAGCAACAGATCTTGCAAGAGGTACTGGAACGATTTTAGTCATCTGCACAAATATTGTAAAAATGTACAATTATTGCAAGGGGTATACGTCTCGTTCAAATGACGTCATTCCTACAGACCATGCACGTGCAACGGCATTTTGAGCGTCAACTTGTGTAACACGCATCGGCTGCGTCGTATTTCAAACACATTTCGAGCAACAAGCACGCGTGTTTGGAACATTTTCAACACTGCGCAATGCGTGCTTGACAGCGTAAAATACGCAGTTGCAGTTCTCCTACAGAGAAGGCCGTCATTGAGGGAGCCCCATTCAAACAATCAAACTTCAAAACAATCAAAAGGTCTGTGCATCTGTTACTCAACTGAATTGGATGTATTAGCCCGGCTGTTAACAAGGCCATAAAACACTGAGGTAGGATCTTCTAGGAGTTGCACTGGGCTGGCCAGCTCAGCCACCCGGCCGGCACTCATGACCAGCACCCGGTCACTGTCCATAATGGTGTCCAGTCGGTGAGCGATGGTCAGTACTGTGCTGGACGCAAACTCTTGCCGGATGGTCAGCTGGAGGAGGCGATCCGTTGCCATGTCAACGCTGGCCGTGGCTTCATCAATACACAGGACCTATAGCAGAGAGGGTATAGAGAGACTCATGAGGTATAATGGTTGAGTACAGTTGACTCTCGTTAGTACAAACACTGTTAAAACAAATTCTGGTTATACATGTAACAAACACAGCCTTGGTCCCAAATGTGCATTTATGTGCACAATGAATGGGACTGTTGCTCCTCGTAATACAAAATTCTGATATATACAATTTGGCTAGGTCCGAATGAGTTTGTATTAACGAGAGCCGGCTGTACATGATAATGGGTAAAAGGGCTTTATGTTTTACAATTCAAATGCACATTCAGAATCGGGTATAGCTATGGCTATGTCTACCGTCAGCATGTGCTCACTTGGTTAGAACTGTCAAAGATATTGATAATAGTTCTAGAGAAAAGATCATGCTGCTAGTGATACAATCATTCAGTGCAACATATATAATGACTTTTTGGGGGCCAGGTGGAGGAAATGTATGCAAAATATGAATTTGACTATAGAAACAGTTCAAAAGCAAGCTGTGTCTGCCTTTTCTCCTTACATTACACATGTGTTTCCGTATAACTCTCAAATCTGTCACGCGAAACAATAGCATGAAATCCTTTGAAAATCGCACCTGGCACATGCAATAAATAAATGGTGAATTCTTTGTTCTTGATTGGGACATCAAGCAACATCATAAGGAAAACATTGCCAAGGGGTTTTGGATTTTGTCCATTGAGCCAATTCAACCGAAGCACTTCCCTTCTTCCCATGATAACTCACCTTAGCACCAGTGAGCAGGGCTCTCCCTAAGCAAACCAGTTGTCTCTGACCGACCGAAAACTTGCGACCTTTCTCCCCAGCCTGAGCCTCTAGACCTCCCAGGCTCTGCACCACAGGCTTCAGGTGACATTTCTCAAGTACCGACCAGAGATCCAAGTCAGAGAATCGCCCCGTTGGGTCCAGGTTTTCTCTGATTGAGCCGATGAAGAGGAAGGGATCTTGAGGGATGATGGCAAGCTTGGATCTGACATTGGGGAACGCCAGAAGAAAAAAAACGGCTTTAAATACTGACTTCAAGACTGTAGTTACAGCAAATGTTAAACTACTACACCAGCAAGAGTCCGGCAGTCTCCTGATGACGAACAGAGCATACTGTTCGAAATGTTGATTTAAACCAACTGGTTCTTCTCAGGACCACACAAATCACAAACAGATATAATTCACATTGTGTTACCTCAAACCTCCAATTCATTGAACAAATGTTTACCTGGCATGTTACGAATAACTGCACAGCACGGACATGTAATGGGGCCAATTATATATCACAAGGCTTCGCCCTTCCCTCGCCCTCTTCCCTTCATTCGTGGACCCCCTACTGTCCCTCTTTTGTTTATGCCTAAAGATGTAGGAAGCCCTCCAATAGGTTTTGTACACACACCTCAAAAGTGGACCTACAGTCATGCATGGACCCTCTTGTCTTTTGTTCAAGGTCCAGGATTTGAGCGCGCGTACATGTATCACAGACATATAAATGCATAGACCGCCAGTCGTGCGCGTAAAACCGTGATTCGAAAAAGTATGGGCAAAACGCTTGTTGACAGCGCGCGTATCCGCGCAACGTACGTTCAATGCAGATACGCGCTTAGGACACTACATACATTTACATACAAAGCATACATTTTTTTCGCTAAAAAAGGCTGTTTTACTCACAATCCGATTGAAAAAAGTTGTGCGCCTTAAATATTGGTTTTTAATCTACCTAAATCATTTTAAGTACACAAGGGATTTTTTTTACAATCGAAAAATAACTTCATAGAATTTTTTTAATGGAATAGTTTGGGTGTGTGTAAAATCCCTATACCGAGGGGTGAATTTGCCCATAGTTTGGGATTTTAGTCGGGCGCCGCGAAATCACGGAATGTGCGTGTAGTTTCAAATGGGACCTGGCGGTCTGTGCGTTTATATGTCTGTGACATGTATACACATACATACACTTCTTGTGCTTTATTTTATAGTGGTGATAGTTGTGGTGAGTGAAGCTAACTCCATCACTTAGTAAATGTGAGTGCTTTGTTAACTTTTGTTTAGATATTTAAACAATGCAGAGTCTTGCATCCATTTATTATCCCTTACATGTATTACCTGAGTTCCTCCAGTGATAAGTCTGCCGTATCTACTCCGTCAATAGCCACCCGACCACCTTGTATTTCCACCATGCGAAACAGCACCTGTAACAGTGATGACTTCCCGGACCCTGTCCTTCCCACAATGCCAAGCTTCTCTGAAGGGTGTAGGTCAAAGGTCACTCCATCCAGTGCTTTCGGGAGGTTCGGTCGATAGGCAAAGGTGACATTCTCAAAGGACACCTTGCCATGCTGGGGCCAGGAAGGTGGTGCCTGCACAAACAAGAAGGGGTCATACTATCGTAAGCATTAGATGAATTTGGCTTCTCAAACTTGTAGCTGACTTTTGACTGGAAATGCCTTTGATTTGTCCCCCGCAATAATATTAAAATGTAGATTTAAAAACCATCATCCACAAATTGAGAAATACTTTCAATGTGATTTAACTGTTTGGTGGAGTTCAAGTCTATCCTTTGCTGTTATTTTAGAAGGCCTTTCCTACGAGAAGCACCGTAGGAAATTCAAATTAGTAGTTTGTTTTGTTATTTGGCGAAGCACGCGCAAGCATTGGCATGACGCACACACGTGCGTGGTTGCTATAATTCGTTGGATCAGTGCGAGACATCGCGTAGCTGCAATCGGCTCAGTGAGAACGTGTCTTGGACGCTGAATTCAGGCCCAATTCAAAACAAGATTCAGCAACTTTTCGAGATCCTAGAATGTTGGTTTTTCTCGAAATATACAGCTAAAGCTGAGCTGAAACTTCATCAAGTTAGTTGTTCAGCACCTTTCTTTAGTTCTTGAGCACCTTTGTTGCTTTAAACGAACAAAATGCACAAATTACAAATGATGGACTGTACCTTTAATGCAACAATACATACATATGTCGTAGTAGCCTGAACAGGACGTACCTTGCACAGTCCATGCTGCTGCTCCATGGGTAGGTCCGTGATATACTGCTGAGCTCTTTCCATACTGACCATGTTCTTCTCCACCTCGGTGAAGGACTTCACGATGGATTGAAGCAAGTGGCTGATGGACAGAGTGTAGGAGATGGCCAACCCAACCAAAGCTGTGAAGAAATTGTTGTAACACACAATTGAGCAAACTCACTCACATACTATAGTTCAGTTTAGTTCCATCAGAGCACAAGCTAGTTGGACTTTTCTCCAGGATTACTGGGGTCGATGGAAATTCTGTGTGCATCACAATTATATATGTACATCATGGAGCCATGAAAGTCTCAGGCATGCAACTTTTCCTCAGATCAGCTGATTTCCTCATTTTTCACTTCACCCTCTGCCTTTAAATATTGAAAAACACTTTACAAAGTCTTGTAAAGATTGGAGTTTCCCCTTTTTTTGTTTCTTCCAAGTTGCATGCCTAAAGTTTGTGATGACGTACACGTATGACTGTAGGTCAATGAGGGATCAGTATCACAGAGGTTCATGGTACATCATGAATCAACAACTGGTCAACCAATGATACTTGATCAAACTTGATGAATAATATCAGTGCCCATACAATTTGCTGACCATGTGGTTCACCTTTTCTTACCCATTCATGCACATCGGATGTCAACAGATATTGTTCAGAGTTGTATATGCAAAGTTTTTTCCTCACCGAAAAAAAATGCCACATCAAGGAAACAGCAGCTCTAGCTCAAAACAGTTGGGGATATAACAGTCTTCCAATGAGAATTCTGTAAGTTTAGTTTACCTGGATTGGCAGTGTGATATTGGTGCTCTACGACAGCTATGACAGCTACGGCAGTGATGATCCCAACACCCAGCAACTCGAGGCAGACGGACAGCCAGCACATCACAACAAAATTGCAGAAACGCACCCTCTGATTGTTCTCCAACTTGGTGTCATTCGCCAATCGAAACCTGAAGCCAAGAATGCCGTTACGGAAACACACTTAAAAAAAGATAGGAGACAATACATCTAGCAGGACTGAAGAGTTGTAGTAAAATCCTCTTACATCCTCACAAATCAACAATAATTCACAGTCACATCATTAAAATTTAAAACAAGTGAAAATCTGTTGAAACGAATAGTGAAAAATGTACAGGGTGAGAAAAAAAACGAAACCCAAATGTCGGGACCATTGTTTCACTGAAGATCTGCATGTAGCACTTTCAAAATCTAGGATATGAAAGCCCAATTCATAAGCTTTCTTTTAGTACACGAATCATTCAAATAATTAATGTACTTTCCAAGTTACGGAGTTTTAAACACAACTGCCGTTTTAAGGCTCTGTCCAAGAAAAAGTTCAGTGTTCTTTCAGCAAAACGAAAACAAATCACATAATATAATAAGGATGTGTGTAAATTGTTTTCGTTTTGCTAAAAGAATCCACACCTTTTTTGTGATCCATGGATAGAACTTTAAAACAGTGGTTGTGTTTAAAACTCCTTAACTTGAAAATTGCTTATCCTCTGTTACTTTATGACCTTACTTGTGACAAACTTGTTATAAACGACTTGTCATGAACTAGACTGCAAGTGTAGTACAGAAATGCTGCCAACACAGTTTCCACCAGTCAAAGAGACCTCCAAAGAAAAGCATTCTAACCTTTCAGTGGCTCTTAGTGCCCTGATAATTGGCAGACCGCCCAGAGTTTCTGAGAAGTGGGCGTAGATTGGAGACATTGTCACACTACCAATCCTCTTCAATTCACGAGCTGTCTTCCTGTAGTAGTTCTGATAAAAATAAAGAAGAAATGTCAAAAGTTGTTTTCCATCAGCTTCCCATCCATTATGGCATTTTCCATATTCCAAATCCCAATTTTGTTCTCCCAGTTCATTGGCCGGATCTATTTGTAGCTCTGGGGTCTTGTACTTTCTGCGGACGTGATGGTTTAGCGAGGCTCGGTCAAAGTTTTATGTACAATGTACATTAGTGGGCAGAAATGTTGAGTTGAATTTTGCTCATTCATAAAAAAATAAATAGATACATACACATGTGTCAGTATATAAAAAAAAAACATAGCCTATAGGAAACAATCTTATTGGAATGTTAATACAAGGACTTTATCTTCGCCTAAAAGGAAGATATATGCAGAGTAACACCTTCATCTTTTTAGATTGATGCATTAATAATAATAATAAAGAACATTTGTACAGCAACGGTATCCGCCTAAAAAAAGGCGCTCATGAGCCATGAATGGCGCTTGAGGAGAAAGTCAAGTTAGGATTATGTGTTGTGAGATTAAGCTTGTTTGTAAAGGCGAGATTTATGTTTGTCTTAAATGTTGTGATGTATGGAGATGATTTGATAGCCAGAGGGAGTTGGTTCTATATTCAGGCTGACACTGCAGTAAAGGATCTGTCACCCCAAAGAGTGGAGGTCCTGGGCTCATGAAGCATCATGAGCTCACTGGAGCGGAGACCGGTGCGTGCTGTTGAGTACGGGTGGATGAGCTCGATGACATACTCCGGCGCATTGTTGTAGAGGATTTTGTACACGAATAGTCCAAGTTTGTATTTGATTCTGTATGATACTGGAAGCCAGTGGAGATCTGCTAATACAGGAGTGATGTGAGAATGTTTACTAGTGAGAGAGATTTGCACTGATGTTTTGTAGTGGCTGCAAACGGTTTAGTTGATTTAGGTTAATGCCATACAATAGTGAATTGCCCATGTCAATTTTGGATGTGATGAAAGCGTGAACAAGCATTTCATTATGCAACATTTCTAATCGCACTCTCACCAGAACTCTCAACCCCATCAGTGAGCAGCTCCAAATCAAAGATTTGTGATTCATCATAAAAGATGAAATCTGGACAAAAGAAGCTGTAATGAAGGACAAGAAGATAACAGCAGATGGAATGTTTGAAGGTACCTGGATGCAGATGTAGAGTACGAACATGGGGAGCAGCACAATGGAAAACCAGGGCAGTCCGTAACAGACCAAGACGAAGGATCCTACTGTGCTGAAGAGATCAGGCAAGAAGCCATTCAGGATACCTGGGAGGTCATTGTCGATGGCGTAAACATCCGAGGAGAAACGATTGATGATGCGGCCGATGGGGGTCTTATCAAAGAAGGAGACCGGGGCCTAGCAATGAAAGCATCATAGAAGAATTAAGGTTAAAACTACATTAGGTCAATGGTTTTTTTTAATGAAATATGAGACTTCAAAAAGCCTGCATACGGTACCTTGAGTTAGGATTGGTATGACCAAATCTGTTGTCAATGTGACTGTGAATTGAAGGACAAGTATCTCCTGATTATTAAAATAATATTTTTATTACAAGCAGTTTGACTTATTGAGTAAATCCTCAATTCTTAAGTTTGGCATCATCAGCTGGGTTTTTTTTCTTTTTCTTTTACTATTACATGTGTTCTTAACTTGCAAAACCTTCTTTGAACTTGTGTTATTATTTTCTTCAAATGTAATCCATGATAGGAAAATGTAGGGCACTTTCAAAATGAAGTTTTTGATTGAAAAGGGGATAATTGACTTAAGAATCAAAATCTTTTTGCTTTTGTTTTTGGATACCTTAAAAATGCTGGCCAAGAGTTTCTTGTGAACTTTCTTGGCAGCACGCAGGCCGCCGTAAGCAAACAAGAATGCTCTGAGCAATGTGAGGACACTGTTTGCTCCTACTATGCCACTATAGATGCCGAGGTAGAATGTAAGGTTGTCACTGCTAGTAACATTCATCCTACTGTAGGGAACTTCCACAGCAATGTTCTGGTCCCTTTTCAAGAAAGTAAAAGAAATGGAACATAGTTTATAAATAGATTGAACAGTGGAAAACAATAATCTCATAAGAGCACATCATTTTTCCCTTTGGTTATACTTGTTTTATTCAGAATCTTGAAATTTAAATTCACCCCTGCGTGCAGGCTTTAAACCGCTTGTGACAAAACATCTCCTGGCAAAAGGGGAAAGGAGTGGTACAATGTAGTAGGAGAGACTAGTTCTTGCACCCCTAACACCCCCCCCCCCACACCCATACACACACAAGTGTGTACTGTGTATTATTTGCCTGCAATTGGGGACCCCCTATTGTCCCTTGTCCTCTATTGTTCTATGTCCCCTATTGAATGCAGAAACAAACTCACACACCCTCAAACAAAACATTATTTTCAAATGACATTTTTCCCCTTAAAATATCTGCTTTTTTGGTGGTAAATATTAGTTTAACCCCGGTCAGGTTTATCCAAATTGGAAATCACCCTGAAACAAGTTTTATATCAGATCCTTCGGGATCCCCCCTACCCCCTCTATCCCCCCTAAAGTTTCAGACCTGTGTCTGCCTAAAATGAGGATCATCCCACTGTGCAATGATATGACTATTACCTATCACTGTCTTCCTGCAGATCAACACCAGCGCTAGAGTTTGAACTGATGGTACCATAGCTGTGGGAGTGACAAATCCAGTACGACAGCCACCAATCAGACATATTCCTAGAAACTGGGGGTCAAGGAATGAATTCAAATATGTCATAATTTAGAATTATGTCACAATTCAGGAATGCCAGTAGAATCTAAAAATAGATATTTTGCTTGGGAACATCTATTTTGCATGGAGACTGCTCTTTGTATCGGCACCCCTATGTTCCGACAACTCGCACATAAGATTGTGATCCCGGTTAGGGTTAGGGTTAGGGTTAGGGTTAGGGTTAGGGTTAGGAATTGGAATATGTGCAGTTGGAACATCGGGGTGTCGGCACATTTGGGTGTCGGATCATAGAGGTGTAACCAAACCATTTTGCACAAAGTGAGTTGTCATGAGTGTCTAGCTAGGTGACAGTCCTGCGGTTTTAACATCGTGGTGTCCTGACAATTTTTTTAGAAACCTTAACACGATGCTATATTCTGAATCAGATATCCATTGGCCAATTCAATGCCATTACTAAAAAAAAATCTTTGGAAAAGACCATAAATTAACTTAGATCAAGACTGAGACAAGTTTTCAATTTCGAAGTCTTGGTCTCTTGCATATGAAACTGGTACTTGATCAAAACCTATTGACCTTGTATTCGAAATATACTCAAACTTTAAGTATTTTTTTGATCTGATGTCTGTATTTTTAATGATAACATTTATTTGATGATGACATTGCCAGAAAGTGTATCACGTCAGTACACCATTACAGCTCTTTGACTCACCCTGCATCAGGAACATAGCAATCAGAACAGTGGATGCCAGAAGGCAGCCCACAGCATTCCAGTATGACTTGTAGACCTTCAGCTTGACCACGCCTGAATCTTGTTCCTCCTCCTCCACTAGTTTGCCATCCTCCTCTCTCGTCTTTTTCTCCTCCAACCACTCCTCGTCGGGATGAGCCCTAGTGTCATCTTCGCCTGAATTGTTGTTTTCGGGATCGTTGTACTGAAACGAAGTCAGCAGCTGTTTGTCTTCCAGAATATCCGAAGGATGTCCTATTGGAAGGTAACACGAGACAATGTAAAATATGGCATTTTTCACATACCGGTATGTCAATTTAAAGTGAGTTTTCATATTAGTTTAGTTATCATCAAGTGTACATTTAAAAGCAGATAATATTAAAATTTGCCTGACATATGTTCGTACTCTTCCAGGCATGGCAAACAAAAATATTTGCATTTGATAGAAAAGCTACACAGTAATTGTAAAAGAATTCTACTACATTTATACAGATGGCTTCACAGAAACCAAGCATATACACCACCTGTAATTGGAAAGCCCATTGTCTAACTATCTGAAATTTAGAGTGAGAGTGAATAACGTTCAAGTCCAACCCAAATATTTACATGAAGTTTGTAATTTGCAACATGAAATTTGTACTTGCCAACTTTGGTAATTTCTGCTTGATCCATCACTACAATCAGGTCGGCCCCATGCAGGTACTTGGTGTGATGGGTGCAAAGGATTCTGGTCTTGTTTCTCAGCAATCCCATGATGCACTTGGAAAAGATGTGGGCCCCTACGTGTGCATCTACTGCAGCCATTGGATCATCCAGCAGATACAGGTCTTTATCCTTCAAAACACCAAATGAGAAATTTGCTGATTTGATTGACAACTTCACAGCTTGCTTCGTGTTTTCTCTAAAGCATCCTCACGATGGTTCGAACCAAGCCATCGTGGGGAATTATGGTAATTATTCGTTTCTTGAAAACTATAGGCGCAATATGTTTCACAGGGTGCTTGATCCCATTATTTACTTACAATCAAGTTAGATATTTCATCATGTTTTGGCAGTTTGTTTCTGAATGTTTGAAATTGGTGTCAATTACCTTAAACTGCTGGCAAATTCAACTGCATAAAGTTAACTGTTAGCCAATTAATCACACACACAAGGTGCTTCCTTCCTTTCAAAAAGCCCAAACTTCTACGATTAGAAGAACAATGCACTGCAGGTAGGAGTGTGCTCCAAAAACAATGAACACAATGACTCATTGGGCTAAAAAGATAAGTGCTGGTGTGCAGGTCACAAAGGGGAAAACTGGCAACTAGTACATAACATCCCTCAATGTATCATCAAGGAGTTCCAGTCTCGGCAAGTTTGGGGGAAAATAGCGGGGTATATGTCTGTGCCCTGCAGTGGGGCACAAGAAACTGTGAACTGCGACCTCTAGTGCTGGATGTAGCTTCAGTGAGGAAGGAACTCCAGTCTATGTTGACCAAGTTGAAATTGATCCTATACAGCATCGCTAGATGTCGTTGGAGACGGTGTTTATTGTTTACTTCTCTCAAGCTATTATCTTGTTGAATGTATATCTGTCATATTGACTTTACAATGCTCCTACCATCCTAACTAAGACAATTTCCTAAAATTGCCTACTGACCTGGTAAACAGCTCTGGCCAGGGTCACCCTTGTCTTCTGTCCCCCGCTAAGTGTCACTCCATTCTCACCAATCTCAGTCTTATCGCCTGCCGGTAGGGCCTAGGGAGGAGAACAACAATAAATAATATCATCATGTTAACATTGAATTACATGCACAATCGCATAGTTTAAATTGAATTACAAATATAATTTTGTATATTACACTGTACGTTTAAGTAAATAAAATTTGCAAGAATTGTAGACGATACTAATGAGGAAACGGTTAGGCACACATTTTTGCTCAATAGTGCACATTGCCAAGTACTGAATGGAGACCTACACAAATCTGTAGTGTCATCCCTGATGAAAACCAATGTGTCTGAATGCGAATGCCACCGCTGGACAGGGGGAATTAATGGTATAACAAAGTGTCTGTCAATATTTTCACTTTCAGGGAATGCATTAAATGAGGATTTTACTTTAGGGATTAAATACTACTTCAAGAGAGACCAGGTGAATCTTTTTGATGCAGATTTGAAGTTCAGTTTTTACTTACTTTAATATCTTCCAGGAGAGCGCATGCCTCAACAACCGTCCGGTACCTCTTGGCATCATACTCTTTGCCAAACAAGATGTTATCCCGCAGCGTAGCATGCTGCACCCAGGCCTCCTGGGCTGAAAGGCCAAAGCCACCCACGAGATCCGTCACGCTGATGGACCCACCAGTCTTGGTCATCTCGGCAGTGATGGCAGACAGGAGGGAGCTCTTTCCTGATCCAACACAACCTATGACACCGACTAACTGGCCCTGTGGATCAAACAATGTACATTAGACACAGTGATCGCACGCCTCAAAACAGAAAGACTGAGTCTTATATTCAGGGATAGTCTTATATTCAGAGATCTACTTTCATCATACCTCCAGTTTTTCTTCAGATCTGCTTTTATGGATGGAGGGTTAATTTTCTTAGCTTGTTTCGAGAATCTGTGCAGTTTTAAACCCAAAACCTGACCTCATCAGTGAGGAAAAGGAAGGCCTAAACATGGGCATCGCAAGGGGGGGGGGGCACTTGTCCCCCCCCCCTAGAAAACGGTAAAAAAAAAAGAGGAAAAAGCGGTGTGAAACCATATTGCTGTTAATTTGATGGGGGGTAGGGGGGAAGGCAAATGCTCCCCTGCTCACGCTTGGAAAAACGATAAATTGAGAATATAATGAAAAAGTTAAGGAATTTTGGGGAAAAATTTTCTTTGCCCCCCCCCCCCCGGAAAAAATCCTGGCGACGCCCATGGGCCTGACCTCAAAGAGCTTGAAATTCATTGGTCTCCATGTTAAGAGCTTTGAATGCTCCTCCCTGCAGCATTGGCTAGGCTCATCAAATGTGAGGATAGATGCAGCACGCAGGACCTAGCTTTGTGCAGGCATTAAAATTCGAAGTGTAATTGGCCCTGCTTGAATCTTAGGATCTGATTACAGGCAGTGTTTGGATGGCTCCAATTAGCAACTTATGATGTGCTCAATTCATCATCTATATACCTTCAAGTGTTACTAGAGTAGTCAGAGTACCTACCTTGCCAACCCGCAGATTCAAATTAGACATTTTCAGGGTACTTGTCTCCTCTTTCTCCTGCTCCATCCTGTTTGCATCTTTCCCAGCCGGTCCGCCAGCCTTCATTGATCCCTCATCGCCAGCGGTGCCAATACTCTCTGTCTTTCTTGGATGATCCCACTTGAAATTGCCTTGCTTGATCTCAAGATAGGAGTTGGGGTCCTCCAAGTCTGAATATTTCAGAAGTCAAAATTAGAGCACATCATTCAATATAACCTACAGATCTCAGAATAGATATACTACATGCAGATATCCAATGTGTGGTCAAATGATACAAATGTTATCAAATTAGGCAAAACAAAAAATAGTATCTGCTTCCTTCCGATTACATGGCATTTGAAAATAGGGTAGGTATAGGGAGGATTTTGTTTTTAGGCCACTTTTTTTTTTGGTACGATCATATGGAGGCGTCTGCGTGTAGTCAAGGGCGTCTGCGTGTAGTCAGGGGCTCATATGGAGGCGTCTGCGTGTAGTCAGGGGCAAAAGGTAGAAATTGATGGTTTAATTTTTCTCATTTTTCCAATAAAAAATAGGGTAGGGGCTGTTAGAATAAGGTAGAGAAACCGGAAGCAGAATTTTTTGTTTTGTTTTTTGGCCTTACCTTGCGTGTAGTAGGTTGATGGGTCCAGCTCCTGCAGCTCAAGGAATTCCTGCAGTCTTTTTAGAGAAACCCAGGCCTGGATAACACCATTGATATTCCATGGAAAGCTGTTAAGGGGACCGATCAGCATGTTGAAAAGCGTCAAGCTGGTGAAAATCTACAGTGGGGGAAAAAAATGATTACAATTAATTATATGTCTTTTTATTTTTATGTTTGATGTAATAATGTGTAATGGGGATAAGAACTTCACTGTTTTTAATTCCACCATACCACAAGAGAGAATTTACAGGGGGCTGCTTGGGATGGCCAGCCCACCTTTCATCTGTCATACGTGTTGACACATAAGCCACCATTCTCTCTTGACATTCTTGAACAACAAGAGCTCAGCAAATAAACCCCTTTGGAAAATCCTGCATTTCTGCTGAACCACCCATAAACCCAGAGCAAACTCATTTGAGACAAAATTTCTTGCCCAGGAGGGATTGATATCGGTTCTGTATCAGTGGGCTGGTTGTGTAAGGCTTTACTTGCAGACTTTGCAATTTTTGTTTTTAAAAGACATGACCAGAGTGAGCCACATACACTATGAAATAACTGTCCCAAATCTCTTTGCTTGGAATGATGTCCGAAATTCAAAATATGGTCTGTGTCTGTAGGATCATCAGGCCTATGAATGATGACACTGTGTAAATTTCAGACATTTTCTCCAAAATAATAAAATTTCAGACATTTTCTCCGAAATAATAAAATTCCAGACATTTTCTCCAAAATCTCTTTGTTAGGAATGCTGTCTGAAATCCAAAATATGGTCTGTAAGAATTCAGGCCTTTGAATGATGACACTG
This sequence comes from Patiria pectinifera, assembly GCA_029964075.1. Lineage (NCBI taxonomy): Eukaryota > Metazoa > Echinodermata > Asteroidea > Valvatida > Asterinidae > Patiria > Patiria pectinifera. The sequence continues at coordinate 8,793,463 of CM057142.1, read as the reverse complement.
TGTAAATTTCAGACATTTTCTCCAAAATAATAAGATTTCATACATTTTGGTGTTCATAAAGTGATACCTTGGCAGCTGTTAACTCGTTTCCTAGGAGCGAGTAGGCAGCAAAGGTGAACACGGCCATCAGGATGGGAGTGCTGCCCCAGAGGTATGTGCACACGGCTGCCAGGTATTTTAATCGCAACAGCCTGCCAAGTTCCAAGCGTCGTAGTTCTTTGATTCTGTGCATGAAGTGCTTCTCCCATGCATAGAACTTGATGACGCGTATTCCATGAAGAATCTCGCTCATTACCTGATCAGTCATTAGAGAAGATGATTATTTTTCAAGTGCAAACTTAATGAAGTGGGGGAAAAGGGTTTTGTGATACCTGCCTCAATGTTCGAGAGCAATCTCTTATGTACTGAATGATATTAAATTAAATGGTGAACTTTCAGGGATGTAACAGTGGTTGGACTCGAACCCACAACCTCCTGCTAAACACAGTGCTGATATCTAAACTTGGAATTGACACCACATTTGGTGGCCTGAGGTCATCATCAGCTGGCTGGTGTAAAATGGCATTGGTGAAGGGCCTAACCTTATCTCCAAACATCTCCCCAACACAAATTCCCTCAGATTGACTCACCTTTATCCGGCTGTCTTTGTGTTTCATCATTTCACCATAGTATCTATGCATCCTGGTGGACAACCACTTGGTGATTGCAGTCAACAGGACAGTGAAGACAACTCCTGTATATAGGAGAACATAAGGCACATCTCACAATTTTATAGACTCTAGCTGTCCAATTATTTAGCCTGTGAGCATTGTTGGGGGGAATGATTATGAGCAAAATAAGTTCGTGTTTTAAGAGAAAGATTCATTGGTTTGTTTTGGAGCTACACTTTATTCTGTATTGTTTTCGAAGAATCTAAACTTTTGATGGAGATTAATGGATTTGATCCTGTGACCCTTGTCAACCTAAAAAAATAGGGAGAATTAGAAGGTATGGCTTAACTTCTATGGAAGTTTAAACTTAAATCAAAGTTAGGATAAGAATTGAGTTGAACACTGACCTGTAAGAAATGCCAGCCCAAGCTGCTGATACAAAAGAATTAATGATACGATGATCTGGAAGGGAAGGCTCCACAACTCATGAAAGCTCCAGCAGAAGCCCATAATCCTCCAGGTGTCGACGCTCATGAAGTTCACAATCTCCCCCGTTGTAAACCTGGATGCTGCTGTTAAGCTTACCACGAGGGCCTTGTTGTATATGGAGGTCACCAGGGCTGCCCGCATGCGAGTGATGATCTTGAAGATCCAGTAGATGTATCGGCTGAATATAAATGTGCTAATTAAGGAGGTGAGGCAGAGGCCAAAAGCATACAGCCAACCATTCAGGATGGGTTCATTGCTGTTTTCCATGAAGGAGAGCAAAGCGTTGAGAAGAAGAGGCCCAGAAAAGGACAACGAGTCCCCGACGAGTTTAACAATCCCAAGAGAGAAGTAGCGGACCCCAAAAGCTCTAAGAAGTGCCCTCAGGAGGGTAGGTCTTCCAGAAGGCTTTGAGTCATTCTTGCCACTGTAGATATGCAGCTGCTTTTCAGATATGAGAGGGGGTCTAGGCTTCTGGCAATCGGTCGATTGATATGACCCACCGCTTTCAGTGACTTCCTGAGCCTCATGATCATTCCCATGCAAGATCCTATCAAAGAAGCGTTCAACACTGAGAGTCTGTAGAGACTTGGGTAGACTGAACACATCATCTGGGTTTCTCAGCTTTCCCTGTGCTCCCCGTCTCATCAAGGGCTGAATCCACCACAAGAAGAGCTGTGACAGGAAGCCAGCCTGTTCCTCAGCAACGCCAAGATCCGAGATGAGACAGCTCTCGTCTTCATCACATGACCTGCTCTTGTTTCCAAGCAGTGGTGAGGTCTCATCCATAACATCATCGTTGATGCTCGGAAAGATAAGCCTTCTTTGACTTCTCTCATAGTTCTTCCTAACACATCTCGGAGATGGCAAAAGTGACACCAGGTACAGCAGTTGCAAGGCAAATTGTACGAATGTCAAAATTCTGGTGATCTCATCTAACTCTACCCTCTCTTCGTGTGCAAGATTACGAATAACTCGGGCCACCTTTACTACTGTTGACAACAAAGTTAGAGACCAACTCAACAAAACTGGTGCATGACCTCTCACGTGTTCTATCCCTTTTCCCCGAAGCTTCAGTAGGTATAGAGCATGTAGTAACCATCCAAAGAAAGCGCAACTATCTATCAGATATTGTACCGGCGGAAGGCTTTCTGTTGTATGGGTTAAGCTCAGAATTACCCCAAGAACTGGCAAAAAGCTGGTGACGAAAGACACAAAAAGCCTTGCGCGAACAGCACGAGACCTCTTCAAGTTTTCATTTTCAGTGTGCTGGATGTAGCAAATGTAGATGCCACTAGCCAGGGCAAGCAAAGCATAACTTGTAAGATCAAAGACCAGAGCCTCTTTGCAATAACCATAAGTTTTGTCAGGCCAGAAGAGCGAGTTATTATTAGGAGGTCCACAAAAGTCCTGCAGTAGAACACCCGTTTCTTTGGAAGTCATGATTATGGTTGTGTTGAACTAACCGAATCTTGAGCAGTCCTACAAATAACAAAAATAGAAACGATTTTTTAAAAAGTTTCTTAATGTTGCTTTTCCTGTGTGATTTTCAAATTTTACCTCAAAACAAATTTTATGGAATTGCCACTTTTGTTTATAAAACTAACAATTCACTTTGAATGAAACATCGAACAATAAAAATCGCCCACCTACACTTATCAGAATAATTACTTGATGCATTTCGAAATAAAAATGCGATGTAAAAAAAAAAAGGAACCAGTTTCTCGTCCCCTTCTGCCTCTTTTTCCCCCGGCCGCTGCTCTTTTTTTCAATTCATACATTCGCAATATATTTGGCATATAATTATATTGTCAATATATTGTCCTTTTATTTGTTTCCAACAAAAATGTAGCTATGTAGAAAAGCTTGGCTCCTTTGAACACAGCTTTGTATCAGCAAAATAGTCGAGAACATTTAAGAATCCATCCATGGAAAATCCGCCATTTTTTGGAGGAAAAAAAACGCCCGCCTCCTTTTTTCAAAAAGGCCGGACGAGTGACTTCTTTTGACGGCCTTATTTGTGGCTCGACAACAATTCAGGCGGACATGTTTGCGTTCGAAAATAGCAATCCAAAATAATAACTTTTTTTTCAGATGTGCAGACGCCTAACAGAAGAAAAACGGTATTACAGAGTTTTGTTAAAATCAAACATTCAAATTACACATTTTGTTTGAGGAAAACTTGGATTTGTTGAAGTATTTAAAGAGCAGGGAAGATGAACTTGATTAAGCGTCCCTTCCAGCTGATGTAAAAGTCAAAGCACATTTATTGTACAATGTATGCAAAAAACATGTATTTTCAAAAAGCAGTCTTGCATAGTAATTGATCTTTGCTGTGAATTATTCAACATATGGCGGGCACCCAAAGCCGTTGTGAAAAAGGTGTCACAAGTTTAAAAAAAAAAATGCTCTTGCCCCATCCTAATGTCCGTCCGCCCGCGGAAATTATGCATAATTTCAATGCACAACTTCACTTTTATAAACTTCCTAAAACGTCTCAACATTTCCCAAATAGTCAGATTTTCTTATCTAGAATCCCCCAAATGTTCCATATTTCATCAATTCTCCAAATTATCAAAATTTCAGGGCTCCAAAAATTCAACTTTTGTCTAATTCCCCAACGTATCATGCCCTCTAGACTTGTCCACCGCAGCAGAACTGAGTTTTAAGCCTAATCCAGAGCCATGCCCATATACTCCGAGGGTTGGCCATGGAAACGTGCACTTCGGATCCATACCACATATTTTAACATTTTCTTGTCATTTGAAGCATTTGAACCATTATCAGAGATACAACTTCTTATCTATCCGCAGGAATTTGCTCAATTCTATCAAATAAAGTTTTGACAAACATTCTTTCGTCCACAAAACAGATATTCTTCACACACAGTTTATAACATACGTACCAAAGCTAGGTTTAAAAAGCGTTTGTAAACAAGGGGGGGGGGTTATACATGTAGTGCGAAATAAATCAATCGTTTTGCGAAATAATGCGATACATTTACTTTTGTGAAAAAAACTTTACCCTTCATAAAATAAATGCATTAAAAGTGCCCTTTCGGTTTCAAATTTCCCAGAAGTACCTATCGTTCATTGCGTTCCTGTCTCTTGCGCAAAGGTTATTTTGACATGGTTTTGATTGAACGGGGGATCGAGGTGCGGGACAGAAGGTAAGACAATCATTAGCTCTGTTCAAACAAAGATTGAAACATTCACACCTAGGTTATTGTCGGTACGAGCAGAACAATACAACTGGCAATGCAGTACATTTAAAACTAGACAGGAACAAGGAAAATGGCTTAGTAAAACGATTACAAAAGAGTGTAAAATTACATGTAATAATCCGAAAAAAATATATGAAGATTTAGACTTAAACATACATGCATATACTTTAAAAGATTTACATAATGAAACACTTTTTTCCATGTTGGTTTCTCCCTGGAGTTAAAGATGGCATCAGAGGTTAAAATGGCTATTTTGGACATGATGTTTAAAATGAGCTGCACTTTTGGCTGATGTTGACAGCTTTTAATAAATCACCAATGCACTTTTTATTGTCTTTTACAATCCACGGGAGCCTACTTCAAAGTAGATGAGTTTGATTCGTGCAAAGGGTAGTTGATCCTGAACCTATTAAGGGAAATAGGCAGACATCTGGGAATGCCTAATATGCCATCATCACCCGGAGCTGAGGAAGAGCTTTCCGCTGAAGAATTGTCTTGATGTCATAATGTGCTTTGGAAGAACTGGGTCCGTGCAAAAAATTGAAAAAAGTGTCTACCGGAACGAACATGCAGGTACCAGTTGAGTTTGGTGACGTCAACATGATTATGCTACTGAGTACGATGTCTATCTTGTCTATTTTTAAAAATCTGATCTTCAGAAAACATTGAAAGTTAGAGGAAATTTACATGGAAATACGGTTTAGGGAATGTAAATCATAAAATCTATCAACACAACGTCCACTTGGCGTTTTTGCAGGGGGGGGGGGGTTAACGAATTTGTAAGGGATTAGGCCTATGGGGTGGCTATCCTAAGCCGGTATGAAATCATGTATATTCCCGCTGTTTTAAAACACAAAAGACGAAATATGGGCATAAAGTTTGAACGCTCGTTGACAGAAGGGATCTTGAATTATGTTCACGGCAGTTTAATGAAGTAGAAGAACAAACATTTTCTTGGCCAAAAAAAAAAAAATATTCGGTCTCTGGTCAGACCAAAGTTCCGGAATTGACGCGGCCACGCGGCTTTCTTTGTGTGTTGTTGTTGCTTTTTTCCTTTTTCTTCAAGCTTGGATTGTACAGACAAGGTGGGTATTTTTTTGTGTTTTTTGGTGTCCTCATGTACATTGATGTCCTCCATAATTTGCCTTGGTGATTTCGATCATTTGCCTTGGTGCAATTTCCCATTCTTTGGTGCTCTTTGGTAAAAAAAAAATTGAGGAGGTGCGGAAATAGAGGGCGCTGTTGGAGCTACCGCGGAACATTTTGAAAAAAAAGATCGACGCGCATGATTAAAATCGACGCGCGCGCTGACCAGAGACCAATTTTTTTGGGGGGGGCCTAATAGGCCTAGAATGTGAATAATCACTTCTGAATAAAGTGCATTGTAAATAATTATGCAGGGCAGTTGTATTGATTCGTGTTTTGGTACAATTAGACGTCCACCACGAAAAAAAACCAACTTTTTCCCAACAAGTAATAGCCTAATTTACATGGGAAACATTTCCAATTTGTATTTTAACCACCCCGCTAAATGAAAATGTTCGCCAGTTCCCCGTCATTCAATTTTGCTCGGATATAAATTGGTGCGTCACATCAACCAAACTATTCGAACCCTATTTTCATCTGAATTAGGTTAAAAAAAAACTGCTATAATGCTGAATAAGTGTTAGTGAAACTTTGACCGCAATTTATTAAGTTTGGCCAAAAATCACAAATCTGCACTTTTTATTTCAAAAAAGACAAGAGTTAACGTACCTCGTTTGATACGATAAGACAAAGTACTGCGGATAATATATATAGATTGTAGGCCTATAATTATTTCTGAAAATGGCGCATACTAATTTGCATATTATGCATTAGCCTATCGTTTGAGAAATGGCTTTAATGAATTAGTTGACCCTAAAAATATGAGTTTACGTACCTCGTTTCAAACTATAACTGAACAAATTCCTGCGGATATTTTTTATATTTGAAAATGGCGCGTGCTAATTTGCACATTATGCATAAAATACACGCATTGCATTGTAGAAATGGCTTTAATGAATTCGTTGACCCAAAGGCCATGGATTTAAACTCCTCGTTTGATACGATTGGACAGAGTCCTGCGAAGTTACAGATAGAAATTGTTGATAATGGCGGATGCTAATTTGCATATTATGCATAAAATATAACATCATCTTTGCATAAGCGGCTTTAATGAATTCGTTGGCCCCAAAAACATGGTCTAGAAACTTCGACTGATATTTTCGGACGAGATTCTGCAGAGATTAGAAATTGAGGTTCAAGGGTGCCAAGAATGCTCAAGGGTGCCAAGGTGGCACTCGTTGGAATATCGATCTCACAAGGTTCAAATGACAAGAAAATGCAACCACATATTGTCCGGACCCTAATGCACGGTTCACCTCCAAATCGGGGTTTGACAACTGGGCTACCATCAAAATTATCGAAGTCACAATTTTCGAAGTCACACGCAAATTATATCCTTCCCACAGAGCCAATTCCACGCCTGGGAAAATCCCGATAACACTGTGCCTGCCATCAGGCCCTGTGCCTTGTATTGTTGATGTACCCTAACGTGATTTTTCGCCTGTAGCGCCTAGCTAGAGCAAAAGTTTTAACTGAAATTTCACACAAAGTGAAATTTCATCAAGTTCTAAACACCCCGTTCATAAATCACGAGTTTATCTACCCAGTACAAAGTTAGAAGAAAAATGTATTTCGGCGTGATCATCCGATTTTATTTCGAAGTGCACAGTGAACCCTTTGAAATGTCCCAAAAAATTTAGAAAATAATTTTCTGACAAACTTCAAGTTGGGTATGAAAGTAGACATAATAATGGTTTATTAGAGCTAATCACATTTACAGAAATTTTTAAATGTTAATTTGCAATTTTCCGAGATTTATTCAGGTGCGCCACGTTGGGGGAACACTCAGCCGATTTGTTCCCAAGTTCCGGACGCCATCGCTCTTTAATTTCGGATTAAATTACATGACACCGAATTATTCACAGAGGTTAAATAGCAAGCATTGATAGTAGGGAAAAAGTACCAGTATTTCACTGAATGAATTTGAAGTTTGTCAACAAAGAAGTTTGGCAACACTGATGTGGAAAGTCGGGGTAAACGTCGAAGTGTGCTACGTTAGGGAACACTACTATATCAGGTGAAGTGTCTTTGGAATGGCAACCTTCTGTCGTGCTTATAGTACATGTTCGCAAGCTTTTGTAATGCTAATCAAGCAATACGTGTACAGTCAAACTTAATAAGGTCAAAGTTTTGCAAAAAAACCCACATATTTTCTCTCTATTTTTTTTGCAAATAAACCAAAAAGATTGAAAGTGAACAGCTAGTGACCCTTGTCGAACTTTGGGCAAGGGTCGTTCAACCCACTCCTCAAGCCAAGCATGCCGATGGTACACCCACAATCAGTGCATCTCAACAATGGGGGAAGTGATCCTCCAAGTTGTCATCAACCAGCAACTGTTTAGTGTGGCCTACCTTAACAATGTCCCAGCAAGTCCCCGGCTCACCAAAGCTGTAGGCTTGGAGACCTCTCGAAGTCAGCCTCAGGAATGCATCATTCTTCCTTGCTCCATGGGTATTTATAGCTGTCAGGCCCCGCCGGCATCAGCAAACACCATCCCTCGGACATCTTGGTTACCAAGCGCCAACGTTTGCGATTACGTAATTTCTATCTGAGTGCGGTGAGTCACACTTGAACAATTGGATCGATTTCTGACCAGCCCTTTGAATGCAACGGATCACCGCCGTTACATTCATGATCGTCCAGGGGCCTCTCCTAATCTCTACTCAATGCCGATACTGTTATGGGTTTTTTTCCCCTTAAGCCAATTAGAGGCTATTCGAAACTTTTTCACGAGTTGTTGGCTGCTTGGCACCCTCTTAATGTTGTAGCCACGGCGACGCAATTGAGGATCTGATTCTTCTTTTTCGAACCCAAAAGTCATAAAGTTTCCCGACCAAAAATAAACTGAAATGGGAGATCTCGGCCTATAACTGGTTTGTCTTTTTCTCTCTCTAAATGCACTAGCTGCAATGTCGCTTAGCTGTCGCTCACTTGCTGTTGCATACTTTACCTGTGAATACAAGCTATAGGCTACATGGACATATGGAGTGATAGTTCAATGTTGTGTCGTAACTTAAGGCATCCCCTTTTTATTCTTTGGTCTTACTGCCAACCGATCCTGTTTTTGGCTCTCGACCTAAGAAAAAACCTCTTTTTATTACCGCCGACCCTATCTGGAATCCCCAACTATAACAAACTAAGAAGTAGGCAATGCGGGCTCTGTGTTATTTGAAAAGCTGTGGAAAACAATATCCGATATAAATGAGAGCATGCACGGCATAATTAAAGCAACCTAAGCAATCCCAGAAGATGCTAAGGGTGTTGCCTCTCATCATATATCAGGAATCTATTCATGATAATCTTCACTGTACTAAACAAAACGAGACAACACTCACTTGGCATCATTTAATTTAGCCATCCAGGACCTATACGTGTGAAACTGCATTTTTGTAATTCAGATTTTTTTTTGCCGACCAACCAACCGTATTTCAAGGGCAAAAAAAACAAAACGATATGAGAACCATAGAAAAACACGGGACGCCCTTTAATAGTGGCTACCGTCTCGTGGGTACGCCCATGCGTCCTTTCTCTGTGTACGCCCATACACTCCAGGCCAAATCCCCACCCCTCTTTTGCAACCGCTCAGAAGTTTTCAAATTAGAAGAAAAGCTTCATATTATGGTCAAACCAATTGATGCCCCCACCCCCTAAGATAAGCGCTGTAAAGTGCACTGCATTTTGTGCTACTACATCAGTGCCCGGTTTCGTCCCCCCCCCCCTCCCTTTCCATACCGTACGGTCATGGCCAGGCGTTCGCCTAGCAACAGGATCACGCAACAGCAAAAACATTGCGATATATATCACAGGGCTTTAGCCGGGATGGTGATTTTCATTGTCTATTTGGGCGAGTGCCCCCTCCCCCCGGCCCCCGGTTCCGCCGCCCCTTCCGATGGCGAGTTGCGCAGTGTGATCCAATGACCTCACCAAACCATCACCAGACTGACCATTACGTCTTACTACCTTTTAGGAAATCACATCATGGCCTACCGTACACCCATATAGGACATCAAAAGGGCAAATAATGACCTCACCGAACTGACCATTAGGTCATTCTAACTTTAGGGAGATTGTGTCAGCAATCCTTTATTTGTACTGCGTACAATCATTATGGACCGATTAATAGTTTTGTTTGTCTATCCCCCCCCCCCCCCCCGTCCTCCAAGTACTCGTCGTGTAGTGTTTACCATTCATCGTGCCAAACTGGCCTTGCTGAACTGGGACCATAGTGCGAGCTGGCTACCTTGTATGAGAGGAATCAATATTTAGAGGCCTCTTCATGGAGTGATCAATGGGTTGCTTTTGTCCAATCGCTGCCACAGTGCAAGTAAATTCTTTTCAAATTGAGCTGACAAACACTGGTCCCTTGTCCAGGTAATTCCTCTTTCAAATAAACGTCTACAGCGCACGTGCGTCGCTCATGCATGGCCCAAGGACAGCATGACCGCCACGAACTGACCATTACGTCATTGAACCTTTTGGGGAATTACCTAATGCCGTATCCTCTGCTTGGTAACGATGTTGTTTATTGTTTATCCTGCTCGATGGTCCAAGCTTGCGCTTCACAACAGCGGCTTGTGTTGCATTGGATGCTAATCATATATAATTTCCAAAATGCAATCTATCCATTTGGGAAACTGTATATTTATATGATCCTTTTTCCACTTGATTTTCAACCTTTAAACAACACTGACATGCTTATTGTTGCTCTATAATCTCAGTTCAAGCCGTGCTGGGAAAAACATTTGTCATAATAACCCCTGATAAAAAGCCCTCAACACATTCCACTCACACGACGAGCCCAACCTCGTCCCAATGACGACGAGCAGTACGCTCCCGTTACTGACCGCTCTCTTACCCTGATACTGGATCATTGGGATGATCAAAAATCTTGCAGTTATAATAGACCTTTCTCTGGGTACGTACGCCATCTTGAAAATCAAAGGCGTAATTAGTGTGTGCGCGTGCGGTGAGCTTGTGACTCTCGCAAATTTACAGCAGATTGACAATCTTATAAATGGATGCAAAGCTCAAATTCCCCTGAAACATCAATTGAGCTAAAACCAAGGCTGAAACCGTGTGAAGTTAATTTCTCTACTAGCACATTGCACTTCTTAAACATCAGTCACTGGGTTTTTTCCCGAGATCAGGTGAAATCCCCCCTCCGGCTGTGAGATGGTCCAAAAACAAGGTTCTTTAAGGGATACGTTTTGTCGAACCTTCATCGCATATCGATAAACAATAATTAGCCCACCGTCAGTAAGTCTTGGGAGTAGACCATCGTATAGAAGATCGATTCCTTAATAGACCTTGATTCCTGGATATATTGGAAACCCAGAGTACTGATCGAGGTCCGCTTATTAGGTTGCAAACCAAATTAATCAATTGCAATTCCCTTTGAAAAAGAACTTCAACGGTCACCGTAAATATGTATTTGGTAATTGACCAGTGTCTTATACCATAATGGCAATGTTACTCCCAAGTAACTCTCACAATGTTCAGGCACGGATCCGGGGGAAGTCATTTTGTAGGAAAACTCCCCCTGCTGTGACACCCATTTTTTTTGACTGGTAATAATGTCCGCCTTTGCACAAAATACGTACAGATCCAGCTTGGTTAGGGGGTATAATGTACACAATTCTGTGATATACAGCGTGTGTCAATTAAAACGCAGGATTAGAAACAAAATATTAAGAATGTAATCCACCCCTATTCATCATCATGTTAACCCTCTTTTCAAAGTACCTTTCCTTCTCTTCACTATGCTTTTTATCCCATCTCATTTGGACAATCCTGTCCAGAGATAGAGTACATTGAAGAAGGGTTATAAATTCCAAGCTGGTCTGATTTGTGAAATCACACATACCTAATGAAAGGTTTGAATTCAGTACAAGTGAAAGTATTTGTGGATCACAAAGAAGGACATGTGTGGCAGGATTAGGTTTACATCATCCTTTAGTCCACAATCAATGTTATTTGATATGTCAGAGACGACATTCATGATGCTTTGAAACAATGATAGTCCAGTTACTAAATTTAAGTGATACTTATCATCAGTTGTTTCAAAGAAAGTTTTGTTCTGGTTTAATTGTCTTCAATGCATACCTGCATTGTACATAACTGGTCGTTGTGTTAAGGTCATTGAATCAGACCAACCCGCTTCAGAAGGGCTTCACAAAACGTGTCATAACTTTTGAACCAAAAGTCCAAATTCCACCAAACAAAAATCTTGTCAAAGATGAAATTATGGACAATCAAATCCTTATCAAATTAGGCACACCAGTAGCATAATTTTCTCAGAAAAAAATCGCTTTGAATCCTGCGTTTTTATTGACACACGCTGTAGTGGTAATAATCGTCGAATTTGAACAGTGCCCTCATTGAAAGTATGGTAAGAGCCTAAAAAAAAAACTATCTACATTTCAGATTTTACCCTATCTACATTTCAGATTTTTTGGCCGTTGAACCCCCTCCCCCTGCGAAAATTCCTGGATCCGCCCCTGGTTTTCATTTAGAAATAGAGAAACACGCTAGTAATTTGTCCATGCAAGACTAGCCTGTGAATTGATTTCTCATTCCTCAAAGACGATGGTCACATTTGTTGATACAGCTAGGCCTACCACAACGGATTACCAGTGGCATTTCCAGCGATGAGCTAGGGGCATAGATGGAACTTGTCCCCCCCCCCTCCCCCGGCGACATTTTGCCTTGTTTTAAGGAAACGACGGCGTCAGCACCTCACAGTCGGTACTATATAGTAATAACCTCCCATGGGCGTCACTAGAGGGGGTGTTACACCCCTATTAAAAGTTTTCGTCGAAAAAAATCGACGATCGTGCGTCAGTCTGCAAATTTGCCGCCATAGAATAGCGCCACCTATGTGCGATAGTGTCACAAATCGTCCCATTTGAGCACTACTAGCGGTGCCTCACGGTTATCGTTTGTAATTAAGAAGGTGTTCCGGCTACGGAAAACAAAAGTCGTGGACGTGTGACCGGGAAAAAAGTTACTGTTACCATCCAGCGCGGACTGTCCGTCGAAAAATGAGGCCCATCTTTTAAGACAAAAAAAAGAAACTAACAATTTGCCTCCCCCTCCTCCCCTATGATCCTGGATTCACTGCTGGTAAACACGAACCGACGATCACTGTCAGTTTCATTGACGGTGTTTGCTAGTTTCCGAAAAGCGAACTTTTCTGATGAATTAACGTATGTCGGTGAAGGGCAATCCAACTCTTAAATTTGGCTCAATTATTTTGATAACCTGATATATGACGGGTGAGGCTGACATTCAAACATATTTTGATGATGATCATCCATTGTGACGATTTCTTGGAGATTGGGGAACGCACAGCGATCAGTGAAACAAATTAATTGAGATCGCCATATCCATTTAAATTTTTTTCCAATCATAATTATAGAAACTGTTATGGTATTCATCTGTCAGCGTTTTTAATTTCCTGAAATGGGTTTTGGGATGAAAAACAAATATCGTTGAAAACATCTTGTTTGCGCACATGCATGTCTCGATGGACTAACTTGGAAATTAATTATTCCTCTGTTGCCGGTGGCGCCCCATGAGTACCATGTTGGTATTATTTGGCTTCCTGTTATCGTTGCGAGTGTACGTGCGTATATCCTACCAAACAGTTTTCTTGTTAAAGGGAAGATACAACATTTGCAAACATCAAAAAACAAAATGATCAAATTATCACGAAATATCTTACTGATTGTTAGGGAATGACAGTCTAAAGTATCCTGTAAAATCGTGGCTCCCTGGTGTGCTGACATTTTCAAGAAAACTTGTATTTTTCCAACGCTGGTCGGCCGACCAGCGTTGGAGAAAACAGGCTTAAAAAAAAAACTGCTCCTAATTTTTCACACTTTAGTTATTCCGCATTTTCTTTGCAATTGATTACACACCTGTGAAGGGGTACAAGCCTGCTGGACTGATTCTCTGACCTTAGTCTATACATTGCTTCGTTTCATCTTAAGTGGGGTCAGGGAACCAGACTACAAGAGCATGGTTGGTTTTCTTGGATTTCCCAGCATCTCCAAACCCAAAACGTGAAGCAAGTCAGTTTAACAATATTTGCTATAACATACTAATCCTCCAAAATCCATTTATTTCTGAAAATTGCAGCAAAAGCAAATGTTGTACATTATAATAACAAGTTTTGATTTTCGAAAACAAATGCAACAATTCTATAATTTCCAGAATATATTCCAATAACTGCAACAAAAAAGCCCACACACACACAGACTGTTAGATTTTCGGGTATAACAATCTTGTTATTCAGGCAGCAGTTTGAATTCATAGCGATATACTCTTTTGATTTGATTCCAAAGAAAAATCTCTTCGCGCTTCACACCCGGCTGAAACTAAGGACAAGACAATTCAGAGTGACATTTATTTAATCGAATAGATCGAGTTTTTCACTCGAGTTTGTACTGGAATGATTCTGAATGTCTATAAAATAAAGCGATTCACCGTCGAAATCGTTTCGCTTTTCCCCAAATATTAAAGAGAGTACCACTGGTTATAGGTAATATCGTTAAAAGGACAGTTTTTGAGTAGGCCTACACGTAAGACGCACTTGTGGCAAAAGTAACGAAAAATAGTTCTTCCGCGTTGTTCTTTAAACTGCGCCAATGTAGCAGCAAATGTTTCAAACATTATTTGCATTATGCGAAAACCTTCTGCTTCAGGTTAAACATCCTAGCACTGGAAGATTTTCTGGTCCATGATCGCATAGGGAAACACCATTGTGATGTCAGGATTATTTCTTCATTTGCTTTTACAGGGAAGTAAAAGTTTAACGAAAATGTTGGACCCCCAAAAAAGTGTGTTGTCATCAGAATGATACATTGTAAACGACAAGCAACTTTGAAACAATCTACTCTATGCAGGCTCCTGGTCCAACGCTCCCCTTTACCTGCTTGGACACAGAAAGGCTGAAATTATAATTATGCGCCATTTTGAATGTTGTTTTTGTGGATAATCTGGAGAAGACTAACGATCGAGAAACCTATCGATCTTCCCGTGTTTGCTTTCCTTGCAACAGATAAATGGCTCACAAAACAAACAGAACCCATTCCTTAAAAAAACAAGGGACCCATAAAGAACTCACCGAACTGTCGGAATCGTATTTGAGAAATGGCGCTCATTTTGCAGCCATTTATTTGACATGGCACTGCAGCCGCCTAATTCGGTTATCACGATTTTACCCTTATCATAGTGTCGTGGGGGAAGGGGTGCAGCCTCGCAGTGGCGAATTCAAGATTTTCCAAAGGGTTCGGTTGGCTGGGATGTTGCAAGTCTAAGATGTTTAAGGGTGTGTGCGTATTCGAAACCCCGCTCTTGCATGAGCAAAAGCACAGGGTTTCGAATGACGATAACTCGCCCGCAAACGGTGCTGGCGGACAGGATTTTTACTCCCCACTTATTGGGGAGTAGATGAAGAATGTAAAAAAAAGAAACAGCGATGGCGGACGTACGTACCACCATCTTTACATCATTAGTTATCCCTTTTCATTCGGCGTTTTTATATGGTGACACGCATTTGGGCATTCGTAATCGAGACCACGAGACTGTTGAACGGTCACTGAAGAACGGGGCTTCGAATGCGTAGTTCTGTGATAAAGGGTCGCTTTGCTCGGTCAGAACTAACAGTCTGGTTAAATAATTATTTTACAAATTACATGCAACTATCTTGTCCTCAAATCTGGCTGAAGCGCTTCGCCATAAATCATGCAGACTTTTGTGAGACCTTTAATTTAAACTATTCACATTCAGTCAAGGTGAAATAAGTTAACCCAGTACCCAAAATTCCTTAATTTTCCGAAAAGCGTTTATGAAACTTTCCTGAATTTTATAATTGTCCTACACGCGTAGATCAGATCTTTAAAATAAATGCTTTCCTTTTTATATAACGATCCTTCCAAAATATCATTGAAAAAAAATCCCCCTTCTGTTTTATGTTCAGTATTGTTGCAATTTGAAATCCTCACGAGATACCCGTAAGACTCGGATCAAATAGATTTCGGTTACTGTTAATGACGTAGCGGGCAGACATGATACGAATGACTCCGTTGTCTATAAACGAACACAATTTGATTAAACGCCGTGAAACTGGTCCGACTACTCTCCGTAAAGTAATATAACCGCTTCATCTTTGAATGTCACTTTGGCCCTTAGGAAGCCGACACTTTTTTCGATGGATGTTCTCCTTCTAGACCTCTACTTCATCAAAATGATGCTTTTGTTTGACAGGCTTTCAGCAATTATTCTTTAAAACACATGCAATTCAAGCACCTCGCTGATCGGGGTAATGGCGTACGAAGACACGCGCCGAATTCTCCTGTCCCTATTGTTTGTAATCACGCGTAGCTAGCCCATCGACAGCCGTCATCAGTGCAGTTTTCCCGTGGAGTCATCGGGAGCAAATAGTTTCAGCTTACCCGAAACCGTGCAAAATTGTCGGTCTTTCGATTTATTGCAGCGACCTTTTCTCTGTCTTGAAATAAACGTATCCAATCCAATCATGCTAAGTAACTGTGGCATTTCCCCTGAAAGTCGCTCTTTTTTCTTAGTATTTCCCCTAAAACTACTACATTGGAATGCAGTCCACGTGACTTGCACTACATTGATGGAATTCTTTCTTTTCTTGCACCTTAATTGTTTAAAAGGTCTAAAATAGGATCTGACAAATTTATTTTTACAAAAATACAATTTTGTCATGCCCATGACACACTTTCCAAAAGCTTGAATGAAATAATGTAGTCTTCTTGTATAGGGTGACACACAAAGTAAGTGACATGGATTAATGATTTCCCCCTTCAAAACAAATACATTTTGACACAAAGCAAATATTGAACAGGGCATGTTCTTCCACTCATTTGGGGAAAAAAAGGAATTCCTGAAATTGATCCATGCTATAAGAAGTTATGAATAGGCTAAAATGCATTTTTACAACTGTCCATGGAATGCCATTTAAAGCTTTTGAGCTGAGTGAGAACTAGATATTACCCACAGGCTTTCAGATCCAAATACATTTTGTTTATGATGTTCGTCAAGACATTTCGGAAACATTATTTTTCCTGTTAGATTTTGTGTTTTGAATATGAGGATTTTTGTTCTGAAATAGTGATGGTAATTATTGTCCGTATTCCTGATCAAATTTTTGTTAATTTAAAGGCAGGAAATTTCTCTTGTTTTATTGTATTTGAGCGGTAAATGATCAGAGGTGGACAGCTGAATTTTTGTGACAGAGACATAACTGGTGAACATGGTACGCAAATTGCGTGAACGTGAAATTGTCATGGTTACTTGTCAATGATATTTACTTCATCCCTATGTTATTTTTATTAAATGGAGCAAACCGCATATTTTTTGTTAATTATTTTTTTTGTCAATAGGTCACTTTCTTTTTATCTCAATCTGTATTTTTTTGTAGGAAAAATCATATCACGGAAGAAGATTCTGAAGGTTTACTCTTTCGTGTTCCCCCAGCCTTTCACATTTACTCAAGTGAAGGATATACAAATATTTAAAAAGTTTGATAGGAAAAATCCTTCCTTAATTGATGTTACCTGTCGTAAGCCGAAGGTTCCTGTAATCTGTTATTGAATGGTTTTGTTTGTTCATCGCTGTTTGCTGAAGTGGTCCAGCGGAGGGGAAGTTAGCCCTTGATTGAAGTACACTCCAAACAAGATGAAAAACCGTCCGATGCGTTTCTCTGGTTACACATTGTTCGTCTTGTTTTTGCAAACTAAGGCCGTGACAAAATAACCATTAAAGGGCTATTCAATGGTGAGGTTTTGCTGAACCAGAACAACGTATACCAAACTCATGAACGGCGTATGAGAATTCATGAGAAAGATAGCAAGTAATAGTTGACGTGCACAGCCCTTTGCAGGTAAACTGTGGCAGTCCCTGGACCAAAATGCAAGTTCATGCTGGAGAATATTTCACAAAATCAGGCGACTTGAATGACTGACGAATTAGTCAAATATTCACTGATATTATAATTCGAGAGGAATACGTTATTTTTACACAATCAAACTTACTTGTTTTTCTTGACATTTCAAGCGACATTAGAACTTGTTAACGTCTTGTCGCTAGGTGGCGCGAGCCAGAAGTTAACAAAACAAAAACAAAAACCTTTTTTATTGCCATAGAGCCTCACTGGAGGTAAAGCCATGGGCGTCGCGACGAACAATTTTCAGAACGAAACGATTGTAAAGTAATGATAAATCAATTGGTGATCATTCAAATAATAAAGTTTGTCAACACACACAATTTTCACCGGCACGACCTTTTGTTTTAATATGACTACATTTTAGCAACGAACGGGTTCAAATAAACGCATTCGAGTTGTGCGCTGTTTGCGTTATATCTCCAGAAAGAAGTACAGCGTATTAATTAACAATAATAGTGATAATAATAATTACCGATAATTGGGTATTAGGGAAACATTCCCATAGACTTGTGCACACATTTTTTCCCAACTTTAATGACCCCTGACCCCAATTTGACCTTATCCTACCCCCACGAATTTCGGTATTTTTACTAACTGGAACACGAGCAATCGATCTAGCCTATTTGCGACATTAAAATTTTGCCTTTAGGTCGGGAATGTGAAATAAGGGAGACATTGAAATGTCTCCTTAATTGACATGTCTCCCGAAGGAATAACTTATGACGCTCAAGTGTCTCCCAAAGGGTTTATACCTATTAACGAAATTGCACTGTTCAGATGACAGAATTCGTCGGCATCTCTTCTATTGTGTTTGCTATTTTATTTTACATGCTTTAACAGAATTTAGAATGTTGCCATGAATCGGGAAATTTACGCAAATGCACATTGTCCCGTTAAATTCAAGATGTGCTCCTGTATTGCTGTCATGTACGCACAGAGAGACAGTGAACGATGTCATGTAGCTTCGTCTTCATCATCGAGAAAGTTCGGCCGGATGCCTGACTATGAGCAAAAGAGTATATCCTTTAAAAATGAGTAAACGTAACTCGATATCTTATGATGCCGTGAACACCTCTAGTCTTACACTTGGTTTGCTCAAACGTTCACTTCAAATGGAATACCCTTTAAGATAAGGACGTAGTAGATTGTTCCTCTACGGAGTGTGACGTAAGCAAAGGCCTGTAACACATGCTCTTACAAGCTTCTAAATAATCCCATTGCAATTTACTGCTGCAGCAGCCGTAAAGCCCCTGTAGGATTTCATATATGCTTACATATTTGTATACCCGATCTGAAAACATGAACAGGAAATAATCATCCTGGTGTAATCGGATGTCAGTCATCTTTTCTAAGTGCACATTCACTTTTGTACAACTTTAATCGAGAAAGGAATATCCATTTCTCACAAATTCATTTTTATACTTTCAGAAGAACTTCCGTCTTTCAACCCTAGAAAAAGATACATATAGAAACAATAAAACACCGAGCGAGCAAGGCAAGGCAAGCAACGTCGAGACTTTAGGACACGAGAACAAACATGTGCCGATTGCAAGAGATTGTCAAAACGATCATCCAGAATCCGCACTACCTCTGCCGACGACATTCGTAACTTGATTTAAGCGTGCGCCCTCTTGCGGCGAAAGTCAACACGGTCGTATAATGATAGTAATAATTTGCAGTATTTGCATTTTATTCAAACATCACAGGATTCTAAGCAAATTGAGATGCCACAGATGGGCAAGAAGCCGTATACGTGTTGATAATTCTGATAAGAATTTGTCGGCTCCTTGGATAACTTGCCAGCTTATTTTACCTCTTGATTAGTGATGCTTAATCTGAAGCGAAAACCAGAAGCTACAGACTTTCATATATTTTTGGTTAAATCCATCCAGGCTGCACAGAGGTCGGATTGCATAATTTTCAACATATTTCAGTGAAGGTTCATTGTAGACGTTTTTACAAGAGCTTAACTATATATGTGGATAACTCACAAAAATCTCTCAGATAATTTTATACTTCGAAGTCTTTGAAGCAGCAGCGGAGTTGGTGACAAAGCCAAAATCGCTGCCGCAGAGTTAATAAATGACTGTACAAATGCATTCGAAAATCTCATGTATTAAGACAGTAGGCCTGTCGTTGCCATTAAGATGATGGTACGAAATGGAATACGTATAACTGACATGAGCAAGGACAATCAATCATGCATGAAACAGCCGTCGTCAATAAGAACGCGCATGTACGCATGTGCGACGATTGAGGTAGCATGATGTGAGACGTCACAATGCATCAAACATTTCAAACAAAACATATAATCGAGACATCACATTTGTCTGCAAGATTCGATTTTCCGACCAGTGAAACGCATTTCGCTCTATATAAAACGTAAGGTATTTGTCTTTTTTTATGTGCGGTCTTTAAAAAAAAAAGACAATCCTGATGTTCTTACAAAAAGAGTATAAAGTGTTTGATCATAACTATATAAACTATTTGTAGGCCTACTTCATGTAAATTCAAAAGAGATGAAACTTTTCTTTCTTAATCGGATATAGAAATCCATGGGTCCACACAAAGGGATCGTAATCTAGCGAAGTTAATTTGTACCACTTCATGAACAAGTCAGGTAAGGAGACATAGCCTATATTCCATCTTATGAATAGTTAATGCTGTACCCGCTTCTATGTACATTAGATTCGAACAGGCCAACCGATCCCGTTAGCTCGGTGGATGAGTGGTAAGACATCTGCACTAGAAAGCAGGAGGTCGTGGGTTCGAGTCTCACCAGAGTGATTTTTCCAACTTTCACTTGGGAAGTAACACACTGAGTATACAGTGTTAATACGTCGGTGAAGGGCAAAACCTAATTTTTGAGACATGTATTAATCTCAATAATCTCGTTAAAACAACAATTTGATGAAGCGATTTGATTACTGTGATTATTCAGATTTTCTCATGCAGTCATTTAACAATTGGAGGAAGAAATTCCAAAAATTTATTTAGCGGGACAGGATTAACACTACGGCTCCTACAAACTGACACAAAGCCCGACGCGAGAAAAAAAAAGTATATTTGTGTGCAGAGTTGTAACGAGTCACTAATTTTTGTGACTCGAGTCGAGTCGAGTCATTTTAAAGAAGTGACTCGAGTCGAGTTGAGTCATTAGGTCAACAAGGTCGAGTCGAGTCGAGTCAGGTATTTAGCTCGAGTCAATTCGAGTCACAAATATTTGAACACTATACAATAAATAAACACAAGAAAGAAAGCCATTTTGGGGCTTTTTTAATTTTACATTCGGGCTACTACATGTGGTGACACCATATTTGACTCTTAATGAAAATAAAACGGGGGTGCCAGCTGATCGCCATTCAACTAATGGGGACACTGATCAAATCACGTATGATGTACATTATTCGTGAACATTCTATCGTGACGTGAACAAAAACCGGCACCGGCGTAAGTCATGGCAAATATTTTTCGCAAGTTTTGCTTTTATTTTTGGGACTCGAGTCATATTAGCCTTCCTCAAGTCGAGTCAAGTCATTCTGTGAGGGACTCGAGTCGAGTTGAGTCATTTGCTCGCAGTGACTCGAGTCGAGTCGAGTCATTGGCCCTTAGGGACTCGAGTCGAGTCGAGTCACCAAAAATTGTGACTCGAGTCGGACTCCAGTCGAGTCATTGACTCGAGTCATTATAACTCTGTTTGTGTGTGTGTGTGTGGGGAGATGTACCGGTTTGAGATAACGTGGGTGTGTGTGCGTTGCCAGTGCGTCTTCCCAAAACCAACATCTTTCCAATTATTACCGCAAATGTTCTATGTCAACTTGGCTATTAATTCAACTACGCAAAGTTTAAGTATTCTGTCTCCGCGTGATGGGGTTAAATTGGGAATCAAAGACTATTTTTTGCTATGTAAAGGCTTTGCGCTAAAACCCAAAAGTTGTAGACAAAATCTTATTCTATCAATAAGCCTATATTGGCATGTAATTATCCCCACATTCGTGTTTCAAAATTTGCCAAAAATGCAGGCAGTTGATATTTAGGTCTAATACTTTTACCATCATTTAAAGGGTTCATGCAATGATTTTTTTCTGAGTAACACATTTTGTGCAACTTTCTACTCCTCTTAAATGTATGAAAACTATTTGACATGCCTTTTTGGTTAATATTTATTGAAAAGTGCCTTTCTTTAAACATTTACAATTGTGCATGTTTTTTTTTTCCGGACAACTGAGGACGCCGTTGCTGTGATGTCATTTCAGGAAGACACTGTTTAGTTTCGGCTGGGGTTTTCTGTTCAAGTTGTGAATCTAAACATTTTGTTTAGTGAAAACATTTTGTGGAAAATTTGCTCATTGGCTTATCATGTACTGACGAAACAATGAATCATGAAAACAAAGACAATTTATGATAGCAAACATCCGAAATTCTAGCAACTTTTTGTGCTGAAATAGCTGTAACATTGAAGTTTCTACCCGGAATGACATCATAGTTTTGGTCATGAATATGGAGATTTACATCAGCATGAAAAACAAAAAGGCACCAAAATATCCTTCAAAATGGCAAAACGAAAATTGAAAATGAGGTTAGGCCTAAATGGGACACAATGGTGCATTTTCAAGAATACCATTAAAACAAATTACATTGCATTAGACCTTTAAGCAAGAAGTTAAGTAACAAATTGTAGGGTATGTAACAATACACATATAAACAGACTATCCAATGCAGTCTGTTCTATATTTCTCCAGTAAACGAACAACACTAGACGACGACTAGTCTCTTACCATGGCGTTTTGCCCCTGTGCCTTGCTCAACTCAAAGCCCGTCCTCATGGCAACGGCTATGGCGGTTGGTGCTGCAGCGGGATACTTCATATTTGGACACATCGGCACAGTTGGTCGAAACGACAAAGAAAAGTAAATATCACCTACCGAATCACGACAAGCCTTCTTTCCCCCAATCATTTTGGAAGAACTCAAATTGTCTACGTCCTTCCGCAACGTCGTGCACATTGATTTTCGAAATACGTTTACGAAATATAGATGATGAAAGTAATGTGCATTGCGAGTACGCACATGTACGTAGCAGTGCTTCGTTCGCATAAAAATATAAAGTTGAGCGAAAAATAATGATTGTATAATGTTATTTCAAATACCCTCCTTTCGGACAGGTGTATTTGACTCAACATGTGGGCTCCATTCCAACATGGAACTATAGTATACACTGAGAATTAAAGTTGGGGAAAACTGTTGGGTAATATTGTTTTAATCATAGAGCTATATTTAATATAGCTTTATGGTTTTACTGGATCTGGTATATAATTACCTCAAATTTACCATCTTGGGAACAATCTGTCAAAGAGAGCAGTGGCGCACCCAGGATTTGTTTTTTTTGGGGGGCTCATTTTTTTTTTTTACAAGCCCCCCGTGTGCGCCACTGAAAGAGAGTAGGCACTTGGTATGTTGACCGACACTATAGGCAAAATACTAACTCAGTTTGCCAAACTTTCTTGAGCGAAAATAAACCGGAGCTGCCCAGGACGACATGCCACAAACACAACGCAATATCAAGTAGAAACCCAAACATTCACGTTTCAGAGGCGTAGTGGGACTTGAAATGGTTCATGTCAAACGCAGAAACGCAAACAATGGAAGAGGCTCGACATACAAACAGACCATGCTCTTTGGACAAACATATCGCTTTTCCAGAAGCAGATACGACACCCGGCCCATATACTAATGCAATAAGATGTCTCTTGATATTATGCCCTTCTCGACAGGCAGATTTTCTTCCCTCCTCTTGATGAAAATCTTACACGTCCCTCTCGAAGTAACCACAGGAACCGTGACTCAAACGAGACAATCTTGCAAGTCTCAGAAATTGCGCCTTAAAGTCGGTGTGCTTCCTCGCCACTGTGTCTGAAGGGGTTGTTACTAAGAGATTAAACCTTTACGGTTCAGCGTATCATATGTGATCATGAAATATTATATCTTTGCGAGATATTCTACAGTCTTTGTTTACTCCACCTGCATAACTTCCAGTTTTATTTTTCATCTGGTGGATATCCTTTACGAAATACTCTACACGTCAAAGTGTATAGGTCCGAAGACTTTAAGTAAAAACAAAAGTCAAACATTACCCTCTTCAAATGCAGTTTAGATATTTTTTTAATCCATCAAAACAGTAAAGTTAGAATAATACGAATTATCTATAGTACCGTATACGTTTTTATTGCAAATGCCGCATTAAAATCTGAGACAAAATGTTTTGGTTGTTTTTCCGGTATAGGGTAACTGGTTCAAGTCTTCGACGGGATACAAGCGTGTAGCTGTCACATCCTAAAGAGCCAATTCAAATTCAAGTGGACAATTCGACGTGCAACGGCCGATGCATTGAAATGTGGTGTCACAAAACACCCCATGCTGAATTCTGCATTAATACAGCTCTGAGCTGCAACCAACCGACACTGGACTAATCGACTCTAGGTGCCCCTTGCCCTGTGGGTTTCAAGAATGAGTTACTGTTTGACTCCTCTTTTACTGGGAAATAGTAAGTTAAAAGTTTGTTTAACAGTAGAACACTAATTACAAGGCATAAATTTTCGAATCGTTGCTTGAGGGTTCTTGGTCGCTCCAAAGTGGCGTGGCGCCTCGCCAACGTATAATTTAAGGACAGGAAGAAGCTATAAATTCCGACTATCTGTAGACAATTCACGCTGGTCATCATCGAAGCCCCGAGGAGACGTGAAACCAGAGCTGGGAACTAACAATTCACAAACACGGTTTGGGAGATAAATTTGCGTTCATCGGGCGTCTGAAGACGCGAAAAATTGGCGGGAAATGCGCCGTTAATCATAGCTGCTGGAGACGCATTTCTTTTGGAACATTTGAAACAGAATCCCCATCATTAGAACAAGTAACACGTAACACAAGACTTCTATGATTAGGTTTTGGCCCATTACCAATACACTAACACGATGTGTCCCATATGTCAGCTGATGGGTGTTACAACGGATGGTCTATATGAGAATTTACAGTCACACTTCTCAGGTTTCGTCATTACACGAAACGCCATTTGCACATCAATGAGTTTCATGCTTGTGAAATACAAATTGCCCATTAAAGGATACTCTGAGAATTAATCAAATCGCCTTATGGTGGTTTTTTTTCTGTCTGGTGGAAAAATAAGAGGGTTGGCTTTCTCATCATTGTCCTCTTCATACCAGGTTGCGTGTTAACTTCATCCGTGAAAAGGTTGAAATTTTGAGGTGAAATGAATTACTTGACACAGAATAAAGAACTAGCAAAATGTCAATAATAATATGGTTCCAACTGGTATTCTCAGAAACACAAATTAAAGCAATTTATTTTCATAGCACAACCACAAACCTACACCCATAACTATATACCAACTAGAAACAGCTGGATTAGAAACAATACTGAGTCGAGGTCAAAATGCATTCCCACTTTAATGAGTAAAAGCCATATTCTCAAGTAATAACATGCAAACCCCCGCACTTTGTTAATTTGACATGCAGTGTTGGAAGCTTCAAATGGATTAAGAAGCAGAACACGCAGATTCCAATTTTGTTTTCGAATCTCAGAAAATTGCGGAAGTGTGGTTGGGTGTTAGGGAAGCGAAGCGAGACGGAGAACCGACAAACGGCTTAACTGCAAGGACCCTCTTAATTTTTAAGATCTCTGTGGCTCAGGAGTCAAGTACTCAGACTTCGTTGAGGGGAAAGCACTTCTGCGACAGTTACCTTTTACACAAAGAGGGTTTCGCTTATTGGCATGCTCGACTGATAAAAACCTGAGGCTAAATGTTTCGTTTTGATTTCGTCTTGAATGTATATCTTCCAGTATGTTTTCTTTTGACATTCACATAATGGTGGGATTTGTTCAATGGATGCGAAATGTAATATACCAAGGACTATGCATACAAACAAAACAGTTGGTCAATTGCTTGAGAGGTATGGTTTTCCCCAACCCATTTTCATCTCTGTTAGATTGATACTGAGCCAGCACTTGCACGACATGACCTTTGCAGAGCTGACTGGGAGCCAAACGATCAGCCATTTAGTGCAATCTCTACGGTGTGCAACATGACTTAAGCATTCCCTTGACTGAACAGCACCACACCACCGACACAATCGTGTGTACTACCCCAAGCCAAGTCCAGAGTGCATGTTCTCGGTTTTCTTCGTAAACAAATTCGGCATTTAGGAGATGTCTATCAATTTATGATGACGTCCAGTGGGACCACAATATTAACAGTCTCTGCCAATATCTTTCACCAAATCTTGTATTTGACGCTTCGAACAGAGGGTTAACACACACTGGAAAGTTTGTTGACCGCCAGGGGCATTATGCTTCATACGAATATCCATCAATTAAGAATGTCACAGGAAGCGCTCTGCATGAGACAAACATCAAAATTAAAATGCATGAGTTCCTTTTGATTAAAAGTCACCCGCTGCAAGTTACATCGCTAGAAAAGTGGATGTCTCGTGACATTGCAGAGACGGTGATCGATGACAGATCCCATTGTAGAATTGTTGACCGAAGGATACTTCATATTACCGGATCGAGGGAATCAACATCTTGTCTATATCTTGCGATCCGGGAATGGATTGATTGAAATGGCCGTCGGGCGTGTTCACGCTTTTTGGCGCCAAGTCGGCCGCAAAAAAAAAAAATCACCGCCCCACGTGTTCGGACGCATTATAGCTTGCATGTGTGGTTAAACTGAATTAGCCCTTATCCCCGGTGGACCTTTGATGTCGCATTAAGCAGCCCATGTGGCGTAGGAGGCGGAGGACGATGTGACCCTCCAAGGAACATTTTGGAGGTGTTACTCGGCGTGAAAAGCTTAAGATCGCGGGAAATGGGACATCATTAAAGGAATGGGTTCATAACGGTGCATTACGCGGTGGGCGCTACCTGCAGGTATAGTTTGGTAGCTTGGGAGACGTGGGTGTGGGACCTGGACGAATTTGGTCCGTTTATTTTTGTATCACATTGCACAGAGGATGGCTGTTAGTTTCAATGGTTCGCCGAATGCAAACAAAATCACTGAGTGTCTAGTCAAGTTCTGAAATAGAAGTTTTAAATTGCCAGCAATAAGATCTCTCACGGGCAACAGACATGTTTTTGCTGCATACTATTAAACAGGCCTGTACTGCCCATCCCCAACCGCTTAGAAATTAATTAATAAGCGAGTAGAATTACTAGCCTCACACATAATGTGATTAGCATGATTACCGAACATAATCCCCAAAGCTGACATATTACCACTCACTATACTAAAGTGATACACCAGGCCTGCTTGGAAAATCCTAGGCTGAAGGCAATTATTGCATAAATGCGCACCAAATATTGAGCGTTATGCCTACTTCAAAATACATCAAGGCGCACACTCCCCTCTATATTAACGTCATTATGAAGTGTTTTCGTTGTGCAACGGACGGAAAGTTGTTGAGAATTCGATTCTGAGGTATATCATGGCGATTCGCTTATATGTAAAAGTCAACCGCCGTAGACCGGTTGTGCTTTATGTACTCCTACGAGAATATCTCAATAGTGTTCAATGCAGGTGCCACTATCATAATTTTTTTTTCAGGATGTCTCCTTAGCGTCTCAAAGAAACAGCTGATAGTTTGAACCCGATGCTGCCCAACGCCCAATTGGCGGTGTGATTGGTTATTTCTAGTCTTCATATGCTTTTTGCTTGGAATAAACCAGGTCATTGCAAATTTATGATTCAATCAGAAATCAAACAAGTCTGAACATGACTTTGTATATATGCGCAGATTTTCTGTCAGAAAATGTACGCCTAGCTGACTGTACAGGAAACCATATCAAGCACATCCATATGTCTTTTTCATCGTATATATATATAAGCCTTTCAATGATACACCAAGAATGGGTGAGACAAAACATTGTTTTCACTTCGGCGCAAAGTTAATAGGTGTCCAATGTCTCATCGGAAAGAATGACAACCTTGAGTGATTCTTATGAATCCAATCGCTCAACACGAATACGTCATGGCTTTAAACAAGGAAAGCTTAATTTTGTCATTTCAAATGAAAACATGACGCATGCTCTCGTATTATGAATACGTCAATAAATTTGTTTTGTAATGTTCCCCGCTTGACTTAATTAACGAAATACTGTCTGGCGATTGCGGACCCATGTCACTGAAATCCATTGGATACGTTTCGTAACCCCTTGTTCGATGCCAATACAGGTACCTACCGAACATATAAATCCATTTCATGCCGGATCCATTCCTACAAATTAAATCAGGGGTGCAAAGGATCAAGGGATTTGCACGCAAGAAACCCAACAGCCGTCAATTACATTTACAGTCTGCGAAATCCAACTCAATTGCATTTCATACAATGCAGTATTACAGCCCGCGGTCTTTACAATTATAAAGCCCGACTTACAATGGGAATAAAAAAAAAAGCCGGAGGTGTTCTTTGGTGGTTTTAAAAGCGGGCCGAAGTTTAGCTTCTTTGCGATTCCGTCGAAGTAAAAGCCTCGAAGGTGTTGCATATAGAAAGGTTACTTACATGAGATTTTTGCCTTAACCGATCATTGAATAAGCACGGTATGGTTCGCAAGATAGCACGATCGCTGATATTATACTTGCGGCTTGGTGTACAAGACTGGTTCCGCACCTGTTTGGGAGCGGCTCCAGACAATCTTAAAGGGTCGTTCGTCATCCTAGCAGAGAGTGACAGTTTTATCTGCTTTGATGCTAGTTAAAATGTGTTCAAAACTTGAATTGTAGCGGAATGCGTGAAGGTTGCAAACTTGTTGAATGGCCCTGAAATAGCGGCACTGTCGTGGCCCAATGCCTACTGGTCCATTATGAGCGGAGTTGAAAGGGAGGTTGGTAGGTAAACGAGCTTCGATCATCCACAGCGGTTCTTGCCTAATTGCGTATCGTTTTGCATGGTAACAGAGAGTGCAGCCTCGCTTTGGCGACGAACGAAGTCCAAATCAGCATTGAGGTCGAGGTTGTCGGTGCTAAGAGGACATGTATAGAGGACATTTACCTTTTTACTCTTCGTCACAAAAGTACCCAAATGTCAGTTCTAATTAGAAATTTCTCGTAAAGACCGTAGCTGCAGTTGATCTGACGCAAAAAAAGCAAACCTTACTGAAGCCACCTGCCAGGATTCCGTTAACACACCTTGATTACATTTTCGGCAATATTCTCCGTATAGATATATCGAGAGGACGTTCATCCATCAGTCTCAACAAAGACAAATGGTAACACATGCCGACCAGCTATCAACGTTATCAGTAGCCTTTGCTCGTGATCCTTGTGCACTTTCCCCTTCATTATAAATCACTTCTGGTTTTGTAGCGCTACTCGTTAGAAACATTTCTGTTTCTTTAAATGATCCGAGTCTTGAAGGCAATGGTAACACAAACCCCCTTCGCGCGACCGAGGTGAGTACTAGATTGGGTTTCTTCTGATGGCATTGTCGCACCGGAGATGTGGGAAACGACGCGATTAAAAAAAAAAGCGGGAATTGGAATACTGGATGACCATTTTGACAGAACAAAATATCTCTCGCAAATCTGAGGGTATATAGCTCAAAGTCCAAGGCACCCAACCAAACCAAGGCAACGTAATTCAAGGCACGTAGGGGGATCCGTTAATTACAATGATTTTATTCTCAGTGTACCCGTTTGACTCTCAGCAATTACTGGGATCTGTTTCACACGCTCACAGACAATATCGAGGCAGAAACTTAGAACTCATCAATAGTGTAGTAAATAATGACTCTTTTTTAAACTACCTTTCCGTGCAGGTGGCGCCAGGCGGGTTGCCTTACACTCCCTAATAATAGGTGGTCGCTGTGTGTTCTTGAAGTTGTTCAATATTAACTGGGTGTAGGTTTCAAGAATTTTAGTAAGAAGCCAAGCAAGGTCGTTTCATTAGAATGTCAGTCAGGTTCGACGAGCTAATACAAGGACACAGCTAAAAGAGGGGTAAATTTATTCACAATATTACCAGAGCGCCAGTTTCTTCGAACAACCAACAAAGTATACCATAATCGCACTTTTGATTCATTCTATACTGTCATGCTGAAATTCATTCAACAACAAACCCGTTATACAAAATAGAGTTCGTGATAATACTGCGTTAATTGTACAACTTCAAAGACCTCCCCACCTAGCATGTTACTTCCCACTCTCATGGAAGACTACTTGCTATTGAGAGCTGCATTTCAAGGTTGTTAAATATGTGTGAACCCTCTTCTTTAATTAGTTCTGCCACATTAGCAGAGGTTCGTCGTATGACACTGAATGTTGTAAACAGCTACACAAGCTTTAATGTGCTTTGTGCTGGGAGAATGTACATGACCACGTACAATCAGTCGAGTGCTGGGGTCAACGCTTTCATTCAGCAGGTTACGTTGGAGTGAAATAAAAGAATTCATCGCAACAACATCTTTAGTTAGAGCAGAATTCTAGAATAGAATACAAATAGCAACTGTTGACGGTCTCACAGTGAATAGAGTGTTCATAATACAGGATGGACCAGGGGCGCTTTTCATGGTTTCTGCCCTCCGTGTAGTCCAAGGATATCCCATTTCAATTTCAATTTGGCCAAATGTTGATAACCACAACCGCGTTGCCACGCCAACCCACAAAAGAGCGCAAAGCAATCACCATCAGCTCCAATCAAGTTTTAGCAAATCCTAAGACTGGAAAACATCCACAAGTCTTTAACGCCTTAAGCACCAGGAAGCCTGTTTTCTACTTCTCAAATAGAAAAAAACATGATCGGAAATGATTTGGGGGACAGTGCTTGACTCCGCAAGTGCTTTTGCGAGGAAATCTGATCCGTAGCTGGCAGCGACGGGAGTGTGGCCGTCGTCTGGTGAAGGAGTCCTGGAGTGGCCTTTTGCAGGGATTCGCGAAGAGTCCCATCCCGTGTCGGATTTCAGATGGAGACTGGACGTGAGGCGAAAAAAAACGTATCACTTGTCTTGTCTGAGTTGCATGACCCGAAGAGGAGTCACCATCATCATTCAGTTGTGAAGACTGATTATTACATACACCGAGCTTGATTGTAAATTTTCTCCCCCAAAAAGCCATAACAGAATAATATTGAATAACGGTCCAAGATACACCATGCAATCACTAAGGCGAGTGCAGGTACATGCAAAAGCGTAGTCTGACTTGGTAATGATAAAAAGAGCCTTTGCAGACTTTTGGCAGAGCCTTAAAGGTAGAGTAGATCATTTGCAGCTATCCAAAAAAGTGACTAACAAAATTAGTGTGGAAAAGCTTATTTGGTTTAAAGATAGTAATGGCAATAAACTCCCTGTGAAATTGTTCTTTCTGGCATGCTTTCATTTTGAAGAAAACAAAAAATAAGGTAATTTCCAAAGATGCGTTATGACGCATTTTAAGAAATTTCCGTTAATAGTTGGTTTGTAATTCGGACTCGGTGAATCCGTGAATGGGTAGGCGCAAGCATTGACACGACGCACACGCGTGCGCGGTTGATGCTTTTCGTCGGTTCAGTGCGGGACATCGCGTAGCTGCAGTCGGCTGAATGAGAACGTGTCCCAGATGCTGATTTCGGGGGCAATTCACAACATGACTCGGCAACTTTTGAATTGAAATCGAGATCCTAGAATATTGTTTTCTCGGAATATACAGCATTCACTGAGCTAAAACTTCATCAGCTTAGTTGTTAAGCACCCGTTTTAAAATTCTTTTGTTGCTTCAAAACACAAAAAAATGACAAATGATCTACCCTACCTATAACATTTATAAGCGTAAGGTCAGTTCAAATATTTATAAGAAGTCAACTGTTAGGAGCCTCATTGTGTCTTCTCTATAAGAATAAGACTGTCTTCTTCATTTGAAGTTACTTCTTAAACAAAACAACAAAAAGGCACAATTGAAAATCTTGTTAATGAAAGATATAATGGGCCTACATTTGCGTAGCCTTTCCCTTTGAACGATGGTATCAGTCAACAGGAGAGTTCCTCGCTGAAGTATACAAAGCGCATGTTTGGCTTCGGTTACCGGCCCGTCAAAGGTATCAGTGCGTTGAACATATTCCTCGTATCAGTCGCATCATCGTGTTTACACTGTGTTATCGCTCACTGTCGTTTCCTGTGGGGTTCTTTAATAAGCCATCCATCTTCCTAGTTCCTCAAACACAACTGACTTGATGTAATGTTACTTTCTAGCAGCGATTATTACTGTTAGGCCTGAGGGCGTACGCTGAAAAATTACCTGGGTTAATTTTACCCAAGAAAGGGTGAAAACTGCAACTACATGGGTTGTGCTATAACCAATGTTTGGGTTAGGATTTCTGTTAAATTCAACTAAAACTTGTGGTCATACAAGACCAAATTTAATGTGGTCTTGTATAACTACAACATTTGGTTGAAATTCTAACCCAAACATTTGGCTATAATACAACCAAATGTTGGGTGGTAGCCAGAGTTGCTGACTCGAGTCATCTGACTTGGACTCGAGTCGGACTCGAGTCGCTATTTTTGTGACTTGTGACTTGACTTGTAAATACCAGCTTTGACTTGTGACTTGACTTGGACTTGCAAACAATGACTTGTGACTTGACTTGGACTTGCAAAAAATGACTTGTTACCAACCCAAGTCAGAAGCTACTCGATTTTTTTAGTTGAAGTCGCCCATCACAAGGCCCAAAAGGCCACTCAAGGTTTTTATAAATGCAGTTTATAGATGCAGCGAGAAAGTTTCATTCCAGAAAATAGACTTCAGTGAATAGTTCCCACTAGTTTCAAAAGTTTTCAATAAGACTGTCACAACAAACTACAGTTTTCAATGACCAAGTCTCTTGCTTAATGTAATGGTTGAACAAACTTTGAAAGTAACCTTTCATGAAAAGAAAGCATGCCTTTGTCAATTGCATGTAAAATACTGGATAGCTTAACCCATTGGTAGGCGTTTAGTATGTATGAAAATTGAACAATAAAGTGTTAGTATACTACATGTAATCGAGTGAGCGAAGTCTTATATTTCATGTCATCTCAACATTTATTTCTACAATGTAAAATACATTTATTAAAGTATACAAAGGGCTAATATCCGACGGATATGTAATAAACTACAAGAATAGTAATTGCAACACATTGGAAAAAGGGGAATTAAGGATGCATGTTCAAAATAACTCATAAGTTAACGCCAGGTTATTTTTAAAGCTGAACAAAATAATGTGCAACTTGACGTGTTCTTGGACAAAGATAGTTGTGACTTGACTTGTGT
This sequence comes from Patiria pectinifera, assembly GCA_029964075.1. Taxonomy (NCBI): domain Eukaryota; kingdom Metazoa; phylum Echinodermata; class Asteroidea; order Valvatida; family Asterinidae; genus Patiria; species Patiria pectinifera. The sequence goes on along the minus strand of CM057142.1, from coordinate 8,760,693 downwards.
TTAGACCAAACATGCCAAATGACTTGTGACTTGACTTGTGACTGGACCTTATGACTTGTGACTTGACTTGTGACTGGACCTAATGACTTGTGACTTGACTTGTGACTGGACGTTATGACTTGTGACTTGACTTGGACTTGTTTGGCAAACAATGACTTGTGACTTGACTTGGACTTGCAAAAAATGACTTGCTGCCACCAGCAGTTTTCACCCTTTCTTGGGTAAAATTAACCCAGGCAATTTTTCAGTGTACTTTGTTTTTGTTCTGTGTGTGCTAATGACCAGGTCTTTTCGAAAAAGCGATGTTGGGAGTCATGATTCGTTTTGTATGCAAATTTGATTCATAGTGGCATTTCAATCGTTGTCACCGATGCCTGTCTCCTGTTTCCCAAGAAAAAGTTCAGAGACGATGAGATGTCCACGCACCAGTGTTTTGCGAAAACTGATAATACACACAGACAAGCTAGCAGTTGATTATATAGTGAGGTGCAGTGATATGATATGTCTGACAGTTGACTGATCGCTTCTCGCAGTTTTTTCGTTTTTGCAAATGAAAGTGATTGTACAAGGCGCATGCGGTTATTATACACTAAAGTGCAACGTACGCGCATATCAATATAGGAACCTTTATCGCATACATCTCTGGTACTTGCATGTCGATTTTTTTTATGAATAAAATCACAAATGATCACAATCATCAATCAACACCACTTAAGCTTAGAAGATGAGACGATGAACACTTATCAATTTATCAACCCATCGTCAAAGATTGTTTAGTATATAACGCCCGTAAAAGATACGCTGAACAGTCTTGCTTACGGCAGAGAGCAAAAAAGGGCTTCGATTTCTCTGCATTGTAAGTCAGGAATAAGTAATTTTCTTCCACAAAGTTTTCCTTCCTTTTAGAATTGCCACAAAATTGCCTTGACATTGCAAATAGTGTATTTTTGGTTTGCATTTATTTTGACATTTCCATATTTGACATTTGGAAATATTTAATATCAGCTCGCCTGTGGCCATAATTACAATTACTTTACAATGCTGAAAATACTTAGTTCTTTGCCAATTACTTAATTATAACACGTCATAACACATTGATAAAAGCAGCACATGAGGTGACCACTGACCATGACAAGTGGACCCAACGGAGCGACGTTATACGCTCTTGCACAAAGATGAATAAATCCTCGATTCGCACCAGGTTTAATTTGGTTAGAAGGAACGGTATGTAAGTCCGGAAGGCATTTGCTGAGGCATTTCATTTTTGCATCCCAGTGTCCTTACAGTCCATTGCAGGTGATTTCTGTTGTTACCTATACCTGAGTAGTGTCACTGCCCTAATCGTGGCCTCGGATATCTCGCACGGTCATCATTTCCCGGCCATCAGTAAAAAATATGGACTTGCTTTTTTAACATTCGATAGTAGTGGTCATTGCCATTTGTAGCCTACGCCAAAGTGCCTTGATTCACATATCGGAAACCGATACAGATAATCACACTTCAAACGACCGAGATTGACATCCATTCAAGTCCATCTGCAACCGAACCAGATCCCACAGTAACTTCAAGGACGCTTTGTTTTTCAAAATACATTAGGAAGATTAAATCTCGGTTCTTTATTTTAAAATATATTGCTCAGTTTAAGATCCCGTCGAGTATACGATCGAACGTTGTGTGGTGTGAGTGAAAAAAGTTGGCAATTCGAAGTACTTTCCATCGTGCAAAATGGTGTTTGAAGACCTCAGCTGTTGACAACTTCAGACGCCTTTCATTGGCATGGGTACATTTCATGTATTAACAATAAATTCATTACAGGTTTTCCTACAAGCATTGTTTCTAGAGTAACAAGCCCGAGCGGATCTCGGAAGCTGCGGGCCAACGAATTCGTGTTCACGAGTCACGTGATTGTGCCATGTAATTTCTGGAAATAGTGTTTAGAGTTTAAAAAAGTAGGTTTTTTTTAACCCAGCGACCCCATGATAACATTTGACCACAGTTTGGTCATGTGAGATGTTGGGGCTGAGCTACTGATACTTTTGACAAAGTTCGGTTGAAATCGGTCCGAACAATTATGTAGGAGCAATATACAATGTCAACGTTTGTTACTAACTAACTAACTAACTAACGGAGAGATATGATGATTTGTTGAGCTGCTATATCCCGCAGCTAATAATGAAGGTGATACAATGTCAACAAGCAAGCGAAACATTCGCCTATGGCTAGCACCCAAAAACAGGCAGCCACATTGAACCCCGTGTAAGGAAAACCTTAATTATATGTCAGTGAACAGCGGGCGTATTTCCTCAGAAAAAAAGTTAAACTGTAAGCCCTGTTATCTATTTTCTGCAACCCACATTTTCGTTGACGTCGAACGCAGTGGAAACTCCATTGTTACCGGATATTAATTCGAAAAGGTTACCCCCGCCCCATATGTCACACAATGGCCCATGTATTGGAATTGTCATATACCGTGTGTATTTGTACCCAAGGGATAATTTCGACTCTCGCAATTTTGCACAACTCCCCCAAGGGTTGTTATGGTATTAACGCATCGTTCCGCCAATCAAGTCGCGTTCGGCCCGCGTTGTGATGGGACAAATTGATTGTGCAGGCGCGTGGCCAGGCAAACGGCACGTTTGCGGAACTTACGGAGATTAGAGATTCGAAATTACATAAGCTCAATCTCCACCCGAAAATAAATTACCAAGAACCGATTTAATTAACCAGCTTTTGTTCGGCTCCTAATTGAAATCACAATAACTTCATTCACAGAATACAGAAAGGTAAAAAGTAACTTCTATTCAATTTTTTTGCAGTCAAATGTCATCAACAATAATTGAATTTATTAAACGCAAATGAGTCAAATGCGCTGTGCAAAAATAAAACTGGGTTATATTAAACTAGTGTTGATTTAAAATGCATTAAAATCACCAGATACATTAAATCACCAGATACATTAAATCAAAATCAGAAATACATCAAAAGACACCAATAAAACAAGTGTTGCATGTGAGTTAAATTCATTAAAATATAGGTTTTCCTGGTCAATTTCATGAAATGTTCCTTCACTTCTGAAAACCGATCATTCGTTTTCGTCTGAATTTGAATGCACGTCTTTATTCCCATTTCAATTCAATCGTTTTCACTGTCCGTGCATTCGATTTTGAGAAACAGACTGTCAATTACGTTACCTGCGCATTCATTTACGCAAGCATACCTTTTCTAAATTGATTTCAGGTACAGCTAATTTGATTGACGGTTAATGAAAAAGAAATCCATAATTTTATCTGGTGCCAACCAAAAGTGAAATAGAATGGTTAATGTTTAAAATCGCCATCTAAAAGTGTAAAAAAAAAAGTCTTGTAAACGAATCTGAATGGACATAAACGAAAAGTGCTGCTCAATCACTTAATTGATTGAACTGAAATGGAATCGAATGCTTTTGTAGCGAAAACGAAACACGTGTTTAGAGCGATTCTCAAATTCAGACGAAAATGAATGACCGATTTTTAGAAGTGAATGAACTTTTTAGAAAATTGGTCGGGAAAACCTATACTTACAATAAAATCCATTACAAATCAAAAGCAGTTTGAAACAGATGAGTTTTCACCAGCGTGGCTCAAAACGGTTTAAGATGGTGGCATTTCTCACATGAACCCTTAACTTGTTCCACAGAGAAGGGGAAGCATATTGAAAGGCCTGATCACCTAAGATAAATAAAACACAGAATCCATTCTGTTTTGTAAGAAATGCGCCTCGCAAGAGTTCCTTTCCATCAATCGAATCACCTGGAGGACAGCTATAACGACCCTCTAAAGGCCAGAGGAAGTGTACACGACAAAATGCGGTTTTTTTTATTGTCCAATTCTAAATCCACAACCTTGAGATTTAACCAGCGCCAAGGTAGTGGTGCACAGTGCACTTTGGTCCAGCATGTTCCTTTTTTTAATACTGAAGATAGAAGTAAAAACTGTCCGCAGTTCAAGCGGAAATTATACTCCCCACCGATGAACTCACACCAACAAATTGAGTAGGCGACGTACGTCAAGCCTAACAAGACAAAAAAAAAACACACCGTATTATTGTGGTTTTTAAAAATGCGAGAAAATGGGCGACTTATGATAAATTACGTCAACCTAAGAACGAGTGACTAATCAGATCATCCTCACTTGTAATTGATCAAACATGTTTTTGTGGACCCTTTTTTAGTTTGTTAATATACAAAACCGAATACATATGGTGATGGGAAAGAGATGTCAACAACTTGACATGGTTTTGCTTTCCGCAACTTTTCGAAATTGGTTATCTCCGACCGACTGACCAACCAACCGATCGACCACCCGACCACACGATCCCACGACCAAATAACCGGTCCATTAGATAAATTCAATGTGACATGATATCGTTGTTTCCGCACGTAAAATCAAAAACAACTCTCTGTGCGTACGTTTGCATGTAAAAGTCTCGGTTTACGCACCTAGCATTTAACGGTGTATTTTATAGTCGAATAAAACATTCCTCTTCTGTGGATCGGTACTCATGTTATCAACAATGTTCCAGCGCGGGATAACGTTTGTTATTTTACGGGAACAAACAAGCCACGCAATCAGTCAATTGTCTTTCCAAGTTCGATGAACTGCCAGTGTGAATATAACTGAAAGGTGCAGCATCCGTGCTTTTTTCGAGTTTCACCGCAGTATTTTGCTGGGTTTTTTTTCCAAAAATGTAAAAGACTTTTACTTTTGAATGACACAAAACAAATCCAACGAAGTTTAGTTATTGAATTATTTCTTCACAAAAATCGAATATTTGGCCGCCAGACAATACATGTATATCGGCCCGCGAAGGGCGGGTTCATTTGTGCGGAAATGATGAAATTCCTTTTTCAGGGGGTTGAAGAAGCCAAAATATAAAACAAATACAAAAACACATGGAAACAAACAACAAAACGTACCAATTGAAAATTCGTAAGGAGAAAAAAATCGATGTTTTGAAGAGCATTGGGTATGCATATTCAAATGAACCCTAAAAGGGCCGAGTTATTTCGACCATCTCTCACACTCTAAAAACAACTTAGTCAAAATATTGACTGGTTTTCCTAGTTATAGAAAATTGACTAGGAATTTAGTTAAACATGCAAAGCTTCATATTTTGACTGGAAAAAGTAGTTGGGTTCGACTCCAATTTCAGTTTCTTGCATAACTATTTTTCAAAACTGACTGGAAAAATCTGGTCAGATTGACTGATTTTCAGTTGCACCCAGCTGACCCTGAATGGCTAGTCAAATTTGACTGGTCTCTAGTCAAATCTGACTAATGCTTTTTTAGAGTGCAACCGGGGGGGGGGGGGGGTTTCCGCCCCCCCCCTAAGATCTCGGCCATCGAGTGACGAAAAATTTTCAAACTCAGTACATGCATAAAGCAACCCTTCCTAAACATACCCAAGAAATTTCATGACTATAGGTCAAATGGTTTTGGAATCATAGCTAATTAATTATTCATATGTACGAATGGCGCTTCTGTTCTGTGTATACGACGTATATGCGAAAATTCAGTTTTCACGGTGCGTAGCGCCGGAAAATTTTTCGCTACGCGGCAACCCGTGGTCCGATTTTTATGTTTTTGGTATCAAAAGATGCGCAAAGCTCGAGGCTAAAAAGTCGTAACAGCTCGGGTCGCTAAAAAAATTTTTTAGAGGCTATTTCGGAAAATGTTGAGGGGGGCGGATTCCGTCCCCCCGGCCCGTTTAGGGTTAAGAACACAGAATCTTTAAAGTGTTTTTTACATGTCATCCTAATGATACAAGCAAGACCCCTTTCTATTTGGATCAAATAGGCCTGACAATTGACTCCATGCAGGTCCAATTCGCATGTTTGACAACATAACATGACATGCTGTGATATTAAAGTGGTGATGGGTGACTATACAAGACTCAAAAGTTTGAACGATCTCCCTACGCCTGCAGGCGGCCCTCTCATGGCAAAACGGTGTATCTTCGAATTTGACCTTTTTAAGATAAAGTCATTTTGGGGGTTAATGAGGGGGGGGGGGCTGTTTCCATTAAACTAACTCTCAAGTCCACACGGCCTTCCGTTTCAAAGATAGCAGGGCGTATCTCGTGCAAAAAATGTGCTTGCTTGATTCAGTTTCTTTGAAAAAAGGTGCATATTGAGATGCACTCTGTTTTGTGCTGTAGATTTGACCAGATGTGACACGGCAAAAGGGCGGAACTAAAAGATATACCTTTTTGCCTTGTTATATGCAGTGTGTTATACGCATCGTAGAAGTGCAATAATGGTACCGTACATTTGGATATGCTTTTGTAACCTGGAAAAACGACACACTATGGGGAACCCGCACTAAAACTACTACAAACTAAACTCGGTATCTTTGAAAGGAAAAGTCGCGAGGAAATTCAATTAATAGAGACACAGACACAAATTCTAGATTTCAAACCAAAAAGAACCAAAAAGAATTTATTTACAAAAACCTTAAACCACGAAATTGAGACTTAAACCCTAAAACCTGAAACCAAAGACTTAAAAATAACTAAAAGCCAAGACTTAAACCGAAAACCAATACAGTGTGAATAGTGGATCTTTCAAAGACACTCAAGCAGGAATAAAGTCAAATGACTCGAGCAGACAGAGCTCAAACAGGACAGGCTCTCCAGTTAGGAGGAACATAAAATACCGGTATAATTTATATACTATGAAGTTGTCTCTGTTGGTCTGCTGGTTGAACTGAAGTGTGTCTTGACCATGTGGCAGCTTTTATAGGGGGAACATGTGGGCTTAAGTAAACAAACAGGGGGTCACACTATCAGCAAGGGGGGGGGTACATCTAAACTTAATCTAAAATGATTTTCTTTTCCTAAGGGGAGCTACTCCTATTTAATACACTATAAATACAAGAAAAGATACTAGTAACAACTGGCCCTGCCACACTTTCTCAAGATACACCCTTTTACCAAAATAATCGATTAAATAATGTTTGCAATACTTCATGGTAAAAATGATGTAACTGTTTTCAAATTGCGTCTATCCAAAACTCAGTAAAGACAAGAAACTGACATTTCTACTATGTATTTACAACATTATTCACAACCTGTGGTAGAAAATTGGTTGATTTGTTGCTAAAAAAAATAAAATAGAAGACCCTGAACTTTGAAACTGATTTTTCTCGAAATGTTTTTTTTCTTCAAGATACAGCGTTTTGCCATGAGAGGGCCGCAGGATAAATGGAGGTAAAAAGGTCATTAATAAATAAGGACAAACAGGATACAGTGCTTCGTCAAAGTCGTAACCTGAGCGCATCAACAAACCTGGAAACCTGCGTCATATGCCTGCTGTGGTTCTGAATTAATAACACCAATATCCTATCACTTGTATGTATTCAGTCTCTGGTATCTTTCAAAACTTTTCCCACGGAGCAAAAGAAAAGTATCATGTTATATGGGAGCATGCAACCGATATACATTCAAATGCAAACACGTAATACCTTAATCAAGAGTGCCTTCACTCCGGATGTCCGCTGGTTTATTTATGGACCCCGCCGTGGTTATAGTCAGTACATATAGTCACTATCAGATATCATGTTGGATATACCACATTGCCAACAGATAAACAAAGGCAAATCACGTAGGCGTACCAGCCGATGGTTCTTTACTCGTATGGTTTAAAGAAAGGACAATTAATAGCCTTAATTTCTTGACTTTTCATCCATAAAAAGAGAACCTGATTTCCGATTTATTATCCCTGTATTTTTTTTTGTAATGGAACTATGTAGTTCTTTGTCAAATCAACCCATTATATTTTCGGATTATAGTTCGGTGGATGTTTAGCGTCCCTTAGAAGGATGCCAAATACCCGCACCTATACCTAACACCATTTAGTAATTATAAAATTGCCACCCCATGGTTCAAGCTCCACAACACTTCAATGCCCGTATTAAAGTGACAGAACATTACTCTGACGTGCTGTTAAATATGGTCCTCGTCCCACGCCACTGCCAGAGCCCAGATAGATCGATAGATCGTGAGAGCCCAGATAATCTTTAAATTAATATTTTAACAAAAGTGCTGCCCGCACTTGTAATCTTATACCTGACGGATTGGTAGAGAAACGAACCTCCAGATAAATGTTCCGCAAAACATAATTTCGTCCATTTTAATCAATAATTCAGTTCTCAATTAACACAGGATTGACGAGGAGCGCTTGACATTCATATATGTATGACATTCATCATTTGGTTGTGTTGGGCCACAGGCTATATTAAAGAAAGGAGACGCTAATTTAAAAATAAATGTTCGGTCCGTAATCACAAGTAAACGCTGCAGTGATTCTGTTTATTATCTTATATAGTCTTCCTGTGAGGTGAGGCATACAACACGCATCATATCGTCCTTGCTGTTATTACTCGACGAAATTATTCCCAGCAAACCGTAGTAATATTTCGTCCGTGGCAACGTCTGTGCTTAAAAGCAAGGTGGTGCATTGGTCTACGAAAGCATCTACCGTATTCTCGGTACGGTACTTTCACCATTGAAACACCAATAAAGAAAAACTGTTAAAATAATTGTCAAAGAATGAGTCATGATGCCGTTGGTTAAATTCCCCCTTTGCCATTATGTCCCAATTCTAGCAGTTACTGAGGATTCATTGACATCGGTAAATAACCTGAACGTAATTAGCGCTTCGTTAGGCCCAAAAAAAGTCTCCGGTTTCTGGTATGCGCGCGCGTCGCCATGGCCATGCGCGTCGGCAAATTTTTTTTTTTTTTTTTAATGTAAGATGATGTCTCAAAACCGCCAAACTCACTGGTTTGACTGGAATCCTGCTGCTGCACAATTTTAACGTGTTTTTAGATGGGGTTTATACGATCGAGTATCATGAAGCTTTATGTGGCCTCTCTGGACTCCCATATATTTGCACTAAATTTAGTCGGGCACCATTTGCAGTCATCAGCCGACATTATTTTGAAGGGAAAAAAACGGTAAAAAAAAAAGCCGCGTCGCCCCGCACCAATTTTGGTAATTTACTTTTACTTTCACAAAACTGTTGTCTGACAGAAGTGCAAAGTGCAGTTTTAAGAACAAACAACGCTGTACCGATACTTCAGTCAATAATTATTGGAAGGCAGATTGGGCGGGGCTTAGCAGCGAACGCCCCTCTGGAATACTCCAGCCGAAAAGAAGTTGTATTGATTCATTTTCCTGTCTGTACAGTAGAATGCATTGCTTTGGCAGTCATCAGGGACCCAGTAATCTCCCGACAATACACACATTACAGAAAGTGGAACCCGTTCGGTTTACAGGATAGTTGGCACGGTGCCTTTTTAGGAAGCATAGGAAGTACTTGAGAATCCTGTATGATTTCCCACGTGGCCTCCGGACATTGTGCGGTCTTGAAGGCCACACAATGGTCAATATCCTCAGTTGTAGTAAATGAATTTGATTTTCGGTCCATTGTGTGTACCTGGCCATACAGTTGATATGCCGATTGAAGAGAGTAATTTGTGAGCAAGAATACAGTACGGCCGATTTCAGGAAGAACCAGACCTACAGAAAATGTCAACACGGTCTATTTGCAACAATGTTTCAGCTTCAAAAAGCCTTTTGATTGAAATTCTGTTAACAAAATGTTTTATTGTATTTTTTAAGTTAGAGTTTCAATTGATGTACAGAACAGTTGACGGTAATTTGTCGAGGTATTTTGGTACAAGTAGGGTAACGAGTATCATGAGCTCACCAAAAAACTTCATTGAAGAACGTTGCCTTGCTGCAACACATATTTTAGAATGAATTTGATTCCGCTTGCAGTTGAAATGGCATCAGAAGCTGCAATGATTAGCTTTCATAATAACGTATTTAATCCAGGGCCTCACACCGAGTTTTAGAATCAAATAGCCATCATTTCGGCGGTTTACATTTCAGTGTCGTTCATCAATTATTTACTCTAAATGTAATTGGGGTTTAATATCTGTAATCTACTAGGTGTTTTCAGTCGTGACAGAATGTGGAAGTCAACCATGCATGCATGGCAATGAAACGGTCGTTGAGTAATGAGACGTACATAAAATTCCACGCGAGTCTTGGCAATCGGTGACAAATTTGTTAAAATGGATTGCATAAGGCAGTGGTTAAGGCCCCTTTAACCATGTTTCCTAAAAGGTAAGGGTTACTTATTTACAAACAAAGAAACTATAGGAATCAGACAACTCTATATTCAGGCTGCGTATTCGACTAGAATCGCACGCTAAATCGCCTTGTGCCTCGGTTTCATTCGGATGGGATTATGTTTCACGCGAATAATAATGAATTTTCACTCGTTAGAAATAGGTTATCGTTTACATGTTTGTGTGTAACTTACTTTGTTTCTGTTCTAATCCCATGTTGCCTTTGAGAAATACACTGTGTCGAAACATTACGCCCTTAAACTGTTTTTATTTGCATATTTCAGGTCAATCCAAGCAGCTGCATTTTTCATTTGTAATATGTTGTTCGGTTTCCTTACTATACGTCTTGCTCGAGTGAAGGCATCGACCATTCAGTTGATCCCGGTATCTACTTTACACCTAAATCAATTTCGGACTCAATGTATAGACCGTTGGAAGGTATCTTACCTTGATCTGACTCAGTCATGATCTGACTCAACTCGAAGTAATATTCGAGTCTTATACTCGGTGAATTTTATTTCAAATCATTTATTTTGAGATCTAACGCCACGAGGATTGCTTGAGTCGATATCCTAGACACCACATTCAAATAATGCCTATGCATTGACTTGCAGTGTTGTTAAGGCACCAGACTATTCCGCACCGTGGCTTGTTGTAGCATATTGCTCGTTACCATTGGAATGAGGTCGATGGTGTGCATAAGTCTTGTATACATGCATGCCAACAGTAAAGAGTGAATAGACCTTTCTGCGCTTGGTTGGCAAACTGCATTTTTGCCAACCACGGCCTGCAAAACTATGGAAGGTCCAACACTGCAAAAATGAAGAAGAGTTATTACAGATCACCAAAATATTATTTGATACTTGAAAATACAACATTTTCAACAAAGCTACAAAATAATTCCTACACATGCCTTTTTACTATGTGTTGATGGCGTTATGAGGACTTTTTTGGAAAAATATGTTGCCAACCACGGCTTCAATTTATGCGCTTACGGCAGCCCATACAAAATGGCGCCAATGTTTACAAACAAAAGAAAGACCTATAAGGGATAAGTTGCCACGCGGCCACGTTTGTCTTTGCCATACTCCCACCAAATACAGCCTGAAATTTCACCCGTGGTGGCGCGCTTCCGGAACCCTTGAATTGGAAAATTAACGTGCACAAATTTTCAAAATTGCAATTGTTTTTGGTATATTGATTCTTAAGAAAATCACCCCCGAAAAACAGGCCTTTGTAAAATTGTTACTAGCGTATCATTTATGGAAACAGATACATTGGCTGACGTGAACGAAAAATATGAAAAAGAAAATTGACCTCTCACTTCCGAAAATCTAAAATACATGCAGACTAGTGCAACTCGGTGTTCTCGTATACATCGAATGAAAATTTATGAAATAAGGCCGAATAAAAATAAACATGTTTTAGCGTCCAGCCTTTTTGAAAAAAAAGGAATGATGAGGCCCTTTTTTCAGTGCTCCAAAATGGCCGCCCGACTGGGCTATTTTTCAAGATGGCCACCAGTTATTTTTTTTAAATGGCCGCCAATTGGACTCAGGAAATGACATACCAGCTTTGTTTGGGCTAGTTGCAACAAACAAAGAGCCAAAATGATGTCACTGTTTAAAATTATCATATTTTTTTGGTTAAAAAATAAAACTTTGGGAGAGTGACTCCAAAAATGAAGCGGGTGGGGACGCTAAACATGCTTTTTTGTTAATTTGGCCTAATCTTGTGAACACAAAGATGCCTTTTGGGGTTTTTACAATTTTTTGGATAAACTCAAGCCAGCCCGAGTAAATCTAGAACCCATCTAGAACCCATCAGCTGTAGGTAGGTAAATCTTCGCGTCGTTATACATTCTCGTTCTCAGGCAAGTACATGTATATGCGATATGGAAAAAAACGTGAACGAACAAGGAGATGCATGAAGGAGCGAAAATGCCGGATGTGAAAGGTCGTAAAATGAAATTCGTTTTTACCCATCTGCAAGTCATTTTTCATCAAATGTTTTGTAAAATACCACGATAAAATTCAACATGAATGTTTCTCGAGGTGGTAATTATTAGAAATCAATCTGCCAAAAATTGAGCAAGAGAAGGGGCAATCCAGTGTATAACATGCCCATTGGTGGGCCACGCAAAGGCTGAGCCACCTGACCTCTTACTTTTAGTCTCTATTTTAAAAAAAAATATGTGCTTGGAGGTGCATATTCTTTTCTGTAAACTGAGCCGCCGGTTGTCTGTCTCTCAGTAAATATCACGTCTTTATAAACAAAGCCAACAAAAGTATTATATGCAACAACGATGGCAGACCGTACATGAGCCTTAAATAGTTCCATATCGCCCAATGTTGTGCTTGGCAAGTAAACTCTTCAGAATGGGCTGCGCTGTGCGTCAAAGCTCATTCCCAATTTCTGTTTCTGAATTTACTTTACAGAAATATCACTAAAAAGGTATCAGGTTCCTGCCATTATACCGCATAGGCTAAGGGTCTAAGAGTCCTATATTGATAACGCCCACCCGACTACAAGTTTGGACTCTGTTCATTCTTCCCTCAAACATTTAGTTTTCGTCCTAACTACCCCGTCATTTTCATATAAAAGACATGTTTTGTTTCTTTTCTGCCGTCAAGTAGAACTTACAAGTTAAAATGATTTCTCAAACTTAAAACAACCAATTCATGAATCCGCTTTATCTACACGCCGAAGAAACAAAATAACTACTAAAGACTCATTTACATTTTGACAAGAAACATTGATCATAGCCCCACAAGACCTGCACCAAGCAATCAATTAACCCCGACATTTCCTTAACGTCCGCATTAATCAACCTGGACTAACTTCGTAATCGCGCGTCCCCGTTGTCCCATATCAGATCACGAGTCCTTAATGAAAACGAAATGATGAATTACACGTAGAAATCGGTGCATTAAATAGCAACGAAAACTCGCCAGTTAACTTTTATCAATCACACTCGTGTAAAGAGAACAGTGGGAGTTGCCGACTCATTCAATTACACGCGCTGCCACAGCTGACAAGAAACAAGACAGGGAACGCGACCCAAATCAGTAGGCATTAGACTTCAGTTACTATAAGGACTACCAGCTTAATTCGGTAGGCATGTTAAAAATATCAAAAGCTCAGAGAAATGCCAGTAGATAAAGTGAAAAAGGCCCTGAATTTTGGTTGTGGCCGTGGACCTTCTGTTTTTGTGGCAGAATGGTGTTTTTGCATACGCATCGCTGCCGTATTAGATCTTATTAATTAGCGTGTCAATATATTCAGAAACTTCATATAGGCCTAATACCATACGAAATAAAAGGGCTATGAGTATAGGAGTTTGCATCCAATTCAGAACCTGAAGACTATTAGCGTGTAACAAATGTATATACAATTGCAATAATTACGACTGATGAATCAAATGGCGTCGATGATGATTTTAATATTGAACGCTAGATGCGAACAGACAATGCTCTTACAAACCAGAGGCTTTGGAAGCAGACCATTTAACACTAATCACCCCCATCAAACGACGAAGATGTGTCAAGATAGATAATGGAACTGGCGCGTATATATATATATACAGAACTCTAAAGATTGTGAATCTGTCCTTGGTTGACATGTTTTCTCGAGTGACCGGGAGTTAATAGTGTCAATACCATCCGACCCTGAAGCCCGTGGAAGTTTCAGGTCAGTTAGGGGCCCTAGACCATGGCAACAGTTTCATGGCTCATTGAGGGCAAGTTTAATTGATGGACTTGACAGAGTGGATGAGGTGAAGAAATACTGTTTGGTGGGACAGGGCATATGAAAGTGGAGATGATGCATTTGGGATTTTGATTGAGCTGATCTGAACCTTTGTGAAGTTCACTTTTAACCCGCAGTCGGAATTGTCACATTGCGTGACAGTGTTCAATCCGAATTTTATAGCTCTGCTGGTATCAAAAGGTGTCCGAGGCATGTCTGCAAACGACATACGATCTCGCAAAAATGAGGTGGAATTAATAACGCAAACATGTACAGAAGATCGGCATATTAAGTCAACCCCGTAGGCTTTAATAGGGTCAAAACTTTGATAATCCGAAGATGAGATATCCGAGAGCGCTTATTGTTCTGATACGTCGGTAAAGTATTTGCAATTGAGATTTGCCTTTGAGGGGATATACGGTTTCCTCTTCTAACCAGGGAATATTCATGTCTCCACAAGAACGAGAGAATCATTGGTTTGTCCCGAGGCAAATCATCTCAAATAACTGTGCTTATAAAGATGTCGCTCTACGGCAAGGTCGCTTGCCGGATGGGTAGAAAACCAAATAAGGATAAAGAAAAAAAATCTATCCCTAAAAACATGGGTTTGCCAGGTTGACTTTAAGAGTTTAAACATGCGTTGTTTCCAGGCCGGTAGCCAGCCGAGGGGTAAGTCAGGGGTGTCGAACGACCCACCTCAAATTCGACGTGCATGGGTCCATTTTCACCCGTCCGATTTTAATCTTAATAGGGAACAAAATGAAATTAAAATTCTATCATGCCTGGATATCTGGTAATATTACAGAACCTTTAACCTCAGGCGATTTTGATAATAAAGACCTCCATGCTATCATTGCATACTATTGCTAAGCTCCTTCACGAAAAAAGGATCCCACCGTGTACAATGAACACAAAGTACTGTAAACATATTCCGATAGTTAAAATAACACAGTTATTAAAGAGGTTGTGGATGGAATGCTCGAAGACATTTCCGTCATTTTTCGGGTATATGTAGCCTAAGGTGTGATGAAATAAAAACGACTATTGTGTCTGTCATGAAATGAGTACAAAAGGTACTTTTGAGAGCTGTTTTTGAAGTCCTGTTTCGACCCGAACGTGCAATTTGTGTAAAAGTCGTCGTTGGGGGCAGAAAAAAAGAGTAAATCGTGACGTAATAAACAGGACTCCCGATGCAGCGTAGTATAAACGAGTCCTGTTTATTACGTCACGATTTACTATGTTTTATTTGCTTTCAGCCAACAGCAATGTATAGGCCTAGGCACTGTTTATCTTTGTTTTCCCAAAACTATATGTGGGTAGACTATAGAAAGCGGAAGTTTCCCCGGCATGCCTTTCCAAGTGTGTTGTTGAAATGCTGACGGCAGATTTCACTTGTTCTGATGTCAAATACAAAGGCTTTTGAAAAGTTTCGCTATGTGTCTTCGACTGTAGTAGGTGTACGTTTTAATATGTGGGTATAGATAAGGAAACGAAAGTTCCCCGCCTGTCTGAGACTTGTTTTCGTTGACATCATTCCGATGACAAATACACACAATGTTTTGGGGAAGTTTTACTTTGTTTCCTTGACTCTATGTGTACGTGTTAATAATGTGGGTAGAAACGAAAGTTTACCGCCGTTCCAAGACTTATTGTTGTTGACATGCTGAATGCAGATTTAAATGAAAAATATGCAAACAGTTTTGGGGAAGTTTCACTTCGTGGTTTTGACTCTAGGCGTCAAAACAAATGACATAGACATTCTCAACCAGCGTTTGCTTTCACATTTGCTTAAAGATGTACTTTACTGCGTATCTGGAGATATTCTATTCAGCATTGCTTTTCCCCTTTCAGCTTGAGTTTTAAAAAAGCGCATTTCTAAATATTTGGTCAATATGTCCGTGCTCAGCTAAATGGTGTCTTTCTGCTTACAAAATATGCAAGAAAACTGTATTTTTAAACAAAAGAGACACTGATGTGTTGTTTTTAAGAACATTGGGTTGAATATTGTAGCATGAGAACTGATTTCCATTGTGGAGAAAATGATGTGCAATTCATGTTTATAAGCATATTTCTCTACGGGTTGCAACGGCCAAAGGAACGTACATTCGAACTTGAAGAAAAACACGTGATGCATATATAGTAAGCACATAATATTCGCAAGAACATTTATTGGAGTAACTCAATGATCCAACAATAACAGTGCAGGTAATTGGACAGACTAGTAAGTAAACTTTAGGAGAAACAAATCTTCAATTTGGGGCAAGTTGATACCGCGTCAAATTGTTTTCAACTACTGCGTGTCATGTCTGCTTCAATCTTCAATTTGGGGCAAGTTGATACCGCGTCAAATATTGTTTTCAACTACTGCGTGTTATGTTTGCTATTGACGGTGTCTCTGCTTCCTCTCCGGTCACTCACTTCTGCAAATGCTGTTAAAAGTGGTTTTCGACTGAAATCATTTCAAAGTAGAATGTTTTTTTCTGGAAAATTTTGTAATTTTTTTTGGCTGAAGGGAGCAAGGGTATTGACACACTTCTGTATTTTTTAATATGATATTGGCAAAAAGTATCACAAGACAGCAGATATGCCACGAAACATGTTTTGCACAATTGAACAGTATCTGGAAGTTGACAATTGTTCAGCGAATGAGTTTGTGTTTTAGTGAAGGCCTACATAATGGCAACCAATACATGTGTGTCGACATATTGGTAGTACATGTATTGGTTTGTTCTGCTGTGTTTGCACTTGTATTCGCACCATGAATACTTCCTTCGAGATCGAGTATAGGTTTGACCAGATCGGTTGAATATGAAAAGGTCACGACCTACAATAAGCTTTTTAGTACTCAGGTCTTCCAACGGACCAAAATCTTCAATATGTGACATTTATTTATTTATTTATTTACTATTTATTTATTACAATATAGGCCTACTTAAACAGGATAAAAAAGACAAGCTAAGGCTGTTTTACATCAATGTCCTGTTAAAAAATTAATTACAAATGAATACAATCAAAGGAAGAATCAAACAATGAGGACTAAGGAAAAAAATCAATTACTTAAAATATTGATTCCTATAAAAACATTTAAAATTATCTACAGAGGGAGCAATCTGAATTGGTGACGGAATATTGTTCCAAATGTTAGCACCTGCATAGGCCTACTTAAATGACTGTTTGAAACATTCAACATTTGGTTTAGGAAAAACTGCATTTAAGGAATCGGCATTTCTTGTGTAAATACCGTGTCTATCAAAGTACATTTCTATGTCATTACATAATCTACTAGTTGTCATATACTTTCAACGATTTGGTTTATGTAAACTGTATTGATAGTATCCAGTGTCGTCTTTGTTTGATTGGTAAAGGACCTGACTTTAGCACGAACTTCATTGCTGAATGTCCTACCAGGGGCGATGAAACAAGAGAAAAGAGGTTGCAAATGACGTTGGTGTTCCGAGAACTATATGTTAGTGATTTTATCCTCCCCGGAATTATGGGAAAATGGGAAGACGTTCTGCAAGTGAAGATACTCTCTATGAAAAGAGAAAAGGTTTTTAGTATAGGTTCTGAGATGTTTAACTCGACGTTTCTGTCAGTACAGGGTGAGTCAAAATAAAACGAAACCCAATTGTCGGGACTATTATTTTAGTGAAGTTCTGCATGTAGCACTTTCAAAATCTAGGATATGAAAGCCCAATTCATCAGCTTTTTTTTTAGTACAATAATCATTTGAATCACTCATGCACTTTTCAAGTTATGGAATTTTAAACAGAACCACCGTTCTAAAGTTCTGTCCACGGATCAAAGAAAAGGTGTGCGTTCTTTCAGCAAAACGAATGACAATTAATTCACACACATCCCAATGTTATTTGTTTTCGTTTTGCTGAAAGAACGCACACCTTTTCTGTGATCCGTGGACAGAACTTGAAAACGGTGGTTCTGTTTAAAATTCCGTAACTTGAAAAGTACATGAGTGATTTGAATGGTTCTTGTACTAAAAGAAAGCTTATGAAGTGGGCGTTCATATCCTAGATTTCGAAAGTGCTACATGCAGATCTTCACTAAAACAATGGTCCTGACATTTGAGGGTTTTTTCTCACCCAGTATTCTTTGACCACCATCGGCGGATTGACGACACTCTAGAGAGGGAACCGTCGAATATGCGAGGGAGCGAGGAAGCGTGACAATCATTAGATGCAGTGACCTAAGAACGTGAAGTGTGATGATCCTTGGAAGATCATTGGAGTCGAATTAACACCTCTGGTTTCCGAACCATAACTCTTTTTGGAGACAGTCATGATGTATGGTAGGTCATCAATTTTGTTTTTCATGCAGGCCTATACTTTTCACCTTGCAAAGCCCAAATGTCCATTTGCTAATTTTGGGAGGTAATTACTCAAACTGAGAGGACATGTCTTAAAGTGACTTAAGGATGACATCAAAGAAGGGTGGAGGATGGGTCAAGAAAGCCAATTTTCTAAAGTCTAAAGTCTCATTTGGTGATTTGGATTATGCTTGCTCAATTATTATTGGTGACCCAGACTGGATTATGGGGACCGGGATACTGTTGAGTCACTGAAAGGCCACGTCTGTATTATCTAGCAGCCAGCTAAGGATAGGACGGGAAGTAGACCACTTCGAACAAGAACTTGAACTGCTATTTAAATTGTTCCCCATTGTAAGTCAGAATAATTATGTAATGCAGAAATTAAGGTTAAACCGAATGTAAGACCACCTGGAATGAGAATTTGTTTTGAGGAAGTATCCTTATGCGCTTAATTTCATATAACCGAGGATGAAAAGTCACCTTTCACACTGAAATAATGGAAACCATATGCTTCACCAACTAGCTTAACTGGCAGGATCACCTTCCGTGTCGTGTTTCTCGAAAAATGTGTCACACATGGGCGCAATTCGTGGGCGTAAATGCCTATTTTCTTTTTAAACTGCAATATTTACATGCCATATTTTCTTCCGCGATTGCCGGATTCTGCCTGACTCAAAGTCATTTTAAGTTTATAATTTGTCAACTTAAACTACGTTCACGGAAATCGTTACTTCCCATTTTGTGTAGCTATCAGGGCCAAAAGTCAACAGGGAAGTCGATAACCGCATTTTTAAGCTATTATAAACAGACGCAATTTGATCTCACCTTTGAACAATGTAACTGATACGCACACTGAGCTGGTATTTGACACCAAGTTTTGGCTCCATAAAACGTATTACGAAACAAGTCAAAACCATTTTGTAACTTTGACATTAATTTCGTCAGTTGGTCTGCCGTCTAGAGTGTATATGTGAAATGGAATTAATTTTAAAGTCTTTTTAGCAACTAAAAGTTGTGCGTGAAATCAGCACTACCTATTGTATTGCCCAGCTTGAAAATCGGATGCAGTCATCACTTATTCACAATCGCCTCGCAATGACACAAACAACAAAATAAATTGCAAACTCACGGTCGAATGACAAAGTTTGGTTATGTAAAAAATGATCAAAACAAAATGCATTTTATTTACACTATACCAACTGAAAGCAGCACAGCTCCGGAAGCTTCATATTATGACATGAAAGTGGAACTTGAGCAGGGATGGTGATAGAAGAGAATGGTGCCATGGTGAGGTGGTAATTTTATGTGGATTTGGGGTGGGGTCGGATAGGGAGGGGATGGGGTGATTTGTCCTCCTGACCAATAATTTTCGACGAGCGCATCATAAACACGCCCATACATGGTTAATGTTACAGAGAAGGGTATTTCCTTTTTTCAGTCCTCATTAATTTTCCGTTGTTTGCTTTGTACATGTCTGAAGGTTAACTTCCTTTCTATTAATTATCAGATGGCCTCAACTTCGGAATAACTTTCGTAACGCAAATGTTGGGCCTAAATACGGTTTGATGTTCGAAAAGGAGTATTACCTCACTAAATGGTAAGAAAAAAAATGAAGTTTCCAAAAAGTTGTGTGGCTGGAAAAAAGTCTTTGGCTCCGTTATGAGGGTCTCTCGACCCAAATTATAGTTCAGGATCTAACACAAACAGCAATAGTGAATCAAGTACCGTTGACCTTCGTCACCAATTAGGAATGTTGGTTATGAGCCACATGACGATACGCACGTGCAAAACCGTACTTGAACCATGGCGATACAGGATGAGATCTTTAAGGGCTTAGACATCCGTACAAACCGATGAAGTTAGGATGTAATACAACACGATGCACGGAGCGGAACCGGAAGTCCGGAACACCAATCGTGTCATGGGTCACTTTCCATGGATCAAACACCAAATTTCCGATGGCCGGTGATTAGATTGATGGATTGTTTTAATTAATTTATTAATGTATAACCTTATCAACTAATGAAAAATACATAATATTCATTTACTGTTTAGCGAGCGGCCTTTACGGTTTTCGACAGCTACATATAGTTTGCAGTTCGGCTGTGAAACCGGGATGATGCATCGATCGAATTCAAATGTGGACTGTTGGTAATAGGCTTCGGTAATAATCACAATTAGCGAACAAAAAAGATATCTGACAAAGAGGAAAACTATGTGGATATACCCTTATCTGATAGCTGCCTCCATGTACATTCTGTATACATATCGATGACTCCCATTAGCCTACTATAGCGGGTGCAAAAGTCACCGGAAGAGATGTGACGTATTAGGATGAACGATGACGTGGAGAAGTCTCGGTCACCAACTGCAACGCTTCGGTCAATGACAGAAATACACCAGTCATACAGTCATACAAGAAAACCGTGGTGTACAAACTACAACCGGTAAAAACCCACGCGCCACTCATACCCAGTCCGTGACTATCCTAATACCGAGTGCACATGCGCACAAAATAGGATCTTCCTGGACGCAATTCAAGCTTGTCTTGTATAAAAACTGCACGCACGTCCACTCAGCATCGCACTTGAGAAAAATTCTCGCTCACAGATATCTAACACCTGCTGTACACGTGACACCAACCACCAGTTCGTACTGACCGTACCAAGAGAAAGGCAGACAGACAACTCGTCATTATTTTTACCTCGACTTTTCTGTCTCAAAGCTGGAAATTCTCTGTCGTTTCAGGGGACATCATTGAATCTTTGCTCAGCGCAGTTTGATTGGATCAGTCGTCTATTGTCCGACCTCCTTTTTTTTCTGTCAGAGATATCTTCGAAACCTCAAACAAAGGTATGTTTGCATAGTTTTCAAATAATACATTCCTAAGTTACGACACTTGTATCATATGCAGTTGATGGAACAATACTTTAACTTCGTTCCATAGCACCGTTGGGCTCAATTGTTATTTTCAATTCGCTCTCTCGACAATTCCTTTTCATTTTTAAGTAAAGTGTAATTTACGCATGTAGAATCCTAACTCTTCAAAGGTTTCAACAAACATGACAAATTAGATTGTGGAGAGTGGCTTCAAAACAAGCAAATTCTTGTGGTTGTTTTTCTTTTCATTTAAATGCTTTGGTCATTCCATTTCGTAAGTGGTAAACTGAAACGTTAGACGGGTAATCTAACGTGAACGATTCTTTTGTTGTACACTTCACTATCTTTCCTTGTCAATTGTCATGCAAGGAATGCACGAACTGAAGATAAATAACCAAGGCGCTAACACTGAATGACATAAACCGATTTGCTTTCCACTGTTACAACGTCAAAACTGCACGTGAGACGAATTTAGCACATTTAGGGTAGAATAAGAATGCTAGATTTGTGATTTACACTCCGCCATAAAATGAAAGCCTATATGATTGTTGTGAAACGAAATCAATGTATCTATCCGTCAAATGTGTTACATTAAATGTGAAAAATAATCTGAGAAGCCTTTGCAAGTATTACAGCGATTCCCTTGACGACAGGTCGCATCTTTGTTTATCAATCATGATCGTGTAAGCTAAAACAAGTCCGTTTTGACCGTGCTTTCAAATCGCACATTGCACACAGTGCAGGGTGCATGGTGCAAAGAGAGGGAAAACCACTTTTGACAACAATTTCCACTTACACTTATTGAGCATATTTCAAAAATTCAATACAATGTTATAAACATATTGATCTTTGAACACAAGTGAAGAAAATGATTGCAAATGCATTTTTTGTCTCTCGGATATGATAATTTAAAGATTTCATGTACCAAACCTGTTTGTCAACGAACGGCTGTATTCCATCCGCTTGATACTGAGCTCCGGAGCTTGATTTGAAGACACCAAAAAATACCACAAGACTTACACATGGATAACAGTGATTTTGGTGACTGGTATTCAAGTTAGCATAATAACACTATTCTTGCGATTCTTTAAAAAAAAAAACAATTTCGCTACGTATAGTTGAAGAGCTATCCTTCACTACATTATTAAATATAAAAAAAAAACAGTTCAAATATATTAAGTAAGTATGTTAGAATTCCTGTCAAAAGTGGGTTTCCTTCTTTTTGCACCACCCTGTATAGTCAAATAGGTTATCATTGAGATTATTTTTAAATGCACCCAAAAAAATATGTAACGGAGACGATCCTAAAATTTGTCTTAACGACTTTACCAGCAAAGTTTGCTGCACCCGCAAATGTCGCTGTGCTGAAATTAGCATCTTTCCTATAAAGTGGTCTGAAAAATCCATTGTATCAATAAGCCAATTTGTTTTGTCCAGCACAATAATTCTCTATTTGTCTGATGAAGATTGTGTTTCATTGCTTATTAAGGTAAGTATGATTTACCCTAGAATAACCCTGAAAATAACTCATTGAGATTTGCACAAGGGACAGCTTAAAGTCGATGTTATGCTTAACGTGAAATCGAGCTACGAATATAATACGTGCAATACGCTCGTGTTGCGTGCAAAGACGAACCTTTCGTCTTGAATAAATAGCTATGCACACGAACCAGTCTAGCCGAAAGATCACGTCATGGCTTCACGAGACTGCAAAAAACGAGAAACCCAAATTTGGTGAAGGAGTAATATTGCGTATGACAAAAAAATAAACTCAGTGTGTGCATGCGCTTAATGCCTTTGTTGAGGCTGTGAATGAATACATCCATTCACCTCATAATTTGTCCCAATCCAATAACTTCTTTGCTTTCACTGTTCGCGCACATCATATCACCTTGGCAGAAGTCAGTTTAAGAAAGAATAATTCGGTTATATATCTACCGACCGAAAACCATTTAAAACGGCAAGTTTAAGAGCATAAGGTTTTACTATACCACTCAAAGTTTAATTCATCTCGCAGCACATTTATGGAATTTGCATACATGCCTTGCACACAGAAAGATTATATTATTAAGTCAGTGAAGGCCAAGTTTCCCCTGGTATTAAAAAAAGAAAGAAAACAACTCCAACGTATAATTTGATCAAATATTGAATTTGAATCTCCCAACGGCTTGTGAGCAATGAGCAGATATATGCGACTTCGCACGATTTTTCTAAGAAGCCCTCTGAAGCCTCTAATGAGCGCAAAGTGCGTGTTCACGCCCGGCATCAGTTTTGTCAAGCCCCCTACATCTGTACAGAATTAGCAGATTAAGTTAGTTGGATGAAATTCATCTAATATTACAGGTAATTTGCCAATCACTCAACTCTAAAGCTTGGTATAACAGCTTTGAAGGCACTTTGGTATTGTCACATATTTTCCTCATTATTATAGACGCTCGACGGATGCACACAATAGGCATATCCGAGAATCGCTAATAAATATGCGCAAAGACAGTGGACGTGTTAGCGTCCATGGCATTGAAATACGGTGGTGCAACCGATACCAATGCAACCATGCAAGATGATTACCATGCGGATTGGTTCGCAACTTCGCGCTCACGCCTAAGGCCTATACTCACAATTCATTTTGACATTGTCTGCAACGGACAGTCCAATCACTCCGAGTAGATATCACACGCATTAGCGCGACACTTTGATCGAGACTTGGCTTTTAAGCACCGATAGCTTGACTGATTCTTATCGCGGTGAAGTATCAACCTTCAATTACAGTGAAGACAGGTGCATCCACCTGCACGAGATCAATATAAAATACCAAATCGAACGAGAGTTATCAGCAATATAGATTAAACTGATGTTATGCGGGCTCTTTCATTTCCTTCGTTGTATCGTATTCATATAGGCGTAGCCAGCGGGGGCGGGGGGGGGGGTTAGGGGGTATTCACCCGCCCAATATTTTTCAAAGAGTGCCCTTTTTTCTGAACAAGTGCTCCTTTTAAAAAGAGGTCGTGCCCTTTTTGTGCCATTGGCCGTTCCGAGTGTTTTTTTTTGGTGATTTTCACGCATGCATCGCCCTGAAAAACACCATATCTTGTCCATTAGGTGGCAAAGTCGTCAGTTTTAAACGACGCCCCCATCGACAGATGGTACCAAGCCCTCCCCCTCCCCTTAACTATTTGATTTTACGGAGGCCAAGTTTCCGCAAAATGACTTTGCTACGCCACTGGTAGGCTACTGACTGTAAAGTTGGGGACAAATGACTTGGAACCGTCAGAATATCCATTTTGAAGCGATGCATTAGTTACAGTTGATGAACAATGTCATCAGATTTTGACGTCAGGGTTATTGTTGCGACCTATGGCTAGACCCATTTGACGCTACTCAAGCTTTGTCGTCGCGGACCATTATGCACGACTTTAATCAACCTAATTGCCCCTCTTGCAATTATATTAAAGAGGACGCCGTATTCGCAAGACAGTGGCCGTCGACAAAAAGAAAAAAAGGTGAGGACTTCACTCTAATGAAATTATCTGCCGCAGTGGCCTTTCCAACTTCAAGAAATCGGCGCTTAACATCCTCCCCTCAAAGTGACAGTGCGCTGGATGAGATTAAAATATTCATGGCCTATTAACCAAGCCAATTTGTTCCGAAGGACCTTTCTACATCTTGCCGTTTGTACGACAAGAAAATCCCTTTTTTCCTTAAGATTATTACAGAGATGCGACTGCGCTCATCTCGCGACCTCGTGGGATTATCAACAATCGAAATCAATTTTTGGGCCTCTCAAAGCCCATTAGTAAGATTCGAGAGATATTGCCAATGGCTGGTGCTTCGGTTGTAATCGAGTATGTTCGCATCGCCCGTAGTATTTTGATGGGCACTTCTCACTTCGAATTCGCTTCAAAGCCGGAGGGCTTTTGCGTGTACGCAATTGAAACCCTCGGGTCAATTAAAAAGCTAAGATAGTATTTGTAAAATACTTTGGTGGACATTTAAAAGTCTAACATGGAAAATCAAATTATCACGGCATTTCTTTTCATAAACTCGTCCAGGCTGCGCTGGTTCCCTGACAACGTAACGATGATGTGGTTTAACGACCACGGTCAATTTCACTGTTTCCTAAGTGTGAATTTATCAAGTTTTCAAATACCTTGGTATCAGGTAATCCAGTGCCGAAAAAAGAGTGCCTTTGTAAGGTGTTTTTGGATCACTTAAAATGTCAAATTGCGTTTTTCGGGCATCTCGAAGACAAAATCATTATTCAAAAATTTCAGTCCAGTTTGGCACTGTGTCCTGGAAAATGCAAACAAAATTTGCCAAAGCCCCGGAAAATACATGCGTTTTGTCTGTGTCTGTATAGACACCATGTCTGACAACATCAACGCTCATTGTCTAGATGGTGCAAGATCGGATGTCAAGGAAGCAGTTTGCTACATGTTTTGTGCCTGTTAATTTTAAAAATTGGTCCCTGCTTAATCTCAGCTAATTAAGGTGAGGGGCCACCGTGAGCCTTGGACTTCCCACGCCAGGGCCAATAAAACTACTACCAAATTAGTTACTGCGATAGGCAAGTTTCAATCCTTTCATAGAGCATCCGGAATGTTTCTTTTGTAACATCAAGAGCAATGCCGTTCAATATCGCTGGCATCTTTTTAGGCTGCGGCCTGAATTCCAACCAGGGTGGTTGGCTTGCATGCACCTGCGTATGTATATACGTACATAATTATGCACCTGTGAAAGGTTGTCTTTTTGGGAGGAATGTTTCATAGTGGCTTCGTAAGACAAGTGCTTTCTTCTTCTCTGGACTAGTTACTGCGCTGCCCTTCTTCGTCAACAGTACAATGAAAGAACCGGGAACAAAGCATATCTCATGCAGTTATCTCAATCACGTTACATATATAGTACGGGTGTATAGGGGAGATACATTTTTTGTATGAGATACAAGTTAAACGAAAACCTTTCAAAAAGCCCTCGCTGTAAATCTCTAATATAGAATTTGCTTTATCCCTAAAGCGTGCAAACAGGAAGTTCGCTTATCGACGTTAAACCTAAAGATGTGCTCTATACATTTCACCGTATTTCTTGCCATTTGCGGTTTTGATGACGTCAGCCTGATGCCATTAATGAGCCGCTGTTATTACCTTAAGTTTGTGCCACCTCTATTTGCCGCGAGACTGTTTTTATCAGGTCATCATGATTAATAGCCCCTTTCCGGGGTAACATACTTGGCGTCATGTTGTCCAGGACACGCAAGATTCTAAGGTGTTTGTTTGATCCTAAAGGTGTGGCAAGATCCTGAGGTGTTGCCATCGATAGCATGAGACGTACAACATTTTGGTCGACACGAACATTGAAATCAAGATGGACAATATCCTCAGGAAAAGGGTATTAATGGTGCAGAGCGGCTAGTATAGTTACTCTTCAGATAATAAACTATTTTGGGAAATCTTCCTTACATCTACCTTAAGTGAACATAGTGGAGCTGAAATGGGTTGTACAATAATATAGGGTTTTTCCAGTTACTTTAACACTAGTCTTGTATCAATCAAATTCCAAAATCAAAATCATTCAAATTCCACGTGAAGATACTTTACTTTCTTTCGGGAACGTCGTTCGTCACCATTTTTAATTCCTATTTCGAATCTGCACCTAATGATTTAATTTTTGGTCCAGTTTAATTCGCTAATGTAGCATTGAGAGTCGTCTGAGTTTCCGGAAATTCGCCTCGTGGAGATTGGCTTTGAATCGGTCATTCATTATTCAGTTCGTGCATAGACCTTATACGTTTAGGTGGAGAGTAGCAGTGCAATGACTTTGTGTAGATTGGATTGACATGACTTAACCTTTTGTGCGTTCATTGTTACATTTAAAACGCATTCGGTCTTTTCAAGTTCGCAGATGAGTCTTACATGTTCCGCCTGATGTCCATGGTCTTCTGCACATAGATTTAGAGGCGCAACATTAATGAATATTCATAATGTTATATTTTCTTTCGTTCAATGGATAAAGAAAGCAAGAGTGGAATTCGTTCAAGAAATCAACTCAGGAATTTTTAAAAAGGTCGAAGAGATTAGACACATTTGTCTTTAGCGTTTCAGCTTGCCACTAACGAAATTGAATGACCGCATTTAACTGTATGATAAAGAAAACGAATTTGCTTTTTCAATTCAACGCCAATCTCCACATGAAATGAATTTCTTGAACGAATCTGAATGCTATATTCGAGAATTATACTGGACCAAAATGAAATCTATATAAATTCGAAATCGTAAAAGACAATGGAGCCATACAGCTTTCTAAAAAAGTATCTTTCCACGGATTTTAAACGATACAACTTGCTAACCGTTTCGGGGAATGCTAAGGTCCCCCTTAAAAAATATACGATATAACGTTGAAAAAAAATAACTAACTAATTAAGTAGGATTAGAACCTGCCACCCTGGAACACTATGGAACAATCTGGGAACGCTGTCAATTCTGTCACGAAGGCCCCCTTAAATGGTGAAAGCATTGTTCTAGCTATTGTTCAGATAAGTCGTCGCGGGTTTATAGCTGTATTGTACAACAGCGTGCACAATGGTTTCTCCATTGAAGGGGGCCTTGTGAGTGAACGCGGCCCCGATTCGTCCATCCGGTTCATTAGTGTGACGTCACTTCAGTTTAAACCACGCCCACTGCCCATTAAATAGCATGGGAACCATTGGAACTAGAAGTTAACGTAGCTTGAGTGTTTATCCAATGGGCGCCAGTAATCAGTGGTGCGCGCGCGCGTGTATGACGTTTTTACTAACGAACCGGATAGCGTTTTACCGAAAGAGCTATACAACCCTTTTTATTTACCTTGGCGGTCTCCCAATGAGTCAATCTAAGGAGCGCTCAGAAGCCATCAACTCATGTGCCCCGTGGTCGAGATTCACGCACAAAGTCACGATGCGGTAACCTTCTTCTGGCCCAAGTCATATCAATTGAAAACAAACCAATAGATTGTTTCCTTCAGTGGTTTATAATTATTTTGTTGTTTATATTTTTGACTGAAGACTTCGCAATACCCCCCCAATGCTATGTACAATTCTCTGAAATGTTCTTCAATCACAATCTCATTACAGGTACCTTTCGGCATCCTCAATCCAATACAATCTCGGGGAGTGGAGATGTGCATTGTATTATGATGTACATGTACATGTACTTCATTTATGCACATAATTCATACTACAGTCAAAAAATGTATAAATAAATAAATAATCTATCCAAAGAGAGCTTCTGGAGTGCTGGCAACAATAGGTTTAATGTGTTTGTCTGTTTGTCGGAGGCGGTGCAAAAAATAATTCCATTTTCAGCATAGTCATTTCTTACTACGCAATTGACTAAGAGCAAAATTCATTTCGCGGATTTGCGGGTACATTAAGAAACTCACGAATCTCTTCACGTGTATATCTGTTGAAAAATATAGATATGAGGGCAATGACATTATGAGAGTTTTATAGAACTTGCCTGCTGCAATCTGTATTTCTCCACTTATCAGCGAATACCTGCCTGAAGCTTGAGATTAATTTTACCTATAAAATACCTATGTTCAGCATGCCAGTGCGTAATAGGGAGGGATTGGGAGGAACTTGCGTATGTGTAATATGTTGTAAATAACTTTCCCAAAGATTCCATGAAAAAGTCTTTTTAAAGGGAAAAATTCGACAGCCACTGAAAACCATACCTCTTAAATGATTGTTGTTCAGCATCCTGTCTCCAGTGAACCTGTTTTCGGCAATGTTTTGTCGTTACTTAACTTAGAATGCGTATAGAATCTCACCGAATTGGGCAACATTCCGTATAAGCAAATTATCACGAGCTTTGTATCAGTTCTCGCGTTCGCTTATAAGTCGAGTAGATTGATAAACTCGACTCCTGACAGGACAAGCTACCGCACAATGGGTCTCAACAGCCCCAGGTTCAATGGTTGCGGAACACATGTTCTGAGAAGAAATCGATGGTAATCACAACTACATGTAATAAATTACGGTACCTTCGGCTGTGAAGATTAAAAATGATGTTCGTAGCTCACGTTACACCCACACAGCCTTACACACATACCTGTGGGGAAGACCTTTGTTTCCCTTCTTTCGTTTTCCTTTGTTCCCTATTGAAATCTCAAACTCCATAGCGTTTCCGTTATGGGTAGCTTGATTTCTAAAGACTTCCTCATGCCATGGGTCTATTGCTCTCTTGTGTTTTCTACCCCATAAGGAACCCTGTACATGATGTACTACTCATCATGTAAGATGAAGACCGTGTGTTGGCCATGTTGTTGGTTGGGAACTTCAATTTTGCAGGCCTGACCTATAAGAAGAAGCAGAAATCACCATCACAGTCACCACTCCTGTTGGCCTATTACTTTCTTATTGGAAAATGGCTTTAAAGGATAACTAGTACTAGGCGATGGGGTGTTATGTTCCATTCATGTTAATTGAAGTGTTCAGGCTGTACGGAATTGGCAGGGGAACATATAAGCAGGGTATCAGACTTTTTTCATTATACCAAGCCAAAGGCTGACAACTGATATGATTAGTAACGACAGAACCTCGCAATAATACAGGGAGCTATCATCCACTCGGATTCTAGCCAAAGTCCTTGGTGACAATTTAAAGTACATGTAACCAGTTATTGAGTCATTTTCTCAGATTGACTGGCAGGGTATTATTGCAAAGAGACATCGCCGGGGGTGCGTGCGAGCGATTTCGAATAAAACACGACCAATACCCGTGGGACGGGGTTATTATACGAGTGACGCGGGCACCACGGAGTCAGTGGTGTCCCGCCCCATCAAGTTCAGCCTCATTGTATTGTGCACAGAATTGGCACTGCAGCTAGTTTTACAGTTACATTTGTATTTTCAAAAACATTCTGACAATGAAGTCGAATTGAAACATGCAAGCGTAAAATAAAGCGGTAATAAAAATTCTAACAAACGCACAGTGCATGACTTAACCTACAACCCCGGATCTTGTATACCAACCCGGTGGTTAGATAATTATGAACTGGAATTATTTGCAGCATTGCCGCAGCGCTGGCACTATATTCTGAAGTTTTTGGTGGATACCAGATTTTGTCGCGTTAATAAAGGAAAGTTTTAGGGTGTATACGTAGAACCAAACATTTGTTGTTAATAAAAGCTGACCAAACATACAATTAAGTGTCATCCTATGATAGTGTTAAGCAATAATGGTGGTGAAAATAGTTGATGGGGATCACGTTGGCTTTTGCAATGAAATAATTATTCAGTATTATTTTGTTTTCATTCTTGGTATTTTTTTAAAATACGGTGTCTTGGGAGGGGGTAAGATGAGACAGGTGAAATGGAGGCGCTTTGCCTAGACTGGTTTAGACTTGTGACGATTTGAGAAGAAAAACTAACAACATTTGGAACAGTTGTGACTTAATTCGCCGCACTGTCGTACGGCATTTGCATCTTGCAAAATGTTCGTCCACAATCTTAAGGCGATTAGGCCTGAGGTTTTGTCATACAGATCGAAATTTTCGATTGTTTTTTTTTTACCGTTCCAAATTTTTTGGCTTTTGGATTATAGATTATAAATCAAATTATAAAACGTATATGAGAGGTACATCTAAAAATGAGTGGTCGAAATGCAGACCCAATGAGACCCAATTTGCTGTTCTTTTTGTGGAGTGAATCTGTCAAGTTGCGGAGGTTTCGCAAACTTAGGATGAACCATCGTGTCACCGAAAACACAGCAAACCAAATTGAACTACTCTTAGAGTCGTAGTTGGTCCCTGGTTAAAGTTCTTGGCATTTCCTTCGAAACTATTTGGTGCAAATTATCCAAAGAGCATCACATTTCCCTTAAAGTGTTAACTATTCTGCTGTGAAGACCGTTTCTGTCCCCTCCAATCGTCACCACTCTTGAGTTTTGTCAACGACATTCTTTCTGGTTGGTACATATGACCTTAAGATCTTCATCAGTTCACTGTAGTGAGTCGTGACTGTAAAATCTTCAAGGCGCGACACGCTGCCGTGGAAGCGACGTTAATGTCATTTGAAGGGCCTGTATACGCGCTCGACTTGACGACAGCGAGCTGCAACGTTCACCTTAAGACGTGCGTGAAGACAATTTCACACGACACGGAAGACACCTCCTCCCATCCGGGTGCAAACCTTCGTGTGAAATTGGTTTGCTTCTTTCGTCCGAGTTTTTGTTAGCGTAAAAGATCTGTTTACGATCGTATTAACCGCGCTTTGTTGCTCGGCGGTCCAATGTTCGGTAGCCCGACCATAGAATTGGCGTGTACAAATTTGCGTCTAGCAAGTGTAGTGGATGGGACGAGGCTAGTTGGCATGCAAGCTAGCAACAGTTAAATCGCATAATGTCTTCCTGTGAGATCGCAGCCTCTTCTGCAGTCGTTAAACAATTTGGGAGGGTTAATTTGAGCTCTGCGTTGGCTACAGATTATTCTGCATGATCTGGTCTGTTTAACTCCGTGACTTGTGCTTTCATGCGCATTTTACTCAGTTCGTGATGATTTGTGTATGCCCGCCCGAGCACTACACAATAATTGATATGCATTTTTGGGCTTCCTTCAAGACGACAGCGGGCAAGTCAAGTACGTCTCTTGACCTGCTTTGGTTTGCTTTGCATTATTGTTTTCAACAACAAGCGCAGGACTGTTTATTCTCGGATTCGTTGCATTTTAAACAGCTCCACACCAAACCAAAGTTTTAAGTTGCAGGTTTGAAACTGCAATTAGCTTATTGGCGTCAGGGGGATGCCGCAGACAGCCGCCTAGACTCAACACTTAGACTCCAAGTGGGAGAAAGAGAATCCAAGTAACCGTCATGATAACAGTCTTGTCTTCCACATTATACGTCACGTGACACTTCATGGGACGTTTACACCTATTGGTTATGCTACATAATTATAGTTGGGCCATATGCACCAAATGGGTGTGACTTGAAGCGCAACAGAGAGCGCCCCCACTGTGAATATGGTGATACGCACGATTTGACACTTTGTGATTTCATCGTCAGAGAATTTAAATTGAAAAAAAAAAAATATTCGAGGATATGTCCCGATGGTTCCCCTGGACCTAAAATAACCTGGTCAGCCGTAAATAATGAAGATTAAAAATACAAAACTGTGGATGCTTTTTCAAAACCCGACATTTATAGTTCTTTCTTTAAAAAAAGGTGTGTTGTAATCGGCATTTTTGGGGGGTTCATTCCAAAAAAATGGGGGTGGACTGATTCTACCACCCAGCACACCCCCCCCCCCCAAAAAAAGGTGGTAATATTCTCCCCTTCCCTCAGGATCTATGCCCATAAAAAAAGGAGCCCGTTCTTGGCCTTGCAGAGAGAAATAGCACACAGGGCAAGTCTTGGTTGCTGCACGCTCATCAACTTGCCTAATTACCATCACGTGACTTCAGCCTCCTTAATCTGCATGGCGGCAAATGTTAACGCTACGCAGCAGCTGAATTCATTCCAGGTCTTAAGCCTATACCTTCGCAGATGAAACTGTCGTTTGACACAAAAAGTCATTAATTTCGCATTACTCTGTCACCGATAGTGTAATATCTAGCCGGCGGATCACCCAAGCAACTGAATCGCTTCCCCGTGTTGTCAATATTATCACGGCAGTCAGATTAAAATCCTCTAAGGGGCTACATTTATGAAGACATAACGGCGTAGACTTATTCCATTATCACCGTGGACTGACAATACATCGGTTGCTTATCGTCACTGCCATCAACCACTTTGTAATATATTGGAGATGACACTTCGCTTTGGACCGATGTTGTAGGCTCTTGGCGGTTTTTTAATGACATATTGTACTGTAAAATCAACATTTGTGACCTGATGTAGACAATTCCTGTCACTTTTTATGAAACCAATCGATAGATATTTTGAAAGGGCGAGGCTGGGACGGCAAGCAATAATCTATACTCAGTACTGTGCAGCGAATGTGACGATAAACCGTGAATCTGAAGTGATTAAACGTGCAATCACAGCCGAAGAAATGTGTTTCGGAAAAGAAATACGCGGAATAGAAAGATTACTTTTGAATATAAGGACCAAAAGCACGCACCTTACAGTGTTCTAAGCGCACAGTCCATCAGCTCAAAACATACTGGATTTTCTTTTCTTCTCTTTTTTTTATCAACGAGCAAAGACATTCTCGAAGTTGCAAAGGAAATATTAAATCGATCGGCAATTTGAAATGATATTGATACGAGACTTTAACTGGGGAGTATATTATACATGTATGCATGATACAAATGAATCGCTGTGGGGACTGACATACAACCAATATCATTAAATGAATCCAGTGAAAGTTTACCTCTCGGCTAAGTCGTTAATGTCATTGAATCCACCAATGGTTTCCTAAATTATTCTTGAAAAAGAAAGTTTTTAGTGCATGAATCTCAAAACTTAACTCGACCATTCGAGTACATCACAAGTCCGAGCACAAGTTAAACACGTAAGTCAATTCCCGAGTCTGATCACAAGTAATATAGGGGATGAGCAATAACATAGGAATGCATTTGTCAGAGTCCATTGGAATAGTTTGTGACTTGACTTGAGACTGGGGGACTTGTGATGGACTTCTGAAGACTTGTCGTGGACTCGACTAAAAACATCGAACCTGTACACCAGGAAAGTTCGCTTTTGTTGTCCATCAGACCATGGGCGTCAATCGCTTCTCAAGAGTGTGTGGGGGGGGGGCATACCTTGATCGGAACTAATGCGAGCGCGTGATGGGCAGAGCCCCAGCGTGGGGTTCGGGGCCCGCTTAAGGGCCCCGAAAATCTTGAATGTAGACGCTCTCTGTGGTGCGATCTGAGGCAATTTCTGACCACTTTAACATATTTTTTTCACGGTTAGCAAAAGATAATCATTGAAACATCATGTATTGAGGTTGGAGTAATTGAATCAGCAATTCTGAGCTAAAGGCGATGCGTTTCGGGGCCCACTTGAGGGCCTCCAAAATTGATTCTCGATGCTCTGTGGTGCGATTTGAGGCAATTTCTAAACACTTTAACTAATATTTGCTTAGCAAAAGATACTAATGTAAACATCACTTTCGAGGTTGAACTTCAATCAGCTATTATGCCCGAAAATCTTTGATTATAGATGCTCTGTGGCGATATGAGGCAATTACTGATCATTTTAACCAATATTTTCTTAGCATAGATACATTGTATATAATAGGGCCATGTAAATGAGACACACGAGTTCCAAATCTGGATATTGTGCTCCCCATCCTTAAAAAATAATGAGGGGATATGTCCCCCTGCGCCCCCCCCCCCCCCGCCCATGGATTGACGCCCATGCATCAGACGAAGGTCTATAACCCATCTTTGTTTTCCCTTTATTCTTGCCACTGCAGACAATGTATCGTTCCATCCTGATGTGCCTGGCCCTGCTGGTACTAGCCAGGGCTTCCCTCGCCTTCCCCGCCCAACTCGAGTACCTCCTGAACGACGAAACGGAGCAGGTGGCCAAGCGAGGTGCGGATGATGACGTCATGTACAGGGTTCAGAGGTCACGGGACAGATGCTCCATCAACTGCATCTCCTGCGGTAACACGTGGTCTACCAGTTTCAACACCCACCAATGCATGAAGCACTGCATGACCATCACAGATGACAGCTCCAACAAGTACACATGCCGCAGGTTTTACGTCCACAGCAACTGATGGAAGCATACCCAGAACTCTTCAAGAAATATCTGTTTGTTTGTCCTCCTATCGGAACTATACGCACTGATTGAGCCAGCATCTGTGATTCCGTGTATAATTAGGGCTCGGTGTGAGGCGAGTATAAGCGCACACGTACACTTCGCGTAAATCCAGTCACGGTTTGCCTTGCAATATGCGAATGTATTGAAGACTCTTCACTTCTCGCCACAGAAGCTCAAAGTAGAGGCGTTTGAAGAAGATGAGCCCAAAAAGACGAGCTTTCTTCATTTTAAACCGGATGGAAGCTTATAACGTACCCTTTCACCGAGCCCTCCGATCAATTATTGACCAAAGAACTGAAACGAAATATATAGCGTGGTTGGACCATATCTCGTGCAAACGAGAGGTTGACGAGTCTCGTTGGTCATACATTGATCCCCTTCTGTAGTATTTGAAAAAAGTCATTCTGCTTCATCAACTTTTAAGTTTACACGCTCAAACTATTTGGTATCCCTGATACTTTTTAACATATTTGCCAATTGTCTTGTTATTGTAAAACAATTCTAGATTCGACAAAACCCACCTCGATTTGGCACATAAAGTGTGAGCTATTGTTAACAAAAATAATGTAAACATTTAAACACGGGCCGGCTTTCTTCAGTTTAATTTTCTGAAGTTTGAGGGTTCCATTAAATTCAGTATAATTCAAACCTTTGACAACAATATTCCGATGTAAATGCTAACGTGTACAGAACTGGCTCAGAGTTTTATTAGGTTTTATTTTATTAAGAAAGCATGTTGCTCTGCATCTTTAGTTAACTATTTTTGCCCTTCGGTTTTTTATTAGCTAAATATGTGATGCTCTGCTTCATTATTTTTGTTGAGCCCGTAAAAGACATAGCGTTCTTTCTCAAGAGGAACGTATTCAAAGTAACAAGTTTATCCAGTTTCAACCCGTTATGCACGTACGGTGAATGTATTATGCGCGTTCTGTACTGAATCAGCTGATCAACCTGGTTATAACTACTGACGAGATTTATATTAAAATTGTGGTCTGGAAACAAAATAAACAAATTATCTGTCAATGTACAGCTCCATGTACACTTTCCTGTGATTAATTGATAACAGTGGTTTGTTTGACAATAAAACTACACCGATGTCTTTCTCTGCTAATTAATGGGTGCAATATTTCGCAAAAATATTTCCGTTCGAATAATTGCCATTTCTCAATGATGCAAATTAAAACTGGACACAAAAAAGGGCAATCTTAAGTCTGCGAATGTATGAACGCTTTGCTAAATTTTCACTATAATTACAAATGGAAGCAGATATTCTGAGGGGAAAAATTGCTCGATTGCAAAGTATAATATTAAATTCACACCTCTGACGAGTCAAACCAAAATACCCTTGAAAAACATTCCTTACAGGTTATCACTAGTTTTATAGTGATTTTATTCCCATGGAACCGGATCATCCATCCTGTCTTATCCATCTTGGCAAATGGAATCTCCTGTTGGATGGGTTTTAATGGCCGCCCAAAGCAAATCTGCAATTGATTCCATTAGTGGAGTGGTCGTTATACTCCAAGTAGTTCAGGGTGTTGTTTCAGCACTCTATCATTTTCAACTGCTCCGAATCAGCGGGCATAGCGCTGTTCTCATTGCATCAGATCGACACGGCGGATGAATGCAAGTCGAAAGCCGATTCGAAATGATGAAGTCAGAGAATGCTCCCTTTGGAATTGAATTTAAACCTATCATGGGAACATGGAAATCGGAATTTCTCCCACTGCTTCCCAAAAGTAAAACATCTTCAATTCAAGGCTTGCTTTATAGTTTTGGGTTGAATAAAAGAACAAAACAAAACAGTTAACAGTAATAAAAAATCGCTCTTCTCTGTCTTTTATTTGCATGGGATTCTCTAGTCTGTTTTCCCATTTCAATTATTCAGTCATCAGAAGTTAATAATTGGCCGATTTAGACCTAAAGAACTAGAATTGTTTGGCCTAGGTCCTAGGGTTAAAAGTGAGTAACATAAAGTTCAAGCATATTTTTTTATTGGTGCAATTTAAATTCGGCTCTGGAAACTGCTGCATGTTATATTGTTTTTCTTATTTATACCTGCCCATACAGAACGCGTGATATTTTCAGTAGAGTTCAAAAGCAAGATCTTTAATTTTTCGTATGTAGAATCATGAATGTCTCGTGCTAAAGGAATTACATCTTATCCATCTAAACTACGACTCATACTGACAAAGGGAATCTCTTTCACTTATCTATAGAAAAAAAGTCATATTATTGAAAAATATTTTTTATTTCTGGTTACTGAAAGATGAGTCTGTTTTGTATATAATGTCAAATATAAATTATTTGTATCATAAATAAAACCAGTTATACTCGTCCTTACAGTCATTTAAAGTAAAGCTGTTGGTTGTATCTCCTTGTAATGCTTTAAATAAATCCTTCTTTCGTGTCCTTTCCATTTAACATTTGCCAATAAAGCACAGTTCTCGCTCCTCGGAACATTGTGACGTGGCTGTTTTAATGTGTATTGGGAGTAAGTTCTTACGTTTTAAAGACTGATCATGCCAGTCCATTGGGTACAAATGCCATTCCAGCTTCCAGATACTCCAACTTTCAATTTCACGCGGTCAATATATAACACCGTTTAAGAGACCTCTTTGGGAAAGAATGCCCTCATGAGGACAAGTATTTGCACCGCTATGATACAGATGCATTGGGTGCGTTCGAGTAGTTCTCCCGGATCGACTCGGGTAAAGGCAGATGGGTTAGCCATGACAGCCGGGCTAATCAAACGCTCAACCGCGGGCCATCACGATCCTCACGTGACGCCCGTAGCCGTGGCCTTAGCCACTGACAAAACGTCTGTTTCGGATTGGGTCTTAGTTTACTGTTTTTCAGTCCATTGCAAAACTCAAAAAAATTTGGGCTGGAATTATAGCCTCAAAAGTTGCAATGAACGCCATAAATGATTACCTTTAGACTTAAAAAAAACAACACTTAAGCCCACTACAGATGTCCGCTGTCCGGCCGCCATATTTGTCCGTTTCTTGAAATAAACCACGCATGTGTGTGACGTATTTCCACCACTGACTCTTGTCCACGAGCAGGGTCTGTGGTGGCTGACATGAGTGAGCCCCGAGAATGACGTCTGAGCTAATCGAACGGCACAAGGCTGACCCGCGTTGACCAGGGTGAGCCACCCGGACCCATTGACATTTCCATGTCACTGATTTAAACAATAAAACACGTCCTCGGTGAGGGCGCTCTTTGCAACTGGTAAGAAATTGGCAGCATGTAAGTCGTGATTTGATCAGCATCGGTAATTTTAGGACAACAGAGGGTGCAATAGAGGTTTCGCCAGTTCACGTTCACTGTGAACGTCTGGGTACCAAACACTGACTGGTCCAGTCACCACCGCCTTATCCAATGGGGCTAATGTACATACATCTTGTGGGAAAGGGTGGTGCCTACCCTGAAGAGCTGATCCGCGTCAGCTGGGAAACAGTTTGTCGAATGGCTGCATAGAACGCGTTGACAAAGGGTAATCGCGTCCAAAAAATCGTCCAATGAGAGCTCAAAGCACCCACCAGCACCCGCAAAGCGATGGGACGAGCAAATATCTGTGTGACCAAGTTGCATGGGGTCCAAGTATACAATCATTGGCAGTTTATTCAATACATACATGCTGTGCATTGCAAATGATTTTCATTCCTTTCGCAGCGCGTCCATCTATTGCCCTTGACTTGATATGGCTAGTCAGGCAAGAAGTAAAAACAAACAAAAACGTATGTTATAAACACGTTGTATATCTTATATTTGGTGCCCGGATGTACTGTATTCCCGTTAAATCTCGCGGGTTTTGAGGTCAACTAGCACCTACTAGCCCTTTCAACTTTGTTGTGCCGAGACTTACTTCCATGTTTCACGTTGGACATTGCGCCCTCAAACGCTATAAACACGTTGTCGGATTTTTCTCTGCGCATACGTAAAAAAAGTAAGCTTATTATTCGGTGAATCAAAAATGTCGATGGCTGAAAACCTTACTCAACGCAACTCTCCAACAAAATGCTTGAAAAGACAAAATCAGCTTAGAAAACGATTACACAGACAAGGCCCGACATGCAATCGGCATTCGCTGCCATTTTATAAAAATGGGACTTTTGTGGTGGATTTAAAAAAATCCACTTCCATTTTGGAGACGGAATCCTGTACCAGATCAACCTCGTCCCTAGTGCTTACTTTGTTTCTAACCTCGTTTCCAATAGGAAGCCCTGGATATGAAACTTTCTTCCTGCATCCTGATTCGATACCGCAATTGGCGGGTAATGGATTTATATCGTGTACTTGGTGGTGTTATTTCACTCGTGTATTACGTGTTTCTCACGTTCATTGTAATTATTACGTCTTCACCTTTTGAAAAATGATCATTTCCTTTCCAATATGAAATGATACTACATATTGACTGGATAAGATTGCAACATTTTAACTTTGAAAAAAAATCGTGTTATCGTGCCCCCCCGCGACGAATTGATTGTGTTTTTACCCCAGGTCACCACATACAAATACAAACGCTGATGTAACGCACACGCAGGCACCAGACTATTCCTCATTTGCATACGTATCCAAACATTTTGAATATGCAAATGATCCAATACCAGGGTGAGAGAGCGGGTCGTGGTGGGATCGTAGGCCGACTGCTCGACACCCTGAGAACGAGGTTGGTGCTGGGTCTGCTTCAAAGTCATATCATATACAGCTGTGTGGTTGCGAAGGCTGATTTCTAAAGGTTACGTAATACTTTAATCTGAATGAAACAACATGCTCACAGACATGTGGGTGTTCGCGGGCGAAATCTTTGAAAATTAATTTCTCCCGTTTGAAAGACTGTATCTTCATGCAACTTTTAGGGTTTATTTCCCTTATAATGATGCAACTATGTGCTAAACATCGTTTTGATATGTTCAGTTCTGTTCGTTGAAATTGGAAAAATAGGCCTGGCTACATGCATGTTTAAAAGTTGTAACACTGGTGTTTGCAATATCTGTCAATCTTTTCAAGCCTCACGAATATTTATAAGGTTCCGATCCATTATGGTGTGCAGTAAACATTTGAGGAATAGCCTCATTCACGAAATATTAATTAATGAATATCACCCTTTTTCCAGTTTCCATATATTGGTCGATACCGAGACCCACGCAAAGTCACGCCGAGTGTCGCTAATGAATATGCTTATGCGCTTCGTCATTGTTGCCCCAAAATCACCCAACCTGAAAACCATGCACGTGAGATAATATTATTTGGTCGGCAAAAAAAAATCCTCGTCGAAATTTACCTTGGAGATAGTTCAAGGTGTAACACAAGCGTTTGCAACAACAGATTAAGCCGAAATTCGAAATACACTTAGACGATATGAGTGTTTAATTACTCGTGAAATAACAACTTAAGGAGATTCCTAGAAATTGAGATAAATACATAGCTTTGGGGAGGTTTTCGAACGATTTCTTCCTGACTTGAAGGTCAGCTTTACCAGTAACCAGTATTGACGTTTCGGCATCGATGACGGCGATTTTTACACTGACATGGAGTTTACAATGCCTTCTTCCGTTATAATTTAACATTACAATCATACTGAACATATTTTTTGAGAAACACAATGTTCAAAAGGGAATTTTTTTGGGAGGGACGCATGAATTTTACTGATCTATTATAGCGTCTAAGTACGTAATTGGATTAACTTTCTTTAACAACCGGGATGCTTTGGCCTTCGCAACCACACGGCTGTATATTGGGACCAAAAAGGGTATGAGCAATCTAACTGATCGTCGATACAGACAGCCATGACTTACCAACTCCCCATCGTGTGAATCAAAGGGTAATAAATACCCACTGATCACGAAAAACATCAGGTTTATTTATTGCCGTAATACGGCAGACCATTTACTTGACGCAATGTCTGCGATGCAGGGATACTAACAGCTGCTCTTCAGAAACTACAGCGTGAAACATTAGAATGACACTTCCCCCGTTGTTATTAGACGCTCTTAGAGTAGAGCATGTATATTCCGATTAAATCCTAGCTCTTAAGATGTCGAGAGAAGACTGTATTACCTGAAATAGCTATCTCTGATACATCACTGGTATCAATGTAGCCGAGGTACAACGATCAATCGTAATAGCTGGCTCGTCCGGCAGCGCATAAACCTTTCCTTTTTTGAACACGTTGCCTTATTTCTGTTCCTTCCATTTCTATTCGCTTAGCCTTAACACCACATTATCGTAAAGTTTTTTTTATATAGACCAAGAAATCCTAAAATAAACTGCGTACACTACAGGAAGACGCAATTTGGCTTGAGAGGATTTAGGTAGAGACAAAAGAGTTTAGCTAAACAATATTTCTCACACGATTGAAAAGAAAATGAAGATGCCTTACATCCGAACGACATAATATGCCTTTAACCTGAGACACGACTTGATAGTTACCTTAGATTTTTCACCTGGATGTTGAAATATCCAACGCACGGTTGACACCTTCCTCCCCCCCCCCCCATAAATGACAACACTCGGGAAGTGATCGTTGAGGTATCTCCTCCAGTTCAGTGGCCATGTCCGGAGGCCAGACTAGAAAGGTGGAATTTCACACTGGACAACTGTCATTGTAGCATGCATCGTGCGAAGAGAGGTACAGAGGTGTTTTATGGTGTAAGGAGATGGCAACACTGTAAGGGAGGCGTGTGTTCACGGTATTCATTTGCACAACGTTTTGATCCAGTTAAGGGGACACGAGAAAGGACAAGGCAACAGAGGAAGGAAAATGTCGAAAACCAGGGTTCGACCTTAACTTTTTTTTGTTCACTAGCCAGCCGGGCTACTGAAACGGACTCTTAACTAGCATGCGGGCATTTTCACTAGCCCGCATTTTTTTTCTTCTCAAATACAAAATGGCGTATTTTCAGGCTCAATGAGGCAAGTTTGTCAGTATTTTGATTAACAGATCTAATAATTTAACCCTTTAAAACAGTTGATTAAATTAGACACAAATTGATGGAGTTTTCTTTCTGAATTAAATGATTCATTTCTTCCTGTATACATTCATCTTTGCTGTATCCCAATATTGTTTCACTCGCCAGCCAGTCTAGTTGAGGAATAGTTTGGCTAGCCTGCTGCTGTTTCGACTAGAATTTGGCTAGCGGACTACCACTAATTTCGAACCCTGCGAAAACTGACGAAGGGGAGGAGGGGAGAATACCAAACTTAATCACTGGGAGCCTGTTGGAATCATAGCTAACTCGGAAATATTTTCTAAATTGGATCATAAGCAAGTTTCTTTGCTGTTTGCAGAACTTGGCTGTGACTTCAACATATTTCTTTCCCCGAGTATTGCCAATCATGACAGCCGAAATTCTTCCTCAGAATCGAGACGGTGAAAAAAACTATCGCTGATTCGAAGACGAATCATTTTTAAATTAAAAAATGAAATTCCCAGGATGCAACCAGGCGAGCCTCAGTGCTCTTAAGCCACTTACCACTGATTAACATCATCCCGTAGGGTGTCGCTGTACCCGAGTTGGTAAGAGAGAAAAAAGTGTGGATGGAAAGCGTTCTTAGAAACCGAACAAAAGAGAACCTTGGTGCTCCGATACTTGAGTGCAGAGCTCCGTCGTTCGCATTACAACCGGACTCGGACTCAGCGAATCGAGGGAAGTAGGGAGGGAAGTGCCAATGGGGGTCGGTATGGCCCTGAGGGTATATACGGTAAGGGGTTTCATCCGGCAGCGCGCGTCCGACTGGTCATCGAACCACGGTGATGCCATAGTCCTGGGAAAAAAATGGATGACCGGTGTCGCCACACGTTCTGCAGACAAGTTGAGAAATACAATCTAGCAGTAGGTCCTGCTTGTGTTGAAGAAATATCATCAGATTAACAGGAGAGTACGTGGGGCAAAAGCTTACCGCACATCTATAGGCGTGCGCGTGCATTCGGGAATATATAACATTTCCATATTGTCAACTATAGTTCTGGAGCGTAGAATACTCAAGGAAACACAAAACAACGGCGTCTACCCTGCACCTGCACCTACCCAACATACACAAAATATCTCATGAATGGTGTACATCAGATTCGAACCAGCCAACCGATGCCGTTAGATCGGTGGTCGAGTGGCTAGACATCTGCACTAGAAAGCATGTCGTGGGTTCGAGTCCCACCCGAGTGATTTTTCCACCTTTCACTCGGGAGGCAACTCACTGAGTATACAGTGTTTATGCGTCGGTGAAGGGCAAAACCTAATTTGATATACACAAAATAGTTGTGTACGGTCTTTCCTCCCCTTTTGGCCGACCGATATCAGATCCCAACCTGCCAGCCGACATCAGTAGCTCGGAGGACGAGCAGGTACAGATCAGAGCTGTGCAAAGCTTCTGATTTATTTCCTTGCCAGCTCTCAGTACTTGGTGTATAATTACACACGGTGCTTATAAAACTACGTCGGTGAAGTGCAATACAAAACATTTTAAAAATTTACGACCGTTTTTACACGAAAGGTATACCCCAGTTGATGGAGCATGGATTGCCAGTGATGAATTATGCTATCATTCATTCATTTTGTATTAGCCACGGGCAATATATAAAACACATGCCGTTGTTTTCTCCATGTTTTCATTAGGAAAAGAGCTTGAAGCAGATTTATGTTCATTATTTCGGCAGTGAGACACACATATTGCATTATTCAACACAATCCTATATCAGCGAAGAACTGACCGTGTCAGTGGCGTTCTGCCCACGCGTGGGGGATGCGGATGAGCGAAATGCTAAAATTGCCCAGTCGTGGAAATCGAAAAGCGGGGGCGGGGCTGGACACCACCACATGGCACCAGGGGGCGCTGTTTATGATACAAATGCTCTACTTATGCAAACTGACACGCTTACAGTACATCAAGACGGTGCATTTCAAGATTTTCTGCTGTTCGTTCTCTATTTTTTTTCAGTGATATTTAATACATTTCGGCTGTTGGAAAGTTGGAAAATAACCTTAAAATCAGCAGGGTTTTTTTCATCACAAAATTCTGCGGGGGGGGGGGGTCAAAAGAGGGGGGGGGCATATATGCTTCCCAGCTCGGGAATTTACTTACTTGACAGTTTGTGGCTTTGGTTAGTTGCACTATAGGAGTTGAGAACACACCAACTCCCTGTCATTGGTATTTTTGTTCTGTGTTTTCCAATAAACACCGTAGACCCTATTATCATTGTACAGGGTGAGTAAAGAAAAAACGAAACCCAAATGTCGGGACCATTGTTTTAGGGAAGTTCTGCATGTAGCACTTTCAAAATCTAGGATATTAAAGCTCAGTTCAAGAGCTTTTATTAGTACAAGAATCATTCAAATCACTTACGTACCTGTTAAGTTACGA
Source organism: Patiria pectinifera (assembly GCA_029964075.1). Taxonomy (NCBI): domain Eukaryota; kingdom Metazoa; phylum Echinodermata; class Asteroidea; order Valvatida; family Asterinidae; genus Patiria; species Patiria pectinifera. The sequence continues at coordinate 8,716,452 of CM057142.1, read as the reverse complement.
ATTTTAGGAATTTTAAAGTTCTGTCCACGGATCACACAAAAGGTGTGCGTTCTTTCAGCAAACACTTGCTTTTTTGGTGAACCGTTGACAGAACTTTAAAATGGTGGTTTAAAAGTGATTTGAATGATTCTTGTACTAAAAGAAAGCTCATGAATTGAGATTTCATATCCTATATTTTAAAAGTGCTACATATAGAACTTCACTACTAAAACAATGGTCCCGACATTTGGGTTGCGTGTTTTGACTCACCCTGTACATTGAATGTATTCCTTCTATTTTACTTATTCTGTTCGTCCGCTCTGGCTACGTCCGTAGAGACATTTTGTATAAATCCATTTTACATCTGAACTAGTATAACCACACCTCTAGGACGGTATACACTGTAAAAAGGTTGGATAAAACACTGTAGGGCAAAGTAATTTACCCAGCATTGGTATGAAATAACCTCATATTGGGTTGAATTGGGTAAAAACTATCAAACGCAGTTGATAATTTGACCATCATTGGTCGAATTATCAACCCATTTTTCCCAACTTTTTTACAGTGTAGTCTATACCCCTAGAAATATTGTGTGTTACAGAAGCAAGATGCATCCAATGCAAAAAAAAAAAACCTCAGTTCTTCAGGTACTATCACCACTACAAAAACAAATGAGACAACTTGTCAGGCATTCCATGTCCTCCAGAAAGCCCCCAGGCTTGCCTGTCACGACGGATGGAGTCCGATCATATTTATATATACCAAGGAGATCTTCGCCGACTTGCTCTGCCCTAGGCAATTGTTGATGAACAGACCAGCCGAACTTCCAGGGAAATCACACACAGGTATATTTTATTATTCCGAGAGCCTATCCACTCAATTTCTTTGTTGGAATAGCTGGAGGCAACAAAATACTTTCAGAAGTCTGCGCGCCGCGCCGGCAATCAATAAGCTTTTCTTAATTAATTCTTTGCTCTGTAACTTAACCTATGCTTGTCCAAACGAGGCATGGGACACGGTGAGGGTTTTTCCGTGTGAAGTGTACTTTGAATTAACGTAGAGTGGTGAGTTTTTTCGGGTTAAGCTTTTGCAGTTTGTTTACCTTCTTTACTTAATAATCGATAAATGTCTCTTAAAAAATCTTCCTTAAAGTTGCCGAAAATATAATGAAATCTTTCCACACGCAAAACATAATATTAAGTATACCTGATAAACAGCTTATAATTAGCTCGTTTATAAATATAAAAATAACGATTCAGGACATGTGGTTACCTTACTCTTTATGCAGAAATCATTGGACTTTACTTTAGGATCTAGCACTGCTTGAAAGTTATAAGTAATTATTTGGGATCCATCGGGGCACATTGAAAGGCAACTGGTTTTATTTCATGGCCCAGTATAGCTTTGACTAAATCAAATGTTGAGGTGTATTTATCCTCTGCACTGATCTTGTGTCTTCATTGACAATCATAATTCCCTGTTGATGACCCAAACTGTGACTGTAAGATATTGTTCGCAGAAGTCCATGTGATAAGCAATAAACTTACGCGGCAATTATGCTCACAATTCTACTTTCAGCAAAGCTGTTGATCACGATTAATAACATTTACAACCAGTGTTAATCGCCTCTGTGTATTACTGTCTCTTTCCCGTGGTTTTATTCATCCTAATCGATTACGTGTTCATACCCGCTACGCTACTCGTATACACATCAAAATGTGCTTGAGAATCGCAAGGGCAGTGGTATGAATATTTAACTCGTATGTCGGAGTAGGCCCACGTTTCATATGCTCGAATTATTACTCTTAAATATGATCATTGTCGAATCAAATTTGATAAAATCACTATGGGAACTTACTTGTCTCTATAATCAGTTTCCCAAGTTCATGTGTAATTATTTTTTACTGGAAAAAGGTCACTGGAGTTTATCTTCGATTCTATAACTTCCTGTGTAAGTTCGCAGCATTTGCAATAAATGTGGCTATAGCATCATGACTCTTGGCGTGATCCCTGGCCACATGAAACTTGCAGGTTGTAGCTTCTAAAGTAGCGACAGTTGAGCAAAGGCATTGGCAGTGAGGAGAAATGGCTTATTAACTCAGTTGATGGAAAAAGCGCTAGACCGGTGTTCCGGAGGTGGCACGTTCAAATCCCGCTTCAGTGATCCAGGGTTCATTTGCCCCACTGCTAATGTTGCGGGCATCGTGACTATGGGTGTGATTGTCTACAGCACATACACGGGCTTATGGTTATAGCACCCTTGAATCAAGACTATCACAATTTGGCAAAACGCCAACAAATAATAGCTGAATGGCTCATTATTTCTTTAGATCGTTGATATGATGTTTCCAGGTCGAAGGTCCAAATCCTTCCTCCTGTCGACTGCTTTTGTAAACGCTGCGTGCAAACATCCAAGTTGAGGTACTTATAAATAGCATCAGCAAAGGTAAGTGATCTGAATACTAGAAACATCGCGAGGTTTTCTAAAAATGTCTTTCATAAAAACAAAATAAACTTCAAAGTTGGTTTTTCTTTCCTAGCGTATAGTTCCTTAGAGTATTTTTGGACGCAAACACGCCTGTGAAAATAAAGATTTCTATTTGGGTTTGCTTTGACGAATCTAGAGCGCTTAAAAACAAATCCGCCTGAGTTATAATTGTCGGGCCGCAAAATAATATGGAAATGTGTAAAGGAATTATTACATAACTAAAACGTTGGATTTTTCGTTCAATTTCTCATTCAAAACTGTCTCATAAACGCTCGTATTTCTAGAATTTATTGTGGGGTGGAAACTAAAAAAAAGAGCTCCGGACAGCAAGCTTAAAGCTTGATAACCTAATTATGAGAGAAAAACCTTCCAGATCAGTGCACGGCAAACAGCATCTTGTAAATAACTAACAGTTTTCCGTCTTGGTGTTGCAAACTACAGAAAATACGAATCGGCGGCAATAACGGCAAACCAGTGCGAAGGATTGTAAGCGTGCAATTAAACAAACCCCAGCGCATGGCAACACGATTTCACGCCGTCTGAACGCGCCGATACGCCCGTAGAATCCAAGTGTAAATTTGTTCTCTGCCCGCAAAACGTGCGAAGGGTTCTAATGCGGGAATCGAGGCGAGCCATGCGTGTGTGTTCAGCGTTTTTTAGCGCGCGCGGAGGGAAGGGTCATGGGGGCGACATATCAATTACAAGGCGGTTAATGTGTATGCATTTAACAGGTTCCCCTGACACGTGTTTACATGATACATTATATCTGCTGGCGGTGCAAACAACCCGGTGCGCTTGCCAATTCGCACAGTTTACCCTTCGATGTGATACGTGATTTCCACGTGTTGATACTGATCCAGTTCTCGATAAAAAGTAGTATTGTAGCAAATCTGAAATAAAAAGCTTGATTGATAATGAAGATGACAAACTCTTTGGTAGGCCTAAGACACATTTTGGGCTCTCAAATGATTTCACATGTATGCATGGTTACTCCCAAAAAGGTAACCCACAAACAAAGGGATAACTTGACCTGGCTATTAACTTAATTACCCTTTTTATGGTTTTATCGTAAACTAGGGACAGTAAGCTTTCCATTGATATATTGATTGCATTCCTCAGTTCGTGCATCGCTAAGCTTCATTGTCTTGAAAATGATACGGGAAAACCTTCCTCGGGCAATTCTGGGTAAAACCTGAGCACATCCAGACGGATAGACGGGTATGTTTAAGGGACATTAAACTTATTAAACCAGGAATAAAACAAGATTTCTGTCACATGGTGATCTCAGTAATCATTCAGGATTCAACACCTGAGCCACCTTATATCACGTTCCACATGTCCACCTGCCTCTTTAAGACAAAGTCCACAGCGGCGGCGCATATCTTCCATGGCCTTTCTCGCCATTGCAGATTGATCACGTATTGAAATGGCCCTACTTGTGATGGACGTGGGCCTGCAAAATGCTGAAATCCTGAAGGTAGGAACTGGACTGCTGAAATCCTTGTTCTCTTAATGCCCCCACACACAAAAAAGAGGTAAAACAACATGATTGAGTGCGATCACTCTGTCCTCAAAAAGTTCCCTTATTTCCTGACAGCAGTGCATGTCTGTGTGCTGGGGCATTATTTTGTGCCCGCGAAAGATGACGGAAGGTACCAGTTATATATATATATTTTTTGTATGCAATAGTCAATTACCATAATGCGCATGCGTAAAACATGTCACGTGAACAACATAACGCTGTGCTCCAATCTATAACAAATTAGCTCAAGTGGTCTACTGACACTCATTCAAATACGGGCCGTGTTTTGTCGACCGTAAACTTGAAAAATGGACTCTCCATGGCAAACTCCTGGTGGTGCACTGCATTAATAGGAGGGAATCTTACAATATTTCATTGTTTTCCCCAAACGTTCATGGCTCTGGAGGATTTTGTTTAAAGGGAAGTTTAGTCCGAGAACCATTCCGTTGCCAACTGACGCATGCGCATTATGGTAATTGACTTTACTTAGTTGCATTAAAAATTATTGCTTCCGGGCGCGGGATAGCCGGGCGGGATAGCCACCCCAGGTCGCGAATCTTCTCTTCTCAAATGTATGAAAACTATTTGACATCCCTTTTTGGTTATTTTATCCAAAAGTGCACATTTAAAATTGTCTATACTTTTTGGACAACTGAGGGCGCTGTAGCCGTTATGTCATTTCAGGGAGACACCCAGAAATCTGCTCATTGATAACATTTATGAGAAAGGTTTGCTTATTGGCTTACTGCCATGTACTAATACAACAACGAATCACCGAAGAAGAAAAATTTCCAACAGCGAAATCAACCAAAATTCTGGCAAGTTTTTGTGCACAAACCAATTGCAACATTGAGGTTTTTGCCTGATATGACATCACGCTTTTGCTCATGAATATGGAAATTTACATTAGCATAAAAACCAAAAAGGTACCAAAATACCCTTGAAAACGGCAAAATGAAAAATTGAAAATAAGTTTAAAGCTATAGTCCATCATTTGCAGCCATCCAAAAAGTAACTGGCGTAATTATTGTTGAAAAACATACTTGGTAGAAAGATAGTAAGTGGACTAAACTCCCACACGAAAGTGTGGTCAGGCATTTAAAGTCCCGCCACACGACAACATTTTACCTTAATGTTCTCAGAATGCCAGGCCAATACTTAGTCCATGGAATATTTCCTTGCACACAGCAAGGGTCTATAATATGCGAGCAGATTCGACTATTAATAAAATTATGCAAAACATGACTGCGTCTTGACCTCGAGATTCTGACCATTCAGTAGCCTTTAGTCAAGTCCCACGCGCTTACCCGGACACGTGACGCACCCCGGATGCTGACACGTAAAAAGACTAGGACGAGCGGCGTAGCCGCGAGGGCCTTTCCATCTCGTGGAGAACGCTTATGTTTTTCTTTACATTTGTCTACCGATTTGGTAGACATGCAAAATGTCTTTGTGAATTGACCAATGAAAATGCAGAATTACTAACGTAAATCACGCAGCCGTCGTCTGGCGCCAGACAGCCATGGCGCGTGTGCTGTTGCTGGAAACCGCAAACCACTGTTAGATGATTGGTTTACATTGCTTGATTTATATTACGTGAATAAATGAATAAGTGATTAGTTCCACGAGATAGTAAAGACCATCGCGGCTTCGCCGCTCGTGCTAGTCTTTTTACGTGCCAGCATCCTTGGTGCGTTACGTGTCCGGATGGTCCGGGTATAGGCGCGTGAGACTTGAGTAAAGGCTAACCATTTAGCGGCCGCCTTCTATATCGGTTACCAGTTGTCATACATCTAAGAATAAAACCTACAAGACATCTATTATGCTTTACGTTGTGAATTGAGGAAAAAATAAGGCTGCTTCACGCAGCCTGTAACGATAATGATACGCGATGCGCGAACGTCCTGTGGCTTCGAATGATCATCACAAAATACCTTAAATAACGCGCGTGAGTAATTGAGCACTCAACAGCTTAGGTCAAAAAAATTGTCGGTCTCTGGTCAGACCAAAGTTCCGAAATTGACGCAGCGATGCGGGTTTTTTCCCCACTTTTTTTCAAGCTTGGATGTACAGACAAGGTGGGTACTATTTTGCTTTTTTTGTGTCCTCATATACCTTCTTACCCTCCATGATTTGCCTGTGTGCCTTTCCCCATTTCCTTGGTACGAACATTTGAGGCGGTGCGGCAATAGAGGGCGCTGTTGTAGCAACCGCGGAAATTTGGGGGGAAATTGACGAGCATGACCAGAGATCGACTTTTATTTATTTCATTTTTTTTTAGCCTTAGTAACCACATTTCGGAATGAAATGACGTCAAGTCGACTCTGATTGGATCACATAAATTTGCATGCTTAGATAATATCAGACGTTGGGCCGGAGACAGAGGGCTCCGTTGGACAACGGGTGACGCTCAGACTAGCCAATACACCGCAGCGTCCGATTAGACTCATTTCGTGGCTTCCTCGAGTGTAAACCCCCTGTATTTACGAGGAAGCTAATCGAACGCACCCAATGTTGCTGACAGCGCACCTATTACACATGGAATCGTCTACGTAGGGCAACTCAACCAGCACCCAGCACCACGCACACCTTTCTCTGATACAAACTTCATTTTTACTGATCCTTTTTAAATCGAAAGGAACATTAACGTACATAATCAATGTCGGCTGATTACTCCTTCAGAAGGTGACCATGAACATCATATCAGCTGTACGGGTGGTATAAAGCCAGCTTTGTTGGTATCACCTGCCCAACAGGAGACTGCCGATAACTTGAAGGTCAAGGGAGGAGCTTCAACGGACGACATTAAAAGTCCACTTCAACCCTTGGTCTAACGTTTCTATTCGATTGAGAAATCGTAACGTCACTCGAAAATAAGCACAACTGGTTGTAACCGGTGTGGTTGCAATCTGCTGAAAGGCAAGCAACCATTTTCAGGTACTAATTTTTGAAGGATTTTTTTTTCTATAAACGTAGGATGTAAAATTGCAGTCTGTGATAGTGTGTGTCGAGGACACACACGTGCAACATCATCGATGAATTGAGGACAGGAACCAAATCGAGGACGACCTCGATTAGAAAACGTGTACAAAACCAATGAGAGCTGTATAGCAAAAAAAAGTATAAACTAGGAAAAGGGAAGAGGAACAATAGAAAATCCTCGATTTACACCATAAACAAACGTGTTAGTGCGAGTGTGTACAAGCATTACATTCACTGTGTGGACTTCCGAACAAAAGATGTCAACATAAACCAGGTAGCAGCGACGTTGTGTGGACTTGCCCACGTCCACACAAGGTTTTCCCTCTCTGGAAAACAGGTTTAGAGGCATTTTTGGGTTAGGTTTATCTGTGGCAGAATGAAGAGAAACACTTAAGTGAATCATAGAAAACAATTTGGGTTCAAAGAGTTTTCACAATTTGAGTAAAATGACTTTTTTTCTGGTTTTTCTTAACAACACGAAAACAAAGGAATGTCCACACTAGGTATATGTAAAACAAACATGGGTGTGACTGTGTGTTAAACGTACGTGTAATGCGCCGTGAACCATTGTCGAGGAAGTGAGCCGGAGGTGACGTCACGCTTTCTCGGCGAATAAATTCAAACCGTTCAAATATACCTATCGTGGTAGAATCGCGTCAACGCAGCTTTTGAAATATTGTCCAATTACAGGATATACAAATGGACGAACAAAACTTGAGACAAACAAAACTTGACGTACACATGCATAGGGCTGTCTAAGGGGCGTGGCTAACTCGCAAACGACAACGAAAGTCGGAAGTTTCATTTCCCCGTGTTTGTTTTTTGCTTTTGTTGTGTTTTTGTTGTGTTTTGTTGTTGTTGATTTTTTAATGTAGAAAAGATAGAACAATCCAATTTGGATATGAAGCAAAAATCGTATAATGGGAAGATAAGACACTGGTACCTTTTCGTACAGGCGCCGATGAAACGGTATGACGTCATTTCATTATTGTTTATGGGGAAGTGCGCTCCAAGCGTTGGGTAGGTAAACGTGTGTGAGGCTACGGGAAATCAACACGAGAATTAAACAACTGTACATCGGATGTAAAATGCGAGCAGAATTTTAATTGAAGGAGTAACAATTTGAACAGATAACGAAATGAAGAAATGAAAAGACGAATAACGGAACAAATATATGAACCATTAAATGAATAAAATGGGGATAAAAGTAAACATGTCAATAAAAATAGTTACAAGTTGAGATATAGCAATGGTTATCAAATCAGAGAATACAATTAGTTATTGACGGGAGGAGACGGGGCAATGCAACCAATTAGGGACTCGACCGGCGATTGCTTCCCAACTTTCCACAACTTTCGTGAAGCTGGTCACATGTGGACACCAGATTCAAATGATAAGCACAAGCGGATCTAGGGGATGGGGTTGGAGGTTAGGGGTCGCAACTCCCCCTCAGCTGCTGGCTGATGTTGTGAAACTACTAAACTGGGGCCAATATGCTGAAGTTCCTCAATGTATTCTCGAATTGCCAAAAAATGCAAGGAAAAAGCATCGTAGATTTCAGAATAAATTTCCCGAGGGCAAGCCCCGGACCCCATCAGCAGGACGCCTTCGGAACGTCTTCACTCAACCCCCACCCTCCACCTTCACATGTGGAGTGCCGTGGCCTCGTGGTCTCGAGCCTAGCAATCGTGGTCTGCGGGTAATTCTGCAGGTTGTGGGTTCGGGTCCAACCTGCGGCTATGGTGCGTGTGCCCTTGGGCAAGGCACTTTGTCACTCAGTGCTTTTCTCCACCCAGGAGTAAATGCCATGGGTTCCTGTGAGGGCAATAGTTAATGCGGTTGATTCCAGCTGCTTTTCACCGAAATAAAGGTATCGAGCTGTATAATCCCCAGGGAGCTTAGATTGTATTTGGTATGTTTCATTGGCCCAATGTGCATGCATGGTAATACTGATGTAGCGCCTTGAGCACCAGTACTGGTTGAAATGCGTGCGCTTTTATAAATACGCATTATTACATCCCCCCCCCCCCCAAATAGTGGGGTAGATAAGGGAAATACTTGGGTGAATTGTTATACAAGCATGGCATTTGGCACACAGAGTGTATTTAGAAAAAAAAAATTAGCTATAGGGCCATAACGGATTTGTCCTTGAAGAAAATATAGGTAGAATGACAAGCAATTTTCAGCATTTTCTAAATGGCTGCCATTTCTTTGTTGTTATATTTAACCTATATTTTTCAAAAGACAAATCCGCAATGGCCCTATACCAAAAAGTTTTTCACATGACATACTCTGACTGTGTGCCACATGGCATGCTTGTATCATCAAAGGCACAATGCAATCGCCTATCTGCCGGACTACCTCACCCCCCCCTCGCCCCCATCGCCGTTTTCTGAAAAGTAGATCGGCCACGGGGATGAGACATACGCCGATTAAACAAACATGCGTCCTATTATCACTGCAGACAATAACACATCTTTGTTTTCAACACCAGAATATTCAAGTGGTCAAGTTGTTTTAGAGTGATAAAGTAACATGTTTAAAGTAAAATTTGAACGATTGAACTTGAATGGATTTAGGTAAACGAAGCATCTAAAATCAAATAATTGAAATCAAACCTTTCTCAACTCCAGACGTGTGTCCCTCTGAATTTCTGTCAATTGGTTTACTAGTTTAGTCATAATAATCACTACGACTTCAGATTGTCAGTAAGACACACCAAGTAATTTCATTTTCGGAAACAGAAACATTTTATTATTGTCATTAATTGAATTCAAGTAGAACCTATTACTCATAACATGAGTATATGACCCCTTCACATTTTTGAGGCATGTACTGTTTACTTAAATACTAACCCCTGTAGGAAGTAAGCAATAAGCAATGTGTACATTGAAAATACGAAATGTTTTTTTTGGGGGGGAGGAAATTAAAACTAAATGTCATGTTTATAAATACAGTCAGTTCATTCACAATATATAGGCTACTACATGTACATTGTCAATTTCAAATGAGGCACTTCAAAAGCATCCGAGTGGTGCTAAATAGGGAATAAACTGCTTTAAATGTTACATTTCTGTATTAGGCCAAAAAAAACAAGTCTCCGGTTTCTGGTATGGAGCTTGTCCAAAAAGTGGTGCGGCGACGCGGCTTTTTTTTTTACTGACTTTTTTGCTTCAAATGTCGGCTGATGACTGCAAATGGTGCCCGACTAAACTAAGTGCAAATATAATGGGAGTCCAGAGAGGCCACATAAAGCTTATTCTCGATCATAACCCTATCTAAAAACACGTTAAAATTGTGCAGTAGCAGGATTCCAGTCAAACCAGTGAGTTTGGGGTTTTTGAGACATCATCTTTTATTGAAAAAAAAACTTTTTCATTTTGCCGACGCGCATGGCTACGGCGACGCACGCGCATACCAGAAACCGGAGACTTTTTTTTTTGGCCTTATGAAAAAAACTTGTATAATGCCGTGGTACAGCTTAGTTATCTCGTTGAGTAACTGGAGCAAATCTGCGTTTTACCTACCAAGAACGTGGTGGCGCCCTTCCAAATGAGCAGCTACTTCCTGTTTCACCTTTTTTTTCAGCGGAGTATATCTTATCTTTCCCACATACGATCTTTATTTGCCCAGGTATGCCCAAACAGTTTAAAACCGGTTTCCATTGGGGCACTGCATACAGTATATATTATTAAATAGTATATATTAAACTGAGTAAAACTCATATCTTTGCTTGCGTCAGTGCAGAAGCATATTACAAGTCCTCACAACTTCACCACAGCGTACTGTCGTAAAATAACGGTTTAAAAAATACTCGTTATTTTACGGAAAATCACTGATTCGCGTTTGCTATCAAAAGCCCATAAAATCAGGAACGTGTTCCTAAAATAACGTGACCGTAATAATTTAACCGTACTTGTTACACGGATTCCCCGTATTGGGTTACACGTTTAATTATTTGCCGTATAAACGCAATGTAAACCTTGAGCTCAGATGCGCGTTTGTTAACTTTAGTTTAGCCCCGACGCAAAATGTCCATCTAATATGATAGTTTATGCGGTACCGCTGCTATGTACATAAGATTCGAACCAGCCAACCGATCCCGTTAGCTCGATGGTCGAGTGGTAAGACATCTGTACTAGAAAGCAGGAGGTCGTCGGTTCGAGTCCCACCCGAGTGATTTTTTCCAACTAAGTTCACTCGGGAGGTAACCACTGAGTAAACAGTGTTTAAAACGTCGGTGAAGGGCAAAACCTAATTTGACCTTTCATTTAAAAAAAAAAAAAAATCCAAGGACAGATACATTGATCTGATTCCATTACATCATTGGGTTTCATTGAACAAATTCATTCATTTTGGGTGGAGTGTAAATCACAAATCTAGCATTCTAATTCTCTCTAAATTTTGTAAATTCGATCGTCACATGTGTGAAAAAAAAAATGTATTGAAATTTTTTTTTACAAAAACCCCAAAATTAAAGTATCGTTCCATCAACTTTGTAGGTTACAATTATTAAGTGTCAAATTAGCTGGGAAACCTATGCTTGAAAACTATGCCAACTTACCTTTGAGGTTTCGAAGACACCTTTGACTGAAAATGACGAGTTTTCTTTCTTTCTTCCCCGAGTATGGTCAATATGAATTGGTCGTTGGTGTCAGGCTTGTGATATGAGTGGGAATGTTTCTCTCGTGACGGTGTGATGCTGAGTTAGCGTGCGCGCGGTTTTTTGTAGTCTGTGGCATATCCCCTTGCACAGCAAGGATCTGTGATATGCGAGCAGATTCGGCGATTAATTATGCAATCATCGACATTCTGACCATTCAGCGGGCGCCTTCTATCGGGTCTTCGGTAACCCGTTGTTGCATTACAAAAACATGCATCCAAACCGACCAATCAAAAGCTTAGTCCATGTTTCTGATGAAAATTACGTCACAGCCTTTTTTCTAGGGTCGAGAGTTTCTAAAGATTGACCGTGGCTGTGCACCCATGAATGTCTGATCATCCGAGTCAGCCTGTTCAATAGCACCAGCTGGAATTGCGACCAGAAATTCAGACGTGGCAAAATGTATGCCTATTATTAATATAGACCGACAGACACCTGAAACATTATAATATCGAAGTAACAAAATAGTTCCAACTTGTGCAGTTTGAATTATTTTATGGAGACAAAAGCAAGTGACAAAGACTGAGTATACTTAACGCGTCTCTGTTACACGTGAAACATTAATTGTGATTGTTTAATAGCTAAAAGAAACTTTTTGGTTTTGATTTTGGTTTTGTCTTGCTTCCCCTTTGTTTCTTTGCTCATTGTTGTTTTGAGTACAAACCGATCACCATTTAAAAGTGTTATAAGTTGTTGTCATATTATTTTCTTCGTCTTATGTGACCGGGGGGCTGATTCCAGAGCACCCTTTGTCTTTTTGTTGACGGTTGTAATTGCGTAATCAAGCTTCAACCCGATCACTGTTTTGAAATTGTTCAACTTTTCGGGTGATGGGGATGATTCCCTTTGGTCTTGTGCTGGTTCTTCTTTCTGTGTTGTTTATTTTGTATTTTTTTTCCTGACAGTGGTTCTCCGCAGCTTTCTTACAAACAGAACATGCAACACATGAACTTGAAACATGAATATCAAACCTAATCCCAAGATATACATGTAACCCCATAATGCTTGCCACTGCAATGCCACCTCAATGGTAACTCACAGGTATTCCTCTCGTATCTTATTAATATTTCCCACATGGATCATTATTGTGTTAGCTCAGAGCAGAATTTTATTATGCCCATGCAAAGACAGACAAGCTATAAAACATTTATTTTTTAGAAAAGCACCCATTAAACTCCATATTGAAGCGATAATGGACTTGTAAAGCGCCGGTATACACCACAGATGGGCGCTCATGGCGCTTGCCATAAAATGTCCAACCCAAACCAGCGATCGATATTATTATTATTCAGTACATGACAAAGTCAAAAATAAATTATACAGTGTAATACATTGGGCGGAGATCCCGGGGGGGATGGGGGGGATATATCCCCCCCACCTTTTGACCAGGGGGGGATGACCAATGTAATCATCCCCCCACTTTTTCAAGGCAGGCGTACTAATTTGGGCAGGGTCCGTAACTTGCCAATACCCCTTGACAGGCCAGCACCACGCAGCCCAGCAAGTGCAAGTGTCGTTCGCTTACCGTAATTTTCGGAATATAAGCCGCCCTGTGTATATAGCCGCAGCGCTCCAAAAACTTCAGAATAAGATTCAGGCCACAGCGTATAAGCCGCACCATCGTATAAGCCGCACCATTTTATGTACATGTATTCATTAGCAGAGGATTATAAACAGGACCGCCGCAACAACTCTCTCATGCATGCAGTGGCGCAGCCACCGGGGGGGCGTGGGGGGCGACCGCCCCCCATGAAACCTAGTCGCCCCACTGAGATTTTGAGATTCTAAAAAAATTATCATTGATCTAAATCTAAATAGTCGCGAATGATCCACATGATGACCACTGAGAAACGACCCTTCGACCGGCGACCGCGGACCAGTAAGCTGACAACCGGCGTGACATAGTGCATAATGCGTATTAACACCCACTGCACTGCTCGCTCACACCACGGAACACGTATTATAGACAGGTGGTCCGTGGGTCACACAGTTTCAGTCAGCGATATCATGCGAATCGGCCACGCACAAACGTTTTCCTCCATTCATATAAGCTAAATAATAGACCAATTAAAATTCCTTGAAATCAGTGGCGTAGCCACGGGGGCATGAAACCTTGTCGTCCCCCCCCCCAGTCGCCCCCACCCCCACTGAGGTTTTGAGTTTCTAAAAAAATTATCATTGATCTACATGACGCCATGCATGGCGTCAATCCTGGGGGGACAGGGGGACAGGGGGACTGGTTCCCCCCCCCCCTTTTTGAAGGGTGGGGGAAACAATATCAAATGTCCCCCCCCCCAGATTTTTGAACTCGGGTCTTATTGACAGGGCCCTATTATCTTTTGCTTATAAAATATTGGTTAAAGTGGTCAGAAATTGCCTCAGATAGCACCACAGAGCATTTAGAATCCAAAATTTTTCGGGGCCCTTAAGCGGGCCCCGAACCCCACGCCTATAGCTCAGAATTCTGGTAGCTGATTCAATGACTCCAACCTCGAAAACAATGTTCAAAAAAATTTCTTATGCCTTTAGCTGAGAAAACCTCGAAAATTATGTTTAAATTATTATCTTTTGTGCTAAGATAATTATTGGTTAAAGTGGTAAGAAATTGCCTCTGATCACACCACAGAGCATCGAGAATCCAATTTTTTTCTGGGCCCTTAAGCGGGCCCCGAACCCCACGCCTATAGCTCAGAATACCGATAGCTGATTCAATGACCCCAACCTCGAAAACGACGTTCAAATAATTATCTTTTGCTAAGAAAATATTAGTTAAAGCATGGAGGAAAGTGGTAAGAAATTGCTTCAGATCACACCACAGAACATCTAGAATTCAATTTTTTTCGGGGCCCTTAAGCGGGCCCCGAACCCCCACGCCGTATGGGCTTCGCGCTTCGCGCTTCGCGCTCGCATCAGTTCTGATCAAGGTATGTCCCCCCTCCACTTTTGAGAAGCGATTGACACCCTACATGACGGCCCCCCCCCCATGAAATGTTCCAGCCCCCCCCCCCAGCGCGCCCCCCACTAAAAAATTCCTGGTTACGCCACTGTCGTCAGGTATACATCATTGTCCACCATATGTTTTCATAGTTTTTGTAGAGTGTAGACCAAATCACATTCTAATCATACCTTACCAAAATGCATCTAGGCATTATTTTGCATTAATTATTTTGTAAATTATTATACTTAAAATAATGCATAGGCATTATTTGTGTTGCTAGGTGACCAGAGCTCCATTGTGCAAAGATAGCTTAGGCCTACACTTCCAAATACATTGGATGAGAAATTTTAGTTTTGAAGATCTTTTGTATTTGTTAATGCTTGAAGGTGTTAATTATTGTCATTTATTGCAATTCAAGCTCAAGAAAAGGTTGAATTTTGACACCATTTTGCACCTAAAATTGTGTAAACCCCAGGGGCTCCAGGGGGGTTTACCTCAACCCCTAGCAAGGGCTTTGCGCCTGCAACCCACCAGGGGGCCCTTAAGCGGTTTCTTGAACCCCGTGCCGTGTCGCGTTCCACACAAGGATGGCCTTTCAAAAATCATCCCCCCACCTGTAACAAGAAATCTCCGCCACTGGTGTAATACAATAACTTCACCTTGCCTCTGAGAAAAAAATAAGTCTTCATAGCCGATCTAAAACAAGAAGTTGATGAATTAATTCTGACGGAGTATGATAACCTTGCAGGGCGGGGATACGAGCGAACCTTTTCCGCAGCTTTGCCCCCGAAGACGGGAAACTGTGGACGGATCTATCTCCGATACTGATCAGATCTTTTGGAGTAGTCCTACATTTTGTTAATTAGTGAAGGCAGTCGAAACAAAGAGTACATTACGCTCGTGCTATGACCTAAAAGATGACAGAAAACTAGGGGTGTCCGTCCATCGAAGAAGGGTGCAGAATGGGGCTAAGAAAACAAACCAGCTTGGAACATTTTTCTTTTGCAAAATTGCATTATCTTAAAGAATTAATAATTTGGATTATGCTTGCACAATAGGTGTCTCAAACTGGATATTGGAGACCGGGATACTGTTGATTCAATGAGGTGACGCTCGAGCCCCGAACTTCTTCCAAGAACCACAACTGCTATTTGTTTCTGATTATGATCGTAGATCAGAATATGTAAATCATGAAAGGTTTAACAAGCCACAGCAAACAGAAATATTCCTAGAGTGTTTTGCGTACCGTAATCTCTGGATTTCCACCAAGTAAATCTACTATACACTGAAAAACAAAAAATATATTTCCGAGGAAATATACTGAATAGGAAATTTACTTTCTATCAAACAATAGACCTTTGTAAACAATAGACCTTTCTCTGGGTACAGAGAGGCATATAACGCTAACAAACATGGCGGCGTAAATAGTGTGTGTGTTGAACGATCGAGTGACTCTCGAATATTTACAGCAAATTGACAATATGAAGGAATGAATAGCTCAAAACTCAGATTTCCTGAAACATCAACACGTCAATGTATTTTGAGAAGGGTCTTATTATGCGCCAATCGATTGTTGTTTCCTCCCCCCCCCCCGGGTTGCCCCACCCAAGACGTGGGGATTAAATTGTTACTTTTGAAGTGACAAAATCCCACCCCTCGGGCAAAATTTAACGGTGACAATCTCTGACATAATTAAGTGGGGCGCATAGTGATTGCCTTTCCATGTAGTACCGCCAATGGTATGTGGACTACCCTCGTTAAAGAATACAATAAAATATAAAATATCAAAATTGGTAACAACTAATTGTTTTCGAGTGACAAACAATTCACCCTGGGGCATGAAAAACGTGACCAATCCTGACATCGGAGCTGGGGCGGGGGGGGGGGGACCCGGGGAGACAATTATTGATAGGCGCATTAAAGCCCCATTGCAAGTTTTCGTCTAATTCGGCCTCCATGGTTTGTGGCACCGCCGTACCGTCAGCTCCGAGTTCTAAACGTACACATTCTCATTTTTCCATCCGCGGCGTTTCCTGAGCTGAAAAAAAAATACCTGTAATTAGTATAGTACCTTAGGCCAAAAAAAAAAAGTCTCCGGTTTCTGGTATGCGCGCGCGTCGCTGTAGCCATGCGCGTCGGCAAAATGAAAAAGGTTTTTTTTTCAATACAAGATGATGTTTCAAAACCGCCAAACTCACTGGTTTGACTGGAATTCTGCTGCTGCACAATTTTAACGTGTTTTTAGATGGGGTTATGATCGAGAATAAGATTTATGTGGCCTCTCTGGACTCCCATATATTTGCACTAAGTTTAGTCGGGCACCATTTGCAGTCATCAGCTGACATTTGAAGCCAAAAAAAAAAAAACAGGTAAAAAAAAAAAAGAAAGCCGCGTCGCCGCACCACTTTTGGGGCAAGCTCCATACCAGAAACCGGAGACTTTTTTTTTGGCCTTAGGCCCTGGTGGACCGTTCGGGAGTTTGGTAGCATGAACGCCATACAAACACATACATAGCTCCATGCATATAGCAAGGAACAGATGGTACCACGGTCGTTGCAACGAGATGACGTCTTGAGCGAAGACTAGTGCATGCTGTGGCAACAACAAGTGCACGTTTCGAATGATGCAAAGTTGTGTACATTAGTTACGGATTGTCGATTGGATTGTACAGCATATCGGGCCAGCTCGACGTCAATCTTTATCACATCGCCGTGTCATCTGCTGAAAGTCGTACCTCTGAGAAAAGTTTTAACAAGTTCGAATCAAAACCATCAAGATGACTCTCTATATGCCTCCATTGTCAACTAAGAAGAGAGGAGGTGTGCAGAAATCTGAGTAAGTAGGCCCTACTCCTAGAACTATGAGGCTCCGCGTGAGCGGAGCCTCATAGATCAAGAAGCCCGCAAAATTGCCTGCAGCACAAAACACCACAAAACATAAAACGTCCATCAAATGCAGCCACAGAACTGCTGCACAGTTTGCCCTATACTCCGTACTGACATACCGAATTTGTGCGGAACTAACATAGGATCTTTTAGGCCAAAATGATGAAATATGCCTGGCACTGAGCACCTGACACTTGAAACGTGCACGCATATCGAGCGATGATTTCGGTTCGCCCGGAGCGCCGCGGGTGGTACGGTACTAGCGAAATGATAGTATGTGCATGCGTACAAGTGCATGTACCGTACCCCCCGCGGCGCGCTCCGAGCGAACCGAAAATCATCGCTCGATCATATGCGTGCACGTTTCAAGTGTCAAGTTGGCTCAGTGCAGAAAGGGCATATTTTTCATCATTTTGGCCTAAAAACCGACAGAATCCACCTATGTTAGTTCCGCACAAGATACGTGAGTATGTCAAGAGATAAAGTACGGAGTATAGGGGCAAACTGTGCAGCGGTTCTGTGTGAAATGGCTGCATTTTGATGGACGTTTTTGTATTTTATTAGTGTTTTGTGCTGCAGGCAATTTTGCGGGCTTCTTGATCTATGAGGCTCCGCTCATAGTTCTAGGAGTAAGTAGGCCCATGGAGGAAGGAATAATGTCGAGAAAACTAAATCTCTGAATATTATTATTATTATTATGTAGCCCGGCCCCATTCATGTACAATGTACGTGGCCACGCGCTATCTTCGTGCTGAAGTGCAGGTGCGTGGCCATAGAAATTTAATGGGGCTACCTCCCTGTATAAATGAACATGATGTATCAATACAACTTCATACAATTTACAAGTGATGTTTGTGTAAACCGTTGACCGCGGATGTTTCGGGCATTAATTATCCTGGAAGTTCACCCGGCTCTGGTCCTGTGACTGTGCCGGGAATTAGAACCGCCACGAAGGAAAGAATCATGATGTTGCATCCTGGCCAAGGACCAAAAAGAAAGAAGGGCACGTATAACTACACAATAGCCGTCAGATCACTGTTTGTAAAACAGCATCACAAATTTGTGAAAGTTCTGGAAATGTCAATGAAATGCATTCACCCAGCAGATTTCTTAGTAGTACATAAGTCAGTTTGGTTAACAGTCACGCTTAATTCTCTTACAGTCCTGGCACAAAACGTGTGTTCGGAAACTATGAAGAAAACCTTCCAGCGGCCCAGAGCCACTACAGCACCACTCACAGTAATGTTCTTGCCGGAAGCAAGTTCTCCCCGGCCAAGTCACGGATCCTGTCTCCGGCACGACTGCACAAACCCCACCCTTCCCAGGTGGGCTTCCTCCTACAGGTAAGACATGTAGTTTATTAGGATCCCATTCCCATAAGAGAATGACTACCCACTAGTATTTTAATTGGACTCACTGAAATAGCTGGCGATGTTGAAAAATATAAGGAATGTCTTGGAAAGAGGGCAGGGTTTTGAATTTAGAGGGAAATTATATTACACGAGGATGAAGATTTCAAAAGTACCGGGTGATAGTGATCGGTAGTAATTGTTGTAGTCTTACCCAGCATTAACTGGATAAAAAGAGTAAAAAGTCATAATTTTCTGTCAAAATAATTAATGTCAAGAATCTTGAAAGGTAGGGGATAGGAAGTTTGCCGGAGGTTGCAGAAGTCATTTTGGGGGGATAAAAAAGTTTGAGAAGTGAAAGAGAAAGACATTCTAAAGTAGACTATTCAATCCTCTTATACAGGACTGCCGTCTGATGCACGAGCCTATCTGTGACGTCAAACCCCAGTCCAAGGCCGTCAGCGCAGACCCCGAGAGCAACATGTGGTGGAAGTGGCAGGTTGGAAACGGCGAGGTAGTCAAGAGGACCCCGCCTAAGTACAGCTACCACTCGACCAATCGGGATCAGTTCCGGACACCAGAGAAGCCCCAGCAGGGACAGACGAGGCATGGCAGCAACCCTGGACATTACGCGTCTAGTGGCATTGGTAAGAAAGGAACAGAGTTTTATTTGTTCCTGGTCAGTTTCTTTGCTGATTTGGTAAAGAGTTCATGAATTTTTCTATAAGTAATTTAGAAAAAGCTCAAAAAAAAAATGTATTATTTCAAATACATATGTTTGCTACAGATTTTAAAAGGCACACAATCTCAGCATTACTGCTGTGAAAATGCTGCTACTCTTTCTAGTTAAAAAAAAATTATGGAAACACTAAGAGATGTGATGAAGATAGAAGTTTGGCCTGTATCTCCAATCCTCAAATTCAAAATGAAAGACAACTCACTCATGTAGCTTGATCACATCACATACGTTTTTTCTTCACCTCATGATTACCATCAGAAGAAATTTGTCGTATAACTTGAGGCTAAAATCTTTGTTTCCAATTAACAATTGTTTAAAACTTTTAAACAGATATTTCCATATACAATTCTACTATTGTATACTACTTCCTTTTCATGACATCTCTCTTCTCCACACAGTTCCAGTAACAAG
Source organism: Patiria pectinifera (assembly GCA_029964075.1). Lineage (NCBI taxonomy): Eukaryota > Metazoa > Echinodermata > Asteroidea > Valvatida > Asterinidae > Patiria > Patiria pectinifera. The sequence goes on along the minus strand of CM057142.1, from coordinate 8,696,496 downwards.
ACTGCCATCTGAGAGAGGCCCACGCTTATTGGTTGAACACATCTCTTATGACCACCAATACAATAGCAGAACGAACCCCGGCGAGCCAATCAGAGGAAAGGTAATTTAGGACCATTTTATTCTCTCTGACTACAGTGTTTCTAAATTGAAGTGGTCTTTTGTGACTTAAAAGTGAAGTACAACACTTGAAAGCAAGTTGAGGCTGACAAAATATTGAGTACAGGGTGAGTGAACAAAAAAGAAACCCAGATGTCGGCACCATTGTTTTTAATAGTGAAGTTCTGCATGTAGCACTTTCAAAATCTAGGATATGAAAGCCCAATTCATAAGCTTTCTTTTAGTACATGTACAAGAATCATTCAAATCACTCATGTAATTTTAAGGTTACCCTAACCACAACCGCCGTATTATTTCTGTCCACGTATCACAGTGTTCTTTTAGCAAAACGAAAACAAAGCACATAGGGATGTGTGTGAATTGTTTTCGTTTTGCTGAAAGAACGCACACCTTTTTTGTGATCCGTGGACAGAACTTTAAAACGGTGGTTGTGTTTAAAATCTCGTAACTTAAAAAGTACATGAGTAATTTGTATGATTCTTGTACTAAAAGAAAGCTTATGAATTGAGCTTACATATCCTAGATTTTGAAAGTGCTACCGATACATGCAGAACTTCACTTTAACAATAGTCGCGACATTTGGGTTTTCGGTTTTTTTTTACTCACCCTGTAGATACATGTGCATGACAGTTTTCCGTGTGAAACCAAAATTGGCAAGTGTCTGAGTGATTTATGCTTTCATCTACACGTAGGAACTATTGTATCTCCATAGACTCTTTGGAGATTATTGTTGGGTGTATGTATGCACATTACACACGAAACTACACCGATATAATACAATTCAAACGTATTTTAAACCCGCTAGTAGTGGAAGATATCTGTGAAACTGAGTTAGCAGAGAACGGACACACAGAGTGTGCAACAAAAGTGCAACATTCAGAAAACAAATAATTAAAACTGTTTAATGTTGCAACAGGTTGCATTTGCAACACAATACCTTCAAACTCTAGTTGTATAGTAAGTATGTGTGGGAAAAGCAATTTAACCAAGTGCCATCTTCTTTCATCCGACTTCAGAAACACGGCAGCATTGTCTGGGACTGCCTTCATCCGGTATCCCCATCCAAGCTGGCGATCGGCAGCAGCAAGACAACTGTCCTGACAGCGCCCTGGGCGTCCAACACTCAAGACGATGCATCAGTGACCGTCAGCAAACTGTCCCCATCCCAGCCGTCTTTGGAGACGGGCAGCATCAGGTGCCAAGAGGCCGTGAGGCTGGGCACCTTGGAATCGACAGTGCCGCAGCTCACAGCGTTACCCCCTGTCGCATCTTGAGGGGCTTTTCTGAGAGGAATTACTCTGCCGTCCAATTACGATGTGGTGAGAAGAAGGTTCACGTAAATCCAACATGTCCTCCAACTCCATCCACACTTCCACCTGTCATATATGGCAGAACACCCCGAGTGTTGAAGTTTGACAGTAATTGTTACTACATGTATAACTTTCATGACTAAATCTGATTCCAACTTTTCTGAAAGAGATTATCCGGTCGGAAAATGTTTGCTTTGAAATTAACCTCAATACATGTACAAATGTAGTTTGATGCGCAGTGGATCGAAAAATTCCAAAGATGTACATAGTAAAACAATATATTTTCAGGTACTGGATTTCAAAAGCTTCTCTAAAAGAAAAACAAATTACATTTCGCACTCTTATCAGTTACCCTTATCATACTCTTATATTTTGCTTGAAAAAGACTGGACCTGAAAATCTTGTTGAAGGGTTAGGATGTACATTGTGTATGTATTAATATGTACATAGTAAACTGGCTTCCATAATAAATATCAATACCACCCCACCGTGCATCAACATTTGGGTCAAAGTGTTTTGCAAATAAATAATGATGAGCCCTCTTTTGTATTAACTATTCGTAACCTCATAGGAACTATAAAAATGCATTCCCCGTGTTTCTTTTGAGTATCATTCACACAAAAAATATATTCCCTTTCTAAATTGCTATTTTTCTAGCAATACAAAAAGTTATTCACGTTTGAATGAGACATTGACCAAAAAAATTTGGCCCATGTTTAGTTATTGAATTATTACTTTACAATTTCGAATTATTGGCTGGCCGACAACAGCCTCGTCCCCAGTGCTTACTTTATTTTCAACCGCGTTTCCAATAGTAAACCCTGGATAGGAAACTTTCTTCCTGTATCCTGATTGGATACCACAATTGGCTAGTAATGGATTTTTATCGTGTACTTGGTGCTATATATTCACAACGTGCAGTACGTGTTTTCGCAATCATTCGTCCACGCCTTCTCGAAAATACTAATTTCCTTTCCAATTTGCTCATATTAGTATGAAATATGATACTGCATGTTGTCTTGATAAGATCGTAACAGTTTGATTTCAAAAATCGTGTTTTCGTAACTCACGCCGTGCTGCGCTGCTACGAATTGACTCTGTTTTTACCCCAGACACCGCATACAAAAACAAACGCTAATGTGTAACGCATATCCAGGCACCAGACTGTTCCTCATTTGCATACGTCTGCAAAAATCTTGCACATGCAAATGATCCAATACCAGGGTGAGAGAGCAGGTAGTGGTGGGCGCGTACTGCTCGACACCCTGGGGACGAGGTTGGGCCGACAATAACTCCGTTCTCCTGGAGTAGGCTGGTTCCTGCCTCTCAAACAGTATTGATAATGTGCGGACCGGAAGCCAGTCTGCTCACTGCTGTCTGCTCCCAAAACAAATTTTTCTTGATCACAGGTTTTCAGATGTCCAAAAAAAAGGAGGGTTTTTGGTTGGAATAAAACATATTAAGTTGAAAATTGACAAAAAGAAACAAGAACAACTTTAATTCGTTGTAGAGCGTGGGGAACACAAATTACATGTGTGTTCCCCGCGCTCTACAACAAATTCAAATTGTTCTTTCTAATTGGGGGCAGGGGAATGATGCTAATGAATTACATTACTCCTTTAAAGGTGCACTTTATTTCATTCTTGCCATAACAACTATGAAATAAACCTTTTAATGTTTATAAATATTAAGATTATAATTGAAACTTGTTTATTTTTGTTTTTCATTTATAATTTTCATAATTGAGTGAACTTTAAGCAAATGTACCAATTTTAATAAGATGTGTATGATACTATTTGTTCATATTTCTGTTTATCAAAGATTTTAATGAGATGTATTTAAAATGTTTTTAAAAGACTTCTTTTAGTATCTCACGTTCAAAATTACGTGTACAGTATTGCTTATGATATACAGTTCTAATTGAGAAGCGGTAGTAAACTTTTTGTATTTCAATTCAATTTCATACTGATATGAATACAATTTTTATGGATATTTTGAATAAATAAGTGATATTACAAAAATGGTTCAAATAGAATATCACTCAATTTACTGAAAACATTTCATGTCAAGCTGTCGCGCAGAAATGAAAATCAGCTCCAACCCTTAATTTGAAGTTGGTCAGTTTGGAAATGTCCAAGCAATCAACAAGTGAGCGACCCAGTGTGTACTTACTGCAAGCCCATAATTTTTGTCTTGGAAAAAAATAGTGATTAAAGGGAATATACAACATTTGCTTTTGCTGCAATTTTCAGAAATAAATGGATCTGGAGGATAAGTGTGTTACAGAAAATATTGTTAAACTGACTTTCTTCACGTTTTGGGTTTGAAGATGCTGGAAAATCCAAGAAAACTAACCATGTTCTTGTAGTCTGGTTCCCTGACCCCACTTAAGATGAAATGGAGCAACTTGTGGACTTTGGGGAATCGTAAGGTCAAAGAATCTGTCTAGCAGGCTCAGCCCAAGTGTCACAAGTCAATGTAAAAGAAAGCAAGTGCAGAAAGAATAACTAAATATGAGCAATTTTTGAAGAAAAGCCAGTTTTCTCCAGTTTCTCCAACGCTGGTCGGCCGACAAAATAGTTGAATATTTTGTGATAATTTTTTTATTTTGTTTTTTGATGTTGTGTTTCCCAACCCCCACCCCCAGAAAAAAATGTGACATGATTTTGCTCATAATTCCAACATCAGTCTCATAACAACGCTATTTCAAAGACCAAATAAAAGTGCAGACTACAGTTCTGTTTTTGTTTTTTGGTTTTCCCATTAATTGAAATTCTCTTCCACAATCCTGTTCGTTAGTGTGACGTCATCTCAACTTAACCATGCATTCTTCACACAGTGTAGCATAGTATGAATGGGGAACCGGAAGTTAAGGCAACTTGATTGTTTGTCCAATGGGTGCTTAATTGTAATAAGTGGTTCGTGCGCGTGTATGACAAAGTCACTAACAAAACCGGATTGGTCAGCATTGGAATATTTCACATACCCACCTACCGGCACATCATCATCAGGCTTCATGTACACATGTACAATGTATCGGCATGGTGGATTATGTTATGTTCATTCTGATTTATCAAGAGAATGTGAAACCGTAGTAAATGACAATATTTTTGATATCAAAACACAGCGATATTTCAATGCTCGTAAACCAGGGGTGTGAAATTTTAGCTTTAAAGCTGATTTCAGCTTTTTTTGTTTTGGATTTCAGCTTTTTTCCCTCACTTTAGTATAGGAGATTTTCAAAGTTCAGCTTTTTTACACCTTTTTCAGCTGTTTTCAGCTATTTTTATCGGTGGTCACTCACACCCCTGATAAACACAAGTTTGAAAGCCAGTGGAATATAACCAGAAACAAACTTACTTTCATTCCATTAAAAAAAAAACGACTCGACTTCAGTTAAACAATTCAGTTTGCTTTTCTAGAAATATTTTTCTATAGTTTATTTCCCACATTTGAAAAGTATTCCACTTCACTGTACAAAATTATTTGCATACTTAAATTCAAAAGATGTCTGATGATTATGATGTTAATTATGAATATTTCATATTCGACACTTCAAAGTACCGGTACCTTTTAGTACTAGCATACATACAAATGATCAACGACGGTGAGCTGTTATAGTGCATTTGTTAACTGTTGAATAGACTACATTGCATACATCTGCGACTGTATCGGTTCACCCACAGAACTGGTTATTACAGGCAAAGTACGTTAGACCCTGATAGGGGAACGTAAAGGCATACATCATTCCCCATACTGATAATCAATCAATTATAAAACTTAACACCTGTTCCAGACTGTTCCAGACAGTGTCACGCAAAACCAAATCATTCCAAAGCTTTGGAGTACATTAAAAACCTTGACATTTAAAACAAAATCCACGGAAAGCATCACTGTTGCAGTCATCCTGAATGACCCCAGATTCCAGTCAATGGAAATTCATAAACGTGGTCCGCCTGAGTTAAACCCAAAGTTGTTTGGACCGACCTAAGTTGCTCTTTATATTATTTTGGCAAGACTAACGCCAAAGTCTAAAACAGGTGTAAGATGGCTTGTAGTGCCCTCCCACTTCATCTGTTATTATCCTCTCTTGCAACATGATTGAAGCTCACTCTTTCCAGGCAGATCAAGTTCAACTTGATCTGCCTTTGCCCAATTTTGAAATATTTACATTCAATCACAAAGTAGTCGTTCTGTAACATCACGTACATAGTTATCACATTCTGCAACTACAGATAATGATTTCTTGAGACCTTAGTACTGGTACATTGTAGGTAGTTGAGAAATCAAGAAGTAACGTGCACAACACAATCAAAATTTGATAACTTTTTGCTAAAAGTTAGGATGTTTTTTGTAAACCTACAATATATATTGATTTTTTTTTTCAAAGCTGCATCTGACCTCATTAGGAAATTTTTTAAGCAAAGAAAAGTACAAGAAAATTGCACAAAATGTCTAACTTAACACGGCAATGTTAATCTAAGGTATATGGCAGTGCTCAAAACAGAAAGCTGGTCATTTTTAACACTTAGAGATTCTATATGTGCTCCTCCATTAAACTTTCTTCCAAAATCAACCCAAATCCCATAACATGCAACATTAATACACACTATACAAAGAAAATAAAATTTGAAGAAAAAAAAATTAAAATATGTGAATCTGCATAAAATACATTTTTTTTCATGAAACATCTCATTGACAAAACTGAAGGGAGTCTAATGTTAACGGTGTCTGACCCCCATACTGATTTCAAAACAGATTTGTGATCTATAAATTGATTTGGGATTTGAGCGTTCGATTTTGATCATCACTTCTTGACTTCTGATCAACACTGACTCTTCATACTACATTCACAACTCGAATCACAAATCACAATCACAACTTAGGCCACACATAACAGTGGTTGAACAAGGATAAAGGAATATCTTTTTAACACTTTAAAGTACAATCCACACTTTTTCACATGACTTGAGACTGGATTGACTTGTAAAGACATCACAATTCAGAACCAACTGGCAATGAATCTTGCAGAGGAACGCCTTGTCACTGTACATTTAAATAGCTTTGTGACTTGAATTGAGGCGGGATGACTCGCGATAGACTCCACAAAAACACTGAGTGTACTTTTTTCTAACTGCCATTACTGATAGTTGAGTAAAAGCAAGTGCATTATTTCCAATGACATAATCTGGTTTTAAATTTATAATTTTAGTCAGACAGAAAACAATCAACATTTATGACATATATGACACCAATTCATGTTCACGTGATCTCTTGAAAATAAATTATGCATAAACGTTATTGCTCAGTTATAAAGTTAAATTCATGCTTTAAGCTAATTGCAAAAGTGCATATTTTTAAGTCAATAATGTAAGAGATTACAATTTGTATCTTTTTTTTGTAAAATATTACAGAAATGTAAAAGTATAAGGCAATATGGGAAACAACAGCAATTTTCTTAGACATAGTTGACCATTATCACAAGACGTGTTCATTTGCTATCTACCTTATCCAAGAAATGTTTAGAATACCCTGATATGAAGAGTTATAATTCATGCTCAAAATGACTCCTTTCGTTTCAAAGGTGGTCTGGAGCAATCTACATGTAAATGTTATGTACAATGTTTATGTATAGAGGGGCAAACTGATGAGTTATTGAAGAAAAAAATCTGAATTCCATTAGAAATTTGCGGTACTGCCAGATTCAGTACTGATACAAGTTTGCCACATGGTCGATATACCAGTCACACCATTACAAACCATGTGGACTGACTTTGGAATCTGAGATTGGTGTTGGATAGAAAGGTTAGTGCACAAATGAATTCAGGGGAACCTACATTGTAATCACAGGCATGCAACTGGATTTTAGAAAAAAATGAGCAAACTCTAAACCACACAAGACTTTGTGCAGTATTTTTCAATTTGTAATGGCATTCACGAGAAGTAAACAAACGAGGAAATCGGCAGATCCGAGGAAAAGTTGCATGCCTGTAATCATGATGGAGCATTGTGTGAATTCAAAAAAAAAATGCTGGTTTAGAGAGATTCTTTATAAAAAATCTGTGGGACTTATTAACAAACTTTGTTTTAATAAAAAGAGGAGTTCCTATTTTTGCTGGAAAAAAACTAAACAGAATTAGCATTCCATTGTTTTGGATGCTGTCTGGGGAAAAAAAGATACTAATACCAATAAAATCTTCATTTTTTCACCCTTATGTGGTTCAATTTTGCCAAATCTACAGCTAAACGCATTACTCAATGCAGAGTTGTTAATACGTATAAAACAAGAGAATGGATATATTTTTCATTTTTATATACATCTACATGTAGACAGGACGGTCTTCTCAAAAGAGTCCTATCGTTTTTTGTGACGACCATAATTACAAAATTTACAAATGGTACAAACAAACAACACAGAGTTATTACATTTTTTTGGCATTTATTTGCTGAGTAGTTGTTTTATTTTTAATAAAAGGCATAAAATGTTTACATTGGAAGAGCTGATGGCAAGTTTCATCTGTGGTCCGAAGAGCGGAAGAAATTGGTCAGGGAAAATGGCCGTCTGGCTCCCTTGGTTCCCCGACTGAGTAGGTCACCTTGAGAGGAAAGACAACATATGGCGGTTTACAAATGTAACTTGGTTTGCAAGGATTAATGTGGCAACAATACCACATTGTATTTATTCCTTGATGAACCAACCATAAAACCTTACCTAACAGGCAGGGTGATTGTACAATTATATTAGCCAACACCTCGGCATCTACAATTTCGCAGTATTAAAGGGAAGATACAACATTTGCAAACATCCCAAAACGAAATGATCAAATTATCACAAAATACCTTACTGAATTGTTCAGGACTGACAGTCCAAATCATCCTTTAAAATCGTGACTCCTGGTGTGCTGACATTTTCAAGAAAAACTGTATTTTTCCAACGCTGGTCGGCCGACCAGCATTGGAGAAAACTGGCTTTTTTTTCAAAAACTGTTCCTAAGTTTTCATATTTAGTTATTCTGACTTTTCTTTGCAATTGATCACACACATGTGAAGGGGTACAAGCCTGCAAGACTGATTCTCTGAGCCTACAATTCCCCAAGTGTATTAATTGCTCTGTTTCATTTTAAGTGGGGTCAGGGAACCCGACTACAAGAACATGATAGGTTTTCTTGTTTTTTTCCAGTGTCTACAAGCCCAAAACGTGAAACAAGTCAGTTTAACAATATTTTCTATAACATACTAATCCACCAAATCCATTTATTTCTGAAAATTACAGCAAAAGCAAATGTTGTACATTCCCTTTAAGTATAAAAAGGAACTAAAAGAAGTGTGCAAAGAAATGTTCATCAACGTTGGCTGATTTTGAATACCTCCCTCCGCTTCGAGTTGGAATGTACCAAAAATACTAAAGGACCAGTAATTTCGCACTATTTCCCCTCAACGCACGCTGTGTGCGTCTATTACATGTACTTCCTGGCAATTGTTTTTAAGCGGCACTTTGACACGCTTGATCACCGTGGATCTATTAAAGTGTGGCTCAACTCTCAAAAACGAGTGGTGGGAAAAATTGGATATTTCAAAACCCGGTCATCCTAATTTTTTTTCAAACCGAATAACTGTTATCTGATTTCACTGGAAGCTCAAATACAGCTCACGGTGCGATCATGCCAACAAAAAGTGACGAGTGAAGTGCCGCATGCAAAGCCCTCCATGATTATAGTGTGTGGAATTCAATGACCACTGGGCCTTTACGAAAACACCCCAAAGCTGTAGTGTTGAGAAAAACAAAGGGTGGGAACTCTCTGAACTCTAGAATAAACATGCTATTCAAATACCAAGAAGACCGCTAGCAAGTGAATGCAGATGCAACCAGAGACAACAGGGGCAATTCAGGGGATGTTTCAGCTGTTTTCTTTAGTTTATGTCACACAAAAATGGAACCGCTTTGAATTGTGTTAACCCCAACCTTCCCAAATCCTCCAAAATCATCTTTGCATAAGTGCCAGATTTCGAAGGATTGAGGCTGTATGGCCAAAATGTGTCAGTTGATTTTGGAGGACGCATTGCATCAAGGTCTTAGGCTGCACCTTGTTAGACCCATGAACAAATGTGGGCTTGGATGATGAAATCATCCACACTGCTTCTGGATATCATCGGTACTACATTGGTTTTTGGAGGTTTTTGAAGGATTGAGGCAGTGGTCATCCCCTCCAGTGGAGAAAGTCAAGAATTAACGGATGATTTGGTAGGACTGAGGCTCAGGCATCCAATTTTTACATTGAGGCAGTTGGAGGATATTTCAGGGTTGAGGATGCATCCTACATTGTACATGTAGCAAAAAGACGTACATGTAGGTGGTTAGAGTTAAGGTTAGGCCACACAAAAAAAAAGTCACCGGTTTCTGGTATGCGCGCGTCGCCGTAGCCATGCGCGTCGGCAAAATGAAAAAAAAAGAATTTCAATGAAAGATGATGTCTCAAAACCGCCAAACTCACTGGTTTGACTGGAATCCTGCTGCTGCACAATTTTAACGTGTTTTTAGATTGGGTTATGGTCGAGAATAAGCTTTATGTGGCCTCTCTGGACTCCCATATATTTGCACTAAGTTTAGTCGGGCACCATTTGCAGTCATCAGCCGACATTTGAAGCAAAAAAAACAGATAAAAAAAAAAAAAGCCGCGTCACCGCACCACTTTTTGGGCAAGCTCCATACCAGAAACCGGAGACTTTTTTTTTTGGCCTTAGTTTTAAATATCCGGATTTCAAAATGCAAACCAAATAGTGGACTCAAACCGAAATTTTAAGATTTGAATCCCACCACTATTCAAAACTGCGTGAAACTTTTTGTCTTACCCTTTTCTGAGAATGTAGCAAGACACAAGCGATCCATCTTATTACAGACAGCCGTCTTTGGTTCTTTCACTGGAAGAATTCCAAACGCTGCGAGAAAAAAAAAAGACAAATAAACTAATGTTCACATCCTAAATCAGTTTCTCCTCTTTTTGAAACCGTGCATTGAAAACTGTCCCTCGAAAGTTAGTGTGATCATGCTTGGCTGTAGGTACGAACAGTTGAAACAATCCACAAATTGTATTTCGGTTAACTTCCCATTCATTTTTAGTTTATCAAGTTCATGAAGATTTTTTTAACTTTTGTCCATGAGGTGCTTATATTCACGTCATTCTGACTAAGTCCAGGCATTGAACTGCCAATATTTATTCTTCTTATTATTTGTTCTTAAATTACGTTTATGTCAAGTTTGTCATGAAACTGGTAACTAATTTCAAATTAGTTAAAAAAAAATTTTTTAAAAACGTCAGTGAAGGGCAAAACCTAATTTGATTTATATCACCCCGACGCAAAATTCCATCTTATAATAGTTTATGCGGTACCCGCTGCTATGTACATCAGATTCGAACCGGCCAACCAATCCCGTTAGCTCGGTGGTCGAGTGGTAAGACATCTGCACTAGAAAGCAGGAGGTCGTGGGTTCGAGTCCCACCCGAGTGATTTTTTCCAACTTTCACTCGGGAGGTAACACACTGGGTATACAGTGTTTAAAAAAAAAAACGTCGGTGAAGGGCAAAACCTAATTTGATTTATATCACCCCGACGCAAAATTCCATCTTATAATTTCATATTCTGACCAACTGTACCGTTATTGCATTATTGAGCAGCTAAAAGTATACTTATGTATTGATATCAGAAATTATTTTTACCTGGTGCTGATGCCTCCATAGCGACTCTGGAACCAAGAAAAAAAATCAAATGTAAGTGACTGATTCCTTTGCACTCGTGTTTTTTTCACTGCCTTCTGTAATAATCTTCTGAGTTTTGTGGAAGAGAATAAATGTATTTTGCGAAGGTGCGAACATTGTGCACGTCAAACAAACGGGATTGTTATATTGTGCCTTGGATACTGTCATTTCATTGGCCTGGAATAGCCACATATCCGTACAAATGACTGCTTATTCTATATACATTGCGTTGCATATGAATACCTCATGTACCCTACACTGCATGTAAGATATAAATTATCTTATATACAGTCGAGTCTCGTTACAACAAACTCGTTCGGACCTAGCCAAATTGTTTGTTATATCAGAATTTTGTATTAAGAGGAACATCAGTCCCATTCATTGTGCACATATACATGTACATGTAAATGCACAGTCGGGACCAAGGCTTTATGTTTGTTATAACCAGAATTTAGTATTAACAGAGTTTGTACTAACGAAAGTTGACTGTACACCGCGTACAAATGTATACGTAGGGTCCGCGCACCTCACAACAGAGAACTGAATCCTCTCAATCTCATGTCCGGCACGAAAGCTCACAGTAATCAAAATGTTATGCAGTGATTTAATTTATTTTTTACTTGAACAGCAAATTAAAAACCCATATAACTTTTGACTTATTGGCACGATATAACAAAACAATTGTTGACTGCTGTGATGTGGGATATGCCATTTTTAACCATCTCCGGGGTGCATAGCACCCTTGCCTTCACCTCGGGTGCTATGCGCCCTGGGGAAGGGGGTGGGGTGGTGGTGGTTAAAAAAGCGTATTTCACACCACAGCAGTAAAACAATTGTGAACTAGAGTGGAACGTCACTATACCGAACACCGCTATACCGAACATTCGGCTATACCGAAAATCGTCTTTGGCTCCTGATTTTAATTAATGACAACTTACTGTGTATGCATACAAGTGAAATGTGATGAATGTGTATTATCTTGGCATTTAGTTGTCAATTGTTAGAATCATGAAATAATGCAGACTAAGGATAAACTTTGATTAGTTTGGGGGGTTAGTTTGAAATGCATGCACGAAGACAAGAACAGGCCTATGGAACCATGCCAAATACAATACATCATGATCACATACGGACATAAAAGGTATATGCTTAGTTTAAGACTAAGACTTGAGTCCAAGTCTTCCCAAGATAAAAAGTTAACTCAACAATCTATTGTGACTCTTAAAAGAGCAATGTGAAGTGCCAGCAATTTCTTTCACTCGACTTTTGAGAAATGTGTCAGCATTTCTTTCTTCCCGGCGTTTCAACTTGTGCACTCACAGAGTACACTTGAATTACAAACATTTACTAATGAAACATTAAACACTAGAGTCAATCATTTAACATTCATATGACCCTTTTACGCCTCGATCCTGTTTTCTCTCATTGTTTGAGGGATAGAGGTCAAAAATCGGGACAAGCATTCAAAAGAGGGTAAAAAAATACGTGCAGGCTTGAAGAAGACATGAAGATGGTCATGATGCATGAGCAGGTCTCATAGCTTTTTTCACTATTATTGGTCACAGAACTACCCCTTATTCAGACTGGCGGTCCATGGTCATGCCAAACCAAGTCAGTCCTATCTTTTATTTTCAAACTGACTATTTAACCAGTAATGACTGACTATATACGCAGATGAACTGTTGCAGTCAATGGGATGACAATCAAGAAATTTGATGTCAGATGGGTGGCCTGTAAGTGTCAAACCCAATTCAAATTTATGGCCCGAGCCGAAGGAGAGGGCTATTATCGGCAACCAGGCCCCTAATCGATTTTGAACATCCTGCTTATAATTGCCCCATCACACTATTATCCCCATTCGTAAATACCTTCTTGGTTAAAACCATAAAAAGTCGAACTTCTGACGTGTTTTGTTTTTTCATTTTACTCCATGTCCGGGAATTTTCCATAGTGCACGAGGTGCGTGCCTGCGTGTGTGTGGACACCTCTCCAGTGGCTCTCAAGTGCGCGGGGTCAGTTCTGTGCGCATGTGGTGTGGAAGGCGCATGCTTGCGACCGATTTTAAACATTGCTGACCGTTTTATTTTGTCAGTGGTTCAGAACCACCCACGTGTCTCAGGTGTTTATAAAATGGAACATGAATATGTAAGTTCGACAGTCTGAAACCAAAGTTCATTTCGGTCTATAAAAATCATTCACAACTGATCTGGGTTTAGGCATGACTGTGGAACACCTGTCTGAATTGGGATAAGCTGTGGATTGTCAATAAATCAAGCAAGCAGGGCCCAATTTCTTGGCTCTGCTTACCACTGAATTCCGTGCTTACGGTCACCATTTTGTGCTAACCGCACCAGCAGAAAATTTCTTCGCTAACCCTGTAAGTACAGAATCCCTAGTTACAGGATCTACCTGTGCGCAGAAACAAAAATTCCTCGCTAACGCGTGAAATACACTTACCGTAAGCACGGAATTTTCTGCTACAGTAAGCAGGGATTTTTCGCTAACTGTAAGCAGAGCCAAGAAAGTGGGCCCAGGACTCTTGTCAGTGCATGGAGACTTTTGGGAGTGCAAGGGATGCATCAACAGGTGCAACAGACCAACAAGCAAACATCACAAACATCAACCCACATATACCTGGTGAATGAAATGCAGGCATCCACCATGTCCACTCCGTTTTCCTGATTCTCAGAATGGCTACATGATCGAGACAAGACAAAATGCCCCAATGGGATACAGCAAGGTTGAGAGAAAGTCAGTCTAAGTGGAAGAGAGTATTAAAATCGCCTGCCATGCAGGACCGCTAGGCCATTCATTAATTTCAATTAAAACTAATCTTCTAAGAATAACTTATTGCATGTGAATTGGCATTAAACCTCAACTGTGACCGGCTCCACAAAAAAGGGTATTAAGTCGCGCTGTGCATTATTGTGTAATGGCCCGCTCAAAATTGAGAGGGTGAAAATTGTGTCAAAATGAGACTTTTATTTTTTATCATGAATGACATCTTTAATACCTAAAGTTTTAGGTTTCATTCACAGAAATGTTGATTTTGATGAATATAGAGGAAAAACGATTACTTTGTGTGCATCGTTCTGTTGTAGAGCCAGCTCTTTAAAAGCCTGTTTTCTCAGTTGTGTAATATGATCTCCAAGGAAGTAATTAAAATGTAACTATGTCATATCTCCAGAACGGGATGGGCCATCGAGCTCTAGTATATACCAAACGAAAGCTTAAACTGTGGGCTTTCCAGCCATGTATATAACTCAATTTCACTTTGTGTGTGACATACATGTTATACCCTTTTTTGTGGAGCCGGTCACAAATATTTAGTACCAGTTACTGACTGTACATGTACATGTAATTGGTTAGATGCTGTCAAGTTTTTGGTAGATCAACCCTCGCCCCCCCCCCCCCAAAAAAAAAGATGAAGTGGGATTCAAACCCATAACTTCTGGAATTCAGTTAGTCAGTGGTCTAGCAACCTTAAAAGAAATTCCACGTTCAGATCACGTTAACCCATTATCACCCTTACTGTACTACATTGTGCTAGCACGGCTAGTGCAGTTTGGGGTGTTACAGGAAGTAACAGGCAGTATGGTTGAGGATGGTATAATGACCAATCGGTTGATCTTCTCTGTTCGAGCCAAAACTAACTTTTAATTGAAACAATGTTTCAATGTTTCCATCTCCACAAGAGCATTTGCAGTACATCAAACGGTTCATAAATTTATCAAAGATATATGTTCATTGGTTTTAATGCCAGTTACATGTACCGTACATTTTACTTAGCAGTTGATACAGTATAGCAGCACTTATTAGATAGTTAGAAAGCAGAATTTCTTACAGACTTTAATTAGAAAAATATTGAGCATAAAGGAGAAGCTGTTAAAAGTTATCATCCAATTCCAATATGCGTTTAAAAAAAATGGAAAAAGAAGCAATGGGGAACATTTCAGAAAAGGAAGTGAAAATTCAGATCAGGAGTTTAAAATCTAGAGCAACTCCCGGAGGGAATCAATGCAGCGAGAAGGTTGGTGTATCATTTTAAAATAATAAAAAAGTAAGAATAAAGTGACTTTTTGAAAAAAAAATACTACAAAAGTGGACAACACAGGGCAAGTTCGTGCAAGAACTATTGTTGACCAATGATTAACCATAGTTCGACTAAAGTTAGCCCGACCTCTGTCTAGTCGACGGTGGTTGACTACGCTAGTCGACTATTTGGAGCCAGCCTACTGGGCATGGTTGCATCGCTGGTTACCAATAGCCCCGCGCATTCATAACGTACAGCAGGGAGCCATGACCCAGAAGTTTTGCAACGACATTTTGACCAGCGTTTGACGAGAGACGTTCGCACGTTGCTACCAGTGCGCAGGCGTAAGGTACGTCACAAATCAACCACTAGTCGACTAATGGTCCTTGCTCGAACTTGCTCTCAGCTGCTGAGCACAAAATGGTGCCAAGCATGAATATGCTTTAGTCACTAAAACATGACTACTAACCCAAATGTTAAGACTGCATGTACTAACCTAAAGCTGGTTTGAAATTTTAAAAGGAGTATTTTTACAACGAGCAGCCCTGTTGAGTTCGGCTTGGTTATTCATCAAATATCAGTACAACTTCAGAAAACAAAGTTGGTTTTATCCGTCTTTGAGGCACGAAAGGCGGTTTACTGGGAGAAAAATGAGTTGGACAGTGCAGAACTACGTGTACCTTAATAAACCATCCATGACGGTCTTCTTTCGATGCTTTCCTTCCATGTCTTGCTTGTTGAGTTCTTCGACGCTGGCTTCAATCATCGCATTCATCATCACAGCCTATTGGAAGAATGAGGAAAGTTTCTCCTGAGATACCCAGAATTGAGTGGTTTTTGTTGTTGTACATTTGTGAGCTTTCCATATTTCTAAGGTCTGGGTCATAGGAAATCCACATAATGCAGGGTGGCTGGGGTGTTGAAGTTCAAGATTTTTTTTCAAGTAGGTGTTTCTTTGGTCACTGAGTGACATAAAATTGGGCTTGTCTGATTTTTGAAGCTTTACCCCTTGTTAACTACAGGGTGAGTCAAACAAACGAAACCCAAAATGTCAGGACCATTGTTTTAGTGAAGTTCTGCATGTAGCACTTTCAAAATCTAAGATAAGAAAGCCTAATTCATAAGCTTTCTTTTAGTACAAGAATCATTCAAATCACTTATGTAATTTTCAAGTTACGGAATTTTAAACACAACCACCGTTATAAAGTTCTGTCCACAGATCACAAAAAGGTAAGTGTTCTTACAGGAAAACGAAACAAATCACACAGGGATGTGCGTGAATTGTTTTTCGTCTTCCTGAAAGAACGCACAATAATGAATTCTCAGATGTTAAGGTTGGCTTATTATAGGATTATCAAAGGTTTCATGATAATTGACGACCAACCTGTCTGGAGAATATCTGAAGTACTTTGCTGCAGCGTTTCCCGCCTTCTTGGGAGTCAAACTCCAACCACAGGCAAGGCAAGCAGTCAGCGCTGTCCCTGGCTGGCTCTGTGTATTCCCACGACAACTCATCAAACGTCAGGCCTAGAATGATATCCTACAAAGGCACACAGTTGTTAATCAGGTTATTACAAGTCCTCCAGTGTTTTAGCCGAGGTACATGTAATGGATCACGAGTGATCACAAGTAAAATTTTAAGTCATGGAGTCTCAGGTAAACTCAGAAGCTTTTGAATAAACTGTGATGAAGGCTTTCCTGTGTTATTGTTTATGTCCTGCTACTTGTAACTGAACTTGTGATGTACTTATGTTTCCAACACAAGTACATCAACTACAATGTCTCTTTTCACTTGGGCGGGGGAGGGGGCTTTAATGTTTGAACCTCGCTTTAGGTTCACTTTGATTTTTTATTTTATTTCATCAACTGCTTTAGCTTAACACCTAGACTGTTTTGGACAAGAAATTACATTCAGCAGTTCTGATGAGTAATAATACCTTGTATCTCAGAAAAAAACCAAGGAAATACAGTGTACACCTAACATTTATGTACACCCACCACACTCCCTCAGTAAAAATCTCACAACATCCCATAAGCCCGTTCGGTGTCTCGATGAAGAAGTCCACGTCATTCGTGATAAGCGTCAAGCACCTTGTAACCGCGACGCTACATGAATGCCAATCTGCTCATAAGTAACGAATGACCTTTTCCTTGTGCGTACATGCGCCTTTAATGAGTGTTCGATTATCCTCAATAACCTGTGACCCATATAATGCACGCATGCGTTGTTTAAATACCGAACTTGCTTATTGAAATGGTGATATAAAACCAATTATCGTATTGTATAACGCACCTGCTTGGCAATGTCTATGATAAACACTGCTTCCTTATTGATGCCGATATGTACTGGTCTGTCCCTTGTATCACGTAGGCTGATAGCTGAAGAAGCTCTCTCGATTTGTCCCGTGAAGAAAACACACCTGTCACAAAGGAACAAACATTTCAGAAAGCCTGGCTACAAAAATCGCTACAATCTTATTTCAGGTTTTGGCTCTCACTGACGTAATCGCCCTACGTAATGGCCCTAACCTGCCCCTACGTAGCCAACGAAAGAAACTTCTCAATAGTTTATTCATGTAAATTCGTCTGACAATGTTGACTGGTTAAATAACTATGACCTTCATGTAGAAGTGGGGTTTGTTTTTGCTTTTGCAGCCATCCAATAATACCTGTGGTACTAGGTGGTCCAATGCAGCTTGATTGGTAATGTCTAAATATCTCAGGTACCCACTGACGCCCTTTACAATTCCACCTTTTTTATCACCAACAAGAACAAACAGTTTGATCATTCACAGACAGTCAAAAGTTTCTTCCACTTCCCTGCCACACAGACTAGTAAAAGACAAAGTCAGCTAACATTCGTGTAAACACTGCCATCATTAGACAAACGAGGTAACTGGTAGGTACAGCTGGCATATCAAGGCTGTATCAAATTAACGAGGGAATTCTTTACAGTCACTTGATTGACACTTGATTGATTTTGACTGCTGTGATGGCGTAGCTGAATTTTTAAGGGCTACATTCTCAGGTGACTGCTCTATGTTCCGACACCCCTATGTTCCGACACGCCTATGTTCCGACTGCTCGGCATATATCTATCTTCTGACACCCCAAGTAATGTTCCAACAACCCACACATAAAATTGTGTTAGCCCGCTTAGACCGGTCCGTTCGGGCCAGAGACCAGCCTATGTTCACGTTTATTTGTAGGGGTGTCGGAACATAGGGGTGTCAGAACATAGAGATATCGGACCACAAGGGTGTCAGAACATAGAGGTGTCGGAACATAGGGGTGTCGGAACAAAGGGGTGTCAGAACATAGGGATATCTGACCACAGGGGTGTCGGAACATAGGCTGAGCCTGTTCTAGGTTTCTGGGGCAGACTTCTTGTGACTGATCGATGTAAACACAGTTTGAATACTTACCCGTAGAATGGAAGTTTCCAGCAGAAGTCGAGGAATAGTTTGTGGCATTCTCTTTTACTCTTAACGTTCCCTGTGATCTGATCCCATTGCGTCATTACTTTCTGCTCCAACAATGCAAACCCTGCAATGACAGAATATGTGTCATTCAGACATCAGGCAAACAAGGAAATCATAATCTGACACCAATCACAGTTATCAAGTTCTTTCAATTTTTGTTGTTTCGGTCAAATGTATAATTCTACCAATTCCAAGAAAAGCCTCTTTTTTTTTTGCTGTGGATAACAAAAATGCAACACGAGCCTTTGACAAAACAATTTCAAAATGAGGAAGTAAAATTCTAAAAGATGAAATTACAAAAGACCATTGAGGTTTGCAAATCACTAAGGTCAAAAATAAAAAGTCTCCGGTTTCTGGTATGGAGCTTGCCCAAAAAGTGGTGCGGCGACGCGGCTTTTTTTTTTTTTTACCCGATTTTTTTTGCCTCAAATGTCGGCTGATGACTGCAAATGGTGCCCGACTACACTTAGTGCAAATATATGGGACTCCAGAGAGGCCACATAAAGCTTATTCTTGATCATAACCCCATCCAAAAACACGTTAAAATTGTGCAGCAGCAGGATTCCAGTCAAACCAGTGAGTTCGGCGGTTTTGAGACATCATCTTTCATTGAAAAAAAAAACTTTTTCATTTTGCCGACGCGCATGGCTACGGCGACGCGCGCGCATACCAGAAACCGGAGACCTTTTTTGGGGGCCTAACAAAAAAGAACTAAAATCGCCTATCATGTTATTGTTGTCTGTGTTTTTAATATTTACTCCAAATGGTAAGAATATGTTGGGCTTCATGAAGGTTAAAAAAATAACTGTTAACTGTTCATAAACCATTCATTTGTTTAAAAGTCTTAAACAGGACAGTAATTTATTGCCCCCCCCCCCCCCACCGGAGATATATCAATTGTTCACATAACTCATCATCCCTTTTCACAGTTTAATCTTTTCCAGAGCATAAAAGGTCACTAGCGTGCATCTCTGACATTCCAATGCAGCCTTAAAATAGCAACACCCCTTTCAAAGACAGTTCGATGGTAATATAAATCTCATTGAGGACAAAATTATTGCCCACTGAAGAGAGAATTTTCATCTAATAATCTGTCCTGCTGATCCACACGTTGGATGTCCTTTACGAGGCTAAAGTTTGGAAGATTATAATTTAATCCCACAGATATTACTATGGGGTTCGTGGAAAGTTGACATTCTTTCCTAAAGGGCATTGTTTAGTTGGGTTATTTTCTGAGTCCAAATCTTTTTACTGAAAATATACATGCAAGGCTGAGCAGAGGCAAGGCCTGTGAAAGTAGACAGGGGGTCTAGGTACTTGGGCTTTCAATTATGGTAGTGATTTGTGTATGTAGACCAAACTGTATGCTGAAAACATCCACGCATTTTCAGGACTCGAAGTCTGAATTCTGTACTGAACAAATGGGCAGTTTATGAACAAGAGTATGGATTTTGTAAAGCTTTTGTGCTTTCATTTCACATGTAATACTGTACAGCGGTTAGAAGTGTTACTGGTGACTTGAGAAAGGGGGTGTCAATTTTTGACACTGTAAAAAAATGTCCTACTGGTATATCGTGTCTAGCGGACCTTTTGACACCAATTTCATAAAATCAGATGTGCTATTCTCACATGTACTATTCTCACAAAGTGTTAACTATTGAATGCCAGATACTGAAATATCTTTTATTTTTCCTTTCACTATTTATAGAAAAACACACTCAATGGCGGATGGAAGTATGAAATATTAATGATGGATGGACTACATGTATGACCCCACTTCTCCACCCCTTGTGGTCATTATCTTATACTACGCATGTACCTTTATTATTTTTGAACCATCTTGATCCTCCTTTATACATGCAAGCTGGAAGGTATCTATGTAATGAATCACTGCATGGAGAGAACAAAAGAATCATGTTACAAGTCAACAAATTATCATAAGAACAGGTTTTTATATAGCGCTTTTTAACTAAGATCAAAGCGCTTTATATTATTAATACCCATGATCATTGGGCCAATTAAACATTCCAAATACCATCTCAGCTCCCTGGGGAGTATACAGCTCGATGCAGCCTGTTAGGCGCAAGGAAGCTAATTCAATCGCAATAACCATCTCTGCCCTCACAGGTACCCATTTACTCCTGGTTGGAGAGAAGCAATGAGTGACAAAGTGCCTTGCCCAAGGGTACACGCACCATGACCTCAGGGCGGACTCGAACCCACAACCTGCAGCTTTACCCACAGACCACGAATCCAATGCCCTTAACCATGAGGCCACAGCACTCCACAAATTATCCAGAGACGTTCAACTTTTTTAGCCACATGTGTATATTTTTGAGTGTCTGCACCAGAAAAAGGGAAGTATTAGTGCAGCGGTACATGTTTTCTTCTGGCCTTTTGCTGCTGTGACCCAGGTTCGAATCCCACTAAGGCCAATGCATGGTTTGGGTTTTAACTGGTGAGATTCAACTGAACGTTTCTGCATTCATTGTTTAGTCTTTTCATGTAGGTACATGTAGCTACACGTAGGGCCTACCAGTCATAGCTCTGAGCTACAGTGAACGTGAAATTCTTCAGGAATTCATTGTTATCGGAAATGATTAAATACGTTCAAACTCTTTGCACCAATGACATCAGGTTTGGACTAGCCTCTGTTTCACATGTTTTAATGTTGGCCCAGTAATATTAAGTTAAGACATGTAAGAAGATGACAGGAGCTTACAGATTCTGAACCTGGTTTGGTTGAGAACTGATGGAGGAGGATGAAGCATGGTCAGGCGTGGATTTGACTGTCCTGAGCATAGCGGAAGAAACAAAATAATGTATCAGATCCATGTTCAGGAACATCGACCTTCATGGAGGCCTTCCACACATCTCAGACAAGATCAGGGAGAGGAGGATGGCTCTGGCAGGCCATTGCATCCGCCACCCGGAGCTAGCAGCCCACAACACCACCCTGTGGGAGCCGACTCATGGAACTGCCAGGAGGGGGCGGAGACGAGCCGCGTACATCGACACGCTGCGGCGGGATGTTGGTCTCAGTGACACGGGGGAGCTGAGGACCCTAATGCTGGATAGGGAAGAGTGGAGGGCGGCAACCAAGTCCCGAGTTGGTGTAGGCTAGGTTGCACCCTCGCATCGCACACAATGTTCATTTAATACAGACAAAGGTTAACTTTCCAAAAGTTTTCAGCAGCAAGGATACATGTACATCTTTATCAAATTCACTTCATGAACCTTTTAAAAGATGAGCCGGCATCTTGGTACTTACTTGAGAAATCCTGTAGGATGTAGCCCGGGATCATACTTTCCATTTTCAAGATATGCCATGATGCCGGCAAGATACTCCAAGTCCTCTGCCTCACAAGGGTAGTTGCCCTCCAGAACATTATGCTTTGCCTCTTCGTAGAGAAGACGCAACATCTTTTGATCGGTAATCTGATGTTTAGGTATTAAACCAAACCAGATTTCAAATATTACA
Organism: Patiria pectinifera; assembly: GCA_029964075.1. Lineage (NCBI taxonomy): Eukaryota > Metazoa > Echinodermata > Asteroidea > Valvatida > Asterinidae > Patiria > Patiria pectinifera. The sequence continues at coordinate 8,674,318 of CM057142.1, read as the reverse complement.
AGAAAATCAAGTCTTTTAAGATAGTCTTGGTGCCGGATGCTCTTAGCGGGGTTATTCACAAGCGATGATACCTTTGTGCCGCGCAGCAGCATGCATGGCACATATTGTCCCAATAGAGGGCATTGTGTTCTCACCCACGAATCTGAGTTCGTCGCTAAACCACACGCAATCTGCTGGCACGTGTGTTAAGGGCCTCCTGCCTCAGTGCATCACTGCGCAGTCCACTAACCCATGCACACTGAAATGCCGCACCACTGAGGACGTCTTGGTATCAAGGCTATTCTCTCCACTGATTTTTGGGTCTTAGGTGGCTGTACACATGTTTTCAAAATTTTGTTAACAAACGAACGAAGGGACTCAAACTCATTTAAATTCACGAAAAAAAGATTGTAAAGGTTACAGGCATTTTAAAGCGTGCAGAATCTGATTCTAATAAATCAGTTAAGCTCTCAAGGTTTTGTTGTTGTTGATGTTTCAATTTATTCCCGCAATGTACCTGAGTTTCTTTGGCCTTGGGACAGAAGGCATTCCTCTGGTAGCAAAGCATTGGTTCATCTGCAACAGCAGGACAAATAAATCAATGAAAAATACATAATGTACACCCATTAACAGGGGTGTGAGTTACCACTGATAAAAATAGCTGATAACAGCTGGAAAAAGGTGTAAAAAGCTGAACTTTGGAAATCTCCTATACTTTTGTATACACGGCAAGTGAGGGGAAAAAAGCTAAAAACCAAAACAAAAAAAGCTGGAATCAGCCTTAAAGCTGAGATTTCACACCCCTGCATTAAAGATAAAATTACCTAACATATTTTTTTTTTACAGGAGGTGGAAACCAAAGGATCTTAGACATGTTAGAAGATGTCTGCAACTAGTATGTTAATAATTTGACCTTACCTTCCCCATATCTTAAATATTCAACAGAATTTGGCAGAATTTAGGAAGAAACAGCCATGAATACTAAAGGGGCTAAGCCTTGTAAGAATGGTTCATAACAAATACGCTACCGGTATATGCCAGCTTGACTGGCAATTGTGTTTTTTTGTTTTTAAACAATGAAACTGCTGCCTTCATACCATTTGCTTTCTGCTCTTCTGTGGCCGTTGTGAACTTGTCCAACAGATCATGCCATTTCCGACACAGTTTGAATGGGATGTGATGGCTCTTGAGTTGTAGTTCTGCAAAGGAAACAGGGAGACATAATTTTGGTAAAGCTTCCCAGGCCAATGACAAGTACGGTACATTTCGGTACATGTATGTGTTACACATCTGTTCAATAACATTTTTTTCCAAATGCAAATCAATTACTTGCGTCATGAATTGCTTGCTTACCAATGTTTGATTCTGCATGGTGTGTTGTCATGGTTTCACATTTTACTCTTACGGCCTTTCACGATGTTCACAAGCTTACAGTACTGGTATATATGTGGGTGGAACTCTGCTGGAAGGTTGCAGTAATTTTGTGAATGAAGGTATTGTGCACGCTAATGATAATTTGTCTTTTCTTCAAGTAAACTTGAATCCTCGATCCTGATTGGTCGATCCATGGCAACAAGCCGTGCTACATACACAGTATGTAACCATGTAGCACGGCCACGGTCCATACCGCACTCCGCGTGTTGCGCTGTTCCAAGATGCGCACGCCCTTACACGAATGTGTAATAGGATGACCGCTGAAAATCTTTTTAGTGCGTCAAGTTTGCTTGAAGATAAATTCATTATCACGCTCGCGCTCGTGGAACACAGAAAATGTAGTGCGTCTGTGTCCCACATACCACTCGGCACAGACGCACTACATTATTCCGTGTTCCAGTCGCGCTCGCAGGATAACTAATAATGTATCATATCTGCACATGTGTGTGTGCATGTTCATGTGCAGTACAAGGTGTGGTTTATTAATTAATGATACTTTGTTCACATCTGGGAAAAGTGATATATTTCCCATACATGTACATGCATATTGTAAATTGCATACATGTACATGTACATTTGTATACACATGTACAATGTACAAAACTGGATTTGGCTAACACTCCACAACATCACATTACAACCACCCACTGTTCATGTTTCCTTTCATTATAATGTTGACACATCTCTGACAGGCAGGATGAAACACCTCCCTGACGAAACATGTTGGTGGCATGATGTGCACAGCTAGGTCAAGGAACTTACAGTATTTACCATAATCAGGGAGCATGTGGTTTGTGGTCCAGACCATTTTTGCCCTATACTCTGACAGGATGATCATTTCCTTTCTGAACTAAATACATACCGTAAGTTCTACAATGTATGCCACAATGACAGAAATTCATTTTTACATCAGAAACCTTTGAAAAAACTTTGTGTCAACACGTATATAATGCATAATTATTTTCATGAACTACATGTAACTGGGAAGGGGGAAAGAATGCCCAGACACCACTTCGTTTGCTGTGTACAAGGTCTATGGAAAGTTGAGTGCATTTTCAAAGTACCGGTACATGTATTTTCAAACAAAATTGGAAATGTCCCAGATTCACATCTTCTCGACATTTCTGTAATGACTTCATCTTCATTGAGTAATACATGTACATGAAAAAAGTGACGTCAGGGCGCAACATTCTTTCCGGAAAGGAATTAAAAATGTCTTTTACCACATAAATACAATATACTGAATGAAGTTTTTTTTATAAGTTTGAAAATGTACCTGATGTGAACACATGTGTATACACCATGTACATGTACATACTAGTACCGGTACATTGTATACTTTTGAATACATTGTAAGAACATCACACTGTAATGTATTCTGACCTCCAGGACCAAAGCATATAAAACGTTTACATGAACATCTATCAACTGTTTCAAACACCTGGTACAGAACACTAAATCATTTTCAAAATGTGCACTCTGGACAATGTACAATGCATTGTAAGGACTGTCCCAACTATTGTGGGGAATTCCCAACCATAATTGGGGGGAAACTTGGGGCCATCCCAATTCAATTCAGCTCTGGTTTATTATTAGATAAAATGCACAACCAAATTCCAACTAATGTGGGGGCGTAGCATGTGTACCATGCATGTTTAATTAATTAAGTCAACACTCGGAGTTTACATTGTACGATGTCATTTTAGAAATCAATTATTTATAAAGCAAATTAACTACTAGTACAGTGGAACGTACACGTGTATACTGTAGGAGTGTCCGAAAACCGTATGTGTACAAATACACATACCGGGGTACATTGTATATTATTTCACTTCACGTCTGTCTGGTCTTCCGTTTTTTCTAAATTAAAGGGAATATCATACATCATTTGCTTATAAATGCTGTAATTTTCAGAAATGGATGGATTTCGGGGGTTGGTAATATATAGCAAATATTGTTACATGTACACTGACTTTTTTTACATTTTGGGTTCGTTTATACTATAAAAACTAAGAAAAGCAATCATTTTCCAGTAGTCTGGTTCCCTGACTCCATTTAAGATGAAACGGAGCAATTTATTGACGTTGGAGAATTGTAAGGTCATGGAATCAGTCTAGATGGCTTGTACCCGTTCACAGGTGTGTAATCAGGTAATCGATTGCAAACAAAACCAGAATAACTAAATATGGTCAACTGGGGCCAGTTTATGAAAAAAGCCAGTTTTTTCCAACGCTGGTCGGCCGACCAGCGTTGGAAATTGATACGAAAATAGCACTTTTCTTGAAAATGACAGTATACCAGGTGCCATGATTTTACAGGATGTTTTAGACTGTCATTCTCTAACAGTCTAGCAAGGTATTTCAAAATAATGCGGTAGTTTTATTTCTTAATGTTTGCAAATGTTGTATTTGCCCTTTAACTACAGTACATTTGTTTATGTAATTTAAAAGCACACATTTTATTGATTCCTTTTCAATCTCCAAGTATTTCTTCTTTCCCAATTCTTTTTTGTTTTATTCATGGATGAAATTCATAAATTTGGCTCCCTTCATCAGTCTCTTACATGTACCAATGCATACAAACTGCCATGTATGAACACAAAATTAAATTATATGTAACCTCAAATGATTCCAGGCAATGCAGGATGGCCATGCAGACATTACTCATAAACAATGGAATGTTATGAGTCATAGCAGCATGCAGTTCAAACATAAACTTTTGTTTTAGTAAGAAAATAACAAAAATACAACTTTTCTCTATCGTGTTTCTCCACGCATCCCGCAGTTAGCGCATGTTCGCTTTTGTTGGCTTCATTACAAGAAATGATTAAAATAAACTAAAATAAATACGCACTTGCTTGCATAAGCTCCTCAGTCGCTTTAAAAAAAAATGCCATTGGAACTCCAGAAAGTTAGTTTTGGTTTTGATATGATTACTTTGCTTGATTTGATTTAGGATGAGGGACAACACTGGCGCCAGCTTAATCAGGCCACATCTGCACAACCCACCGAGACTCACAGGACCAACATGCAGTTGACTGAGACAATGTCACGCTGTGCTGATGATTCAATCATATACCCATGCATTAAATCAATGAGGATTCTATGGCGGTCAGTAGGGATAATGCCCTCGGGAAAGACTGGATGCCCTCGCTGATTCAATTCAAGCTGAACTTAACTTTAGTATATTATTTTCATTGATGTACACTGTTACATGTTGACATTATATGCACGTAAGGCTGTTACGATTTACAGGAATAAACAATTCAATGAACACTGAACATGTACACGAAAACTTAGCAAAACATAAACTGTACATAAACTGGATAAAATGCTGAAAAGGTACAAGTAAAAAGCATTTATTTAATAAAAAAACCTGTACCTAAAAGCAACTTCAGCATTTAATGGACGCATTTCAAAAAATAAAATGAATTGTCCAAAAAAAAAAAGGGAAATGAATCAGAAGTCTACAGGTGTGCACATGTACCGTACATAAGTAGGCCATGTAGGAATTACTTGGATAAAGCTTGAAATTACACTTGTGTCTATGGAAGTGGCTGCAGCCACTTCCCATAGACCTGTGTGTAATATCAAGCCATAGCCAAGTAATTCCGACATGGCCTACCTTTGTACAGTACATGTGCACACCTGTAGGTACTGTTTGCATGTAGTATAACTGAATGTGACTTCTGATTCATTTCCCTTTTTTTTTTTAGACAATTCATTTCATTTTTTGAAATGCGTCCATTAAATGCTGAAGTTGCTTTAAGTACAGGTTTTTTTTGATATAAATGTTTTGTACTTGTACCTTTTCAGCATTTATCCAGTTTATATACAGTTATCATTTTGCTAAGTTTTCTTGTACATGTACAGTGTTTATTGAATTGTTTATTCCTCTACATCATTACTTTCCGGTATGATTCTTAACATTCCTAAGACTTACCAGTTGCTTTGGATTGAAATTTTCTTTTTTAGTAATCTTTAATAAACGGAGACAACATATACATGTACCATCTCTTGTGGCTATTAACATACCGGTCTGCATACTTATATTATTATAATAATGTTTTTTTACTAAATCCCTTCTTAATTTCTAGGAGTTACAAGATACATTTGGCATATTCTTTCTTTTCTGTTCTGCTTATGCTTGTACCTCAAAACGCGCAACGTTGCGCTTCTTCAACAGTCATGATAACAACGCTCAGCTTCTATACAGAAAACCTCTATTAACAGTTGATGGCTTCTGGAAAGGCAACTTACGCAGTAGAGGAGATGTGATCCACAGGAAGAACACTTCACTGGCCGTCTCAGGTAATCCCAGATACTCTCTCATCCGATTGGTGATGTCGCCGGCCGTCTCCACCAAGGCATTCTCAAGGAAGAACTCATGGCCGGTCCCATCTTTGAGGAAGACACAGACATCAATGGCTGTGGATATAAAAAATAGAAGGGTAAAGTGATATAGAACGTTTCTGCTAGGAAACTAAGTCAATGCTCAAATTTGCTGTAAAATGAAACATTGTGCTGTTAAATTTTCCCTGCAGGTTTATAAACCAGGCTATTCAAAGAATTGGCAGCTTGCCAAACTGAATTCATGCAGTTTGATTTAAAAAAAAAAAAATACAGTGGTACATGTACAATGTACCATGTGTAGCTTTCAAATAAATCAGTGGTATTTTTCAAATTAATGTTATTGATGATTATTGTTTACTGTGTAGGCGAAATTGATATTGAGACATACATGTACACATGCTTTTATTCTGATTATTTAATTACCCGGTATATCCTGTCAATTAATTGCCCTTTGGTGACAAAGTTTTGTATTTGTATTGAAATGTACGTGTATACTAGTGCTTGTTTATGATGTAAATCGAGGACATGTGCATGTGAAGCATCATCGAGTACTTGAGGACAGTCCTGAGTCAAATTGAGGATGACCTCGATTAGAAAAGGTGTACAAAACCAATGGGAGCTGTATAAGCAAAAGGTAAATGATGAGGAACAATAGAAAATTCTTGGTTTACACCACAAAAAAAAACCTGTGTGTACATACATGTATGCATATGTACTTTTTTGTTTGGTGTTTTTTTTTGCTTGTTGGACTTCAGTAGATAAAACAAAAAATAATAATGCTAGAGGTTCTTTGTATGAAATCAACAATTATGAAATTCTTTCACAATCACCAGTGTTAATTTGTTCCCTTTTTTATGGCTTAAAAAAAGTTCAAGCAAACATCAACAGATTCCTTCTCTCTCTCTTTAACTTTGCTGCTTAATTTCTTGTTTGTAGTCAGCAACTTGAGTGGCCCTTGGCCTGATGGTCAGCAATTTCAATAACAAAATGCATCTATTTGTCTGGCCTCTTCAGTTTTAGTGACCCCCTAGTTTCATACAAATGAGACCCAAAAAATGTGTCCCAGAAAAAAAGGTCACAACTAAATTCACCACACCTTCGCATTTCACTGAAAATTACAACTGGTTGACGTGTACTGGTAGTCTGGTACGTGCAAAACACCTAAAATTTCCCCAAACTCACAGCTTTGAAAGAAATTACACACTTCATGAATCACGAACGCAACCTTTTCATTGGTGAGGCTACTTTCATTTTAGAATTACTGAAGCAGTTCCTCTTGCATGCTCTGAACCGTGAAGATGGGCGTGAACGTGTGATACAGCAAAATTGGAAAAACTGTACATATTGTACAATAAAAAAAAAAATAGTTTTTTTTAAATAATATAAATTTATTTGCTGTTTTAGCTTGGGAATTCTCAAACACAACAAAGGCATTATAATTAACAATTCCACCTTTTGTTTCAATTAGTATAAACAGATGGATCAATTGTTGATTACACGTCCAGTAGTTTGTTCATTAACTGCTAAAGAGGGAGTTGTCTTTCAAATATTAATGTTGTGGAAATTAATAAGTAAACAGTGTGAAGTACATGAAGTATTAAATATTAATTTTATTATTTTCTTAAGCTGAATATTGGAATTTAATACTTTGTACATGTATTATAGGTAATTCAAAGTTGATAAGGTTTTACAGACCTACATGTAGTATGCACATGTACTGATTGACTGAACAGTATCTAATGCTTTTTTTAACAATGTATTTGTAAAAGGATTGACACTGTTGATCAATTCCTGAACAAGACAATTGATATCTTATCTGTTGATAGCCTATTAAATGTTTCAATTGTAAAAAAAGTATTATTGTCTGTCCCCTCCTGTTCATTACTGTACACCCTCCCACCCTCCAGAGTAGTCCGAGGATAAGATATTCATGTGTGCAAAGCCACAGTACCAACGTCTGATACAAACTGTGACGTCATTTCGATCAGGAATGTGGATTAAGCTGTTGATTGGTCAATTTGGATGCCAAGTTTTTGTAATACCACAAAGGGTTACGGAAGACCCGATAGAAGGCGCCCGCTAAATGGTCAGAATCTGCATGTCAAGACACAATCTCGTTTTGCATAATTAATAGCCAAATCCGCTCAAATATCACAGACACTTGTGTGCAAAGGGATGTTCCATAGACCACACTCCAGGATTGGCCTTGGGAAAAAACTTGACATAATGATAATGGTGTTTTTTTTATGTAACTGCATGTTTACATAAGGACTCTCCAGAAGTTTGACCAGTCAAGACTTTTGTAGGGACTTTTACAGGGACTGTCCCCATGCATGTAGTGGAGTGGAAATCCTTTTGACGTCAAAACCCTATTACGTTTCTGCTTTCCAAACCGGATTCTGTGATCCAATTGTTAAACAAGAGTGACAATACAATGCAGGCCTGCTGCCTGCACAACAAGTGCTCTAAAAAAAAAAGTGTGTTAGAAATAATGCAATATGGGTGTACCAGAAAATGATCAAGTCACTATTATTAAGTTAAGTATATCTTGTAAACTGCCCATTACAAAATTATGGACGCATAATGATCTTTTTCCAAGAAGACATTTCAATATTGTTTTTTATTGAAACACTGCACTGGTGTTTACACAGTATTTCTCTGAAATGAATCGGGTGATGGAATTCAAGGACAGCGATCAATAGGTTTGACAAGGTTTACAAAGATGTAGGGTAGGTACGTGCAGCACACGCACAGTGTACACTAGCCGTATCACAGTACATGTACATCTGCATGTACTTGTTACACATTTGCCGTGTATTGCACTAGAGTTTGTATGAACTAGTACACTGTACATTGTACGTGTACACTTTCAGGAAGGAAGTCACCTTACCTTGACATGTTACATTGTAGATGTACACACTGTAGCCAAACACATGAAATAAACAATGTATACAACCCAGTACTTAAAACTGTACCACAATTATAAATCATGAAATATGGACAGGTTGCACTTCTTACATTACAATGTATACAAGTACATGTGCACAAACACTTGGACTATGTTTCACATACTGCCAGGCAAAAAGGTTAGTCAATGTTAGCGCCCCAAACTGATCTTGCGCCAAAAACTGCCCCAGTACTCTATGGTTTAAAAACAACTTGATGAAATTCAATAAAACACAAGTGCTAACGTGCTAACATTAGGATGCATGCATGCATGCAAAATAGCACCAAATATAACAGTTTACAATTTAAAAGAACAATTCTGGCTAAAATAATCCCATCTTGACCCTTTCTCTCTTAGCTAATCTGAGAAATTAACCTGATGCATGCCTCCACAATCAACATGATCAACCAATGTTCAGGTCAATACTCCAATATTTTTAACTTTTACTTTCAAGGGGCGCACCATGCAGAAATCCCCAGTGTTTGTGTGCAAACATGTACAGCAAAGAAATGCTTGTTGGGGGATGGGGTTATCTAAATAAATTTATCCTGCCAAAATCCTCCAAAAAACTTTAGATAGATTTTGAAAGATCTGGGAGAGTTAATGATAACAGAGATGAATACAGCAAGCTAACAAACTACACCATTGTTGTAACCGAGCTGGTAAGGAAACGCAGAAAAAATTCAAAGTGGCACTGGGATATGATTTCCAGTAAATTTATCAAAATTGTATTACAAAAAAACAAAAGTCACTCTTCAGCAGTCCAAAAATCTGTACATGTACATGTACAGGGTGGTGCAAAAAGGAATGAAACCCACTTTTGACAGGAATTTTAACCTACAATTGTACTTACTTAATAATTTATTTAAACTGTTTTTTTTTACAATTAATGTAGTGAAGTAAAGCTCTTCAACCATACTTGATGAAAAAAACTATAAAAAACAAATCGCAAGAATAGTGTTAATGCTAATTTGAATACACTAGTCTACCAAATCACTGTTGTCCACGTGTAGGCCTAAATCTTGTCTAGTGTTTTTGGTCTTCAAAAATCCAGCTCCGGAGCTCAGTCAAGCAGATGGAATAAAGCCATCCGTGGAGAAACAGGTTTGGCGCATGAAATTTTTAAACTACCATATCTCAGAGACAAAGATGCATTTGCAATTGTTTTTTCGTCACTTATGTTTAAAGATCAATGTTTTAATTACCATTAAATTGAATTTGTGAAAAACATGCTCAACAAGTAGGTGAAAACTGCTGTCAAAAGTGGGTTTCCTTCTTTTTGCAACACGCTAGTAAACCTGTACACTGACGATCACAGTGGCTGATTTTTCCTTTTTGTACAACAAATGTATTCTACATCATCCTTCATACCGGGGTAAATTACCTTTGATAGACCTAGTGGAGATGGTGCTCCCAAGCCTCTGTACGCCACCCACAGGGCTGAGAGGACCCTGCGCCTGCTGCTGTTGCTGCTGCTGCTCCTGTTGTTGTTGCTGTCGCTGCATCATGCTTCTACGTCCACTGATCTCACGCATCTGAACACACTCTGTGGCGTTTGACAAACCCATCAGATCCCCGGACATCCTGGTGAAAACCAGAGACAGAAATTATAATAAGCCAATCAAAAGGAAGTCACGCTTGAACGGGGCGCATAGAAAAAAGATGCCATTTACATATTCATGAAGGTCCTGGTTAAGGCCTGGCCAGGGAAGTGGTAAACACATTATGTGAGCCTGTAACAGTCAATGGTTTTATTCAACCAGTACCAACAAAAGTCTGTGTACATAGTGCAATTGTGGAGTCGAGGTCACTTTTGAAAGCTATGAAGAGGGCAGGGAAAGAGGTAAAAATCTACATGTACCCAATATATTGCTGCTTTATTAATTACAATGTGTCCAGTACACGTACATCAGTAAACTGCACACGAACGTCACACTAACTTTTTATACAGGCACTGTTAACATGGAAAACACTGCACATCCTACATGATGTTGATGTGCATACATGTACATGTACATGTACATTGTTTCAAATGTACTGGTACAGTGTATACTAGATACATGTACAACACATGTGCAAAATGTGTTCAAGTTCATTCCCTGTATACAAAATAAACTACATTCTGACTTTGACAAAATGAACTTCATTTTTCCAGTGAAGTTTGGCATAATGCATTAAAAGCTTATGTAAATTGATACATGTACCGTTAGGCACCTTGTAACATGTTTACCGGTACATGTACATGTACCGGTATAAAGGTACCTAGGTTTGTACAAAACTATCATGACTATTAACAGAAGCTTACATCATGCACACAACCAAACAGAAAAACCCAAACAGACACTTCTACTTTTTCTAGGAATTTAATGGCACCCTGGTGGGCTTTGCATAATTTATGATTACAATACTTTATTATCCCAGTAAAAGGCAAATCCATTGACCCTTTAAATACACATTAACAATACTCACAAGAATTTAAAACACACATTTAATTGAAAAACAAAATTACAAAAATTATTATTACCAAGCTTGATTCCCCCTCCGGAGTATAAAATGCAGTGGTCAAAATTATTATCCAACAATTGTACAATGTACGTTGTATGGTAAAACAGGAAGGTGTCTCTCTTTTTTTGGCATCTTGTATATGTTCTCCAACAGACTACACATTATGCAAATTTATGGTAATCAATGGAACGATAGAATAGAAAAGACATCAATAATGCAGTACAAGTACTCTGTACAGTGTAATACACGTGCGTAGCCTATGTACATGTACATTGTTTGTACATGTAGGGGAAAATTTATATTAATTAACAAGCAATCAATGTTGAATGAGACTGACAAATTTAGGCAATAAATTCCTAAGATATATCCAAAGATAAAAAAAATCATTACTTTGTTTAGGGCATTTAAGGGTACCGGTATGGCAATTTGTGGGCTTACGTTTATTGTTGACGTCATTGCAGCCTTGGTGCGTCAATACTACAACAAAGGCTACATTTCCTTGGTTTCAGGAAACAGTGCTGGTTCAAGTGGGTTCTAAAGTTCATTGCCGGTGTTAATGTACAAACAAATAGGTTTTGATGGGCAGGCTATATCCAATATTGAGCCTTTAAGGGGTGTTTCCTGGTTGGATGGTACAGTAAGCCCAGAAACTTGTGTGGGTGCCTTAACATATTAAATGCATGGATCAGGTGCAGGGTGAGTGCAGTGACCAAATTAGAAACATTGGTTCAAAAAATGTGGCTCCCTCCATTTTATACACGTATAAATGTAACATAGGGATAAATGCATGTTATTGATGAGTAAAATTTCACATGGTAATTTGCCTATTCCCAAGTTACCGGTATACATGTCTATTTTAATATTAAAGCCAAAATCCATCATTTGCAGCTATCCAAAAAGTAACTGACGTAACTATTGACGAAAAACATACTTGGTTGAAAGGTAGTATGGGACTAAACTTGAAAGAAGGCCTTTCCAATGGTGGAAATTTCCGTTAATTCTTTTTTTTATTCTGCAAAGCGCTCGCAAGCGTTGACATGACGTGCTCGCGGTTGCTATAATTTGTCGGATCGGTGCGTGACATCGCATACGGTAGCTGCAATCATCCCAGTGTCTCAGATGCTGAATTCAGGCAAAATTCAAAACATGATTCAGCAACTTTTGATTTGAAATCGAGATCCTAGAATGCTGTTTTTCTCAGAATATAGGCCTACAGCTGGAGCTAAGCTGAACCTTCATCAGGGCCCAATTTCACGGCGCTGCTTAACAGTTAGCAGAAAAGTTGTGTTTAGCATAGCAGAAAAATTTGCTAACCTTAAGCACTATTTCACGACGTGTGTGTGCTAACGGTCGCGCGTGCATGGAGATTTCTATTGTTACGTCACCAAGTTAAGCAAATTTTTCCTCTGAGGTAAGCTTGCCTTTTGCAATAGACGGAGGCTCTGTTAGCAGAAAATCATGTGCTTACCAGCGCCGTGAAATTGGGCCCAGGTTAGTTGTTTAGCATCCTTCTTAGATTTTGAGCATGTTTGTTGCTTCAAATGAACAAAATGCACAAATTACAAATGGACTTTACCTTGAAGATCACAAAATTCAGCTTTCCACCACAGATCATTTACCATTGTACAAACTGATGAATACCATTAAATACAATTGAAACATAAAGTTTTCCCACCTCCATGAAGGAACACAGACTTGCATAGGAAGTCAGACAAAAAATCGCCATCAATATTTCAGGGGAAAAAAAGAGTTGACTTTCAAAACACAAAATCTGACAGTAAAAATAATGTTTCCATCTTGACTCAAACGATAAAATCTCAAATTTGTATTTGAATGCATCTATAGATGTAATCTGTATCTCATTTAGCTCAATAGTTTCCAATGGCATTTCATCATGTTCATGGACAGCTATAAAAATACTTTTTTAGTAAAACACGTATAATTTTCTGATAACATGGATCAATTTCAGTAATTCTTGTTTTCAGATGAGTGAAAGAACTTGTACCACAATGGTGTTACAAATCTTATTGCTTTTCAAGAAAAAAAATCATAAATCCATGTCACTTTCTTTTTGACTCGCCCTGTGTAGTTTGATTCGTCATGAATGGAATGATCACTTTCAGTATCACATTTTTCAGATGGTTACATGTAACCAACTGTCCAAGTTTATACATTTAATTTGCTGTAGTACAAAGCGATGTGAAAACATAAAACACATCATACTCCCAATGCATGATTGTGAATTGAAGAGGTCATACTTATAGTAGGCCTACTACATGTAAAATATATTCAAAATATAATCTTAACAACTGAACAAGATGTTTAGATTGCACGCCTACATATTGTGTATTTAAAAAATACTTGTATATCACACTACATGTACATGACTGCTACTCAATATTCAAGAGAACAGCATCCATATAAATTGAGTATGGTACCATAAAATTAATCCTGTCAAACTTTTAGATTATTTTTAATGATTACAAATAAACTGTTCCAATGTCAATTTATGCCAAACACAATGGCTTTGAAAAGTAAATACAAAATAATCTGAAACTTAAAATGTACAATATTTTACAAGTTTGAAACACTTCATGAAAACAAGACTAAAACGAAAAAATCGACATACCAACTGTTGAAATTTAAACTGTTCAAATGTCAGTTTATGTCGAACACAATGGGTTTGAAAAGCAAATACATTTAAAAGAGAATCTGAAACTTGAAATGTACAATGTTTTAGAAGTTTGAAACACTTCATAAAATCAAGAATACAATTTAAAAAGGGGAAAAAATGTCCTCTAGCTAAATCACTAAATCTTGTACATACCTTTATAACAAGCTTGAGTTTGGTTGAGAATGGACCACGAAATGAATTGCGGAGCAAAAACACTTTTCCAACACAACCGTCACAGTTCCGTGAAAACCAACTAGTTTAACAAACCCACGCTTGACTTGTTAAATCCACAGCGCCCAATCCAATGACAAACACACGGATAATAATAGCGAGGCATTCTATTGGCTGCTTTTTAGTGCTTGATGTCACAGCTTGGTTATCTGGTGTGCAAATAATAGTGGGAGGTAGCGCAAGCCGATATCTGAGTTAGATTTGCCCAGTCAGGATCACCAAAGTTTGAACTCGGAAAATTCCAGAAGTCAAACAAAACTGATCTAGGTCAACTTGAACTTCAAGTTACTCATTTACAAATGTAACACTTTTTCTTTATTATTTAATTCTTTGCATGCCATGTTGCTAGAATTCCCCCCCCCCCCCCAGTTATTTCTGGCATGTTTGGGAATGGGTGAATTATTAACAGCCAAAAGACTTTGACAAGTTTAGGGCCACTCAGGATCAGTCAGCCAGCTGTCACACACTACATGTGTTTACTTTTTTGATGACATCCAGTGAATCATTATGATCAAATGTTATGCAAATGTAGAAACTTAAAATCAACTGATCATGCGTGCACATTTGACTCTAAGTGTTCTGTACCTACATGTAACAGTCCTGAATCCTCCAAGTTGAATATAATTTTGCACACCCATTAGGGAGTTGGGGGTATTTTCAATTACCCTAGATTTAATCACTATAAAGTTCCTATTTTTTTTAAACCTCTGAATTTAAACTGATTGTCTTTAATACACTTTCAAAGTTTGTTTTTTAAGGAGGAAGACCCTACTCTTCCCCTTCTCTCTTCCCTTTTTGCCCCCCCCCCAAAGGTAGAAGAAGGATACATGTACGAACATGTATGCTCACAGTGAGTCACTAATGGGAGAGTTATTCCTGCATGTATTTTAAAATAATTACTGCTTGGATGTGCTCAAATAAGTGACTTCAGATCACAAGAGAGTGCAGTCTGCTACATGTATGTACTGGCAGTCCACATTTCAGTCAACCACACTGAACATCCAATTTTGACATGGTCAGTATCTTTGGAAAGTTAAGTTTGGGAAGCCTATCAGCTTCACATACATGTACCAGTACATGCTGCAAGGGCAGTGTACCATTATTGTTATGTTACGTCACAAAGTAGGCCTACCGGTACTGTAGGAAAAGTGAACAGTGGATACAGGGTTAGACCATGGAGCTGGTTAGACCAAGGTTATTGGAACAGCCATGCAGTGAATGGTGACATAATATAGTAAAACCTGTAAGCATAAGAATCTACTTTCATTTTTGCTGATTTCCAACGTGTACTTTGTAACCCACACAAGGGTGGAACAAGAACCAAATTTTCAAGGGGGAGAAGGGGGAGGGCTCGAGTATTTATATTTTTTAAAAGTTCTTTTAAAGGGGAAGGGGAGTAAGTAGATTATTAAGTATCGTATGCTATTTCCACAGACCACAGGAAATGTTCGCATTAATTGTTTTGGGTGCCCCTCCCCCCCAAAAAAAGTCTACATGACATGCTGTGACAAAATATTCTTCAATTTAATGTAGGATTTAGTTTAAAACAATAACTGAAAGAGAACTAGAACTTTGGAAAAAATGGGAAACCCAATGTAGGATTTGAATAAAAACATCAAAAAAATTCCCCTGCGCTATTTTACTGTGCTATAGACCTACATGTACATTGTACATTGTAGATAGGGACCGCACACCATTTTTTTTTTGCTGGTATCAATAGAGAGAAGAGATAAATTATCTGAGTTCATACCCATTTGAATTTTTGAAATCAGACAAGGGCTTATTTAGATAGGCCCTATTTTGAAAATTTGTCCCCTGTGTGCTTTTTGGCACACTTATCTATGAGAAACTTGGAAAAAGTTGGGGTGTGTTTTGTCTTAATAAATTTAGTTAACAATTTCAGAATTCGTAAATTCAACAACCACTCATGATTCTGGCAATCTGGGATTAAGAATACATAAGGCCGAGGGATGTTCCATTAACAAGGGGATGTTGAAACAGTTAAAATTTCCATTTGAGACATACCGTTAAACTAAAGTTGATTACATTGATATGTTGTGAAAAGAAACTGAGATCAGTGAGACTTTTAGACAATCAATACTTTTCTGAAAAAGGTAAATTTTGTTTGTTTACTACTTTTCGTTATATAAACAAATGAGTAGAACAAAATCACCTGACCGATCACAGGGCACTTTGATTGGTCACCAATCCAGGTGACTAATCAAATTGCCCTGTGATTGGTCTGTCTGATGCTTGCCAGGAAACAGTCTAGCTAGCCAGAACCATGCACAAGTCTATTTTCCTGAATTCAAAATGGCAGCCTCCAAACAAATCGTTTGTGACAAGGATGTTTCCCGAATTGAAGGTGAAATTTCTCTTTCTTCCCAAAGGAGTAACTTGGACCCAACTTATCGCCTTTTTTAACATTTGGACATGGTCTGGCGATAGTAAGGTCCAAGCTAATACCGCGACCTGGACAACATCATCCTGTCACTGTCCCAAAAGCCAACATTTTCCAACAAAAAACATCAGATTTCACCTTCAAAACGGCCTCCAAATGACTAGATATGCCACCTGAGGTACAAGTAGACATCGATAATTAAGATGGTTGTACTGAAGTTTACTTACGATCCGGAAAAAAGTGAAATTTTCCGTTCATTTCGGAGAGCTCCCCTCGCGATCTTGAACCCGTTAAATTTCCGATCGTGTTTAATGTTTGAACGACGCGATTTCTTCTACATGCCCAGCGTACATTCGATGGTCCCCGTATCCAGAGTGCGATTCCGTTACCGAGCGCGCGCAATGCATCGATTATGATAATGAGTCACGTTTGTAAACACATACATGTGTATTTCGAACTGTAAAGGGGCCCTGGGAACCAGCTTGAACTGGTACCCGCCATAAAAGCTGCGCTAGTTCCCGACTCCCTATTATCGTTTGAAATGCACATGTGTTTACAAACGTGATCCAGTCTACTCATTATCATAATCGATGCATCGCGCGCGCTCGGTAACGGAATCGCAGTCTGGATACGGGGACCATCGAATGTACGCTGGGCATGTAGAAGAAATCGCGTCGTTCAAACAAATTTTACGTGTTCTAGATCGCGAGGGGAGCTCTCCGAAATGAACGGAAAATTTCACTTTTTTCCGGATCGTAAGTAAACTTCAGTACAACCATCTTAATTATCGATGTCTACTTGTACCTCAGGTGGCATATCTAGTCATTTGGAGGCCGTTTTGATGGTGAAATCTGATGTTTTTTGTTGAAAAATGTTGGTTTTTGGGACAGTGACAGGATGATGTTGTCCAGGTCGCGGTATTAGCTTGGACCTTACTATCGCCAGACCATGTCCAAATGTTAAAAAAGGCGATAAGTTGGGTCCAAGTTACTCGGACTATTGAACCACCACCATTTGTATTTTTAATTCCCACTGAAGCTTACAGGGGCACATCAGGCAGTTTGAAGACTGTTTTGGGGGTGAAATCTGAAGATTTTGATTGAGGGTACATGTATGAGTGAAAATAGTAATGCAATACGGCTATGTACCTAGGACTCTACTATCGCCCGGCCATGTCCAAATGGTTAAAAAGGCGTAGTTAAAAAGAGTCGTAGTTACTCGGACTAGGAGTCGAGGGTTGATGCGAGCGTGGGAGTTGCGCGCGACAGGAACCATCGCAACATCACACGTGTGTACATGTTGTAGGTAAAAGATTCGGGCGGCTATTTCTTGAAAACCGAGACACCAATCATAGGCCTACATCTTACAATCTAATCCAGGCACGAGATCGATGAAGACATTGAAGATCAATATTTACGTAAGTTGCGGCAAACATTTATTTTTTGCGCCAATCGTTTTTTTGTTGGCCGAACCCATGGCTGGACTCGCTAGAGAAGTGATTGTGCAAATAGAATGACGTCATCGTACTGAATAATTACGAAGTGGCTATCGTTACGGCAGCCGTTATTTAGCGCCCTCTACGATACTTTTTGATACGCACGCAGGTATATAATTATTTATTTCCCCACGTTTTAGCGAGCAGTGCGACAGCTCAGTCGATAGAGGGTGGGATTTTGCAACGCGAGGTTGCGCCGGTTCGCATCTCAGTTTTGCACTCAAATTTTTTTCCTTTTCTAACCTGAGGCTTTGGAGGATTTTTTTAAAAGCGAAATAAAGTCTGAATTTCATAACGTTCAAATTCACTTTTTTTCCTTCTAATTTTATATTTTCTTCTCATGTTTTTATAAAAGTTGCAGTACTACTGTAACGATAGAAAATGGGAAATGCGTTACGGCTGCCATAACGATAGCCACTGCGGAACAATTAATGACGTCATTGTCGCTTGATCAAGCAGCTGTTGTTGTACATTTCCAGCAACGTCGCTAGATTTAGGAAGCAAGTTCCCATCCCAGGGCTTACTATTGGAAACGCTCTTATGCCAGAATTGGTTTCTTGCAACGTACACAGGAGATACAGATACAGAGGTTGAAAATAAAGTTAGCCCTGGGGACGAGGTTGCCCGCCCCCATCTCCCACCTCATCAAATTCAAAAATCATACGATACCTGCCGTCGTCCGTTGATAAACTGCTGACTGAGCACGTAGCGCTACTTTATTAGTGTACAACTTCACCAGGATCTACTTCAACTTTCAAGCTTCTCGATTCTAGCATTTGCTTCACAGCCGAGAAAGCCAACTTCAAGTTCACGCCGGCTAGCGTTTCACTGCCGTACATACATGTACTGTGTCTAAGGTGACCGTAAGGTCAGAGCTAAATTCTGCTAAATGCGCATCAAAAATCTGTCAGATTTATCAAAAGTCTGCCAAATTCCCCAGAATTACTCGAAATACACTATAAACACTTAAAATCACATGCAGATTGGTAGGATTGCCTTAATTAAGATTCAAATTACATAATAAACAATCTAGTCAAATAAAGATGTAGTTAAATTATTGGTAAATTTTGGGCAAAACGTGGATCCGGCCACGAGGAAGTCCGTTTCCCAGTGAACCTCAGCACCTAGACCAGCCAACCTGTGGTTTGTTTGAAAGGATTGAAGCTTTTTTTAAACAAATGTGCACGTTTTGGCTCAAATTTGCTGTTTTTCTGTCCAAAAAAAACAACATTTTTGCAGAATTCTGCCAGAAATCTGCCAAATAAATCCATTCTGTCAAATTTTCTGTCAAACTCGTTTTTTAACAAAAATTCTGTCAAAGTTGGCCGAAAATCGGTTAAAACGGTCACCCTGACTGTGCCCATTGAACGCACGTTCCATGATATAGTGGAGATGTACGTACACAGACTAGACTTTGTGTGCATTTTCCTAATGCCCGTTGCAGTCCTGTTCCTAGACGCCAATTATACTTAGCTTGTTTATAAAATCAAAACCATTTTGTACACCTCGGCTTCATTTCAGCTTGGCTTTCAACTCGGCACAAGAAAGGTATGTATGGTTATCGATATTATTTTGTAAAGCCTCAGATTCTCAAACCAAACAAATATTACTGAAATTATGGTTTCATGTTCCTTGACAAGAAAACAGACACCTGTCAGTACTAGTGGACTAATCTCTTGAGGTTGCAGCCAGAACCGAAAGGTGTTGTAACCATAATTTGAGAAATTGCACAAAACGCCGCGCCAGCGCTTTAAAATGAGGGCGCTCTTCATTCTATCCAGCAACAACAATTAAACTACATGTACATGAAGTATAAAGTTCAGCGTCCAAATTGAAGAAGTTGAGTGCAACTTGCCCGGAAAATTCGACGGAAAATGGTAAGGAAATGTATATCCTCACAATGTTAACAGCTCGGAAAAATGTTGCAACCTGACTCCACTTTTCTTCACATACCATCTCAGTCAATGAAGGTCATTCATATTTCATTGCAAAAATTGATGATAAGACAATAATCTGGGACTGTGAAAATTTCCAATTTGTTATGAAAATGTAAAGTTAGAAAGTTTTCTTGACTCTCCATAGACTTTGTACACACAAGTGCGGAAGTGGCGTCAGGTTGCAACATTTCTTTCTCCATTTTTCCGTTCACAGTGACCTAGTAATTATCAGCCATCAGAGAAAGCCTGCTAAGAGAAAGCCGGATCCAGCTAAATATCCATTGCCTACCAAAAAAATGCAAGAAAGAAAACATCAGTTTTTGGGCAATCGTGAAGTGTAGGGCCCCTGTTTTGTTTTGATCAAATTAGAATCAAAACTGTTTTTTATTGCTCAAAAATCACCTTTACAATCAAAAGCAGACTTTCCTCAATTCTAATGACACCCGTTTTGCAATTTCGAACAGATTCTTGAGGTAGAAATCACGATTTTCCTGCGCGGTTTGTGCCTTGTGATTCAGCACGCCGCGCTGTCATCGTCATTTGACAGTCAGTCATTTCAGAAGTGGTAAAAGAAAAAAAACCTGGCCCTGAGAAAATTTGAATCAGGAAAGGCATCAAAGATTAAATGCCTGCTGACTATTACTTTATTAGATATGTACATGTAGAGTCACAATCTGTGCAGTATACTATATGCCTGTATGATTGCTAATTCTTTTTTCTTCTCCCCCCCCCCCCAATGATTTTGCACCTTTTGTTTGCTACTACTAGAGCGACTGGGCTTCATGCACGCTGTGTAGAACAGGACAACAAGGACTAGAGGTTCTACAGAGGGCACAGCAACGACAAGTGGAATGGCCACAACAGCCTCATCATACGAAGCCCCCAATACAGGTAGCATTTATAAGCCAATTATTTTGTCGATTACGGTTTGCAGTAACAGGTACACCTGCGAAGCTGCAGGCTTCATGTCCCCTAGGCATGTTACTGCAGGCCGTTATTAACCAAGTTATTAGTCAGCCGGTCTTAAACTCTGGCAAGCATGGTCAGGCCGCTGTCGAGGTAAAGAGCCCTATCGACAAGCTGAATCTCATCCACTTTTGGGAACTTTGGCTGCTGGACCAAGGAAATTCCGAGCAAACCTCCCACACCCGCATTAGTTTGAATACAGTGTGTGATGACTTTTTAACCTGTACCTAAAGCTTCCCAAATCCTCATAAATCCTCTTTGAAAAATGGAGGATTTTTCAGGATTGAGGCTAGTGTAAAAATGTGTGTCTGATTTTGGAGGATGCACTGTGTCAAGGTCTTGGGCCGGACCTTGTGTTGTTTATGCTCAGCGATGCATGAATGTAGGCCTAGATTATACTTGAAATCCTCCGCACTGCTCCAGGATGTCACTGGCAATGCCTCAACATAATTGACAGTGATTGCCGGAGGAATTTGCAGGATTGAGGCAGTGGTCACCCCTCCAAGGACCACACTCAAGAAATAACTCTAGGCTTTTGAAGGATTGAGGCTGTATGCAATTTTAACATGGAGAAAGTTGGAGGACTTTGCAGAATTGAGGTTGCTTCTTAGCAGATTAAGTTTAATGAGTTGTTAAACCACCTTTACTGCTGCCGCGGTTTGACTATGCGCTTACCAGGGATTAGCTGCGTCGGAAACAAAAGGAAATCAAGACTTGAACTGAGACTACAGTCAAGACCATACTAAATACTATTATTATTATTATTATTTATCTGGTACTAATGAATCGAAGGATTTCTCAAAAGAAACATGAGGAGAGGAGACAGTAAGAAGAAATGACAATTTTAGAGGTGGGAGGAAAACCCCAGAAGAACATTCTGTGGAAAACCCACGGAATCAGGAAATGACTGAAAACCCAATTCACATATTGGCCCAGGCGGGATTTGAACCCGGGTCACAGCGGTGGAAGGCGAGGAAAGTACTGCTACGCCAACCTGACTCCTCTCGGTGCAACATCCCAGTTCATCAATTTATTTGCCAGATAATTTTTGTGTCCATTTCATTTTGTTTGTTTTTTCCCCTGTTTTCTTTCAGGATGCCATGAAGCATACCACCATTGATGACGCTTTCAGCAGCATCTTACAGTACATGTCCACTACAACCAGACAGTGCCGGGTATGTAAACTCAGGACTAGAATACGCTCCGTTTGCAGGAGTGCTATCTCATGAAACTAAAGAGACCAAACTAATTATCCAAAGTGCCCTATGCAAAGATGTTCAGTATGGCCATGTCTAAATGGGCCACAGCATACGTGTTGCATCTTTTATGCCCGTCAAGTTTGTCAGAAGATACATTTGTTAAACCACTTACAGTCATGAAAAGTGCATACATGTATGTGTTCCATATACCATGCACACTATGTGATAACTTATAATGTACTAATATTATTAGTTATCCCGCGAGTGCGAGTGGAACACAGAATAATGTAGTGCATCTGTGTCCCACATACCACGAGGCCGAATATGTGGGACACAGACGCACTACAATTTTCCGTGTTCCACGAGCGCGAACGTGATAACAAATTTATCTTTAGACAAACTTGATGCGCAGTACACGGTTGGAAAGAGCACACTTTACACGAACAATTCAGCAGTTTAGCGTATGCAGCTGGAATGTCGCTCGCATCTTGGAACAGCGCAAAATGCAGGGGGCGATATGGACCGTGCAATACAGCTTCATATCACACTGTTGTTGCCATGGATCGACCAATCAGGATCGAGGATACAAGTTTGCTTGAAGATAAAAATAAGTATTACTGATAGAAATAACAGAAAATGTTCTCAATTTGCATCGTTCAGGTCTCTATCTCACAGTGTATTTCAGACTTAAGCCTTACTCCCCCTAGAGGCCTTTTTGCTAGGATGTAATTTCAATGCTACAAAATCCTCCAACTGCCACCATGTAAAAATAGCATACTGCCTCAATCCTACAAAATCCTCCGGCAATCACTTTCAATATGATGAGGCAGAGCCAGTGACATCCTGGAGCAGTGCGGAGGATTTCAAGTATAATCTAGGCCTATGGCGGAGCAAAAACAGCACAAGGTCCGACACAGTGCATCCCTCGAAATCAGCCACACATTTTTGCCATATAGTCTCAATCCTGCAAATTCCTCCATTTTGCAAAGAGGATTTTGGAGGATTGGGGAAGGTTATGGAGAGATTATTTTATGTACATGTTCAAGTTGGAGAAAACTTTCCAATTGGAGGATGGTATTAGTTCTTTTAAATGCTGGCTATATGTGCATGTTGTTTTTATTCACAGCGGTATTACCGGAGCTCCCCTCCAACTCAACACAATCCTTCGGACAAGCTGCACACAAGAAGGTTCCACACACCACAGTATACAGAGTTGCACACAAAACACCCAGTAAGTGGGCATTGTTGGCATTATTATTTCTTCTTAATTTTTTGCGTATGATATTTGTATTTCAAAAGCTGTTATGCCCCACACACCTTCAGATCTGGTACGACTGTGAAATTATTTTGACCCCAAAAAATTGAATTAATGGGTGCATGGCTGCAACTTATAATCTTGATTCTTCCATCTGAAGTGAATTAAATATGACTGAAAAGTTTAATCAAACATTTTGAACTCTTTAAGCATGATTTCATGTAGATGATAGTTCAAAGCAGTTCCACCAGTTCACAATAAGTTATCAACTTCAAAGTTTCAACCTTTCGTCAGATGTCCTAATCCTTTATAACTAAAGAATAAGGTCATCATCTTTTGTGGTATTGAAAACAGTAAACGGTTGTTCTGTAGCATGTGAGTTTTTGCTCTTCTTGTTCCCCGTTTCATGCACTAAAAGCTGTTTCGGATAAATTTAATGTAGACAAAGTGAGATCAAACAAAGAATACAAGAAACCCTCCATGGTTTATGTTGTACTTTTTGTCTTTGTCATACAGTTGCTTCGATCTGAAGATGTCCATGTGGTAGTAGCACCAGGAACCTATGCAGTGACTGCCGGTGCGTGGGGCACGGCTCAGCAACAGACCACCCATGTCGTTCACGTCAACCAAGGGCAGAGCGTCGACTTAGACTTTGTACTTTAGCAGTGTGTCACTGGTTTCCATTATCATTGCTGGTGAAATATCAGTAGGCTATCCAGCCTCGGTTCATTTGCCACTGGTATCAAATGAGGGGAATAATCGTCATTGCGATTTTTGGCAAGGTATACACCTCCGGAGTTGGAAAATATGTGATAGCATTGTAGCAGTGGCAGCTTTTTGGGTGTTATCACCCTTTTTTTCAAAATTTGATACTGACCAAACAGCTAGGCTGATGACCTACAGGGAAGCATTGAAAAGAACCGTGATATTGTACTTGTGTATTCGTGTCTGCAGAGATGCCACTTTTCCGGTTTTAACCGGAATTCCGGTTTTTAAAAAAAATCTCACAAAATTCCAGTTTTTCCGGCCGTCAAATTAACCAGAAAAAGAGAAGAAAAACTGTGGAAATGCGTTGATTTTTACCTCGATTTAGTACATTTAGGCGCACGCATGGCACAACGTTGTTCGTTGAAGAAGTCTTAAAAACAGTCTTTGTGTATGTTGTTGCCGAGCCTGCATGCGATACAAGCAGCCAACGTACTTGCACGCAGTATACAACGGCGCCTCGTGCGTCCTTCACCGCGTGCGGGTGTGTTGTGTGCTAAGCACACATAGCATTCAGCCTGGAAATCAAGTCTATCATTTCAGCTATCGGTGGTTTCCGATCGCAGTGATATATGTGAATACAAAAAATGCGGGTACCAACCATGTTTTTGTTGAGCCCATCGCGTAGTGCAAGGATCATGTACAATGTACATGTACACCGACAGCAGTGTTGTGGAATCGTATTGAAAATTACGTTGGAAATTCGGGTAGGCAGAATAAATATTAGGAATATGGAAAAAGTCAAAGTGATTGAACGAACCGACAGCTTTGAAGGCCATAGAACCAAATTAAAAAATAAACAGAACTTGGCTTGGCTACAAGATAAAGATGACAACGGGGACTTTGTGTCGGACACGGAGTGGCTTTTTCACACACAAAAAAGTTCCGTTTTTTTTTCAAGCAGCCGTTCCATTTTTTTTCAAGCAGACCCAGTTCCGTTTTTTTTTCAAGCAGACCCTGTGGCATCTCTGTGTCTGGTCTCCCGACTGCAAACGGCACTGCAGCATATAGAAATGAACAGCAGACTGTTTTTGCCATTTCAGCTTCAATGTGGTTTCATAAGGTGTTAGCGAAAACGTGGCTTTCTCTATGGCTTTGGCTTTATCGCCAGCTTCAGCATCTTCTTTACAAAAGCCTGCAACCAAGGGAAATTCTCTAAACCACACATTGACCTCGCACTGTCATATGTGACCTGTTCTGTCAAAAGCAGACGCTTCTGGGCAGAGGTTGAAATTAAGATAGGGCCAAAAAACGCTGTAGGGTGATTTTTTATCAATTTTCTAATTTTTGCATAATTGTAATCCTGAACATGTCTAAAATATACTATAAAAGTTTGAAACCCTAATTTGAACTCTAAAAACAGTATTTTTGATGATTTGTTAAGGTATATTAGTTAAAGAAGTTACTGTTATGTGACATTCTTGGCCATTTTCTACTTTTCGACACAATGAACTTCAAAATAGCATAACTCTGCCCAGGAAAGACCGGTTTCAAAAATTAAACCACCTTTTAAAAGGAAAAAGAACATACTTTAACAATATGCAAAAATCTCATTTTTGACCTTATGCCCAGAAAAGTTTGATTTTGACAGAACAGGTCACACATTTTGATATTCCTGCAACAGAAAATGTACCTACATGTATATTAGGGCCCCAGTGTCAAGTCTGGGGTCTCAAACCACGAAGCTGGTGCCTGCAGAACCAGACCTGTAAGCAATGCCGACATTTCGCAAACCCCTATAGCCTCCACTTGTACTTGACTGGGCCCAATTTCATAGCGCTGCTTAACAGCCGACTTTGTGCTTACCAAGCCTCCATCTATTTCATAGGGACCGTTAAGCAGTAAGCACAGCAAAAGCACGCTTAACCCCAGAAGAAAACTCTGCTTAAATCAGTGACGTAACAATAGAAATCTCCATGCGCGCAACCATTAGCAAAAAATAGTGTTTAAGCAGCCGCATGATTTTCTGCTATAAGTAAGCACAACTTTTCTGCTTACTGTTAAGCAGTGCTATGAAATTGGGCCCTGGGAAAAAAAGTAAGCCGCAGCATTACAAAATATACAGCCACTGAGGCACCTCTAGTGAGAAAGTCTACGCAATAAAAAAAAAATTCACTCAAAAAAGAGTTTTATCACAAATGCTGGTAAAAAGTTGGAACAAAGGTTCACATACAAAACTTGTGGGAGGAGAATACTTGTTTATTTGCATCAACCTCCAGCTCTCTTGTTTTCACAAGAATGAGCCCAGATATCTGTATTAAATATAAGACAAATGATGGAAGTTTCAAGTGCAAAGGTAAGAATAATTTCATGAGGTGACTGACGGAATGGGAGTGGAATGGAACATTCCGTGTTTCATCACATGAAATTATTCTTTCCATTGCATTAATTATTTGTTTTGTACAACGCCTGAATCAATCCTCATCATCAGAGCCATGGTATAGTGCCGCCAATTGTGTGACCGTGCAATTGAACTTCTATTTCCCGTTGAATGGAACTTCTATTTTTGCGGTTGGGACAACAAATTCAGTGATCAACGTCCCACCAATCAGATGCTAGGGATTTATTCAGGTGTTCTATAATAGACCTAAAACATCATAACGTCGCACTCTGTTTGCGTGTGCGCTTTCCTACATGTATGAGAGCCAGGTGGGAAGCGTCCCAGCTGGCTCTCATAGGAAAGTGCACATGTAAATAAAGTGTGACGTCATTATGTCTCGCGTCTATTCTGCGTGGTGGGTTCCATGTTGTTTCCCACTACAGTATGCTTTACTTTTGCTGTAGTTGGGAACTGATGTTTATCTTAGTTCTTCATAAATTCATGCCTGCAGAATACAAGATGCTGTTGCAGTTGTAGAGTTTGAGAATAAGTTAGTGAAGTTTTGCATCGTTTTAGAGGGTGTCGCATTTTCTGAGTCAGTTCATAGCAATGCTTGTTCACGTACCTGCCGTTGGTTGGATACTAGAGTCTGCAAGTAATGAAATAATCTTTTTCTCTGTTCATCATCAGACATTGCAGTGTTTCTCTTAAACCTTTCAAAAAAGAAAGAAAGTTGGGGGTTCAATAAGCCTCTGCACTGATGACGTTACACTTTGTTTCCTATGGAGCCCGTGGGGGCCCACGGTCAACTGAGCACCATAGGAAAGCACACACTTAAACAAAGTGTGACGTCATCAGTGCAGAGGCTTATTACTTCTGTTCAGAGGACTAGGATTCCACATTCAGTTGGAAAGTAACTCGTCGCAAATCTAATAAACATTCATTGCACTCTTTGATGTGAATGAGAAGTGAACGTTAGTATCATGGGCAAGTTCAGGGTCTGTAAAAACCATTGTGCACCATTTAGAC
This sequence comes from Patiria pectinifera, assembly GCA_029964075.1. NCBI lineage: Eukaryota > Metazoa > Echinodermata > Asteroidea > Valvatida > Asterinidae > Patiria > Patiria pectinifera. Next base: position 8,646,829 of record CM057142.1, on the reverse strand, counting down.
TTTTCATTCCATATAATTTTTTTTTGTGGAGGGGGTGTTGTTTTCCGGGTTGGGGGAGTTGAGTGCCTGGTTCTCTGAATAAATTCTGAATAAGTGTACTTTTAAAGGGAATGTACATCATTGGCTTTTGCTGTAATTTTCAGAAATGAACTATTTGAGGGGTTAGTATAATAGATCAAATATTGTTTAAATGACATGTTTGAAGTTTTGTGTTCGAAAATGCTGGAAAAACCAAGAAAAACACAACTGTTTATGTAGTCTGGTTCTCTGACTCCACTAAAGATAAAATGGATCAATTATAGATGTCGGGAAAATTGTAAGATAAGGGAACCAGTTTAGCTGGCCTGAAAAAGTTGTAAATTTGGAGCAGTAGTTGAAAAATAGTTAGGTTTTTCCAACGGTGGTCGGCCGACCACCCTTGGAAATGTATACAAAAATACCATTTTATTGAAAATGACTTGACACCAGGTGTCATAATTTTACAGGATGCTCATTTACCAACATCCTAGTAAGGTATTTCGTAAAAACTTGGTAGTTTTATTTTTCGATGTTTGCAAATGTTGTATATTCCCTTTAACGCTAGACTTCCGTTCTCCTAATCATGACAACTAGCAAACTAGGTCAATCTGCAATGTTTTATTCCCATTAATGAAGGCGAATTATATTTCATGAACCTGTTATATCTGGGAATTTTGCTCATCTGCTTATCGGCAGGGACAAGATTGTAAGGAAACCCCCGAACCCATGTCATATCCCTGTAAACTTGATACCTGGTACGTGTACTTTTGTCCATAACTTTCAAAGTTTACAAAAGTGCAGCTGGCTTTATTCAACCATAGCTCCATGATTCAACTCTCTACTTTCAATCCAACCAATTTGAAATCATGTGTTTATATTAAAGATTTGTGTTTATTGTTTTTGTTTTGTGCATCATGTATTGTATTCATAATGGAACTAGAGGTATCAAGTGTCAGTGACAAGGAAACAACCTGAAATTGTCTCATGTGGCATCACAACATTCCAGAATTTTGCTGTAAATATTTGTGTCAAAAATGTTCATTTTGTATTACTGATTTGGAAAATAAAGTCTTTTGGACAAGATTAATGTCACACGTTTTGACAGAGTAAAGATGTCCAACCATAGAACAAAATACACATTGAATTTTTTTTATGCAAACTTAAAACAACTTTTCAACGTTAAAGAAAAACAGTTTTTTATTTTTTTTTTATTACAAATTATTGTGTTATGCGGAATAACTCAATTACTTTGGTATGTTTGGGAATAGGGAAGGGGAGGAGTCAAACTAGGTTTTTTTTAGGGGGTCATGTACTCAAGGTAAAGAGGTTCATATGTTATAAAAGGCCGAGCTAAGTGAAGTGACAACAACATTTAAGAACAAAAATTCCTAAAAGCACTTTTTGCATTCGTGGGTTGTGGTTTACATGTAATTCTAGTATTCTACAGAATCGGGACTAAAAAAATCACGCCGCCCTAGGCTCCGCCCACCTCTCCACTCACTAACAGTTATTGAGCACAAGAGGGCGCCATTTCGATGCGTCATTTCAGCACTCGCTTCACAGAATCATCGTTAATCGGTGCCACGTTTTTTCTGGAAAATGCTTGAAATATTGTGTAAACTGAGTGCTTATTTTGTATCCATGTGTACTGAACATGACATGTTTCGGAAGCATTTGATTTGATCAGACTACAAGCCAATGAATTTCCGGTAGTGGTGAGTCTTTCTGTAGGCTACTGTTTCTAATCCTTGGCATGCTTGGCTTGCTCAGTATCGCTTGTTTACTGTGTCGACTGTCTGACGTCTCGTCGTACAGTCTATACATATCCATGTACATGTACACAGTTACGTCATTTGTACGTGTGTCATGCAATGCATGTAGGTATCCTCGAGTCACCATAAATCGCGCGCGCATTGTCCAAAGCACATTGAATGCGAGTGCGTCGAAATAGGATATAAGGGGGTCGATACGGTATAGCCTACCGGGTGCTGGTCATCATCAACTCGGGGCGATCGTGTAGTGTATAATATACTGTACTGTATTCTGTAGTGTAGGGCCCACGTACATGACGTATGTTCATAGCCTATTGCCGGTGTAGTTGTCGAGCGCAATTTGAGTCCCCCGCACAAGTTTAAACTTGAGCACGCAAGTTTAAATTAGCACGAGGGACTCTCGAAGCACGCAAATTACACAGCGCCATTTTAATTTGCGTGCGCAATACAACTTGCGCAAAGGCGATCGCAATTTGAGAACCTTGCGGGCGGGATTTTCATTGATGAAGAAAAAAAATGTTCAAAACACGAGTACATTGAGAAATAAATTAATAAATAAGGGAATAAATGAATGAACAAAGAAATAAATAAAAAGGGGAATTTAATCAGCGTCAATGAAAAGAAACATTGAGATTTAGCAGACTTGCTTTAATATCAGAGAAGTTTTTTAGGAGGCGCGGCCGGGCAGGGAGGGGACCGGGCAAGCAATCAATAAGCACACTAGCGGCGATTGCTTGGAAAGTGTACTGAAGTTGTTCAATAATGGAGACCAGCTTCAAGTTTTTTGCATTGTAAAACTAGTTAGCATTTTATTTATATTCTTAAATTTATGTAAATAAATCATAATTTCCTAGGTGTAACTCATTGTTAACGTAAAAACAATGATTATGAACCCTTCAATTGTTCAAGTTTTGACGTTACGGTAATCATTTACATTATTTTTTTTTTAATTAATGAACGCATTACTAATTTAATTAATTAATTAAATTTATTACTTTAACAATTATTTTATTTGCAGGCTCAATAATTCTAATGTTACATGCGTTAACTTAAAAACGCCATGCATATCAAATGGTAATTATTTTAAAAAGTAAATAAATGTATTAATGATTTAATTAATTTATTCAATTTATTAATTTAATTAATTAATTCGACCTTATGAATAAATATCTTGACAAAAATCCTAACGAGCTGTAAACAATAATACAGATCAGGATGCAAAGTGCATAAATTGTTTGCATTACCACCCCTTACTCTGAACCTCTACACAGTCAACCTCATAATACTGTTAATAAAATGTTTCAAAAAAGGCACTATAGGCATTGTTTCATGCAGCACAGTGGTGCTATTAATCGGAGAAAAATCTGCTTTTAAAAATAATGTTACATAATCTGCACGAGTTTACACGGGAAAAAAATTAGTTTAGCAGCTTTGCATGCATGGGGAAAATCTATGTAGTGCGCAAGTTTAAACTTGCGTGCGCAATTTGTAGCAAGGAAATTAATGCAAGCGCAAGTTTAAACTTGCGTGCGCCCAAGTTTAAACTTGCGCGGGGGACTCAAATTGTGCTCGACATAGTCACTTGGGGGTTACTTGCTGCACATGCGCAGTGTGAGACATCGACTAGTCTTCGCATGTTGGCGACATTTTACCAACATATTCTGGCGCTATGGTGGCATAAAATGTGCAAAATTTCCATTATGTGAGTTTTCTCAAAGTTATACCCCGAAAAGATTAGTCCGAGTAGGCCTAACTAGGACTCTACGAATCGCCTTTTTTAACATTTGGAGATAGTCAGGCGATAGTAGGGTCCTAGGATCTTAGTGTACATAGCGATACCAATAACCAATTTTAACCATTTTCACTTGTACCCCCTATCAAAATCTTCAGATTTCACCCCCAGAACCCTTCCTCAAACTGCCTGATGCGCCCCTGTAGGCTTTAGTGGGAATTAAAAATAAAAATGGTAGTGGTTACGTACCTGTGCGCATGCGCATGTGCCAGTCAGGGTGAACAGATGGAAAATCGAGAATCTAAAAGTCTGCTAGATCATGCGCATGATCTAGCAGATTTTTCAATTTTCGATTAGGTCAATTTGGGAACTACCATGACTAAAGGTATTTCTGGGTTTTTGTATAATTTGTTTTAATGCCTTGTTTGTCCTAAGTGGTACATGGCAAGAATTGCATTAAAACAAATCTCATATTGTTCAGAGTCAAAGTTTGGACTATTGAAGTACTGCCACTAGGTATGGATTGATACTGTACCTTAAATTTTACTCCCACTTTTCATTTCACTTTCTAGGTTTGTTGGCACTTGGTTTCTGAAAAAGAAGAGATTTCTCGTTTCATTCAGCTGCCTTTCCAGATAAATTCCAGACATCAGAGGTTAGTTACAGAAAATCTGTGTACGTGTACTTGTACATTGTTCATTGTATACTTTGTTTTCAAATATTTCAAAGTTCAAACTCGATACGTGGTAGTAGGCTATGAGACAAAATGTACACATTTATCAAAAAATACATTTCATGTACATGTACAATGTACATACATTAACATGTTTCTTACATACGTGTACGTGTACGGTACGTGTATGCAATTTTGCACATGTACACCATTTACAGTTGTACATGTAAATATATGTCATTATCTTCAAGTAAACTTGAATCCTCGATCCTGATTGGTCGATCCATGGCAACAAGCTGTGCTACATATAACTATGTAGCATGGCCACGGTCTATACCGCACTCCGCGTGTTGCACTATTCCAAGATGCGCACGCCATTACACGCACATGTAATAGGATAACTGCTGAAAATATTTTGAGTGCGTCAAGTTTGCTTGAAGATAAATTCGTTATCACGCTCGCGCTCGTGGAACACAAAAAATGTAGTGCGTCTGTGTCCCACATGCCACTCGGCCTTCGGCCTCGTGGTATGTAGGACACAGACGCACTACATTATTCCGTACTCCACTCGCGCTCGCAGGATAACTAATATTGTACATGTACACAGTGGGTGGATGGGGAGGAAAACACGGGGGGGGGGGGCCTTAACACCCCTCTTTGTCCTTCTTTAGCGAAATAAGATCCTTGAACAATACGCGCAACGCTCAGAGCGCAGACAAATATCACGCCATGGAACAAGGATGATCCTAACTGTTGAATAGTAAATCCCATTCACCATGGGCGAATGGGACTTTCTGAGCCCCAGCGTGAATGCGAGCAATAATTAATGTCACGTGATGTGAGTTCCACCAATCAAATGTCAGTCATAACAAACCAAGACTGCGTTCATGCAGTGCATGTGTTTTCACATGCCATGTTCAACTTACAATTTCAAAAGGTACAATTTTGAAAGTCATTGACTTTTAGATGAGCATGAATCTGGAATTCTTTAGCAAAAGTACCACATTGGATAGTGTGCAACATGAAATTTTGAAATCGGTAGCAAGCCTATCTTTTCAGCTTTTGGGGATTTTCTGCTAGTAATTTGATACCTTATGACATCATCTTTATAGTACATGTAAAGTGTTATACATGTTCATAAACACATGTATGTATTGTATGTACTTGTCATAGAGCTATATTAAATTACTGGAGCGCTACTTCGATGTACAAAGTATTGCCTGATGGGCGCATCCATGTTTGTGCACAAACCTATGGAAAACTCGAAATTTTGTACGGCTATTTGCATATCTGGGTTTGCGTCATCGAAGCCGATACGCCCAAAACTGAAACGCACGATCAGCAAATGAGCGTTTCAATTTGCTCTACGCAAACAGTGCACATGTGCGCGTCCCTCCGCTGCAGATGCTTTTCGCCGTGACGTTTTTGAACTGTCATGACACGCTTAAGTTGTTTGCGTATCTTCTACTTGCGCTTTGCGTACACTTTTAAAATTCAATCCATCTATTGTGATTGTGTTCTACAAACAGGCACATAAATTCAAAATGTCTGCGCTCAGAGCGGCTTCAAAGCGTCTCCGCGCGCAAGAGTGAGGAGTTAGCGCTCTAGTAATTTAATATAGCTCTATGGTACTTGTAAATCAGCCATGACTAGTACAAGTATACTGTATGTACATATACATTGTACATTGTATACATGTATGCGCTCAAATGTTTTCTGTAGTCGGCTCATGACTTGTTACCAAAATGTGCATGTAGTTTGCTGGTTTATTTTCAGTGAGTTACAGGTCCCGGTACATTAATTTACAAGTACATGTACATGTACTGGTACGATATGTATTTGTTTTTCTTTTGCTCAGATGTCAATGTTTGAATGCAAAAATCAAACACTCCAGCCATATTCAAGTACATGTAGACAACATTTTCAATTTATGTAACTAGGTGTACTTGTATATTATACAAGTACACGTAGTTACATAAATTGAAAATGTCTTATGTTTTTATAGGTCCACGGTAGTTTCATGTACAATGTACATCATTGCAAAGACTTCGTGCTCTAATTCTATGGAGAGTTGAGTGCATTTTCAAAGTATTTTCTTGGAAATGTTACCCAGATCCAGATTCATGTCTTTTCAACATTTTTTTTGCAATGACTGACCTTCCTTGAGATGATAATATGATGAAAAAAGTAACGTCAGGATGCAGTATTCTTTCCCCTGACAGTACAATATTCAGCGATGTGCATACGTAAATCCTCCTGCGATTGCCTGATTTCTGGCTTTTTTTCAAATTGTTGTTAACCTGTTGGCACTGTACAGGTATATATAGTGTGTTTACTTTTTGGTTGTACCTCAAATTTCGGGCAAAATTATCAGAGTCAACTTACATGCTTGTATTTTATTACCCCTACAACAAGAACACAGACGTAAATGTACAGTGTACATGTATGTATTTGTACCCTTGAAGTAGTGTACACAGCATAAATTGAACGAAGCAGCTCATATAACACTTACCTTCCATGGAACTTGTAATATTTTCTTGTTTATTTGCTCACCCAGTTGTGAAGCGGATGTCGTAAAAACTTGTAGTGTTTATTGTGGAGCTCATGACATAGAAATATTGCTTTTCCGAAGAGATATGACCGATAAAAAGATGTCAACTAACAATTGGACTGGTGTCCTGCCTTCTCGTTGGTTGACTGCAGGTGTCTACGTTGCATGTGAGCAGCCATTGGTCCAGCCGGCTCGCTGTGGTCGCTTTAATGGCATTCAGGCAGCTTGGTGGCGTACCATATAATGCTAGTAGTATAGACAGTGACTCGGATTCCTTGGACAGCGATCGTGGCTACAATTCACGGTAAGTCCGTTGAAAACTTGAAGTTTATAGATGCGTTACTGCGATCGAGACAGAAGGATTTCCACTCTAACTTGTGTAAAAGTTACTTTTAGGACCCCTCTATTGTTTCGGTTCGCTCAGAATGTTTATCATTCCAACATTACACATGTACATTTGCAGTCTCTAGATGAGTCAGAAAAGTTGTGATAGAAAACATGAGAATGGCATTTTGCCAGCTTTTTAGGTGAGTTTGAAACATGAGAATTGGTTTTCGTTCTCTTAGGAACAGGGTCCTAAAAGTCACTATTACCCTCACATGAAACTAAATGCCACTGTACCAAACATTTGGCTGTAATGAATCCCATTTGCTTCACAAAGTTATGCACACACAAAAAACCAGAAATTGGTTTTCGAAAATTATTATGGACCACCACTATAAAATGATGTACCAAACAATCTTTTCTGAATTTTTATGTGTTCCTTACAGTGAAATTCTGCTTTATTTCAGCCTTCAAGTAGAATTTACATGTGTAGCTAATATGATGAGTATGTGTGTTTTATAGGGATCAAGAACACATTTGCAATGTATGCAAAGTTTATTTCGTTAAAATGGAAATTGGTAACCAAAGTTTTAATTGAAATAAATGTCTCTCATTTGCCTCAACCGCCATAGTTCTTTTGCTATCATGAAACACAGGGAAATTTGCCAGCTTTGAAAAATGTTCAGCTTGTGTGAATTGACAGCAAGAATATTTGACATGGTGTGACAAATTTGTGGTCACTTGCTAAAATTGAATGAGCCTTAAGTTTTCTTTGACTATAACTCCCTTAGGTGATAAACAAGGAATCTTCCTCATCCTTGCAAATCCCAACACCATATTGTGAACTATGCACATAAACAGTTGGACTCTGTTTATTTGTGGTATGTAAGCACAGTCAGTTTACTAGTGCAGTACTCATCCTAACAGATTCCAACAAACCCTGGTGTTGGAGTTTGGCTGTTTGGGGGTCGTTAGGGTTAATGTTTTGATGTTTTTTTGGTGATATTGTGGCCTCCTACAGTTGTTCTAATTCCTGCGTCTGTGCAAACATGGCCGACAAGTCCAGCAACACGTCGCCAACCCACTCCTGTTTGAAGCCAGCCAGCGAGAGCAAAGCTCTGTCGACGGGACGGCCCAACAACCAACCCCGCAACAGAGCGCGCTCAGTCAGTGACATCGAGGGCAAGCCGGGCATGCGGAATCATTCCTTGTTTGGCAAACTGCCAGACAGGGTCACCTTGATTGTTGATCATACTCGGTTTGTGGTTGACCCGTCGTTGTTTACAGCTCACCCAAACACAATGCTTGGCAGGTGAGTGGACTATTGAGTGACCTGTCATAGGCTATAACTTGTTTTTTTTTTTCTCGAAAGGAGATACGAGATATTGGATGTACATCGTAGAAGTGTGACGTCACACGGAGTTGTCGCAAATAGACCATTATCATGTTGTGGCCATCTTGATTTTTTTCCCATTCAAATCAAGGTAACTAAAGCGAGGCTGGAAGGAAAAATAGTCTGGTTCCTTTTTGCACAAAAAACATTTCATTCTGTACTGTTTTTGGATACAGGGAACATGACTGAAGTGGTGGCAGCATGCTAAAGGTCTATAGTGATGTGTCCAAACAATGTCTCGTCCGCCATTTACCATAGGATTTGCACGGGCGATTTAGAGACCTGAGAATGGAACAGCGCTTCGTAGCTGTGCAAGTTGTCCTTCAGAACATGACGGATTCCTTTATTTTTCTCTTCTAACGGATGAAAAATTGTTGAATATAGTGGTCACTGGGTATCGCTACCTAAGGCCCGGTTTGTGTAGACACATCACCCTGGGCAATGCGTAACCTCGGCGGCGAATGACGTAAACACTTCTAAGGCTTATTGTCATTTAATGATTACCTCTGCCTGTCTTTTAAAAAACAAAAAAATTCTTTCAAGTACTTAATTTATACAAGATAACTATATAACATTTGATTCAGTACAGAGGCTTCAGTTATTGGTGTAGGCATAGACTACTGAAGTGTGTTACGTATTCTGGTTCACGCGCATATCTTAAGTGTGTGAAGATTTCAGCATATGAACCCACACGTGAACCAGAACAAAGACAGCTGACATCACACTTTGGTACTCTGTACCTTAATAAAACTTGGAATGGAAACCTTGTCAAGAAATCGGGCACAAATTCGGCCCGACGGTTCCTGTACATTTTTGAACTTAAACAGATTTTATTCACATGTTGCCACAAAGAGTCCAAGGAAGGCGCCATGTTTCAAGTTCTAACACATGCACATTATTTCTCATTTCAGAATGTTTGGGAATGGTATCGACAACAACTTCACCAGACCCAATGAAAAGGGAGAGTATGAAGTAGCACATGGCATTTCATCAGAGCTGTTCAGTGCTATATTGGTAAGTTTTTTTTTTAAATGGATTTCACAATGACCCTTTTGAGTTGCACCGAGCAAGATGCATTCAAACGTCCATTCCAATGGTTGCCCTCAACTCTCTTTTAACCCTAACTCCCTAAGCCATTTTGCTAGGATGTAGCCTCAATCCCGCAAAATCCTCCAATTGGCCTCATGCAAAAATAGCATAGCCTCAATCATGCAAATTCCCCCATTATTTCTTTAATATGGACCGTGGAGGGGTAACCACTGCCTGAATCCTGCAAAATCCTGCGGGAGTGATTGTCAATATGTTGAGGCTTGGCCAGTGACATCCTGGAGCAGTACGGAGGATTTCAAGCATAATCCAGGCCTATATTTATGCATGGCTGAGCAAAAACAACACAAGGGCCGGCCTAAGACCTTGACAAAGTGCATCCTATGAAATCAGTTACGCACTTTTGCCATGTAACCTCAATCCTCCAAATTCGTCCACTTTGGCAAAGAGGATTTTGAAGGATTCAGGGCGGTTAGGGTTAATAAAATCTTTCATTCGGGAGATGTGAACTCAATATTTGGGTTTACTCTTTACCAGCATAATTGTGTAAGCTTTGTTTGCTCAGATTTGTCTGAGAGCTAAAAAAGTAACAAGTTGACTTGAACCCATGACCTCCTGTTCACTAGTGCAGATGTCTTACCACTCAACCACCTAGCTTGCCAGGATTGGGTAGGCTGGTTCAGATTTGATAAACAGTGCTTAGGAAATTGCGTTGGGGAGTTCTGCTTCATTAGTTTGTTGGGGTTCTGTTTATTCTCTCTGTAGGAGTACTACAAGGGTCGCTCCATCCGATGTCCTCCCAGTGTTTCTGTATCTGAACTGAGAGAGGCTTGTGATTACCTTCTAGTACCATTCACTGAGAACACTGTCAGATGCAAAAACCTCAGTAAGTACTGACATGCACCAGTTTAGATTATACATTAGTCCTGCCCACTGCAACAACACTTGTGTTTTCCCAATGCAGGGTAATATCAGTTGTATTATATTCTAACTGAGAAATCATTGAAAACTTCTGTAAATTGGACTATATTTATGATTGCGTTTTGGTAACTACCGGTACATATGTATTTCCATTGGATTACCCATTATGGAATGGCTCTAAAAACCTTTAAATGTAGATCCCGCTAAGGGTTATTATCTTCAAGCAAACTGGAATCCATTTATCCTGCTTGGTCGTTCGATGGCAACAAACTGCGCTATATTATACCCAATACCATATTTCATATCGCAGTCCACGTATCACACTATTCCAAGATGTGAGCTCCATTTCAGCTGCACGCACAGATACCAGCTAAAAGGTTCATGTAAAGCGTGCTTGTTCCAACTTTACTGTGTGACAAGTTTGCTTGAAGATACATTCTCTATCCGGCTCACGTTCATGGAATATGGAAAATGTAGTGCGTCTACGTCCAAGATACCAGATGCAACACATTATTCCATGCTCCACTATCGCTCGCGGAATAACTAATGATGTACAATCTTCCAAACAGTATAGTTTAGCATTGATAAACATTTGTCAGAGATGAAACTTTTCCGATTTTTAATCGGAAAACCGACTTTTTGAATTTTCCAACAAAATTTCCGATTTTTTTACAGTGTGTCCCACAAAATTTGATTTCTGATGATTTTTTCACAAAATGTCATTTTATTTCAATCATAATTTCGAAGAAAAGTCGATGGAAAGGGCCTGCTAAAATCATCGCGAACGTAGTTTTAATCTCTTTCACCAGTCGTTATTGGAAAGTGTCAACGGTAGAAACACAGGGCATAACACTGATCGGAGCCTTCTCCGGCTGGACAAAAGGTTAAACATTGACAGGCGACATGGAAAAATCACTGTGTCGCACGTGCGTGCGAATATGCAATGGTACCAGCGTGCGTACGTACCGCACCACCATACCGTCCGCTAGCACATGGCCGGCAGGGACGGGTAGCCTCGTGAAGGACCCTGTGGATAAAATCATTATGTTGTGCGATTTTTGGAGGTTTCAGATTCAGTTGTACAAAATGCAATGCTTTAAAAATCATGATGATTATCTCGAGGATAGCGAAGAGAGCATTAGCGAAACATTTCACTGGCATTTGTTGGAAGAGAAAGACGGTAATGCCTGATTTTTTCCCATGTATGAATGCAAGTGGTTGAATCATGGACATGATTGAAGCACCATGAACGGTGCCCTTGTCTTTCGGACTTTTCCCTCGACTTTCTCAAGTAAGAAGTGAACTTCTTTATTGATGACTCCATTACTCTAACCGTAATTCAGGCATTTTATGCAATGAAAACACTGACCGTTTTTTTTTCATCGTAAAATTTTGTTTGAATCAAAAATAAAGCAGGAGTTGGTGTCCGGAAATTGGGCATGAAGTGTATTGTACATGCATGTATATGTGTGTAATGGCAGCGCGGCCCAGATTTCGGACACGTATTTTTGTTCGGCCTTTTTTCCGATGTTTTTGCCACATGCCAGTTTCATCTCTGATTTGTACATGTATGCATCTGATGTGTTGTATGTACAGTGATCAATGATTCCCTTTTAATTTTTTTGTTTTTTTCTGCAGGGTGTTTGCTACATGAGATCTCCAATGATGGTGCTAGGGAGGAATTTGAGAAATACGTAGACACGCTGATACTGCCCGAGATGGTCAACTGTGCAAAGGTCAGTTGAGCTCATAAAAACATGATTGAAGGAATCGGAACCAGCCAGCCTGGCTAAACCTTGCGCCGAAGTGCACTGATTTTCCAAATGTCAACAGATGAATGTGCATGCGAACCAGTGAAATACAAGTACATTTAAACTCGACTACAATTACCTCTCTCCAACCAGGAGTATAAATGGGGTAGCTGTGAGGGTAGAGAACCGAATGTGCACTGATATCGGCTGCCGCGTGGTCTCATGGCCTGATGAACGGGGGAAATAATTGCAAAGCACTTTGAGATTGTCGTAACGATGGAAACGCTATATAAGCACTACAGTTATTATTATCTTTGTTTCGGGGGAACTATTTTGTCTAAAAAGAGAGTACACTTAATTGAGAAACATTTTTTTCGTCACAGCACGGCCAAAGAGAGTGTCACATTGTGGTGTTGATGGAAGATGACGTCGTTGAGTGGGATGAGGAATACCCGCCTCAGATGGGAGAGGAATACTCACAAAGTAAGCAAGCAACTTTATCCTTTGCTAGATTTACATGTGATGTGTTTTGTATAAGGGTCATTCCACCGGGTTGGGAAGCAGTGCATGTTACATCCATATATTTGGTTATATTATTAAAAGTATCAATGCATTCTAAACAATTGCTCAAATAATATTTGTCTTAGGGTGTTTCAATACTTGAGAAAGTTTGAAATTATTTGAAAGTATTTTGACAAAAATATGAGCAAAACTAAATTAATTCGGACGTAACATTGACACCGTGTTAATGTTACATCCAAATATTCTTTTTTTTTGCCATTTTTTACACTGATGTAACATATTACCCAAAGTGACATTTTTTGCTCATATTTTTGGCAAAATACATTGAAATGATTTAGAACTTTCTGCAGTAGTGAAACACCCAACAACAAACATTATGTAGAGCAACTGCTAGCAAGGCATTCGTGCTTTTCTTAATATGGTCATATGTCACACATTGTTACCTGGTGGAATGACCCATAAAACAGGCTGCTGGGCAGCTGTTAAAAAAAAAAAAAATGTTAAAACGTAAATCTTTCCCTATATATTAATGACATAATTTTTGAAAATAGACTTTGCAAATTTATGCCAACTTGAAGTTTGAGATGTCACAAAACAGAGAAACTGCCTTGTAATTTGTTGGGTTATGCATTTCTTGAACTTAAACACCTTTTAAAATCATTTAACCCTTTAGACACTGTAGTGCCCCAAACCGCCCAAGCACTCTGTGGTTTTATTGATTCCTCAGTGAATGAACACATTGTAATACAATGTAGTACAGTTGCTAATGAGTTAAAAATCACTTTTAGAAACAACATTTAAAGTATATTTTAGAGGTATTTAATTATCAAGCTTTGCCCAGAAGTGTCTGGTTTTGACAGAACACAAAACATACCGGGTATTCTATTCTGCAGAATGTTTGACTTGGCCCTGGCCAGATATATTTCATTTGTACATGCACTAAACTTGTCTCCTAGCTTTTGAGCATTACTCTAGGTTGACGTATGTCATATTTTTCTTGTTTCAGTTGTATGCAGCACTCCATTGTATCGGTTTTTCAAGTACATCGAAAATAGGGATGTTGCAAAGACGGTCCTAAAGGAAAGAGGCTTGAAGAAAATCCGACTTGGGATTGAAGGTAGGATATTCACCATTATCTTATGTCAGACATGTTAAAAATAATTGACATCATTTGCACAGTAACAAATGTTTTTCTGCCAATTTAAGGAACAACAAGACAACAAATTTGACTGCAACAGGGAATCTTTCAACATAGTCAATTTTTGAGCTGTTTCAATCTCTCTGACTTTCAGACTCTGGAACACCAGTTTTTACGATGATGGTTTGTTAACTGATTGCCAATATTTGACTTGATTTCTTGCAGGTTATCCTACCTACAAGGAGAAGATAAAGCAGAGACCAGGTGGAAAACCGGAAGGTAGGTTTCTTCAAAGAAAATGCCAAAAAGGTTTTTGAAATCACAAGCTCATGCGGGCCTGGTATTTTTTTATCCAAGCATGAGTACTTTCCCACCTTCAACTGATATGACTTAGGTTCAAGTCTCACCCAGTGCAACATGTGAATTTTTAGGGGTTTTCCCTCCGATTTGGTAAGGTCGTTAAGTTGATATGTTTCAGGTTTTTTTATCACCTCAAAAAGTACACTTCATTCTATTTTCTCTGATTTCAACTTCAACTTACAACGCTCATGGCACAAGATTTTGGTTTGAAGCGCTATAGAAGCATCACTATATTATTAGTAGTAGTAATGGCAACCATCTATTGTGGTCAAGTGATGCCAACTGTCACCATGGCAACTTCAATTTCTGCACGGAATTTGAAATCCGGGCGGTTTAATAAGCCTCTGTACTGATGATGTCACAATTTGTTTACATGTGTGCTTCTCATATGTTAGCCTGGTGGGGACGACGGTTTCGTAGCCCATAGAAACGTACACACGTAAACAAAGTGTGACGTCATCAGAACAGAGGCTTATTAACATGTAACGCTGTAAAATGGGGGCAATAGCGAGTAAGACACCTGTTTGAATGTTTTACCTGCTGGCAGCCAAAAGGCATGATGTGCACAGTTGACATCGTTAATTAATAACCCTCTTGCCGTTGTTCCAACTTGCAGTGATCTACAACTACGTGCAGCGGCCGTTTGTGCGCATGTCCTGGGAGAAGGAAGAGAACAAGAGTCGCCACGTCGACTTCCAGTGCGTGCGCAGCCGTTCCATTCCAAATCTGTCCAGCGTCGCGGGCGGGGAGGCCCTCTTGGATCGCGATCTACGCCAGGCTCCGCTTCACGCCGAGGGCGTGGCCATGCTCAGGCAGGTCTTACCAGATCCCCCGGATGGTGACGCTAACGACGGTAACGCCTAATCCAAATAGTGGTACATATTTATCCAATGTATGACATTACTGGGACGCTGCCATGCATGAGTGCCTATCCCAGAGATCTTAAATTCAAGCTGCATGTACAGTATGTAAAGCTCTGAACACGTTATTATTATTATTATTATTACTATTAATCATTTCTGGTAATGAAACCAAGGATTCCTCAAAAGCGCCCCAGGCACTGTAGCTCGCAAGCCTGAAGAAACCTGTGGAGAGAAGACAATGAGAAGAAGTTACAGTTTTAGAGGTGGGAGGAAAAGCCCAGAAGAATATTCTGGGGAAAACCCACGGAATCAGGCAGGGACTGAAAACCCAATCCACATATTGACCCTGGTGGGATTCGAACCCGGGTCACAACGGTGGAAGGCGAGGAAAGTACCGCTACGCCAACTGGACTCCCCTCCACGTCCGTGGAGGTCAATGCAATGTGTGAAATCCAATCAAAGCGAGCATCGCACACAAAAAATAACCTCAGAGACAGGCAACTGTGATTAATTTTTAAAAAGGGAAAAAGCTGGGTTTTGTGTTCGGATACTGCCATTAGGAGGAACATGAGGGTAATGTAATATAGTGCAAATAGGCAGTGATGAAATTATTAAAGTGAAACAGTAGCATATGAATGCAAGTATGACTATATGAACGTATGATTACTTCAGCACTTGATGCTATGTTTGGCCCCCTTGCCACCCCATTGATTTGGATTACTTTGACCCTAACCCCTTAAGTGATTTACGAGGAACCTTCCTCACTCTTGCAAATTCCAACACCATATGGGAAACTGTACACAAAAACTGTTGGACTCTGATTATTGGTGGTGTGCCTAACCCCTTGTAAAGCATAATCAGTTTACTAGTGCAGTACTCACTCCAACAGATTCCAACAAACCCTGGTGTTGGAGTTTAACTGGATGGGGATGGTTGGGGTTAAAGTACTGTTCCTTAAATTGATACATGTTCAGCTGCATCCAAATAATTTGGTTGGGGCTTACAGTAATCCACATGTCTATGGAAAGTGGCATCAGGGGGCTTCCATACATGTAGATCCATTTGTATTTGCAAGCCTTTGCCAAGAATTAGACCTTGTGCGGTAAGGTGGCGTAAAGGAGAATGCTTTTCTATTTCCAAGATGCGCATGAGTGTACTACAAAGGGAGAACAACAGATTCTTTGTTGACCTCAATCGTTCATCTTGTGTTGAAAATGGTCCTTAATCGTGCATTTATGTGCTTAGTCTATGGGAGTGTGTTATATTACAGGGACAAAGGGAAACACAATGCCTTGTCCTCGAGAGTTATGTAAAGTACGACTGTGGATCTTTTTGTGCCTCCACTGTATGAAAATTGAAAAGAAAGGACACCCTCTGAGAAACTTGTACTCCAAAAACCTGTACTGTGTAAGGTTTATTCAGAGGCGGCCGTAGATTGTGGGCCAGTCTTTTACAGTCAGTGGACGTGCTTCAAAACCCAGCTGTGAAGGCATTGAGAAATTTCACACCATAACGAAACCCTGATTATGATCAACGGTTGTAAGCTGTATATATAATGCTGACTTTGGTGTTGGGAATATTTTTTATAACATTTGGCATCAAATTTGCCGGTTAATGCATGTTATTTTTAACGTTTCAAAAGTAACAAGATAAAAATCTGTGCAAAAGCTTTGCAAAATACATTTTTCTGCCTGAAGAAAATTGGGTGACGTGCACCAGGGACCATTTCAAACACTCAGAGGATCTTGCTTGGCATGCTGTTTACCAGCTAGACTCGCCATTCGTAGAAATTTCAGCAAATGATGAAGTAAAAGTTAAAATAAAACAATACTATCTGGTTTATTCAATTTCAATTATTCTGAGTCATTCAATTTCAAGTCTAAAACCAAACAGGTTTAATTCAGAAACATTGAATTTTGGAAATTAAAAAGTTTTGCATATTCCCACTTACTACATGCGAGTGTTACATTTTCAGTGTGTTGCCCGCTTGATAAACATCTGTAACACAGTAGGACGTGCAGGTTTGGGTTCTTTGAAAACTAAAGCCAAGATTTTTATTCAGCAAAAACTTAAGTAAAAAGAATGCTTTGAAAAACCTTCTGCTGGTACAATGTATATCAACAATACAAAATACGTAATGTGGCCCCTGTGAAATATTCTGGGGGGAAAAATTGAGCTGAAAAAGTATTGAGCTGAGCTTTTAAATATACATGTAAAGGTAAAATCTGCAATATTAAAAAATGCAATGAAACATTTTGTGTTATTGCTAAGTGATTTTTTTTTTGTACCGTTTTTCGCACTAAAAGATTATTTAAGGACCCAGTTTTATGGATCCTATATTGTAAAATGTGGTAAGAATGTTATTTAATGTAATTATTCCGAAGCAAGTTGACGTGTGTTTGCAAACACAGCAAGTAAAAGCCTGCAGCTCTAGTGATGAGGAGAGTCTCGATGCATGTTTTGCAGTTTTTCTGCTTGCTTCAAACTGTATCCAAATATTAAACACGTACATGCATGGGTTTTTGGTAAGGCCAAAAAAAAAAGTTTCCGGTTTCTGGTATGGAGCTTGCCCCTAAAAATGGTAAATGTCGGCTGATGACTGCAAATGGTGCCCGACTAAACTTAGTGCAAATTTATGGGAGTCCAGAGAGGCCACATAAAGCTTAATTCTCGATCATAACCCCATCTAAAAACACGTTAAAATTGCGCAGCAGCAGGATTCCAGTCAAACCAGTGAGTTTGGCGGTTTTGAGACATCATCTATTATTGAAAAAAAAACTTGTTCATTTTGCCGGAGACTTTTTTTTTTTGGCCTAATACATAGGGAGTGAAAATGAGACAGTTTTACTCGGAACGTGAGCACATTTCACTCAATCAAAACCTTGCTTTGTAAAACATGAAAACAAAATAATACAGTTGGTGGCAAGAAATGTATCAGAAACTAGTGTTGTAAGGTGCTTTTTATTAATCAACTCATAAATGCAGATCCATTTGCTTGGGAATGAAAAGAAACTGTTTAGCTTGTTTAAAACTTTCTAAAAAAATAGAAAAAATGCCAATTTGAAACGAAATCACCTTTTTGTGAGTGAAAAAAAATTCATGGTACCTAACCTCTGTGGCCTATTTTTGTATCCATGTGTGACCTTTGATTGTCCACCAGACTGAAAAGCAGACGCGTACGCTCCGGAAAGTGCCTTTTTGCACATTTTCTGTGCAGTTTAACTTTGGAAATGGTAACATTTTTGCTGGATGTATGTACTCATAGAATTGTAGTCATTCATTCTAATACTCCGTAGATTAACAACGTTGGACTAGCATACGTTTGGATCTCGAGTGTGTGTAGAAAGTAGAATCTTATAATATTCATTGCAGGGTTGTTAAAACTATTGTATGTCATTTTTCCGCCTTTGTGGGTACATGGTGGCTACTCGCGATTACTCAACTACTCTTGAGTAATTTCTTGGCGAGTACTCGAGCAGAGAAATCCACCAATCGCCCAGGCCTAAAAACTAACGCAATTTAATGAAATCTCAGCATGCCTCTTGCAGATTTCCTAATCCTGGTTGGCTAAAAAGGGTCAGATAAAATTAAATTAATCATAAGAACCCAATTTAAACATTCAAATTAGTTCAGTGTGCATCCAAATTCACATAGCGTTTTCGTCAGCCATGCTACGAATTAGATGATTTCCTCTGTTTTCACTTCACACTTAAATGCCATTACAAATTAAAGAAAACACTGTATAAAGTCTCGTAAAACTTGGAAATTTCTTCTTTTTTTTCCCAGTCAGTTGCATGCCTGTTTCATCTAGCCTCTGTTGTATTGTAATTGTGTACAAAAACTATAAATAGTGTACATGCAGTTAATAGATAACGCTACTGTATTAAATGCAAACATGTTACATTGATATTTCTTAGCTAGTGTTGTACCCAGGTTTTTTGTCCCCCCCCCCCCCATTTTTTTTCCATCTAAAATAATACCTTGGAAGGGGGATTAGGATCGCCTCCTTAATTATGATGCTGTTCTGTTTGTAACTAAGGGCCATGCAATACAATTGTTTTTAATCCTATCCTAGAAATTGCACCTTTGTGTCCCATTCAACCTTATTTTCAAATTTTGTTTTGCCATTTGGGGTATTTTGTTGCCTTTTGGGGTTTTTGCTAATGCAAATTTCCATATTCATGAGCAAAAGTGTGATTTCATTCCAGGCAGAAACCTAGCAGAAACTTCAATGTTAAAGCAATTTCAGCACAAAAAGTTGCTAGAATTTGGTGATTTGTCGTGTAAGTACATGACAGCAAGCCAATGAGCAAACCTTTCTCACAAATGTTTCCAATGAGCAAATTTTGGGTTCACAATTTGAACAGAAAACCCCTAGACTGAACAGTGTCTTCCTGAAATGACATCACAGTAGCAGTGCCCTCAGTTGTCTGGAAAAGCATGGGAACTTGTAAATGTTTTTAAAGATGCACTTTCCAATACAATTAACAAACAAAAAAGGATATCTAATAGTTTTCATACATTTAAGAGAAGTACAAAGTTGCACTACATGTGTTCCTAAGAAAAATTCATCGTGGGGATATTTTAAACATATTCAGGTGTTTGGGGGTGACACTAAGTTATCAACTTTGCCCCCCCCCCCCCCCCGATAAATGATCAGTGCGAAAAAGCAGCAGATGAAAATGTTTCATATTTTGAATAGGTGCTTGGCACAAATCCCCTCACTACGAATGTCCACATATATTAACAATCTTAGCCCGTGCCTCATGAAAACAAAAATCATTCGAAGTACAGAGTGTAGATAATGCTTTTATTGCTCAAAGGTTTTTCGTATTCATTGAGCTTTTTTTTTTTAATTGGCAGAATATGAGGCATTTTATACTTTTTCATTAAAAAAATGAAAAAAGTTAAGACTCTCGCTACCCCTGCTGTTGATGGACTGGGTACACCACTAGCATATTTCCTTTAGTTTAGATGAAAAAAAGTTGTTGTTTTTTTCTGTATGCTTTGTCTGTGTCTGTGTCAGTAAAGTTTATATTTATATCTCAGCTTGTAACACTTTTGTAAACTTTTCAGTTTTCTTCTGTACAGTGCTTTTTATTGTTCCTTAATTACTAATCAATGATAATTACTGCCCAGTTAGTAGTTTCATGATATTAATTGACAATGGGAGACAGGTTGAGGCAATGTATTTACCTTATTAACGTTTTGTGTTTCTAACATTCCGAATGAAGGTGGTGAGTTAGTGCATAACCTGCGATAACATTGGTGCTAAGGGTGAGGGGGGGGGCTGGGGTTAGGTTGTTGTGTAGACCAATCCCAGCACGCTATCATTTCTATCACAACGCTTAGGCCCCTTCAATGGCGAAAGTATCCAGCTACAATCCTGGCCAAATCTCGCTGGGCCTCCAACCCCCCGGCCCCCGTTCAATGTTGTCTCTCATTGCGCGGTGTGTGCTCCATCAACTGGAGAGAACAACATTGACCGGGGAGCGGGGGAGTGGGTGACCGTGGCAGGCCCAGGAAGTGTCCCAACCACTTTGGCCCGGATTGTAGCTATTATTCAGATAATCTGTCACCTGGCAGTTGTTTTGTACAATAGCTTGCACGGTGGTTTCTCCATTGAATGGGCCTCGTGAGTGCCCGGATTTGTCGATGCATTCACCCGTGTGATTTGACAGTTGTTTAAGTCTCATCCCCTTTTTGTCCAGAATTATTAAGTAATTGTTCATTTTATATTCCTAAATAAAACAAAATGGCAAACATCTATGCGCAAAATGGGAATAAATGTGTCCTTGGTTGTTATTATCCGTGTTTATTCATCAGTTTTGAGCATAAGTTCCAGTATTAAGAGTTATGTTGGTGCTTACACTTGACATTTCTACATGAACAAGTAGTTTCAAAGAAATATTTCATCTTGCATTGACCACACAGAGCCAGAGTTATACGTAATTTAATAAAATTAAAAAAAACTACACCAATGCAGGATCATCTCTGACGTCATTGCACAACTCGATCGTTAGGCGCAACACACGATCGAGGAGGTGTGCAATGACATCAGGGGTGATCCTGCATTCCTTCAGGAGCTTTCGGCCGCAGCACGCGCCTTCCGCCACCGTTATCAGCGCTGTATCGACATTGGAGGACGCCAAGACGAAAGTGGAAGCTTCTGAAAGTGAATATTTTTTTTCGAATGGCATTTAAATCTGACCCTCTTGCATAAAGCTGATGAAACTCGCTCCATCAAATTTGTCATGCCTTGTTTACGTTAATTCCATTGTTAAACAACAGGGTTCAAAAGTAGGACTTTTTTTACACGTTGTATGTTTTATGGAGGAAGTGGTAGGCGTTGAAAAATTGTTTATTGTTTTCTAAAGCCCAGTTCATACTTAATGCGAATGTGAAGCGAATTTGACCTCATGAAACATTCGCTGCGACATTCGCCCGAGTTGAAATATGTGTAACTTTTACGAATTCGCAGCACAAATATTCCCCGTGACGTCACAAATTTGCGTTCGCTTCCGCTTTCGCGCTGAGTATGAACCGGCCTTAACAGATGCGAATGAGTATATGCCTGGCCTGTAATTTGTTAAACCACTGCATTACAACAAACGCACCGTTATCAACCCAACTTGTCAAGACTTGAGAGAGAAGCTTTAAATACATATAGGCCTGGAGCAATCCGGGCACCATACCACTTATATCACAGAGACCCACTTCAATGGCGAAAGAAATTTGCTAGGTATTGTTCGGATAATCAGGCCGTCACGGGCGGTAGCTTGGTGCAATAGACAGTACAATGCTTTCGCCATTGAAGGGGGCCATCCTGAGTGAACATGTGCCCGGATTCGTCGATACATGTACTACGTGGCCACCGAAATTATGGATGACTATCATTAAGGCCAAAAAAAAAAAATTCGGTCTCTGGTCAGACCAAAGTTCCGGAATTGACGCGGCCACGCGGCTTTTTTTTGTGCTTTTTTTTTCTTTCTTCAAGCTTGGATTGTACATACAAGGTGGGGTACTATTTTGCTTTTTTGGTGTCCTCATGTACATTGGTGTCCTCCATTATTTGCCTTGATGCAATTTCCCATTCCAGGGCCAAGTTCGGGCAAGGACCATTAGTCGACTAGTGGTTGATTTGTGACGTACCTTACGCATGCGCACTAATAGCAAAGTGCGAACGTCTCTAGTCGAACGCTGGTCAAAATGTCATTGCAAAACGTCTGGGTCCTGGCTCCCTGCTGTACGTTATGAACGCGCGCGGCTATGGTTACCAGCGATGCAACCAGCCCCAGTAGGTTGGTTCCAAATAGTCGACTAGGGTAGTTAACCATCGTCGACTAGACAAAGTTCGGGCAAGCGTTAGTCGACCAATGGTTAACTATAGTCCTTGCCCGAACTTGCCCCTTGGTGCTCTTTGGTAAAAAAAAAAATTGAGGAGGTGCGGAAATAGAGGGCGCTGTTGGAGCTACTGCGGAACATTTTGGAGAAAAAAAAGATCGACGCGCATGATTACAATCGACGCGCGCGCTGACCAGAGACCGACTTTTTTTTTTGGCCTAATACTCTTTTTTTAATTCGGAAAACTACATTGAGGTATACATGTACACGGGAACTTTCTGGGTAACATTTTTAATATTAAAAAGCTGTTGTGCAGCAAGAACAAATGGCAAGTTTGTCACCTTTTTCTTTAATGTGGCAAAATGGCAACACAATTTATACACTAACCGCATTAGCTCGAGACCGTTATCTTAAGGGCATTTCCTTCAAATTATGGTGTTTGATGTATTGTGATGACCCCCAAACTGAGGGAATGAAACAGGTCCTTAGTTCTCCATACCAAGTTAAAGACTAGTTCATGGGAGGGGGCAAGGGGCGCCAAAAAAAGAGGGGCAAAAACAAAACAAAATAGAAGAGGTGCCAAGTCGCCAATAAGACGGGCAACCTTTTGTGAATTCACTATTAATAATTAAATCATAAGATAGTACCCTCTGACTGAGACACCCGCAACGTATAATTAGGCCTAGGTCTATGGTCTATACATGACGGCAAAATGAAATTTGCTCCAAGTTCCTTAATCGCGTACGAATTGGACCATCAGATAAATGTTTAACTTCCCCCCCCCCCAAAAAAAAACACTGCTGTGTAGCAACTTAATTTTATTGTCTATGCAATAAGTATTTGTTTTTCGCGGTTTTTTAAAACTCCGAATTACTTGACGGAAATTGCCCTAAATCTGGCAGCAAAGCCTTTGCCGGTGACACTTGCATCAGTAGACATGACGACCGACATCTTGTTGGTTAGCGACACCAGTGACCCACGTGGAACCTCGTAACCACAGATTCTGTGGGTAAATAATCATATATTTTTTTAGATAGTAAATCATTCTTTATTTCATTAAAAAAAAAATGTACACTATAGACCACATGCGTGGCAGCCATCTTAGAGGGCAAAACCGTTGTTTTGCTGGGATATGCATGAGTGAGCCTTTTGTACATTCATTGTTACTGAATTAAAATAAAAGATGCCCTCTAAGATGGCCGCTACGCATGAGTTCTATAGTGTCCCCTAAAAGATCGTTTCACTAAACTTTGTGAAGGAAATGAAGATGTTCTTTCCAAAAACGGGCTATATTTATTTGAAAAAAAAAAGCTTTACAAAGCTGCAGTTCTGAAAACGTATAGAACATACGCAGTATAATAACAGACGTTTGTAAACTAAATTTTTCGCTTTATTGTATACTCAAATTGTGTTTAACTATATAACAGCCGTCAAAGCTGACTTCGTGCAGCCAGGAAACAGCGGGATTCTAGAAGGTTACAAAGTGGCGTTATCGCGTTTTGGAAACAAACTCTTCACAGTCATGTGGTTGCTAAGGTAAGGCGTCTGCCGTTGTTAAGCAAGGATAATCCGATTACATACTTAGATGCTATAGCAGAGCAGTGGAATTCATGCACCACACAAAAACATGGCCTTTTGAACGTTGTGTTTTTTTTAGAAAATATGCTCAGTATGATCGAAAAGTTAAATATAACGGAAGAAGACATTCTTAGCTTCATGTCAGTGAAAAAAATCGCCGTCAACGATGCCGAAACGGCAATAGTGGTTACTGGTATAGCTGACCTTCAAGTCTGGAAGAAATCGTTCGAAAACTTCCCCAAATCTCTGTATTTATATCTATTTCTAGGAATTTCTCAAAATTGTTATTTCACGAGTAGTTGAACACTTATATCATCTAAGTATATTCCGAATTTCAGCTTAAATATGTTGTTGCAAACGCGAGTGCTACAATTTGAACCATCTCCATGGACAATTTCGACGATGATTTCTGCTGACCCAAGTTCAGCAAAGCCAGGCGCGGATCCAGAGGGGGGGTTTGGGGGGTCAACCCACCCCTTTTTTTTTTTGCTGATGAATCCCCCCCCCTGCGAAAATTCCTGGATCCGCCCCTGAAAGCGCCTTATTAGGCGCTACGGTTGACCGATTTCGGCCAAGCCACACAATATCGTATTGTAGATTAGCATATTCATTAGCGTCACTCGGCGTGTTTTGGCGTGGGTCTCGGTATCGACCAATGAAAGCCGGCAAAAGGGGTGATATTTATCAATTATTTATTGACAGCTATTGCAAACGTCAGTGTTACAACTTTCAATGATGCACGTAGCCAGGCCTATTTTTCAAATTTCAACGAAAGTAACGAACACATCACAACTATTTTTAGCACATACTTGGATCATTATGAGGCCCTGAAAGTTGCATGAAGATACGGTCTTCCAAACGGAAGAAATTAATTTTCAAAGATTTCGCTCGCCAACGTGAACATGTGTGTGCACATGTTGTTTCATTCAAAATGAAGTGTTACGTAACCTTTATAAATCGCCCTTCGCAACCGCGTGACTGATTGAGCCACAGTCTGGCTCTAATATCACAGATCGATTGCATTCAGCGGCCATCTTTGAGGTGTGTTTTATTACGTTAACTCACTGGCAATGAATACAAACAAGACGTCAACTCATGCGTATCCCTTTTAAGCAAAATCACACACACCACAGCTGCGCAGTGCAAATAAAATATACACTTGCATATAAAATTACTTTTTAAAATTACATTAGTTACGTCTTACGCCTATGCATCTACATGTACATGGTTGCAAAAACCAATGCGAACGGTCGCGGGGTCTTATAGGGCCTACGACCTGGGCACGAACTTGAACATCGTGTAAAATGTGTTGTATTTGAGATTTTGTTTGACCATATATTCCATTTGACCAAACTTCGAAACTCCGGCGCTTCAATGGATACATCAGGAGCAACCCCTTATATAGACTGATGTATATATTAGCAGCAAGATAGAACTATTTAATTTGGTCTTGTATGACTAGGCCTACAACTTTTGGTTGAATTTAACATAAATTCTAACCCAAACCTTGGTTATAGAACAACCCAAGTTTGGGTAGTTCCAGTTTTCACCCTTTCTTGGGTAAAATTAACCCAGGCAATTTTTCAGTGTACAAAGGAACACTTACAGGAACGATCCAACGGCCTTGCGTCGTTCAGGGGAAATCTCCAGCTTGTCATAAGAGCATCGAATATGGTCCTCAATGTCCATCTCAAGAAATATCAACTCAACACGAAAACCGTCGGCCACCTGGTAACAATAACAATTATTGTTTTGCAATGTTTTTTTTAGCAATTCTTACACCACCTTGCTTGGTAGAACTATAATCGATTCTCATATTTCACATTTTCTGTAATCAACTTGTCCGTGCAAGTATGAAATTTAAACCGTTCAGATTGGTCTATTTGCATTTTTGTTATTTTGGGATATAACTACATAATTGCAAGGAAAAACCAAAACCCATGGACGGCATGCTTCTTTGGACGTCCATAGAAATATTTGAATTCCATAGAATTGTACGATTCTCTAAACACCACCCAGAAAAATAGACACTGTTAAAAACCTGACAAAGTTTCAATTCACTGGAAATTCAACTTTTTGAGGATTGAGGGTAAATATTTCAATTCTTCATCACAATGCACGACTTTTGTGAATCACAACTGACGACCCACCGTCATGTACTGCACATTGTTTTTTTTCTTCTAAAACTGGCATTTTTTTAATATTTAATCGAAAAAGTAGGAGTTAACTTAGCAAAACAAAGGTACAAAATGCATATTTTGGGTACAAGGAAAGCCTTAGCATGCGTGTCATGAATAGTTCTAGGCCTATACCTCTTCATTTTTTTTCTAGGAAAAAGGTAACCTGGCTGTTGGTCATTGGCATGACATACCTCAATATCATATCTGCATGTCGCGAAGTTTTCGTACTTGGCAAACCCATAATTGGGCGAGGCAATGCAGCCAGCACGATCTTTAAATGTTCCCCCACAGGTGCCAACAACAGAATCTGTGGACAATAATGTCATTATGAAAGTACGACAAACTCGATCAATATCTAATGATACAAGAGAAACGATTTATCATTGTTTTCATGAACTGACACGCAATGCTCGCACTTCGTAAAGTAATGCGTATGAAATATTTTGGTTTTCAAGCTTTGGTTTTATTTTGTGTTTTTCAACAAATTTGGCAAATAAACGTTTTATTTCAACGGGGTAAAAAGTTGCGTCTTTCTAGTTTGGACCGTTTGCATCCGGTTCATGGCCCCTACATTGTAGTAAAAGGGGTTCGGCAACCAGGCTACTGATACCCTGCCAGAACTAAAAATGTAATAATGTCAATTGCTGCAAGTAATTCCAAAGTTGTGAAGTAATCAGGCCCATATCCCATAACTAAATATCGTCCGATGTTTCAGTCGATGTCTGATCTAGAAGTGAATAACTTTTGTATGGCAAAATACTGACAAAAAAAAACAATCGGAAGTAGCACGGACATTACAGTGTATCATCTTTGCAATCATACCACAAAACCACTGTCGTCAGTATAACTCACCACAATTTGGAGCTGTGTCAACAGGAGCATGGGTCGTGGGCGGGGCAACGGAAGTTTTAGCAGGCGGCTCAACCAATGGACCACTGATGACGTAGTCTGCTTCGAATCCAGCCCCCTCCTCGTAATAATACGACTTAAAAATCACCATCAAGTGGCGACCCGTCGATTGGACGTCCGGGGGCAAGTTGGGACCACACAATCTTTATGAAATTGTCAATCAATGTTTTTATTATATTCATATCATTCCAATAAATCTCCGATTACATTTCGAAAGAAATTTAAAAAAAAAGTCAGAGGGATTTTGCCTTTGAGACAACCACGCTTGTGTCGAAACGTCAGGACCTCTAGCTTTTTTCAATTATATTTCAGGTCAATCCAGTCAGTAAAAACTCCAAATGAAAATTTTATAGACGTGGAATATAAAATAACGATTTTAAAATTCCTGAGCTTTATTACTCTTTGCTTCCATTGAAGACGCTATTTCCCTCTTGGATAACGAGGCGGTCAAACTGACACACGGTAGATATGTCCAACTTGAAATATGTGAATGAAATGGTAATGGTGGCACCCTCTCCGCCCTGCAAGGAATAGTGGGGATAGATACGTAAACGTTAGTAAATTATTGGGAGGGGGGTCGTTATACAGAATGTGAACCTTTAAATATGCGAGTTGTCAGCGTGATGCGAATAAAATTACCCAATGTAGGCCCTATATGTATGCTTTTGGTGGAAAATTCCACAACACAAAATCAATTTTTTTTTCGCAACCAGTCCGTTGTCATTTGTTCCTGTGTGCTTCAAACCAACCATTTTCAAGGTATACCTGTGTGGACGTTCATATTTTACTTTTTGTTAACGATCTTTTCCATTTTCGAGGCCAAATTGACGCTTTCTCTCTAATTAAGTGCTTCTTTAAACAAAATCTGTCTAATTACACTTCGAAGAAATCAGAGGTCACCAGCATACCCATGGGCAGGGCGCTGTACGAGCAACTCGGTTGTTTGAATTTACATAGCATCGGTTCACCGATAAAACCTACCAATATTTCCCACACAAAGGTGATGCCATTTTCGTAGGGCCCAGGATAACCTGGTGACTTCAGGGTACCAGACCGCTCAGTCAACACGTCGACGTTCTCTGTTTCGTGCATTGTTTAAAAAAAAAAAAACATTTATTACTCTTTTGTCATAAAATCAGTGCTCCAGTAAAGAATTAACTGCATGTAAAGAGTTAACTGCGTGGATTAAGACAATATCTGATCCCCTTTTGGCATAAAAACCTGCCAATTTCAGTCATTAATTAAAACAGAGAATTTGCTTTGTGCTATACAATACAATTTACTCTCATTGTCTCATATTTTTAAAGCAATAATGACATATTAACTAAAAGGGCCAGCTTTGCAAATATTAGCATTTTGATGTGTTAAAAAAACATCATGTTCTGATTTTGTTTTAAGTACTTTTGTTTGGGGTCTACCTGATGTTCCCCAATACCGATGTTCCCCATCCGATGTTCCCCGAAATCCTTAGGATTAGGGTTAGGGTTAGGGTTAGGGTTAGGGTTAGGGTTAGGGTTAGGGTTAGGGTTAGGGTTAGGGTTAGGGTTAGGGTTATATGGTAGGGATTTTGGGGAACATCGGTATTGGGGAACATAGGTATGCACCCATAGGTATGTTTTAGTACATTGGTTCCGTACAATGTGTCTTGTGATAGTGTAATGAGAGCAATGAATCATAATCGGATCAAATCCAATTGATATAAGATCATCCTACCCAGGTCTAGACGCTGGAAATCAAACGTTTCACACAGTGGTCCGGTAAAGCCACTCCGGCAGACACATGTACAGTTCTGATTGACAAATCCTTCGTGTTGACATTCTGGGGGTTCGAGACAACCATCTGAAATGTAATATAAAATAAACAATAGTTTTCAACAATAACTAAGACTTTAAAGGAACCATGTGGGTATGCATGTTTTAACGGGAAGATACAACATTTGCTAACATCAAAAAACGAAATGATCAAATTATCACGAAATATCTTATACTTGATTGTTAGGGAATGCAGTCTAAAGCATCCTGTAAAGTTGTGGCTCCCGGTGTGCTGACATTTTCAAGAAAAACTGTATTTTCCAACGCTGGTCGGCCGACCAGCGTTGGAGAAAACTGTGTTTTTTTTCTCAAAATGTGCTCCTAGTTTTTCATATATATTTCGTCTGCATTTTCTTTGCAACTGATAACACACCTGTGAAGACTACAAACCTATAAATTGCTCCCTTTCATCTTAAGTGGGGTCTGGGAACCACACAAGAATATGATCGGTTGTCTTGGTTTTTCCAGCATCTACGAACCCAAAACGTGAAACAAGTCAGTGTAACAATATTTGCTATAACATACCAATCCTCCAAATCCATTTATTTCTGAAAATTGCAGCAAAAGCAAATGTTGTACATTCCCTTTAATAACACTTTTCAGCCAAACGTTATACAAAGCATTACCTTACATTAATACCCACCCACCCATTCCCAATTCCATATCATCCATGATCTCAAAAGGACACAAAGCAAAACCCGGACGAGATCTACCACAGATAAAGACAACACTGACCGGAACAGTTGAACATGACGTTAGCCATCTTCATATCGTAGAATGTGAAGTATTCTCGGTTCCCCATCAAATAGTGATCGCGTAGATTATGGGCGACAATGGTTGGCAGTCCATTGGAGCTGAAATACTACAAACAACCAAATAATAGCTTCGGCCAAAAAATAGGTCTGCTTTCGATTACATGGCATTCGAAAATAGGGTGGGTTTTGTTTTTGCTAATTTTTTTTTGTGTGCGATCATATATGGAGGCGTCTGCGTGTGATCAAGGGTAACAGGTAGAAATTGATGGTTTTAGGTGTTTTTTGCTCATTTTTCCCATAAAAAATAGGGTAGGGCTGTCAGAATAGGGTAGGTAGGGAAAGCGGAAGCAGAACTATTTTGGGGCTTTATTTGGATTCTGTCTCGTAGGTGCTACAAGTATAGGTTCGCATGAATTTGCTTCATCTTCTTCATAAAAGGGCCGACACAATCAAAATATATGTCTGTCTATCCGTCGACGTCTGTACGTGGGAAATTTCATGACGTTACATAGGCCGCCTATTAATAAGCATTAGGCCTGTTACCACAGAAGAAATTAAAGAGAACCTCTTTTGGCTTGCAAGAGAGATTATGTAATATACACCTTTCTACTGTTTATAAACATATGGGCTGCCGCAAGCGCATAAATTGGTAATTTTGTATTTTCAACAATCAAAATACTATTTTGGTAATCATATATCTTGACAGTGTTGGACCTTCCATAGTTTGGCAACTGGTGAGGTTGGCAAGATGTGCAAACCATGCATCCGAGATAGATAGGTCTACATATCTTCCAACAATGGGAGCTTTTGAGACGTTTGGTGGCAGCAAACGCAACGGTCCTTTTCTACCATAGACATGGTTTGATGATTAGGCCAAAAAAAAAAAAAGTCTCCGGTTTCTGGTATGGAGCTTGCCCAAAAAGTGGTGCGGTGACGCGGCTTTTTTTTTTTTACCTGATTTTTTTGCTTCAAATGTCGGCTGATGACTGCAAATGGTGCCCGACTAAACTTAGTGCAAATATATGGGAGTCCAGAGAGGTCACATAAAGCTTATTCTCGACCATAACCCAATCTAAAAACACGTTAAAATTGTGCAGCAGCAGAATTCCAGTCAAACCAGCGAGTTTGGCGGTTTTGAGACAACATCTTTCATTGAAAAAAAAACTTTTTCATTTTGCCGACGCGCATGGCTACGGCGACGCGCGCGCATACCAGAAACCGGAGACTTTTTTTTTTGGCCTTAGGTGTAACTGTTTTTTATTTTTGTTTGCATTATGTTGATCATGCGCACATGGGTTTAAACATGACGTAAAAAAGGACATGTGTGTTTCCTGCCACCAACTGTTTCAAAGGTCACCCATTACTATTTCGATTATTGGCAAGTTAAGTTCATTTTTTGGCTGTTTGAGTTCGTTTCGTTTTATTTTTTTTTCGGTTGCTAAATGTAGTGCCTATTATGGTTTTTCTTTTTACATCAGTGACAAGAATAAACACTGCCAAACACCAACCTTAGTTAGGCACATGTCGTACCGGGTATCAGTCAAAGTTTGATGACTTTGTTACTCACTTGACTGCCATAATGCATGATGGATCGCACGTCGTACGGTAGATCGTGGTTGTCGAGCCTCAAAATATCGTACTTGACAAAGTTGTGCTTTTTGTCCTCGTAGATGTTCTCGGCGTGAATGGTGACGTAATCGTCTCGGTCGATTCGGGACTGCTCGTGGTGCCAGCCTAATGTGTGTCCGATCTCGTGAGCAACGGTCCCTGGCTGAACCAATAAATATCATTGTTATACCTCTGTCTTGAATACTGTAATTTCATTAGCCCTGAACGATCACGTGTTACGTTTATTAAAAAAAAAAGTCATGGGACACTCCCTGTGGGATATCACGTACGTGATATCCCACA
Organism: Patiria pectinifera; assembly: GCA_029964075.1. Taxonomy (NCBI): domain Eukaryota; kingdom Metazoa; phylum Echinodermata; class Asteroidea; order Valvatida; family Asterinidae; genus Patiria; species Patiria pectinifera. The sequence continues at coordinate 8,615,276 of CM057142.1, read as the reverse complement.
GGGAGTGTGCTATCATATCACTTTGTACGTATGCGGCACGTACGGTGTGAAACGCTTGTATCGTTGGTACCCACGCTATTTTCACCCTGTACTCATGAGTGGGAGCAGCGGACTAGCAGACGATCAGCCGTTCGAGCACACGACATGCATGTAAGTTGCCGTTAGATTGTCATGATTGTTGTGTGCGGCCGTTTGTTTTCGTGATTTTTACATCAAAATTCAAAGAATCCAAGACAGAGGTATGGCAAACATTGACTGATGTGGTGTGTGATATGACGTTTTGAACACCCTCGGGCGCATAGCACCATAGGCGCCCCTTGGGTGCTTTGCCCTGGGGTGTTCAAAACGTTATATCCCACATCACAGCAGTCAACAATTGTTAAACAAAACAAAAACGTATCGATCATTAACCATCTTACAACCAAATACCATAGCCACTTTGATCATTTTGCCGTGAACAATATTCACATGCGAAGGTTTCGACTTTCACTTTCGGCTCGTAGAGAAGCACACAATTCTGATACTATTCAACGTATCTCATAAAAAAGTGACTCCACACATGCGTAAGCAGAAAGTATAATGCACAGAAATATATCGTCAATTAAATAATTTATTGCATCGATGCAGTTAATATCACTTTTTAAATATGTCACTTTTTGAAGCAGATATCAAAGCTGATGCCTTAATCAAAATACACATTTTGTTTATTTTGGACTTGGTTTAAACTTTGTCGTACATTTTTTTGCCAATAAGGACCATTTCGGAGATTTTGTTTTACGATGGAAACGTCGGCGCTAAAGCTATAACAAAGAGTTGAAAAGTTTGCAGGATAGACTTACGTTTGAACATCCGACACCAATGCTTATTTGCTGCAAACCGACTCCCACCATGCCTACGAAAGATGAACAACTGTACGGGAGAGAAAACACCCATTGAAATCTGCAGTTAAAATCTGACAAAATCGTGGTCCTATAATTGAAAGTAATTAGTTAATATTATTAACCAAAAATTAAAATAGGATTAGCCTACCATCAATATCTTGTGAAATTTTAAGATCTCATTTTTATGCCACTAGGCCCTATAGAAAGAAATGTTGTTTACTTCGAAAAGAAAACCCATCCTATACATGGGCTACCGATCATTACATCCGGTGTGGCATAAAATCGCTACAACTTGATCACATTGCGCATACAGGTATTTTTCTGCAGTTTACGCAATGGGTCTTATTCACGAGTCGGCCACGTTGAATTGAAAGTGAGGTAATATCTTAATTTTTGGAACCTGCAAAGAGAAATGAAAGCAAGTTATTTTTTTTTAAAAGACAGTAAATAAGGCCGAAAAAAAGTCTCCGGTTTCTGGTATGCGCGCGCGTCGCCGTAGCCATGCGCGTCGGCAAAATGAAAAGGTTTTTTTTTCAATACAAGATGATGTTTCAAAACCGCCAAACTCACTGGTTTGACTGGAATTCTGCTGCTGCACAATTTTAACGTGTTTTTAGATTGGGTTATGATCGAGAATAAGATTTATGTGGCCTCTCTGGACTCCCATATATTTGCACTAAGTTTAGTCGGGCACCATTTGCAGTCATCAGCCGACATTTGAAGCAAAAAAAAAAAAAAAACACGTAAAAAAAAAAGCCGCGTCGCCGCACTACTTTTGGGGCAAGCTCCATACCAGAAACCGGAGACTTTTTTTTGGCCTAATGCTGCATTATGCTTGCATAAATAGTATGGCGCCGTCCCATTGAACAGTTAACACTTAATGAAATACGTTCAGGGAACTCGACTAAAATGGCCAACTGGTGAATAAGGCCCATTACTAACGCGCGTTCGTGCGATGGTCAAATGGCATAAAAAAGGTAAAAGCAGAGTGGAGTCCAAAATACTACCCTTTTGATGGAGTGACAGAGAAATATCGGTGTTAGTCTGGTTCCCTGACCTGACAACTCCGCCCAGACGTCTATAACTAACTAGTAGGTCGTTGCAGCCGCCACCGGGCTTAAAACATACCCCTTTTTAAAGCTCGGCTTTATTTCTGCTTTGACTTCACTGATTAATAAAAGCTTTGAATAATTTGAAAAATGACTTACTTTATGTATCATACAGTTTGATATTTCTGTGAGAAAACGGTGACTTATGTTGAGCTGGGATCTTCTGGGACCTAAATTGTAGGCGAAGCCATGGAGACGACGCCGTGTTTTGGAATAACCGCCTAGGGTAACCGTCGTCAAATGCACGGTACAAGACGCAGCAAAGCTCGCCCCTCGTACGATCCGAGGGCATACTTGATGCACCGTAACTCGTCATTGAATTTCAAGGGTAAAGGTGCAATAAATATTCATCATCAAGTCCTCTTTAACAATTTTAATAAGCATGGCATGTGAATAAAAACTATTTCATACCCGGTGTACTATCCACGAGTGTCGCCGAAATACATTCGGCTTAACTTCGGAAATCTTCGGAAACGGGAGGCATTCCTTCCGTTTTGGTCAAGTGCCGTGGCGGCTGCCTGGCCTTAGATTCATCAGAAACAGTCAGAATCTTTTGGTCTGGGAACCACACTATATTGGTGTGAGTTTGCCAATGATCTTTGTCGCCAACCACTTGCCATTTTGTAAAATGAGATTCGTACACCCCCATTATGAAGGATAAAACTCACCCACTGCCGCGGTAGAACAGAACACGGTTGTCGTGTCCAAGTTGCAATGCACTTTCCTGGGAGTACGGTACAAACCGTATGCACGTGTGTTCAGTCCACATGTTCATGCCACGTCGGATAGCCTCGATATTCACATCTGAAATATTAAACAGAAAATCAGTCGGCAAGACAGACCTCGCTCCAATAAAGGGACTATATTTTTACCAGGCCCTTACAAGACCCCTGGGCCAGTTTACTGAAAGAGCGCAAAAAGAGGCAGTATAGTATTAGAATACGGCAAAACTTTAACTTTATAACACGATTTTTAGCCTCGATTGCGTATTTAAACATTTCCTCGCCAAAAAAATGTGAGTATAACGATTATGTTTATTGCGACTTAGGCATTTGTTTATGATGCGTGTACGGGAGACATGTACGGCTTGGAATATGTTGTCGATTACGTACGTCATTTTGTCCCGAGATGGTGTGCGTAAAAAATGCATTTCCAATAACACATAGCCGTAGTCCGTAATCGTTTAACATTAATATAAAAACATTGTAGCAGCCATAGAGGTGTCAAGGGTGCTTTTTACCTAAGATGGAACCTCATCTTTTGGGGAAACAAATCTTATTCGGCTTTGCCCCATTACAAATTACTATATCCAAAATTCTGAACGGAAAACTTATTAAAGGCCAAAAACAATCATTAAAGAACATACCGCTATCTAGCTTATACGGCAAGACGTTCTGTGGCCAGCGTAACGACAGGACTGAGTCGGCCCTACGTTTGCTGACTCCCGTCTGTGCTTCGGCGACCAGTTCCCACAGCTCCTGTCGCTGTTCCTCCGATAGCAGCATGTCGGACTGGAAAGCGCCCTCTGTGGCCTCCCTCTCCTCGGGCGGCTCCAAGCCATCGGGTCGGCCATTTTCCAGGACTGGTCTGGGTTGGGGCCTGTCCTGCTGAAGTTAAAAGTTAGAATTGTGTCGGAGGTTCTGATCTTTAAATACAGTGTCGCAAGTGGGGTCCAGTTTGAAGGGGAGGGTATGGGAAGCAGATTCTGTCCCATGCGCTATTCCGTTAAGCGATTTTTGTTCTGGCCTGGACATGCCAAAGTTAGGCCTAAACGCTCTCGGCTGGACTAATTTTCTTATTTCTCTCACACACCAAAAAAAAAGATAGATCCGTGGCAACTTTCAAAAATTAAAATGACCACACATTCACAATTTTTTTTTTTTAGAAAAGTCGCCTTCGTTTTGAAAACGTATGAGTCCGCAAGTCGTAAATTCTCTAACAAAAGTCGTGCATAGCTTGAACAGGGTGAGTAGAACAAAAACATTTTGAACGAAATTTTGCCTGTATCACTTTCAAAATCTAGGATATGAAAGCCAATTCAAGACACTTACTTCCGCCATTGTCTCGATGTTACCACGCTGTTCACTTTGGAAAATAGATTTGTGAACATACGGTGAAATGTAAATGAAGTATTCAAGAAAAGTAACGTTTTTAACATTGCGACAAGTAAAATTATTGGAAGTGTTTTTTTTTTTATTCGTTGGCTTCATTTTGCATGAACTCATTGGTTGTGTCCTATAGTAGGTTGTGATCGTAATAACCAAAAGGGGCCTTTTCGAAACACTGACTTCGTTTCGGCTTAAGAAAATGTTTTAGCCCCAACTTTGGGGACTCAAGCTAAACTTTGGTGTATGCCTGTTATGCTTCAGAAACATTTAATCGGTTGATATGAAGCCAAATGTTAGAATACTTCCCTTTTGCTTTGCTTCTCAGTGATTCAGAAGTCGGAGGCAAAGCCGAAGCCGAACAATAAACCCAAAGTACCACCACTTTATTTGGACACATACCTTATTTTGTTTGTTCGGATTCGCTTTGAATGATCCAAACACGAACTGCACGGTCAAAACCACACCCAGGAGAACTACAAGCTTCATGGCTGTCACTGTCAGTGGACGACTGCTACATGTACTTCATGCCAAGCACCATTGCCAAATGAATCCGGCCCACGTAACCAACTTGACTTATACCAAGCCCCACAAAACCACGATTGGTTCAAATTCACGATATTTCTCCGGTAAAATTCAAGTCATTTCGAATAGTGGCAGATTTCATCGTGTGCGTGCCGCTGAATCAAATATCTGTAAAACCCGTGAACACACATAAAATGAAACAATAAAACACTTATAGTCAATCTGAAATTGATATATCCTTGGAAGTGTCTGATAACTTTAATTGAGGATGACTTCAAAAGCACCGGCAAATCAGCTGGAGAACCAATTTGAAATAATAATTCCGGAATGTTTCATGTAGCATTAGTATTCATGTCCAACGTCTGGATTAAACAATGTAAAGATCATCAGTGATATAGGGTCCCCTGCCTTATCCGTTTGAATGTAAACCTGAATTATTCACAAGAGCATGAGACCAACTAAATGCACATAAATGTTATCTCAGTTGAAGTTTACTTTGCATATTTGCATTTAAAAGACAGCATAATTGAGGAGGTATCTCCGCCGTTAATGAATTATATACGTGACGCCCTCAGCGGCAAGGCGCAATTAACTTTGTTCTTGGCCCGTAGCCAAGCAAGGAAACGAGTAGTGACGTTAACTTTCTGTACAGATAGGCATTCTGTACAAAAGCATACCCCCCCCCCCCCAACAAAAAGAAACGGCTTCATTGCAAAACAAGCTGGGACGGTTTACGATTTCGTGCATCGTAATTCTCCCAGAATGCAATTAGTGTAGTTTCAAAATGCTCTTATTTTAACCAGAATTAATTTCCTTGGCTGAAATTCGGAATATCCCTTTTCTAAAACTCTTCCATTTGCGACAAATCAACCCACCTTGGAAATTCCTAGTTTTGAGTAAAATTCATATATCTATTTCGTGAAAACCTTGTGGAGACGTATTTATCTATAGGAATTGCCCTGTGAAGACGTATACAAGCTATCTACTACCGGGCACCTGCGGCTCTGGGTAGAGGGCAAGTTGGGCAAGAGAATTGAAGATGATCGTTAATTAATATACTCAACCCCTTCCTTTCTCGCATTCTTTCTATAAAATACAAACGGGGGAAATAACACCCCTATCATCAGTTTGTTTCCTCACGTACGCTAGAGGCTGCCATCCTTGAACAAAAAAAAACAACTATAGCAAGGGGCGGACTTAGTTAACGCCGCTAATGAGTGATTCAATTAAATCATCTTTATTTATTTTCCGGAGGGACAAAAATTAGTCTTAACACCGATTCGAACGTTTTATCTCGTTCAGTGTGTGTTCAATTTTTCCAAGTGACACCGACTTTGCTTTGTTCATTGCATCTTAATATTCCGTATTAGAGTCTATTATATATTGGTATGCACGAGAACCTATAGTGTCAGGTGATGTTCCCTTACTAATAAAGGATATTTTCATGCAAGAAAGTTCATTGAAATTTACTTTGTGAATGGGTATAACCAAGCGATAACGGCAAATATATTGCATTTTTTCAATTAACAAATTTGTTTGCTTATTGTTTAAGAATATGGCATGGCCGTTGGTGTTGTGTTGTTTTTTTTTCAAATGAATTACATGCACACTCGTGTTTTGATAACATTCATTAATATGTCGGTTCTTTGATTAAAATACAAGCATATCTCCCGCTTGAAAAAAGGCATGCCTCCGAATACATAATCGCTTCCAAAATGGCTTCCAGTGAAACGATATCAAGATATTGTGATCGCCATATGCATGCAGAACGTGCTTTTGCCGTGAAATTGAATCGCCTGCGTGATAAGAACAATTACTTGTCATGAGAAAACAATGCTCAATTTTATTTGGTAAAACAATGGAAATATCTAATAACACGATATTATGCTGAGCTTGAATTAATTAACAGCTCCGATCAATCATAGGCTCACTGTATTAATGAAAATGTCAGATCATTTTGAAGGGACGTATATAAGCTGATGCTGAAATGCATTTTATGTATACTTACTGTTTTGCATCGTGGTGACACTGACATCGATCACAATGAAAGTTGCTGCGTTTATCGGCTTTCTCTTGTCAGTAAGTCAGTTTTGTGTCGGAGAACACTTTGACTTGGACAAGTTTAAGGTAAGTTAGTCCAACCAGACTTACAAGGGTGTTTACGTGGCAATACCAAAATGTGACCAAACTCGACCTTAATTAGTCTCAGTGGTCAACAAAACGTATTTCTATAGGCTATTGTTATGTTATACTATATATAATTTGATATTGTTCACAAGTTTTTTTCACGACGAAAATTACTAGGAACAGTCAAATTTTACCCTTAAATCATCTGCGTATAAATCAGAAACACCAAGTAACACCAAAGTGGACTTGAGTTTGCGCTACGCTCCGAGTCGCGTATTAATAACAGAACCCAGTGATTTTCGTTTTCACGAGGTCATGTACATTGTGCACTGACTCGGTCATTTTCGTTTTCACGAAGTAATACTCATCTTCATTTACCAGTTTGAAGGCTTTTTATAAAAAAAAAATGTAATCATACAAGACTACGGATTAATTACATTCCTGTCAAACGTTTTAAAACGGTTTTTTTTTCCCAAATAGTATTTCCGTAATAAGTGTAACTTTGTGAAAACAAAAATCGTTCGCACCAGTGACTGATGTGCGCGCGCACAAGTCTTGAGTGTTACTTCGTGAAACCAAAATTTGTCATTAAGCTGTTTGCAAGAAGTAACACTGAACTGGACTTGGGTGTTACCTCATGGTGTCGGTGACGAATTAATATTGCGATGGCAAGGTCAGTGCCATGCATAACAATTTAATGCAGCTATGTTCTTTCAATACCACAAGAAGAAATATAAGTAAAACCACCACTTTAATATAAAAGGCCTTCTCCATTTTGTTTCTGAAGTTGATCCTCTGCGTCGTCAGAAAAATACAACTCATCACTTGTAACTAAATCATCGTTGAATCCTCTAAACGAATCCTTTCCAGGAGGAACTCCTCGAAAATGCGAAGATCGCTTCTGAAACACTGAAAAGACACCCGATCGATGGCAAGACCGATGGCGCCCTCCATGATGACACCAAACGTGCCGGTCTGGATTGCACGCGTAAGAACTTATTTTCTGCAGACCAGTGATTTTCTTTTTGGGGGGGGGGGAATGCCACATATGCTACACCTGGATCGTCCGATTAAACCAAACGCTAGATGTTTTCTCCGTGATAATGTGAATCTGCAAAGCATTTGTTTCCTTCCCTGAATAAAAGACAGACTTTGTTCCGTGTTTTGCCATTTCAAATGTCCATAGCTATAGGTGTTTATTTACTCCAGTGTTTCAACCACTTATGCATAGAAACAATGGGGTGCATTTCCAGCTATTCTTAAATAAGAAAAGCTAGCGGTTCTGGGCTTAAATAGTTCCTTACCCACCACCACGGTGGAAAAAATCCACACCGAAACTGTTGCTTCCGATTTGTACAAGGTGACTGCACGAACTCGACTGTTTTTACTTTTTTGGGGTGGGGTTGGGGTCAGTGTTAGTGCTTTTAACTTTTTTTCATGATTGTTTTAATTTGCATGAAAAGCTTATGAATGTATTTATATTTTTGCCGCACCTAAAAAACGAAAAACAAAATTAGGAAGTCGATCATAAAGCTACGTAGAACGTGAATTCTTGGAAGTTTTCCCTTGGGTTTACAACAAAATTACTGTGAGTTCTGAAAAGTAGTGAACGCTTAAAAAGCTCAATGCTCAGTTGAAACTTTTCTTAAATTGTATATTATGCATGACATGGGGAAAGCCAACCCGCCCTTTCTTGCCCAAACCCAATTCACACAAGCCCGCTTTTCTCTCCCTTTCCGACACTGTGTTTTTCTGGAGTAACTCAAAATAAAATGTCATGGCTATCTCATGCAGAGCAAACGGGTACCTGCGGTGGTACTTACTCCTCGCAAGATATAGGCTGCATAGTGTCACCTGACTACGGGCAGGGCGGCTACGATAACGGTCTGGAGTGCGTTTATAATATCAAAGTGAGTAATGAGGATCAATATTAAACTTTGGAGTATTATAGTCTACCGGGTACATTGTCTTTTGAACCAGCTACTGACGCCGAAATGATGAAGTAGAAATTACATTTGGATTCAATGACCACAAGTTAACGATTACATGCCAGGCTATATTGGTAATAACATTGAAACTGATCATGGATGGGGTGAGGGGGCGTCCATTCCCCCTAGTAGGCCTATTCCCGCCGAGAATTCGCAAAAGTTGAAGACCGTGAACGCGACGACTTTTGCAGAAATATTTGTGAAGTCAAATTCCTTTTGCATTTGTATCAAGTATAGACCAGACGTGTGCTAGTGTGTAAGAATCATATTCCGTGAATTCTTGGGCTTTTGTGATATTTTATGATTTATTATTTTTTATTTGCATTCCTCAACTGTTTAGGTTTCTGAAGGCAAACGCGTTGAACTGACGATTCAAGATTTGGACATCGAATCTCATTCGACCTGTAACTGGGATCGAATGGAGATAGTACCAGGACAAGGAATCTTCGGCGCCTTGAAGTAAGACTCAACACTTAGTCATGTGACTGTCATGTAACTTGCAACTTTAAAACCTATACTAAAAACCCGGTTCAAAACCTCAGAAAGATAATGACCTGTTTCACTTGATTATACACGTAATAGCAAACGTACAAGCCCATCCATGTTCCTTAATCGGTTCATCAAATTGGTTACATTAATGAAGAATTTGTTTCCTTTGTTTTTCAGCATTGTATGACAAATGTTTTGTTTTTTGACAATCTTCTTCCCAGGGTTTGCGGCTCGGTGCCACCGCAGGGTACGTTCGTGTCCATGGCCGATACGATGGTCGTGCGACTGATCAGTGACGCCAGCGTCAACGGGAAAGGCTTTGCGGCCAAGTTTACCGCCATTAGCATAATATAGTCTAGGGAGAAATCAGGAGAGTTTTGGACGAGAGTCTGAACTCTCGCCAAGAATAATGCAACCCCTCTTTTTAAACTCAAATAGATTCAAGTCTGTATTGGAGGTCCCATCTAATTCTTTGGGCATCCGACTGTTCCGACAGTGAAACGTATAGGCTGGGCCTTTTCGAAATCCTGGCTTCGTCCTCGACTTTGGTTTCAAAAGTTTTAGACCCTAACTTCGGAAACTCCTGCTAAATGAAGGTACATGTACTGCTTCAGCCTTATGAGGCCAGAGGTTCGAATATTTCCATTTGGTTTGCTTGATCGCTTCCCAGTGATGCCAAAAGTCGGATATACAGCCGAAGGCGAAGACGATCGAGGCGAAGGTTTCGAAACCCCATATTTCCCCCGCGAGATTTGAAATAATACTACCTCGAGACTAACAGCACGAATAAATATACATAAACCAACAAGATGTTGTTGTAATCGCCCAAGACACTATAATCTAGGGTCAAAACAATCTCGTTTTATTTTAATGTTAGAGTTGAACAAAGATATTGACTGGAGCTGGGTTTGAACCTGCAAATTATTTTACCTAAGATGTCACTGCATGCCAATGGTGCATTTAAATATAAAGTTGTTTATTGTGTGTCGAAAATGTTTTAGTTCTTAAAACCAAGTCTCAGTGGTAAATATCTTGTAATAGAAAAAGACATAAAAATGTGCGATTTAGCTGAATATAATTTCATATGAACTGCAGCCACAAAAGAATAGATATACATGTGATGTCACAAAACTTAATTTCCGAGCTAGGATTTTGAACTTTCCCAGTGCAGCGTTCCAGGCCTACGTGTATTTGACCGAAATATCTAACATTCTTGAACAATTTCAAACAGAATAAAGGGTCCGTTAAAGAACCAAGTATATTTAAGAAAATTGACTGACAAAACACGAGTGTTTATTATCCCAATACTGTTTTGATTGGTTGGGGGGGGGGGGCATTTTCATGACTACGGCGCACATGACACGAACAATGTCAGTCACGTGAATGTCCTGCGTGCCACGTGTGGACTTTTTTGTAAGAAGTCCGTGTGCTGAAAAAAAAAACAAGAACAAAAACTGAAATTCTTTTGGGAAGGGTGCCTAATTTGTATCGTAAATACATTACTGGTTACCATATTTTGGTATATATTTGTTTTCTTCATTTTTTGAAAAGTACATTTTGGGGATTCTACTTAGTATCCTGACTCAAATAGCATTTTCTAAAGCTATGAGGACGTATGAAAGATCCAAAACGCACTGAAATATTGCCTGGGTTAATTTTACCCAAGAAAGGGTGAAAACTGCAACTACCCAAAATTGGGTTGTTCTATAACCAATTGTTTGGGTTAGAATTTCTGTTAAATTCAACCAAAAGTTGTAGTCATACAAGACCAAATTAAATTTGGTCTTGTATGACCACAAGTTATAGAACAAACCAACTTGCTTAGTTGCAGTTTTTACCCTTTCTTGGGTAAAATTAGCCTTGGCAATTTTTCAGTGCGGCTACTATTATAATATCCTAAAGTTGCGCGCATTTATCTTTTCCCCAGATATCATCAAGTAGTCTTGCCAAAACACAGTATTGATGAGCTTCAGTTAATGTTGTTAAAGTATGGATATGTAAGTAGAATCCCCCAAATAGACTTTAAATTTTTAAAAACACAAAATAATATGGGAATTAATATATTACACGGCAGCTATCTACCACCTGGCACCGGCGGCTCTGGGTAGGCGGAAAGTTGGGCAAGATAATTGAAGATGACCGTTTATTAAATTGATACTATAATTTATAGTGTACTCAACCCCCTTCCTTTCTCGGATTCTTTTTATAAATAAAAATAAAGAAAACGGGGGAAATAACACTCCTATCATCAATTTAATGAGGTTAAGCCTCCAACGGATTACTGTTCGTGCGTGCGATATTATTAAGGGCGCCCTCCATTTCTTTTCACGCGTTTTTAACTGTTCAACGATCACTGGCTAGGCTAGCCGGTGTTAATGTTGGCGACTTAAAATTACATTGTAACATGCAATTTAGGAAGAATAAAACTTTCTACTGAAGTGCTTTCAAAACTTGTTCTTGCAAATATCAAATATCAAATGGATAAATGATCACGCAGGGATGATACATTTCATCCAAAGGAGACACAAACTTGGAAAGAATATTTTTTTCTGTGGAAATGAAATTAGGCCTACGAATTGGGATATCCCCCTCTCAAAAAGACGATCATCATAAGCAGGTATAAGCTAATTCGGAATTATTATACAGTTACTTGTTGGAACTTGAAGAACATTTTAGAATTTAATTAAGAATGTAACAGAATCACGTTGATTGACTCGGAGATTTGAAAACTAATGAAGCAAAAATCTTTTGTGCACAGACGTGACGGGACCACGTGATGCCGCGCTATAAACGAATTACTGCTACGCACGCTCGCTATGCGTTACGCGGCCACTTATTTATACATCGTTGAATGGTGTTTGTTTTCGAAAGTGAAGGTCTTGGATTATTGATGATTTCACCACCAAAATGTCAATGAAGACATCCCCTCCAACCTCAGAATGGCGAACGTAAAGGTAGCAGTTCGTGTGCGTCCACCCAGCAAAAAGTAAGTGAGGTTTATTTGAGCGAAATTGACGTTTTTAGACGGAATAATGCGTTGTCCGTTGTGTTGATCCATAACGTGTCGTGTCATAAAGCTTGGCCGTGCGTTTGCTCACAAAGCCCCGCTATCCAGAACGCTGTTCACGCTTCAGGGCCCTGGAGATGACACAGCGTCCTAAACAACCACACAGAGTAATTGCACGTAACCTGGCGCTATTTGTTTCATTGTTATAGATGGCAGTCATTGAAAATATATTGATAATAAAAATGTGAATTTGGGACTGAGAAGGGTTTTCAGTTTTGATAAAAAAAACCATATAGGGCCTATAGGGCAATGGCTCCAGGTGATTTTTTTGGTGTGGGGAATGGCCGATGGGCATGATGGGGGTTGTGTTAAAAAACTGTTATGTTCTGACTAGTTTAAGCAGTTGAATTGCAAACAATATAGCTGTTTGAATTTGTAAGGATGTGAAACTTTTAAATATCATTTGAAAATACGCGGAGGTACATTTTTTATTTCTAAAAACTGCTGAAATAAAATTGATTTTGGAATTTTAAGTACCATAACAAGCAGTGGCGCACCCGGGGGGGGGGGGGGGCAAGAGGTTGTCAATATATATTTTTTTAGAGGCCAACAATTTTTGGAAATTTTTGGAATTTTTTTTGGCAAAAAATTCGACATTTAACAAATTTGTAAAAAAAAATTTGAGCCCCCCAAAACCAAATCCTTGATTTCATGAAGAGAGCAATTTCCATGGATGTGATGTACATTCAAGGAAAAACCGAGCTTTGTTATGTCACAAAAGCCATCGAAATCAGAAACAAGTTTAGTAAGACCAAGTAAAAAAAATTAACTAGCTTCTTGTCCTTGCCCACTTCCTTTTTTTTTCGCCGCCTCATTAAAAAAAAAAAATTCAGACACGTGTATTTGTAATATTTTGCTAATAAATTTAGGCGGTCTCTTTGTTTGCTTCCAACAAAATTGTAGCGATATAGAAACGGCTGCTTTGGACACAATTTTGTATCGACAAAAGAGTCAAGAAAATGGAAGAATTCATCCGCCATGTTGGAAAATCCACCATCTTGGAAAAACAACAGCGAAAAAACATAGACCTGCCTCCTTCATTTTTCAGATTAGCCTGGACTAGAAACTATTTTTTTTAACTCGGCCTAATGCCAAAAAATGTTGTTTTTTTTTGCAGGGAATTGGATGCAGGAGCTATCAATATCATTGATGTGCATGAGGATGTACTGAGTATCACCAACTTGAAGGTAAAATTTTATACTTGTGTGGTGGACGAGTGATCTAGAAATTGTTGGGGTCACATTTTTTCTCTGATTGTAGTACACAGCAAATTGACTGAGTTACTTGCAAGTTGCAGTTACATGTGTCAATATGGAGTGATGCAGTCCCATCCCATACCAGTGTTTAAACGTTGGTGAAGGGCAAAACCTAATTTGATTCATATCACCCCAAAGCAAAATTCCATCTTATAAAAGTCCCATACCAGTTAGGATAGATTGTGCTCATGAGATTTGTTGCCAATTAACAACAAGAGATCTGATCCATGGGCATGACTACATTGTGCTGTACATGCATAAGTCAGACCTGAAGTAATCAAATAATAAATGTGACCCAATCCAGCAAAATGAGAGTTGCTGCTAGTAGTAGGCTGTTTACCAATTACACAGAGGAAGTTGATAAAAACAGTCTATATCTTATGTCCTTAAGACTTCTGTTGATGGAATCTGTCAAAAATGGAGGGAAAAAATGCTTATAAATTGTATTTTCATAAATAAAGTTTTAAAAAAGTGAACTGTATTGCACTATGACCTGTGTTGTACTAGGTAACTGGCACAATTGTGTTTCAACGTCTAAAGTCCTGTGGTGCATATTGGCAGTAAACAATCTGGAATCATTCCCAGTTTTTCACATTGAATATTGCACAGGACATGTTCATGTGCCCTAAATACTATAGACCTATATTTGCCATTATTTGGAGCAAACTGTACATTTTTTTTACAATGCATATTTTCAGAGCGTCAAGTCGTCACAGTTTGTGGAGCTTATGTTATGCATGCTTGCGCTAGTATCACCATGAACATGACTGTTGATGCAAATACGGTGCCTAAAAATGGAAACAAATTTCCCCCCAGAAGTTGTGTGTCTGCGCTAAGCATGACTTAATCCCCACAAAGCATCCTGCTGCTCAGTCAGTACAGTATACCCACGCACTGCCAACAAAGCTGATAAATATTGCAAGTTGGATACAATTGTACTTTGTGACAGGGCTGGGGTGGCTTTGCTTCACTGGCTGCTTCGGCAGGTGATTTCAGAGTGGGCGTAAACAGGAAATGCGTAAACACTGCAAACAATTGATACTGCATGAAATATACATTGTACAAAATAATACAAAACAAAATGGCCGTGTACTGAATTCTGTCAATTTGAAACATTGTTGCAATCAAGATTTTTGGAACATGTTCAATTTCTGCACACATTTTTTCCTTGCTTAAATTTTTAATAAAAAGCTAATCAGTAGGGCATAATATGTATTCTGCAATCCCCCCCCCCAAAAAAAAAAATGTGATTAAATTGTCAGTCAGCAACTCAGATAAACAGGTTTTTTTGAAAAACAAAAAGATTTCTTAAATGCACTGTTTTAGTTGAAAATAATTATTTTTACAATGCTGCTCAAGGTCAAATGCCATTGGCTGTACACTGTGTGCCTAAACAATGTATTGAATGCAATGTACAGAAAAAAAATGTAAGTTTCTCAGTATTATAGCTAGCGTGCATTTGGCAGAATGTTTGTGTTTTTTCTTCATCTTAACTGATTTAATTTTTCCCTTCAAATCCTGAGGTTTTGTTCTTTATTATTTTTTTCTGTGTTTCTATGATTGCTTGTGTATTTTTGGTTTTATTTGTAAAGTGCTTGGATCTTGCTAAATGTTCTATGCATGGAAGCGTCTGTATTGATTCATTATGGTTATAAATTAAACATGTAGGCCTATTTGTGATTAATTTCTGAAATAGATTAACAGCTCCGAAGGTGACAGGAACCGCGAGCGAGTCAAGAGTTACTCCTTTGATCATTGCTACAACTCGGTGGATAGGCAGTCGGACAACTATGCCCCACAGGAACTGGTGAGTCTTATCATAATCTTGACCATTAACACCTCATACCCTGTGAGATCCTTCATAATCCCATCTGGAGGTTTGAGAGCATTTTTGCAGGATTGAAGAAGGTAAATGTAGTAACCTCAGCAGCGTAACTTCCTTTGAAAGTTGGAAATTACACAAAATGTGCTGTTAGGCCAAAAAAAAGTCTCCGGTTTCTGGTATGCGCGCTTGTCGCCGTAGCCATGCACGTCGGCAAAATGAAAAAGTTTTGTTTTCAATGAAAGATGATGTCTCAAAACCGCCAAACTCACTGGTTTGACTGGAATCCTGCTGCTGCACAATTTTAACATGTTTTTAGATTGGGTTATGGTCGAGAATAAGCTTTATGTGGCCTCTCTGGACTCCCATATAATTTGCACTAAGTTTAGTCGGGCACCATTTGCAGTCATCAGCCGACATTTGAAGCAAAAAAATCAGGTAAAAAAAAAAAAAAAAGCCGCAGCGCCGCACCACTATTTGGGGAAGCTCCATACCAGAAACTGGAGACTTTTTTTTGGCCTTATGTGTAGTTTGTTGCTTTTTGTTTGTTTATTTTGGAGGAACCAGGAAGGGTCTGTGCAAAAATGCCCAGAGTTATAGGATTAAAGTAGAGCCCAATTTCACGGCTGTTACATGTATATCATACGCAAAAAAAGTATAACATATACATGTACAGTATGTACTAGCGTAAAGTTGATCCATATGCAATTAAATTAATGTCGAAGTCACTTAAATGCAAGTCTAAGTCAGGGAGTCCTCCTCACAGTTTGGACAGGATACACACATCCAATTACAACTGCCAACAATCGTGTTAACTATAAACTGGCTTATCACTCAATCTGTTTAATCTGGTAACTGGATTAGCAGCTATCTGTAGTTTAAAGGTTATTAATTGGTTTGCTGTTTACTTGTGATCAAGCTGCAGAGTAACGAGACTGCTGTGACACTTGCTCAGATCAGTGTTCCCTCAGCTATGCTCAGATTGAATCAGTAACCTAAATTAACCAAGGTGTAAAAAAAATTTGCAGTGTGGCAATCATTATACTTTTTTTTCCAAAATGAATGCTTATTATTTTCTAAACAAAATGTGAATACCAAAGTAAGAGAGATGGGTCTGTCTATTTGGTGGCACCATTTTCCCTTTCAGTTTGAATTTTATTAGTTGAACTTTGCAACAATATGTAAAATCATTGAGGATTTTACATGTACATTTTGTTTACCATTTACGAGCATAGGCCCTATTTATAATTTCCTTCAGTCCAAACCTTGCACGCTTGATCAACATACACTTCACATACTGTACACAAAGTTCAATTAAATGCTGTAGTTTATCCAGGAATTGTGCAAACTAGCATTTTTCAAAATGATGGAATTCCCCAAACAGTCAACGGTAATCAGTCATATTTTTTTTTTACTATGACTATGAGCAGTCAGCTTGTTCAAATCTTGTTATCGACACAGTTTCCGTTGAAATTACACCCACTACACTATGTCAATTACACAGGTCAAAATCCAGCAATCTAGACCGAACGTTTTTGACTGCATACGACTTCCATGTTTGCCCATACCACCGGCCTTGTATGCAGCTTTGTTGACAGTCGTTATGGCACCCATAAAGATGACCCTTAGGATTTTCCTTTGCAAAATTGTATTAATGGATTTGAAACATCTGGCTCCCTGCCTCTGGTGATGCTGATTTTCTGAGTGCATTCTTGCATTGAATTTTATTTCCGAAGTTTAGAATTCAAATGTTAGTGTACAGGATAAGCCATGTAATATTAGCACATTTTTAATACAAAGAAATAAGAGTGACTGATTTTCATTTCAGTTCTTGTGTACATTACATGTACGTCTAAAATGTAGTTTGTGCCTGTGCATGGTTTTTACGTATATAAAATACATATAAAACCATGCACGGGCACAAAACTACATTTAATTTTGGACGTACATCTTGTAATGTACACAAGAAGTGAAATGAATAACAGTCAATGAAAAAGAGCTGAACTACAAATTCCAAATTGGATTAGGAATAGATGTCTTTGTCAAGAGAATCGGGAGTGGAGAAACAAACATTTGTCCTGTAGCATGGAGGACAGCTAGTGCATGTTCATATCCCAAAATTTGTAATAAAATATTACAGAATCATAATTTTGTATTCTATTTGTAATTTGTAGTACAAAATGAGATCTTTTGTCCGAAGAAATTCAAATGAAGGAATGTAAATTGAGCACTGTATGGGTTCGTGAATACCTCAAAATTGATTGACTGAAACTACCCACACAACATACACTGACGTTTTGGCCATGGCTGAGGTTTCATACATTTTAAAACTAGTCATCCATAATTAGTAGAGAAATAGCCTACTCTGTACTCATTCCTTTGTTTGGAGAGATGCCTCCCCCTCAGCTGAACACAATTATTGAAGATGAAATATCATAGGGAGCTACAAAATGGCACCATGCTGTGAACGAACTCCACATCTGCTGGGATAGGGCTGTAGGGATGAAGCAGTGAGGTGGAACTGAGATAGATTTGGTTCACATACAAATGTACAGTCCACTCAATGCGACCAACATTCAGAGTCATGTAGTGTAGAAATTGTCCAGACAATAACATTTTGAAGGCCATGTTTTGCTCTGGGTTGGACCCATTGGAAAATGGTGACTAATACAGGAACCCTGCAATAAACAACTGAGGTTTTTATCTACGGTAGAAGCAGCAATTTCCATAGCGAAAAATCTTGTTTGAAGTATGAAAATGTGCAGTAAAGGATGGGATGTACAGCTCATACCATCCTTAAATACATTGTGTAGAGATAGACTAAATACATGTACAACGTATAGGCCCTAGAAAAGTGAATTTGAATGACAATGTATAATGTACATGTATATATGTACATGTACCGTACACTTTGCGCTGCACAAATTTACACTTGAAAGCCAAATATTTGATCCATGCACTCTTTTGTGAAAGTGCTTGCTTGAACTATCAAAATAATGTGATACATGCACATGGTACCGGTACATAAAAGGATGGGATGTACCGGTACATGTACAGGGCACATAAAATTATTCCTTTGAACACACATGTAGGGCACTGCACACTTTGCACTGCACAAATTACAAAACCCCAGTTCTAATCCACTCACAATAGCCGGCCTAGTGTAAATCCTTTAGGCTAGGAATCCAATTGAAGCAAACTGGCAGAAGTGTTTTGAAAAGAAGATCACTTGAAGAAGCTTGAACAGATTTGGAATTTTGAAAGGAGTCCTTTATTTCAATTCAAGGTCCTCGTAGTTTACCAACGATCTGCGCCTGTTGATTTGAAGAAAGGGGTTCAAAAAAAGTAAACACGCTGTTTTGTGTCTTTCATTTGTTACAAGAAGATGTTTTATTTAACAAAGCTTGTAGAAGATTGTGATACTGTTCAGCTTTTGTTAATTTTTGAAAGAAAAAGGTCGGTTGAAATTTAACAGTTAGTACCATTTTCAGCATTAGATGGAGGTGCTTTCGGTTAGTGTTTATCGTCCCTCTCTGACATGGGGGCATTAAGTAATTGTTTTTGAAGGTGACAGGTGTTTATGTCGCTATGGTTACAGAGCTCCACTTGTACACACTGCACATCACACTTGTGTGAGTGTGACACATGTACAGTTAGCAGAGCCCAACATGCACTCCGCATAGAACTGTACAATTCCAGTGTGCACAGAGCACACTATTAAGCGACGATGCAGCTGTTGGGTTTCCATTGCCCAACACAAGTACACTAATTATCTTGCAAAGATCTAATGGTGATATGGTGTCATAACTGTGTTCAGTATGTTAGACTTGAACTTCCAATAACATGCACATTGTACAATAATATCTCACTGTTTTAGACTATTGGTAATTTGGTTCAATTAGGCCTACTGAAAACAAATGTACCAGTAGATCTGTACAAAACTAAATGTGCCTGAGTGTCAATGGTCTTTTTTGTGTGAACATTACATGCATACAAAAACGCATTGTGTACTGGGAAAAACAGGTTTGTGTACATAAAATAATAAATCAATTTAATTCAAAATAAAATTAAAAGTGCGTACCGGTACGTCATGCTATAAGCGCTTGAACCAGTGAGCACACGCATTGTTTCCCGGAACTTGTTTCATGAGTGGTCCAAAAGGCCATAAATCAGTTGTTTTTATGCACAGGGTTGAGTATCTGAAAAGAAAAATAATCTGAAGTATGGTTGGTCCTAGCTGTATGGCTAAGTTACATCATATCGGTACATGTTATTATTATTATTATTATTAATCATTTCTGGTAATGAAACCAAGGATTCCTCAAAGCGCCAGAAGAATATTCTGGGGAAAACCCACGAATCAGGCAGGGACTGAAACCCAATCAATCCACATATATATTGGCGGCGCGGCGATTCGAACCCACAGCGGAAAGGCAGAGGCGAGTACCGTTACCGTTACCTGACTCCCAGTATGAATGGTACATATTATATTCATGTTCACATACATGTAGTCGTGTAGGACTCGCTCTTAGTGGTACTGACAGATGGTTCACTATAATTGCTAAAGTTGTAAAAGCATTAGGCCTACCGATAGCAATTGTATGTCTGATGTGCCGCCTCCTTCCCCGTAATTTCTGTAAGATTACCGTGTACCATCACGGGTTCATGAACTGTAATTCAAATATTGGATTTACCAAAGGAAGATTATTTTTTATAGAGGTGTATGCATGTACCGGGTATGTGATACATTGTAAATGATGTACTACAGGTATTGTAGATCCAGGATACACGTCTTACATGATGAATACCTTAGCACTAAATATTGTAGGCAGTTTTTATCTTTTTAATTATGCACACAAAAAATAGCAACTGTCACTAATGAGCGTAGCGCCATGAAAAGCTTACATGTAGTTCCATCAGCAATGACCTTGAAACTGAGCTTCTGCACTTTGTTTATTGACTGATGTCAAGGAAATGAAGGAATAAAAGATCACATATGGAAAAGTACAGCTGACCTTTTGATTAACGTAGAATAAAACAGACAGTTTTTTCTTGTGGTTTTGTAGTGGCTGTTGTTAAAAGATTACTCATTATTTGCTCAAATATTTCCAAAAATCGAAAAAAAGGTACGAAAATGTAGAGCAGGAATCAAAGTCCAATGAATTGAGGTTATGGTCATTTCATAAAACAATTAGTAGGCATACATTTTAAAATACACGCACCTGTTTATTGTGTAGTAAATATCTGTAGCCCACACAGTGTACACAAGCAGATGATCATACAGTTGTGCTTGTATTTCGAAAAGGTTAAATTGTAATTAGCTTCTTTTTGCTGTTGTTAAAGATGAATGGAAGTATTTAGGAGCGGCTAATATTGGAAAACAAGTTCTCATTTGGTTCAGGGATGTGAAAACAGGGAAAAAAGCAAGAAATTAGTTAAATGAAACAGAACTGAAGCAAAGCGAAACTGATACTGACTGCCACTGTCGTGTCTCTGTGCAGTGCAACTGATTTATGATGACCTTTAATAATTTCTGTGTTCAGAGATGAAAACCAGATGAGGAAGGATGCTGCAGGGGGGAAGGAGTTAGGAGTTATCCCTAGAGTGACATTGCTGACATTGTATAGTCCTGAGATTCCCATCAAAGCAACTAAACTACAAACAAAAGATGGATAAACCCCTCTTCCTAGTCTTTTAAAGATACATACCAGTTGACATTAATGCTCTTCAACAAATTTGACTTTTTTCCCTCCTGACAGATTTTGACCTTTGGAGGGTTTCATTTTAAGGGGAAAACAACCTGCATTTTTCTCTTTTGTGCATTTGCAACCTTCTAAAAACCAGATAAGGAAACACCAGGGCCCAATTTCATGGCGCTGCTTAACAGTTAGCAGAAAAGTTGTGCCTACTGTAGCAGAAAATCCTGTTGCTGTTTAAAGGGAACGTACAACATTTGCTTTTGCTTCAATTTTCAGAAATAAATGGATTTGGAGGATTAATATGTTAAAGAAAATATTGGTAAACTGACTTGTTTCACGTTTTGGGCTTGTACATGTAGATGCTGGAAAAACCAGGAAAACCTATCATGTTCTTGTAGTTTTGTTCCCCGACCCCACTTAAGATGAAACGGGGCAATTAATACACTTTGGGGAATTGTAAGATCAGAGAATCAGTCTAGCAGGCTTGTACCCCTTCAGAGGTGTGTACATAATCAATTGCAAAGAAAAGTCAGAATAACTAAATATGAAAAATTAAGAACAATTTTTGAAAAAAAACCCCAGTTTTCTCCAACACTGGTCGGCCGACCAGCGTTGGAAATATACAGGTTTTCTGGAAAATGTCAGCACACCAGGAGCCATGATTTTCAAGGATGCTTTAGACTGTCAGTCCCTAACAATTCAGTACTAAGGTATTTCGCGATAATTTGATCATTTTGTTTTTTGATGTTTGCAAATGTTGTATTTTCCCTTTAAGCACTATCGGTATTTCGTGGCATGCGCTAACAGTTGCCAAATGGAGATTTCTAATGATATGTCACTGAGCGTGCTTTTGCTGTGCTTACTGCTTACAGATCCTGTGAAGTAGACAGAGGCTCTGTTAAGCAGCACCATGAATTGGGTCCACAAAATTCTGTTCAGTTGATTCATAAATGCTTTTCATCGGAAGTCTTGTATGCGTCTTATTTACACAATGGGCTGGATGTAGCCCATTCATTGACATTACGGGGTATTCCTTCATGTATGTGATACTGATACTTGTGATAGCCCTGCCTGGCTCAAAAGTTACAGTCAGTCAATCAGCGAGTCATTCAGTGAGATAGGCGCAAAGTCTGCAAGGAAGATACTAGACTGGCCCCAGGGAAAACAGTCATGTATTTTAATTTACTTTTGCACCGAATTGATGCGCCCTGCGAGTAGAATAAATGTAGTTTGTGTCCATACATGTACATCCATCATTGATTGTAAAATGGGGAGGGGGTGGGAACCAGTCTAACCTCTGTGAACTGAATTATTATCGGGCTACAAAGTTGTAAACTAATTATTCCATTTAACCAAAAGTGGGCTGGTTTTCTTCCACACACCAGTCATTTTAAATGTAAGTGAAAACCCTTAAATGTATGAATTGCTAGAAAAATAGCTATTCAAAAACAAAACTTAAAGGGAATATACAACATTTGCAAACATCGAAAAATAAAACTACCAAGTTTTTACGAAATACCTTACTAGGATGTTGGTAAATGACAGTCTAAAGCATCCTGTAAAATTATGGCACCTTGTGTGAAGTCATTTTCAAGAAAATGGCATTTTTGTATACATTTCCAACGGTGGTCGGCCGACCACCGTTGGAAAAACCTAACTATTTTTCAACTACTGCTCCAAATTTACACTTTTTCCAGTCCAAATTTTGTTTGCTATTGGTTACATGTTCATGAACGGGTGCAGGCCAGCTAGACTGGTTCCCTTACCTTACAATTTTCCGGCATCTATAAATTGGTCCATTTTATCTTTAGTGGAGTCAAGGATCCAGACTACTTGAACATTTTTGTTTTTCTTGGTTTTTCCAGCATTTTCGAACACAAAACTTTAAACATGTCAGTGTAACAATATTTGATCTATTATACTAACCCCTCAAATAGTTCATTTCTGAAAATTACAGCAAAAGCCAATGATGTACATTCCCTTTAATGTAAAAAATAGCGCAGTCAGTTAGTACATGTATCTCTAACATCTGTATGAGGAAGAGCAGATACTAGTAAATATCTCCCAGGGTTGTCCCTCGTCCCAGCTAGCAAGGAAAATCAATTGCTTTTCCGTCTTGTCCGTTCCTCTCAAGTTCAACTGATGTGTCAACCGCAAGACATCTTCACAAAAGCTCCAGCAACACTGGCCATATTTGGTGGTGCAGTGGAGTCCCCCATTGACTAGTCTCCCATGAGTGGTTTCCTTCTGATTATTAGAAAGTTTCAAATTACACAACTGCCAAATACACTACATTTCCCATTCTGCCTTCAGTGAGTGGGAAAGAGAAAGTGCAGGAGACAGCTTGTAATGAGTCTGTGTCCTCAGGTATCGCAGATAAAGGCAGTCCCATCCGTGGCCGGAGGCCCAAATTTGGAAAAAATGTGAAAAGACTAGAGGGCCTAATTTGACAAAAAATGACAGCTATTTCAGATCTTGTGTCTCACAGTTGGATTTATTCAGGCCTACTGTCTCTATGTCTGCTTCTGGCAAATAGCGAGGCATATGCACATTCCAATAAAACTTGCATTATACCATAGCTGATGCAATTAATTGTCGGCAGTTTGACCATTGAAGGCCCATCAAGTCTTTAAAATAGGAAGCACAGTTGGTGGTCAATTAGCTGTTCAATGTAAAATTGTATTAATTCCCCAGATGAAAAGGTACATTGTACATGTATCGGTACGCGGTGACAAGTGATGATTTGTGCAATGACATTTATGTAGGAGACAATTTGCCTGATATCAGGTTGACCAATTTTTGAGACTGGAAAAAAGTAAAGGAAAAAAAGAAGAAGAATTTGTAAGCCCTCCAGGGTATTTCGGTTTGAATTGTTTCTGCCGCGCTCGTAGCAGACCAATGCATACTGAACGTATTATTTGGGATTCAAAACCTTTGCAGGGCTATAAATTACATCACTACATGAAGAACTACAGTAGATACATGATACATTTTGTACGTGCAATACTTTCTCGAGCAGCAAGAAATGAGGAGGCTCTCAACCCAGGGAACTATGGAATCGTAAACACACGTCTAACAAAAACAAACATGTCATCACAGAAGAAAAAAAGGAAACAGCACCCCACAGTACGTGTTCCCTCAAATTTATTGTGTGGATACAACTACAAGCTTACATGGACAAGTACGCCTACGTGGTAAAAATATAATGGTAACGTGTGTTCCACAAATGATAACTGATAGCCAAGTGGCAAGGAAATTAAGTTCTTCACCTTGAAGTTTGATGATTATTTGTCCTCCTCCTTTTGTACCTGTCCAATGTCTTATTATGCAAGTTGCTGTGATAATAATGAGGTGACCTCCATTGTAATGGCTTGAACTCTTAAAATTGAACATGAACAGACATCATGTACATGTAGTACAGTTGAGTTGTTGACATTTGTAGTACATGGGTGTTTACATAAATGTGGAGGCCAGTGTGTGACATTAGGGTCAAATTTTCAAAATTACCAAATTAAATTCAGCTTCACATGGTTTTGCAGTCTAGGGTCTATATTTTGTCAAAAAGAAAACCATTTTTCTGTAACATGACCCTTTTTAGAGTAGCAACATGATGAACTGGCATATGGGACACAAATTTCACCTGTAACAGTGACACCAAATTGTTAATTTCTTTTAGAGCTCTCACCAGGTTATTGTTCAGGTATGGTAAAGACATGTTGCTTTTTAAGCAATTATTTGCAACACATATAAGTTTAAAAAAACTTTAACACTATCATTGTTCAACATTTGTTGAAAATCAAATATCAAGTTTTAGGAAATTTGACATATTATGATGATTACAAAAATGTACCTCTCACTTGACATAAAATTATATTATTTTAAGACAAACACTCACTTGTTCTCTAAAAGCAAGTTTGACAGCCAAAACTGCAACTATGAAGAACAATGAAGATTTACAAACACCACTAGAAAGCATGTTATTGTAAGTAAAGCCCGGTGTTAACCAACATTTCACCTGTAACGCTGACACCAAATAGTCACTGTTACAGAGTGACAATCCTACAACTAACTAATAATAATAGAAATAAATGTATCAAACCATTTAAGCCTTGCGATTTAGTGATAAAGATGGTTTCTACATCAGATACTTGTTTCTGAGACTGGAAGTTTAAATATCAGAGTTTGTTATAATAATCATTTCACCTGTAACGCTGACACCCAACACCAAAAACACTTTTATCACTTTTCTTCACTGTAGTTCTACTTTAACCTGTCCTATGCCAAAGTTTTCATTGTATTAAAAAACATAGTCATTATTTTAGCTAAAAACTCAATCATCAATCAAACAGGTGCTTTTGCTTCATTGTTTCAGCTGAAAATAGGTATTTCACCTGTAACGGAGTCAGTGTTAACACCAAAACTTTTATTTGCTCTTATTCAAAATTCCTAAGGATCCAAAAAAAAATGACATCTATATTCCAAGCCAACATCCAGGATATATTTTGAGTTAAACTTGTTGACAAATACAGTTTGACAAATTCAGAGTGCAGCTGCAAAGTATCACCACCCCTGTTTTTGATGACACCAAATTGATCTGCCAATATTTAAAATTGGTATATTTCTTGTACTTCTTTGAATTTCACTTTTGGTCTTCTTTAGTCTCTTTATTTAATAAAAGACTTCAATAATCACTTAAAATTTAGAATAGTTGACAGTTTCTACAAATATTATAATCAATGGTAAAGTTCACCCTGTAACAGGATTTGCTGACACCAAATGTTACAGGGTGATGGTATTTTTAGCGGGCATGTCAAAATGATACAAAGTTGCCGATGCACGAACATTGTGTTTATTATTAAGTTTTGGGTTATCATCAATCATTTAGAATTAAAAAGGACCAAATTTATCAATTGAAAGAATGAAAACTGTGCACCATTGGACAAGCTGTAAACATGTCACGCAATTTTACCTAAAAATGTCATAATTCTGGCTAATTTTTGATCAAAATTATACAAATGCATTGTGGTGATTTAATTTTTTTTTATTTCAGTGGGTACATAGTGATATGGGCAATAAAGTAAAAACACAAATATTAGCAAGTTGGTTATTTTAACATGGAAATGGCCCTTGAAAGGAAAGAACATGTGAATTATACCACTGGCCTCCACATTTATAGTAAACACCCACATGTACATGTATACGTATACAAGTACTCGAAAAATAAAAGTTATATCATGCCACCCAAAAAACCCTCTAGCCATACTGCATCATCCTACTAGTGTTACGCCTTGTTTCCAGCTATTTGTACAAAGATCAATGCGGTATGACTTGAGATTATTGATTTGCTGTGGGTCATCATGCAGGTCCTCAGTAAACCAGATTATTGATCGACCCCACAAGATTCCCCCTCAGAACCCCCACCCCACCCCCTGCCAAATGGTGCTGTGATGGTGACGCATTCAGGCTTGGTATTGCTGATAGAAAGATCTTTAAATTACATTGATCGGTGTTGTAAGACTATCATACCGGTAGGGGCATCTTAAACTGGGACAGATGGACTGTATGCAATTACCGGTATCAAGCCCCACTTGTGCTTGTATTTTGCTGTACCCGGTACTAGTGGCTGTATCTATGCATGCTAAACTGCAGCTGTATATATAAAGGCCGAGTACAAAAAGTAGTTTCTCGTCCAGCCTTTTTGAAAAAATGAAGGAGGTGGGCGCTTTTTTTGGGGTTCCTTTTTTTTCCCAAGATGGCGATTTTCCAAGATTTTCTTGACTATTTTTTTGCTGATAAAATTGTGTCGAAAGGAGCCATTTGCCCTTTCTTATTCTACATCCCATTTATAATTTTGTTGGAAACAAAAAAAGAGACAATATTGACAATACGTGTGCACACAATACTGGTAGGCCTAGATACATTGCAAATGTATGAATGAAGGGAAAAAAGGAGGCAGCTGGGAAAAAAAGAACGGCGGCTGGGGACGACAAACTGCTAAATTTATTTAATCGGCCTAATAAAAATAATTGACATACACTTTAGCTTTAGTTGAAAGTACATGTATCAACATTATCCTTTTCCCCCCAATACACGTGTACGGTACATTGCTTTATAGTAAGCAGAGCAATTTGTCCCTGAGTTGTGGTTGCTCCAGTTGTGGTTTTAGGGTCATGTTTATATTTTGGTAGTTGCACAGTAGCAGTGTACAGTGGAGTTACAATGTTGTGACTGGACCACTCAACTACTTCATGGCTTATTGATCAGGTAATGAGGCACATACATGTAGATCTTAATTACATCCACAGTTTGCACAACCTAATGCATGTACCGGTAGCATGTACATTAACACATTGTATTACAAGTGCTCATTACTTGCCAGTCTGGCAAGCATCCTGCGTATAGTGCCCAGTAATTTTGGATTTAAGCAAGCTTGGGAATGGCAAAAGATATTGTTTGTAGTTTTTTTCCATAAATTGAAATTGATAAACGCTGACTTATTTAGCATTTTGCATACTAAACGAGAGATGCGTGGTAATGCACGTATGCAGTTGGTTCATTTTTGTGCCCTGACTAAGTGTAATACATTTGAAATTTGAATAAAGACTGGATCGACCTGAAAGTCACAAATCCAAATTAGTAAGAGTAAGAGTTAGGTGTGAATTTTTATTACATTCATGAGCAACAAAGAATAGTTCTTGTAGAACAAAAGGAAATTTTTTGTAATTTGTTTGATTGTTTTTCCTCAGTCATTGATGACCTTTGTAAAGGAATCCTATTTCACTTGTTCACTGTCCTTTCTTTGTTTTCACTTATTGTTACCTTCATGTACAACATCTCCAAAGTACACTCATTCACTGACAAACCGTAAAGCAAAAAAGGACCTTCATCCTTGTAAATAAATCAAACGAACCATTCTCAGAATTTATTACTCTGATGGTGTGTGTGTGTGTTCAGTCACTCTGCCTGTGTACAGCAGGGGGTCGCGTCATTTCATTGACCCCTATTGCTATTGTAGGCCATAGCGGTTGCCAGGACAACTATACACAGTTGTTGGAAAGTAGTCATTCAGGATGTGTAGTCAACCGTTCATAGTAGATCAACGGACTCTCATGCATTCATTACCCGGGGATTTGAAAATACTAAATGCAAATAGACATTGTAGGCCTATGTGTTTTGTCAGACTATTTTCATCACTTGTTGTAGTTCACATCTCTAATGCATAATTTTCCTTTTTAATTTGTCTACACTACAGGAATGTACATGTAACAAACAATTTTACTCTTTAGGAAAATCACAAACCCCATATTGTAGTACAGATATGTAAAATCTCTCCTTTTTAGCAATATGGTTGTACACCTATAGATACACGTGTGGGTAGGCATACACCGCGTTATGGGGAAGTTTGTTTTATTGTTAGGCAAATTAGGACCGAGTTATGGGGACTTTCTGCTGTCCCCATAGCATTTTCGGTCCCCACAAATACCTCGTGGCGACGAGTGTACCGGTAAGTCCCCACAATTACGGAACAAGAATGGGTGTACATGTACATGTACATGTACACGTACATGTATGTTTGCACACTTTGCCACTCAATCTGGAATAATTTTTTTTTTATCCACCCAATGTAAACTTGCAGTGAATATATTGCAACTTGTTCAAATAAAGGTTCAGACCTCTTGATGTAAGGAATATGTATGTACCGGTATAGCTTATTTTTATCATGTGGTTTTAAGTATAAAAATATGTACCCATGTGTGTTTGTGTAACAGTCATTGACCTAATATTCTTCAAATGGCTTTATAGAGTTTTTATGAAATGTAAATATTATGCCGACAAGATACACCATGAGTTATTGGAGGTCCTCCCTGTCCCTTAGTCTAAATATTGATCTACTTTGTGTCCCTCTCCAAACTATTTCACTGCCCGGGGGCTATATTGATCAACCTACTCTCAATAGCAAAGGGCCACCCTCTGTGTTGACATTTGCTAACTACCCTGGTAATTCTGGACCAGGAATTCTGCCAGCTTTCCTCTTTTTGTTTGGACACAAAAGCCTGGAGAAATTGTCTGTTTGGTTTTATAATTAGGACAGAGAGTCGTTGGTGGTAAAGAAAATGAAGAAAATATTTGCATAATTTGCCTTTCTAGTTACGAATTGTTGGTCAAGTGAGTGGATAGTATAAGCAGTCAGATGAGAAACGCTTGTATTTGTACAACACAGATTTTGTTGACAGTGTCATTTGTGAATATTTGATTACATGAAACACATTTCCTTTCCATCAATGGTTTAGGTTAGTTAATTGTTGGAAAACAGCTACACTTCTTAAAATAGAAACAGTAAAAAAAATGACATTTTAAAATATGCAAAGTTTGTATTAAAGAATGCAAAAACAACCCCCCAACCCCCCCCCCCCCCAAAGAGACCCCAACAAACTGAAAGGCCTAGATCAAATAATCATCGAACCACTAAATGTCTGGGGAAAAAAATAAACAATCAAATTACGGTTAAAAGAATGATAGATGATGTTTGATTTTATTTAGAAAATTGTTCATCTTTGGTTTGTCAGGCAGCAAAACGCAAGCACCAGCAAATGTCGCAAAGGGTATTATTGTTTGTTTTTGCATTCCAAAAAATCCCAATTATTTTGTAGATTGGTACCAGTGACTCCAGAGATTCTAATTCTGCAGTGGCACTGGTAATTCCTTTTTTTCTCACTTTTAGAAACAATCCCGTGTTCGATTTCCTCATTATTTCTAATTTCTCTTCGTTTGTTCTTATTCAGATTTATCAAGATCTTGGCACAGAGGTTTTGAATGCATCCTTTAGTGGGTACAATGCCTGCCTGTTTGCATATGGACAGACAGGCTCCGGAAAGACCTACACAGTCATGGGAGATGATGTGAGTTGTAGAAAAGTTGATACCTTTTCCAAGACCTTACACAAATGTTCATACATGTACATACCGTACATACATACTGAAATTTGTATCCTTGTGGAGGTATTTCTTTGTTCTCGTGTAGTAAAGTTTTCAAGTTTGAAAGTGTAGTTTCAAAATGCTCCTATTTTAACCAGAATAAATTTCCTGGGCTGAAAGTTGGAATTAATATCCCTTTTCTAAAACTCTTCCATTTGCGACAGACCAACCCATCTTGGAAATTCCTAGTTTTTGAGTAAAATCCATATCTCTTTCGTGAAAACCTTGTGGAGACGTATTCATCTATAGAAATTGCCCTGCTGAGACGTATACAATCTATTGTTCCCTATTGTGTGCATGTCTCCAGAGGGCACGGTGTATCAGATCAATGGAACATCAAATTCAGTTTAAGCGAATGAACATGAATGAACAAAAACTCTCAGTGCTTTGACTTTCAATATGTACAAAACAATTTGGTTGTTTTAGTGTTAATATGTCACATGATTTAAAGTAATCAATAAATTGGGGCAATCTCCAAAAGGATTTGAAAAGATCCGGAATGATCTCTGTGATATTTTCCCCTTTTTTTTGGACACAAATGTGTCCAAAAAGGGACACAGTGTTTAATTCAATTAAATTTGCATTCCCGTGCTCTTCAGCGACTTCATTTTTTTTCTTCTAATCAGTTTTCAACTTGTATATTTTATTCTTATAAAAACCTCCCCCTTTTTTCGATCTTTGACATCTGCAACCATCCCAAAAGAGGTTTTTGTTTTGGGGTTTTTGCTTTGTGAGCAGACTGGCTCCCGGTCCATACATTATCAAGTCTAATTGTGGGGCAGGAACCAGCTTACCAGCGAGAATGGAATTACACATATATTGTCTTGTAGCCAATAATTTCAAGTTGTAAAGTAATAATTCAATAACTCAACTTGGGCCAATTTGTTTTGGGTCACTGTCTGTTTCAAAAGTGAATAACTATTGTCTTGCCAGAAGTAGGAATATAGCAATTTAGAAAAGGAATTTCAAAAATACGTGTGGAACGCAACTGAATATGAAAAAGGAGCACCAAGGTATTATTCATTTCATGTACAACTTTGTTAACATTGTGTGTGATTGCCATGCAGGCGAATGCTGGTCTGATACCCAGGATCTGTGAGGGAATGTGTAGTAGAGTGGATGATCTAGAACAGGGTGTCACCTTCAAGATTGAAGTCAGGTAAGCTGTTCCGTGTTTTGGAATTGACGTGATAGGCTATGGCTCTAACCCTATAACAGCCCTGAATCCTTCAAAATCCTCTTTGCCAAAGTAGAGGAATCTGGAGGATTGAGGTCACGCGTTACTGATTTCTGAGGATGCACTTTGTCAAGGTCTTGGGCCAGACCTTGTGTTGTTTTTGCTCAACCATGCATGAGTTTAGGCCTGGATTATGCTTGAAATCCTCCGTACTGCTCCAGGATGTCACTGGCCAAGCCTCAACATATTGACAGTCAGTGCCGCAGGATTTTGCAGGATTCAGGCAGTGGTCACCCCTCCACGGACCATATTCAAGAAAAAATGGAGGAATTTGCAGGATTGAGGCTGTATGCTACATGTATGTTTCCATGAGGCCAATTGGAGGATTTTGCAGGATTGAGGCTACATCCTAGCAGAAAGGCCTAGGGAGTGAGGGTTAAGTGATAATTTTGAAAATGAACAAAGAAGTTGACTGAAGTGGGGTTTGAACCTACAACCACATTTCAACTAACAGTACATGTATTGTTGGTTCAAGCACAGAACCGGGTAGTTGACCATTTTTACTGGTAGCTCTCGCCTGAACTTGCTTCTGGCTGAAGTCTGGGTGGTGTTTTGTGCAGAAGTGAATGACATTTCGATTGCGCGATATGAAAAGTATTTGCACTGCCAATTTGCATAAGTTGGACAACTCTTGTTTCTGGTACATTTTGCAGCAAGCTGTTCTGTGGTGTTGATTTTAATTTCACATTCATGTTTGCCTTAAGGTTTTCCTGATAAAAGAACCCCAGTGACTTAACTTACCGGTTGTATTACAAGTACAAGCATTTGAAGACTTCAGAAATGATGCGAATGCACTGATAACGTAGAGATTTATGCCAGACAAAGTGCAGCAACTTGACAATGTGCTTCGCTGACACAGGTTTAGTACATCAGTTTACAACTAGAGCAACTGTCAACAATTACAACTAGACCGATCAATCTTGCCCATCGTGACAGTCACTTGCAGCAATTTATCAGGATAAAATAAGGCAGGCTCCAGGCAGCTTGACTAAGAAAATAAATTTGTAGCAATTAAGGCCAAAAAAGTTAATAAAATAAACGTTGGTAAAATTATTGTTGGAGATGGCAGATTTATTAAAATTGATTTCCAATTGTAACAGATTTACTGAAATTGGACTTGAGTAGAACTGGTTTCACGGACATAACTCATGACTTTTATGACTTCAAATGCAGCCACAGTAAAAGAATAAAAAGCCAACCTTTTTTTTGTCAAACAATTTTTTTCATTTAAAGGTATAGTCCATCATTTGTAATTTGTGCATTTTGTTCGTTTGAAGCAACAAACTTGCTCAAAATCTAAAGAAGGGTGCTGAACAACTAACCTGATGAAGTTTCAGCTCAGCTTCAGCTGTACCGGTACATGTACAATGTGTATATTCCGAGAAAAATAGCATTCTAGGATTTCGCTTTCAAAATAAAAAGTTGCTGAATCATGTTTTGAATTGGGCCTGAATTCAGCGTCCGAGACACGTTCTCACTGAGCCAATTGCAGCTCCGCGATGTCGCGACCGGTCTGACGAATTATAGCAACTGCGCATGCACATGTGCATCATGCCAATGCTTGCACGCACTTCGCCGAATAATAAAACAAACTACTAATGGAAATATCCAACGGTGCGTCTAAAGAGTTTTTTTAGACGCGAAAGGCCTTCTTTCATTGATTTATTCAAAATGACAGCTTGCCAGAAAGAATAATTTCACAGGGAGTTTAGTCCGCTCACTATCTTTCAACCAAGTATGTTTTTCAACAATAATTACGTCAGTTACTTTTTTGGATAGCTGCAAATGATAGCTTTAAGAGCAAACACAACTTGGATCTTTGTTGAGTAAGTAGCGGTAGCTGGATCACATGCTCAATTTCATAAATGGGTACTTATTTTGTTAAACCTTTTTCTTTTATAAACAGCTACTTAGAAATCTACAATGAGAGAGTGCGGGACCTCCTCGCGTCGTCCAGCGACACCAACTACACGTTAAAAGTCAGAGAGCATCCCAAGGATGGACCCTATGTCCAAGGTCAGTGGTGCTCAGACAAAAAAAGCTTAGATTTGTCCATTTGGTGCCAAGCAGAAACCTAGCCGAGTACCAGTCACATTGCAATGTCAATCACTCTTGGCTGGTAACCTGTTTTTGCTAAGCAAATTTCTGTACCCAGATGCTCTCTGAAACTGGGCCTTGCTGGTCTTGTCGTCCACCAGACTGGGACCTTTGAATGCAGAAAAACCTGCAAAACAAATTCAAGCCAACTTTACTCACTCTTTAAATCAAATTCTCCAAAATGTTCATGAGACAAAGATCAGGTCCTCAGTATTAGACCAGCCAACTTTGAGGTCTCAATTCAATTTTTAAAGGAAAATGTTCTTAAATATTTTGCACCTCATCTACATCTTCGTCTTCATCATCGTCTTCATCTTCATCTGGATACATGGCAACATGCCAAACTTGGGTGCAGAGTGTGCTCAGTTCT
Source organism: Patiria pectinifera (assembly GCA_029964075.1). Classification (NCBI taxonomy): domain Eukaryota; kingdom Metazoa; phylum Echinodermata; class Asteroidea; order Valvatida; family Asterinidae; genus Patiria; species Patiria pectinifera. The sequence continues at coordinate 8,581,529 of CM057142.1, read as the reverse complement.
GTCCAGGTTGGATGGCCTCTTTGAACAACTCAGAACTACCTGAGAGTGAAGCCAAGTGATTTCAATTTGAAGCCTAAGACTGGACTGGTACATGTACGTGTCCAACTTTTTGAAAAGACTGATCTCTTCAGTCGCCTGGTGGCAGACTTACGGAGAGATGTGAACCATAGAAAAAGAGACCGGTACCAGATATTTCTTTCGACTCAGTTGACTGATGCAGTGCTAAAGGGGCATTGAACTGGTTGTTTCATGTCTATTTCATAGTCTATTTTCTTGTATTGCATCTTTTAGTTTCGGGGCTCTCATCATACACAGTATTGAGAGTCCCAAATTGTTGGACTAGTCTGCCACCTGAAATAGTCTGCATGCATGGTGTAGTCCTTTTTTGTCTCAAATTTAGCAATTTATTTTTGCTGGATTGTGGTTAGCATAAACAGTTGAGGGACAAGGTGCTCAAAATTTTGCAACTCTAAAAAAAATTTTTGTTTGGGAAGTGACCTATTAGTCACCGCCTTCAAGGTTTAATGCATTTTGTGCCACTCTTAGAAGAACTTTGTAATTCAAACTTAGAGTTCAGGTACCAGTATTGGCTTTTGTTCTCATTTGTTCATTTAACCCTAACAGAACTCAACCCATCAAACCCCAACGGCATGTTTTGTTGGAATCTGTCGGGATGGGTACAGTACCCCAAAACTGACAGTCTTTTACATTGGGTTGGCACACCTCCAGAATCAAAGTCAGAAATATGTGTGTGCAGTTTCCTGGTGATGGAAGTTGCCAGGATGTCTATGGTTCCTCAATCGTGCTAGGGAGTTGGGGTTAATCATTTAATTAGAGGAGGGGCTAACTGACGCCTGTGAGTTTCATGTCCTAGTTACTGTATGTAAGCTTCCTTCATTCACTGCCTGGTAAATCATTCACCTCAAACTCGAATTGACTGTCAAATTCAGCAAAAAGTGCAAGTGTAACGAATGTGAAACTAATTCCCACAGTCTTCTAGAAGTTAATTTCAAAATGCGTGTCTGTGATAACTCAGCAATTAACCACAATCTCCCGCTGTTACATGTGGTCTGAGATCCTTGTAAACCATATGGTTGAGAAATCATCAGTTGGCAAATGGGCAAATAACCAGATGCTGTCGCCATGATTCAGTTACGCTCAATGATCAGTACCGTTTCTATTTCTGTCTGCTGCACTGATCATAAAAAGTGGTATGCAGTAAACAGCATGGATGGTTAACTAAGCTTGACCAAATGAATATTATATGTGGATGTCATCAAACGGAGGCTTGATTGTTGGAAGCAGTGTAGGGTTGATATGATAGCATCAAAAATGATTGAACGAAGTACCGGAACAATTAGTAGGAATTCGAAGTACACTTTAACAATGTGTAGAAGACCAAGTTGAGCACAAATGTACATTGGCGATTCCACAGGATTATAATCCTTAATGCTAAAACTTCAAAAAATTTAGTACCAAAAATAAATTATGTAGGCTATACTATAGGCCTAATTTTGAAGCTTATTATCATTATTATTTTGAAATATTCTTTTTATAACAATGTTTGATGGTTCCACTTTTATTTTAAAGTGAAAAATTAATTAAGTACATGAAAAATATAATTGTCTCTGAGTAAGTCCAACCTTGGTGTTTCGAGCCCATACATGTATAGACCGGTATAGGCCTACAGAAAAAAGTTAAATAATTAAATCGTTGTAATAAATAATTGATCCACTTTATGATTATAACTTTTATTATGCACAATGCCCAAAATGCACATTTAATCCAACACCATGGAACTGCCCAAATATATCTGGGCTTCAGGCTGAAAAACCAACATTTATTTCTAAAGAAAGAATAAACTGCTTGCTTGGAAGTTACCAGTATGGCAGCTTGTAATTTTATGTACCTTTGATCTTTTTTTATGTCTTTGGAGTTTTTATTAGATGATATGATTTCTCCTCTAATTTTTATAGCCCTCTCAAAAAGTTGTATGTAACAGGCCTATCTAAGCTTCCCTGGATTTTCCAGACCTTTGCTGGGTGTGCGGGGTCATGTAGCCTACCAGTACCTCTGCCCTGTTACCCTATGAAATATCCAATGTCTTTACAGACTCCCAAGGATAATTGTGTCAATGACTTCTCTCTCATTTTACTCTTTGAAAAAAAATTCCATAAGACCTGCACATATGACCACAACTAATAGTGAAGAGATATCACAATGTTCTTAACTATATTGTTTATCAGTCCGTTTCTTTTTGATTAAACCAGTAAACCATAACGTCAAGATAAAATAGATTGGTTAACTGTTTTACCCTAAACTTTAAAGATGCATCATGTTTGAAATATTTAAAGATGATTCCCATGATATTTTTGAGTTTCACTTCGAAAAATAGATTAGTTTTTTTTTTCAATTGCTATGTTCCTAGCAATTTAAAAGTTATTCACTTTTGAATGAGACATTGAACAAACAAAAATCCACCGATTGTTTAGAACTTTACTGAATTATTTCTTCACAGAATTCAAATTATTGGCTGCCAGACAATAATTCGGCTCTCGCAGGGCGGGTTGTTTGTGCATGAAATGAAAGCTCATTTTGGAGGGTTGCAGATGCCCAAAATCGGAATAAATTAATTTTTGTCCCCTGCCAAAACAAAACATGTAAATTGAAAATTCGTTAGGAGAAAAACAAAATCCATTTTGTTTCTAAAGAGCACGGGGTGTACATCTTAAACTATAGCTCAGTACATGTACGTACATGTAGTTCCCAACCATGTGGTATGGATTATACAAATCTGGGTAACATTCAGTAGAAAGCATAAGATTGGCGACATTCTCTACTGGGGAGGCAGTTAAGAAGACATCAGTTTCAAACAATAAACACTAAAGTTGTTCCCCCTTGTTTTTTTCTCCTGCTTATTTTCTCCTGCTTCAGATCTGACAAGGCACATGGTGTCTGACTTCAATTCCGTCATGATGCTAATAGCTCAGGGTAACAGAAACAGGACCACAGCAGCCACTCACATGCACGAAGCAAGCAGCAGATCGCATGCAATCTTCACTCTCAACTTTGTACAGGTAATCAGTGCTTACACCCTCAAGTCCCATTTGGGAGATTTGGGGAGCACCTCATGATTCAGAGAACACACACTTCATTGCTTCACACAAAATGGTGATCCATTGCAATACTCGCTGTTACATCAGATTCGGACTGGTCAGCCAGTCCTAAGCTGAGTGGTCCAGTGGTACAACATCTGCACTAGTAAGCTGGAGCCGTATTCATGAAACTTTACTAACTAAGCAGCCAACTAGGCCTTAGTAGGATAATAAAATGCCTAGTAGTCTACTATGGAGTTGACAACTACATTGTAATTCATGAAACCTTACTAAGAACCTTGTTTTTAGTTACATACTGGATAATTTAGTTGCATTTTGGATGGAGGGGGCATGTATGGAATGTAATGACAACAGATACAATAGTGTGACAGGTGTATTAGGCTAATCCATGTCCAGCACTTGCATGGATTGGCAAAAAAAAGAAGGAAAAAAACTGACCAAGGGCTATATGCGGTATAAGTGTACCAACTAGGCTTAGTAAGCAACTACATGCCTTTTTAGTAACCAACTAGGCTTAGTAAGGTTTCATGAATATGACCCCTGGAGATTAATGGGTCTGAGTCTCACATTTAGTTAGCTTGTGATTTCTTTTTTTCACAAGGCCTCCAACAGCACCAAGTGTTCATTGCCTATGACATTCAAAGATGACGGGTTGACAAAACACCAACATTGAATTTACATCTCCTTGCCACAAAATTGTCTTCTAATTCCAGATGTATTCCTACGGAATTGTAAAATAGCATCTATTAGGCCAAAAAAAAAGTCTCCGGTTTCTGGTATGCGCGCGTCGCCGTAGCCATGCGTGTCGGCAAAATGAAAAAGTTTTTTTTTCAATGAAAGATGATGTTTCAAAACCGCCAAACTCACTGGTTTGACTGGAATCCTGCTGCTGCACAATTTTAACATGTTTTTAGATGGGGTTATGGTCGAGAATAAGCTTCATGTGGCCTCTCTGTACTCCCATATATTTGCACTAAGTTTAGTCGGGCACCATTTGCAGTTATCAGCCGACATTTGAAGCAAAAAAAAAACAGGTAAAAAAAAAAAAAAGCCGCGTCGCCGCACCACTTTTTGGCAAGCTCCATACCAGAGACTTATTTTTTTTGGCCTTAGAGTTGCAATAGCAACACCTCACAAGGCAAAACCTGACAAGTCAATCTTAAGTCAATCACAAATCAACATCAAGTCCCTCGGTCACATGTGAAGCCACAATCCATTCCAATGAACTGTGACGAAGGCATTCCTTTTGGCCATTGTTCAATGTCTGTGTACTTGTGACCTTACCTTGGATTTTACTTGTGGTGGAGTTGATCGCAAATCTTAGTACTTACTGGAAACCCATCTCTCTGGGCCCATTCTCTTCCCAGAAGAAAATATTCAGAAAGGCATTGATCAGAGAGTCCTACCAATAATTCTTGTGTATGTTGTTGGTTTCCTTTTTCAGGCCAAGATGGTGAATAACATGCCCAGTGAAATAGTCAGCAAGATCAACCTGGTGGATTTGGCTGGAAGGTATTTACTTTCAATTTTCCATGCTTTTGTTCACAATTTTGGGGAAATAATTTTATTTATGCTGAAGTGTGCTTCGTATAAATAACTTTAATTCCTCGTACAATGTAGATCAAAAATTCCAAGGCAGTTTGAGGAGGCACACTTGCCAGTTGAACTGATGTGTGGCCTGCCTCAGTTGCTAGTGTAGTAAATAACACACTGAGTATGTGTGTTTAAAAAACGTCGGTGAAGGGCAAAACCTAATTTGAATAATATCACCCTGGCGCAAAAAAAATTCCATCTTATAGTAGTAAATATGAATATATTTTTAACAGATATTTACGTCAAATGTTTCCGACAAGATTGCTGAAATCTTTGGTGACAGTTTGTTCCGATAATGGAAGGAGGAAAAACATTGTTTATAGTTACTTCTGGGTGGCTTTTTTGGTGGGAACCAATCTCACAATAAGCCAGTTCAGTATTTCAAATGCACATGCACACAGTGATACAGGTCACAATTCATTCGGGATAATCGAACGCTCATCGAAGGTGCATGAACGTGCAAGGAGATGGTCGCACGACGCCCGCGTGTTAATAACAACCAGTATGGGTGTTTGCCTAACATTGCATAACTGACATTGCGTAAGTAATTTTATCCCGAATGACCTTTGACCTGGACTACTTCTTTGAGATACTGAACTGGCTTATTGTAGCCAAGTCAGCAATCATTTAAACCAAGCAAAAAACCACAGTGCTGTAATGTTGAACCCTTCACCAATTCATGATTTTGTAGAATTTTTACTGCAAAGCTTCACAAATTAAAGCATGTTTTGTTGAATATACAGATTGAAGGTAAAATTGAAAGTATTGAAGTTGTGCACAGCTTGAATTCTTCAAAATCGTAAAAACTATTTGGAGGATTTTGGAGTACATGTACAAAGTTTAAACAATATTATTTGACAATTTTTGCACCTGTTTCTTCCCCTTTTATCAGTGAGAGAGCTAACCTCAACTACAGCAAGGGAAGACTGCAAGAAGGAGCAAACATCAACAAGTCCCTGGTTACCCTTGGCAACTGTATCTCAGCGCTAGGTCAGTATAGTTACTATGGCAACTAGGTGTAAAATTTTTGACTCATATAATTTTCCCCTGTAGTAGTGGTGTCATTGTTGAAGAAAAGAAAGTCAGTCACATGAAGCACTGAACAAGAAATACAATAGTCTGTTCTGTTTGTGTAATGGGAAAGTTTCAGTGTTTGATGCCTATTAAATTTGACAAAGTTTATTAAACACAGCAGATGTCTCATGATGTCAGAATTATCTTTCAAAAAAAACAAAAGCATTAAATTGCTGCTCTCACCAAAATTTGACTATAGATACATTGTGCTGTACCATAGCTATGTGGCAATGCTGGGGTTAAGAATACGTTACGGTTTAGAAATCACAAAATTATGGGTTCAAATTGATATTGTACATACGAAAGATCTCCTTCAAATATATTATTAACTGTTATGACCTGGTGTATGAATTGAAAAGTTACGGTAACATTTCCATTCTAGCATTTTGTTTTCAAGAGCACGGATGGTGTTGTACCCTTTTAAACGTCTTGAGCTTCAAGTGAAACAAATAGCATGTGTAAAAATCTTTGAAGAAGCTTATCAAGGAATACCAGATTGTCACAAACTGTGAGGCACTGATTACAAACCTAGCAGGGTTGCTGAGCCGATTCCCGTGATTAGTGTTTTTCAAATGTATCAATGATGTCAACAATAATATTGGTGGTCTTCTGATTTTTCTTTTCGTGAAAGTGGCTCTCATTTCATAGCTCACTGACAAGTACAGCTAAGTTGGTCATTTGGTCAACGATATGCAGTACAAGGCTGCCAGATAGCAATTCTTAGTTTGCAAGTTTTTGGTAGATTTTTGTGCAAGGAACAAGTGAAGTCAGTTCATTATAACTCGATATGCATGTGTGAATATGTCAACCAGGATGTGTGGCTTTTGTGATACATGTATGTTTAGAATCTACGTGTATGTTTGGAATCTGCATGTCAGTATACTGACACATGTTTAGGTTACAATGCATAAATGAGCAAGCTGGGGCGCTGACTATAGTTAACCATGCTTTGAATACCTTCACTCAAACGAATGATGGTTGGACTACTCTAGTCGACTGTTTGGAACCAGACCACACGTGACTGGTTACTTATATTTGAATGCATCATAAGCACAACAGAGAGGCAGAATCAAGACGTCTTGTGATGACGTTTTGACCAGTGTTTGACAAGAGGGGTTCGCATGTTGCCATTAGTGCGCAGGCATCAAGTTACATCACAAATCAGCTATTAGTCAACTAATGGTCATCATCCGAACTTGCTCAATGCTGTATTAACTTTGAAGAGTACATGCTTCATGCTCATAATGCCTGAAGGAGTATCTACCGGTAGTAGTCCACTTATGTTTACAATGCTCTTCTAAATCTACGGGTGTATTGTACATGCAATGTTCAGTATACGTCCAAATACAAATTTCGGCTGGGGTTGGTAACGCAGGGGTCAGGATTTGAAGTACAACATCCCAAAGCTTGACTGCTACATATGGTTGTTCGGACTCAATTTTTTTGATGGCAGAATGGATAGTCTGAATAATGAGAAGAGTTGTAAATGAGTCGGTCAAGTGCCAAATCACAAGACAGGTCACAAGTACCTTAACAAGGGTTGAACCACCGATCCGAGTACACAAGGATAAACGACTTCCCCAAATTTCTGGTGAGAGAAGTGATACGGCACATGGGCGTCGTGCGTGCGCAAGACTCGGCGTGCTACTGCAGTCTTTCAGTGGTCAAATTTCTGTCAGGACGCCAGCTTTCGGCGATCATGGCGTGTACGCATTGTTCTATATGTTCTATGCATTGTTCTATGCACGGACGCAGCATATCACGCATGTAGACAAACCGTTCCGTACATTTCGTACATAAGTTCAGATGAGTCGTTTATCCTTGTGTAGAGGATCCGTTGTTGAACAATGACAAAGCATTGCTTTTGTCACAGTTCGGCTTGTAACTTGACCTGTGATGACCTGATTATAATACTGGAGACAATTGGACTTTTTGACCAATCATCAGTTGACATGATTGACTTCTGCACCAGCCTGAATTAACATGACACTTCAAACATAAGGCAACCTTTAATTCTTTGTTGCCTTCTTTGGTGGATCTTTGTGGAAAAACAAAGGGAAAGTAGCTTACTGTTTTATTACCAGCATGTCGGTATACTAACTCGCATTGTGTGTCTTTGTTTCTGCTTGTGATTTTTGAAGGCATGGATTCTGAGGATGATGACGGTAAGAACGTAACAAATGTGAATGTTGCGCTGTTTCTTTTAAAAACCCAAATAATCATTTTGTCATTAAATGCATGGCAAATGAAAAAGCTGGCTGAACACTCACAATCAAATTGTCTGTACTGAGTCGCATGTGACTCACTTCAATCAGCTGCTCATGATGTTTTTGTTTTTGGCTTTGTTTTGGGGAGTGAAGGGTTAACTAACACTATGACGAGTAATCTATTAACAACGTGACCATTAATTTCAGGGTAACAGAAATGAAGGCCTTAAGAGTCGCTACCGTTTCGTACATTTTTTTGTTGGTTTCTTGACGTTCCTCTTTGATCACAATGTTGATTAATTTGACCTGTCACTGGATGCATGCAGATTGATGATCATACTGTCTGGTATCCCAAGCAATGAGAACTGACATTTTGTAACTAAAATCAGGATTATAAAACGTGAAAATGTTTTCACAAATAAAACTTGTGGTTTTTAAAAAATTTTTTTTTAAAATCAGTTTAGAAAAATTGAGCGTGCTATCACTGTACATTCACGTTCAGAGCCCCCTTCAATGGCCAAAGCATTGTGCCAGCTATTTTACAAAACAACTCCTCAAAACGGATTTTCTGAACAATAGTTAGTATCAACTATCATGCTAAGTGATTAGTGGGGGGCTGTGGTCCAATGGTTACAGTGTTCGAATCCAATGGTTACCGGTACATGGGTTCGAGTCCTGATGGGGAACATGGTCCTTGTGCTCTTGAGCAAGGCACTTTACCACTATTGCTTCGTCCTTCGGATGGGATAAAGCCCTAGGTCCCTTGTGTTGTGTAATGCACGTTAACAAACCCAGTAACACTTTTCGCTAAGAGAAGGGGTTTGCCCCGGTATTTCTGGCAGTGGCTGCAATATGGGTCGCAGCACCTTGTAAACCCTTTATAATTTTTGTTATAATTTTTCTCATATTTCTCTTAAAAACTTCATTTCCCTGTCTTTAAAAATAGACATAATAACCAGTGCCTTGAGTACCTAATTGTTGGTAGATACGTGCGCTATATAAGTTTTGCTCCCCGACAGACTACAGTTCCTGAGGCGAAGCTAGTCTGTAAACTTCCAATACCGAGGGGAGTTACAATCGACTATCAGACCAAAGTAAACGTGTTAACTATACTTCATACCGTACATATACACAATCATTTTAAAAAGTTGCGCATAAGTTTTCTCGGCAAAATGTTGTTGTGCCCCATCTTTTCTTGTAGCTGCTGCATCTGGCATGCTAGGGCGATGTTCGCGCTTGCGCACTACCCCTGTGCGCTAGTTCCACGATTGCTTCACAAAGCGCATGTGTAGTAGACTATCGCACTGGTAATCAGTCTTTAAAAAACAACAACAGAAAACTGTTCATCATGAGCTGGCATATTACCCCTGCAGTTTTAGTTCACAACACAAAACATTGTTTGTTGCTGAACAGTGCCCTGCAAATTTGATTGCAGTGCTTCTTTCTTGAAGAAAACATGGGTTGGGTACACCCAAAATTCCCCAGCAGTAAATGAAAGATGCATGTTATGCCTGTGTTACAGAAACCAAGTTTCAATCTGATAACCATGTTTTGGTCTCTGGAAATTTGATGAAACTGTTTTGCATGCACTGGTATGCAACTGGCATAACTCATTATTTCAATCAATTGTTGAACTTCAATATGCACATTTAGTCTATGGCATGCACATATAACTCTGAAATGTTTGATCGTTTCAATGTATTGCACAGATGTACCACTACAATGCACAAATGATTAACTCATTCACTTTTATTTGTCCAAACAATGTGTTGATTTCCACAAAAGAGTTTGTTTTTCTATGCATTAATAGACGGATTTAATTCATCTGTTTCGTGTAATGCGACAAAGTTCTTTTGTGCTGTGAAGAGAATAAATGTTTCAGTCTGTTGTGTATTTCAAATTTGTTAAACAGATTCTTAAAGATGCATTCCTCGTGCTATTTTTGAGGTTCACCTAAAAAAAATGGATTTTTTTTTCACTTGCTATTTTCCTAGAAATATAATTGGCTGCTAGAATGTAATTTGGCTCTATAGCAGGCAGGTTCATTTGTGCGCAAAATGAAATGCCATTTTCTGAGGGTTGCAGATGCCCAATATCAGAATAAAGTTCTTTTTCCGTTAAAACAAAACATTGTTTTAAAAATTTGTTGACAGAAAATGAAAACATTTTTTGAAGAGCACGGGATTTACATCTTTTAATATTTTTTTAATGTGTGTGTCTTTATAAACTCAGAGCAGTCTTGACTTAAATCTCCTTTTTTGTCATGTCCTCAACTAAAATTGTGATAAACTTAGTATGTGTCAATTTCTGCTGCATGACTCTCATTAAAAAAAATATTAAATGTGTTCCTTAGGCCAAAAAAAAAAAAAATCTCCGGTTTCTGGTATGCGCGCGCGTCGCCGTAGCCATGCGCGTTGGCAAAATGAAAAAGTTTTTTTTTCAATGAAAGATGATGTCTCAAAACTGCCAAACTCACTGATTTGACTGGAATCCTGCTACTGCTCAATTTTAACGTGTTTTTAGATGGGGTTATGATCGAGAATAAGCTTTATGTGGCCTCTTTGGACTCCCATATATTTGCACTAAGTTTAGTCGGGCTCCATTTGCAGCCATCAGCCGACATTTGAAGCAAAAAAGTCAGGTAAAAAAAAAAAAGCCGCGTCGTCGCACCACTTTTTGGACAAGCTCCATACCAGAAACCGGAGACTTATTTTTTTGGGCCTTAGAATTGTTAGAATTTTTAGCCAAGCATTGATCTATTGTTTATTAAGTGTCTTCTGCTCAATACATGTCATATGAACCTCATCTTCATCTTATTTTTGTCTCCTTGATAAAATCATTCTTGTTTTGTACCACATTTGTACCGTAGAGTTAAGAAAAAGTGGTCTTGTTTTGTGCTTGTTGCTTTCACTTGACGTTTAGGCCTCTTGTTCTCATGCTGAATATATTATCAAAGTTGTCCCTTGTTTTTATTAAAAACAAGCTTTCAAATTTCATGAAAAAGGAAATTTCAGACATTCGTATCTCAATAATCCTGTGCCCCTTTTGACTACTCCCTCACATATAATAATTAATATACATGTATAAATGTTAATTTGATGGGTTTAAAATTAAGTAATCAACTTTTAAAATTATTTGTTCAAAGCAGGTCATATTTTTCAAACAACTATAGTTGTCTGTTGAAGATAACTGTAACAGATGCTCAGTCAATCAAATACAATTTTCACAAACTTCAATGAAAACAAGTTGAACATTTCACATTTCTTTAACCCATTGTTTTATCTGTAAAAGATATTAACCAAATTCTGTGAGAAATGCTGATGAATGAATTTTTTTTTTTCTATGATAAAGAAATGTTACTTTATTACAATTAACATTAACAATATTAACATTGCCGCTGTACGACATGTATAAAGCGCAGAAGGTGTATGTGTGATTGTTCATGAGTTGATCAACCACTAAGAGGGCGATGTGTGGCCAAGCTACGCCTACCCTGCGAAACGTGGAAGGCAAAGCATTGTTTAATATTTTGGGCATTTGCAGGTTTTGAAGTGCCTTTGGGGAATAATTGTGTTGAATTAATCGAATGATAATTGTCCTATTTACATGTAACTCAATGTCTAAATACAGGTTTTGCTGGCCATTTTAAGATATTTTTCATTCAAATTGACCAACTCTATCATTCAATGTCGCCCACGAAAACTTTCACAGGCTTTTAACAAAGTCAATTTAGTCATTTACCGTTCACTTTTAAAGTTTGGTCACCCTCTTTAGTCACCGGGTCGAGAATATTCATCATTACAGATCAAATTCGTCTAAGCTGTTGCCGAGTGGCAGTATTCAGAGATCGAATTCGTCTTATATAAATCAATTAGACAAATTAGATTTCTGAATAACAAGGTTTGGCGTAGACGAGACGAAATCGAATACTCTAGGACGAAAACGTGTGCTCATTGTTTGAATTTGCTTGAACTGAATTTGAAATTGTCTGACAAAAGACGAAATTAAACATTGGAAGTGCACTAAATTGATGTTGATGGACGAATTTGAATATTAGAAATGGTGAATTCGAAGGATGAACGTTTTAAAATAGCCGGGAAAACCTATACTTCGAAATCCCACTCCCACTATATTTATACATGTCTGTGTTGTGGTTTTGTACAATTTATTTATGTGTAAACCTCATGTGTTTCACGCAGTCACTTCTAAGGGCCAGTTGTTTGTATTTTTTTCAAAACAAGATTTTTTTTTCATGTTTAAAAACACAGTGCACATTACATTATCAAGCTGCGTTGCTTGCCTCAAAGTTTATGTACAATTTATGTACTTGTGACGAGTGTTTCCATATCTTTTGCAGTTGTTAAGTGTTGTACATAGCTGAGTCCCATTTTTCACAGCACACATGCAGCAGATTCCCAAATTACAATTGAGCATGTTGGCATGTGAACCAGAAACCTTTCATTTGGAAGTGCAGCATCCACTTACCTGTTCTGCCTTTTGACTATGATTGGGAGGTTCACACTCCATTTGCACCTGCTGTGCCTTTTAGCAGGCTGTTCAGCAGCACATTCGTCTTAAGTGATGCTAAACACTGACCACGGTGGAAGTGAACCACAGACCTCTCAAATGCACGTTCAGTGTCTTACCTTCAGAGTGCTAAATGCCATTGGGTACTGATCAATATTTTGTTTTGCACAACTTTTGCACTGATCACCATTGCACCAGAGACAACCCATTCACAAATCAAACGTCATGATTTTTCAGCTACCGTACACGTACATCATTCTGGATGAAATATCAAAAAATGATAGTTTCACTGCAGTGTCATTGACATTAAATTGTTTTAAAGAATTAGGGATGCAATTCCCCATCAAAAAAATTGATTCAAAGGCTTTGTTTAAACTTTTGAATACCACATCCTAAGTAAAACCTCTCATGAAATCAAGTTTTAATAAAGTGCTTTTCTTTACCTCTGCAAAGTTTGTTTTAAGAAACTCTGCAAGGTAAGTGCTTATCCAGACATCTTGTGGCTCCAGATTATACAGGCATGAGATATTTTTTTAAAAACTTTTGTTTGAAGTGAGACTTTTTGAATCTGAGAGAAACACATTGTCAGTAGAGAAAGAAATGCGCCTTTCAGACCTATGATCCATTTTTTAGAGTGTTTTTTTCAAATGAACCATCTCATCACTGATTATATTAATATGTGAAGTATTCTCCTTTAGAATACGATAACAATTTCCAATGTAGATGCTGAACACACTGCAAACCCTTCTCCTTACCAATCTTTTATTTATGCTAACAAGCATGATTGTATCTTTGGTTTAAAGCGGAGAACTCAATGGCCCTCTCTGCAGCCAGCATGGAGAGCCTGGCCCTGAGTGAAGACGCCGATTTCAACAGTCCCAAACGACGGCCTGGATTCATCCCCTATCGTAACTCGGTCTTGACGTGGTTACTGAAGGACAGCTTGGGAGGCAACTCCAGGACCATCATGATCGCAAGTGAGAATGGGCCATCTTTTGGGCTTATTTTCATTCTTTCTGGTAATGAAAGGAAGGATTTTTCAAAAGCAAACAAGCACAGTAGCTTTGAAGCATGAAGATAACCGAGGAGAAGAAGATGAAGAAATGTTCAGTTTTAGAGGTGGGAGGAAAAACCCCGGGAAGATATGCCAGGGAAAAGCATGGAATCAGTCAGGGACTGAAAACACATCCATGTGTTTATTATTGCCTGGGTGGGATTGGAACCTGGGGCACGGAGGTTGAAGGCAAGGAAAGGAGCACTGCGCCAACCTGACTCCCCAAATCAAATAGTTATTGCAGTAATTGTGCTGACAGTAGGTGATTGGTGATTATGAGTATATGATTGGTGATTATGAGTGTATTTGAAGATATTACAGGTGATTGTAGTAATATTATGCTAAATGTGGTGCTAATACTAATGATGAGGGTGGTAACTCCAATTTTAATTTGATTTTTTGCACACACCACAGGGAGTTAAGGATAATGATGGTGATGATGATTTTGCTGGTGAAAGCAATATGACAGTAGCAGTAAAAGAGGTGATGACGAGATTGCTGAAAATGTGGTGAACATGTGAGCGTTGAGACTAATTCTGATATTCCTCTGTTTGTTCTATTTCAGCAATATCTCCATCCAGCACCTACTTCAATGAAACGATGAGCACCCTTCGCTATGCTAGACGTGCCAAGAGGATCATTAACCAACCATTGATAAATGAGGTCAGGGTTGTATTTATGAAGATCCTTGGGTGTCGGGCACCTCATGCGCCTCTGGCTGTACCCATGAACTTTGGGTTGCATCCCATGAGACTTGTCTTGAACCCCATGATCCCTTGGGTTGAAACCTATGATCCCTTGGGTTGAATCCCATGATCCCTTGGGTTGAACCTCATGAGCCTTTGGGTTGAACCACATGATCTCTTGGGTTGAACCCCATGAGCCTTTGGGTTGAACCCCATGATCCCTTGGGTTGAACCCCATGATCCCTTGGGTTGAACCCCATGAGCCCTTGGGTTGCACCCCATGAGCCTTGGTTTGCTTCCCATGAGCCTCTGATTGCACCCCATGAGCCTTGGTCACAACCGATGTGCCTTGGGTTGCATCCCATGAGACTTGTTTGGAACCCCATGATCCCTTGGGTTGAAACCCATGAACCTTGGGTTGAACCCCTTGAGCCTTGGTTTGCATCCCATGAACCTTTGATTGCACCCCATGAGCCTTGGTCACATCCGATGAGCCTTGGGTTGCTCCCCATGGGCCTTTGGTTGCACCTCATCAGCCTTGAGATGCACCCAATGATCCTCATGTTGCACTCCATGATCCTGGTGTTGCACCCCATGATGCTTAGGATGCATCCCATTAAGAAGCTTGGGTTACACCCTATGGGCCCCGAGTTGTACCCCTTGAACCTTTTGCTCCATCCTATGCTGCTTGGGTTGCACTCTTGAGCTTTGGTGCCCACTGAAAAAAATCTGTCATGCCAATGACATACCTGCCAACTGTTCTGATTTAGGCGGAACTGTTCCGATTTCGGAGATAAAAAGTGCCCGAAAATCGGAACGTCGCGATTTTCCGAGTTGCGAGAGAAGAAGTAATACAAAAAATAAAATAAAAAATAAAAAAAATAAAAAATGCCCCGGCGCCATCGCACACAGGCCGAGAAAAATGTTTTATTGTATTGAGGGCGCTATTGCCGCTACCATAATGGTATAAAATCCGCCTCGCTCTTAAACGTCATCGAACAGGCCATGTCCGAATAGGCTGCGGCTGCAGCCGTTCGCGCGCACAGGCTTGTGCGATCAGCCACAACCTAGCCGCAGCCAATACTGAGACCTGCTACGTCATCCGTCTGGTGTACTGCCTCTCTTGCGTGCTTACTGAATTAAGCGCGGGCCGCGCCAGGCACGGCGCGGTGGACGTATTGATGTTGTGTTTGTTTTCCACACACGTTGTTTCTTCATAGTCTTCGGTGGTTTTTCGTTGATATTTTGACCGTGCTGAGTTGCACTTTTTTGTCAACGTTTTTGTATGAGCATTTCAACTGCAACATGGACCAGGAGGATGATTATACTGAAGGAGAAAAAGCAGCGATCGAGTCCAAAATTCCGAGAGGAATATCGTGAAAAATTTGAAAATGTGTGTTGTAACATACATTGTAACAGGTCTATAGCAGGCTATACGGACAATGCAATGATGTACGAACTTTTCCAAATAAAATTGTACTTGTCACTGCTTGTACAGTGTACATGTAAAATGTATTACTGTGACTGAATATCTACATGATTAAACTGTGAAGCATGTAAGTCAGCAGTCATTTATATTTAAATTGTAAAATTGTTTGATCAGCAAAAACCGGCTAGAAAATTTAGATTAGTGTCTGTTGGGTCTGCTTCTGGATATCATGTAACATTTTAGGTATATGTACATGTACTTTGTATGATTGCCCCTGGACCCAACCCATTAGCGCGCGCGCGCGCGCCTGCGCTGCTCACCGTGTGATGCGTAGGCACCCTGTTCCTCTTTCTGACTTTTCAATGTTGGCAGGTATGCAATGAGTTACGGATTAATATATATTTACTTGTTTGTATCATTTGATAGGATCCTAATGTGAGACTGATCCGAGAGTTACGGGCAGAGATCAATCGTTTGAAGACGTTGCTCAATTCAGCCAGTCTTGTAAGTCAACCATCTTATTTTTGTGCTACCTTTTTTTTATGGGGGGGGGAGGGATTAATTTGCTTGGGATTTAGGGTGGCAAAGTACATCCATATACTCTTAGTAAGATGTTGTTCATATTCACACATTTGAAATACATGCACACATTGGCCTTGGCTGTTGATTTTGTCATAGAGTGTTGATTAAAAAAAAGGAATGAATATATGTACTTGCCAATTAAAATGCACCTGTACATGTATATTGCAAACTGATTTTGTATGGAAAATTATGTGCAAGTCCTGATACCAATTATCATGGCTTAGAGCTTACTCTCTTGTGTGAAAATGATTAGAAGTCATTCTTTATTCTTTATAAGCAGATTACTCTGTGAAAAATGGTACCAATGTTTAAAAACTACACACCCACTAAATAGAAAAAGTGGCAGAGACCCATTGATACTCTTATCTTGAACCATGCAGGGGAGCTCGGCCTAGGGCATAGTTAGTCCTTGGGTCTACTCAAAATAATGAACACAGCACTTGCACCACTTAGTGCAGATCTGAGTGTATTTCTTGCAGTGTTGTAGTCGAGTCCTTCACGAGTCCACAGCTCTGTTCACAAGTAAAGCACAAGTCCTGTCACAAGTAGATGAACAATCACAAAGACATGCCTTTGTTGTAGTTCATTTGAACAGATTGTGACTTGCGAGTGAATGATTTTGTGAAGACTTTTGAGAATTTGTAGTGGACTTGACTTACAACACTGATTACCAATACGCACCTTTCACAAAATGGTTGTTGATTTACTCTCAGTCAAGCTCCCAAACTTCCTTGGTTCAAGACGCAACGATCAGTAAGATGCTGGCCGAGAACGAGCAGAAAGTGGACCAGCTGACAGAGGCCTGGGTGGACAAGTGGAGAGAGGCGGCCAGGATAATGCAGGTGAGTGGAGTCAGTATAAAAGTTAGATTAAGGAGATCAACAGATTAATAACAATTATTTGGGCCAGTGGTTATCTGCTACGAGGTGAATGGTATACGAATATTGAGTGGCTCAGCGTGGAATGGGAGGAATATTATCGCAAGGTAAAATCTGGACTTTTCCATTTCACGAGGCGAAGCCGAGTGAACCGGAAAAGTCAAGATTTTACTGAGCGATAATATTAGTACTTTTTGAGCCCTGGCGTGAATGGCAGTAATAATGAATGACACATGATATGAGTTCCACCAATCAAATGACAAGAATCTGTATGTCGGTTATATAAAACATTCTGTCTGTCACTGAATTAAGTTATTCTTCCCATTGCACGAATGTGAAACATTTTTATTTTGTTTCAAAGTTTCAAGGTTTATTTATTTTCACAGTATCAAAATCAATCAATAATAAAAAACAGTTACAAATAGTACAACAATTTACAGAAACTATCGAAAGTGAATGGTTTAAAGATACTGCTTCACATTATACAACACCTGAATAAATCCTCGTCATCTGATTGGTCAGAGCAGCCATAAATGTGATCATGGAACTTCCGTTCAATGGATATTCTATTTTTGCCGTGCAACCGGGCTGCGCATTGGGACGAATAATTCAATGAAACGTGATCAACGACCCACCAATCAAGTGACGGGTATTTATTTAAGCGTTGTATGATAAATATTTTACTCGATCGTAGAATGTATAGTACAACGTCTGAATAAATCCCCGTCATCTGATTGGACGGTCGTTGATCACGTGTCACTGAATTATTTGTCCCAACGACAAAAATAAAACTTCCATTCCACAGCAAATGAAAGTTCCATTGCACGGGCACACTTTTGGCGGCTCTGACCAATCAGATGACGAGCATTTGTTGTAGAAAACAAATAATGAGTGTTTCACATTCCTGCAATGGTAAGAATAATTTCATGAGGTGACATATGGAATGTACCATTCCACGAGGCGGAATGGAACATTCCATCTGTCACGTCATGAAAATATTCTTACCATTGCACTGACAAACATTCAATTATTTGTATAAAATTCCATTTTTTATCAAAAGTCCATTTTTTACCTTTTTTGGAAGATCCTAAATGACAAAGAATGGTAAATTTACAAGTGAAAGTACGAAAAATTTGTCATTGGGTCTCTTGAGGTTTCAAGATTTTGCATGATCCAGGAAGGTTTTTTAGCCAAAAATGCTGAGGGAATTTGTTTTAATATTGTTTACATTTTTTTTTTCAGGAGTGCAATGTGGGCATCCGGAGGGAAAGTATGGGCGTGATAGTGGAATCAGAACTGCCTCATCTGATTGGAATAGACGATGACTTACTCAGCACTGGCATCATACTCTATCACCTCATGGTACGTTGCATCAAGTTGCCTTTAAAGGGGCGGGGCCTGTTTAACAAAGGGGTGGTTTGGAGTTCAAGGGATTACGGCTCCTTTAGAGGTAGATTTTGTTTTTCGCGTTGGTAACTGTACTACATTGTATTACTTTGTGTTTACTCACAAAGAGGTCATCCATAATTACCAACATTCTCAAAAGCGTACAAAGTGTGCGCTCAGGGGAGGGGCTTTTTCGACCCATGTACGCTTTTGAAATTTTGTCAATATATCAAAATTTTCAGTTTAGTATTTTTTTTTTGTAATGGGCTTTCAGAAGATCATTCATAAAAACCCCGCGATATAGACTTTTTCAGCCGCCACTTTTGTTGCGATGAATTGCATATGCGTGTGGGTACCGCAAACGCCTTGTGTGCCTAGCCTACAACACAAACGTTCCATAACTATTCGCAGCGCTATGCATGAACTGTTCTGGGATATCTTTCGAAACCAACATTTTTGGCAGTACTCTTTCAAGGGGGGGGGGGGGTCTACCAAAACAAACAAGTTTTGTATGCTTTTGAAAATGTTGAAAATTATGGATGACCCCTAAAGAATCTATAACAAAAAAAAATAGTGTGATTGTTGGTTTCAGGCAACTTCTTGTTACTTTTTCTGCACTCATTTTTTTGTGAATTTTTGTCCCCGCATCGGACTCTTTGCATCGTATTCAGTATGATAATCCTCAGGAGCTATTTAAATCATAAGAGGGATATACTTTATGGAAGAAGAAGAAGAAGAAGAAAAAATGAAAAAGCGGTACTTGTATTCATTTGGTCAAAACTCAATAAATACGTACCTGTAAGGACAGATTAATTAGGTGTTGAAATATACTCTCTAAGCATGTATCGATATATTTGCGATGTATTTTTTAAAAGCTGTGTAAAAGAGGGCGCTTTGAGGGTTCGCTTTTTTTTTTAAACACCTGTACTGTATGACTAAAGTTAGTACATTTTTTTTATGTCAGCAAGTCATGTTCCATGTCACCCATGGTATAATTTGCCGACATGTTTAAAAACAGAAAGCTAAAAATACAATGTGTCTTTTGTACAGGAGGGGCAGACCACCATTGGAAGGGAAGATTCAGAGACTGAGCAGGACATCGGTAAGTTAATATTTTTGGGAGTCCTGTTTCAGCTTTTTGTCCATATTTGTAAAAAAAAAATAGTGAATAATCTTGAAGCAGCCAAGTTTGTGAAACGATCCACAACTGATGAGACGTTAGCACCAGTAATAATAATAATAATAATAACTGGATTTATAGAGCGCAAAATTGCCAAAGGATACAAGGCGCTGAAACAAAGAAAGAAGAACTACAGAAAGAACAACAGAAAAAACAACGAGGGCGTACGACCAGTTGCTTTTCAGTAGAGGTGTGCATCTGAACCGGGTACCCGAGTACCCGACCGCTGATGTCAGGACCCGGTTCTATATTATGGGATCGGGTACCGGTAATCAACTTTACATATTACTTAGTTACTGCTCAGACAATGAAAAAGAAGGGTTTTGAATGCCATTTTCAAAATGAAAACCTGGCTACGCTGAAAATCAAAATGTCACGTTTTTGTGCATTTTAACATGTCACAGATGACGTTCGCGAAAGTTTCAGTTTACACTGTAAACCTAGCTCTTCAAACAGCTTCCAGGATTTGAATTTAGGGGTTGACTTTCTTTTACGGGTACCCAGGTACCCTAGCCCAGGTTGGACTCCGTTGTGTACACGCAACGGAGTCCAGGGTATGAATCTCTCCTGCCATAGCGAAAAAAATTATAACACATTTTTTGCATATTTTTACCTGACGAAGGAAGCTGAAATTTCGCTTACATATTCCTTGTGTCCAGAATTGTGCCTGCGCTGGGTTTAGAAAAGGCAAATATGTCCACGGGCGGCGTGTTTACTGAAAATAAACCGCAATTCCACGCTTTCGTTGAAAACATTTTCAGTACGAACGGCCCCGTGTGAAGATTACGCGCGCGCGCGTGCATGCACACCTAGCACGCTGCCGCCACGGCACGCGCGTGTACGTCTTCACGCAGAGAGTTGGAACTGAAAATGTTCTACAGTAGAACTTGCGGTTTATTTTCGGTAAATATTTGCCTTTTCTAAACCCAGCGCAGGCACAGTTCTGGACCCAAGGAATATGTATGCAAAATTTCAGTTTCCTCCGTCAGGTAAAAATGTGTTACAATTTTTTCGCTATGGTGGTAGAATTTATACCCTAGACGTCAGTCGCAATGCAACGAAGACGTCGTTCAACCTGGGCTATCAGGTACCCATGGTTTACTTCAATAGGATACCTGGTTCCCATACTACCCGTAAATGCACACCACTAATTTTCAGTTTAGTTTGTAGATGAATTAAATATAAACATTGCATTGAATTGAATTGAACATGTCTGACCAACTTGTTTTTGCTGGACGTTTAATATATATTTGGCTTGTGTTACCAGGCAACTTAATGTAATTTCTCGATTGTGATACATCATTTGATTGCCAATGGTTTACTGTTTAATTCATGAGCACCTGTCCTGTACTACATTGTATTACATTGTGTTTATTCACTGACGAATCCGTAAAACCGTAGAGTGCTCCGACGGTTTGAAGCGCTGCAGTGGCTAATGGGTTGATTAGTTTCTTTTGTAATCAATCAGTCGCACAATTGTATAGTGAGGCTGTTTTGTTTGCTGTCTCCTGTCAAAATTATTAGTCATATTTGAGCAACTTACTGGTATAATTGGCTACACATGATGATTACCCCCTTTTGTCTTTTGTGTGAAAAAGTCAGGTTGGCGTAGCGGTACTTTCCTCGCCTTCCACCGCTGTGACCCGGGTTTGAATCCCGCCTGGGTCAATATGTGGATTGGGTTTTCAGTCCCTGCCTGATTCCGTGGGTTTTCCCCAGAATATTCTTTTCTTTCCCAGCTTCCCCTCCCACCTCAAACTGTAATTTTCATGATATCTTCTACTGGCCCCCACCCAGACCAGTGATTCCACTGCATGGGCCACCCAGCAAAAATAAGAAAATAATAAAAAAGGTTTTGTTAATTTCCAATTTGATTACAAAACTGTAATTGAAAAAGTGATGCCTGCCGTTTTACAACTTACATCTTAGGAGATTAAGACACCCCCAGTTGAATATATCACTGTATAGGATGGGTTAATAGTCGCTACACCCTTACCATTTTTGGGTTATATTTCCTTTTTTTATTTAAAGTAGTTTATTTCACAATGAGACATAAAACAATAAAAATCCACCCATGTTTAGTAAAGGCCCTGTCACACTGTCTGCGATCTTATATGCGCTCTCACTGCGTCCTTGAAAAATAGCTGGGGCGCAACAACAACTACTAGATCGCAGCGACAACTACATAGGTCGCCAGATGGGCGCCAGAGTATTTTCTTTTTGTATTTTCTTTTTGTTGCGTTAGAACTAAAGAAGCGACCCAAAATCAAAACCTTTTCAGAGGTTTGCAGGAATCCGAAAAAGAGAAAAGGGTTTTTTCGTTTTATAATAAATCATATCAATTGAATATTTATAAGAAGAAAAAAAATTTGAATTTTTGAAAGAGCATGTGGAAAGCAGCTTTTCGTTACAGGTGATTCGCATTACAAAAAAAGCTGACAAGGCATAAAAGAACGTGAATGAGATCCACAGCGCGTCTAAAAGATATAGTCCATCATTTGTAATTTGTGCATTTTGTTCGTTTGAAGCAACAAAAGTGTTCAAAATCTAATGAAGGATACTGAACAACTAACCTGATGAAGTTTCAGCTCAGCTTCAGCTGTATATTCCGAGAAAAACAGCATTCTAGGATCTCAATTTCAAATCAAAAGTTGCTGAATCATGTTTTGAATTGGGCCTGAATTCAGCGTCCGAGACACGTTCTCACTGAGCCGATTGCAGCTACGCGATGTCGCGCACTGATCCGACGAATTATAGCAACCGCGCGCGCATGTGCGTCGTGCCAATGCTTGCGCGCGCTTCGCCGAATAACAAAACGAACTACTAATTTAAATTTTCCTACGGTGCGTCTTAAGACGCACCGTTGGAAAGGCCTTCTTTCGTTGATTACTTCAAAATGACAGCTTGCCAGAAAGAATAATTTCACAGGGAGTTTAGTCCACTTACTATCTTTCAACCAAGTATGTTTTTCAACAATAATTACGCCAGTTACTTTTCGGATGGCTGCAAATGATGGACTATAGCTTTAAATTAAATAAGTTAAGCTGTATGTAAACAGGTGTATTCAGTAGCTGCCACTCACAGATTTAATTGACTTGACCCAAATCACACTGTTTAACATGTGGCATTGAGTTCGAAGCCAGTGTGACAAAGTCCATATTTTCTCAATTATTTCTTTGATTACGGTATACATGTATATATTCATCCACATGATAAAGTGAAGGGCACTGTTACGTGAACATGTGTCAGATTTCATCTGAGCAAGTGAAAACTTTGAATGTAATACAACGTATACAGTGTATACAGTTTACTCGATAGATACAGTTTCCTGTCACTGAAAGAAATATAGGTGAAGACCGGGCTTTATGAATGCTGTTCAAAGTAAATAGATGATAGACATCCTGAATTTAATTGATTCTGTGTTAAATAAAACTGGATTGCAGGTTGATTATTAAACATATATTTTTTAATGTGGGCTCATCTGTTTAAATGCTTGTGAAAATGTTGAAATCAATTTTGATTTCTTTCATGAGGTGATGAATTGTTTACACATGTAAATGTCACATCCATACTGTGAGTACAAAGTACACCGTGCAAGCGCAAAATGAACCTTTGGAACTACATGTACATGATGTATATGATGCCAAAATCAAGAGAAAAAAAAAGATGCAAAGAATTCAGGGCAATAGGTTAGGTTTGGTTTGGAGTGCTGTAATTCACAAGATAGCGCAGGATAATTGAAATGAAATCCCTGTTTATTTGAGGTCGGTTTCTATGAGAAGGATTGTGAGTGGGTTCATTTGTCAACACATCGTGGTGTCGGATTCAACCCTGCCAAGTTATAAAAAGAAAAATGACCACCATGGATTTGTAACAGATATGGATCACATTTGTCTCTCTCCTCACCAGTTCCTTGGGAATCGGAATGATTAAGTGGATCTACACAATCTGGAGCTTATTATTCGTTTCTGTTGTTTGCGCATGTTAATCATCAACTGATAGCTATTTTGTTGTACCAATAGTATATCCCAGCCCGGATTTTGGTACACATGTACATGTACATTGACACTGTAGTTGCTGTGTTTGCAGAAAAGAACTGATTGGAAATGTCATCTAGAGACTCAGTTTGCATGTCTGATGTAATGTTAAGCGGTCTACATACACTTCCGTGTATTTGAGCATGTGCAATTTGAACCATTGTCGCAGTCTTGAGTGGGACTCGCTGTTTCCCAGTGCGCTTGTTGCTTAGCAAGAGAGGATGTTAATGACTCTAATGAACACCCGTTTGGGAGAACTGATATTGATTTGAGGAAGTTGGCGTTATTCATCATTTTGCCGCACATTGATTACTTCGGCCGCCTGGTTGCCACGGAGAGTGTACATGAGACGGTGCGTTAGCCTTAATATTGCTGCACACACAGTGTCGCTAGCAGTGAAGCTACATTATGAAAGACGATTATGCACAGTACTTGTGTATGTGATATTGATATTTGCCACTCTTTGTACCTGTACATTGGAATTATGATGGACTGCAGCTTTTCGTCTTGGCAGTTTAGATCTGTGAGTAATATTGAGGATTCGTTTTCAACAGCGGAAACCTTAGATATGCTTTGGGCTCTTAGTTTTCCCCTTGGCAACTGAATGTGTATACGTATGTATTTCTTTCAGACTATACACACTGTATGTATGTAAATCGTCTTATTGCAGAGTTGTACCTCTAGAATACTGCTGATTTTGAATTTCTAACTTACATGTATGTGATTCATTCCACCGGGTTGGCTACAGTGCATGTTACATCAATATATTTGGTTATATTATTAAAAGTATCAATGCATTTTAAACAGTTGCTCAACATAATATTTGTCTTAGGGTGTTTCAATACTTGAGAAAGTTCGAAAACATTTGAATGTACTTTGAAAAAAATATGAGCATAAATGTATTATTCGGACATAACATTGACATCGTGTCATTGTTACATTTTTTTGCCGTTTTTTTTACACATATGTATGTAAAATATTACCCAAACTGACATTGCATATTTAACGGGACACCTAATGCACCGAGAAAAATTGTTTTGGTATAGTGAGGGTTCAAATGTAGCAGAAACGATACCGTAATGTGGATGTACCAGTGTCCAAATCACTCACTGGAAGTGTGACATTTGGGGTTGACACGGTGTCAATGTTACGTCCACAACCAAGCTATCATTTCTGCTCTATTTGATACCCGACTACCATAACAAAAGCTTTTCTACATGTAGGTGCGTTGCATGTAGTGTAATAATTACATAAGTGAATTTGGGTCAAGTTTTACAGAAATTAAAAAAACATTAGTTCAAATATAATATTTGGATGTACATGTATGATGTAACATTGACACAGTGTCAATGTTACGTCTGAATGACATTTTTTCCTCATATTTTTGGCAAAATACATTCAAATGATTTAAAACTTTCTGCAGTGTTCGAACACCCAACAACCAATATTATGTAGAGCAACTGTACCGTAGCTACTGGTACATGTAGATTTACTCTTTCTCCAAATTTTGTTTCTCTGGATATTGTCATTCTTTGATGTTGTTGTAATATATATACAAGTGCAATACAACCTGAAGATCCAGGTTTGCATATAAACATGTACACATTTTGCACGTGATTGTTCAACGACCATTACACTACAGGTAGTTGTACAAAGAGACATTATGGCTACAACAACAAACAGTACTATGCAGCTGTTGTTCAATAGTCAAGAGAATGTCAATTTGTCATTAACTTTAATTGATTCTCCTGTTTCAAAATTAATGAGGACAGAGACATTGTATATACTGTAGTGACCATTATTAATGATGTGGTTCACTTAAGGTAATTGGTTTGCATTCAATTAGTCAGACTGACTGCAAAATTTCCATTTTAAAAAGCATGCATTAGCAATAATCCACTAAATATTTCATTACCAATTTTTTGTGTGACTGATATATCCTTTTTGTTGTTGTCAGGCTGAGTTAAAAATATTTAAGTAGTTTCTCGTCCGGCCTTTTTGGAAAAAAGGAAGGACGAAGGCGTTCATTTGTTCTTCTTTTTCCCCCAAGATGGCGGATTTTTCAAGATGGCGGATAGATTCTTCAATTTTCTCGACTATTTTGCTGATATAAAAAATTGTGTCCAAAGGAGCCATAACCCTTTCTGTGTAACTACAATTTTGTCGGAAACAAATAAAAAGACAATATATTGACAATATTTTTGCAAAATATATTGCAAATGTGTGAATAAAAAAAAGAAAAGAAGGAGGCAGGCTTGGCAAAAAGGAAGCGGGCGGGGACGAGAAACTGGTTAATTTGTTTACATGGCATAATGTAAACGTCATTCATCAGTCCTTATCCAAACAATGTTCATTTTGTACTGGGTAACATTATCACAAACAAAAAGTCCAGTTTGGATCAGGTATTGTCCGTTAATAGCAAGACCGTCAAATTGATTCCCAGGGGCCAATTTCAAAGAACTGCTGTGTACACAGATTGTCTAAGTGCATGGTGGGCGTAGTACACGTACATTTTTTTTATGCAGTGGATCATATTACATACATGTACATGTATACATGTGTGGATCATGATACATTTTAAAAAATGTTGCTAAACGATTACGTGAATGGGAAATTGGTGTCAAACCTTTTTCTGTTGGGTTTTAAAATTTTGACCTGTGTTTTTTCCCATGCACCTCAGTAAATTCCGAAGCATGCCACACATTCTGAAAAATGGCTTAAATTACAAGTGATTTTGAGTTTTACACTGAATGCTGGTTATACATGCACATCTACATGTACATCGAAACATCTTGTTAGCGAACGCAAAACATTGCATTACAAAATGCACCGATTGCAGTACCAACTGCTACATGTGTACCGGACTCATACCAGCTAGCTGACCCCAGGAAGTTTCATGTGCTTACTAAGAGGTGTCTCTAGTAAGCAGGAGGTTGTGGTCATGTCCCACCTGTGTAAAACTTGTGGGCTCTGGAACAACACTTCAGGACTTTTCACACTTTTATCTTGTCTCACCTCGCCATCATCATCAGACTGTATAATGCAGGTGACCACATTTTGAAAAACCGAATTAAAAAAGCCAAAATAAAATTATGGAAACAAATCAATGAACAAATAAATGTCTCGCCTACCCATGTTGAAATCAACACGAATCCACCAGATCCCATTGAACATGGTAGACAAGGCATACCATTTACACCACCCGGTGGGTATCTGGTTCGGCTGTAGGTTTTGGATTTTCTGCTGGGATAGAGCTTCTCAACCCTGCTCCCTGCAGGGTCCTGACCAGGGTTAGATTTTAGCCATGTAGAGCACCAGGACCTTTTAGAAGCAGTGTTGGATTCTTGCTAGTGTGAAACAGGTTTCGAAAGCTCTGTTTTGGACCCGGATCGTGGAGATTTTGGATAGTGTGCAAGGCCGTATAGATACAGCGCTTCAAAAAGTGAAAGGCAACACCCAGTGTAAAATAAGTTTCATTGCCGATGTAATATTGTAGACATTAAGTCCTGTTCTTACAATGTTCTTTTCGTACCTGTTCTTGTAGTTCTCTGGGGGCCAGGGATTGAGTGCCAGCACGCCGTGATTGTCAACCATCTTGGCCGAGTCACATTACATCCTGTCAACCAATCAGCTTGCGCTGTCAATGGCAACGATATCCACGAACCAACCCCACTCAGCCAAGGTATGGAATGAAACGATAGACCTTATGCATAGCATCCATCTTAAAGGGCAGCTTTTGTTATTTTAATTCAGTAATGACAATGAATGCATAAAAGGTTCACTCATGCATATCCCAGCAAAACAAAGGCATTGCCCTCTAAGATGGCTGCTACACATAAGGTCTATGGGCTCCGTGCGTCGACGAAAGAGGGCGCCCTTTTACCTAGCAACAACGTCCCATTGGCGGGACATTTTGCTGGTTGACGCACTTGTGTGTGACGCACGTACACCAGGGGATTTGTACTATGTAGGCCTACACGCAGTGGCCGCACTTCACGGCAAATGAATTACAGTCAGGCAAGATGGCATCGGTCGGTCACCCCCAACTGTTCCTTCTTTGCCGGTGAGGGGGTACTTGTGAAGGGAGCGGAAAGGCCCTTTTTTAAGGAAAGGATGCAATTTTTTTGGGTGCCAACAGTAAAAATGTCGTGTTTATGGGGAAGCAATTTAGCAACTTTACTTCGGTCCCAAAATTATAAGGTGTAAAAATGAAGTGTTTCATACGATGTCACTTTCCATCACTAATCTTGGATTCCTGTCATTGTCTGTGTTCCTAAAGTTGATCGCGAAAGCCCCCTCAAAATTATTGCCTTTGTCATGCCTGAGTAAAGGCCATGTATATAGATTTCATAGATTTTACTCTGCTATTGAAGAAAACAAAAAGTTTGTGAAAAAAAAAAATTCTGTACTCGTTTGCAAATATTTCCATCATGGTCTGTGCATGAAGAAAGATGCACGTTAATATAATTGTAATGGGAGCGGGACACTTCTTTTTCAAAATTTTTGTTTTCTCTTGCAGGCCATTGAAAAAATAATTCAAAATCTCAAAGAAAAGCTCATCACCTAATTTCAGAAATTGTTGTAATGGTCGGGGAGATTTTAGTTTCATTTTCAGAGGGAGATTGAGGGATATTGGGCTATACAGTGCACATACCGTCACCCCTTTAAACAGTCACATGCGAAAGTCCAGTAATATTGTAACAGAA
The DNA here is from genome assembly GCA_029964075.1 of Patiria pectinifera. Lineage (NCBI taxonomy): Eukaryota > Metazoa > Echinodermata > Asteroidea > Valvatida > Asterinidae > Patiria > Patiria pectinifera. The sequence goes on along the minus strand of CM057142.1, from coordinate 8,553,074 downwards.
ATGTATGAAAAGTAAATATTGGCGCTGTGCCAGTAAACTGTGACTCATCCATTAACTCTTTGTTTACTGCCACCAGATACTCCAGCTGAAAATGGCACAAACCAATATTGGCTTGAATACCATTGCGCATCTAATTAAGGGGCCACTCAGAATTTTCAATGTTTTAAAATTTCGAATTTTTTCCAAATTATTTTGACCCACCCACCCACCCCTAATTTTGATTAATAAAAAACTGATTTGTTACGCAGTATTAAAAAAACAAAACATGAACATGTACATGCACAAGGCATGTACATCATTACATCCCATGGTGGGCCTGTGCGGGTTGCGTGTGCTTTCGGGAAAACAATCCGTTGCTGATGAGTGGTGGGCGGAGGCAAAAGCTGTCTCTTTGCAACTTTTCGACAACAAACAAAAGTCAAAAGATCTTCCCCTTTTTTTTTCTCTCGCTTTTTTCCATGAAAAGTGAATTTCGATTTTTAATTATTTAGCTTGACCCACCCACCCACAATTTGGAAAAATTGTCGAAATTTTAAAACATTGAAAATTCTGAATGGCCCCTAAGGCAGTTAGTTCTGTATGCAGACAAAGTCTTAACATTTCTCTGGGTGGAATTACAATTACAGATTTTTGAGACTTAAAAATGTTGTAAATGGATACCAGCAATGGAAAAAAATTGACATTATCATCATCATTTCCATTTAGCGTCCATTTTTCCCACGCTGTGGGATGAGACGTTGTCTTTCTTTAATGGCCCTGTTCCACGCAGTCCGATTTCTGACATCCACATTGGCGAGGTTTGACAGTTTGAGGTCTTCTGCCAGTGTCTCATCCCAGGTCTTCCGTGACCTGCCTCGTGGTCTCGGACCGACTATCTCAGTTACCGGCATACTGTTCCACTACAAATTTATCATTCTGCTCCTTTTTGCATGCTTGAAACTCAAGACAAATGACCCTTCACGTAAGAACCCTCACCTACCAAAGATAAGAGAATATTTACACAGACTCCTACCACCAATCATCATGCCTTACAAATATTGACACGTCAGACAACAGAGCAAGATTAATTACGTCCCACTCTCTTTGGACCAAGTGCCATTGTGTGCAAGTGGCTACACGTTACTTTGTATAATACCCACTTGTTCAGCACATACCGACTTGCTGATTTTCACGTACCCATTTCAAAACTCACCATTTAAAAATCTCACCACTTCTTCACCCTACAGATTATGAATTTTTGTGTAAAATCTTTTTGACCAAAAGAATTCTGAAAAAAACCCCAATGTTTTGGTATTCTTAAATCAAAGTCTCATGTGCAAAAAGAAAAACAGTTTTATGGAAAATTCATAAATTCCCTATACCTACATGTATGCCTATATTGCATCTCAAAAGTGTAGTGACCACTTCCCGACATTCTTAAGAACTTCCAGTAATTGATGCATTGACTTTAACATGATTCTAATCTACAGTCATTTTGGCTGTTGTTGATGCTTATTTTAATGCAGGTGCTGTTGTTTTGCTGGGTAAGACAAACATGTTCCGCTTCAATCATCCAGCAGAAGCAGCTAGACTCCGAGAGAAAAGAGCAGTGAGTTCATCAGTTACATTTTAATTAACCAAATACAATCAACGACAATGTAACACCAGACTGGCATTCCAGAGTGGTGTCAAACCAACAAGCATTCAAAGTGACTGTAATTTACCCAAATAGATTTTGGTTTTTGATATCTTGCGGCGTTGTCATTCCGCATTGTTACCAATGGCAAACTTTTCATGTACGTGTACTCAACTCAAATCTTAGGAATTATTTCTGTGGAACGCCAAATGTCCTGAAAGAAGTATGAGTACCGGGTACTTTCATCTTAAGATGCAGACCATACATTTTATGTATTTGCCAATGTGGCTGCTAGTTTTGACTGAAATGCACAATGTTTTTTTCCAATCTGGCCTACGTTGCAGGTCCCTTTATATCCCCTTCACAATGCAAGATACCATTGCAAGTCCTTTCCAATATGTGACCTGTTCTGTCAAAAGCAGACGCTTCTGTGCAGAGGTTGAAATTAAAATAGATTCAAAAAAACGCTGTGGGGTGATTTTTTTCGATTTTCAAATTTTTGCATATTGGTAATCCCGAACATGTCTTAAATATACTATAAAAGTTTGAAACCCTAGTGAACTCTAAATATGGTATTTTTGATGATTTGTTAAGGTATATCAGTTAAAGTGGCTATTTTCTCCATTTTCACAATGAACTTCAAAATAGCATAACTCTGCCCAGGAATGACCGGTTTCAAAAATTAAACCACTTATCATAAGGAAAAAGAACATATTTTAACAATATACAAAAATCTCATTTTTTACCTTATGCCCAGAAAAGTCTGATTTTGACAGAACAGGTCACATATAGGCAGTGTATCTGTATGCAAGAAGGTGTGTCTATAACTGGGAAATCAGTGGGCCCTGCAATGCCGGCCGGAGGATCAGTGTTTATGTTTTTGGACCAACCCTGATGTAACTCCATCTCAAAGTTTTTCTGTTATCTCTTAGTCTCTTGTCCATGTGTGTAACATCTTCTTTTCGCAAATAACTCTTAGAGAAGAACGTTGTGGTAGTACCAAACTTACTGATGCACCGTGTGAGACATTCTAACCCATTAACCATGACAGCACAGCCCAATGTTTGTGTCGAACAGAACTTCACAAACTTCAGTTTATTTTTCACTCAAAAAAATATTAAGTTGCGATAGTTTTCTACGTATACCATGCCCAAGAAGTAGGTTGCTTGCCCATTACTGGATTGAAAGTCTCTATCTGCATCAAGTGAAAATCTGTTAAATTCCTCCATGAAAAGTGTCCCCCTAAAAAGTTGTTGAGTTTTGGGCTACGTTTTTCTATTCCTGTTTAAAACTGGTATCTTTGTGACAGCTATAATATTTTTTTTTGGACAAAAATGTGTCATTTATATATGCAGATAGAGATTATGGGAACAACATTGGATACTACAGCATTGTCTTAATTTGAGAATTAAATTTCTGGGAAGTCCTTGCTAAACTTGATTGTATTTTATTTCCAGTCATCTATCAAACCTGAGGATGTTGAGGAAATAAGACGTGTGAGTAGACCAACTATACGTTGAATTCACATTTCAAAGAAAAGTTATCTATCTTGCAAGGAGGGTGGTTGGTGTGCGTTGTTTGCAGTGTGTGCTAAAATGCATTTTGTCAAAAGAGTTCTAAAAGCCGTGTTGATGTTTTCAGAAATGGATAAGGGTGAATATTAATTGTGTGATGAGTTTTTATTGAAATGCATGCACAGTTTCATGCATTTTTGTACGTGTACATTTGTACATGTGCCCAAGTCAAATGGGAACTTCTTGGGTTGCCTCAAACTTCCTACTCCCATTAAAAAATTATGTTGGATGATGATCAGTTGGCTTTTGCGTGGCCATGTCATGGCATGTTATTGTTTATACATGTATGTGTTTTGAGTTTATACTGGTGTTTGAGAGGTTAAGTTACGCATTTTGCTTAACACGTATGGCAACGCATTTGAAGCTTTGCGTTTCCATTTGTGTTTGCTGAAAAGAACTTGAGCAGGCATTTCCAAGAATCGGTGTACATAAATCTTTTTGGGGGGGGGGGGTTGAAAAGTACTTCCTTTTAATGAAATAATCCTCTCAAGCATATCGGTTGTAGTTTATTTGACTTCTGATAAAACTTCACTATCCATTTTTACCATTTTGCTTGCATGAGAGATGAGGAACTTTTTACCTAGCTCCCTTCCTTCATGTTTACGAGGAATGCGGGGATCACTCGTTTGGCATTGTGTACTGCAAGCCAGCAGTTGTTCGTCTGTTGCTAACGCATACTATTTTAAAAATAGAAAATAGTGACGTTCGTGCGTGTATTCATGACACAGTGTCCTAGGCATACACGTTCAAGCCAAAACTCATAACTCAACCTCTCTGATGCTGCATTTTGGACTGCGGGACTGTGTTTGTTTGTAAGACAGTGCGGAATAGAGTTCCCATTGAAAGGGAAAAGTTGACGTATTTTAAAACATCCTTAAATTCATCCTGTTGTCTCGGGGAAACCTGCTGTTCTGCCTGATAGGCTTCACAAGTGTTCACAGTCAAGTGCAAGTTACGTTTCCCTGCACATAGAAAAAAAAATAAAACTGTGTTATAAGCAAATTGTAGGAAAACTCAAAGCAGGTCTAGTTGAAAATTGCTGGGCTTCTAAACAATCTTACTTTAAACTTTGTAGGTTTGAAGATCAGTTTCTGAACTAATTTTCAATAAAACTTTTTTAGGAGGAGCTACATATGTGGTCTGGAAAGGAAAAAGCTTGATGATTAAACAATGAAATAAAACATGAAACACTTGGGCATAGCCCCACAATTTACCAAGCAACAGACACAAATACCGCTGAGCCAATCATGAAAAAAGACAATGCAAATGTCATTGCAGCTTGCGAATACATGTAGTTGTGTGTGACTGTTGAAGTGATTTGTGCATGTGGCTTGTGTTTCTTAAAGCTTACATTACATGTAATTTAAACTCCGTGCTCCATTTGATTCACCCCAATGCAAGCTGATGACTATAGAACATGTTATTAAGCTAAATTTACATTCAATTTACTAGTTTAAGATTTTATAGATCCGATATTTTATCACCTCTTTCTCCCAGGTTTCGAAGCAGCTTTAATGTCCGTTACAAAAAATATTGTTTCTTAATTTCCTTTTTCCAATTCTTTGGTCAGGGTTTCGTTTAATAGTTGATCTTGTGTAGTCTGGGGAAATGAAGATATGCAATTATTCAGGAGATTATACTTTTAAGTATTCAATGTGCTGTTTGTACACATTGGATACAATGTGTAAAACAAGCCCTTGTCTCTGCTCAATTACATGTATCACGATTATTTGGAGCTGGGATAAAAAAAAAATGTTTTTCACAATCAAATTTTTGGCAGTTTCAAAATATTAAACAAAAAACCAAAAAACAAACAAACAAGAAGTCAATCAGAAAGTGTGGATTAAGGTTGGAAAAAAACCTGTTTTTTTGTTGTTGAAAACCTAGCCTGCTTGGGAATATATGTATAGTATCCTGTATCCTAACCGCATGTTACCATGCATGCTGACACTTGGAACCCGTTTCCTTCCCGTCTCACAGCCTCGGAAGAACAGCGTAACACTCCGAGTTCATAATAACCTAACTGTAAGTTTGCACGTACTCAGTCTCTAACAGCACAGAACCTTTTTCTTTACAGAAAAGTTATCCTGCAGTTTTCGCTGCCTTGTACTTCTTTAATGACCTACCCCCTGAAAATGATTCAAATGTTGCAAAATCGAATTAATGACAGGCATGATATTTTTCAGACTTTTGCCTGAATTCAGACTTTTTGAATGTGAGCCAAAGACATCATCACTATAGAAAGAAATGCATCTTTCAGACCTTTCAATCCGATTTTCAGATTTATATTTAATTGGCAATCTCGTCCCTGTACTGCTACTTGACAAATGCCAGTGAAGTATGTGCATACTGGTAGCTTTTGGGATATTTGAGTTTTGGGAAAAGATAAATTATTAAAGTTGTTGTTTGTTTACCAAAGAGCTTTATAATTTGGCAAAACACCAACAAAAACAAAAAAACAAAAATCCTTGGTGAATTACTCTATTGTTACAGCCTAAATCTCATTCTGTTAAAAAGCAAGCTAAAAAAATCAATAATACCCAAGCAAAATTTACCGGAGCAAATTTTCAAAATAAAACCTCACCACTTCAAAAGAGGGGGAAAAACCTTTATTTTAGATTTTTTGTTTTAATTTTTACAGAGCACTTGTGACTGTTTGCTCATTTTCTCTGAGTAGGTCATATTAACTTTAACAGTTCCATAATTATAGCATGGATTACTGGATCAAGTAATGATCCAACAGTTGTTTCTAATCCTCTCCCAATAATGTCAAAAAATGAGTTTGGAATGGTTCAGTTTCTTTCAAGCGAGCAGACATCAGTGAATTAACTTGACGATGAATCCTTTGCAATCTGGGCTGTTATTGTCATTACAAATGATAAAGAAAGTGATTTGTGTTCTATGTCCTTTGCATGTCCATGTTGCTAGTACTGTAACATTCTGTCCTTGTGAGAATATTCTTTGGTTGCAATTCACTGTGCATGTAATTTAACTTCCGCTACGTGTACTTGTAATCCATTAACTTATGCCTTTTGCTAATCTACATACTCATTTAAGAAAATGAAAGCTAATTTTGTGTTAACTGAAAGCTGTTTTTTTATTGCAGATTAAATGCATTTTCATTTCAACTTTACACAGCAACAAATATATCCAGCATGAAAAAAAAACCTTGCACTGTATATTTTTGCATATTGCTTTTGTTTCAGCTGCATCATGGAACTACTATTTGCATACAATGTGTATCATTGGAAAAATCATATTATGCAGACATATTTATCCTATGCTTACATGTATGCATTTGTTATTCATTTGTATGTTGCTATGTATCTTTTTAATGCCATAAATCATGCTATAATTGTCTGCAGAAGAGATTTTCTTTGATTTTTTTTTTCAATTTTTATTTTACTGCATTTTGCTGCAAATGACAAGCCGGTGTTATGTTAAGCTACAATCCCGGCCAAAATGGTTGGGACACTTCCTGAGCATGCCACAGTCACCCACTCCCCCGCTCCCCCGGTCAATGTTGTTCTCTCCAGCTGATGGAGCACACACCGCGCAATGAGAGACAACATTGAACGGGGGCTGGGGGCCCAGCGAGATTTGGCCAGGATCGTAGTTTACATTAGGAATTCCTCATTGATTGTGAGCAAGTTACTTCATTGAACAATGGGTCCATCTGCTGATGGTATCATGGCTGGTTGGAAGCTAAGCTCAGGTCTGCCTCGTAATGACACAAAATAAATTTGCCTGATCAAAAACTATCTCGACAAAATTTGTCAGGTGTTTTTTGCCACCATTTGCAATGATAAATTGATGATTGTTAGCAAAATATCAATGTTCAAAAAGATCAACCATTATTAAAATTGAAAATCCCAACCACTGCACTGTTGTGGATTGTGTTCCAGGAGGATGAAAAATGTCACAGTCACCTTGCTGCAACTTTGCAAACTGTGTCTTTGTGGCACTAAGGCCAAACAAAAAAAAAGTCTCCAGTTTCTGGTATGCGTGGGCGTCGCCGTAGCCATGCGCGTCGGCAAAATGAAGAGGTTTATTTTCAATGAAAGATGATGTCTCAAAACCCGCCAAACTCACTGGTTTGACTGGAATCCTGCTGCTGCACAATTTTAACATGTTTTTAAGATGGGTAATGATCGAGAATAAGCTTTATGTGGCCTCTCTGGACTCCCATATATTTGCACTAAGTTTAGTCTGGCACCCTTTGCAGTCATCAGCCGACATTTGAAGAAAAAAAAACGGTAAAAAAAAAAAAGAAAAGCCGCGTAGCCGCACCACTTTTTGGGCAAGCTCCATACCAGAAACCAGAGACTTTTTTTGGGCCTAACAAACAAAACAGAAGAAAACCAAAATGAAAACAAACAGACAAATGAATAAATACAAAACAAAACAAGACAAATCACAGGCCAATCTGAGTTGAGCTTCAGTGTGTCTGCAAGTGTCATAGTTAATAGACCTTATGCATTGCCAATATCTCAGAGAGTGTTCTTTGTTATTTTAATTGAGTAACAATGACTGCAAAGAAAGTTTACTCATTCCTGTCCAAGCAATAAAAAGCTATTGCCCTCTGGCTTTGCCTTAATGCATAAGGTCTATTGAATGAAGCGTAGAGCAAAGTCTGTTGCTTGACAGTGGCTGCCATTATGGACTGTTTTTGCCTGTAAATATGCATTCATTTTTGGCCGAAAACTTAGAATGGCAAATCACTGTACACACTAGACACAAATAATTTCAAGTGCTGTTCACTTTCATGAAACCTTATTTTCTGCCATAGTGTGTTTATCACATGCTGTTAAATTTCGAAACTCAATTTTTTTTTGCGTTCTAGCATTGAGACTCATGACATTGTTTCCTTTAGAAAATTATGATAACATTTGTGCTGAAGACTTACCAGTATGATAAAAATTCTGGATTTTTAAAATTGCAGCTATGTTACTGCGAGTTGAAATTCACTGAAATTCCTAGGTATTGAAGCCCCGCCCCCTCCCCTATACACACCTGTACTGTACTGTTTTAGCTTCCATTGTTTTCTTTTTTTGTTTGCTTTCCTTTGGACACTTAAACACATATGGGAACCTTGTCACCTAATTATGTACATGTACAATTTGACAAAGGTTGCTGTGTACATTAAAACTCACTTCAACAGTCTATTATCCATTAGTCTCTGTCTCATTTAAAACTGCCCTGCCTATTATTCTCTGCACCGCCCTAAAACAGCCTGAGCACTCTAGGGTTTTAGAGATTAAAAGAGAGTACACACAATGTTATACAATGTTGCACAGATGCTATGTCATCCATGGACATACAAATCCTCTTGCATTTCTGCTTTTTTTTTTTTAAAGGAAACAATTGTCAAGAGTCTGGTTGGAATAAAATGCATTATATTGTTGGTCAACAATTGTTGATATTGTATCTGTCTCAGTATCGGCACTGACTATAATAATTGTTTTCCAAGCAGGCCATCACTGAAGAAGGTTCTAGAATCCGCAAGATTTCCCTGAGTAGAGAGACGCCTCCATCCAGCCTTGACAGTCCGTGTGCTGTGCCTAGAGGACGAAGCCTTGACAGCTCTACCTCACCGATTCCGGAAGTCTCATCAATCATGATGTACAACCCAGGGTGAGTCCAGGCATACATTCAGTTTTCTTTAAAGATATAGTCCATCATTTGTAATTGGTGCATTTTGTTCAATAGAAGCAACAAAAGTGCTCAAAATCTAAAGAAGGGTACTGAACAACTAACCTGACGAAGTTTCAGCTCAGCTTCAGCTGTATTTTCTGAGAAAAACAGTATTTTAGGATCTCAATTTCAAATCAAAAGTTGCTGAATCATGTTTTGAATCGGGCCTGAATTCAGCATCCGAGACACGTTCTCAATGAGCCAATTGCAGCTATGCAATGTCGCGCACTGATCCGACGAATTATAGCAACCGCGCTTGCGTGTGCGTCATGCCAATGCTTGCGCGCGCTTCGCCGAATAATAAAACGAACTACTAATTTAAATTTCCTATGTTGCGTCTTTAGAAGCACTGTTGGAAAGGCCTTCTTTCCTTGATTACTTCAAAATGCCAGCTTGCCAGAGAGAATAATTTCACAGGGAGTTTAGTCCCCTTACTATTTTTCAACCAAGTTTGTTTTTCAACAATAATTACGCCAGTTACTTTTCAGATAGCTGCAAATGATGGACTAAAGCTTTAAACAAAACTAGTGCCTAGATCTATGCCGTCATTTTACAAAAACTAAAATGTCATGTATTTCTTTCCAGGGTTGAATTGGAGAGACAACACAAGATCAAAGTGGACAAAGTTGAAAGCACAAGGTACAGAACAGACTTTCTGGTACAACTTTATCTTTAATGTCACAATGTGTGAGTTATTTATATAATGAAAAATTAAAGAGTATACGCTGTCATCACCACCAAGAGGTTGCTGCAAGCTCTTGGGAGCCCAAACATGGCTCTGTAGGATCATGGCAGAAACTACATGTATGTGCAGATCTTTTTTGTTGACCCAGGCTTTGGACGTTAGCAGGGTTCTTGCCATGTACAAACATTTGGTCGGCTCAATGTAATTAAAGCTTTTGTATACCCGATATATACAAACAAATTCCGCATCACATTGTGCTCTCCTATTTCACAAGTCCAGTCAATAGCGAATTCACAAGTCCAGTCACAAGCAACGGTACAAGGATTGCTTTTGTGATAGTTCATTTTAATAGCTTTTGACTTGACATGAGACTTGACATGAGGCTTATGAGAATTTTGGATGGAACAGACTAAAATGTTGTTACACATCTCTGCTTTTCATCTCACTCTGCAATGTCTTCCCAAAACACAATTGAAATTGACAAAGACAGAAAGTCTTGTGCATGTGTAAATAGTGATGGTGATATTTGGAGGGTGAAATGATGATGCTGTATTTCTAACAACTAATTTGACAGGAAGAGGCTTGAGGAATTACAGGACAAGGAACGCCGCACGCAGGCAGCACACCAGAAGGAGGAGAAGAGGATGAAGTTGGCCTTCGAGGAACATCAGCAAATGATCCAGGAGCAGCGAGAGTTACTGCAGAGGCTGAGAGAAGAGCATGAGAAAGTGAAACAGGAGACAGAGAGAGAACTGGAAGAGATGAGACAACGTCTTGCCACGGAAAAAGAGCAAGGTAATTGTAGAGGGTAGCATGAGTGCTTCCAAAAGAAAAGCTAGATCCACTTGTTTTAAATTAGAAATGCACATTGATGAATATTACAACACGAGGCTTTTATGAAAATCTAATTTAAGTAGTCTAATGCCATTCATGGGGCACACCGCAAGTTTTTAAACGGGCACTGGGTCCTGAAATCCCCGAAAATGTCATGTTTTTGATTGTTTATTTATCCTATTTCAAACATCTGGTTGAACGGAAACCAATCTAATGTCTTACTGTTCCCGAGAAAAGACAAAAAAACCCTGATTGTTTACATCGGACACGACGCGGAGTATGATACGTGTTTCCTGGCGTTTTCATACAATGTTGTGAGTGTCTAATATTACACAGGACACAGCACACTGCTCACAAACAGCGGTGACCAATCACCAATACACAAAATGTGATTTCTTACATGTCCGCAAAAGACGAACCCTTACGGCTGGAACCACAACTAGCACGAGTAGCCCGTCTTTTTGGGGTCGCAAAAGTGGACCCCGAAAAGTAGTTCTCGCACGAATTACACAAGAATAAAACAAAAACGCCCAGTGTTTAAAGGATAGTTCTGTGGATGTTTATATCCTACTTTTAAATGCTCTTTCCGATTAACATCATTTTGTTCAAAATGCGTTTTGTAGCCCAACTGGGCATATTCCAGGATGCAGTGTCCCTTTAATGTGTGTGAGAATCAGGTCTCAGAAAAATAAAAAGGCTTCATGGAACTCAAGAGATTTTGCAAAGTGCTATGTGTATCAGGAATGTAGCAAGCATTAGCTTTTTGATCAAATTGCAAATGACCATTTGAATGACATAATTTTGAGGTTTTTGTTGTTTGATCTGTTTGCTTTAAAGGTCTGAAACAGTTGGAAGAAGAATGTAAGAGCTTGGGGACTGACCAGACCAGGAAAGCATCACCTCTTGCCTTGGGTGGGGATGCAGTTCCACATGTTATTGTTCAGGGAACTGAGCCATCATCCGACCTATCAGTCCTGGACGTTGATCGCAAGAGGCTTGCTCAGATGGAGTTGATGCAGAAACAGTCGCAGAGAAAAGCCGAAGCCGCTCTTGAGAGAAGGCAGGCGGCCTTCGACAGGCAGCGCTCGGCATCACTGAGACTCATCGAACAGGAGGAGAGGAGGCTTCATGAGATTGAATGCATCCCGTCGCTCAGCGACCGATTCGCAAGTGCTTCCAATGACTCTCTGGATTCCTCCTTGAGGTCCGAGGATGAGACAAGCAATGGGATTGAATCGAGAGCTGTGATTGGATGGGGCAGGGTGAGTCCCATCGGCGGAAGGAGTGACAGTGATAGTGCCAGTGGCAAGGCTGCATCAAACTCTTCAGATAAGGAAGAAAACGGGATTGAGTCTCCAATGACTAAAACTGCAACTCCTCCACCAAGTGTTAATAGAACAGGCTCAGTCGAATCCCTACCTCACAGAACTGTAAAACCCATTTCTAGTAAAAGTCAACCGTCTCCCCCAAGGCCTAATAAAGCTCCAGTTGCTACATCTCCAGTGAAGCCCAAATCAACTCCCAACTCTGTGTATTCGAGGCTGTATCAGCAGCAAGCACCCAGATTTGACTATTTACGCCGTAAACCTCATCGACCACATGTGGAGGATCAAAGTTCTAGACAGGGACATGTGCAAGGTCTGGGACCATCAGTAAGACAAAGATCTCTAACTGATGGATCAGTGGATGTAAATGCCAGAAGTAACAGACTTAATGGAAAGACTACACATTCCAAATCTCCAAGAAATGAAAACCAAGCATCCTTTACTCATAACCAGACTAGAGACACATTGAAAACTGAGTCTAAGCTAAGAACTAAAAGTCTGAGTCCAAGACGTCTCCCAGAAAAGAGACCAAAAAGTACAAATTCAAGGAGGAAAGAAGATGATGGGAAAGAGAGCATTCACGTACCATCTGCGAGAAGTAGGAGCAAGAGTCCTCTGAAAACACAAGCTCCCCAGAGAACTGTTCACAATGCCAAAACTCAAAATGCAAACCCCAAACCTGAAATCCAATCAAATACAACAGGCAAACAGACATTACCTGCAAGAGTTAAAAGGACCAAAACTCCATCCTCCGAAAGTGCAATAGAAACAGCTATGAAGCGGAAGCCTGCTGAGAGACATCAAAATGCTTCCAAACTCAGTAAAGAGCCTGTTGGTTCAAAAGGAAAATCTCCAGCAGGGACCAAGGACAAGGCAAAGGCAAATCTGCCGAGAATTGTTAAGCCTATTTCCAAGGCTATTGAAAAGCTGAAACCGAAGGCAACTCCTCACTCAGAAGCATTCTTTGTCCCTCTGGATGAAGAGAATGATGCGAAAACAGGAATCGATCAAATCGATCGAAAGCCAACACACCTGAATAACCATGGCGATGTTGTTTTGGAAAATGAGAAAATATCTCTAGACAGGCAGCCTGCCATTGGCTGCTCGGAGTCAATGGAAGATGTAGTCTCAATACCTCAGCCCCCAAACCCTGTTTCTTCATATTGTCCCACCATTTGTGTAACAAGTGATGCCAGCTTAGATGACAGCTTCTCTAGAGCTGTTGAAGAGATTTTGTCTGATACTAATGAGTCGTTTTCTGATTCCTTGGAGGATGCGGATGAGCAACAGCCACATGCTGAATGCCATCAAGATATTCTGGAAGATGAACTTCAGCCTTCTGAAAGTATATCTAACCAAAATGTTGACCAACCATCGAGGAGGAGAAAAAGAGGTGTTTCCGTGGAGGCGAAAGACCATCATCTTATTAGATATCCTGAAGATGGAGATACAAAACTGGCTTTGCAGGACTCTCTTGACGACACTACTACCGAGACACCATCCCCATCCACAGTCCTTTTAAGAGAAAACAGATCTGAGGCTTCTCCTCACTCGGATGAAAGAATCACAAGTGGGTACATATCTGATCCTTCCAATGATAATTATCTGGAAAGAACAGGGGAAGGTAGAGACTTAAACCTCAGTGTCCTTGAGGACAGGCCTTTAGAGTCAGAGGAATCCCCTCAGGAGGCGTCAGCTTTGAATAATGCCGAGGGTATCGAGGAAATCAAGTCAAGACCAGATGATGATGGCGATCTCACGTTCAGGAAAGCATCCTTGGAAATGGCAGTAATCGATTCTGGTGTTTCAACAGATAACAGTGTGTCGTCTGACCATACCATAAGTGGCATGGATAGGACACCCACACCTACTGTAGTGGACAATAATCTTGATGTCTTGTTCCAGCAAGAAGTAGCTTACAAGGAATGCGTGACACTCGTAGATTCCAAACGTGGCCATCAAACTGATAATGCAGCTGATGTTACTGAAAATCCTCAGGTTAATCCTGATGTTGATGGGACTGAAACAAATATCACTCCACAACGTGAGGAAACTGCTGTCACAAATCTTGCAGCTGACAGTAATCCCCACCAACAACCACAGATACCTCACACAGACAGTGAGTGTGTTCCTGCTGTTGCTGACATTGCCCTCTTAACAGACGATGAAGTAAAGGAAGATACAAAGGAGGAGAGAGAACCTGAAAATTTTCAGCTTCTGGAGAAACCAGATAAACTCTTAAATCCTTTGACAAAAGAATCAGCTTCAATGAGTACAGAGGATGTGAGGCCGCCTTTGAAAACAATCATACACGAAGATGGTACTCCCTCTATCATTGAAACAGACTCAATTCCTGAAACGTTTTTGTTGACTGAGTGTAGTTCCAAAATTGTGACTGATGGTCCTGTACGAAAGCAGAGTCATACAGAAACCATAGGAGAAACATTACCAACGGATCGTGCTACTGATGAACTGAGGAAAGCTAAAAAGTCTTGTCCTGTTGCAGAACCCAAGAGGGACGTAAAGCATTTAAAGAACACGACATCACCATCTGTTCTGAGTAACAATAAGGAAGGGAATGAATTTGGCTCTGCAGAGTCTCCAAGTTCATCAGGGTCTCCAAGAAAATTGGTCAAATCCAAGGGCCAATCGGCTGTTTCCCCTTCACCTCGCAAGTCAAGGAAAAAGTTGAAGAAGCGCCGGACCCCCATAAAGTCCAAACCAAACAAAAAACGTGCAGAACAAGAAAGAGAGCATTTTGTTTCCGATGACACTTACAAGGGGACACCCCTATCACTTTCGCACCTTCCTTTAGGAGCATCACAAGATGACACAGATGAGAGAAGAAGTCAATCAAGTCCCTTTTCAAGTTCCCTGTCAAGCTCCAGTACGGGCACATTTGCCAGTGAGTTCAGTCGCACAGATTCCTTGCACTCAAGAAGTCCAGATGATGAAGTTGCTTTGATTAGCGATGGAGTATCTGATCCTCCAGACCTCTCAGACCAACCAGCAACTCCGACAGACTTGATTGTTAAACCTCTACCGAGCCCCAAAACTCTGGCAGAATCTGTCTTCTGGGCTTCCTCAAGCAGCGCCAGCGGTTTGGATGAGGATGCGGTTTTAGAGGATGATGTAGAGAGTCTTGTAGAGCCACTTGAGATTCTGGAGAAAGAGCTTGGTCAGAGTTCAGACTTGAGTATTGATTTTGATGATGAGGATGAATCAGGTGGTGAACAGATGGTAGAATCTTCTGATTTCACCATCTTGGCTGATGGACAACTTGATGATACAGTGGAGGGTAACTCAACAGCAGTTATGCCAAACTCTTCCAGAGAAGAGCGTCTTCTGTCACTCTTGGATGAGAACTATGACAGGAAAGGAAACAGTGACAACCATCTCACTATGCAACCATTTCAAGGAGCAAATCCTTGTTCAAACTTAACAAATAACCCACAGATCATCAGCCAGAGTGAACCTTTGCCTCCCTCTTTTGCTGACAAGCCAACCAGATTTATCAACACGTTAAATATTGAGCCATTACCAATGGCACATTCTAGCAAAGAAATTGAAGAGAGTGAGAAATCTAAATCTGATAAAATGCCCTCTTCTTGGGCTTCAGTTCATTTTGGCAATGGTGATGTTGATCCTTGTGTCCATTTGGAGGCATCTGTTCAAGTTACTCCCTTGCCAGACGTCCCTCAAGATGTCAACAAGACAACTACTCCTTTATACAACATACCAGTATGTCTAGAAAATGTGGAGACAGAGACCAGCTCATCCATTGATGATGTCAGATTTATGCCCAGGGTTGATCAGCTGCAAATGGCAGAAGCTAATGTGAGCTCAACTGATAACTTTCTTGAGGTATTGGGCCACCCACAGAAGACTCAAACCAAGTCTTCTGGAGCAGTTTTAGTGGAATTGCGAGAGGATATGGTACCAGACGGGGCTATTGTGGAATCAAGAGCAGATGAGTCTCAAAACCTGGTCTTGAATCGTGGGAAATTGGTTACTGAGATGAACCCATCATTGATACAAGAAGAACTTATCAGGCTGCGCACCCTCCTAAACTTGATCACCATAGCTCCTTTTGCATTTGGCCTGCCTGAGTTACAGTCCACTCCATCAGATTCCAAAAGCGAGTTAGCTGCTCTGAAGGCTGAAGAGATTCCCAAAGGACAGGAATCTCAAGGGGAAGGTTCCATGTGTAGTATAAGTCCAGATAGCTCTACTGAAGAACTCTCAATAATTGAACAACTCCGAGGACTGTCAGAAAAGCTGGGGTCTTCTCTCCCAGAGGAAGATACAACTGAAATCATGGAGAGAGCACGGACTATCTCTGATCATTTAGAACAGACTCATTCTAGTGTGTATTCCCCATCCTTAGTAGAAGAGCTAAGAGAACTGTCGAAGCAACTTGATGCATCAAAATTCCTGACAACTGAAAAGTATGAGGAAAAGGCACATCCATTTGATTGCAAGAATCAAGATGACAATGACAAATCTGCCCTGTTTCAAAGTGCTCAGGACTTGACTCTCTATCAGACTGCTTTTGAGATAACACAGGAAACCCTCCAACCCACACCCATTGGTAACCTTTCGCTTTCACCTGTCCAACTGCAGAGCACACCTGTACTAAGGGAAAATAATCCACTGGAATTTGCTGGAATTGACATAAAGAGTCCAGTTGTGAGCCCCGTTACTTGCCACAGCAGCTTTGGGCAATCGGCTTCAGCAGATGGCGAAGACGCAGTTTTTCTTGAGAACTCAGAATCTAGAGGATCAACACCTGATGTGAATGAGGTATTTCACATTGACTCTGAGTCGTCTGATGGAGAGGATTCGTCTGTTGATGAAGATGGTGCTATGGACACAGCTGAGCGCGTGTTGTCAGAAATGTCATCATTTAGACAGCAGCTTGACATACTCAGTGGTAGTGACACTTTAGATGATGATGATGATTCTTCTGAAGGTTCAAATGATGAGTCGAGTAAGGCAGACAATGACCCGGATGAAGATCAGAAGACTCAAGAAGTTCTTCGCAAGACCCGACCTTCAGTTGGTTCAAGGAGCTCTCTTGAATGCTTGCTGCCAACTATCTCTGAGGAATGTCTTTCATCGTCTGATGTAGATGAGCCTCGCATTGCACCTGCAAATGTGTCACCAACGGAAAATCCACCTAAAAAATGTTATAATTTCACCCCAGAGGATCATACAGTCAGACTTGAAGATCCCCTAGATGAAGTGCATGCTGACCTTAGGCCTTGTACCTCCTCTGTGGCCATGAATGAAGAGATTCCCAGCCTAAATGAACCAGCCATTCCAATCAAGTTCCTGAGAGCTGTTGCTAAGAACCTTTCTGAAGGTCAGCAAGAAGCAAGCATGTTAGAAGAAGGATCTTCACAAGAAGGCCAGTCTGCAAGGAGCCATCTGTGGGAGCCAGAAAATCCAGTTGTGGCCGAACCTTTGCTTGGCAAAGAGTACGCTGCCACTAAGGCCAAACTGAATATGCTTGTCCGTATTTTGGGTGGTAACTGGGAATCACTGGGAGAGACATCATCAGAAGGGTCAGCTGCTTCATCACCAGTCCAAGGAGAATTTGACATCACTCAAAGAGAACGGATGCCTCTCACAGAATATGAGACTAATGTGTTTACCAGCGATGAGAGAATTGACAGCACAGTTGGAAACAGATACGTTGTTACGTATGATGAGTCTGCACAGACAGATCCAATAACAGAACAGGACTTAGCCGGTCAAATGGGACAAGTGCATGAGGAATTGTCATCCACTATTGAACCAGTTGATTCTGCCTGTTCACTTGATCAATTTTCAGGTGCACAAGTCGCTGACAAATTCACACAGACAACTTTGAGACAGAATGTAGCAGTCCTAGCTACCAAAGATTTATCTCCTCTTTATCAGAAAACAAGTGTAACTGCATTACCGACTTTGTGTTCAGAAACCTCGTCTCTCCCGTCACGGCCTCAGTGCCAACCTTCATCTGATGAAGACACTGATGACATTGAAGATCAACCAGTGTCTCGGCAATTCTCCACCCATCATTCAATCTCCACAGAACAAGACCAAATAAATTCTAACCATCTCTCATACCAACCTGACAGAATGGCAGATGCTCCTGATGTTGGGCATGTGCCACTAAATAGTGCAGTGTCCCCTCCTGCTGAGCTCAAAACACCAAAATACAACAAAAAGTATGAGGATGGATGGATGGATGGCAAAGGGCTTAATGAAGTCGATCAACATTATGCATCGAAGGAAGGCTGTAAACAAGACAAAGACTTGGAGGTTGATTCTTTGCAGCCTGTGTTTTCGTTGTTACCCGCAGAGCCAATCATAAAAACCTCTGTTGTTCTGAACAATGAAGTTCTCCGTTTCCCACCTTGTGAAGAGAATGAGTCCCTTCTCCAAAAAAGTGGTTGTGTGGAACCTACTGTAAATACTTCGAAGGATGAAGGCAAAAGGTTAGAGCATCATGAGGTTGAAAAGAACAGCCTTCTAGTCAAGGTTCCTGTTGAGTTGGTGAGAAAGACAGCTGTTGTTCCAAAAGAGCTCAATTTTCTGTGGCCGTCTGAGACCAAGAAATCTATACTGAAACATACAACGCAGAAGGTGCCCCAAAAATCATTGCTTGATTCAAGTGAAAAAACTAATGAGCAGGAATTCAGTGAGAGGCAAAAACACTCCTCCTGCTCTCCTGTGGAAGAGGTAATGATCGGAGAAACAATTGCTTCAAAGGATGTCAATTTGTCATCTTTCACTGAAGACCCCAAGCCAGGAATTGCTGATGGGGACCCACTAAATGGGATACCTGAAATCAGGTTACTCGGACCTGTTGAAGAGATTTTAGTTAAGGAAGCTGTAACCCTGAGTGATGAACCAATCATGTGGCCTTTGACAGGAACTAATCCCAATGGAAAACATCACGGGGTCACCTGTGAGCCATCTGACACAGCCTCTTTGTTCCAACCAATCAGAGAGGAGTCATCCAGTCAGAATCCATCAACTGAAAACTTGCTTGCCAGAGACGAATCTGCTAGTAAGGCCCCTGTACATGGACAGCAGCTGGAGATCCAATCTGAACACAGTGGAGGGGATACAAACCTGAACGAGTTGAAGGAGTTATCCACAGTGATGGGCCTCTCTCCACAGAGATCCTACAGCACAGATGAGGAACTGATACAAATCTTCTCCAAAGGAGTCGCTCACTTTAGAAGTCTCAAGCAGGATGTAGTTAAACCGAGGCTGGTAGCTGTTGCAACCAACACTTCCCCAATGAAGACCACTCTCAATGATGCTGAAAAAATTGATGCTGCTATCATGACTGAAGGAGAAATCGAGCAAGCTCACGCTTACACAAGCATGTCACCCAACAATGAGCAAGAACTGTGTCTGGACCAGACAACTGAAATTATACCTGAACAAGTCATGCCTCTTGCTCAATTAACAGCAGCCCAACTGCTTGGCATGATTGTCGATAAACCACAGGACATGATACCTCAGCAGACCAAAGTTCCCAACAATGACAATACTATAAACACACTGGAAGTTACCTGTAGCCCACATGAGATTGAAGCACCGTCTAAAACTAATCTGGACCATGAACCAGTGCTAGACAGCATTGATCCAGAACAGCCAGAACAGCAAACGGCAGTATCTACAACACCGTCATATGAGAATCCTACAAGGCCTTCCGTAGCACAAGTACCTGAAAATAGTAAAGAAGTACACAGAGTACATTGTCAAAACTCAGAGACAGAGAAGCCACTAAAAGACGAAAGTAAGAGGCTTGATGAATCTCGCTCTTCAGAAGACAATACGTTTGGTGATGATGCCGTTGAGTTTGATGATGAGGAGCAGAGGTTGCTAAATGAACTAAGGAAGAGAGCACGTGCATCTCAAGAGGCAGCTAAGAGGGCAATGGCTTGTGCACTTAAACTTCGACAGAAGAACCTCTCTGATCTCCCAATGGTGGAAAATACAAAGGCCACCACAGATACCCTCAAACAGCGATCAGAACCAAAAGTAAGACCAGCTATTGTCAAATCCCAAGGTGGAGAAACAAAAGGGCGAGACTCATGTCAAGAACTGTTGATGCAGACGGAGCCCGAACAAACTGACAGCAAGGCTTCAGTAGCTGAAACTCTTCATCCCGTAAGTGAGATTGCTAACAAAGAAGGCAGATTTAATGTTTTGCCACTGGAGGAATTTGCCCAGAATTTATCCAGGCTCATGGAGGAGGAGAGTGACAAAGATCAGATATCAACACCCACTAAAAGGATCTCCCATGCCAGAATTATTTTGAGGCAACCAAGTTATGAAGATGGTTCAACAGATTCAGGGAACAGTTCAGTCTTAGAAGTTCAATCGCCAGTTAGTCATTTTGAAAACACAGAGGACAAACAGCTTGGACCATCAAACATTTCACAGCAACAGTGCCATGGAGTGCAGGATGATGATCATGATGAGGTGAGCATATCACTGGATAACAATCTTCAGTCACGGCCTCAATTGATCACTGAAAATATCCAAAAGGAGGCTCTTTGTATCAGTGATTTTGATAGACTGGCTTTAAAGGTGTCGAAGTTGGAGCATTTTGTACCTTCAGCGGAACCAACAGAATCAAAAACTACACCTAGCTCAGATGAGAAGAATCCACTAGAACCTCTTGGTAATGCAAGGTTCTTTTCTCAAAGCCCAGACCAACAAAACATTGATCTGTCAAGTCTCGAATTTCAACCGCCAGAAATGGACAGAGATGATGTTCACACAAGGCCGTTCATCCATAACCTGTTAAACAAACCTGGTAATGATGTTGAACTTTTACTTCCATCTGAACTTGCCCATGAAAAATCAAACCGCGGTCCCACTTCTGATGACATTGAAGAGAAGTTGGCAAAGTTGACAGAAAGTAGTCATGCTGAGAATGAAAGCACAGAAAACAGAATAGAGATTGGTGCAAAGAAAGACGACAAGACTCGTGTGAGTGATCAAAAGCTGATACAACCTGAGGATGTTGAAAACAATGGCACTTGTGAGAAACCTGAAGACTTTACTGGAAGGGACAGTTTGAATAGTCACAGACCCCTCCTTGGATACTTCTCAGACATCAGCTTTGATTTAGACAATGACAATGATGAGGACTTAAGAGCTCTGAAAAGAACCAATGAGAACATTGACCGCATCATTGCTGAGACATCAAGCCTGGAGTCTGATTTTGAGGATGACACAGAGCCAGAACTTGCAGAACTCGTAGATGATGAGACGGATACCTTTACCCCTCAAGGATCATCTGTTGATGGTTTGGCCTCCTTCGGAATTAGCCTACAAGGGAAGCCTCTTAAGGCAAATTCTGCTCCAGCTGCTCTTGCACCTAATGAAGCTGATGACCGCAATAACGAAAGCGAGGGAGAGGAAGAAGAAATATCTTCTCTGCGTCTCCACGGTATCCTAATTTCACCAGAGAAGCTTGAGTGGCTTCTCGCTGACTCGGAATCTGGGGAGAGTAGCTCTACTTCTTCACCAAGAGAGGAGAATGATTCTTCAAAAACGCACAATGGTGAAGATGAAGGGCCAAAGCCAATAAGGGAAACTCCAGTAAATGACAACAGAAGCAGTGGGTCAGGGAATTTTCTTGAAACAAATTCTGAGCCAGAATCCAGGGATGATAACACTCACAAGCAACCTGGAACAAGTAACGAGGAGTTAAGCGGTTTGAAAAGAGATCAACACAACTTGGAATTTGAAAATCAGCAGAGACTTGCCAAGGTGTTTGAGTATGAGGCTCCGGCAACAAAGCAGGGAATATTCCTGCCAGAGATGAAATCAATATTTGTGGTAACAAAAGAAGATGAACAACCACATCCGTCTGGCAGTAGTGATCCTTTGCCTTTTGCCAACTCTAAACCATTGCATGTGAAGGATAAGAGATTAAAACCTGAAATACACGAGTCACAAGAACTAAATGAAGAAATTCAGCAACTGAAAAGTGGTCAAGGGAGAAGTGTGGAGAGCTCTTTAGATTTGGAGGCCTACCCACTCGTTAATCATCATAAGGATTTCAAGAAACGTGCCCAGGAAGGTCCTGATGATGATAGCAGTTCAATATTAGATACTCTAAATACCAATTCAACCCAAAGCAGTGGTATATTCAGTTCAAGCACAAGAGATACTGAGCTTTCGTGGTTGAGAGAGAGAAGATTGTCCTCGGAGCAGTTAGGCAGCACTAGCTCTGAAACAGAGGATGCGGACTTCAGCAAGATTCAACAGGAGTATCGAAACATCTTAGAAGATTGTCAAGAATCTACACTAAATCCTCCAGAAAGCACGCAGTCAACGCCCACAAATGTCTTTACTCAGACTGATGATGAATCTCCTGTGAGTAGCAATGATGAGAGTAGCTTTGGAAAGGAGAACGTGAGGCTTGGTGCTTCCTGGCCACTCAGAGAACCCATCAGCACAAAGCTTCACCCAAGAAGAGACATTGCTGTTGAACTAATGGAAGCCAGTTTGATGCACGGCATAGGAGAGACAGATGCCTTTCTGAAGTTCTTGGACAGTGACTTACCTCTTGAGAAGTGGAAATCACCAGAGGTTACGCTAAGGCATCGTCGCAGTCAGAGTGTAGGCCCTCCATTGAAGTTAGATGGAGAAGCATCTAGACATGATCCTAGCCCAAGTAAGCAGAAACCTCGCCAGGTGAAATTTGTCTCCTCACAACCAACCAATCTTAGATCAGAGCCCAAGGGCCAAGGAAGCTCACCAATTACCTCTCCTGAAATACCAGCTGAAAGCCCAACATCTCTGAGTCCATCACCGAATGCTTTGCCTAGTGAACGTCGCAGGTTTCTCCAGCAGCTAAGAAGCAACATAGTATCAGCAACCTCCACACAGAGACCAGAGAGAGCCAAGATAGATGCCCTCCTGCAGGACTCCTGGATGGGGAAGGAACCATCAAGATCTACGGACTCGGACCAGGAAAAGAAACCTCGTCACATCAACGCTCCAAATCCAAACAGAGATGATATAGAAGCATTGCTTGAAGAGTCAAGACATATGAGAGAAAGATCAAGGGCCGAGATTGCAAAAGCCGAGAAGAACTTAAGCCATGCAAGACCTGTCTCAAGACAAGATAAAGGAGGAAGAGACTCAATAAGAGAAAGACTCGGTGAGGGGTTTCCACCGGCAAATCAAGGCAGTGTCACTAGGGTTGATGGGATGAGTCTAGGTGCCAGACCGAAATCTGCAGAGACTGCTTTGAGCAGGAAGGAGAGAGTCGGAACCCCAGATGGATTAGAAGACAGTGCTGACAATCCTCAAGGAAGTTTGGATTATACGCTGAGACAGAGACGACCTCACAGTGCACATGGATCATTGGATATGTATAACTGCCAGGTGAGTAACAATTCAAATTAGCATGACATCTCTTACACGTACTTGTGTTTCTCATGTATACGGGCTACACAAACTTAACCCTCATATCATGAAAATGCCCCCCCCCCCCAAAAAAAAATTGGGATTGTATCCTGAGATGCTAAATTCTGTGAGCATTGTGGACAATTTCACGCCTGTTTATAAACTCTAATCCTATGGACATGTGATTATGACTCAACAACTTGTGCCACTCTGTGTATGCACGTACATTGCATATTGGAATATGAGTTATTTAAAAATGTTGAGATTTCCTGTTTAATGTGGGAAAAATATTAAACATGGGAAAGATATTTATAGGTGTTTGATTTGCCTGTAGTCATGACCTCAAAAGTGGCATGGTCTGTCAATTTGTATGCACAAATATCAGTAAACGGTTGCTTACTCTTTTCTATGTACCTGGGGCTCATCTTCTTACTATTTACTATTTACTATTTTATTTCTCGGGAAAATATCAACAAATACATGTAAACAAATGACTAAAGTTACAACACAAAAAAACAAAAGCTTGAGATACATAAACAAACAAACAAAAACAAAATACCATTCAGCTCCCGAAGGATTGCCCAAAAGAAACATTGTTTCTGTCTAGGGGTTCTCCAAACTGAATGGCATATATATGTGAAAACAACAAGCAATAAATATAAAAAGAAGTTTTAACTTTATAAAAAAAAGAAAAAAAGTTAAATAAAGTTACATTAAGTTAAGAACAAGGTTGGTAAATTATATAATTATTAGACAAACAAATCAAAATAAAAAAAACAACAAAAACAATTACTAGGTAAATTAAATGAATAAACAAATTAATATATACATTGTACTTCAACTACTACCACTACTACATGTACTACTACTACTACTTCTATATAATAGATAAATAAATAAATAGACAAGTTGGTAAGTTAGCCTAATTAATTAATTAATCAAATAAATGAGTAAATATTGCATTTTTAATTCTTTAAATAAATAGTTATTAATAAATAAACAAACAAAAATTACAGTTTTACAATAAAAAAAAATGATTCATAAATAAAAAAATAAAAAGTTTTAATTATATGAAGGGGTTGAAGAAGGTTAGATAAATAAGTTCAATAAAGTGTACAGTGTAAAGCAAAGCTTGTGATTATTAATTGTATTAATGAAATTTGAATACTGTAACAAAATCGCTGAAATCAAATCAATATACATCACCAAGCTTTAAAGGGAGAGATAAAAAAAACAAAAACAAAAAAACAACAAAAACACACCCAAACATCGAACAACCCATCAATAAATATGTACATAAATACATAAATACATAAAAAAAAAAAAATTGAGTACATATTTCATGTCTAATTTTTGTAAGTTTTAATTAAATAATCAAATAATTAATTAAATAAATAAATAAACAAGTAAATAAATAAATAACTTAATAACTACATAACTAACTACATAACTAAATAACTTGACCTGTTTCAGTCTATAATTAGACTACATTGAAGGTTCCATCAGATGACTGTTGCTCAATTGGTCAACACAGAAATGTCTAGAGTCATTAGATAAAGTAACGTATGTGATGCAATCAAACTAAATGAGCCGTTTGTCAGGAATTTTTATTTGGAGATACAGGCCAAAATAGGGCCACTTCATCACATCACTTCATCTCATATCTTGGTGTTCCGACTTCCATAACTTTTGAACTAAAGATGGAACCAGGATGTGGTTTTCACAGCAGTAATGCTGAGATTGGGCTCTTTTCAAATCTGTAATAAAAAAAAAATTTGACCAGGGTCGACAAACGACTTACGTAGCTTGATCACGTCACATATGCTTCCATTACTCAGAAGGTTTCGTGTATTCATGTCTAAAGAAAAGCTTATTTTAGGTGTAATTTTATTGTAGAAATTGGAATGCAACAATTATCAAAACCATTGCTTGCCATGTTTTTAGTGAGAGGCTGATTCGTGCTGTTTCCTCCCATTGATTCAGAACATGGAACTGTGTATGAGCATTGAGGATGGAACCAATAATATTACGTTTTTCATTGCCGTTCTCCAGGATGCAATTGACCGAGAAATCCAGTGTCTTCGTGCAGCCTCTGCAGCCATGAGCTCTAGACCTCCCAACCTGGCCCGCTCCGACATCCCATCCCGGAGACCACAAAACCTGACGCACACCAACACGAAGCCATCCCCACCCCCTCCACAGAGGTATCTGCCTCCTTACGATCACGGTGCATCACGTTATGCCGAATCACCAAGACAGGGTCAGGGTACTGCATCTTCACAGACGAGGTAGGCCTATGTCGCCATTTTCACAATTTTTAGAGTAATGACGAGATTGGATGATTGTGTTAAAAATTTATGAATCTCTTTCATAAGTCCATCTATAATTAAAATTTATACATTTTATATTGCGCAAATTCCATATGAATATGATGAAATGCGCATCACAGTTATTATTATACTTGTTCATCAGGAATGAGACCATTTTTCTACAGCAGCTTGAGATCAGTGCAATTTGGTCTCTACCTTCACAGACACCCATTTATGCTCCTGGGTGAAGAGAGGCAATTGTAATGAAGTGCATTGCCTAAGAGCACAAGCACCATATTCCCTGTCAGGGTTCGAACCAATGTACCATGGCATGAGAGTCGAACACGGTAACCATTGGACCACAGCGCCCCCACAAAGGCTGGTTCATATACTTCATGTGAATACAAATGCGATGCAAATTTGACGTCATGAAGCATTCGCTGTGAAATTCGCTGGAGTTGAAATGTGTCCAACTGTTGTGAATTCACAGTGCAAAAACTTGCCTGGACGTCAGAAAGTCGTGTTCGCTTTTACACTGAGTATGAACTGGCCTTTACGCAGTTGTGTTCAGTGTTTGTGTATTTAAACTCTCAATTTAGGCAAATGAAAACTAGAAAGCTACTGAGCTGCAAATGATATAAAAACCTTTTTTTTCTGGGTCTTTTGTCAGTAGGTGTTCATGTCAGGGATGTATTAAGTCCACCTGCGGTCAAAGGATTTCAGGCTTTTTCAAGATTGCGGATAACATATCGAGACCATAAATAAGTGTGTATCTCTAATTTCGCGCAAAATGGCAAAGTACACTTTATTAAAATGCTTTATTTGAATTTGAATCAATGCACATAAGGTTACGTAATAAAACTGAAAACAGTTTGATTTATTCTCTTTTAATGGTTTATTTTTTTGGATTTTCCACTTCCTTGCCTATGGTAGACAAAAGTAGATTTTTAGTGAGCAGTCTCATGTTTTATTGTAATTTTCTCTCCTACATTTTCAGTTTCTTGCATCATCCCTTTGTCTGATTCAGATCGCAACCTCCCCTTGCCGTCCCCATCATCGCATTCCATCCACCATCCCCTGAGGAGATAGATCCGTCTTCCATCCCTACCATCGCTCGCGCCAATGAGGTCCTCCAGGCCAGCTACAGGAGCCCCGGGAGTCTTAGATCCCAGGTTGGCGTTCCAGTTGCATCTATGCGGCAGTCGGAAGCATCGTTGTCTGATCTAGAGATGCTGCCGTCTTCGGTAAGAGGAGGAGCAAGAATGGATGCTTCCAGGACCCAGGCCAGCCTCAAGAACTCCGGAAGAGCTTCCCACGACCAGCCCAGGATATTCCAAACTACCTCACCGTCTCCAAAGTTATCGTCTTCCCACTCCTTTCATCCCTCTCCTCCCAAGAGGAGAGTTCGATTAGATTCTCCCGATGCACCGGTAGTCAAGGATGATGCTGGATCCCCTCCGAGACGATCTGGAAGACAAAGCAGGCTGAGCAGCCAGGAGAGAATGACCCCAGAGTTGCCCCCGATTATTGAGACCCCTCTTGGTGAGTTACAATATGTGCAACTGTTATTGAAGTCCTTTGTATTTAAATCACTTGGATACGTTATACATGTAAATGTTACAGAGGTTCCAAGCCAACAGTTATATTTCATTTAATGTGCAGTGCTGATATTTTATAAATTGCCAATTAGTTTATTTGAAATTCTTGAAATATTTGAAAAAAAATTGACAAACTTTAGACACGATTTCGAAAGGGTCAATTCAACTTTTTAGGGGGAAGGTGACGGGTGAGTCTCATGGAAAATAACCAGTTTCAGGACCTGAATGCTGTCATCATGCTGTTTGTACCATTTTTCTTCATGGGGTTGTCCAAAAAAAAGTAGTTTTTGTTTTATCAGTTCATGTACGCCACTGTTTAATTATCACATACGCGTTCCATATTTACATGTACAAAATGTATGTTTTAAGCATCATATCAAATGTTCCTAGTAGTACACATGAAGTTTCTTTCCACCCATTTCAAGTCACTATGGTTTTTCTTACTGTCTTATCTTGACAGTTTCATTGGATAGTCTCTATGAACTAGCCGCTGATCAGGCTATGGCTATCTTGATCAGAGAGGTAAACCCAGAGAATCCGCATCCAGCATGAAATCCTTACCCTACTAACGACCAAGCCCTTTTCAGATTTTACCCATGGTTGTCTCTGGTGCACAGGCATGACAGGGGGCTGTAACAGAGTCAGTCACAAGTCACAATCGTTAATCAGTTGCTAGTCTTATCACAAGTCAAGTAGAAGTCCATGCAGACTTGTAAATCAAAGTCATATCAGAAGTGATCTCAGGTCAGTCACAAGTCATCAGAAGGCAACTGATCCATTCTCAAGTCCACCGTCGCTATTTAGGGTAGTCTCGACTACCCTGGCAAACCAAGTCTGCTTATTGAAACTTGTTGTCGGCCATTCAGATTGTCTGCGTAAATTTCGTGACTTTCCCTGCGCACTTATACCGTTATTCATGATAATTATCTACTAGGTCATTTTGCTGGATCTTGTTAGCCAATAGGAGATTACGTTGCATGAGCCTTTGTGCAATTTTTTTTAGACACTAAAACTATGGCGACCATTGTGTACCGGTATGTATGAGAATGAATGTCGACCATTATTTTGGAGTTGACAGCCTACACGATCACCAGAGAATTAACATTCAGTGCCTTTTGAATGGTTTTGTTGGAATGAGGACTGGTTGTGGCAAGAGCCTGTGCTACATGGCCTGCATGTACCTAGTAGCAGCCAAAGCCCATATGTAGCGCCTGGGCAGTTGTCAGACTGTACGTCTGACTGTACTGTAGATGGGCAATTCCACGGTTACTCATGTTGCGAAAATGTAACGTGAGTGACCGATTTTGTGCGTCTTGTTTATCATACATATTTTCTGGATGTCATCTTTGGTGCTTAGGTAGGTCTAGGTCTACTGTATCTACCATGGGGATAACAGTTATTAAACCTTTTCAGTAAGGTAATTACAGCCCAAGGAAACTTAAAAGTACATCAAAATAAAACGTGAGTAACTGTGGAATTGGCCAGATGAATTTGTGAGTTGGTCAGCTTTTGTAACAAGTGATCTGATTGGACAGAAATTGTGTCCAATCCATATTTGAAAGTGTCGTGAATAATTAATCACGTGAGGCCGAAAATAGTGAATATGTGGACTCGGTATTTGCCAGGGTACCATTCCATGACGTATGTATGACTATATACCGGTACCCTGTCTAGCGACGATGTCGCAAGTCAAGTCACCAGCTATTCATTTATAATGTGACAAGACATTCCTTTGTCATTGTTCATGACCTGATCCTTGTGACTTGTGACTGGCTTGTGAATAACTTGCAATTGACTCAACCACAGCTCTGTTTGACTTTGCTGAAAATATGGGTTGGTGGGAAGGGGTGCAGAGTTCTCAAAACAATTCTATTTTTGATTTTATGACCTCCCACCAGCCCTTGTTTTTCCATCTACCCAGCAACTTTTTAAAATTGTACCTTTACAATAAGTGCATGATATCATTTGGTCAAGGGGGATTTGCATGATACATGCATGTTACAGAGTGTTATGCATTGCTTATTTTATCGTGTGAAAGCAACCCCTTTCAAGTCCAAACATGCATACCCGGCATGATGTAAATGTGCCTTTCATTGGTTTCAAACATTGAAAATACATTTTAGAGATGAGCAAATAAAGGTTGTAATTTTGTTTGATATTTTGTTGTAAAGTTTCAAGTTGATTTGTAATGAAACATCATGTCCAATATTTTTTTCTTTTTCCCTTTGCAGACGACTTTGATTGGTAAAATAGATCCCAACAAATCCAAGCAACCTACAGAAAGCAGTGCATGGAGGTATGATACTAAAATGAATATTAATATCAATTTTTTTTTTCAATATTGATGATAGATGATAGGCCTTAACATTTAGCTTAACTATTTTGGTGAGAATAATATAATAATTTGATGAGAAAGAAGTTGCAGCAAAAAGGAACAATGTACAGAAATCTCTGTATTAAGATTTAAACATGCACTCTTAAAAATGATTTTCAAACATAATTTTTTTACATAAAAAAAAGTTGTTTAATTTTCTTGTCTCACTCCCTAAAACTTTTTCTATGGAGGGAGACAAGAAAATTTAAGGATTACCAATTTTTGCAGTGTTCGAATCAACCCTGCAAGGGCTCAATGAAGCAGTTGGTTGTTGGGTTCAATCCAAGTTACAAGCTTGTGACATTGTTTGTCAAGTCTTTTGAGCAAGCAGTTCCAATAAACTTGTGTTGAAGGATAACCCAGTTATAATTATTATTAATACTCTGAGGGCCAAAAAAAAAAGTATGGTTTTGAATAAATTACAAAGAAAATATATATAAAAAGTAAGTCTTATAAAGCGAAACCAGCAAACCTAGTCATACCCTGATTGCGTTATTTTCTTAACAAATAACAGTTTTTTTTAATGTCAGGTACCAAGGACAAGAAAAAGGCATTCTCTTCTGGCAGAAAACAAATAAATATTGCTGTATTGACAGGTATGGTTTGCTTAAAGAAGATTGTACAACAATATATGCAAATTTAGGATATTCAAGTTCATTTTTTTATGTGCGTATCTTGATGCTTATCTTTGAATAGGATCCATTTATATTATTAACATAATTTTTTTTAGTGTCTTTCATTATTATTTTTGTCCTCAAAACTTGACGTGTGGCTAAACATATAAAGCAAGTTTATCACAGTTAACTAGCTAATTCTGTTAGGAAGTGGGAAATAAAATTCCCAAAAATTTTGATTTCGAATTATATCAGAAATAACAGCTTTAGCACTATTACTCTCTTGGGACTCCGTGCAGTTTTATTGCAAGATGTGTCTTAAAACGCTTTGAAAATAACCAGCTCATCATCAATTTTTTTGGTTTTCAGTTTCCTTGGCCGAGGTGTACTTAAAGCTCCAGCGCAGACCGTCTTCAATTTAATCAACAACTCGTCCAGATACGACTGCTTACATGAAGCCATCACTGTAAGTCTTCAAAAATGTCTGAGTGATATACAGGCTGGATAAAAAGAACGAAACTGACCTATTATTGCTAATTGTAACAGAAGTAGGGTACATGTGAATCAAAGGGAGATATCTTCTGTTAGGGTTGAATCTCCTCTTTAAAATGACACCTTGATCATGTCCTTACATTCACGGTTGACTGAGCAGTGACCAATTTTATGAAAGGGTCTATTTAGAGACTTGCGCCACTTTTCATGGTGAAATCTCTTTTTTCCCCCACCTGGCTTGAGTTGATAGACCCTTGGTCACTGCTCAGTCAACCGTGAATGTAATGACATGACCAGGGTGTCATTTTAAAGAGGCGATTCAACCCTAACGGAGGATATCTCCCTTTGATTCACATGTGCCCTACGTACTTCCTCTTTTTTATCCACCCTGTATATTTAGATTAGATTTGACAGGATTTTTCCTGATTTTAGGTTTTTAAAGAATCCCTTTTGAAATCTGGAATTCAAGAAGTTTTACCGTAAAGGTGTTGTTACCTATAAAAGTTTATATAGAACAAAAGAATTGTTTGTTTAAGGAGTGCCTTTAGGCAAATACAAACATACAAAATGTATACCATAGACCTAAAGTTGGTCTGGGTCCCTCAGAGACCACCAAACCCTCTGCCGATTATTTCATGGATATTTCATTTTCTCCAAATCTTCGCCCCTGATCATGGTTTCCACCCTGTACTTCAATAAAGAGGGCCTTTCTGACATCATTACCTGGATCTGTTGAATTCATTCTCTTGGTTATTGAAAAAAAATGTCTGGAAGAGGTTGCAGGGTTAGTCCCAATCCATTGATTGAGAAAGAAATCTACCCGTGAAATCCGCTTTTTCATTATCAAGTTTTCATCAGTCCATTTTTTGTCTTTTTAGAAGCTTTACTAGCAAATAGATACATGCAAAACAGTGCACAAAGAGTAGATATGTTGGTCTCTGTCTGAGTCAACAGAGTTTAATCTTGAATTTCAGAACCATGTTCTCTCAGAACAATTACAAAGTCAGTATTTTGTTATCTTGTACTTTATTAGAATGTCAAGCTACTGCACAAGATAGATAACACAATGAAAGTCCTCAGCATACTCTGTGATATGGGCAACTGTTCACTTCAACAGCAACGAGACTTCTGTTGTGTGATCAAACAAACACACTGGGTAAGAAACTACAAGCTGGAAAATGTTTTTAATTGAATGACCATTTCCTACATATTTTCCAAAATATTTGGACATGAAGTTATGGAAATTGTGGAACTATCCCCCCACTCACTCTCCATTCACCCCCCCCCCCCAAAAAAGATCCTACATCCCCTCAATTGTGAGATAAAATGGTATTTCCCATATGAAATATAATTTTATTTTTACCTGTAAATTTGAACAATTCTAACCGTGATATGTGCTTGTCATCCAAACTTTGATTACTTTCTCTCATAATCATGTTTCTGTAATATTCATTTCTAGAATGATAGGTGGTACATCGTTGTAACATCCGTAAAACATCCATCGTATCCTGCAGTGTCTACAACTGTAAGAGGACAGGTACTAGACCAAACATTTCTGTCTGCTTGAATCTCGGTGTTCAATTTTCATGCTGTGGAAGTCCAATCCATTTTACATTTCACTATCTCCTAGAGTTGACTTCATAGAGGAAGATATGTATGTCTACATGTACATTCATAGTCACTGCTTATTAGCAACAAGTTGAGCCAAATAGATGCAGCTAGACAATTTTCCAGGCATGTGCATGGACATATTTGTGTGCAAATCTGAAGTTGCATTAGTATTTTTAAAAACTTCTGCCTTTGTAGTTAGCATGCTCTTTGCCATGTTTGCTGTGCGTAGTACGGTACAGTTCTATGAAATCACTGGACAAAGTGTTTTTATCATAAAGTGTGTGCTTACTTTTAGCAGCTGCATGAAATTTAGTTTATTGTGCTGCTAAGTGCAAAGGATTTCTTGTAACTGAAACTGCATTCTGTCTCATGGAAACTCAGTTTTGTCAAATTAACATGTAACAAAACTGACTTGCACAATTGAGGATACTTAAATTTGTTTTGTTATCTACCCTTGCTGCATTGATTTTAACTGCACTGGTTTTCACACACACACTGTAGGGTCTTTCGGCTTTTTAGATTGCTTTAATTATTATCCAGATTGTCCGACTATGTTTTGTCTAGATTCTGTGTTGTGGTGTTTCCATGGAGCCAGTCTTCACAGAGGACGGTGAACACTGCAGGATTGCCCATTTATCACAGGTAAAAATGAAAAGACCATTCTACATAAAATCCCCCTGGCTTATATACATGCAGCCAGCTATTATCCTAAGTAGTCCAACTACCACATTCCATTGTAATCTCAAGTCTGTCACAAGTTTTCAAGTCCCAATTCAACTCGCAAGGTATTCAAATGAACTATTACAGATCTCTAATCTAATCTGTTCATCTCATGTTACTTGTGACAGATCTTGTGAATTACTTGTGACTAGACTTATGATTTACTTGTGACTAGACTTGTGACTAGACTTGTGATTTGCTTGTGACTAGACTTGTGATTTGCTTGTGACTAGACTTGTGATTTACTTGTGACTAGACTTGTGATTTACTTGTGACTGGACTTGTGATTTACTTGTGACTAGACTTGTGATTTACGGTACTTGTGACTAGACTTGTGATTAACTTGTGATCCGACTTGTGTCAGGGGTGTGAAATCTCCGCTATTTAGCGGATTTCCGCTTTTTTGTTCAGCGTGCCACATTTTGTTTTCCGCTTTTTTTCTTCCGATGGTCCAGATTTCCCACCGCTTTTTCCCCCGCGCGTAAGCTTTGATTTTATTTCCGTTTATTTTATTTTCCGCCGCCAACGCATCGCGATCCGCTTAATTCCTTCCTCCATGCTACAACATACACGTAGCTCTGAGATGGGAGTGCGGTAGCGAGCATTCAATGTACATGTGTACATGTACATGTACATTTACGGTTTACTGCGGGTATACCGACGATATGCATTTTTCAGCTGGAAGTTCAGGTGTGCAAGCGAGTATTCATGTGTACATGTACATGTATGTACATTTTACGGCGTGTGTGTAGTACTATACGATGCATGTGCATGCATTTTTCAGCTGGAAGCCGCGTGTGTACACAACGTGTAAACAGCATCCGGGGAACCAACAGTCATGGCGCTGTGATTGGCTGCAGATAAATATGAATATTCACACATGCGCCATGAAGCGCGTTGGGACTCTTTGCGGCCATTCCTGTGTCTATGCATGTAGTGACACGCGATGATCTCCATAATAACTCGCTGTAAACATCGTCTTGTTGCAAATATAAAGCCTTGAAATAAGACTAGTAAATTGTCGCCGACGTGCCGCGCCGGTACGGTAGAGGGCTTCATGCGGGGCAAAGTTCATGTGTGCATTTCATTGCATGCACGCATCCTGCTGCGTATTCCGCTGCATACTGTACGTACGTACGTTAGTGTGTCGTTTCAAATGTTTCGAACGTATTTTGACATTAATTCCGCAAGATGTCAGTGCAACACAAATGTGTTATTATCCCAAGAGGTTCGGAGTTTGATTCGGACATTGACAAGACCGATCCTCAGGTTACGAATCCGTGGAAATGGATTTGGATGGAACACATGGTTAACTTAATGGGCAGAAATTAGGCGACTCGATCAGAAGCCGGGACACGCGATGACGATGTGTATCAATCATCTGCAGTAATTAGGAGTTAAAATATGGACAACGGCGGTTGAATTTCCCAGTTTTCATATACAAGTTGGCCATTTAGGCAGTTTCCAGCCAATATGAAGGAAAAGTTAACTTAAAAACATGCATAAATTGCAAAGCATTTTCGACCAATAGTTGGCCCAGGCATGCCAGGGGGCTTTAAAATGCACCACAGAGCATCTACATTTCAAAATTTTTCCGGGGCCCTTGGGCGGGCCCCAAACCCCACGCCGTAAGGGCTTCGTGCTTCGCGCTTGCAGGTTCGGTTATTTACAGGTTCAGCTATTTTCAGCTATTTTTTTTGGACTCCACTCACACCCCTGTTGTGTTTTACTTTTGATCTACGAAAAGTACCTTCACTGCAACACTGCTTATCACAGTATTAGACCAGACCAATCTGAGCCAAGATCTGATGAGTTTTTTGAAAACGTGACATATCCATATTATAAGAGGTGAAAAATTGAGCATGGTTATGAAACTTTAAAGAGTAAAAGCAGTACATGTAACAGATGTTTCTAAACCTATTTTTTTGCTTGATTGTATTATTAAGTATATAGCAGCCATCCAAATTGCTTTTGGGAAGCCAGGAAAGAGCAGGTTTATAAAAGGCAACAAAATGGCGTATATACAAATTGCATTTTGGAAATAAACATTCATCTTTTTTCAGGGCGTTGGTTCTGAAATAACCAGAGATGTTCATGGGACATTTTGGTTAGTCTGCTGTGACGGTCAAGAGAATGGCCAAACTCTCGAACCTGTGGTTTCTTCTTAATTATAACCACCTCTCTTATTGCAACAGTCTCTGTCTCCCAAGAAGCTCTAGTGTCAGTCCTTTTTATTTTCCTTTTACAATTTGGCCTTTTTCCCAGACCCATGCCATGGTGTTAATTTGTAAGTTTTCAATTGTTGCTATTTATAGATTGACCTTCAAGGTGACCTCAAGCCAACTCTAGTAAATCATCTAACCAGCCGACTGCCGCTGTGTCTTGCGCATCTGAGAGACTGCATTGAAATTGGACAACTTTAATTTGACACGGTTTGACTCTACCCTAATTCTTGTCACCTTTTGCCAAGGAACTCGGGACAGCTCTGCAACTGCCATCACTGGGATCGCACAATTTGAAGCAGGGTGGTAGTTAACACGTTGATCACAACTCATTCATCTTGAGGTCCAGTCACGAGCTATTGACGTGATCTTGGGTAAAATGCATTCCTTTGTCATTGTCCATCCCCTGTTACTGTGGTTAACTGAAACCTTCCTTCTGAGTTGATGACTTGTGATTGACCTGACTACAACTCTACAACAAATACTGCTTTAAAGAGGTTGTGGAATGCTGAAAGTCGTTTTGTTTTTGATATTTTTTTATTGTAGAGTAGACCCATGTATATCATAATGACAAAGTCCCATTCTTTTGTAATGTGCGTTTATATGTTTATAAAACTGAAATTCATCGAGTAATTTGTTGGTCGGCAAGCGCATAATTGAAATCAACAGTCATCGGGTTCTTCGTAAAATGAGAAAAATCGTGACGTAATAAACAGGACTCGTTTATACTACGCTGCATCGGGAGTCCTGTTTATTACGTCACGATTTACTATGTTTTGTTTGCTGCCCCCAACGACGACTTATACACAAATTGCACGTTCGGGTCGAAACAGGACCTGAAAAACAGCTCTCAATACTCATTTCATGACAGACACAGTAGTCGTTTTTATTTCATCACACCTTAGGCTACATATACGCGAAAAATGACGGAAATGTCTTCGAGCATTCCACAACCTCTTTAAAATTCATGGTTTACAAGGAATTAACAATGGCTATGTGGAATGGCATTTTGTACTATGGGCTCCATGCACAAACAAGAGAGGGGGTGCTTGTTACCACTTTCAAGAGCCAAGTGGACGGGACACACTGTTGTGTGTACCAGTTCACGCACCTATGGTGAGAAATACAATGTACATGTACGTACAACTTATTCTATTCTGAGTGTGCACAACGTTACAGCATTGATCTTCGCGTCATTGGCAATGCCTTCCAATGTCTCGCCGAGTGGTTTCCCAACTCTCCTTTTCTCACCGTTGAGGGGGTACTTGTGCACGGAGCCCATATTGATGTCACTGCCAAAGCAAATGTGCTATAAACAAAACATTGGTTCCAACTTAAAGGGAAGATACAACATTTTTGTTAGGTAGACCGATTATCTGACCTTACAATTCCCCAAAGTCTATAAATTGTTAATTACAGATTGTAACAGAATAAGTCGGACATTTTTTGAGACGGTGGAGGTTAGGTAAGGGGATAGGTACTTAGACAAAATCTAAAGCAATGTTTTGATCAATTTTGTTCAGACAGTCTTAACAGAATTATGAGTACTTACAGAATGCCTGGTGGGCCACTTCTCATATAATGAGCATGCAGGCCACGTGCTTTTCCTGTAACTCTGTTAACTCTTTCAGTGCCCGCGAAATTTGAAAAGTTTAACCCTAAAGTGCCCAACTTCGAGCGTTTTTGTTAATTGTTCAAAATTCTGTAAAAAAAAAAAAGTAAATAAGTTTTACTCACTAAATTTGTTGTTGTTGCTCTCTGGTATATCCTTGGTATATTGGAAAGTCAATAGTAGTCACGTACATAGTGATACACCCTGAAACACTGTCCTGCACACAGGGGAATTCCGCACTTTTTGCAGAAAATACGAGTGTCAGTGCTGCGCCCTCTCGCAAGAACTCGAATAAAAAAATAAATACATGTCGTACAAGCATGAAAATGGTACCATTGGAACGAGTGAGAGCGCCCCCTTGTGATAACATGTTTACTCTACCTCGTACATGTACGAGGTTTGGCGATTTTAATCACAAACATTACCTCGTACATGTACGAGGTTGGCGCTTTTGTACTAACAAATATACCTTGTACATGTACGAGTTTGGCAATTTTAATCACGAACATTACCTTGTACATGTACGAGGTTGGCGCTTTTGTACTAACAAATATACCTCGTACATGTACGAGGTTTGGCAATTTTAATCACGAACATTACCTCGTACATGTACGAGGTTGGCGCTTTTGTACTAACAAATATACCTCGTACATGTACGAGGTTTGGCGATTTTAATCACAAACATTACCTCGTACATGTACGAGGTTGGCGCTTTTGTACTAACAAATATACCTCGTACATGTACGAGGTTTGACAATTTTAATCACGAACATTACCTCGTACATGTACGAGGTTTGGCACTGAAAGAGTTAATGAGGAACCGGAAGGGAATGTCTTCAATAGAATCATGCTGTACAGCGGCCACGTTTTATTTGTCACTCTGTCGGCTATTACAACTTTTTACAACTCAAACTGAACATGGCCTATGTGCACATCATAATGGGCCTGACCAAGATATCATGGGGCCTTTCAGCTTATATTATGGCATTCATATGAAGTGTGCTTATCATTAATTATCACCTTGAAAAAACAATGAGTTTTTCCACCTAAGGGGAAAAAATTGTCACATTCCCTTTTTATATTTTTCCACAAGTGGGCGCTCCTTTAAACATTTTTTACATATTCATGGAAAAATTCCGTAGAAACCCAAAAATTATTACAAGATCCTAACAATGTTTGAAATAGACCTTATGCCTGTAGGCAGAGTCAGAGGGGAGTGGTTCTGCATCACTTGAATAAATGTGAGTGAACCTTTTTGTGCATTCGTTGTAAAGAAAAGAATGCCATCTGATACTGTGTAAGGTCTGTTATGACTGTGGATGCTTTCATTTGAAATCATGCGTTTCGTTTTACTTTCGAGTTTATATCCTTTTGCCACACACAATTTTGTAAAGTCTGCAGTTCAGATCAAAAATTCCGTCCGTTTTAGCTGTGCCTTTAAACCACTGAATCATGCAAGACTTTCTGGACTTCAATTAAATATTGCTGCTTTTGTATTCAAATTGCCTAAATAAGACCAGATATGTGGTTATCTAGATTTATATTAAGTTGATTTTAAAAAAAGGTCTTGTATGTAATTTCACTGAGTTTGTATCAACATTTTAATTGTCCATCCCGAAGCTAAATCTGTTTTCAATTTTCATGTCAACGGGCCCGAGTTTCTTGGGCTTACCATGGAGGAATAATAAGCACTGTTTTCGATTTGATGTAATCTAAGCACCGACTATCGCACATTCAAGAGCTCTCTGAGAGACAGAATTTGCTTAAATGAGCGAAATTTACATTAACATGGAGGCCATAAGCATGCTTAGAGGTACGTAGGAATTAACATGTGCAATTACCCAGAAACGTACCTATCGATTTAAGGAGAAAAATCCTTGCTCAAAGTGGAGATAGGACGCGAGTTAGCAAGGGAATCCAGTTACGGGACCCCAACGATTGTGCATACGTTTCCTCTGTTTTCTCAAAATGTAAAAAAGTATCCACTGAGCTGAAACCTCAACAAGTTTATTGTTGTGCACCCTTCATCAGATTTTGAGAAATTTTGTTGCTTCAAATGAAAAAATGTAAAAAAAAACCCAAATGATCCTATGTACTTTTAAGGTTGTCACATCTCATCTTGTTTTGGGGGTAGAATGCGCAAGTTTTCTGCTTACCACAAATGAAAGCAGTATCATGGAATTGAGCTTTCGCCATTTGCGAGTTAGCCACGCCCCTTAGACAACCCAATGGAGTTTTTTAACACTAAGTTTTGTTTGTCTCAGATTTTGCGCGTTCCACGTCCATTTGTATATCATGTAATTGGACAATATTTCAAACGCGAAGTCAATATTTCATTCTGACGCGATTCTACTGCGATAGGTCAATTGGCCCTATTTATCAGTAATGCTAGAAGTACACAGAAGCGTAGGAAACTGTCAATACTTTGCCATTGTAAAATTTCCTAAAAAACTGTATTCTTCTTGTATTCATTGTACATAATTCGGAAAAACGGGTAGACACTGTTTATAACATCATTGTAAAAAAACTACAATGTCCTGTATAATGTGTACTTATATGAACGTGTAAATTTTGAAGCCATTCTTAAAAGATTTCAGCATTTTGCTGAAGCCAATGTTTTCTAAAGGTGTCAGCCTTTTATTGTATCTGTTTGAAGTGGAAAGAAAATTCAGAATTCAAATGTACATGTAATTTCATTGTTGGATTTGCATAAATTTCCCGTCCACTTTGTCAGTACTTTTTGTTTGTTGGTATACTATTATTTTTTTTAAATATTATTTTGAGAGGTTTAATCTCTGTATGTGTTTTTTGTTTGTACATTTTTGGTTTGATTTTTGATTTTTGTGTTCCGTTGTATAGTGCGAAGATTCTATAAGATTGAATCAGTGTTTTTGTTTTTGTTTTCAAGCAATAATTTATTCTCAGAGTGTAACTTTGAAAACTATGATTTGTTCGTAATTTAACGTTTCTGAGTGAGACATTTGTATTTCAGGTTGTTATTTAGTCCGGTCTTTTTTCTCCATTCAATGGATTCTTTGATGTTTTGAGTTTGAGGATGTTTTTGTTTTCCTGGTTTTGAAGGATGAAGCCCAAATGTTTTCTTGTTGTGGAGTGGTACTTGTAATCATGAATATTTGCTCATTAAGTTTAGAATATTTAACAAGGAATTCAGTTCACAAAATGGAGTCCGTGACAAGAAGATAGCCTTGCCTTGTGTTTGTAGGGAACTCTCAAGAATTCTCCAAACCCTCCAACAGTGCTCTTAAGTTTGAGGGGCATCCACTTCCATGCAAAGTTAAAGTGGACTGGCTGTACCTCCTTTAATGCTTCAAAATCCTCCAAAACCTGATTTTTGAAGGATGCTGAAAGTCTTTAAAATTCTAGTATGGAAATTTTATGGTGAGTTTTGATATCTCATGAAAAATCATGTCAGCCACAAGACTATAATTCTGGATCTTCAAAACAATCATCATATTTTGGGTAATGCATCTACTTCACAGTTCTGTATCAGATGAGCTACATATATTTCTTGTATTTATGGTTGGAACATCTTTTGCTCCATACAGTTTCCCGCTTTTTGTTTTGCAATTTTTCGTTTCCATAACAATAATCTAAATGAAAACAGATTTATTCAAATATTTTGTTTTGTGTGCTCTACATGTGTTTAATTTTGCCCACGTTATTCTAAAGTAACTTAAAACTGATTGTAAATATATAAAGACAGGGATTTTCTGTCATGGCTTTGTTTTTCTAAAATATTTTTGTAAAGAGATGTTTTACTTCTTTTTTTTGTGTGGCTGCAACTTGCATCGATACAACTAAGATAATAAATATTTATTATTTAATGAAACTTCCATATGCATGCAGTTGAGTTGTTGGTTACTTAAGTGTGGTTGTTTCATTTGCTGTTTCTTCTTTAAATGTTCACGAAGGATAAAAAAATTGGCAATCGGCAGTGATATTATGATCTTCAATATTTCCTACCAGTAGCTGCCACTTGCAGTTTCCCTGCAATAATTTATTGAAGGGCCTCTGCATGTGGAGAAATATTACATATCAGGCATTCTGGGTCCGGAGGGGGAAAGTTAGTCTGAGTATCACCTGTTCTCCAAGGGTCTCCAGTAGAACGTCTGGGGACGGGACGTCTCTTTAGTCCGAAGTACAATGGGTCTGAAGTCCTATTGGTCCAACGTCCCATTGGTCCTAAGTCCCATTTCTTTGTACGTTCTATTGGTCCGACGTCCCATTTGTCCGAAGTCCCATTTGTCCACAGTCCCGTTTCTCTATACGTTCCATTGGTATAAACGTCCCATTGGTCTGACGCCCCATGGGATTAGAATTAGGGTTAGGATTCGGATTAGGATTAGGGTTAGGGTCAGTCAACCTGGACCTGTGGAACTACAGTTCACAGTATTATGTTTCATTGGACCAATGGGACTTAGGACCAATGGGACGTCAGACTAATGGGACTTTGGACCAATGGGACCTCGGACCAATGGGACTTAGGACCAATGGGACCTCGGACCAATGGGCTTTCGGACCAATGGGACGTCGGACCAATGGGACGTCGGACCAATGGGACTTCGGACCAATGGGACCTCGGACCAATGGGACTTAGGACCAATGGGACCTCGGACCAATGGGACCTCGGACCAATGGGACTTCGGACCAATGGGACTTAGGACCAATGGGACCTCGGACCAATGGGACTTAGGACCAATGGGACCTCGGACCAATGGGACTTCGGACCATTGGGACCTCGGACCAATGGGACTTAGGACCAATGGGACCTCGGACCAATGGGACCTCGGACCAATGGGACCTCGGACCAATGGGACTTCGGACCAATGGGACTTCGGACCAATGGGACTTCGGACCAATAGGACTTCGGACTATCGAGACTCAACCAGAATGTCTGATACATCTAAGCATGCCTGACGTCATTTCATTCCTAAATATGGAACAAGAGTTTGATTGGTCAATTTCGATGCATAGAAGACGTCCACTGATTGGTCAGTTTATCGAAGTCATACGCAGTCCAGTTGCATAATTAATCACCAAATCATATACCGGTAGACCATGGCCGGCTTCACCAGGGCCAGGGTCTATTACATAAACTAGGGAGAAGCAGGGGGTGTCTCGAGACTGATTAAATTTGGGGGTGTGACAAGATAAGATAACTACTTAACTATGTCTACTTGGCATCCTCACAGGATGCAACTTCTCACTTCATTGACTTCGCCTTTTGCTACTTAAGTATTCACTTTCTTAGAGTTTAGGCACTCTCCTGAAGACGGTCAGAGCATACTGACCGGAACGTCGAGTTTATACCTCTGGTTCTTTTCAGTTTATACCTCTGGTTCTTTTCAGAACCATTCTCTTAGTTGAGAAATTATTCGCACATGGTGTTTCCACAAACCTTTCATTATTTAGTATCTCCACCATGCAAAGCCTCAAATCTTACTTAAGATAAGATAAGACAAGCAACAGCTAAAAAGGAGGGGGCGGGCCCAGGCGCGGTTCTAGAACCAATATTTGGGGGCTAGCACGGTGGATCCAGAATTTTTTCAGGGAGGCGTGCTGAAATGTTGACAGGTTATTTTTCCAGACACTTAGGCCTCCGAAAATCAATGGGGGGGGGGGGAGGGGGGCTCATGCCATATTTTCAATGGGGAGCGCCAACAAAATCCTACAATCATTCACACTATATTAACTACTGCACCCTTGCCACGGCTATTTCTTCTTTTAGGGGGAGACCGTTCGCATGTACATCACAATCCTTCTTTTTGCTATACAAATTTGTTTTCACGGAATTTATTTTGGGGGGCTAGACAAAATTTTTGGGGGGCTACAGCCCCCCCGTACAACCGCGCCTGGGCGGGCCTAACACCATCTGAATATTTGATGCGTTGTTCAAAGCAGTTGATATTGAACACCATTGGACAATAAGTGGCAGTCTTCATTTTAGTTTTGTTTGGGGGGGGGGGGGATATAAAGATTCTTTACCCCCCCCCAAAGAAATTGAGGATTTCTTTTATTTCGAATTTTATTGCAAATTAAACCATGTAAACCAGAGGAGTGATCAAGATAACTTTTTTTTTTCATTTTGATGCCTTAGACTACATGTAGTCATAGTCCCTTTCCCTCAATTAGTCATTCAATATAAAAAAAGGGGGAAAACACCCAATTGAAACCAAGTGCTAAGGTCTGGTGCCACCCCCCCCCCCTTTCTCCACTGTTCAAATTTAAAAAGTCAAAACATAACCTCATCCCCGAAAAAAAAATCTTTCCAGAATCCATTGCCCTCCACTATTAAAAAAACATATCTAAAAAATACAAAACCTATTAACTCAACAGCATGTTTGTCATTCAAATGGCTGCCGCCTTTATTTGAATGTTACAAAAAATGGCAGACTTTTTTGCTAAAATTGGCTAAAGCTAAATAACATATAACGACAAACCAATAATTTTAATGAAAATCTAATTGATATTGGCAGATGAACAGTACTAATAAATAGTACATAGACTCACACACATGTACATATAAAGCCACCCCAAGTACATAAACCCTACATACATTGTGTTCATGTAATAAATATTTCTTGTAAAGTATTGCCCCCGATATTTTATGGAATCATGTGGCAATGGAAGTTAACATTATTATTGACAGTGAACTTTATCCCTGAAGCATAAAATAATTCGATAAATTTCAACAATTAAAAATATAAACTTTTTTTGGGGGGGGCAAATAAGTTTTCTTTGCACAGGAATTTTACAATACATTGCTTTGATTTTGTGAACCTTTTTACTTTTAGTAACATCAACATTGTACTGTATGGGGCAGTTCAGATTTAAAGCTGTGATATGGCTGGAAAATATCCTTCCATTTTAGTCCCGAGTTTGAAGTAGGGTTGTACATCTGAACTGGGGATCCGAGAACCCGACTGCTGATGTCAGACACCGGTTCCAGATTATGGCATCGGGTACCCGTAACCAACTTTACAAATTACTGAGTAACTTTTCAGCAATTGAAAAAGAAAGGTTTTGAACGCCATTTGTTGGGAATTTTTTTCAATAAAAACCAGGCTACACGGAAAACCAAAACATTGTAATGTGCAGCAGATGATACTCGCGAAAAATTACCTTTCAGATAACTTCTGGGATTCAAATTTCGGGATTGGATTTCTCTTACAGGTACCCGTATTTTACAACAACAATAATACCTGGTTCCTGTATTACCCGTTAATGCTCACCACTAGTTAGAAGATCCATATTGGACAAATAACATTAACCATGTTAACATACATATAGACCTGTACAGTCATTATTTTGTATCATTTATGTAGAATTTAATGATCTACAATGGTAGACAATATAAGAATAGATTTTGTTTTCCTGCGAAGTCCAAATGGTATCTAAGCATTGACATTTTTTTGTTGTGACCATCCAAGTACATTAAAGTCTGATAAACTAAGCG
This sequence comes from Patiria pectinifera, assembly GCA_029964075.1. Classification (NCBI taxonomy): domain Eukaryota; kingdom Metazoa; phylum Echinodermata; class Asteroidea; order Valvatida; family Asterinidae; genus Patiria; species Patiria pectinifera. The sequence goes on along the minus strand of CM057142.1, from coordinate 8,508,882 downwards.
GGAATGAAAAGTTTGCTCATATGTGTGCAGCAAATGTACAATATTGTACCCGAGTACAAATGACGTTAGTTTAACCATAACCCAATCAAACACAGGGGATTCCAGGAGGGCCAAGTTTCATGGCTCACATAAATTTTTACTGACAAGAACACGTATCGACCAATCCCGGCATGCTATAATTCTGTCACGAAGGCCCCCTTCAATGGCGAAAGCATTGTGCTAGCTATTGTTCAGATAATCGGTCAGGGAGCAGTTGCTTTAATGTACCATAGCGTGCACATTGATTTGTCCATTGGAGGGGGGCTCGTGAGTGCATGGATTTGTCTACAGCCTAGGGTCAGTCTGTTTTATGCAAAGAGCACGCTGTTTATGTTGAACATAGCGACACAGCACAAGAAATCTTTAAGTACACTCCAGCGTTACTAGCTTTCAGACTGAGAAATATGCTCATTGTTAGTATATTTCTGCTGATGTGATCAGCTCAGCTTTTCTGCTTACCATCAAGAAGTGCCAAGGAATAGGCTCCAGCACTGAAAGTAATGTGTCCTACATCTAGTACCTTTCTGAGACTCAAAAAGTGACACTGTTTTTATCATGTTTTGACAACAAATTAGAATTTGTCACTGAATTGAAAATGTATCCAACTTTTAGGACTGCTTCAATAATATAGGTCCCCTATTCCCAAAGTGATTTGAGTTCGAGCAGCAATAATTACTGTATCAATAATTATGTATCTCATGTTAATGAAGTCAAAGGTAAACTGTATACCCCCCAAAAAAAACCCCAAAACAACAACAATATAACAATATAACAATAATAAATAAAATATAATAAAAACAATTCAAACAAAAAAAAGGTATTTTTACATAATATGTTAATATGCTAAGGCCAAAAAAAAAGTCTCCGGTTTCTGGTATGGAGCTTGCCCAAAAAGTGGTGCGGCGACGCGGCTTTTTTTTTTTTTTACCTGTCTTTTTTGCTTTAAATGTCGGCTGATGACTGCAAATGGTGCCCGACTAAACTTAGTGCAAATATATGGGAGTCCGGAGAGGCCACATAAAGCTTTTTCTCGATCATAACGCCATATTTTATAAAACACGTTAAAATTGTGCAGCAGCAGGATTCCAGTCAAACCAGTGAGTTTGGCGGTTTTGAGACATCATTCTTTTATTGAAAAAAAAAACGTTTTCATTTTGCCGACGCGCATGGCTACGGCGACGCGCGCGCATACCAGAAACCGGAGACTTTTTTTTTTAGGCCTAATATTATTAGCATTTAAAACTGACAAACAAAATACAATGTACCGTACATGTACATCCAAAAAGAAAATACCGGTAGACATCACGTTTTTGTGCGTTAGAAGATTGGGAAAGTGAGACATGTAATGATCTCTGGAAGATTGTTTCAGATACGGTACATACATGTTCATTTTTTTGTACGTGTAATCTTCAAAATTAGTCAATGTTGGCCACATTAAAGGGGCACTAGGTCCTGAAATCCTCGAAAATGTTATGTTTTGGATTGTTTACTTAGCCTATTTCAAACATCTGGTCGAAAGGAAACCAACCTAATGTCTTACCGCTCCCGAGAAAAGACGAAAAAAAACCCCGCTTGTTTGCATCGGACATGACGGAGTACGAATACGTTTTTCGTGTCATTCTCAGTGTACGCTATACACGGGAACAGCACGCGGTGACCAATCACCAATGCAAAAATGTGTGGTTTCTTCAACGTCCACAAAAGGCGAACACTTTACGCGTACGAATGAAATCACAACTAGCATCCAAACAGCTCGAATTTATGGGGTCGCAAAAGTGGACCCCGAAATTCGTTCTCGCACGCATAATACAGGAATAACACAAAAACGCCCAGTTTTGCAAGGATAGTTGCGTGGATGTTTATATCCTACTTTTGATTGTTATTTCCGATTTATCATCATCTCGTTCAAAGCACGTTTTGTAGCCCAATTGGGCTGTTCCAGGACCCAGTGTCCCTTTAAAGTGAATCTTTAACAGGGTCCAAAAGGTCCAGTGTGTTAATAAGAACATTAACTTTCACAATGTATGCCAAACTGTGAACGAGTCAAGTTGACCAGCACAAGTTGCCAAATTCAAAAGACGTAAATTGTGTTTTACATGAAATTGCAAAGTATGTTTTGGAAATGATGCAGTTAGCTTTTAAGCTTACACATTAAAATGAATGGAACTATTTACACTTGAATGCATTGATAAGGCATAAAGTTAAATACCTCTCCCATCACAAACAAAACTGCAATTTACGAATATAGTTTTAAAAACAGACAATTAAAGTTGACACACATTGCACAAAATCAACTTTGCATTGTACTTGCTACTGGTACTTGTAAACGTTAAAGTAATACTCAAAGAATTTTTTATAATGCCAAACACTTAAATTTAATTTGTTTGCCTTAAAATACTTGTAGTTTATATTCTCCGCATTTAATTAATAAGTAAAAACATGCGCTCAAGACAGTTTAGATATTGCTTTTGGCTACAAGCATAGATCGAGGAATTCAGCCTGTTTTGCACCAATCATATGGTTTTCAAATATTGTTTTTTTAACCAAGCGTAAAACATCTGAAGTGGAAAGCGCATGTACATGTACATGTATAGTGTGCATACACAGGGGACACTAAACAATGTGGTTGATTACACTGTAACAAACCACATTGTTTAGTGTCCGTTCTATAATTTACAGAGAAAGTAAAGCACCCATGAATACAGTTACTGCGTGTACAAAACGTTTGTTATAAACATAATACCCATTGTGTAAAGGGTGGAACAAGCCACAAAAAGCTGCTAGGAAAATGGAAGAGCAGAAAACTTAGAAAAAAAATCTTTGACTCTATTGAAAATTCAAAGCAAGAGTGATCATCACTGCAGTGCAAAAGAAATGCCTCACTCTACAATGTACATCTACATGTACATGTACTACTGGGGCCTGCACTGTAGTAGCCTTTCACCAAGTCCATCGTGGCTTAACTTGCCGGCATTAGACAAAGCGGCGAAGCTGCGAAGCAACTGGAGCGGGAGACCACACACGCGAGTGGCGAAGCCACAAGGGCCTTTTCCAACTTGTCAAATATTACTTATGTTTTTCTTTATAGTCTCGATTTTTGCTACCCTAAAAGGGTAGCAAAATTCCAACCAATCATCGGCCTTTTACGGCGCGCATGGCTACTACCCGGATGCGCGCCCTATGCGCGCGCGCCCCGGATACTGGCACAAAATTTAAAAACAAACAGATGCGAGTCTAGTTCTCCACGAGATCGTGACGGCGTAATGATTCTTTTATTATCTTATTTTAATTTTTAAAAAATATGAATCATTGAACAAAATCAAGTTAAAAAAGGCCTCGTGGCTTCGCCACTCGTGCGCACTGAATTGGTCTTCGCTCCAGTCGCTTGCAGCGTCGCAGCTCTAAGCCACGATGGCCTTGGTGAAAGGCTAGCACTGTAGTCAGTCCTTCACAAGTCCATCACAAGTCCTTCAGTCTCAAATCACAAGCTACTGAAATGAACTGTGATAAAAACGTTTCCTTTTTTATTGGGTGCGTTCGAGTAGCTCTGCACCCAGATCGACTCGGGTAAAGGCAGATGGGTTAGCCACGACAGCCGGGCTAATCCAACGCTAAACCGCGGGCCATCAAGATCCTCACGTGACGCCGGTAGCCATGGCCGTAGCCACTGACAAAACGCCGGTTTGGGATTTGGTCTTAATTTGAGATTTACTGCTTTTCAGTCGATTGCAAAACTCAAAAATGTTGGGCTGGAATTATATCAAAAGTCGCAATGAACTCAATAAATGATTACCTTTAGGCCAAAAAAAAAAGTCTCCGGTTTCTGGTATGCGCGTGCGTCGCCGTAGCCATGCGCGTCGGCAAAATGAAAAAGTTTTTTTTTCAATACAAGATGATGTCTCAAAACCGCCAAACTCACTGGTTTGACTGGAATTCTGCTGCTGCACAATTTTAACGTGTTTTTAGATGGGGTTATGATCGAGAATAAGCTTTATGTGGCCTCTCTGGACTCCCATATATTTGCACTAAGTTTAGTCGGGCACCATTTGCAGTCATCAGCCGAAATTTGAAGCCAAAAAAAAAAAAAAAAAAAACAGGTAAAAAAAACCAAAAAAGCCGCGTCGCCGCACCACTTTTGGGGCAAGCTCCATACCAGAAACCGGAGACTTTTTTTTTTGGCCTTGGACTTTGAATAAAGTTAATTTTTAAGTCCACTTGAGATTTCCGCTGCTCTATTTCTTGGAATGAACAACGCATGCGTGTGACTTATTTCCACCACTGACTCTGCTCAGCGAGCAGGGTCCATGGTGACTTACCCGGGTGAGCCCCGAGAATGCTGTTAGAGCTCATTGAACGGCACGGGGCTGACCCGGGTGAGCTAAACGAATGCACACATTGTTTATGAGCCCCACTTTTGACCAGACTTCTTTAAGATGGACTTGTGATGGACTAGACTACAGCACTGACTAAGATTAGAATTCCACGACGTGAATCAATCATTCTTCACGGACAGACCATTCATGATTTGCTGCCCCGACTGCCTGGTGCCTTGCATGCTGTCTTGGAAGAACAAACGCAGTGTATTCTTGATCAGGATCTGTTCGGTTACCAGTGCGCCAATAAACCATGCAGGAGCGTACTCCAGAGTGATCAGCCCAAAGAAGTCAAAATCAAACGGCGAATAGTCCCATGGACAGGCCCCAAACTGCCTCAAAATCAACCCTGTGGAGAACTCCCAAAGGTAAATCCAGACAACGTACATGCAGAGACGTACTGGGAGAGGTATCTTATCCTTGAACCGTAGATACAGATGTTCTATGACCATGTTGGAGGTCCCGTAGATCAGCAGCGACCAGACGCTAGTCACACCGGGGAACTTCCAGTTCATGTTGACGACAAACTCCCAGGCAGCCGTGAACATGACTTCTGCAAAGTAGCCATGGATGGCGTAGATGTAGAATCGCACCCAGGCCGACACTGGTCCATGCTCCCACATTGTTGTGGATGTGATGGGAGATAAGTTGCAGCAAATTGATATATCACCTCAGCAGGAATATTCTGGAGGAGCAAAAACAGCATATTATTAAATGCATAGTGACAATACGTCCAACTCAGTAACTTGCCAAAATTCTTCGCTAGTATTATTAAAGTCAGGCATGCAACTGGGAAGTCACAAAAAAGAGGAAATTCAAATCTTTCCAAGACTTTGTACAGTGTTTTTCGATTTTCAATGGCACACATGGGAAGTAAAAAAAGAGGAAATCAGCTGATCCGAGGAAAAGTTGCATGCCTGTAAAGTGTTGCAGTTGAGTCAATCACAAGTCCCTCACAAGCATGACAAGTCAATTCTCAAGTGACAGTGGGGTCACAATTAATAACAGGGACTGATCACTGATCATGTCTGTGACTACTCCTAGTCCTAGAACTATGACTATGAGGCTCCACGTAGTGGAGCCTCATAGTTCTAGGAGTAGTCTGTGACGACTTGTGATGGACTGACACTCAGCTACAACGCTGGCTCATACTAACTTAGTCTTACACTAACAGTAACACTACAATAAGTACAAAGGAAAGATGCCACTTCTTTGGTGGTGTACATGACTAGGGCTAGTGTAGACCCGTGAACGTGACGTTGTATACACGTACTCCTAGAACTATGAGGCTCCGCGTGAGCGGAGCCTCATAGATCAAGAAGCCCGCAAAATCGCCTGCAGCACAAAACACTAATAAAGTACAAAAACGTCCATCAAAATGCAGCCATTTCACACAGAAACGCTGCACAGTTTGCCCCTATACTCCTTACTTTATCTCTTGACATACTCACGTATCTTGTGCAGAACTAACATAGGTGGATTCTGTCGGTTTTTAGGCCAAAATGATGGAAAATATGCCCTTTCTGCACTGAGCCAAACTGACACTTGAAACGTGCACGCATATGATCGAGCGATGATTTTCGGTTCGCTCGGAGCCCGCCGCGGGGGGTACGGTACATGCACTTGTACGTATGCACATACATGTACATCATTTCGCTTGTACCGTACCCCCCGCGGCGCGCTCCGAGCGAACCGAAAATCATCGCTCGATCATATGCGTGCACGTTTCAAGTGTCAGGTTGGCTCAGTGCGGAAAGGGCATATTTTTCATCGACAGAATCCACCTATGTTAGTTCCGCACAAGATACGTGAGTAGGCCTATGTCAAGAGATAAAGTACGGAGTATAGGGGCAAACTGTGCAGCGGTTCTGTGTGAAATGGCTGCATTTTGATGGACGTTTTTGTACTTTATTAGTGTTTTGTGCTGCAGGCAATTATGCGGGCTTCTTGATCTATGAGGCTCCGCTCACGCGGAGCCTCATAGTTCTAGGAGTAGTATACACGTTCACGGGTCTAGGGCTAGGCCCCTAGTGCATTTTCAAACTAACAAAGACTGAAATTGGATCGAAACTCCGAGAGTGGCCCAGATTTATGTCTTTTAAACATTTTTGCAATGACCAACCTTCATTGAGATAATATATGATGAAAAAAAAGGACCTCAGAATGCAATATTCTTTCAAATACAGACAACAAGAAGAGGTTCATGGAGAAAAACATACGTGAAAATAATCGATAATTGGCAGATCTATTCGTTCCGATCCGCAACCAGCTCCCCAGGCGGTGTTGCGACAGCGTGCACTGTATGTCTGTATGTACCAACGATGGTATAGCGACGCGCGCTCTAGGATCTTTGGTAATGCTCGATCGATCATCATCAGCTGGCTCTCATTGGCTCTAAACAGCGCCACCATTGTCGACCACGCGCCAACCACGTGCGTCTGATCGATGCATTGCATGCAGCTCAGCTGGCTGGCATGGTATGTATGCATGGTCAAAGATACTAGAAAGGGGGCCGCGCCGCTTGATTGGAGGGCTAGGGGCGGTCACGACAGACATCAGGCAGCTAAGTTCTGGCAATGCATTGTGTCCTTTTAATATAACTTCAAACTTGGTAATCGGTAATCAGATCCAGGTATTATTAGTATTACCGTGCAAGGAATAACTTTTAAGTGTTTGGCCAGTGGTGTAGGCTCACTGTGTAGTAGGTCACTAGGTGTCAGCTAAGTATGTTTGTCACGCCCCAACTATCGCATCGGTCCCAACTATAGTTGGGACTGTCCCAACTATAGTGCGGCAGTTGGGTCGGCCCAACTATAGTTAGGACTGGAGTTGCGCCGGATGCTTCATGCTTGATAGATCTTGTTGGATTAAATGTTCCGCGGCGCCGGCACCGTGTATATTCGTCGTGCATGCATGCCGCAAGGCTGGCCGGTCACGTGGTACTGCCTAGTTGGATGAGTTGTCCAGCTGCTGGGTTTTATTATCCAGCAACATTTTGCAAAATTCAAAGATTGCCATGGCCGGCCAACTATAGATGGGCCCCACCCATAGCTAATGTCAAAGGTCCCAAGTCGGACATGTAAGCAGAGCTGTAGAGAATGTTTTATAGTCGTACATCAATGTAAACTACAGTTGGGACTACCAAATAAAAATATTGCGGTGGCCCAACTACAGATGGTCCCCACCCATAGATCATTTTATTGGTCCCCAGTAAAGTCAGATGTGTATTAGAGTTGTAGGGAATGTTTTATAATCGTACAACAATGTACACTATAGTTGGGACCGCAAAATAAAAAGATTGGCGTGGCCCAACTATAGATTCGCCCCATCAATAGCTAATTTCAGTGGTCCCCAGTAAAGTCAGACGTGTATCAGAGCTGTAGGGAACGTTTTATGGTTGTACATCAATGTAAACTGTAGTTGGGACACCGCAAAATAAAAAAGATCGGAGTGGCCCAACTATAGATGGGCCAGCCCAACAATGGAACTTACAGTTAGGACCGTCCCAACTATAGTTGGGCCAGCCCAACCGTGGAACTACAGTTGGGACAGGCCCAACTATAGTTGGGACAGGCCCAACTATAGTTGGGACAGGCCCAACTATAGTTGGGACCGATGCGATAGTTGGGGCGTGACACCTTTATGAAAAAAAGTAAAACTGCTGCAAACTGCTTACTGACTGGATGGACCTGAAATATATAAATCTTAACCACTCCATTTCTGATATGATTGTGCAGGGCATTGAATCTCTTGGCCATCGCAAGGACTCAGTTCGCCTCAGCAGAGAGAAAGTGTGGATGAATCGTCTTCGAACTATTCAACCACATGGTCTCAACATCCAACTTGGGAATGATTAATCCTTTTCTTCCTCCATTGTCTTCTGTTACAGATAATCCATCTGGTCTTCCTTGTTTGTGTTTACCCATCTTCCCCCATCTTTCATCCCTTTCCACCTCAATACTGTTTCCCCCCCCCCCCCACATGTACATCATCCCTTCACTCTCACACTCTTTTGTCCGTTCCCACTCCCTGCGACCTTTGATCCTTCCCCTTTCTGGTCCCTCCCCTGTTTACACAAGACCCCTTGTGGTTTGCCATCTCCCTTTGTTAAGTTGTTCTCTCATCCACCCTCCCCTGCATCTTTCCACACCTTTCACACCTAATCCTCCTTTTGTGTTTCTTCTTTCAGCCCTGCATGTTTGTGTGCACCCCCATGTTAATGTATGTACCTCCATCATTTCTGTTTTAGTCTCTGAAGAAGAACTTGCTAAGTTCGCAACGTCAGGCCACATTAATTTTAAGAAGTATGTTTATGTTAACTTGTTGGTTCAACTCAACTTCAAGGCAGCAATATTTTCTCACAGTCACACGATCATAGATTGCCGGCCCGGTGTTTACACCATCATAAGCCGACACAAGAAACGTTTTAGCGTCCCTTTCTCAGTTTCTGTGTTTTCGATTTTGGGAAAGCTTCAAGCTAGCTAGTAGCAGTACATAGCTGACATCGGAACTCGATATGTGTAATTTACTCCATTGGTGATTGGGAAAGAATGTTGCATCCTGACGCTACTTTCGAAACAGAAAAAAAGGGTTTTTTAATTTTTATTTTTGCTTACCAACCATGAAGAGGCTTTCAGGTCAACTCGGTCCGTGAGACCATGACCAACTCGGTCGGAGTCAACTCAGTTTGGCCCCACTTGCTTAAGTCTATAGATTAGCATTTAACATGGCATGCGAGGCTCCAGCACTACCACCGGCAGTTACAGCCGTCAAATTGGTGCCTGTCATGCCAAAAACTGCCCAATATTGTCCGCTGAGCATGCAGCGCTAGGATGCACGCTAAGTGAAAACTGGCACCGGACAGTTTTTGGCATGACATCAGTGTGGGCCTATGGAACACTAGTGCACCGAGGGCCTAGGGAACACTTAATCCGATCCTATCAAGTAGCGCCCTCCTAGGCTAGTGTACATGTCAAAAAGGCTAATAAGCAGTAAGATTACTTCGACTAATAGGTTTAGTCTAAAAAATTGGGACTCTCGATACTGTGTATGAGAGGCCCAACATTTTTACAACACCCAAAAAGAGATGGGCAGTGAGTGGCACATGAAACAACCAGTCCAACACCCCTAGTCTCTATTTCTACACATTCTCTATTTGTACGCATACAATATGTAGTCATGCAGTAAAAGGGTCAATCTTTTCAAAAGTTGGCCGTTTGACTTAGGCTTCACTTGGCTTCAATCTCATCAGGTGCAAAATGTTGCAGAAACGTTTCCTTTAAAAATTGAATTGAGGCCTCAAAGTTTGTTGGTGAAATACTGTGGACCTTGCCTTTGCCTCATGAACATTTTGGAGAATTGTGTTAGATTAAAGAGTGAATAAAGGTTGGCCTGATTTAGTTTTGCATGTTTTTCTGTACTCAAGGTCCCAGTCTGGGGGACTGGGACCCCCCCATCCCCCCCTCCCCATCCCCCCCCCATCCCCCCATTGCCCCTCCCCCCGATGCACCATCCCCGTTAGTTACCCCTATGCTTACAATACTTACATACTACATGAGAAAATTGGTCTTAAACTCTGTTCAATGCCTTTCACAACATTGATCATTCATTTGATCACTTTTTAGTGCGTGAAAGGATTGCCGTCAGCCATGGAGACAAAGACCTCCGTTACCCTCGGCATCATGTCTGTCGTTCTACTCTTTGCCATCCCCGTCCTTCACTTCCTGGCATTTGGGTTGTTGATCTACTTCGTTGTAATTGTTGCCGTGGCATTGACCCAAGATGGCGACCTCTTACTCATGCTTTATGAGCAGTGGGGTCAGGACGGATGTAAGTAGTCATAAATGTATTCATAAAAAGGCAATTCCACGGAATTATAAACCACAATGCAAAAAAAATATCAAAATATCATTTTGTAGCTTCTTCTTTGTAGCTTCTTCTTTGTAGCTTATATATTGAAATAAAGTTTATTTATGAAATTAATGTTGAACCGTTCAGCTGTTACTTTTCAACAAAAAAACTTAAGTTTATGGCTTCTGACTAGCGCCCCTTTGAACAAAGATATTGACATAGGGCTGGATAGCTGAGTTGGTAGAGCCCCGAAACGGTTATCTGGAGGTCGCAGGTTCAAGACCCGCTCCAGTCAATTTCTTTGTTCCCCCAAGTAATAAAATAAGTACATAACATTCGTTGATGTACATTCCCTTTAAGGTCCAATTTATTAATACATTAAACTACTGTGGAATTGTCCAGAATGTAAGACTGACACCCAAATGGAACTACCCAATTGTAAAGAAACATGCCTTTTGGAATTTGTTTTTTTATCTTCATCAGTGCACTTCTTCGCTTGTATGAGGTGAAGCTGCCAAACAGACATGTTGTACATGGACATGATGGATGTTCTACATTTGTAATGGGTGTGTAATTTGGAATCCTTTTGTTGCCTGAAAAAAACACTGCCTACCACCATGCCTGCAAGCATGGTTCCACATCAGGAACTGAATAGCTAGGGCTGAAGAAAATTCAATTTGATTTTCAACATTTTCAATCTGCAAATTCTTAAATTTGGAAGTATCCGTGGTAAAGGCTTATTAAAATGGCATACAGTGCTGTAGTACCAGTAGTCATGGTAGTGTCCTAGTATTACTGCCTTTGATTATGCGTTCTCATTTCAGCCAATCTACGGGGCAAAGTTGCATGGATAACAGGAGCCTCAAGTGGTATCGGTGAAGCACTCTCCTATGAATTGGCACGAAAGGTAGATACTATTCTCCTAAACGTCTTCCCCCTCCCCTCTCCCCCCCCCTCACCAAAAAAAGAAGAAACAAAAACTATAAGATCATATTGCCATCCACATCAGTTATGCTTTCACAGTAGACAGCCTCTTCTTTTAACACCACTACCTGTACATGTACAAAAATATGGGGCTCCGTGCGCCGACAAAGAGGGCGCCCTTTTACCTAGCAACGACGCCCATGGGCGGGACATTTCGCTGGTTGACGCGCACTGTTCCTTGTGTGTGACACACATACACCAGGGGATTTGTACTATGTACACGCAGTGGCCGCACTTTGCACGCAGCAGTCAGACAAGATGGCGTCGGTCGGTCACCCCCCAACTGTACTCTCTTTGCCGGTTGAGGGGGTACTTGTGAACGGAGCGGATAGACCTAAACATACGGCCAATTACTGGGAAAAGCATAAGGCAGTGCTACAGCGCTGTTCTAAACATGCCATCGCCGTGCCGAACTCAATTCAATTCAAAGTTGGGACAAACATTTTAGGAATACGCATGCTTGCAATACCCTCTCTTCAGGCGCGGTTCTACGGGGGGGCTAGGGGGGGCTGTAGCCCTCCCAAAATTTTGGCTAGCCCCCCTAAAATAAATTCCGTAAAAAAAAATGGCATTAGCAAAAAGAAGGATTGTGATGAACATGCGAACGGTCTCCCCCTAAAGAAGAAATAGCCGTGACAAGGGTGCATTAGTTAGTATAGTGTGAGTGATTTTAGGATTTTATTGGCGCTCCCCATTGAAAATATGGCATGAGCCCCCCCCCCCCCCACCCCACCTATTGATTTTCGGAGGCCTAAGTGTCTGGAAAAAATTCAACACGCCTCCCTGAAAAAATTCAGGATCCACCGTGCTAGCCCCCCCCAAATATTGGTTCTAGAACCGCGCCTGCCTCTCTTGCGTCCGCATCACGGGGAGTGAAATTGGCGCGAATTGTTTGATCATGCTGAAAGTTCATTGAACTGCTTGAGCTGCTTTAACCTGGCCCATTACTCCAGGTTCGACTATTACGTTCGGCGTTTTGAGTAACTGCAGTGCTGTAGCCAAACTATTGCCACACTCATTTGTTTTGAAGTTTGGTGTAGAAGTACCTGTAGCACGGCGTCTAGAACGGGCCTTAGAAGGATATCTGGTAAATAAATGTGTAAGAATGTTTTAAAATAGTCTAAGCCATTAGGCTGAAACTTGCAGTGACTTATGAAAAAAATTGTTTTAATTTGATTCATAGCTAATAATGTGATTGTTTCAGGGAGTGAAGTTGATTCTGTCAGCACGCAGGGAGAAGGAATTGGAACGGGTCAAGCAGAGATGTGTACAGACATCTGAGCTGACGGATGATGATGTCCTTGTACTACCCATGGACGTGAGGGACTATGAATCCCACAAGAAATGTGCAGACAAAGCATTGGGCCATTTCAAGAAGGTGAGATATCGGTGTTGTAGCCGAGTTGCTTGTGATGAATTCTATGTCTGTTCTCAAGTAAATCACAAGTCCAGTCACAAGTAACAGGGGACGGACAATAGCAAAGGAATGCTTTTTGTCACAGTTCATTGGAATAGTTGTGAGTTGCCTTGGGACTGGGCGACTTGTGATTGACTTGTGATCCATCACGTGTAACTTGACTACATCACGGGAATGGGATCCTTCTGATCTGCCTAAGCTGACAAATTGGACAAAATTGGGTCCCTAGTCGAAAACCAATCAAGTGACTGTTTTTAGCTGTTAGGAATTCTGCCTACATAAAAAGTAAGAATGATTGGCTGTGACTGAGTGTGCTACTTGACATATCCATGCTTTGACTGTAGGTGATTGACACCTATTTAAGAGTCTTGCCGAGCCAACAAGTATAAGGAGGGAGTCGATCTAGTCAACCCAAACAAAGTTTCGAATCGCACTGGTTAACTGTCTCAATTTGTATCCGGGACGAGTTCCGGACAACTTGCGGGCATTATATCGGGTGTAAGTTTCAGGATTCTGAACAACTTCCCGCAATCTTCCCGCAATGAAGTTATCAGTATTGGTGGGTCAAGCAGTCACTAATGAAAATTTCCCCTGAACATGTCCGGGACAGATGCAGAGCTTCGTCAGGACAAAGTGAATGATTCTACCCTCAACTTGTCCGGTACTGGTCCCGGATATGAATTGAGACGGGCTTGTATGACACTGGATGACTTGTGATTGACTTATGAGTACTTGGCTTCAGCTCTGGTGCATGGTGTCATAAACATCACACCCGAAAAAAATGTCCTGAACCGTCTTTTATGTGTATTGTATTTCTGTGTCTGGTACCACAGGTCGACATTTTGGTGAATAATGCCGGCCGCTCCCAGCGATCTCTCGCCGCCGAGACCAGCTTGGAAGTCGACAAGGCCGTCTTTGAGCTTAACGTGATTGGCCAGCTGTCTGTTACCAAGGCGATCCTCCCTCACATGCTTGCTCGAAAGGAGGGGCACATTGTGAATATATCGAGCGTTGCTGGCAGGATATCACCCGAACTAAGCTGCACGTATTCTGCCTCGAAACATGCTCTGATGGTAAGCACTAGGTTGACTAGTTCAGACAAGCTAAGGACCTGAGGTGCAATTTGATGAAAATATTGCTTTGGAAACTTGTCTGCTGAGCAAAACTGAGTGGAGAATCACTAACAAGCAATATAAATAGCATGCCACTGTGATTGGTTACCTGTTTGCTAAGAAAATATTTTTTGTGCTTAGCAGATTTGCGTGCTTAGGAGCTCTGTGAAATTGGCCACCTGTCTTTTGGACGGCATGGGTTTGAATCCCACCGCTGCCACCGTGTTGCAATGACGCCTCCACCAAGGATCCATAAGACAATATTTGGAAATTAAGACTAGCACAGACAGACATGAATCATGCTTTGCGCTTAGATCAAGATTTATTGCCAGAGGTCCAGTCCCATCGCCAAGGGGGAAAGGGGGGGGGGCCTGGTGGGGCCAGGCCCCGTCTTGGCGAGCAATTGGCCCCCCCACCGGCAAAAGCCATACATATGTATTTTTATGGTATTGGGCCCCCCCTTGTTGGTACTATGGCCCCTCCTGGGGCTGGTGACAGAGCTCCCTGACTTCATGACAACTTTCATCACAATTCCATATTGGGTTATGCCCTTCACCAAGGCATTTTTTTTATAATATCCTGTAAAATGCTTTCATCACAATTATTTATTTGTAGTTTTATGGTATTAAAGTTTTATTTTCTTTCACCTGCAGGGTTATTTTGGTGCATTTGCATATGAAAATCAAGAACTATGCATCACCAATGTCTGCCCTGGGCCAATTGAGAGCAGTATTGTTACCAATGCGTTTGGCAAAGATCTCAATGCGGTAAGATTCTTAACATGTCTCAAAAGTTCTTAATATGCCTCAAACGTTCTCAACATTGTCCAAGCACCGATGTACATGTATATATACAGTTAAGGGAATAAATGTGTGCTCGAGAGGTTTTAATCACTCTGTTTAAGACTGCTGAGAGTCTGGGTGCTGATAATTACCCGAGCTGGAGGCGAGGGTAATTATCAGCACCCAGACTCTAAGCAGTCTTAAACAGAGTGATTAATACCGACCGAGCACACATTTATTCCCATTCATAAATACCTTTTCGGTCAAAAGAATATAATATTTCGGTCAAAAAATCCTGATTTTGTTCAACAAGTTCACTTCATGCTTTTTGAAACATCCTTCTAGCTAAATAATGGAGTGTTCAGCTGGCGAGTAAGATGTAAACAACCCTTTTATGGAGATTGACGCGCGCGTGGCACGTTCTGTGCGATGTCGCGCAGAACGCACCTGGGGCGTTGCGTTTTGAATTTAGAACTATAAAATTCTGACTCGCTGGTAGTGTTGCGCATGCCTACATGAGGACTGTGAACGTTCAACCAATAAAGCGGCAAGAGGCACTGGATTTTTAGGAGTCCACATTTTATTGTGACACTGGAAAAGTGTTTAAGACCAGCTAGCCATGTCTTTATCATCCGTTTAAGACCGGCCACGTGACGGGCTCTCAACCAATAGGAATGGCTAAACTGTCTGAGGTATTTATGAATGATGAATTAAAGCTATAGTCCATCATTTGCAGCCATCCGAAAAGTAACTGGCGTAATTATTGTTGAAAAACATACTTGGTGGAAAGATAGTAAGGGGACTAAACTCCCTGTGAAATTATTCTTTCTGGCAAGCTGTCATTTTGAAGTAATCAACGAAAGAAGGCCTTTCCAACGGTGCGTCATTCGGAAGCAAAAAGGTACAAAAACAATTCACAAAAGTGAATATAGTTTCTAATATGGAAAAAAACTTACTTTGCATTGTGCATCTGTAGGATAATATGACGAAAAGTCCCATCAGTTGATGATTATCTTCAATAAAATAAAAAAAAATTCTCGAATTAAAAGGGCCAAGTGTTTGAAGGAGTCTATTCCTCATTTCCGTATGCAGCCCAAGTTTGAATATGGCAGCAATACCGCAGAGCGTAGCGGGGCTAATATGCAAACGGCCGAGCGTTGTGCTTCGCTGATTGTCGTCGCTGTGGCAAACAAGTTGTCTGAAGTCTGGATCTGTAAGAACATTGTGATGATTTTGATGCTCATGAACCAGTGGGCACCACTGCCGACTGCATGGTAAGGCAACACAGTTTCAAGTACTCTGGTTTAGACTCAAGTAAATATTTCATTCACACCTATGGTTGTATGGGCGTGTTGTGCCCTTGAGTAAGGCGCTTTACCTCAATTACTCCTCTCAACCCAGGTGTTAAATGGATACCGGCATTATTCAATGCTGGGAAGGTAACAGACTTGCTGTGGAGGAGGTGTGGCGATCCTCCCACAGCAGCATATGAGTCTGGCCCAATCGCTAATGAAAGAGAGATGGGCACTCCGTTCCTGTGAACATAGGTTCGTCCCCTTTACTTTATGGTAGTTTATAGCATGGTTTGAGAGGAAGTAGTGGGAATTACTGGTCCCTCGGTGTAGGTCAGCTTGACTACCTCCCGACGCAAAATTTTCCAGAAATAAACCATGCTGTGTTTGTTTTACTACACCTCATAAATATTTACTAGCCTCACTGCCTTTTTAGTAGCCTCACTGCCCATTTTGTAGACTGATTCATGAAGACGTTCACTGAATAGCGATTCTGAATAATAATATTAATATAAAGTGTGTTTATATAGCGCACGTATCAACCAGTTTTGGTGCTGAAGGCGCTACGTCATTACTCCACAATCTCAGCTCCCTGGGGAGTATACAGCTCAATGCTACCATTTTAGCACAAGGCAGCTACAATCAACCACAATAACCATCTCTGCCCTCACAGGTACCCATTTACTCCTGGGTGGGGAGAAGCAATGAGTGACAAAGTGCCTTGCCCAAGGGCACACGCACCATGACCCCAGGCGGGATTCAAACCCTTAACCTGCAGCATTACCCGCAGACCACGAATTCAATGGTCCAGACCACAAGGCCTCGGCACTCAAGTTGAATAGAATTGTGTGTGCACTGGGACCAGCGTTCCTAGTCTTACCTTGTCTCATTTTTGGGATCTCCTCTGACTACAGTCATTTTATTTTATGTCACGTGATAGGATCAAGAAAATAGTGTATGGAAACAAGAGAATTGAAGAGTTCAAGAAATCTCAGGTGAGTTTAACACAGGTTTATGTTAGTCAGAATATTACGTCTAGTTTGAAATTTGAGCCAGCTTTTGCCTCATGCTTAAAGGGGTGTTACGGCCTGAAATCACCGAAATGTGTATGTTTTAGATTGTTTACTCAATGTTTACCTGATATCGCACTGTGCCGCAATTTTACAGGATTTGTTCAAAATTTGTTCTTGCAAGATTAACACAAAAATGCTAAATTTTTAAAGGATGTTGAATGTTTATGTATCCTACTTTTACATGCACATTCCAATGAACATAATTTTCTTCAAAACGTGTCTTGTAGCCCAATTGGGCGCATTCCAGGAAGTGATGTCCCTTTAAATATCAGGGTACTGGAGTATGTGACTGGTGATTACACCAGAATTCTAATTGAATGAAACACCAGAATTCTAATTGAATCACCAGAATTCTAATTGATTGAATCACCAGAATTCTAATTGATTGAATCACCAGAATTCTAACTGATTGAGACACCAGAATTCTAATTGAATCACCAGAATTCTAATTGATCACCAGAATTCTAATTGATTGAATCACCAGAATTCTAATTGATTGAATCACCAGAATTCTAATTGATTGAATCACCAGAATTCTAATTGATTGAATCACCAGAATTCTAATTGATTGAATCACCAGAATTCTAATTGATCTAAAAATTAATGTGGCCTGACGTTGCGAACTTAGCAAGTTCTTCTTCAGAGGCTAGAACAGAAATGACAGAGGTACAAACATTAACATGGGGGTGCACACAAACATGCAGGGCTGAAAGAAGAAACACAAAAGGAGGATTAGGTGGGAAAGGTGTGGAAAGATGCAGGGGAGGGTGGATGAGAGAACAAAGGAACAAAGGGAGATGGCAAACCACAAGGGGTCTAGTGTAAACAGGGGAGGGATCAGAAAGGGGAAGGATCAAAGGTCACAGGGAGTGGGAACGGACAAAAGAGTGTGAGTGATGATGATGAGGGGGAAAACAGTATGGGGGTGGAAAGGGATGAAAGATGGGGGAAGATGGGTAAACACAAACAAGGAAGACCAGGTGGATTATCTGTAACAGAAGACAATGGAGGAAGAAAAGGATTAATCATTCCCTAGTCGGATGTTGAGACCATGTGGTTGAATAGTTCGAAGACGATTCATCCACACTTTCTCTCTGCTGAGGCGAACTGAGTCCTTGCGATGGCCAAGAGATTCAATGCCCTGCAAAATCATATCAGAAATGGAGTGGTTAGGCAGGTTGAAGTGATGACCAACAGGGGTGTCTAGTTTCTTGGTGTTGACCGTTGACCGGTGGGCATAGAAACGCTTCTTGAGCGTATTCTTAGTCTCACCTACATACTGCACTCCACAGACCCTGCAAGAAATGAGATATATGACATTAGAGGTGTTACAAGTGATGTTACCAATGGTTCTGTGGGTAGTGACAGAAGAGTGGCCAGAAAAGGAGTCAGACTCCTGGATGTGAATCTGGCAGACAACACATCTGGAACTGCACTTGAAAGTACCATGCTGGGTGGGAGGGGATGCATCTAAGGATGGGACTTCAGCTCGAACAATCAGGTCCCGTAGATTTCGAGGGTGCCTGTAAGCCAATGTGGGGCCGTTGGGGATGGCGCGGGCAAGGCGATCTGAAGTATGGAGGATATGATGATTGTCATTTGTGATTTTGCGAAGGGGAGGGAGATTGGGGTGAAACGTGGTAACCAAGGGAATCATGGGTTTGGCCATGGCATCAGGGGCCTTTCCCGTGAGGGCTAGATTTCTGGGGATAGCTTTAGCTCTGGCAATGGCACGATGAACTTGGCGAGAGCTGTGACCCCTGGCCACCAAGTTGTTCCTCAGTATCTGTGTATGGCGGGAGAAATCGGAATCATTAGAACAAATTCTTCTGAGTCTGAGTGCCTGGCTGAACGCTATGCCAGTTTTGCAGTGCCTGGGGTGACAGCTGGAGGAGTGGAGGTACTGGTGGGTGTCTGTGGGTTTGGAATACAGGTCAGTGGTTAGTGAGTTGCCTTGCTTGCGGACGGTGACATCCAGAAAGTGGGTTTGGTGAGCCGAGAACTCCGACGTGAATTTGATGGTTCTGTGGAAGGAATTGATGTGGTTAGTGAAGGTCAAGAGACTGTCCTCATCACTGGTCCAGATGAAAAAAACATCATCAATATATCTCCACCAGATCCAAGGGCGACATGGGGCCGAGGCAAGCATGCGTTCTTCGAGGTCACCCATGAAGAGGCAAGCCATGGAAGGGGCCATGCGAGTGCCCATTGCGGTGCCGTGTACCTGTAGATAGTGTTCACCAAGGAAGGAAAAATTGTTCTTCGTTAGTATAAGTCTCATGAGGGTGCCAACATCACTGATGGGAGGAGTCGTGTGTCCTGCCTTGGCCAGAGCCAAGGAGCAAGCACGAACACCCTCCTCATGTGGGATGTTGGTGTACAGAGATGAGACGTCGAAAGTCCCAATGATGGCTGTGCTGGGAATCTGGTCCTTGATTCCTTCAAGCTTGCGTAGGAAGTCTGGGGTGTCGTGAATGTATGACGAAATCTGTGGGACAAGGGGTTTGAGAAAACTGTCAATGAACAGGGAGATGCGTTCCGTGGGTGAGCCATTACCGGAGATGATGGGTCTACCGGGGTTGCCAGCCTTGTGAATCTTGGGTAGAAGGTAAAATCTGGCAGTCCTACAATCACAGGGAGAAAGGAATTTGTGAGCTTTCTTGGACAACTGGTCACGTGATCGCATATCGTCCAGTACCTGTTGTATATCTCGACAGAAAGTGCCTGTGGGGTCAGAGTCAAGGCGGGTATAGTTAGTGCGATTATCCAACTGGCGGTGGGCCTCATCAATGTACTGCTGACGATCCATGATGACCACAGCTGAACCTTTATCTGCTGGCTTGATGATGATGTCGGTGCGAGAGCGCAAGGAGTTGAGAGCCAGGCGCTCCTCTCTGGGGAGATTATCATGAGTCCTGTGGGGGAAGTTGTCCGGGTTAGTGACTTGGGAATTGATAACTTGAACGTATGTCTCTATGGCTGGCACACGATTCTTGGGGGGTACCCATGAACTCTTGACTCGAAAAGGCTCAGGTTCACACAGTTCACTGTCCAGGAAAAACTCACGCAGACGGATTCTACGGTAGTTGTCACACAATGGGTCCGTTTTTCCCTTGTGGACGTGACAGAGGATAGAATCGATAAAACAGCAGAACAGAAAATAAAACACAGGACTGCAAAGTTGTACGATCAGAACTTAATAACACTATTATTCAATTATTCAATTATTATTACAACTTACCCACCACCACAATAATTATCTATTTACAATCAACACAATTAATCTTGATCCTTGGGGACGAGCGGACAGTTCTAGGAGAGCTGAACTCCCGACGTTGTCGGCTGTAATTCCTGGTAGGGTGTTCCTCCTGAGGTAAGTCTACCCCGTGAGTAAGACACTTTGAAACTCACGCGATCTATCCAACACTGAGCTCAGGTAAGGGTCGAGATGGGCCTACTCATGGACGTCCGGCGTCTCCATTTAGGACGATGGATCGAGGTGCTTACTTCCCTTGTCGGATAGGTCACCTCGCCGATGGAAGGAGTTACGGGTTTACATACTGCAATTTCACACAGAAACTGGGTACATACCCGATGACACGGCACAGTCGGCTTTTACACAGGACCAACTTGGTTAGACGTGCACATGCGGTGGTAGTTCACACAGAACTTACATAGTCGGGTGCGTAGTGTTTACCCCCAGTCCACACAGGATCAATGGGCTCGTAGTCCACTAAGGACAGGCAAACCCCCGTAGTCCCACACAGGGAAAAGCCCTTTAAAGAAAGATTAAACATAATACACCATGACACTATAACTATAAGATTCCAAAAATTTGCAACCAATTAAATAAAATTTCCATGCGCTATATCCTCAACCGCAACTCCAGTTACATTTTTGCAAAATGAAAATTCCCCTAAAATCGCCATACTCTCATAGCTATATTTTACTACATCCCTGTATTTCCACAGAACACTAGATCACAAAAATAAAGGGAATTCCAATTTTCAATCCTTAAGATCTGCTTCAAAATTCAGTTCTTGGAATTAATGTTTTCTCCAAAAAAAACTCCTCACACCATTCTGTAAACTATTTGCTTGCCAAACTGACTACTGATTAATACATTTACAATGACAGAAATACTTACAGTTTACTGACAAAACTGGCTTTTAAAACATGGGCCGCGCCCTGGTACACACAGTACCACTGTACATACTCCCACAGGAATATAAGGTGACGGCACACAGTGAAGGCTAAAATAGCAGTGCCCTGGGGAATGCACATGGCATCTAAGGGCTAACAAACTTACTCAACCAAATCATTAATTTGCATACTGTATTAACATAAGAAAGATTTAACTGTGCTGTACATTCTGGGTAGCTTCATTTCTGGATGGGGGAGAATTAAATTAACTTGTGCTAAAAATAAATGTATAAGTGAAAATCCAATAATTAATTACTTGAATAAAAACAAGATCACTACTTGATTAATAAATCTATCACATCTTGTGACAACAGCTCCCATCTAAAGATGATACATATGAATCTTGATCATCACCTTTATAAATCAGTTGTGATTACAATGACATTTACAATGTACATTGGCTCAGATAATCTGGGCCAACATTTTGTGAACCTTTGATGGACCTGATTACAAATCTATACGGCTGTAAGCTAAGAGCCCAGCGCATTACTCGACTATTATTGACCTTGGCCTTAGTCATGTACGACAGGGGGTGATGGTCTGTCTCCAGGATGAATTCGGTACCGTACAAGTACGTGTGAAACTTCGATATCGCCCAGACAAGCGCAAGACATTCTCTTTCGATGACCGAAAATGCACGTTCGCGCGGCAGCAATTTCCTGCTCGCAAAGCAGACTGGATGATTTGTGCTTTCGCGCTTTTGCATAAGCACTGCTCCAATTCCTACATCTGACGCATCTGTTGCAAGAATGAACGGCTTTTGAGCATCAGGGAGAATCAAAATCGGATCTGACTCCAATCGCGACTTGAGAGTCTTGAATGCTTGCTCTTGGGCTGGCTGCCAGTTCACCATGTTTGGTGCACCCTTTTTGGTTAAATCAGTGAGGGGTGCCGCAATCGCCGCAAAATTGGGCACAAACTTCCTGTAATAACTGATCAACCCTACAAAGGATCTTACCTCCTTCTTAGTTGTTGGTCTGGCCGCATTGAGGATCTGCTCAATCTTGCCTGGTCTGGGTTTCACTGTACCTCTACCCACGACATGACCTAGAAATTCAAGAGACTCAAATGCAATGAAACATTTAGAAGGTCGTGCTGTGAGTCCTGCACTCTTCAGTCTCTGGAGAACCTCCCTCAACAGCTGTACTTGTTCTTCCCACGTCTCTGTAAAGATCAAGATATCATCAATGTAGTTAATGACATTGTCCAACCCACTTAACAATTTGCGCATCATCCTGGAGAAGACGGCAGGTGCATTCACCATCCCGAAGGGAAGCACTTTGAAGTGATACAGGCCTTCTGCTGTCACAAACGCTGTCTTCTCTTGATCTGCATCTGCAATGGGAATCTGCCAGTAACCTTTTGATAAGTCAAGTTTGGAAAAGTACTGACCTTTGCAAAGCCGGGCCATCAAGTTCTCTACATTCGGAATTGGTTCTGGGTCAAACACAGTAACATGGTTCAGCTTTCTGAAATCGATACAAAACCGGTTACTACCGTCTGATTTCCTTACCAAAACAATGGGAGACGTATACGGAGACTCAGAACGCTCAATCACTCCTAAACTCACCATAGCCTCAATCTCATTTTTGATGACTTCCCGAGTCGCGTGAGGAGTAGGGTAAGGCTTTGATCTGATGGGAAGATCTGTTGTGAGATGGATTGTGTGTTGAATAAGGTTGGTCTTACCAGGTATGTCGCTGAGAACACTGTCAAATTCCTGCAAGATTTCACTAACATCATTGCGCTGGTTTTCCTTCAATGAATCCCCTACCTGGACATCTGTTCTACTCTCCTTGGCCTCAACTGGAGGAAGGACAACTTCAACAAGATCATCCGACTCCTCAACATCCTCCACTACAAATCCTACACCAGCCATATCCATTGCTCCCATGGTAGTCACACTATCCAATGCACCTCGGTCAACATACAATTTCAACAGATTCGCATGGTAGGTCCGATCTTTGTCTCCAAATTGTACAACATAATCATGCTTGGCCACTTGACGCACAACGCTATATGGACCCGCCCACTGCATCAGTAGTTTGTTGTTATCAGTCGGTCTCAGTATCAGTACTTTGTCACCTTCTTTGAACCGTCGGTCTCTGGACTTTGCATTGTAGTATTTCCTGTAACGCTTGGAACTCTTGGCCAACTCGTCTCTCGCCAACTCGCAAGTAGACTCCAGTCTCTCTCGAAGATCGACCACATACTGGTAGGTGCTCTTTACCTCCTCGTCTACACCCTCACCTGACCATATCTCTTGAAGGATCGACAATGGTCCCCTAACTGACCTCCCATACATGAGCTCGAAGGGGGAAAACCCAAGACTTTCCTGCGGTGCCTCACGATATGCAAATAACAACGCTGGAAGAAATCGGTCCCAGTCCTTCGGGCGTTCGGAACACATCCTTCTAAGCATCTTCTTCAGCGTGGCATTGAAGCGCTCAACGAGGCCGTTACAGATAGGGTGGTAAGGCGTCGTAGTTAACTGTTTGATGGTAAGCAGTCGTCCCACTTCTCTCATAACTTCTGAGGTGAACTGAGTTCCCATGTCAGTCAATACCTCCTGAGGGATACCTAGCCTAGAATACACCTCAAGCAGTGCCTCAGCGACTCTTTCTGATTCTATTCTGGGGAGAGCTACTGCCTCAGGGTACCTGGTGGCATAATCAACAATAACCAAGATGTACCGGTTACCTTTATCTGTGATGGGATGAATGGGCCCGACCAAGTCAACAGCAATTCGTTTGAAGGGGGTGTCGATCAGGGGCATCTCGCCTAACGAAACCTTCCCAACTCTTCCCTTGGATACCGTCCTTTGGCAGATGTCACAGGACCTGCAATACCGCTGAACGTCTCCGGATACACCTGGCCAATAAAAGCTCATACACAACTTGTCTGTCATCTTCTTAACTCCTAAGTGACCTGAAAGAGGGGAGTCGTGAGCTAACTTCAACACCTTAGAACGGAACTCGTGAGGGACAATCAACTGCTTAATGACTCTTCCTCGGTCAACTTTAGGCGACTGAAACTCTCGGTAGAGAAGATCTTTCACCTTGACAAACTTTGACACATTTGCCTTACCCGTCACTCGAGGTTCCTGCTTCTCGACCAGTTTCCACATCTTTGCCAGAGTAGGATCTCGTTGTTGGGCCAAGATGATCTTCTCTCGAGACATCGACTCACCATCCATTTCCACCACAAGTAGGGGTTTGAGGGGTCTCTCTTTTTTCTCCTTCATACTCCGAGTTTCGACGGCTCCACCTGATCCCTCCTTGGATGATGTCTCCGTTGACTCGGGTGACTCCTCTACCTTTTCTGGTCTGGTTGTAGGTTGCCACATCTCGTCTGGTTTTTGGGGATCCCTTGCACCTATGATATTGCCAATAATTAGGTCGTATAAAGGGTTATCCATACATAGAGCCTGAACTTCCCCAGTGAAAAATGGAGTATCTACTCTTATACTTGCCACTGGAACACGACGAACTGTCCCATCTAACAAGATGCACGGCTGGATGCGTCCTGTCAACTGGTTGTCGGCCACTATGTTTCTTCGGATTACCACTGTACTGCATCCTGTGTCTCTCAAAACTGTCACAGGTTGATCTCCAACTATACCCTTTCTGACTGGCATCGATGATTCTATAGTACACGCAGCACTTATGAAGGGGAAAGCCTCGTCTGTCGTCTGGCGGGACTCACTCTGCTCCCCATCACCGGTGGGTCTGGACCTCACGTTCAGGCAGGCGGCTCCAGTTTGGGTGGGTTCCCTGTCTTTGGATTCCACCTTCAGTCCTGCAGCTTGGTTAGACTTGTTAGACTGTTGGGCATTTCTAGGATTTGTCTTACAAAACTGTGCAATGTGACCAGGTTTTCCACACTTGTAACACTTTCGGTTTGGATATGAGTTACCTACTGAAGCACTGTTTGGTTTGGGACTAGTTTTAGTTGCAGGAGAATATGGACGGTTGGTCTTTTGTCTTACCTGATCTGGCTTTTTCTTCGACCACTCGTGTGCCTCCAAGTACTGGTCAGCAATCTCTGTTAGGGATCTCAAGTCCTTTGGCTTGCGCTCCTTCAGGAAGAGGGCTAGATCCTTGTCAGCAACCTCCACAATCTGCTCAGATACAAATAAATCTACAACAGAGTTATAACACTTTTCAATTTTCCCCAACTCAATCCAACGTTCAACATATCCCTTCAACCTATCTGCCAACTGAGTGTACCGTTCACCAGCTTCTCTTGTAGATGTTCTAAACTTCAGACGAAATCCCTCATCTGTCAACCTAAACCTGTTCAAAAGAGCTTTTTTAATTTCAGAAAAATCTCTGGCTTTCTCTGCTGGCAATCTTGAATATACCTCTAACGCCTTGCCTTTGAGAAGGGCACAAAGTGCCATACCCCACTCATCTTCCGGCCACTCGTTCAATGCTGCAAACTGCTCAAACCTTCTGAGATAAGCATCTAAGTCATCTGTTTGTTCATTGAACACTGGTAACTTGGGAATCTTTGCGCTATGGGATGACCTAAATGTACTCTGTGCATTTGGGGAAGAAACAACATTAGTACCATGTTCCTGTTCTATACGTAGTTCATAAGCCTTCATCTCCCGCTCATGATCTCTTGCCTTCTGGTTTTCTTCTCGCTCGATTCTGCGTTCTTCTCTCTCCAAATGGTCACGGTTCCTCTTTTCCTGAATCGCCTCCCGTTCTTGGGCAAACTGAACCAAATCCACACCTTCAAGCCCGATCTCCTGTCCAAGTTTCAAAAACTTTTCAAACTCCATCTCTGTATGGAACAAGCTAACGGTAAGTAGCAAAATACACAATTTTGGTAAGTATGAACCTATCCACCTGGGACAGCGGCAACGCTTGCGAGGCTGCATGCGAGTCACAGCTAGCAATTTGCTCATGCGTATAGTCAACCCTCACGTTTCGACCCTATCGCAAATATGCCTATGCACAACTATCACAACTTGGTCACGAAAAATATCGATCGAGAATGTCTATATAAAAAAAAAACTAATTGACTCAAGTGATCCTGGAACAACTGTCCAACTGGTTGAAAATCAACAATTTCGCACAATGACACTCTGTAGGGAATGCAAGGGGGATCTATATTCCTCTTGGAAACAGACTCTACTGTTAACCCATAAATAGAATCTCTAATATCCAAATAATTACAAACGTCCTACATAAAAGCAAATACTCCTGGTTAAATCTTACTGCCTACTAGTTTTCAATCAAGACATCCCCTGCCTCAAAATTTGTGTTCGACTTTCCCGGACAAGCCCCCATTTGTCACACAATGGGTCCGTTTTTCCCTTGTGGACGTGACAGAGGATAGAATCGATAAAACAGCAGAACAGAAAATAAAACACAGGACTGCAAAGTTGTACGATCAGAACTTAATAACACTATTATTCAATTATTCAATTATTATTACAACTTACCCACCACCACAATAATTATCTATTTACAATCAACACAATTAATCTTGATCCTTGGGGACGAGCGGACAGTTCTAGGAGAGCTGAACTCCCGACGTTGTCGGCTGTAATTCCTGGTAGGGTGTTCCTCCTGAGGTAAGTCTACCCCGTGAGTAAGACACTTTGAAACTCACGCGATCTATCCAACACTGAGCTCAGGTAAGGGTCGAGATGGGCCTACTCATGGACGTCCGGCGTCTCCATTTAGGACGATGGATCGAGGTGCTTACTTCCCTTGTCGGATAGGTCACCTCGCCGATGGAAGGAGTTACGGGTTTACATACTGCAATTTCACACAGAAACTGGGTACATACCCGATGACACGGCACAGTCGGCTTTTACACAGGACCAACTTGGTTAGACGTGCACATGCGGTGGTAGTTCACACAGAACTTACATAGTCGGGTGCGTAGTGTTTACCCCCAGTCCACACAGGATCAATGGGCTCGTAGTCCACTAAGGACAGGCAAACCCCCGTAGTCCCACACAGGGAAAAGCCCTTTAAAGAAAGATTAAACATAATACACCATGATACTATAACTATAAGATTCCAAAAATTTGCAACCAATTAAATAAAATTTCCATGCGCTATATCCTCAACCGCAACTCCAGTTACATTTTTGCAAAATGAAAATTCCCCTAAAATCGCCATACTCTCATAGCTATATTTTACTACATCCCTGTATTTCCACAGAACACTAGATCACAAAAATAAAGGGAATTCCAATTTTCAATCCTTAAGATCTGCTTCAAAATTCAGTTCTTGGAATTAATGTTTTCTCCAAAAAAAACTCCTCACACCATTCTGTAAACTATTTGCTTGCCAAACTGACTACTGATTAATACATTTACAATGACAGAAATACTTACAGTTTACTGACAAAACTGGCTTTTAAAACATGGGCCGCGCCCTGGTACACACAGTACCACTGTACATACTCCCACAGGAATATAAGGTGACTGCACACAGTGAAGGCTAAAATAGCAGTGCCCTGGGGAATGCACATGGCATCTAAGGGCTAACAAACTTACTCAACCAAATCATTAATTTGCATACTGTATTAACATAAGAAAGATTTAACTGTGCTGTACATTCTGGGTAGCTTCATTTCTGGATGGGGGAGAATTAAATTAACTTGTGCTAAAAATAAATGTATAAGTGAAAATCCAATAATTAATTACTTGAATAAAAACAAGATCACTACTTGATTAATAAATCTATCACATCTTGTGACAGTAGTATTCCGTGAGGTCTTGGCTGAGCTGAACCTGGTTCACAGAACGGGGAGCGGGACAAAAATTGAGACCCTTGGAGAGAAGTTTGTGCTCTGAACTATGTTGATCGTTCACAACCCAATACCTCCTCCCAGAATTCTAATTGATTGAATCGCCAGAATTCTAATTGATTGAAACACCAGAATTCTAATTGAATCACCAGAATTCTAATTGATTGAATCACCAGAATTCTAATTGATTGAATCACCAGAATTTTAATTGATTGAATCACCAGAATTTTAATTGATTGAAACACCGGAACTCTAATTGATTGAATCATGAAACACAACTCTAATTGATGATACATACATGTAATTGGCAATTTGTCACTATGTTGATCGTTCACAACCCAATACCTCCTCCCAAAGTTTTGTGTCTTCACCCAGGCACTAAAACGTTAAGAGACCTATGGGTCATTTAATAAAGTTGGGGGTCCAAAGTGTGACATTTTTCCCGCCTTTGTTACCTTTGTACTTTATAATTTACCACTAACCTTTCAAAATGAGTTCAAACTATTATCATTTGTTGGGTTGGTAGCTTGCTTTACATAATCACTCTTAAGGGACAAGGAAGCAGTCGGCACCATCCACTCTTCCTGCTTAAGTGTCACAGTAGTGACAATGTTATGCCTTTCCTGTTTGAATATATATATTTTTTTCTCTTCTAGGTCAACTGAATGCAGGATTCTAGTTGAAGACATCTCATAGTCCAAGTTGATCGTAAATTTCATCAGTACTATATGAATTTTATACAATTTTTTGATAAGTTTAATGAAGTAATAAGATAAGGCCAAAAAAAAAAACGTCTCCGGTTTCTGGTATGGAGCTTGCCCAAAAAGTGGTGCGGCTACGCGGCTTTTTTGTTTTTTTTACCTGTTTTTTTTGCTTCAAATGTAGGCTGATGACTGCAAATGGTGCCCGACTAAACTTAGTGCCAATATTATGGGAGACCAGAGTGGCCACATAAAGCTTATTCTCGATCATAACCCCATCTAAAAACACGTTGAAATTGTGCAGCAGCAGGATTCCAGTCAAACAAGTGAGTTTGGCGGTTTTGAGACATCATCTTTTATTGAAAAAAAAACTTTTTCATTTTGCCGACGCGCATGGTTACGGCGACGCGCGCGCATACCAGAAACCGGAGACTTTTTTTTTTGGCCTAATGTGAACACTCCTGTGCTTTAAACTTGTGCTTGAATTTTTCATATTGTGTTGTATATGATTGGAACTTTTTCATATGTTATTATTATTATAATTGGTTAATTAACAAAATGCATTTGTAGCCCGCAAATTACAGCAAAATCCAATTAAAAAAAAACATTAAAAAAATCGAGTGATGAAGGATTTCAATTCAATATAAAGTTTTATCTTAGAGGGATGCATTTACAATTGAAGTCAAGTCAAGAAATTTGTTAAATAAGATTTGAAACTTTGCATGGCAGTGAAGTAGTGAGGGTTTGCAGTAACACCATATACATGTATCGACAAATCTTTTTTGAGAAGATGTGTGGTTCTAGAAAAGAACCAGTTGGTTGTGAATTCGGCGTTCTGATCAGTATACTTTGATCGTCTTCAGGAGAAAGCCGGACAGAGTGGATAGGGCTGCATTTATAGAGCAGGATCATTACTGAGGCGTGGAGTTGTGGATGCTAATGAATGTGGTTGGCTGCCCCCAACCACCAGCTTCCTCACCGCCTCGCCTCAGCGGTCAGCCTCCACCAGCAACCAGCCAACTACCATGACTACAGTCAACTCTCATTAATACAAACTCGGCCAGACCTAGCCAAAATGGTTGTTATATCAGAACTTTGTATAAAGAGGAGCATCAATCCCATTCATTGTGCACATAAATGCACAGTCAGGACCAAGGCTTTATGTTTGCTATAACGAGAATTTGTATTAACACTGTTTGTACTAGTCGACGATGAGAGTCAACTGTACATTCATCAGCATCCACGCCTCAGTTATCATCCAGCCCTGTAAATGCAGCCCCTTCCACTCCGTCCGGCTTTCTCCTAAAGATGTTCAGAGCATACTGATTGGAACGTTAAGTTTCAAACCAACCGGTTCTTTTTTAGAACCACACATCTTACCGCAAACCCTCACAATTTTAATTTTTTTCAGAAGTCAAACCAAAGATGTAGAGTGCCAGGCTGAAATTTGTTGTCCAGGCTGACTTAAACTTTGTGGACGTCTACATGTGATGTATTCAGTTAAATATTATTGCATGGATTATTTTGGTAATTTCAAGAATATTGAAATACAAACATCTGGAATGATTTGTAGATATGAGAATTCATTGTTAACATTTTTTTTGGCCATTGCAATTGAATGACCAAATACATGTTGGTGTTTCATCCAGCATAAAGCATTCGTATAAAATTGATTTGAGATTATGAAAGAGTTTAAATGCTTTAATTGTTTTTTTTAAATTTACTTATTATATATGGAAAAAAATACATTTGAGAAAGCTATGAAAATGCTCCATATTATTCATTTACCAAACAGCACATAATTTTACACTGTATTTAGAGTGGTTGTCACACTTCGGAACAATTTTTTTTTTTGACATGAATTTTAACAAGTGCGAGTGCATAATAAGCTCAGGCCGTCTTCCATGAAAGTCTTTAACGTTGATCGGAGATTGTGTATACAAGCTCGGGCAACAACATCCCACGCGGCATCCCACGCACCGTCCCACACTGAGAAGAAATTGACCAAAATAAGCCTCCCATAAAATATTGCATGCTTTCTCGCACGGAATTATAGTGCGCTGTACATCACGTGACTACAAATATATTGCCTTCTTTGACAACATTTTCATAAATTCAACAACTTCAGAAAGTTTTACACCATAATTTGTGAGGTATTTAATTTATTTTGTTTGCTTTTTTTTAAGAAAGTAAAATTTGGTATTTTATGGGAAACTTGGGGGCCTTTATTGGTCAATTTTCCTGGACATACCAACAGACCGACCAACAACAAAGTGACATGTAGAAGCTCCTGCCAGAGCTTAAAACTTGTTATTTTTAAACATGAAATAAAAATAGAGGATTTCTTTTTAAACGCTGATTAACAGCACGGCACACACAAGAGTTCTACTATATTGCTGAAACATTGTAAAACTTCTACTGAGATGTAAATGTTTCACAGGGATTTTTAGTCTTGACAGGATGTAATTAGCCTCATGCAAATTTGGAGGATTTGCATTTTTTAAATTATAGAGAACTTGATCGTACATGTATAGCACAGATTTTCAGAAAAAATATGAGTTGACTTACATCCCTGACTTTACTTTTCCTCCCAATATATAAATAGTTAAATATATACAAAAGATGCCTTTTTTATTGTCCAAGAAATGTGCGTACACATAAATACAAACTATCAAGGTGATTCGCAAATAAACTACTATCCAGCAAAGAAATTTGCTCCCGTCTACCCCAAAAAACTGACCTGAACAGAATCACTGTTCAGTAGGGAGACAATATAAACCTTTGCGAGGTACAATGAAGTGCTACGCTACATTCATCAAAGACACAAATAATAATAATTAAGTTTCCAACTAGTTAAAATAATTATATTATCCCTGCTGGACATGTTTTTCCATATGGCTAAAGGTCAAGTTCAAGTAGAACAGGCCGCAAACTATATGTATCACTACACAGAATAATTTACAACCTGGGTCTGATGCTGGAAAAAGTTTTGAGAACTTGTCTTTGGATGACTGCAACATTACAGATGTAAATGAACACCGTCATTTGCAAGAGAACCTTAAAAAAATACATCAAAGTAATCATACCACTGTGGCATGTATCAAAAGTGTAAGATGTAAATTCAAATATAAATGTATGTCCCGTATAAATTATGTTGCATACACCCACTTTCACCACAGGAATGGATCTGACGAGCTATTTCATTTAACCATAGTGTACATCAGAGCTTATTGGTGTTTGTAGAGACGTTTATATGAAGACAAAGTAAAACATGGGTATCAAAGAATTCTCAATTCTCAAGTACAACGTCATAAATACTCTATCATAAATATTCTATTCTCACTATATACAGAAACACTGCATTTACAATTTTACAACAGTACAAAATACAAATTGCATTGAAGGTCTCACACACGTAGATTCCTTTTTTCATATTGGATTAGTGTTTCTTATCTTAGAAAGAATCCCCCTCCAAGCTTCCCTGGACCTAGTATATGGAATAGACTCTTGCACGGCAAGCCTCTCTGACATGTACATAACACTGGGTCTTGCCATACAAATTCTGACCATTCAGCAGGCACCTTCTATGGTGTCTCGGTAACCCCATGTTGTGTAATATGGCAGCTTTTGACCAATCAACAGCTTTGGCAGAGTTTCTGCTCTAAATGATGTCACAACTTCTGAAGTTGCAGGTTCCGTTTGGCAGGGGCATGGTTTTCCATAAAATTGACATGAACGGATATACATGCATCTGAGGTTTGTAGTGTGGCTCTGCACGAGTGAATTTCCGATCCTCGGACTACCCTGGTACCAACTTCTGTTTTAGATAATTGTGCCATTTTTGATCCTGAGAAAAGTGTTATAAAGCTGACTGAATGAGTTGATATTTTTACATTAAGTATGTATTGGGCATCTTCTGAACTTGATGTTGAAGCTTCCCCAGTTTTCCCATTTGATATTGAATTTATACCAAATGGAACATGAAACATATCACACCTTCACATCATAAATTCAGTGACGAACTCGGCAAAGTAACCAAAACAATAAACATGAATACAGCTATAAATGAATAAAATCTAGCAAGACAGAAACACAATGAGAAGTGTTTGAAAAAGTGAAAAGCGCACACGAGTTGAAGATAAAACTGCTAAGGCTGTTAGTTGCCCTCCCCTCATACTGCCCCACCTCTTGCTTGGGGTTTTTGTCACAGTTTTAAGAAATTGTCCTCTTTAAACAGAAAAAAACTAATTTGCTCTTGGACTTTTGATGCAGGCAGTGGTTCCCTTAGGGTGGGGAATACATGTAAGTGACTCTCGGTGACAATTCCCATTTCATGGGAACCATAGTGTAGCCCGAGAAGTAGTAGGGGAGGTGGGGGTATGGGACCAAAATGGAAAATCTGCGGCCGGTCTGGACACGCCGCTCTCGATTCTAAAAAATAGTTGGGGAAAAAATATAGGGGAATCTCCCGCGGCAAATGTTTTAGAAATCTGACGTCAGGTTTGGGAGCAAAAAAGAAAAATGTGTGTCAAGTCAGGGCCTGTCGCTCTGGAGTTAAAAAAAATAAATCTGTCGTCGCTAAAATGAGATGATGTCACCACCACGTGACTTTGAAAAATGTGTGTGTCACCACCGCGTGACCTTGAAACGTGTTGAGGCACGATAGGAATGTGGCGTAAACAACGTGACTTTGAAAAATGTGTGTGTCACCACCGCGTGACCTTGAAACGTGTTGAGGCACGATAGGAATGTGGCGTAAACAACGTGACCTTGAAAAATGTGTGAGTCACCACCACGTAACCTTGAAACTCAGGGCCATTATCTCTCGTCTTGAAGATCCTCACCAGCCGGTGAGTCTGATTGCTTATAAATCCAAAGTCTGCCTTCCAAAAAAAATGAGAAAAAAATATTATATTTTCTATAATAAAATGGAGAGTAATATGTTCAGACCGACCGTCAAAGGATATTCTAAATGGAACAAAGCCACGCTGCGTGATTACGTGCAGCGATATAATATACCGCACAATGAAAATGTTTCTCTTACTCGTAAAGTCTACATCGAGGGGATAAAAAATTATGAAAGTCAATTTAAAAACTTGAGGAAAAAGACACTACATGAGCTCAAACAGATTGTAGACGAACAAAATCTAAAATACGTACCGACGGGTTATAAAGGACGGTTTTTGAAAAAAGATTTAATCTCGACGATTAAAATATACAGACAACCCGAAGACTTTACAGAGTCAGCTTTTAGAGAAACGAGAAGGTTTAGAAATTACTACAGAAACTGGGAATTAAACCCCAGACTTTATAACCACGATTTAATCAAGTTTTTTGATTCGCACAAGGAACAAATAGTCAATAAAATCAAGTCATAATTGAGAGAGCTTATATGTTTAAAACTGGAGCTCACAATCAAAATAAAATACGAAAAAACCAAATCGGATGGTACGATCGAAACTATCGAAGCTATTCATTATAGCAAGCCGAAAGCCGTTTTAAATCAAAGTCAAATAAAACAGGTTTTAAAAGAAGAGATCGAAGAGCTATTTAAAAAGGATGAAAGGTATACGAATCAAGGATCGGGTTGGGTTTTAAAAAAGATAATGGCGTTATACATCAACATCAACAGATATAATCCAGCGAGAGGTAGTTCTTACATAAACCTACCCGAACATCTTAAAATTAAACAGGCGATGATAAACATCAAAAACAAAGACGACGAGTGTTTGAGATGGTGTTTGAGAGCTGCTCTTGGGTTGTATACAGATAAAGTAAAAAATCAAATAAGAAATAATCCTAAATATAAAATTCATAAAGAAGAACCTGTTGTATACACCAAAGACGACGGACTCAGTTTTAAAGGCGTTGACTTTCCGACACCGGTCGATCAGATACCCAAGATAGAAAGACAAAATAATTTATCGATAAACGTATACGGTTATGAGGGTGAGATATATCCATTATACGTGTCTAAAAACTATAAACCAGAGTCACGCCCTATCGATCTGCTTTTGATTTCTAAAGGTGACAAGCATCACTATTGTTGGATAAAATATTTTACGAGGTTGATGTACGACGTTACGAAACATAAATGTAAGAAATATTTTTGTCGAAGATGTCTATGTCATTTTACCAATCAAAACAAATTAGACAGACATATCGCCGATTGTAAGGGTATAGATGCACATCCATCAAAGATTGTATTTCCGACGGGTAAACCAAAATACATAGATGGGCAACCAGGCGAAAGAGACGCACCGATATTAGAATTTAAAAACTATAGGCACAAACAAAAGCACCATTTGTCATTTATGCTGACTTTGAATCCATACTACAAACAACAACACCCACACAGACACTAACATCTAAACCTACTCACTCAGACAAGGAGACAAACACAAAAAAGATTAACGTTCACAAAGCTAGCGGTTATTCGCTAGTTGTCGTGCGATGCGACGGTAAAAATGTGTATCAAGAGACCTATAGAGGCAAAGACGCTTCAACTAGATTTATAACAACGCTGTTACAATTACAAAGCGATATTAATTGCATATTTGAAAACCCAAACCCATAACATTTAACGAGCGAGCTAAAGACCATCACGATACAACAAACGCGTGTTGGATTTGCGAGAAACCAATTTATCCCAATTACTCGAGCAACTGTCAGTGCCAGAAACCCAGAGAACCCAAGACGATAAAACAAAAGAAAGAACATCAGTACAAAAATAGTAAGGGATTTATCGAGTCTAAATGTCTAGACTGCAAAAAGACCATTAATAAATTTAGAAAGGTCAGAGATCACTGCCACGTCACTGGTAAATATAGGGGTGCTGCACACGCTTATTGTAACCTCAAACTACAAATTAAACCCGGTTGTACACCGATACCGGTCTTTTTTCACAATTTACAAAATTACGACGCGCATTTAATCATGCAGGGAATGACAGAATACGATAGCCAAACAGAAATACAAGTGATCGCTAAAAATTCAGAAAAGTATATTTCGTTTTCGATAGGAAATCTACGATTTTTAGACTCGTTTAGTTTTATGACATCATCGTTGGATAAATTAGTGAAAGGTTGTCCAAAAGAGTCGTTTCATTTACTCAAAAAGCATTTTAAACTAGGTACGCCAGAGGCGACTGACTTGCTATTACAAAAAGGAATTTATCCCTACGAATATATGAACTCGTTTGATAAGTTTCAAGAGACCAGCCTACCACCCATCGGCAAGTTTTACAGCAGACTAAAAGACGAACATATATCGCAACAAGACTACGACAGAGCTCAACGCGTGTGGAACAAGTTTAATATACAAAATCTAGGAGAATATCACGACTTGTACGTGACTACCGATACGTTATTACTTGCAGGCGTATTTGAAAACTTTAGACGAACGTGTATTACAAACTACGGGCTAGATCCAGCCAATTATTTTACCGCACCCGGATTGTCCTGGGATGCTCTATTGAAACACTCGGAAGCTAAACTCGAACTGTTGCAAGACGTCGACAAACACTTATTTTTTGAAAAAGCAAAACGAGGAGGCATATCTAGCGTGGGTGGAATGAGACATCACAAAGCCAATAATCAATATCTCGATGACTACGATTCAAACAAGCCCTCGAGTTATATCGCTTATCTGGATGCCAACAATCTGTACGGTTGGGCTATGAGTCAATATCTACCGTACAGTGATTTTAAATGGACACCCTCGAAACCGTTTACCGAAGAAAGAATATTAACGCTTAAGAAAACGTCCAACACCGGCTACTTTTTTGAAGTAGATTTAGACTACCCGTACGATCTACACACTAAGCATAACGATTATCCCCTAGCACCCGAAAATATCGTCGTACCCCAAGCTTGGATGTCTGATTATCAAAACGAGTTATTGGATACCGAACCTAATAGCGACGTACAAAAATTAACGTGTACGCTTAATCCAAAACAAAAATACGTGTTGCACTACGTTACGTTGCAGTCATACCTCGATCTCGGTTTGAAACTAAAAAAGGTACATCGCGTGTTAAAATTTAAACAAGCGCCTTGGATGAAATCTTACATCGATAAAAACACGCAACTCCGAACAAAAGCAACCTCTGATTTTGAGAAAGACTTTTTTAAACTCATGAATAACAGCGTGTTTGGTAAGACGATGGAAAACGTCAGAAATCGAATAGACGGTTACCTACTGAGAGACAATAACGAGAGCGATAAAAAAAAATACCAAAAATTAATTCAAAAACCGAGCTATAAAACAACAACGCCGTTTCCAGAATGTGACCTGTCGTTTGTCGAAACATATAAAACGACAACCGTGTTAAACAAGCCCATTTACTGCGGAGTGAGTATCTTGGATCTCTCAAAGACGCTGATGTACGATTTTTATTACAACCGATTGAAAGACAAATACGGAGATAAAATCAGGTTGATGTATACGGATACGGACAGTCTGTTGATTGTCGTTTATACGGATGACATATACAAAGACATGCGATCTCACGGTCAATACTATGACTTTTCGAATTACAATCTGGATCACGAGTTATACGACCCAACCAATAAGAAAGTGATCGGCAAATTTAAAGACGAGTTTGGAGGTAAGGTCATTCAAGAAGCCGTTTGCGTAAGACCCAAGATGTACTCGATTTTAGCAGATGACAACAACATCACTCTTAAAAAGGCCAAGGGGGTCACAAAATCGGTCACTGACAAAAAAATTAAAACACCGACACTACTACGACTGCATCTTTAAAAATAAATCTAAAACAGAAACGATGACTCAAATTCGATCGGAAAATCACATCCTTTACACCATATCTCAAAATAAACTATCGTTGAGTCCGTTGGACACAAAGAGGTACATTTTACCGGATGGAATACACACGCTCGCTTATGGTCACCGTAATCTAGATATTAATTAGGCGGTAATTGCGTGTCCTCGGGTACGACTTGAAGCTCTTGTCTCACAAAACTCCTTTCTGGGCCGTCTTGCAGGTAATACAGCGTAGGACCCGTCGTGACTTTTTTACCGTTAATCATTTTAAATTGACTCGTTCTTTTTTCCACGTTGAAGATGTCTACGCTCCAAATGGGATCCGTGGCTCTTCTAGCAGTACCACCCTCTTGCTCGCCCGGGTAATATAAATATCTAACCATAGCGTCTTGCGGTAATTGTTGCTCTTTTGTTTTAACAAGATACGCGATTGCCGGACCT
The DNA here is from genome assembly GCA_029964075.1 of Patiria pectinifera. NCBI lineage: Eukaryota > Metazoa > Echinodermata > Asteroidea > Valvatida > Asterinidae > Patiria > Patiria pectinifera. Next base: position 8,471,054 of record CM057142.1, on the reverse strand, counting down.
GTTTTAGTTTAACCGCCTCTGACGGCGCTTTAGCTATTAATCTCGCTGTTTCATCGCTTATAGCTTTGATCACGCTGCAATCGCCGACCCATTGCGTGTTTCTACTCTCGGGATTTAACATTTCTTGAGCGTACTGATGACCAAACAATCTCTCGGCTAGCGTTCGATTAAATCTTTCTACGATACCCTGCGATCGGTGGTTTCCGGGTTCGCCTACGATAATCTCGACGTTTTTTGAGGCCATCCATTTTTTAAAAGCGCCTTTAAATTCGGTACCGGCGTCTACTCTCAACGTTTTAGGGTAACTCAAAGGCGACCTCGCGTAAATCTTGACGATAGCATCCTGGGTGGAATCCGCCGTTTTAGAAACCAAGGGTTCTGCTTCGTGGTATCTACTCGCAACATCGACAACCGTCAAAGCGTATTTATAAGTCTTGCGTTTTACTTTATCCCAGGGTAGGTATAGCACATCCATTTGGTGAAAGTCGTTTGGTGTTTCAAACTCTCGCGAAGTACTCGTAGGCCTGGGTACATACGCAGGACCCGGCAGATAAATTTGCCAAATTGCTTGTTTTTTAAGCCAATCTCTGATTACCTTTTTATCGATTTTTGTTTTATCGTGTAAATGGTCGACGGCACTTTCACCTCTCCAATAACCGCTCGGGCTATAATACAGTTTAGATAATGTTTGCATATTATTTAATATAAAAGACGTTTATAATAATATGGCTAGCGTTGCTATGATGTTAGGAGGCGCGATCGTCAACGCCTTAGCTTTTACGGGTTCAAACTTTTTCTTTTCAAATCTGAAACAGAGCGACGAGGAGCGTAAGAGACACGATTTAGCGATAGAACAACTCTCAGCCGCTAAAGATAATTGGCAACGAGAACGAACGAAATATCTAGATTTTCTAAACGAACGTATCAGACAACAAAATGCCTCTAAAGAAACATTTTCTAACGTAGACCGAGCGTTGCGTTACTACAACGAGGTGAGTGGACAATCTACCGAACTACCCGTAGGACTGCAACGCGAACCCAAACTCGAAGATTTTTACGAGCCTAGCGACCAACAAATAGAAAAAGAACTGGTGTTTATCGCTGGAGGAACGCTATTGGTGGGCTTCTTGGCTTACAGATACCTTTAAATTTAAAACTCGTATAAATAAAATGAATGCGTATGGAAAAAAGCTCAATCCCAGCAGGCTATTAAAAATACCCAGATCTATCAAGGGTGAGAGAAAAGAGGTGGTCATTACCCACAATCCCAGTAGTATATCGGCGGGGCAAACGCTGAGGGTCAAGTTTCCTCAATTGGGTGTAGACGACGTGATCGTACCCGGCACTTGTAAACTAGCTTTCAATTTAGAACTCGAAGGTGGAAGCGACAACAATAGAACCATTTTTGGTAATTTAGCCAGAAATTTAGTCAGCGAAATCAGCGTCAGGCTTCAAGGTCACGAAATTGTGAGTTATCGTCACGCCGACGTGTATCACAACTTTAAAGACAATTGGATCAACAGCTCGACGACTCTAATCATGGCGTACTCGGGCATAGAAAAAGAAAACGTGTCTAAACTAAGAACTGGGGCTGAAGATGCTAACGCGGGCGCCAACAACGGTAAGGATCAAGCTATCGCGGATGCCTATGGTAACAGATATTGTATTCCCCTAGACATTGACATACTGACTTCGCATCACCCTTTTTACCCCAGCGGTTTAAAACAACCTCTGACGTACGAGATAAAGTTTAACGATCACGAAAAAGTAGTCAACAGTTCAGATACAGCGGCGATGTATTCTATCTCAGACTTGTCTCTCGAATACGAAGTGGTGACCAACAGAGACCTAGCTATCACCATCAGGAATAAACACAAGGGGTTAATGCAATATCTGTTTGATAAAATCCACTCGCTAGAAGTTAGATCCGTCAACAAATCGGACACGCTTTGGAACGTCAGCGTCAATCAACCCATCAGGAGTCTCAAGGGTATTTTGTTTTTGTTTAAAGATCCCGCGGTCAAGAATCCGCAGCGATTTTACAATCCAAAAATAACCAAAACGTCGGTGACCGTAGAAGGTAAACCCAATCAACTCTACAGTCAAGGCATGTTTCAGTATCAACACTGGAATGAAATCAACAAGTTCTTTGGAGACAGTGATACCGAAAGCGGGCGCGGAGTAGCTAAAGACTTAAATTTGACGGGTTTTGACCTCGGAGACTACCTAAAAGACAAGTACGGTCTGTGGCTCGATTTTAGAAGTAACGACGACAATTCCGCTCACGGATCCGGTAGGAAACTCGGAGACGGAGGAGGCATCAACATTCAATTTAACAGAGAAGCCGAAGGTCAAGGTGACCTCACGATGTACGCCTTTTGGTCATGGATGCTCAATTGAACTTGGAAGACGGAATTTTAAATCTCTGTTAAGTTAAATGACACAACCGCATTGCGCTTTAATCGTCGGCAAAACAAATTCGGGCAAAACCAAATGGATTTTGGATCTGTTAGAGTCAGACTATAAAAATACATTTGAAGCGATAGTCATCATTTGCCCTACCATATTTAAAAACAAAACGTACATCGAAAGAAAGTGGATTCAAGCAGATCCCGAGGTATACCTCTGCGATCCGGAATTGTACAAGATGACGCTCAACGAAGCGATCGATTTTACAGGAAAATATTTGAAGGTGTTGCCACGTTGTTTATCGTGGACGATTGCTCTTCGGATCAAGAGATTAAATATCGTAAAAGACGTGCGCGCTAAGCAAGATGGCATTTAGCGGAAGACACGTAAATCACAGCTGTTGGTTACTGACCCAAAAGTACAACAGCGTTTTAAAAGATTATAGAGAAAACACGGCTTGGTTGGCATTATTTTACTGCAAAGATAAAACATCGTTTGATCAAGCGTTAGACGAAACGACGTCGTACCCATTGAAGAACGGGATTATATAAAACGACGTTTGAGAGATGTGAAATATAGTAAATTGGTCTTATACCTCGAACCTCCAGTTAGTTACGAGCTACTTGATAGCTAGGTGAGTAACAATTAATAGCTAGTTGAGTAACAATTAATAGCTAGGTGAGTAACAATTAATAGCTAGGTGAGTAACAATTAATAGCTAGGTGAGTAACAATTAATAGCTAGGTGAGTAACAATTAATAGCTAGGTGAGTAACAATTAATAGCTAGGTGAGTAACAATTAATAGCTAGTTGAGTAGCAACCTATTCAACAAACTACACATGTATTACAATTTGTTAATCAACAAACGTCAACAAAATGTATTTTGCTGTTAGTAAATGATAGCAATATTCGAGTATTTGCAGTTTTTGGCTATTATCATCATATCACTTAATTTATCGCTTTACACCTACGAATACCTTTGCTTTTGTAACAAGGTTGCAAAAGCTACAACAAAATTAAATTCGTTTCTAATTAAATGGAGGACCTAAAACTGACTTTAACGAACGAACAAGATCACAACGCAGAACATAAAGATCGTTTGTGCGGTGTCGTAGCAGCCGGAAACTCTAAAAAGTACTTGGGAAAGGAATACACCGTTAAACATATCGAAGCTCTTGACAGTAAAGAACTCGACAAGCTGTATCATCTGTACGAAACTAAATTTGGAAATGAAATTGTTAAAACCGTTGGTAAATACACTTTAAGTCTATTTTCGAGAGTGTTAGCTGTTGTTACACCCGTACAAGTTTTAGGATATAACGTCACTATAGATTCTGAAGAAGAACTCACCAACGACTTGAGTTCTGATCCTATTATAAGCGCGAGTATGGCTGGTATGTTGAGCGACGTTTGTTACAAGTACGGAACTTTAATATCACCCCTAGTTGCTACGATTATCACAACAAAACATTTGAAATTTAATAAACCTAATATAATAAATGGAAGATCAGAAAGCAGCGACAGCAACGCCTGCAGCTCAACCAGCAGAGACAGAGACGCCCCAACCGATAAAAACAACGCCGTCACCGACGGTAACGAGAGTGACCAAGACTAAAAATCCTAAGCGAATACAGCAGGGTAAAGCTTTAGCCGAGCACAATAGACAGATGAAATTAAAATTAGCAAAAATGGACGTAACATCGGTCGATAATACGAGCTCACCAGACTACAACTCTTGGGCGATGTGGGGGGCTATAGCGTCTATAATAGGGGTGGGGCTGCTGGTACTAAAAAGTAAGGCAACTGCGCCGGTAATACAGCCAGTGCCGGTAGTCACGCAACCCACTACACCCAGCGCCCCCAAAACGCTAGACATGGAATAAACCAGCAATTTAAAAATTGTTATATTAAAAACGATGAGTAACTTTGACACCAACGGAATAGCAAATACGATTTATCACGGAGCCGTCATATCGGGTCTTTCGATGGGATACGCCATGGTAGGAGCTAAACTACTCAAAATGAAAGTGCCAGATTTAAACAAACTAAGCGTAGAAGATGCAGCTAAATTGACGGGCATTATAAGTGGAGCTCTGGCCACGCAAAATTGGTTGGTGACCCAGGGTATACTACCGGGCAGTATAATGAAAACGGCATAATTTAAATAGGTTTATTAAATAAATGGATGGAGAAGGATTTTACGATCCAGACTATGAAAGAACAGATGATAACAATGATGATGATGTAGCAGAGACCAATCTGGATTGGGACGATACTTTGATAATACCCAACTTCCACCGGTAGACACAGAAAGCGTCCTCGGCACGGGTACAATAAGCAGTTTATCTATAGAACTAATAAAAGAAGATGTTGATTCATTTTACAAACAAAATAATATAGACCCCGCGTTTATCGACCCCAACGATTTTGAAATTGGTAAAGACAGAAACCTATACGTTAAAACATATAAAGGTCGAGAACCATTATCTTATAGACGAGGTGGTCAAAGAATATATTACAAATTAAGTACCTTACAAAGTAAATATGGTACCGCATTTATTCGCGACACCCTCAAAATCGCTGACTATAAACCAACACTACTTGCCAAACTAAAAGATAAACTCGAAAAAGTACAACCCGAGAGTATCCCCATGACAGAACTACCCAGAGCCACCGATGAGGTTACCGAAATTATAGACGATTTACAACGCGACACTGGCGCTCAAACGGAAGGATTAAATTACAGAGAACTCCAGGGTTTAGACAAAAGTCTTCAGACGTTGAGAGGTAACCTAGAACTTAATTTAGCGCGTCTCGCAGAACTAGACCAAGAGATATTTGATGCCGAACATGAATTAGGTGATCATAGGATCAGCGAAGAAGAACGACGAGAGTTAAACGATAAATTGAGCGACTTAGACGCTGAAAGATCTGCCAGATTAGAAGCCGCAAAAGCCAACGAACGAGGGCTCAAAAGTCAGATCGCTAGAATCAAAGAAACGATTAATAAAATATTAGGCGACGACACGACTCTGGCAGAAAAGATCAGAACTCTGTTTAGAGAACAAGGTGTGACCGTAGTGAGTATTTTAGCCGCTTTGAGTTTAGCCATCAGCACGATAGTGAGTAGCATCGTCGCTAGCGTGAGAGGTGCGGGTGCCCCACCCGCGCCAACACCTGCACCAACACCAACACCAGCACCAAAAGGTGGTATCAAAGAGTGGATTTCAAAACAACTTGCTAATTTTGCATCTGCTCTTCAAAAACTCGGAGTGAGCGCGTTGGGCGCTCTGCCGGGTATCATAGGCAGCGTACTCAGTTGGATATTTAACGCGCTGAGTAAGTCCGTATCGTGGTTGGCCGAACACGTGTGGGCTTTGTTTTTGGGTGTGGGAGCCTTGGTGTTTGCGTACCTGCAAAAACGATGGTAGTTATAGTTATAATCAAGTTTAAACAAAAAAAATAAGCCTTACCAGCGCAAAGTTGGTAAGGCTTATTTTTTTGTCTTGTGAGATTAGAGTGTGACTTATCGCGTTGCCTCGTAAGCCAAAATACCCATGCCAACGATAGCTAACATTCCTACCGTCAACGATAATTTTTCGTCTTCGTGAGTTTGAAGTTTCGTGGGTTCTTGGGTTAAAACTGTAGGCGCTGGTGTTGGTGCTGGTGTTGGTGCTGGTGCTGGTGTAGGTGATACAACATCGTTCGTCATAGGCTTTAGGGGTGTTGGTGGCGCGACGTCATCGGTGTCATCAAAAGAGTCGTCCGGTTGAGGTTGTGAGTTTAAATCTAACACCAAACCAGTGTTCATACTCTGGGTAGCGATTTGAAGATTGTTGTTATAGCCGTCGTGCGTTCCAACCCTCAAGTTCATATCCGATGGAATTAAATACAACCCCGGTTTCACGACAAAATTTAAAGGCGTTCTGGCATACTGCAAAGAGTCTTGAAATTGATCGATACTCGTTTCCATGTCGTCTGCTGCATTGATGATATCTTCAACGATGACGCAATTGTCTCTGAGCGCCTAATCCGGTGCCCGGTGATAATACGCACGGTTTTGTTTGAGCCTTCACACAGCGTACAGAGTACACGTTAGATCTGATTGATTCGTTGATCTTTATGCTTCCAACGTTGGTAAGCGAACTCTTGGCGGGTATAAAATCTAACCACGCCTTTTGTACCGATTCGTTTTGTTCGATGTAAATAACCGTCCAAGGAACGTAACTGCTTCCACTCTTTTTAGGACTGTCTAGACCGTGGTAGCCGCCGTAAAGAACGTTGGGTTTGTTGGGTAGTGTTTTATCATATTCACCAACCGCCACAAACTTGCCTTTATTAAAGATATATGAGGTACCTAAACCGTTAGAGTTTGTGTCTCTCGTCTGTTTAAAAGACTTGTTTTGATCTATGCCAAACAACAAACAGGTATCGGTAAATGCTCTGTGATTATAACTGTTGTCTAGAGCGTTAAATGCGTCATCTCCCGGTAAAGGAGCGGCAATGTCGTACAGGATCTTTCTAACCGTAAAATATAAATGAAAGTTAAAGATGGCCCAAACGTAACGGTTGCTCGCGTTTAAAAGATCAAATCCAATACCGCAGCCCGTAGTAGCGCAGTAGATTGCAAAATTTAACTGATTTTGATAAAACGACATGGGGTGTGATTTCCAACGATCTACATCCTCGTCCGTCTCAACGTGAGGCAATTTGTAGTCCGAGGTTAAGTCGGGAAACATGGTTAAAAACCCGTTGGTATTATTAACTATGACCTCCAGTTCACTGGGTTTAGTGCTGTTTAAAAACTTTGCTTGGGGTGCAGCTTGATGTTTTAGCTCGTTTGCCTTGGCTACATTTTGATTTACTTGTCTCGTTACCTGATCGGCTATCGATTGTATCTGCTTTTAACGACTTAAAATCACTCATTATTTTAGTTTCAGTTTTAATATAAAAGACTTTAAAATAAATGCATTCGTTTCACTTGTTTCAAAATGAGCAGACGTTTAAATTAGAAGACGTCGTAGATAATTTAAACGGTCAAAAATCTATACGCGTAAAAGGGTGTTGTTTAACGCCGGATATTTTAATATTTCCAGCGCCACGGAGATTGATTGGTATACGAATATAGACGGGAGACCAGCTGAAAGACCTGATGATGATAGAAGATACGAACGGGTTGACTCAGATATAGCAGTAAGAACAGATAGAGATTTTATTGAATCGTTGATACCCGAGTACCCCTACGACTTTTTAATTAACGACGAAAATACTTTTAATAGAGTTATAAACGATCTTATAGAAGCGTCTTAAGAAGATAGACTAGACTCTGCTTTAGAATCGATCAAAAAGAAATAGAACAAATAATTGAAAGACAAAGAAATTTACACAATAAAAGTCAAGAAAGAACACTAACCGACGTACAACGCAATACGATTATATTTTTAATAACAACTTTATTCGAAAGAAAAGGCTTCATCAATGAAGGTAAAAAGATAGCGCTAGAATATATCGAAGGTATAATAAGCAAACCTAGGGTTAGACTAATTAGACAAGCTGGGATAACAATGGGAAGTCTTATCGTGTCTGGTGATAATTTAGATTTTATTTCTCCGAGTCTTTTAGCGCCGTTACCAGCTGGAGTCACCGGTTCGGTCACCATACCACCGGGGTGGTACGACGTCGATTGGTTCGATTTCATTTTGAATTATATACCCGGGGTAAGTTTTCGAATATTTAGAGAATCTAAAAAGGTGACGTTGGTGGTAACCGACGTAAATCTCAAATTGCGCTTGAACAGAGAAGTATCTCGATTACTCAATTTACCCAAAGGAAGACTGATACCCAAAGTGGTGTATACGGGGTCTTACGACGTTAATCCGTTTAAATTTTTGTTTATTCGCTGCCCGCAATTAAGTACGAGTGAAAACTTTTAGATGGTCGTCCTTCTGACATCTTAAAAATCGTACCCGTGGCTACGCGCAAACCCGAGCCTGATAGAGTCAAAGATTTCAAAAACTTAAAACGGTATAATCGACAAACTGACATTTTCTATCACAGGTGAAAGGGGAAAGATCATCGACAACAGGGGTGTGAGTATAATGATAGAGTTGGAGATCTTTTAATTTTAAAATGTTTTTATATTAAAAACATGAGTGTAGATGGTAAGGCGTTATACCCGGTTATTTTTGAAGATGTACTCAAATTAAATACTAACGAAGAAACAAAAGTGTACAGACTTAAAAGATTGAAGAGATTCGATCTTTAATCTTGAAAGAGAGAGACCACCGAGAGCGCACTTATAAAAAAATAAAGAGAATGATCGACACTATTAACTACATAGAGCGAGGAGTCGAAGGATTGGGGTTTATAGCAGGGGCTGTCGGTATTCCCGCTCTCTTGGGTGTTATATCAGCCCCGTTGGATTGGTGTTAGAAGGAACGTTTATGGGCGCTTTTGGTGTAGATATTCTGCTTAGAATCGCGTCTAAGAGATTATCCACCAAGCTGAAAAAGCACGACCAGATTAAAATATTAGCAGACTCCAAACTTAACACGATTGAAGAATACGTGTCTCAAGCCATCAACGACGGTGATATATCGCACGAAGAGTTCTTACTGATTACGAGAGAACTCGCAAAATTTAACGAGCTTAAGCAAAAATTAGAACAAAGACCAGCACAAAGCTTCAAAAATTAAAAACGATACAGACTTTGAAAAAGAAGTTAAAAAACGGGTAGACGAACGGCTGGCAAAAGAAAAAAAATCTCTTATCGAAAAACTTACAAGTTCAAATTCTCGGTAAATAAACATTATGAAAGCGATCCGCCGAGTTATACCTCTATTTCACCTCTTAGGGCAACACCCTCGGCCCCGCCTTTATTGTAGTGGTCATCGTATCTTTTTAGTGCCTTATTAAATTGATTTTGAGTCACTTTAAATACATCTCTAACTCGTTCTTTGTTCCATCCAACGACGTGATGGTAACACGCCGCTATTAACGACCGTTTAACGCAACCATTTCCCCTCAATGTTTTGTAATTAACGAGTTCGTTATATTTGTTGATTGTTTCTTGGACATCTTCTACGTCTTGCTCTGGACAAACAGAAAAAATAAGTTTCTCTATAGTTTTTCTTTTGTTTCTTTTTAAAGTTGACCAATTGATACGATCTTCTTGCGCATTTTCTGCCGAAAAATCAAAGTAACGTGAGACTATTTCACCGCACGTTTCACAAACTAAAAAACCATTCTCGATGATTATATGGTGATCGCACTGATCTGTTTTATCAGATAGCTCGAGGTTTTCACTCTGAAAAAAAGTCATGGATATATCTAATAAAAACCGATATTATTTTTTAATAATTTTTCAAATACTCGTCGGTCTGAACATATTACTCTCCATTTTTAAATAAAAACAGCTTCTCTACCTTTTCACAGATAGAGAAGCTATTTTTTTTGCCCGAGTTTCAAGGTCACGTGGTGGTGACTCACACATTTTTCAAGGTCGCGTTGTTTACGCCAAATTCCTATCGTGCCTCAACACGTTTCAAGGTCACGTGGTGGTGACACACACATTTTTCAAAGTCACGTTGTTTACGCCACATTCCTATCGTGCCTCAACACGTTTCAAGGTCACGCGGTGGTGACACACACATTTTTCAAAGTCACGTGGTGGTGACATCATCTCATTTTAGCGACGACAGATTTATTTTTTTTAACTCCAGAGCGACAGGCCCTGACTTGACACACATTTTTCTTTTTTGCTCCCAAACCTGACGTCAGATTTCTAAAACATTTGCCGCGGGAGATTCCCCTATATTTTTTCCCCAACTATTTTTTAGAATCGAGAGCGGCGTGTCCAGACCGGCCGCAGATTTTCCATTTTGGTCCCATACCCCCACCTCCCCTACTACTCGAGAGAAGGGGGAACCAACATAATAAACACTAACAATAAATAATTTATTTTACTATACCTCATAAATAATCATCAGGCAACCGCGGCATTTCATTGGTCCATTCCAGCAACTCAACCGTGTGAAAGTTTTTATTATCACCCCACGTCTTCGTACGCGCGTGTGACACGCAAAAAACAGGGAGGTACTATCACACACCTGGGTCGCAGCCTTAGATTTGTTGCAGTACTGTGTTATCTCTTTACCAACGATGCATGTGCTTTACGTGCATACCGTGGAGAACACCAGTAAGGACAGTTGCATGTGCCAGTCTATTATGGCATACATCAAAATGGCGACTGGTGGTGCTCGCTTTGCGATTTTAACCGAGGAGGAACTGGGTGAATTTTACACAATAATAATAAATGCAGTGTTTTTCGTGAATGTTAAAGTTATTAAATGACAACAAATTAACTTTCAATTCTGTCTGTCTCCTTAAATTAAAATGATAGGTCACTTTATCCAAATACTGCATGACCAAAAGCATGGTGGAACGGACGAAAGAAACACCGCAGCTGCCTGATGAATATTTATGAGGTATAGTAAAACAAATACAGCATGTTTTTGCGGGGAAATAGTGAAAATAGACCCCTCGGCATTGGATGATTGGGACTACATGTATCTTCGCCTCGGGGTCAATAGTTTTCACTATTTCCCGATAACAATGTTGTATTTGTATAATATAAACTAGTAGTTACACGTTAGAAAGGATATAGCTACCAGTATTACTTGTGAGGTGCTAACACCTTCATTTCAAGTCCCTTCTGGTGTTCATACACCACAGCCAGCCATCTACAATGTTGGTATGGTGACTGGCGGCGATGCATAGATGGGATAGCCCAGTGGCGGGTCTGCAGCCTGTGTGGTCAGGTTCCGTAATACAGTAGGATGCGCCTGGATGCTGTAACGTTCCTCATCGTCGTTGGTCAAGTAGAGCAGCTCTAGGTTGAGTGAAGCCCACAGCGATCGCACCACCTCCGAGTTCAGTCTGCCGATGTGGGCCATGACTGGTTGGCGGGTCAGCACGCGACCTTTATACACACCCTGGCCAACAAGAAAAAAGAAAAAGACACTACGGAAACTGTGTACGGTTTACATCAGAGCATATACTCTATGTACACGGGAACCCCACATGGGTCCACCAACATGTACATGTAGGTTTCCATGATTAAATATATTCTCAGGTATTCTGGCAAAATGAGACACAACTGGTCAGAGGTCGAAATGAGGGTTTGCAGGTAAAGGAAAAAGGATGAAATGTTTTTCTTACAATACTGTTTGTTGTACTTCAATCGGACATTCAGTTGACAAGTTTTGGCTCTTAAAAGTTTTATCGACACGTCAAAAAGTAACATACTGCAGTCCTTTTGAGTTGAAAATCACAGGCGTGTGGAGAAAGGAACACCTTGTTTTTTTTTAGGCTTGTGATATTTCTAGGCGTGTGATCCAAGCTATTATGGAGTAAATGTATGGGATGCGATTGCATGCCTCTAATCATCAGGACTGATACTGAGAAAATGGCCTTTAAAGTTTCAAGTTTTGTAGTCGTACAAATGAAAGATGCCAATTGGTTTTTCTTAAGAACACTTCTATTCCCCGTTTTTTTACTACCGGTATTTCTTTAAAATGCGTAGTAGACATATCAAAGGTTATAAATATCAATAAATCTGAAAATAAAAAAATAACACACATTCCGTTGTTTGCATTTTTCTCCATAATGGCCTGTGCCCAGTTGCATCTTGTTTTGCCATCTGCAACATCTGAGATAAACATCATTATCCACTGACAAATAGGTCATTACGTAAACTACGGGTCCACTTTTTTCCCCTTCTGCTGTTACATCTGACATCTATGATTTTATAATTCTGATGCACTCAATGTATTCATGGTCCAAGAGTGATTATGAATAGCAACTAACTACCCAAACAAATAAAACAGATCGTTTGAAGTCATTCTCAATGGCAATTTACAAAGTGCCAAGGCAATTACAGGAATGGGAAAAAATGTTACACTTTGGATCCTTAAGAATGACCCAAATACTACAAGTTACATTTGTACCATTTCACCAAAAAAGGAAAGGGAGCCAAGTATTTGTTCAAGGGTTTCAAAGTCGTGCAATAGTTGTGTCCTTTGACACGTTCATGGGTGTCGCAAGGGGGGGGGGGGGCAAGGGGGGCGTCCCCCCCCCTCCCGGAAAAAAAAAGGAGGGAAAAAAAGGGCAAAAAAAGAAAGAAAAAGGGGCGCTAAGTCAAACTGCTGTTAATTTAATGGGGGGGGGGGGGCAAATGTCCCAGCCCACCCTCGAAAAATGATAAATCGAGAATATGTTGGAACAGTACAGGGATTTCGGGGAAAAAATTTGCTATGCCCCCCTCTAGAAAAAAATCCTGGCGACGCCCATGGACACGTTACTTGATCTTCATATCAGGAGGTAGTCAAAGCAGCCAACAACTCAGGACCAGTAATTTTGCTTGTACGTCATTTACATGAACTTCTCCCCATGTACATGTATTTGTATACGTCACGTATATTGCACTGTTGGGCACTAGTTGTTGACTACACCGAACTCCACAAGAAACCAATGAAGTCTTCGGTACATTAGCTCCTGAGAAATAACCTACCTCGGATGCGTCATGAACCAGGGAGAAGAGTTGGGGCACCCCGTTTTCCACAGACTCCGCCCACTCTGTTTCACTGTCGTTGCCAAAGTAATAGTCAGTCTCGTACTGTTGAAGATATTCACTAATCTCCTCCAAGTCCTCTGCTTCTCCCAGCACAGCCTGATCGTACGCAAGCTTGAAAGCAAACCTGTAAGACATAATGGTGCAGTTCAAATTTTAAAATGGCCTTTTAAGTTAGCATCTAGACACATGGTGTCCAACCCGACACCAAGTTTTTGGGACCTGAATGTTTTAAAGAAATTTGTGGAAAAATTTTCTTTGAACATGTGGATATTTCGTTTGAAAAAGTTTTGCTAAACATTTAAGTTTTATTTTGTGAAATTTGTTACACCAACATTTGGGGGAAGAGCACTTTGATATGCTTTGACAACCTGTGGTAGCATGTATCTCTAAGAACAAAATTCAAATCATTTGTTTTGCTTAATTTTGGTGATTTTTTTCCTCTGTCCTACATGTATGACATAATATAGCATTTTTTTGTCACTAAATTCCAAAGATGCGCTTAACACTATTTATTTTTTTATACTTTGTGGCAAAGGAAACATTCATCACACAGATATATCTGTATTGTGTTTGTTTTTACACCTTTGCTTGCGTCACATTGTATTTACTCCTCTATAAATCCACAAAACCATAGAGTGGTGGGACGGGTAGAGGTGGTATGTGGAGTAACAGGCATGGCAGTTTGCGGGGTATGAGCATTAAAAAAAAAAAAATATTATTTACCTGTAAGCTTTAATGACCAATGCAAATAATTCCTCATCCTCCTTTAACCAATCCAGATTGGTGGACCATGGGACATCACCACTGTAAACTTTATACACGTGGCTTGCCCCCGCGGACACCACATCTTGACCACTCAGGCCAAACAGATTGACCACTGCATAGCACGCCATGGTCAGATGAGTGTACATAGTGGTTAGCGCATCATCGGATGCAATCTCGTCCGCGATATCTTTGGCGCTGTTCTCTCCCTGAGATAGATCCATGTGTCGCAGGACGTGGCAATACCAGTCTCTAGGGAAGCGACTGAAGAGGGAGGTGATGCGACTCAGGTCGACGGGGAGGTGTCTCCATTTGAGAGGGAGACTCAACTTGGAGGAGTAACGGGAGGAAAACTGGACAGAGCCTGTTAAGTTGAGAGACTTATCTGGCATGGAATGCATTGGGAAAATCTGCTGGTCTCGTTTTGTGTTGACAACAGAAGACAGACCAAAGTTAAGTTCTTTGAGGATTTCTTCTTCGTCGTCGGTGAATCCTTCCAAGGCTCCTGGCAGTCCAGGGGATTCCTTGGGTCTGTGAGTGTCTTTGGATCTACTGGCCAGGCTGAAGCCCTGCTTCTTAGGCTTCTCATCTAGATCAAAGTCCAGTGAGTCGTCATCCTCCCAGCTCTTGAGGCTACCCCAGGAAGAAGCCCGTGGCTTGGCCTGGGACCTGGGTCTGGACTGGATGCTGGATGGCCTGCCGCTGTCTCGATTTTCCCAGTTGTCGCTTGTTTTGGTTCCCTCGGGCTTCATAGATGAGTCTCCCGTCCGACACTTGTCAGCAGCTTCTCTTGGGGAAGCAGCCTTTGGCGGAGTGGGCGACTTTGCCAGGTTGTTGCCATCATGATGTTTATGGCTGTTATGATGCAGGAAGACCCAGACAAGTGTCTGCACAAAGCTCTTGTCAATACTCCTCAAGATATCGGGCGAGTCAATTATCCCAGTCAGTACGTTGCGGGCATCGGAGTACGTATCAACAGGAACTGCATCAACGGGTGTGAGGGTGTTCATGGGGTAACGATTGAAGGTACAGACTGGGAAGCCACCGGAGTGCTCAAATGTGGTCTCAAAGATGTCGTCTAGTCTGCCGGCTTCTACGGTGTGGCAAGACGTTTCCTGGAGCTCCATGCCTTTGATGCTGAGGGTGCAAAACCCAAAGCCTGCCTCAAGGACTTGAATCCAGGCCATACGGTCTTGAAAACGCACAAGATAGTAGCAACCTGCTGTGGGATTACCTGCAAAAAACAAAGTGGAAATGCAAATTTTGAGTCCCCCTGCTTTGGCCTGCTATCCCCATTAAAGGTAGGGTAGATCATTTGTCATTTGTGCATTTTGTGTTTGAAACAACAACAGTGCTCAAAATCTAAAGATTGGTGTTTAACAAAAATTAAACATTACAAAGTTTTAACTCAGTGAATGCCGTATATTCCGAGAACACAATATTCTACCCCGTAGGATCTCAAGCTGCATTGACGTGATTCAATTTTCATCATTGGTAAACTACCAAGTGTAATAGCTCACTGTGAAGAGAGCATAGTATAGCATTATAGTTTATCACCGATGAGAATATTTATTGCAAACATAAAATCTCAACCAGTATAAAGTACATCACTTAAAAAGATGTCGACTTCGAAATTGCTCCATGGTCTCACTTTTAAAGTTGGAGGCACTGTCTGGCTTATTCACAAGAGCAAACAATTAAGGAAACAGCACATGTGCAAACATGACTTGCTCTCGCAAAATGGGGCGGAGAGCACCCAACCAAGTTTCAACTGAATGTACACAAAATGCAGGCAACAGGTAGGAATTGCACTCGAGTGTCTGTCAATAACAATTGTACTTTGCGCATTTAACGTAAAGTTTATTCAGAAAACCAGTTTTCATAAAATTGGAAGGTTTGAATGGTGTTGCAGTTGCTACCGGTATGGTGCTGCAGTTAGTATGCGACATTAGAAATGTTTTTTTTTTGCCGTGTGTTTGTCAGTCTCCTACAACAGGCACAGCATACGTACTGTACATGTTTCCCACTGCTTCTTTTTAGTTGTACCACAAAAAGTCACAAAAGAGATTCCTTGTCACTTTGAGCAACCACAAACTGAATCTAATTCGTAGTTCTTACCAAGACTTCCATCGGTAATCGCTCTGCTCAGCGCAGCACTCAGCTTGGGAACCAGCTGCTTGTAGTAGATACTATCACTGCAGGTATTAGCTGATGCCCCGACTGCACCAGGCCAGGACCTGAGCAGACGGGGGAACCCAATCAGGAAGATTGGAAGGGTAAAGAGCGGCAGCAGGGGCGCTGATATGACGGTCGCTGCGGCAATGACAACTAAGACAAGGGGAAGGAGAATGACTGTGATTACGATGAGCGGCATGCTGGACGACCGCCGCTGCTTCTCGATGGAGTAAGACGTGACCAGGATGACCAAGAAACAGTAGAGCTTGTCAAGAAGCTCAAAGAGACGTGATAAGAGGGCTCCGACTAGTAACACCTGGATGCCAAGGCCTGCTGTGACCCACCAGGAGGAAGGATCTATGGACAGGATAGAGTTGATGAGATGGACTATGGACAACTCAAGGAGAGCTCCAGGTGTGTCCTGCCAGATCTAGAAAAAAACATCAAAAAAACCAAAAAAACCCCAGAATTTAAGGGATAATTTAAAACCTTTCAAGCGCTGGCAGTATCACTAGCCATGTTGTAATCAAGTCCATCACAAGTCTGGTCAACAGTAAAAACAAGCCAACTACCAAATCTGGTCACGAGTAACAGTGGAGGTTCACTTGGATAACTTGGTTCACTTGTGACTTCATTTTGGACTGAATGACATGGGACTGGCTTACATGTCCAATGATAAGTGTTCTTCCAGTCTGATGGAACCATTACTTATGCACTAGATTCTGCCAGTATGGCAGAGTACACATGAACTTTTTTTATCTGAGGCCGCCTTCAATGGAGAAATCATTGTGCACGCCGTTGGGAAAAACATCTGCCCTGTAACGGATTACCTGAACAATAGCTACTGTAGCACAATGCTTCTCCTGCATGGGTTGCTATGTAGTTGTTAAAGCATGCTCATTATTAACAGCTTGGACTCATGTGCTTTGATAGTATATGAAAGTATTTAAAGGGAATATACAACATTTGCAATCATTGAAAAATAAAACTACCAAGTTTTTACGAAATACCTTACTAGGATGTTGGTAAATGACAGTCTAAAGCATCCTGTAAAATTATGGCACCTGGTGTGAGGTCATTTTCAAGAAAATGGTATTTTTGTATACATTTCCAACGGTGGTCGGCCGACCACCGTTGGAAAAACCGAACTACGTTGCAACTACTGCTCCAAATTTACCATTTTTTTTTCAGTTCAAATTTTCTTTGCTATTGGTTACATATGAACGGGTGTAGGCCAGCTAGACTTGTTACCTTACAATTTTCCGGCATCTGGAAATTGATCCATTTTATCTTTGGTGGAGTCAGGGAACCAGACTACTTGAACATTTTTGTTTTTCTTGGTTTTTCAAGCATTTTCGAACAAAAAACTTCAAACATGTCAGTGTAACAAAATTTGATCTATTATACTAACCCCCCAAATAGTTCATTTCTGAAAATTACAGCAAAAGCCAATGGTGTACATTCCCTTTAATTGCAAGGACTTCAATGATGCCAACACATTTTAGTGAGCAAGGGGTAAAAAGAGCAATTTCTCAAGCAGCCTACATGCTTACCCGTCTCAATGCCCGCACACATCCAAGGGCAAACAGGAATGATGGTAGAGTGATAGTGGTTGGAGCAAGGAACAAAGCTAGGTACGATAATGCCAACAAGGGAGAAACTGCAAGAAACAAACAAAAATATGTGATAAAGTGGAATACAATTTTAAGGTTCAAGTTATTTTTGCTCATCACACTTGATGCCTAACATTCTAGTGTCACAGTGTGGCAATCAATGGAATGCGAAAGTTTAGTAGAGCTAAACTTTCGCAAACGTCTAAGACATTTTGGCATCCATGGTATGTGCATCAAGGACCAAGCGAAAACCACGTGATGCGATCAAGCTAAATGAGTTGTTTGTCGACCCTGGTCAAAAATTCTTTACTACAGATTTGAAAAGAGCACAATCTCAGCATTACTGCTGTGAAACCTGGATGCCGATACCATCTTTAGTTAAAAAATTATGGAAGTCGGAACACCAAGAGATGTAATGAAGTGATGTGATGAAGTGGCTCTATTTTGGCCTGTATCTCCAAATGAAAATTCCCGACAAATGACTCATGTAGCTTGATCGCATCACATATTTGAACTCAATTTTTGACCACATCACTCCCAATCTGCATGACATTTGAACAGCATGTCTTCAAGCTTGGATTCAGTGGATTCACAGCTAAGACTCTTAAAAGTCTGAGATTTGAGTATAAGACTGTTTACCTGCATGCAGAAAAATCCGGTATAAGTAAGACAGTCGGTGAAGAATCCTCTTGCGTTTGCTGTAGGTTGATGTGTTCTGTATGCTCGCTGGAAACAGTTTATTCCGCCACAGTCCAAAGAACACATAAACTGACTGAGCATCACCCAAAACCTTCAACAGGCATCGGGCAGCAACCATGCCATAACCAAGGATGTTACGGAGAGTCTCACTGGCTGATGCTCTAAAGTATGCACAAGTGAAAGATATCCCACCAATCACAAGCAGCGTAACAAAATGCACGAGGGTTTCCCTCCATCCCCACTTCCAGCCAAAGGATTGTTTAGACACAGCTCCTGACTGGTTGTTCAGAGACTGTAGTCTGTTGTTCTGTCTTGACTTGCACCAATCAATGAGCTGGTTAAATAAGCTGCTCAGGTCAAGGCTCAGTAGGTATCCCGCACAGGCTGAGAAGACAACGATGCCGATGTCGGATGGCAGAAAATAGGCAATCAGTAGTGTGACTCCTGATGCCAGTAACATCAGAATCAACCTGTAATGTTAGCAATTAAAAAGCAAAATTCAATAAACAACAATGTTACTGTTCCCTTTGGAACATTTATTACACTTTGTCTTGTTTTAAGAAGGTTCCCCCCCCACAACTGATTTCATGCAAGATGCAGCATTTGATATTCCCGTTAGATCAACTCAAATATTAGTCTATTAAAAACCCTCTCACTCTAGCTGAAAAGTGACTGTAATTGACAAGTAAGAGTTCCATGCCTACACAAAGTAGATTCACTGGCTGTGACTGTTTATGTACCTGTTCAGGTGATTGATAAGCCAGCTGTGCCTACCAGATACCTGCTTTGGTCTGTTGATGGAATTTGACTCTTCACAGTGCTTACCAGAGATGTGATTTGACTGTTGTTGACCAGCCTGTGTGTAAATTAAGGCATGGCAGGGGAGGATTGACTTTTGACTGACTGTGACTGTTCAGACAGCAGGAGGGTTAACAAACTTCATCTTTCAATTCTTTTTCCGAAAACGTTCTGGTGCACTCAACACCACCCTTTTCAAATTATCACAAAAATATTTAGTGTTTTTCTTCGTGCCACCAGTTTTGTGCAAATAGATCTGGATACTTAGTCCTATGGATTTTTATTTAAATTCAAGCCCTGTTTTTGATTTTCGAGCTCCCACCAGCCTCACCCATCGACACATATGGCCCACCATGTGTATACAGTGTTGCAGTTGAGATACTTGTGACAGATATCACAGGGGGCCACAAGTCAGGTTTCAAATAAATCACAAGTAAATTCACACGTCAAGTCACAAGTAACACAGGGGATGAACAATAACAGAGGAATGCCTTTGTCACAGTTCACTAACATAGCTTGCGAGTTGACTTGTGAGTTGACTTGTGAAGGACTTGTGACAGACAAGCACCTCAACTATGACACTGAAATAGTGGCTGAAGTCTTACCTTAGATCAGATGCAACTGGAGACCCTCCGAACAACAAGACAAGCGTCTGCTCTCCTAGCCACAACAAGAGGGCATCAACAGGGGGCAGCAGACTGATCACCCAGAGAACCGGCAAGAGGACAAAGACGACATGCAGGATCTGATTCACTAGAACGATCTCTGGATAGGACCTTTGGGAAAAAAACCCCAGAAAGACAAGTTCAATCGGAAGGTTTGAAGCATAACAAATAGGATGGATGTATTTTCGACAAAAATCAGCCTTATGGACCATGTAAACCAGAATCTGTTCATAACATTTTCATTGTACTTGGCATTAAGCTTTATTATAAATGTTTTGAGCACATCAGCATGTGTATACAGTTTGTACATAAAACTAGCCCCTTGCACATCCCCTACTGACAGCATTTCTGCAATTTTTAACAAATAACAGTGCCAATAAAAACACAATTGACACTAACGAAACCACAGAAGTGTGTATTTGCCTGCAATCATGGACCCCCTATTGTTCCTCTTTTGTTTCTCTTAACTTTTTAGGAAGAACTCCCATATGTTTTGTTCACGATCACCAAATGGGGGACCTTCGGGAATCGGGGACCCTATTGTCCTCTATTGTTCAACGTCCCCTATTGAAAGCAGAAACAAAGTCACACGCATCTTTGTAAATGCCGGCAATCGTGGACCCCCCATTGTCCCTAATCCTCATTCCTTTGTTTGTACTACTAACTTTTTAGCAACGGCTCTCATTGGTTTTGTACAAACATTTCCATTGTGGACTATTGGTCAATCGTGGATGTATTGTTTGCACCCTAACCCTTTTGTCCTACATGTAGGTCCACGATTGCCGGTGTTTAGATACTCACTAGCAAATTTTCATCATCAAAACCACCAACTTTTGACAATATTTCTAACGACAAAAGTGTTTTTGGGCCTCTTACAAAAACAAACAATTCCAAATTTGTCCATCAGCACAGTACACTTGCAGAATATTTTCAGGACAAGCTAATTTTGTGTGTCCAAGGAAAATGCTCACCTCCATATTAAATCAACAGCAAAGAAGAGACACACGTGAAAAGGTCGCATGATTGGCATGGTCTCGTACGGATCCGTGGCTCTGAAAACGGCCGCTTCTGGTGGTGATGTGACAGTGAGCGGATACTGAGCGATGCATATTGCAAACCATCCCAGTGCGTAAATGACCACTGTTGCTCCGACGTTATTACTATACAGTGCATTCAAGGTGGTTGGGACAAGATATAGAAATCCAAGACCAGCCATGCCCCCCGACACCACTGCGTGGAACAAGATGTTGATTTTCCATTTCTTCACCGGGACGACAAAATCTAACGTCTCAGGCCCGAAGCAAGATTCAAAGTCGACTTCATCCTCGTCAGAGAGGATGTTCCCGATATTTGGCCTGACTGTATTAGACGTTCTCCTCTGAAGCAGCAAACTGACCAACTGCGCTGAGAGGACATAAAGTCCAACACATCCACCGACCACACAGCAAGCTATGAGGATGTCAACGCTTGCGAGCTCTACGAGAAGTGAGAATATCCCACCAATGATGAAAGGAATGACGAACAGTATGATCTGGTTGAGGTAGACGTAAACTGGAGCATCATAGCCTAGCCGCAGCTTAAGTCCGCCTAACAGCGTCTGGGGAAAACGTTTCCAGAAAAATTCCTGTTTGTACTCATTGAGTAGTGGTACGTTATCTCCCATTTCTACGGTCGGTTACCAGTTACATACACGTGCACATGTAGGCTGTTTCAACACCCCTTGTTTTCTTCAAGGAAAGATAAATAGAAGGAAAAAGAAAAGACATTAAATATTATTCAAGCAAGTATATGCTACATGTTCATGATGATACCATTGATAGCCATGCACTGTATCGTGGCTGTCTTTTCAAACAGTGCAAAGAGCAGTCTTTGGTTCTTCTGTTAACTCAATAAATTTAAATTCATATACATTATAAAGACAAAACAACCTACAGGGCTATTTCAAGTTCAGGAACAATGCGACCACGCATCAACATGCCCTGTGAAAATGTATTATTGTTTTATCTTCAAGCAAACTTGTATCCACAATGACCCTAGGACCTGTTTCGTCCAAAAAAAAGCAGGGATAACTTGTAATAAATGTATCGTGTGCAAGGATACTGTTATTTCATATTGGTCTAGGACGACCATGTGTACGGACGATAAAACTGCATGTCACACACTGAGGGTGATATCGCACTGCGTTCATTGCGTGCATTGCGTGCGTTACGTGTGCATGTGGAACCTGCCGGTGCGCTATAGCATTGCGCAATGAGAACTGCAACGTCTAACACTTACAGACTTAGAATGTTGGGCAAGATATCAAAACCCTTAGTTTTTTTTTTTCTCACAAATAAGTCACAACCATCTTATTGAGGTATTGGCACGATGCAACAAAACATTTTTTGACTGCT
Organism: Patiria pectinifera; assembly: GCA_029964075.1. Taxonomy (NCBI): domain Eukaryota; kingdom Metazoa; phylum Echinodermata; class Asteroidea; order Valvatida; family Asterinidae; genus Patiria; species Patiria pectinifera. The sequence goes on along the minus strand of CM057142.1, from coordinate 8,448,906 downwards.
GTAATGTGGGGCTCGGGCAGTCGGGGCGCCCTGGGTGTTAAAAGCATCATATCTAGTTCTAGGCCCAGACTGGGACCGTGAGTGCATTAACTCCTGCAAAATTAGAATTATCTAGGCCTATAGCCTATCCCACATCACACTCACAGCAGTCAACAATTATAAAATGCAATGCCCACACAGAGAAAACATAGTGGGAAAAAAGTGACAACATGAAGAAAACTATCCGATTAATTTATTCTCACAATTTGTACCACTCCGTTTGGTTGCTTACTGTTTCAGAATTCAGAAAACTTGGCCCCTATACGCTAAATGACAGTAAAAACATATCAAGTTGAACCAACTGAATATTTTGACTAGCCTGGCTACAGTAGTTTAAAATTTAATCTCACTGAAAAATCCTGGTTACAAACTCAACATTGCACTATCTGTTTTAACTGCAACACCAGTCCAAGCGCCTCGATGTTTTTAGAATGCTTCAAGGGTGGCAATACAACGTGAACATCTATCAGGCAGGACTACATGTAATCAAGTGTAAAATAATTGCTTGACATGTCGGAAATAAACGTCTCTCCCTACCCTTTGCACGGTTTGTAGGCATCACTCGCGATCGCGTCCGTATCCAAGTTACTAAAACATACATGTCATGCATGTAAATTCATCCACGTCCGGTCCATGTTGATGTTGATTAACCGAACCCGACCTTTCAACCTACTTTTAAACTAATATTTATTAACAATACTCACAATTCAGATTTCTGAAACAAGACTGTTGACAAATAGTGACGAAATGCTGTTTGTATAACTTCACAGGAAATGGAGTTGCGCTGCGAGCTGAAATGAGGGAGAGAAACCGCCTTATTGGCCTCGTTGTTGGTTCCGCCAGTACAGGACGCAAACGAAACCGCCTAAAAAAATCTGCCATAATCTCGGTCCAACCACCGTTATTCTTCGACGACAGAATGACCATTCATCACAGTGTAAGAATAGGAAAAGTTCCTGCTCGAAGAAGGGAGAAGAAACCGCCTTAATGGCCTCATTCTTCATTCCGCCATTGTACTGTAGAGGCGCATACGAAATAGCGAAGAAAACGTGCCATAACCGGGATTCCATCGTGTGTTGTTTTGGATCCGGACTTTGACCAATTCGTACGATAAAGCATTGGGATGGGTGGTTGATGGGGATAGATGGAAACAGCGAGAATAACCGCCTAAATGGCCATATTCTTGATTCGCCGTTGTATGGTAAAAGGCGCGTGCGAAGCCGCAAAGAAAAACTGCCATAACCTGGGTCCCAAGCGGGAGGCGCCTTTGGACCAATTCCTACGATAAAGTATAGGATTTGATAGAGCCCGAAACAGCGAGAATAACCGCCTAAATGGGGACATTTTGAAACTCTGTGGGTCGCCGTTATTATCTTCTTTACTCGATCGAAGGCAGGCGGGAGGGGAACTTCCCAAATAGGTACTTTCTTGATTCTAAAAATGTGCAGTAGCTGCGGGTGTGAAACCGTTGAAATAACTGTCATAACCTCGGTCTCAGCAGCGGTTGCCCTAATACCGCAAAATAACGCACACACATAGTGAAGCATCGGGGAAAATCCGAAGCTCATATAGAAGAGGAACCGCCTAAATGGAGACATTTTTGACTCCGATAAAGTAAATTATTTCAGCGCAAGAGCACACGCACAAATAAATACCTGTCATATTACCCAGGTTCAAGCCACGTTTCTTTTTCAGACCACACAGAAAAAGAATGACCAACAAGTTCCTGATGTAAAAGCGTAGGAAATAAGTCAAGTTGCATCAGGGGCGAGAGTAACTAACTGCTGAAATATAGGCTTTTTCGTTACTCTGATTTTGCACTACTTTTTACAGACATGCGAAAGAGTGGAAAGTTAATGTCGTAACCTCGGTCCAGTCAATGTCGTTCCGGAACACACAACAACAACTCACTCACTACTACTAATTCACACGGTGAATTGAAACCGTCATAATTATTATTATTAACTCCGTCGCATTCCTTAATTTGCGAACCCGAAACTGAACAATTTGTAAGCATGTAAATAAATCGCATCATTCATGATTCCGCGTACATATTGTACCCATACACAGGAAATCCATTTCTGAAACATCCTCATAACTCCGGTCCAATCATTCGTCCCCTCTTTTACAGCAACGTGGCCATTCCACACGATAACGTATAGGAATGATATTTCCAAATTCAGCGAATGGAACCTGCGTTTTGGTCGATTCTGTACCGCTGTTGTCATTCATTGCAAAAGGATTTTCGGTGAATCGCCTCCTGAACGAAATTTGCCCCACATTATTTCTTTCTAAAAAGTAGCAAAATGTTTATAGTGCAAACTATTATACATCATACTTGAATGGCTGTTCGTGACAACCGTATAAAACCGCACCCTTCATTCGCAATTCGGCGTGCATACACTGAAATCAGGGGGCGCACCCAAGATTTGGCTGGGGGGGGGGGGCTCACAATTCTTTTCTCACATTTTCTCAGAAAATAAACGTGTTTTTTTTTTTTGGGGGGGGAATATTTTGACGTTGGTGGCGCCACTTACTCCCCTATTATACTACTCGAAAATAGGCCACATACATCGTGGTCAAATCGTGGGGGGCTCACTTGGTGTTCTTATTTCCAACGTGCATTACGTGTTTTCACGATCATTGTAATTATAACGTCCACGCCTTCTCAACAATATTTTTCCTTTCCAATTTGCTCATATCAATATGAAATGTGATACTGCATATTGGCGGGATAAGATTGTAACATTTTAACTTCGAAAACAATCGTGTTTTCGTAACTCACTGCGCGAAGAATGGATTCTGTTGTTACCCCAGACACCGCATACAAAAGTAAACGCCAATGTAACGCACAGGCAGGCACCAGACTAGTCCTCATTTGCATATGCGTGTTCAAAAATGTAAACATATGCAAATGATCCAATACCAAGGTGAGAGAGTAGGTAGTGGTGGGCGCGTACTGCTCGACACCCTGGTAACGAAGTTGATATTTGTTAAATTTTACTAATGTTGTCCTATATAGATACCGAATGGTATTAAATTAACACTACAGTTTTGCAGTGTATTTGATTGTGAATGTTTTTGTATGTTTGTTGGGGGTGTTGGGTTGTTTTTTTGGTTGTTTTTGTTGTTGATTTGCTACTTTTTTGGTCTCTTCTCGTCATTTTCTCGTCCCGTTTCGTATCCTCTTGTCTCTTGTATGTCTTGGCTTGTCTCGCCTCGTCTCATCCCTCGTATGTCTTGTCTCGTCTCGTCTCATCATTTTTCTCGTCTCGTTTCGTCTCATTTCGTCTTTTTAAGTTTCTTGTAGGCCAATGTCCTGTCTTGTCTCGTCTCATCATTTTCTCGTCTCTCCCTCCCTCTTCGTTTTCCTCGTCTCGTTTCGTCTCGTCTCTTGTCTGTCTTGTCTCGTCTCGTCTGAGTTCTTGTCTTTTAAGAGTTCCCTTGTCTCTCTGGTCTGTCTATTTGTTTTCTAGGTTGTCAACGTAAAAATGTAGAATCTTTTAAAACTGTTTTTTGCTTACTTGTCTCTTGTCTCATGCGCGTCTCATTTTTTTTTATATTAATGTTTTTTTTTATATTGCTATGTATAGTTATATCGGTTTTGTAGCTTTATTTGTTTAACTTAATATTTTTATTTTTGAGTGAAATTTTTATCTTGCTTTTATTGTTGACCGGGGTCAGACAGTTTTCATTTTTTTTTACTTTTGTATTTCCATGACAGCCCCTGTTCAACTTTTATTTTAATGTCTAAAGATGCAAAATATATAAATAAATAAATATAAATAGGCAAGATGGTAAATATGACTGATATAATTATATTTTGTGTAGGTTTGTTTTCTCTCAACCTATAAGGGGATGCATGGCTTCTCTCATTCTGTAAGAAATGTCTTCAATAAGCGGGATAGAGTCTTTATTCTCCTTCAGCTTTAACCCATATTCCGACGGTACTCCAGGCACCCCTTCAGAAATCCACAGGATTTGAAACACAACATACCAACCCCTGCCCCACCCCAGGGTATTCGCCCCGCCCCCGCAAAGGAGACGGAAAGTCTTTCGTCAAAAACATTCAAATATCGAAAAACATATTATTGGCTGCACCAAATGATTTCTCGTGGTCAACCACATATACACTTAGGCATTGCCAAGAAAGTTTCGTTCAGCGATAGACTTTGAACTATGTGGTTGAAGAACTAAGCACTTCTTCAGTTAGTATAATGTGTATTTTTCCGTATGAAAGCAAAAGTATATGGATTTGCAAAATGGCGTAGAAACATCATAGTGTATGATGACTTTATAAATTTGTCCACCATAATTCTGTTCCTCTGTTATTATGATAGACGTACATTAATTGTAGGCCTATCATAAGGAAAGTGACTCCAAGTGGATAAGACCGACAATGTAGCTATATCGTCCCAGTTTAACAGAACATCCACAAGCATTCATCGGTTGATATCAACGAATTGTTTTGTTACAGATGTGGGCAATCACTCGCATATACTGCATACATTTACTAAGTATATTAGATGAAAGCACTTCTTTGCGCACGTGTATGCTCTCAGTAATGTCATCTGAGTTCTTCCAATAATAATAATGAGACTGCATGATATGGAGACCCAAACTCTCTCCGGGCAAGTACGTACGCTCCACCCATCGATAATTCCACAATCGTTGACAATGCGCAACTCCTTAGCGTTGTTTGCCTACATTCTTTTCCTCGTGATTCTTCGACAGTTTCATCAATCACGTGATAATGGTGAGTTGATTAACAGTTGATTCAAACATAATCGCATGGCTTTGGTACTTTGGTTGTGGTCGTTTCGTTACATCGCCTCCGATATCCAAATGTCACTTCGATGATAATCAGACAATTCGTTCAGCAGTGAAGGGATGGAATCTCACAATAGTATCGTGGGAGAGTGGCATTGTCACTGAACTTGACAGTCTGCTTTCATTTCATATAAGGTGTAAATGTTCTTTTCCCTGTCAGACTGCGGGTGCATTCGAGTTCCATTAATCTAGATGTTAAAGTGGAATCCTCTTTGAAAGATGGCAACCACCGTTCCAAGCTTCGTAGAGGACAACGTGACGTCGTCTTCTTCAGACTACAGTTTCCTTGACGCATTCTCGCACCCTTTACCCATAGAGATTGTCATATCTACCATTGTATGGCTCATGTGCTTTTTTGCGGTGTTTGGTAACATTCTTATCTTCGTAGTGATTCTCAGAGACAAGCAGCTGTGGTCTAACGTAGCCAATATGTACATTTTAAACCTTGCCAGCGCCGACTTGTGCGTTGGGATGAACTCGTTGACAATGCAAAATATTTGGCGGTATACCGGCAACTGGCCCTTTCAGCGAGCCGTGTGCACCTTCTGGACTGTCGTGGATTATTCGGCGTGTATGCAGGGCGCCTTCGCAGTGACACTCATCAGTCTTGATCGTTATTTCATATGGTGTACTATAAAGGACACCTATCTGTACATCGTGCCTGTGAGTAAAAACATCGTGCCTGTGAGTAAAACATCGCGCCTGTGAGTAAAAACATCGTGCCTGTGAGTAAAACATCGCGCCTGTGAGTAAAAACAAATGACCTGTGAGCAAACATCGCGCCTGTGAGCAAAAACTTCGTGCCAGTGAGTAAAACATCGCGCCTGTGAGTAAAAACATCGTGCCTGTGAGTACAACATCGCGCCTGGGGAGTAAAAACATCGCCTGGGGAGTAAACGATCGCGCCTGTGAGTGTGAACATCGTGCCTGTGGAGTAAACATCGCGCCTGTGAGTAAAAATCGTGTGCTCAGAGTAAAACATCGCGCCTGTGAGTAAAAACATCGTGCCTGTGAGTAAAACGCCGCGCCTGTGAAAAAAAACATCGCCTGTGAGCAAAACATCGCGCCGTGAGTAAAAACATCGTGCCTGTGAGTAAACATCGCGCCTGTGAGTAAAAACATCGTGCCTGTGAGTAAACATCGCGCCCTGTGAGTAAAAACATCGTGCCTGTGAGTAAAACATCGCGCCTGTGAGTAAAAACATCAAAGCCTCGTGAGCAAAAAATCGCGCCTGTGAGTAAAAAAATCGTGCCTGTGAGTAAAAATCGCGCCTGTGAGTAAAAAAATCGTGCCTGTGAGTAAAACATCGTGCCTGTGAGTAAAAACATCGTGCCTGTGAGTAAAAAAATCGCCTGTGAGCAGGTCCATCGCCTGTGGAGTAAAGTAAAACCGCCTATGGGGCGCTATGTAAATAAATTATTTAACAAAATTGTTTATATATATATAATTATTTATTATATAATTCAGTTTTCCGATAATTATATGTAAATAAACTGTTTGGCAGTTTGCATTATATGTAACCTATTTCCATACTGCATTATTTATATTTATATATAATTTTTTTGCTCTTAATTATTTACATAGTTTTGGGCAAACTTGAATTATTTTATATATAATTTATTTGCAACATTATACTTTATATATAATTTTATTGCACACTTTTTTATTTATATATAATTGATTTGCAACCTTTTATTTATATATAATTTTTGCACACTTTATTTATTTATACATAATTTATTATATCTTATATAATCCATTTTATATTTTATAATTCATTACTCATATATAATTCGTTATTTATATATAACTAATTACATCATATAATGCATTATTTATTGGTATAATGCATTATTTATTATATATAATACTATTTATTATATGATTCATTATTTGTTATATAATTCATTATTTGTTATATATTTATATTATTTATTATATTATTCATTTTTATTATATAATTGTAGCTACGCACATTATTTTTGGTTATATTGTCTGGTCCGAGGCGAACAAGGCTATGATCTATAAACAATGGCTTCTTAGCAAACAAGGAACTAGACTACAGCAAAACCATTATATATTATATAATGGTTTTCTGAGCTAAATAATGAAATGCGCATGCAAATTACCTTTACTAGACACGCCTATGCTTTAAATAGTCATATCACATTGCACACCGCAATTTGCTATAGAAAACATGCAGTATTGTGTATTTTGGGTGGGTCTGAATTTAATTTGCGCCTGAAAGCTGGAATGAATGACTTTCAAATGCTGTAAACCCTTTTTGTCTCAATTAATGTAAACCAGCGCATTTCAGGTCAACGATTCTTAAAAATTACGGAGAAATTAGCTATGCACAACGCCTCGCACTAGCTAGCCACGATGGTCATCATGTAAAATAATTCATTTTATCAGTGAAAGATAAAATACATTATTCCCTTCATCCGCCATATTTTAGGAATTTATAAATGGCAGTAAGGCCGGGGGAGCGACAGGCAGCTCTCAATTCAAACTAAAAAAAAAAGTTAGGTATTTAGTCTGAAGTAAAAAAAACTTTTTGGATGCTAAACATTTAACAGGTTTGTGTTAGTCTTTGTAAAAAAAAGCCAAGCACCCATTTGTACTGATGGGGGGGGCCAACCGTATATCTACGAAAGATAATTTTAATTGTTCCGTTAATGGTATTCACTGCCATTTAACTGCTAAACATTGACTAAGGAGAAATAAAATATGGCTCAAAACCGTGCCAAAAAAGTCAAGTCAATGTTTGATGCGTGGTTTTGTTGTGTTAGCCTGAATAATGAGGTACCACAAATTATGTATAAATAAATAAAGTGTGCAAAAATTATATATCATCAAAAAGGTTGCAAATCAATTATATATAAATAATAAAAGTGTGCGTAAAATTATATATACATAATACTGTTGCAAATAAATTATATATATATAACTAAGTTTGCCCAAAACTATATATGTAAATATTTAGGTTGCAAAAAAATTTATATATAATAATGCAGTGGCAATAGATTTATTTACATATAATGCAAACTGCCAAACAGTTTATTTCATATATAATTATCCGGAAAACTGAATTATATAATAATAAATGAATTATATATAAACAATTTAACTATAATCAAGTTAAACATTGACCAAGGAGAAATAAAATAGTGGCTCAAAACTGTGCCAAAAATAAGTCAATGCGTTTTGGATGCGTGGTTTTGTTGTGTGAGAATAATGAGGTACCAAATAAATTATGTATAATAAATAAAGTGTGCAAAAATTATATATCAATAAAAGGTTAAAATCAATTATATATAAATAAAAAGTAAAAAAGTAAAATTAAATTATATACATATTGCAAATAAATTATATATATATATATATAGTTTGCCCAAAACTATATGTAAATAATTTAATTGCAAAAAATTTATAATAAATACGCAGTGGCAATAGATTTATTTACATATAATGCAAACTGCTGCACAGTTTATTTACATATAATTATCCGGAAACTGAATTATATAATAATAATGAATTATATATAAACAATTTGTTAAATAATTTATTTACACATTGGCGCCCCATAGGCACGACGGTTTCGATGTTTTTACTCACAGGCGCGATGTTTTACTCACAGGCACGATGTTTTTACTCACAGGCACGATGTACAGATAGGTGTCCTTTATAGTACACCATAATTTCATGATGACCAAATTCCTGGAGTATCGAAAATACAACAGCAGGAAACTTGCTTGCGGCCTCATCACTGTCACCTGGACGCTCGCGTTGCTAGTCAATGCTTTCCCAGTTTTGGGCAATGAACTATGGGCCAATGCTGGAGCCTTTGGTAAGGTTAACTACTCTGTCAACTGCGATTTCGGCGTGCTGCGTATTCTTTCCTATAACATTGCTCAAATAGTTGTTGGGTTCGTTGCACCGGCAATCATCTTAGCCTACTTGAATTTCAAGGTGTATGCCAACATCCTGAAGCGCTCCAAAGGCTTGGTTCGTACGGCAGTTTCTCCAATGCAGCTAGACATAATCCACCCACCGGCAGAGCCCGGTGCTAAAAAAGATTCACACGTCAACAGTACTCACCGATCACAAGACACCAAAAGGTCCTACAAAACTCACCGGAAGGCCGCTATCACGCTGGCCTTTATCGTGGGCGTGTTTTTCATATGTGAGACCCCCTTAATCGTCTTGAAGTTCCTGTTTGTCGCAAAGGGGGGTTATTTAAGCTGGCTGTTATGGAATGGTGCCAGCTATACTGTGTGGGTCAACTCAGCGATCAATCCGTTCATCTATGCGGGAACTAATCCCAGGATCAGGCGGGATATTATCAAACTCCTCTGTTTTTGGAACCACCGGCTCCGAAGGAAGATTCGCCCATTGCACTGACTTCAACCGAACCGGCTCTAATGGCTTGGTTCGTAAGGCAGTTTTCCAATGCAGCTATAGACGCTAATCCACCCCCAATTGAATCCCGTTCATCTATGCCGCCACTAATCCCATCAGGTGGGATATTATCAAAATTCTCTGTTTTAATTATGAACCACCGGCTCCGAAGGACAATTTGCCCATTGCACTGATTTCAACTGATTTGCAACCATCCGTGTTCAGCAAAACTTACTCCGTGTTCAGCAAAACTAACATAATTATATGTTATAACAATAATAATATGTTATAACAATGTTCACTGTACGTCTGAGCTGCTCTTCAACATGTGTCTTGGGACAATCACCATTCTCTTTTATTTTCTTACTGGAGTAAATCCCGGTCTTCTCACGGGAAGTGAACTAGATGTATTCTGAAAAAAAAAAAGCAGTTGAATGACATAGTACAGTAGAATTGTCAGCTGCATGCAGACTGCATAGATATTCAGAACAGACGTGTTCAGCTGTTGAATGAATGGTACTGTGTTTCGTTTTGTTGAAATGAATGTCAGTCCAAAAGAATGTAATATTGTTTGAAACAGCCTGTTTCAAAGATTTTCCCAGTTTTTTGACTCTGCGAACACAAAATGCTTGGGGTTGTTATTACCAAGTTTTTTACCTTCCGTTCATATCTCCATGCTATTACTTGCCAAGACTCTGATCTGGTCTTGTGTTTATTATTAGTTAGCTTGGGGCAACAATCTGCATTATTTATGAGTATTGTTGTGGCTGCTTAGAATGTCTGAATTGGATATCGATATAGGCCTATACAGGCTAAGTAAAAACCATTTTTGTAATGAACCTCTGCATGTAGCACTTTCAAAATCTAGGATATAAAAGCCCAGTTAATATTGAGCTTTCTTTTAGTACATGAAACATACAAATCACTTATGTACTTTTTCAAGTTAAGGAATTTTAAACACAAACACCGTTTTAAAGCTCTGTCCATGGATCACAAAAAAAGGTAAGTGTTCTTTCAGCAAAACGAAAACAATTCACGTAAATCCCTATGTAGATTTTGAAAGTGCTACAGCAGAACTTCATAAGAAAATGGTCCTGCCTTTTGGGTTCCTTTTTTGTGACTCACCCTGTATAGGGTAATACATTTCCACCAACTTTGTTTCCTTTTCATTTCACAGTCAGCATTTTATAGCTTATCAGTGTTAGTTAGCACTTATAAGGTTATTATTGTTATCAAGTGGTGTGATGATATAGGAGCTATTTTAGGATGCTTATAAACACAATGGGCCCACCATACAGTGGCTGCTGCGCCATGTGGCTGCATATCTCAATAAATTAGGTTGTAGTATGTAAAGTGGAAGAGTGTAAATAATTAATTAGTGGAAGGTTAATTAGGAACACTCGTGTCCCATGTTCTCCTCCTGTACATGAATGATCAGTGTGACTGTGAGAATTCTAGCTGATCACTCGGCAAAATGCTTAGCAGGGAAGACAGAGAGACAGAGACACAAAGAGACGAGACTCGCTTATTAGTCCATGACCAAAAAGCTTATAGAACATGTTTTAGAAAATATTTTGTAAGTGAGGTTATGTAAGTAGATCCCAAAAATACACTTTTCTATTTTTTTATTTCATAAACGTACCAAAAATATTTTGTGAATAAATATATTACACGGCGGCCATTTACGATATTTGCAAATTCGGCACCCTTTTCAAAAGAATGTCAGGTTTTACCCCTCCCAAATCTATTTGCCAAGTTCGGTGTTTTGGACCAGTCGTTCACGATTCCATCCGTATAAAGCCAGCTGACTATAATTAGAATAGAAACAAAATTGACACCGGCGGGCTCGAACCGGGGACCTTGCGCGTGTGAGGTGCATGTGCTAACCACAACACTACGGAATCCTGTTGGATCACAGTCTTGTCATGCGCTACAGATATCACATTTCGGTATAGGAAAGAAAAACATAGAGATTCCGCCTTGGCTCGAACCGGGGACCTTGCACGTGTGATGTGCATGTGATAAAACTACACTACAGAATCTGTTGGATTTTATAGTTGTTCATAGTCTAGTCATGCGTGACAGATTTCAGATTAAGAAAAAACTAATTCCGCCCGGGCTATAACCGGGGACCTTGCGCGTGTAAGGCGCACGTGATAACAACTACACTACGGAATCCTGTTGGATTTAAGCTGTTGATGGTCTTGTGTTGCTGTGGATGGTCTTGTATACTACTTGCATTTAGTGTGTGCTTCTGGGATCATGATTTCTTTACGAAAGAAAAAAACAAACAAACAAACACCCCAACACCCCAACAAACAAACAAACAAACAAACAAACAAACACAGATTCCTCCGGGGCTCGAACCGGGGAACTTGCGCGTATGTTACTATAAGGCGCACTTGATAACCACTACACCACGGAAGCCCGTTGGATTTCGTAGTAGTCTTGTCACGCGTGGTTGATTTCACGGTGTTTTATTGCCCGCGCTACTCATTAAGGCGTGCATTTAATGGCTTTCTGCCCCACCCCAACCACTGAAATTCTTTGACCCGATATCCTCATATTTATATCAAATGAGCTCTGTCTCGCCTGAAAGTATACATACAAAACCCCAATTGAGTTCCTCCTTCAGAAAAATGAGGACCTGCAAATCATACCGAGCACATTCACTATCGACGAAAGTCATCAACGTTTATAAAACTGTTTCCTTTTTTTCTCAAGTAGGAACGAAGTGTATTTCTCCCGATCATAATCACTCCCGACAACACAAGACCAACTAGACAAACTGCAGCACAAGCTTTACCATGCAGTTTTTGTTGTTGGAATATTGTCTAACTTGAAATATGCACCTACACACCAGTATCTGGTTCGTTAGCGTGACGTCATCTCAACATAACCATGCGTACTTCTCACGGTGTAGCACAGCACGAATGGAACCGGAAGTTAACGCAGCTTGAGTGTCTAGCCAATGGGCGCTAGTAATCAATGGTGCGTGCGCGTGTATGACGTTTTTACTAACGAACCGGATAGGTGACACCCTTTTGAAATTTCAGGATGGATTTTTTTTTATTCCAATCAAATGGAGCAGCAGTGGCGTAGCTGGGGTGAATTTTGAAACGTTTTTATGTGGTTTGATAAACAGGGTGACCCAAACAAATGCAACTCTGAAACATTTGGTATTTTTTCCAAAAACGTGATCTGTTGATTGTTATGTTTTGGATATCAGATTAAAGCTGAGAGTTATTTTCCTTTCAAATACTGAAATAAATCATGAAAACACCACACTGGGTTGCTGAGAAAATGCTAATAATGTAACACAGCTCCTTTTTTGGGGACCCTATCAATACCACAGTTAACGGATCTACCTATATGCTGTGCTTGAAATGCATGTAGCGCATTGTGGCCTAATCCTAACGAACATCATGGCACATAAATACTACATGAATATTAATGATTTCGATGGAAATACCTATTATTTTTTCACCTTAACAGGTATCTTATCCATTTAGTCCTATTTTCAACCTGTTCAGCATGAATGTCAAAATATTAAATAAATTGAACAAAAAGGATTAATAATGATTTTTAATTAATCAAACTTCTATGTAATGACTATACAGTGGCAGTTTACTTTAATTTTGTTAGCGAATAGAATTTTTGTGGAATTTCAAATGAGCACAGACCCAGGACACAAAACAAACTTTCGGGGATCTCGATTTTCTTACGGTTTAGAAGAAACAGAAGAAAGAGAGAAAAAAAAAGATTCCGCTCAGGGTCGAACCGAGGACCTTCCGGAATCCTGTTGGATTTAAGTGGTTGGTGGTTTTGTTATGTGTGTTGGGTGATTGAATTCACCACGTTCTACGGCTTGCATTATTGTGTGCGGTTTGGAATCACGATTTCTTTGCGTTTTAGAAGAAAGAACGAAACAAAAAATGATTCCGCCCGGGCTCGAACCGAGGACCTTGCGCATGTAAGGCGCACGTGATAACCACTACGCTACGGAATCCTGTTGAATATAAGTGGTTGGTGTTCTTAGTGTTTGGTGATGGATTTCACGACGTTACACTGCTGCATTACGTGGTGCGTTTTGGAATCACGATTTTTTTGTTTACGTTTTAGATCAAAAGGACGAACCAAAATATGATTCCGCCCGGGTTCGAACCGGGGACCTTGCGCGTGTTAGGCGCACGTGATAACCACTACACTACGGAATCCTGTTGGATTTAAGTGGTTGATGTTCTTGTTATATGTGTTTGGTGATTGATTTCACGTCGTTATACTGCTTGCATTACGTGGTGCGTTTTGGAATCACGATTTTTTTTTTAACGTTTTAGAAAAAAAGAACGAAAAAAATAATGATTCTGCCCGGGCTCGAATCGGGGAAGTTGCGCGTGTTAGGCGCACGTACCACTACACAAAGGGATCCTGTTGGATTGACTGATGTGTGACTGATTTTGCGATGGTCTACTGCCTGCTGTGTTTATTAAGGCGTGAATTTATCGGATTTGTGTCCAACCTCCAACCTCTGGAATTCTTGGACCAAGTTTATCCCCCAGTCATAACAAATAGATGAGTTTTGTCTCCCCTGAAACTATATTCACAACCAATTGAGTTCCTCCTTCAGGAAAATGAGGACTTTTGCTCCCTGCAAATATTGTACCGAACACAGTCACTATCGAGGAAAGTCATCAGCGTTTAAAACTGTTTGCTTTTTTTCAAGTAGGATCGAATTGCATTTCCCCTTATCATGATCACTCCCGACAACACAAGACCATCTAGACAAACTGCGACACAAGCTTAACCATACAGTTTTTATTGTTGGAATGTCCAACATGTAAAATGCACCTTTTGAAATGTTAGGATGATTTGGGATTTTGTTTTTCCATTCAAACCAAATGGAGCAGCAGTTGCGGTTCCTTTGCTTAATTATTTCAAACGTTTTTATAGGATTTGTTATGTGCCACGCAACACACATACACGCACATACATACACTAAACGAGCTTTCATAAGGCTTTCTGTATGTAATTACGTGTTGTGCTTAATAATTTGACAGTAATCATGCTCCTGTCTAATATACATAGGCAGACTCAGTGGCATAACTACGGCCCCGTGCCCCCCTTTCATTTGAAGTTTTGAATTGCAGTGCCCCCTTTGAAAAATTGGAGCACCCCCAGGTGCCCCAACAAAGTCTAGTACAGCAACACCACGAAGTAACACCCACCCCCATACTAGTGAAAACTAGCAATCCGAGAAAACGGCATCTAAAGTTGAACGCCTTCAGTTGGGTTTCTCGTTGTGGACACTTGATGCATTAAATTTATAAAATCTGCTGTTTTTCACCCGTTTGTGTATTTAATCAACAATAAATAAGAGAAAAAATGTGAGTGTTAGTTCGTGAAACCAAAAAAGCTGCGAAACTGTCAATTTTCGTTTTCACGAAGTAACACTCTTCAATGTATACAACACGAGAAAAGTGCAACTTCAGGTCAGCGCGCGCGCTCACACAAGGAGAGTGTTACTTCGTGAAAACGGTTTTGCTCACATTTTGAGCAAAGTGCGCGCCCTGCATTGCAAAGGTAAATGGAACTTGAGTGTTACTTCGTGAAAACGAAAATTGTCACTTTTGCGCAAAAGTAATTATTAAAGTAAAGCTCTTGAAGCTTTGAAACTTTGTGCAATGGTAGGCCTTGATGAATAATGTTTAAAAATGTAAAAAAACTGAAAATCGAAAAAAAAATATGCTTTAACACGTGGAGTAAATACTTTGTGATGTCGGTGACGATATCTGTGCTCCATTTCAGCTGTCATAAGGTGAATTTTGGACAACTGGGGTGCGTTTTGGCGGTCATAACCAAGAATTGGTTCGGTAGTTTCTTTGTCGGGTGAATCTCAATTAATTTTTTTTTAGAGACGCATGATCATGATCATGTAGTACTCAAAATCCCCAAAACAATTAACCAAAGAGAAACCACCGAACCAATTCTTGGTTATGACCGCCAAAACACACCCCTGTACTTGTTTGATAGTGCAAAACCTCTAGTTTTATAAGCATACTTAAACTACCATGGACACAGACTCAGAGCATCAAACAAACGTCCGGGGAATTAAATTTCCTTGTGTTTTAGAAAAAAAAGGAAGAAAAATTCCGCCCGGGGTCGAACGGAGAACCCTGCGCGTTTGAGGTGCACGTGATAACCACTATACTTCGGAATCCTTTTGAAGTTTGGAGCAGTTGGGAAAACCTTCATGCACAAATATGATAATAATGTCAGCGGCTGTTTTGTAAATAGTTTGGCGTTTTCTCTAATACATGATAAACTATACTACATAGCTGCATGGGCAGTGAGGCAAGAAGCGAAAGCGGTTGATTAAAAATGTACATAGCTTGGGTACAAACATTTGGGGCATTTTTCTCTGAGGTTTGGCAAGACGACATGATGATATCTGGGGATATCGAAATGCGCGCAACTACATGGGGTGTCTCAAAAAAGGTCATCCTGCTTTAAAGGGCTATTATGGCCAGACTGTATGTTTACCAACAAAAAAGCAGGGTATCATCTTAAAGCTGAAGCTTAGTGCTTTTCAATGATACCTTGGGTTACATTCCAGGGTCAAGCATCATGGAGCACTGCATAAAAACAACCAGCTCTCCGGCCGGGACGCGAATTGTTTTTTTCCAAACGACATCCGTTTCCTATCTTCTGATTGATCCATGACACGCATATCTAATGCCTTGTTCTCCACAACACAAACCCAAGATACGCTTTAAGTGTGAGAAATGTTCCTTCCACGCTTTTAGTTATTAAAACGGTAAAATGAGAAGAAGTGAAAAACGCTCAGACACTGGGATTCGAACTCGGAGTACATGATGAACCTATTTCTGTGACGTCACACTGTTGTTAAAAGTGTAGATTATAGAATGTAAGGTCCATGAATATAGATTGTACGAATCTACACTTATTCACGAATGTGGAGACTGTGGTATACCGATGAACCAGGGATCTTATTTGCATATTATTAAGGGACTAAATGTGTGTTTCGGAGGTATTATAACACTCTGTTTAAAACCGGTGTGAGTCTGGATGGGTGCCGAGGGTAATTATCACTCATCCAGACTCACACCGGTTTTAAACAGAGTGTTTAATACCGACGGAACACATATTTATTCCCATTCATAAATACCTTTTTGGTAAAAAAAAAAAAAATCTTTTCGGTCCAAAAATCAAAACAAGTAAAAAAACTAGACGTTGTTAACCATTTTGTTCAACAATTTTACTTCATGTTTTACGAAACACCCCTCTGACTATAATATGGAATGCCCCTCCACAATTGCGTGTGCGTCGCGTATTCCACCTTCATGGTCGCGCGTATTGCGCGATGTCGCGCAAAACGCAGCTGGGCTGGTGTAGTGAGAATTTCGGACCATGAAATACTGATTCACTTGTAGTAAATGCGCATGCATACGTGAGGAATGTGAACGTTCAACCAATGAAACGTTAAAAGGCACCGGATTTCATGGGAGTCCAAATTTCATGTGACACTGGAAAAGTGTTTAAAGACCAGCCAGCCATGTCTTTATCATCCGTTTAAGACTAGACTTGACTCAAGTCGGAATTGCTCTAAGTCGGTATCTTAATTTTTTTTTAAAAGTAGCAAAAATCACTAAGTTTACGTCTTTCCAGAAGCCCGACAAGCATCCGTTTAAGACCGGCCACCGTGACGAGCTCTCGACCAATAGGAATGCGTAAACTGTCTTAGGTATTTATGAATGTTGTTTTAAGAAATAGGTTAAGTCGGAGAATAGACACCGAACAGTACATTCGTGCAAGAATGGACTCGGCCTCGCCTCGTCTATTCTTAGCACGAATATAACTTCGTCCATTCTCCTTAACAGAAGTCAGATCAGGACTTCCAACCAGTCCACGAATCAGCTGCCAGTCGTCAGTGATTTAAAAACCATTCATAAATACCTAAGACAGTTTACGCATTCATATTGGTCGAGAGCCCGTCACGTGGCCGGTCTTAAACGGATGATAAAGACATGGCTAGCTGGTCTTAAACACTTTTCCAGTGTCACAATAAAATGTGGACTCCTAAAAATCCAGTGCCTCTTATCGTTTCATTGGTTGAACTTTCACAATCCTCACGTAGGCATGCGCAACACTATACCAGGGAGTCAGAATTGAATAGTTCTAAATTCAAAACGCAACGCGCCAGGTGCGTTCTGCGCGACATCGCGCAGAACATGATACGCGCGCGTCAATCTCCATAAGAGGGTTGTTTACATCTTACTCGCCAGCTGAACACTCCAATATTTTGCAAGAGGGATGTTTCAAAAAGCACAAAGTGAATTTGTTGAACAAAATCGGGATTTTTTGAACGAATTATATGATTTTTTTTTTACCGAAAAGGTATTTATGAATGGGAATAAATATGTGCTCTGTCGGTATTTATCACTCTGTTTAAGACCACTTAGAGTCTGGGTGCTGATAATTACCCTCGCCTCCGGCTCGGGTATAGTTATCAGCACCCAGACTCTAAGTGGTCTTAAACAGAGTGATAATAACCTCCAAAGCACACATTTATTCCCTTATTATTCCTACTTATATATAACTTATTCTATAAAGCCCTGGGCATCATAAATATGCATAACGCAGAGATAGAGCGCCCTCTTTTGATATTGTTGGATCTCGTTTTGGGAAAAAAATAATTCGCGGCCGGGACGTATATCTATTCCATCCCAACGGACTCGTCTCTATTCGCTCTTTGCATGCACTCTTCCGCCATCAGCATACACAGCCTCGATCGGGCAACTTTACACAATAAATATAGCCGGCTGAGTGATTCCAGTTTCGGGGTTTTATTATATGGCTATGGCTCCACCATGTGCTCCGCCCGAAGGGTGTGACGTCACAATGTCAACGAATTATTTTGTTACAGATGTGCGCGCATGTATGCTCTCGGTAATGTCATCTGAGTTCTTCCAATAATAATAATGAGACTGAGTGATATGGAGACCCAAACTCATTCCGGGCAAGTACGCTCCACCCATCGATAATTCCACAATTGTTGACAATGCGCAACTCCTTAGCGTTGTTTGTCTACATTCTATTCCTCATATTTCTTCGACAGATTCATCAATCACGTGATAATTGTGAGTTGATTTAATAACGGTTAATTCAAGCATAATCGAATGACTTTGGTACTTTTACATAGACCTTTGGACCCTTGTTGTGGTTGTTTCGTTACATCGCCTCCGATATCCAAATGTCACTTCGATGAATTGGACAATTCGTTCAGCAGTGAAGGGAAGAAATCTCGCAATAGTATCGTGGGAGATTCTTGGGTTGGCATGATCGTTGGAACTCAACAGTCTTCTGTCATTCCATATGGTGTAAGATTATAAGTGGTTTTTATTTCCCTTTAAGACTACGGGTACATTCGAGTTCCATTAATCGAGCTTTTAAATTGGAATCCTCTATGAAAGATGGCAACCACCGTTCCAAGCTTCGTAGAGGACAATGTGACGTCGTCTTCTTCAGATTACAGCCTCCTTGGCGCATTCTCGCACCCTTTACCCATCGAGATTGTCATATCTACCATTGTATGGCTCATGTGCTTTTTAGCGGTGTTTGGTAACATTCTTATCTTCGTAGTGATTCTAAAAGACAAGCAGCTGAGGTCCAATGTAGCCAATATGTACATATTAAACCTTGCCAGCGCTGACTTGTGTGTGGGGATCATTTCGTTGACAATTAAAAATATTTGGCGGTATACCGGCAACTGGCCCTTTCAGCGAGCCGTGTGCACCTTCTGGACTGTCGTGGATTATTCGGCGTGCATGCAGAGCGTCTTCGCAGTGACACTCATCAGTCTTGATCGTTATTTCATGGTGACCAAATTCCTGGAGTATCGAAAGTACAGCAGCAGGAAACTTGCTTGCGGCCTCATCACTGTCACCTGGACGCTCGCGTTGCTAGTCAATGCTTTCCCAGTTTTGGGCAATGAACTATGGGCCAATGCTGGAGCCTTTGGTAAGGTTAACTACTCTGTCATCTGCGACTTCGGCGTGCTGCGTATTCTTTCCTATAACATTGCTCAAATAGTTATAGGGTTCTTAGCACCGGCAATCATCTTAGCTTACTTGAATTTCAAGGTGTACGCCAACATCCTGAAGCGCTCCAAAGGCTTGGTTCACACGGAAGTTTCTCCAATGCAGCTAGACACTATCCACCCACCAGCAGAGCGCGGTGCTAAAAAAGATTCACACGTCAACAGTACTCACCGATCACAAGACACCAACAGGTCCTACAAAACTCACCGGAAGGCCGCTATCACGCTGGCCCTTATCGTGGGCGTGTTTTCCATATGTGGGATCCCCTATTGCGTCTTGCAGTTCATGTTTATCGCAAAGGGAGTTTATTTTAGCTGGCTGTTAGGCAATTGTGCCAACTACTCTTTGTGGGTCAACTCAGCGATCAATCCGTTCATCTATGCCGCCACTAGTCCCAGGATCAGGCGGGGTATTATCAAAATACTCTGCTTTTGGAACCACCGGCTCCGAAGGAAAATTCGCCCGTTGCAATGATTCCCACTGATTTGCAACGAACCGTGTTCACAAAACTTACAATAATAATCTTTCATAATCGAATTCACATGTAGGTCTAAGTTGTTCGTCAAAACGGGCCTTTGGCGACCATTCACTCTTACTTTCCCGACTAGAATAAAGTCCGGTCTGTGCGCACGGGAAGTGAATTATAAACATTCTGAAAAAAGGCAATGGAATCATGATTAAAAAGTTTTAAATGGTCAGCTGCTGCATTGATATTCTGAACATTGTTTCATCTGCCGTTGAATTGACTCAATTGTAGGGTGAATGGTTTTGTTGCAATGAATGTCAGTCCAAAAGAATGTAACATTGAAACTTTCCTGGAGATGATGTGCTGTTTGAAACAGCCAGATTCAAAGATTTCCAAGTAAACAATGTTCCTAGTGACTCCCTGCAGAGTACTGAATGCTAAAGTATGAAAGATTGCTCTCTGCTGTCATTGTATTAATATGGCAAGACTCTGACGGGTGCATACATTATGTTGCCCAATGTCTATATTCCCCAACCCTAACCCTAATCCTAAGGATTTTGGGGAACATCGGTATTGCAGGGAACATAGGTATTGGGGAACACTCGGGTAGATCCCAACTCTGACATATAGTATACTGTTTAGTAGTTAGCTTGGGACGACAGTCTGCATTATCCGAGTATTGTTGTGGCTGCTTAGAATGCCTGTATTAGATTTGGGTCTGTTACATTTTCTCAAACTTTGTCTCATTTCATAGCACACAGTGAGTACTTTATTGCTTATTATTGTTAGACAGCACTTATTAGTTTATTATCGTTTTCAAGTGATGTGATCATGATGGGAGCTATTTTAGGAAGCTTACACAATGAGCCTACCAGATGCAGGTGCATATCTATTACGCTGTAGTATAATATAGTGAATTAGTGGACGGTTAATTAGGAACGCAAATGTCGCCTGTCCCCCTCCTGTACATGAACTATCAGTGTGAGACATTTCAACTCCCACGGTGATCACACAATCATAAAATACACAGCCGGACAGACTGACAGATGGAGAGAGAGACAGAGAGAGAGAGAGACAGGGGGAGGGGGGGGTCTCACTTATACTGAGAATGGTTTTGACAAGATCGCGAGTGACCGACTGGTCCAAAGCACCAAACTTGGCAGATACAGGGTGAGTCAAAAAAAGCGGAACCCAAACCCCCAAAATTTTATTTCATATTTAAAAAAATATGTAGCACCAAAAATAATAATGACTGGAAAGCCAATTTCATAAACTTCTTTTGATTGAAAAAAATACTGAAACTGGTCAATCCGTTAAAAAAAAATCACCATTTAAACACAATGACCCTAAAACCTGACTCGTCCAAAAATGCGATTTCACAATCGTCGTCACAATTCTGTTCAAACATCGCCAGCGATGAAATCTTAGTTTAAACATTAACAATGTGCATTAAAGTCCTTTTGAAAGCCCGTCTTTAACCAGGGTTGTCAATCAAAATATTGTGTGCTACAGTTGGTGACAGTTGTTGAATTAAGTATTCTGTGTCATTTTCTTTGTTGTTCCAAACAGTCAAAACACACAATAAATTGATTTTTTTGGACGAGACAGGTTTTAGGGTCATTGCGTTTAAATGGTGGTATTCTTTGAACTGATTGAGCAATTTCAGTAATTTTTTCATCTAAAAGTAGCTTTTGAAATTGGCTTTCCAGTCATTATTACTTTTGATGCTACATTTTTTTAAAAATATGAAATACATTTTTAAGGGTTTGGGTTCCGTTTTTTTGACTCACCCTGTAGATTCTTATAGCCCTAGAGAAGATATTTAGAATGGGTGACACCTGGCTTTTTCGAAGGGTACCTAATTTGCATTTATTCACATATTTTGGTACATTTAAAAAAAATGAAAAGTATATTTTTGGGATTCTACTTACATATTATCCTTAATTACAAAATATTTTCTAAAGCAAATAAGTGACTGAATAATTATGAGGACATATGAACGATCCAAACTGGCTACCATTATACCCTAATGTTGCACGCATTTACCCTTTCCTTAAATATCAAGTAGTCTTGCCAAACCTTAGTAGGCCTATTCATGAGTTTCAAATTCACAAAGTTACTTACAAAAACTGTATGTAGAAAATCATGTTATCAATGATAACATCGTGATATTTAGCTCCCTCCCCTCCAAAAAAAAAAGATGGAGGAAAAGACGTGTCCGTAAATTGGGCTAATAAAAGGCAAACAGCTTGCCTGATGTGGGGGACATGAACACGTTCAGAAAAATCCCCAGATTTACTTTAGACATTGACCTGCATGTATTACAAACACCCATAATCTCTTATATTTGAGGGATTTCTTCGAAGTTGTTCAAGTCCCCACGTTTATGACAACCCTTCGCCAAAGTTTTTACCAAATTTACAGATACCTCTCCCCCATTTATGTGTTGGTACTTTTGGGGCACGCCATTCAGATTTCAGATACTGACCTTCAGATAGTAGATTGTGTAAAAATACTTGGCGTTTTGGATAGTTGAGACCTCAAATGGGACAAGCATATCGATCACATCTTTCATAAGGCTAACAGCAAAATTTTTATGCTCAAATTGTTGAAGAAATTTAACTTATCACTTTCAGACTTGTTAACAATTTATACAAAGGATATATTCGTCCACTCACTGAATATGCTACACAGGTTTGGAATGCAGGGTTAACTAAAGTTCATGTTGTTAAACTGGAGAGCATCCAAAAACGTGCCCTCAAAATTATACTGGGATTTGATTATGTTGATTATGAGCATGCCCTAATGAAATGCAATTTAGTTTCTCTTCAAAACCGTAGAATGGATCTCTACCTTGACTTTGCTAACAGACTGAAAAACTCTAGCTTATTTCAGGACTGGTTACCTCAGCCGAGAAGTAGTCATGTGCAACATCAGCTTAGAAACAGTTACAACTTATCCAAAATGATGTGCAAGACTAAACGATACCAGAATAGCCCCATCCCATATTTTGTTGACCTTTTGAACAACAGTTAAAAGTCTTAACTCCCATTCATACTAGAACTTGATAATTAAAAAAAACATACAATAATACGAAATCCTATTTTATTCATGTAATGCATTCTTATTCACCTTTTTTTATCATGTACTATTCTGGTAGAGTGCGCCTTTCTTATATTCCGATGTGCAAATCTTAACTCATATTTTTTTTTAATGTACTGTATTCTGATATTTGTAAGTATGATGGTAAATGTTTTGGTAAGTTTGTATTTCTGATTTTGTGTTTTTAATTTGTACGCATTGTGACAATTTAGCCTCTGGCTACAAACACAATGAGTAATAAACCAGAATAATAATAACAATAATAATAACCACTATACTGAGGAATCCTGTTGAATGTATAGTAGTTGAAATAATAGTCATACCATGCGTGACAGATTATATGAACGAAAATGTCGCGTTGTAGCAAAATATGCCTACTCGAAATTATTTTGGTATCATTAAACTTGATCAAATAAAGGCAGCTTCAGTCGAATGTTTTGTAGACAAGTTAATTAATGAAACATCCACAAGCATTCATCAGTCGATATAAACGAATTATTTTGTTACAGATGAGCAAAACCACTCGCGTATAGGCGTACTGCATAAATTTACTTTAGCAAAAAAAGGATGGAAAGAATGAAAGCACTTTGTTTCTATAAACCTGCTCTCGGAAATGTCAAAGTTCTACCAATACTAATAATGGGACTGCATTACATGGAGACACAAACTCTCTCCGGGCAAGTACGCTCCACCCATCGATAATTCCACAATCGTGTTGACAATGCGCAGCTCCTTAGCGTTGTTTGCTTACATTCTTTTCCTCGTGTGTCTTCGACAGTTTCATCAATCACGTGATAATTGCGAGTTACTTAACGGTTAATTCAAGCGTAATCGCACTACTCTTGTTACTTTTCCATGGACCTTTGGACCCTTGTTCTTGTCATTGTTTCGTTACATCTCCTTTGACATCTACAATTTCACTTCGTTATAATTTGTTCAGCAGTGAAGGGATGGAATCTCGCAATAGTATCGTGGGAGATTCTTGGGTTGGCATGATCATTGGAACTCAACAGTCTACTGTCATTCCATGTGGTGTAAGATGAATAAATGGTTTTTATTTCCGTTTCAGACTGCGGGTGCATTCGAGTTCCATTAATCTAAAGTCAAATCCTCTTTGAAAGATGGCAACCACCGTTCCAAGCTTCGTAGTGGACAATGTGACGTCGTCTTCTTCAGAGTACAGCCTCCTTGGCGCATTCTCGCACCCTTTACCCATCGAGATTGTCATATCTACCATTGTATGGCTCATGTGCTTTTTAGCGGTGTTTGGTAACATGCTTATCTTTGTAGTGATTCTCAAAGACAAGCAGCTGAGGTCTCACGTAGCCAATATGTACATTCTGAACCTTGCCAGCGCAGACTTATGTGTTGGGATCAATTCTCTGACAATTAAAAATATTTGGCGGTATACCGGCAACTGGCCCTTTCAGCGAGGCGTGTGCACCTTCTGGACTGTCGTGGATTATTCGGCGTGCATGCAGGGCGCCTTCGCAGTGACACTCATCAGTCTTGATCGTTATTTCATGGTGACCAAATTCCTGGAGTATCGAAAGTACAAGAGCAGGAGACTTGCTTGCGGCCTCATTACAGTCACCTGGACGCTCGCGTTGCTAGTCAATGCTTTCCCCGTTCTGGGCAATGAACTATGGCCCACAACGACAGACTTTGGTATGGTTAACTACTCAGTAACCTGCGATTTCAGCGTGCTGCACATTATTTCCTTTAACATTGCTCAAATAGTTGTAGGGTTCTTTGCACCGGCAATCATCTTAGCCTACTTGAATTTCAAGGTGTATGCCAACATCCTTAAACGTTCCAAAGGCTTGGTTCGCACGGCAGTTGCTCCAATACAGCTTGGCACTCTACTCCCACCGACAGAGCCCAGCCCTAAGAGAAATTCTCATGTGAACAATGATGACAGATCATCACAACTAGACACCAAAATGTCCTACAAAAATCACCGCAAAGCCGCTGTCATGCTGGCCCTTATCGTGGGCGTGTTTTCCATATGTTGGACCCCCTATTACGTCTTGCAGTTCATGTTGGTAACGAAAGGGATAGATGTCAGCTGGCTGTTGTGGAATGGTGTCTACTACACTGTGTGGGTCAACTCGGCGATCAACCCGTTCATCTATGCCGCTACTAATCCTAGAATTAGGCGGGGTACTATCAAAATCATCTGCTTTTGGAACCGCCGACTCCGAAGAAAAATTCGCCCATTGGAATGATTACAATCACTACCACGATAATGGATTCACTAAATCTTAAACCAGTCGTGTATGTTCAGCATGACAATAAATAATTTGGAGTCTTATTTAGCAAAACACGATAGATGTCAAAACAGTGTTCCGTGTATGTCTAAGCTGCTCGTTAGATGTCTGCCCGGTCAACGCATCGGAAGTGCATCATAGGCCTATGCATTTCGAAAAGGCAATGGAATGCAAATAATAAGGTTTTTCGCAGTAAGCTGCTTCATATTGATATTCTAAACGTACTTTTCAGCTGTTGACTCAATGTTACTATACTGTGTGGTGTGTTGTTGCAATGATGGTCAGTCCAAAATAATGTATCATTGTTTGAGACGGCCTGATTCGAGATTTGTCAAAATAATGTTGTTTGACCAGTGAGCACTGAATGCCGAGTATTAACGAAGAATACTCGGTGTTGTTATTACTGAGACAAGACTCGGACCTAGTCTAGTGTTTAGAAGTAAGCTTGGGACGACAGCCTTCATTATATGAGAATTGTTGTGCCTGCTTAGAATGTCTGTATTGCATCTGGGTCTAGTAAATACTTTCCCCCAAACTCCTTTTCCCTTTCATTTCAGTGTCAGCAGTTTATGGCTTATCAGTGTTATCAGCTATTTTGAGGATGCTTATTTGCATTTGGGCCAACCAGATGCACTGGCTGCTGCGCCATATGGCTGCATATATCTATATATGCTGTGGTACGCAAAGTGAAAGTATCCAATTAATTGACCTGTCGTGCTGTGTCGAAAAGTGCAAAACCTTTGTATTTTAAAAACATACATTGCATTTCATGTAGGCCTTACATTTTTGTCGAATTTCAAATGCGTACACAAACAGTTGTGATTTCTTAACCTATACTGCCACATTCCCATTGAGTTTGTTGGAGGGTCCAGTGCTTAAGTTTCAAATTAGACACCCGACTTAGTTCGAAATTTTATTTTGAATCTTCTAAATTAGAAATATTGCAAATTGCATTAGGTGTGTGCGTCTAGGGATCACGATTTCCTTGCTTTTCAGAAGAAAAAAGGAAAAAAAATGAATCCGCCCGGGTTCGAGCCGGGGACCTTGCGCGTGTGAGGCGCATGTGATAACCACTACACTACGGAATCCCGATGGATTGTGTAGTTGTTCCTGGGCCATATTCACGAGCAAGTCATTTTGGTCGTGTTCCCTGAATGTATTTTATGAATTGTGAAGTGTTAAATGGGATGGTCCCTGACTATTTATGCATTCTAGCCTCACTTTCATTTTTTTTATGTGGCTTAAAACATTAGGGTATGTTTAATCACAAATTTAAAATAATTCATCAGAGCAGACTGGTTTTAATTTTTAATTTCCTTTTTGTCATTGATTTCATTTCTCTTCTTCGCAAGTTCAAAAATGAAGATTTTACCTCGCTTTCAATTTAATATGGCCGGCTCGTACATAAAGCCCATAGTCTTGTCAATCGTGACAAATTTCACGGCATTCTACTGTACTGCATGCGCTGCTCATTCAGGCGTGTATTTAATGGACTTTGCTTTGATTGGCAAAGGACTGGCGAGGAAAAGGCAGCCTGCAAAGGAGGATAAGGTGAAAGGAAAATATCCCGATTAAGATTGATATTAAGATTGATTTATTCATCCAATGATTGAAAAACAATTACAGGAATTTGTGTGATCACGATTGGAGACTGAATCTGAAGTCAGTTCGGTCCAATGTTCAGCACCGACTTGGCATATAATGTCAACTCCGTTCAAGACAAGAGCAATCGGAACCGCAACAAAAGAAATAAAAGCACCAGCGCTCCATAAAGTAGAAATAAAGAAAAAAAAGTGATTCCGCCCGGGCTCGAACCGGGGACCTTGCGCGTGTTAGGCGCACGTGATAACCACTACACTTCGGAATCCTGTTTGATTTAGATGGTTGATAGTCTTGTGTTGCGTGATTGATTTCCGGCGTTCTATTAAGTGTGTGCGTCTGGGATCATTATTTTCTTGTGTTTTTAATAGTAGAAATAAAGGAAAAAAAGTGATTCCACCCGGGCTCGAACCGGGGACCTTGCGCGTGTTAGGCGCACGTGATAACCACTACACTACGAAATCCTGTTGGATTTAACTTGGTGATAGTGTTTTGTTAATTGGATGATT
Source organism: Patiria pectinifera (assembly GCA_029964075.1). Taxonomy (NCBI): domain Eukaryota; kingdom Metazoa; phylum Echinodermata; class Asteroidea; order Valvatida; family Asterinidae; genus Patiria; species Patiria pectinifera. The sequence continues at coordinate 8,421,572 of CM057142.1, read as the reverse complement.
GATTTCATCGGGTATATTAATTGTGTGGCACACAATATATACCCAATGAAATCAATCACCCAATTAACAAAACACTATCATGTGTGAGTCTGGGGATCACACAATTTGTATGATCACGATTGGAGACTGAATCTGAAGTCAGTTCGGTCCAATGTTCAGCACCGACTTGGCATATAATGTCAACTCCGTTCAAGACAAGAGCAATCGGAACCGCAACAAAAGAAATAAAAGCACCAGCGCTCCATAAAGTAGAAATAAAGAAAAAAAAGTGATTCCGCCCGGGCTCGAACTGGGGACCTTGCGCGTGTTAGGCGCACGTGATAACCACTACACTACGAAATCCTGTTGGATTTAACTTGGTGATAGTGTTTTGTTCATTGGGTGATTGATTTCATCGGGTATATTAATTGTGTGGCACACAATATATACCCAATGAAATCAATCACCCAATTAACAAAACACTATCATGTGTGAGTCTGGGGATCACACAATTTGTATGATCACGATTGGAGACTGAATCTGAAGTCAGTTCGGTCCAATGTTCAGCACCGACTTGGCATATAATGTCAACTCCGTTCAAGACAAGAGCAATCGGAACCGCAACAAAAGAAATTCAAGCACCAGCGCTCCATGAAGTAGAAATAAAGAAAAAATAATAATTCCACCCGGGCTCGAACCGGGGAACTTGCGCGTGTAAGGCGCACGTGATAACCACTACACTTCGGAATCCTGTTGGATTTAGGTGGTTGATCGTCTTGTGTTGCGTTATTGATTTCCGGCGTTCTATTAAGTGTGTGCGTCTGGAATCATGATTTTCTTGTGTTTTAGTAGAAAGAAAGAAAAAAAAAGTGATTCCGTTCGGGCTCGAACCGTGGACCTTGCGCGTGTTAGGCGCACGTGATAACCACTACACTACGGAATCCTATCGGATTTAAGTTGTTGGTAGAGTTGTGTTAATTGGGTGATTGATTTCACGGCGTTCTTTTAATTGTGTGCGTCTGGGGATCACGATCATCTTGCGTTTCAGAAAAGAAAAAAAGAAAAACAATGATTCAGCCCGGGCTCGAACCGGGGACCTTGCGCGTGTGAGGCGCACGTGATAACCACTACACTACGCAATCCTGTTGGATTTAGGTGGTTGATAGTGTTGTGTTAATTGGGTGATTGATTTCACGTCGTTTTATTAATTGTGTGCGTCTGGGGATCACGATTTCCTTGCGTTTCAGGAGAGAAAAAAGAAGAAAGAAAAAACAATTCCGCCCGGGCTCGATCCGGGGACCATGTGCGTGTGAAGCGCACGTGATAACCACTACACTTCGGAATCCTGTTGGATTTAGGCGGTTGATAGTCTTGTGTTGCGTGATTGATTTCCGGCGTTCTATTAAGTGTGTGCGTCTAGGATCATGATTTTCTTGTGTTTAAGTAGATTTTCATGTGTTTAAGTGAATGATTTCACGGCGTTCCATTAATTGTGTGCGTCTGGGGATCACGATTTCCCGTTGCGTTTTAGAAGAAAAAAAAAGGAAAAAAAAGGTTCCGCCCGGGCTCGAACCGGGGACCTTGCGCGTGTTAGGCGCACGTGATAACCACTACACTACGGAATCCTGTTGGCTTTAGGTGGGTGATTGTGGTGCATTAATTGGGTGATTGATTTCACGTCGTTCTATTAATTGTGTGCGTGTGGGGATCACGATTTCTTTGCATTTCAGAAGAAAAAAAATATAAAAAAAATGATTCCGCCCGGGCTTGAACCGGGGACCTTGTGCGTGTTAGGCGCACGTGATAACCACTACACTACGAAATCCTGTTGGATTTAACTTGGTAATAGTGTTTTGTTCATTGGGTGATTGATTTCATCGGGTATATTAATTGTGTGGCACACAATATATACCCAATGAAATCAATCACCCAATTAACAAAACACTATCATGTGTGAGTCTGGGGATCACACAATTTGTATGATCACGATTGGAGACTGAATCTGAAGTCAGTTCGGTCCAATGTTCAGCACCGACTTGGCATATAATGTCAACTCCGTTCAAGACAAGAGCAATCGGAACCGCAACATTCGCGCTCCATGAAGTAGAAATAAAGAAAAAATAATAATTCCGCCCGGGCTCGAACCGGGGAACTTGCGCGTGTAAGGCGCACGTGATAACCACTACACTTCGGAATCCTGTTGGATTTAGGTGGTTGATCGTCTTGTGTTGCGTTATTGATTTCCGGCGTTCTATTAAGTGTGTGCGTCTGGGATCATGATTTTCTTGTGTTTTAGTAGAAAGAAAGAAAAAAAAAGTGATTCCGCTCGGGCTCGAACCGTGGACCTTGCGCGTGTTAGGCGCACGTGATAACCACTACACTACGGAGTCCTATCGGATTTAAGTTGTTGGTAGAGTTGTGTTAATTGGGTGATTGATTTCACGGCGTTCTTTTAATTGTGTGCGTCTGGGGATCACGATTATCTTGCGTTTCAGAAGAGAAAAAAAGAAAAACAATGATTCCGCCCGGGCTCGAACCAGGGACCTTGCGCGTGTTAGGCGCACGTGATAACCACTACACTACGGAATCCTGTTGGATTTAGGTGGTTGATAGTGTTGTTTTATTGGGTGATTGAATTTACGGCGTTCTATTAATTGTGTGCGTCTGGGGATCACAATTTCCTTGCGTTTCAGGAGAGAAAAAAGAAGAAAAAAAAAACAATTCCGCCCGGGCTCGAACCGGGGACCATGTGCATGTGAGGCGCACGTGATAACCACTACACTTCGGAATCCTGTTGGATTTAGGCGGTTGATAGTCTTGTGTTGCGTGATTGATTTCCGGCGTTCTATTAAGTGTGTGCGTCTAGGATCATGATTTTCTTGTGTTTAAGTAGATTTTCATGTGTTTAAGTGAATGATTTCACGGCGTTCCATTAATTGTGTGCGTCTGGGGATCACGATTCCCCGTTGCGTTTTAGAAGAAAAAAAAAAGGAAAAAAAAGGTTCCGCCCGGGCTCGAACCGGGGACCTTGCGCGTTTAGGCGCACGTGATAACCACTACACTACGGAATCCTGTTGGCTTTAGGTGGGTGATTGTGGTGCATTAATTGGGTGATTGATTTCACGTCGTTCTATTAATTGTGTGCGTGTGGGGATCACGATTTCTTTGCATTTCAGAAGAAAAAAAAGAAAGAAAAAAAGGGATTCCGCCCGGGCTCGAACCTGGGACCTTGCGCGTGTAAGGCGCACATGATAACCACTACACTACGGAATCCTGTTGGATTTAGGTGGTTGATTGTGGTGCATTAATCGGTTGATTGATTTCACGGCGTTCTATTAATTGTGTGCGTCTGGGGATCACGATTTCCTTGCGTTTTAGGAGAGAAAAAGAAAAGAAAAAAAAAATTTCCGCCCGGGCTCGAACCGGGGACCTTGCGCGTGTTAGGCGCACGTGATAACCACTACACTACGTAATCCTATTGGATTTAAGTTGTTGATAGTGTTGTTTTAATTGGGTGATTGATTTCACGTCGTTCTATTAATTGTGTGCGTGTGGGGATCACGATTTCTTTGCATTTCAGAAGAAAAAAAAAGGAAAAAAGTGATTCCGCCCGTGCTCGAACCTGGGACCTTGCGCGTGTAAGGCGCACATGATAACCACTACACTACGGAATCCTGTTGGATTTAGGTGGTTGATTGTGGTGCATTAATTGGGTGATTGATTTCACGGCGTTCTATCAATTGTGTGCGTCTGGGGATCATGATTTTCTTGTGTTTAAGTAGAAAGAAAGAAAAAAAAGTGATTCCGCCCGGGCTCGAACCTGGGACCTTGCGCGTGTAAGGCGCACGTGATAACCACTACACTACGGAATCCTGTTGGATTTAGGTGGTTGATAGTGTTGTTTTAATTGGGTGATTGATTTCACGTCGTTCTATTAATTGTGTGCGTCTGGGATCATGATTTTCTTGTGTTTTAGTAGAAAGAAAGAAAAAAGTGATTCCGCCCGGGCTCGAACCGGAGACGTTGTGCGCGTTAGGAGCACATGATAACCACTACACTTCAGAATCCTGTTGGAATTTAGTTGTTGATAGTGTTGTGTTAATCGGTTGATTGATTTCACGGCGTTCTATTAATTGTGTGCGTCTGGGGATCACGATTTCCTTGCGTTTCAGGAGAGAAAAAAAAAAGAAAAAAAAATATTCCGCCCGGGCTCGAACCGGGGACCTTGCGCGTGTTAGGCGCACGTGATAACCACTACACTACGGAATCCTATTGGATTTAAGTTGTTGATAGTGTTGTTTTAATTGGGTGATTGATTTCACGTCGTTCTATTAATTGTGTGCGTGTGGGGATCACGATTTCTTTGCATTTCAGAAGAAAAAAAATATAAAAAAATGATTCCGCCCGGGCTCGAACCGGGGACCTTGCGCGTGTGAGGCGCACGTGATAACCACTACACTACGGAATCCTATTGGATTTAAGTTGTTGATAGTGTTGTTTTAATCGGTTGATTGATTTCACGGCGTTTTATTAATTGTGTGGGTCTGGGGATCACGATTTCCTTGCGTTTCAAGAGAGAAAAAAAAAAGAAAAAAAAAATATTCCGCCCGGGCTCGAACCGGGGACCTTGCGCGTGTGAGGCGCACGTGATAACCACTACACTACGGAATCCTATTGGATTTAAGTTGTTGATAGTGTTGTTTTAATTGGGTGATTGATTTCACGGCGTTCTATTAATAATTGTGTGCGTCTGGGGATCACGATTTCTTTGCGTTTCAGAAGAAAAAAAATATAAAAAAATGATTCCGCCCGGGCTTGAACCGGGAACCTTGTGCGTGTGAGGCGCACGTGATAACCACTACACTACTGAATCCAGCTGAATTTAGGTGGTTGATAGTGTTGTTTTAATTGGGTGATTGGTTTCACGGCGTTCTATTAATTGTGTGCGTCTGGGGATCACGATTTTCTTGTGTTTAAGTAGATTTTCATGTGTTTAAGTGAATGATTTCACGGCGTTCCATTAATTGTGTGCGTCTGGGGATCACGATTTCCTTGCGTTTTAGAAGAAAAAAAGAAAGAAAAAAAGTGATTCCGCCCGGGCTCGAACCTGGGACCTTGCGCGTGTAAGGCGCACATGATAACCACTACACTACGGAATCCTGTTGGATTTAGGTGGTTGATTGTGGTGCATTAATTGGGTGATTGATTTCACGGCGTTCTGTTAATTGTGTGCGTCTGGGGATCATGATTTTCTTGTGTTTAAGTAGAAAGAAAGAAAAAAAGTGATTCCGCCCGGGCTCGAACCTGGGACCTTGCGCGTGTAAGGCGCACGTGATAACCACTACACTACGGAATCCTGTTGGATGTAGGTGGTTGATAGTGTTGTTTTAATTGGGTGATTGATTTCACGTCGTTCTATTAATTGTGTGCGTCTGGGGATCACGATTTCCTTGCGTTTCAGAAGAAAGAAAGAAAAAAGTGATTCCGCCCGGGCTCGAACCGGGGACCTTGCGCGTGTTAGGCGCACGTGATAACCACTACACTACGGAATCCTATTGGATTTAAGTTGTTGATAGTGTTGTTTTAAAAGGGGACCTTGCGCGTGTTAGGCGCACGTGATGACCACTACACTACGGAATCCTATTGGATTTAGGTGGTTGATAGTGTTGTTTTAATTGGCTGATTGATTTCACGTCGTTCTATTAATTGTGTGCGTCTGGGGATCACGATTTCTTTGCATTTCAGAAGAAAAAAAATATAAAAAAATGATTCCGCCCGGGCTCGAACCGGGGACCTTGCGCGTGTTAGGCGCACGTGATAACCACTACACTACGGAATCCTATTGGATTTAAGTTGTTGATAGTGTTGTTTTAATTGGGTGATTGATTTCACGTCGTTCTATTAATTGTGTGCGTGTGGGGATCACGATTTCTTTGCATTTCAGCAGAAAAAAAATATACAAAAAATGATTCCGCCCGGGCTCGAACCTGGGACCTTGCGCGTGTGAGGCGCACGTGATAACCACTACACTACGGAATCCTGTTGGATTTAGGTGGTTGATTGTGGTGCATTAATTGGGTGATTGATTTCACGGCGTTCTATTAATTGTGTGCGTCTGGGGATCATGATTTTCTTGTGTTTAAGTAGAAAGAAAGAAAAAAAAGTGATTCCGCCCGGGCTCGAACCTGGGACCTTGCGCGTGTAAGGCGCACGTGATAACCACTACACTACGGAATCCTGTTGGATTTAGGTGGTTGATAGTGTTGTTTTAATTGGGTGATTGATTTCACGTCGTTCTATTAATTGTGTGCGTCTGGGGATCACGATTTCCTTGCGTTTCAGAAGAAAGAAAGAAAAAAGTGATTCCGCCCGGGCTCGAACCGGGGACCTTGCGTGTGTTAGGCGCACGTGACAACCACTACACTACGGAATCCTATTGGATTTAAGTTGTTGATAGTGTTGTTTTCAAAGGGGACCTTGCGAGTGTTAGGCGCACGTGATGACCACTACACTACGGAATCCTATTGGATTGAGGTGGTTGATAGTGTTGTTTTAATTGGGTGATTGATTTCACGTCGTTCTATTAATTGTGTGCGTCTGGGGATCATGATTTTTGTGTGTTTAAGTAGAAAGAAAGAAAAAAAAGTGATTCCGCCCGGGCTTGAACCTGGGACCTTGCGCGAATAAGGCGCACGTGATAACCACTACACTACGGAATCCTGTTGGATTTAGGTGGTTGATAGTGTTGTTTTAATTGGGTGATTGATTTCACGTCGTTCTATTAATTGTGTGCGTCTGGGGATCATGATTTTCTTGTGTTTAAGTAGAAAGAAAGAAAAAAAAGTGATTCCGCCCGGGCTCGAACCGGGGACCTTGCGCGTGTTAGGCGCACGTGATAACCACTACACTACGGAATCCTATTGGATTTAGGTGGTTGATAGTGTTGTTTTAATTGGGTGATTGATTTCACGTCGTTCTATTAATTGTGTGCGTGTGGGGATCACGATTTCTTTGCATTTCAGAAGAAAAAAAATATAAAAAAAATGATTCCGCCCGGGCTTGAACCGGGGACCTTGTGCGTGTGAGGCGCACGTGATAACCACTACACTACTGAATCCAGCTGAATTTAGGTGGTTGATAGTGTTGTTTTAATTGGGTGATTGATTTCACGTCGTTCTTTTAATTGTGTGCGTCTTGGGATCTCGATTTCCTTGCGTTCTAGAAGAACAAAAAGGGAAAAAAGATTCCGCCCGGGCTCGAACCGGGGACCTTGCGCGTGTTAGGCGCACGTGATAACCACTACACTACGGAATCCTGTTGGATTTAGGTGGTTGATTGTGGTGCATTAATTGGGTGATTGATTTCACGTCGTTCTATTAATTGTGTGAGTCTGGGGATCACGATTTCCTTGCGTTTCAGAAGAAAGAAAGAAAAAAGTGATTCCGCCCGGGCTCGAACCGGGGACCTTGCGCGTGTTAGGCGCACGTGATAACCACTACACTACGGAATCCTATTGGATTTAAGTTGTTGATAGTGTTGTTTTAAAAGGGGACCTTGCGCGTGTTAGGCGCTTGTGATGACCACTACACTACGGAATCCTATTGGATTTAGGTGGTTGATAGTGTTGTTTTAATTGGCTGATTGATTTCACGTCGTTCTATTAATTGTGTGCGTCTGGGGATCACGATTTCTTTGCATTTCAGAAGAAAAAAAATATACAAAAAATGATTCCGCCCGGGCTCGAACGGGGGACCTTGCGCGTGTTAGGCGCACGTGATAACCACTACACTACGGAATCCTATTGGATTTAAGTTGTTGATAGTGTTGTTTTAATTGGGTGATTGATTTCACGTCGTTCTATTAATTGTGTGCGTGTGGGGATCACGATTTCTTTGCATTTCAGAAGAAAAAAAATATACAAAAAATGATTCCGCCCGGGCTCGAACCTGGGACCTTGCGCGTGTGAGGCGCACGTGATAACCACTACACTACGGAATCCTGTTGCATTTAGGTGGTTGATTGTGGTGCATTAATTGGGTGATTGATTTCACGGCGTTCTTTTAATTGTGTGCCTCTGGGGATCATGATTTTCTTGTGTTTCAGTAGAAAGAAAGAAAAAAAAAGTGATTCCGCCCGGGCTCGAACCTGGGACCTTGCGCGTGTAAGGCGCACGTGATAACCACTACACTACGGAATCCTGTTGGATGTAGGTGGTTGATAGTGTTGTTTTAATTGGGTGATTGATTTCACGTCGTTCTATTTATTGTGTGCGTCTGGGGATCACGATTTCCTTGCGTTTCAGAAGAAAGAAAGAAAAAAGTGGTTCCGCCCGGGCTCGATCCGGGGACCTTGCGCGTGTTAGGCGCACGTGATAACCACTACACTACGGAATCCTATTGGATTTAAGTTGTTGATAGTGTTGTTTTAAAAGGGGACCTTGCGCGTGTTAGGCGCACGTGATGACCACTACACTACGGAATCCTATTGGATTGAGGTGGTTGATAGTGTTGTTTTAATTGGCTGATTGATTTCACGTCGTTCTATTAATTGTGTGCGTCTAGGGATCATGATTTTTTTGTGTTTAAGTAGAAAGAAAGAAAAAAAAGTGATTCCGCCCGGGCTCGAACCTGGGACCTTGCGCGTGTGAGGCGCACGTGATAACCACTACACTACGGAATCCTGTTGGATTTAGGTGGTTGATAGTGTTGTTTTAATTGGGTGATTGATTTCATGTCGTTCTATTAATTGTGTGCGTCTGGGGATCATGATTTGCTTGTGTTTAAGTAGAAAGAAAGAAAAAAAAAAGTGATTCCGCCCGGGCTCGAACCGGGGACCTTGCGCCTGTGAGGCGCACGTGATAACCACTACACTACGGAATCCTATTGGATTTAGGTGGTTGATAGTGTTGTTTTAATTGGGTGATTGATTTCACGTCGTTCTATTAATTGTGTGCGTGTGGGGATCACGATTTCTTTGCATTTCAGAAGAAAAAAAATATAAAAAAAATGATTCCGCCCGGGCTTGAACCGGGGACCTTGTGCGTGTGAGGCGCACGTGATAACCACTACACTACTGAATCCAGCTGAATTTAGGTGGTTGATAGTGTTGTTTTAATTGGGTGATTGATTTCACGTCGTTCTTTTAATTGTGTGCGTCTTGGGATCTCGATTTCCTTGCGTTTCAGAAGAAAACAAAAGGAAAAAATGATTCCGCCCGGGCACCTTGCGCGTGTTAGGCGCACGTGATAACCACTACACTAAGGAATCCTGTTGGATTTAGGTGGTTGATAGTGTTGTTTTAATTGGGTGATTGATTTCACGGCGTTATATTAATTGTGTGCGTCTGGGGATCACGATTTCCTTGCGTTTCAGGAGAGAAAAAAAAAAGAAAAAAAAATATTCCGCCCGGGCTCGAACCGGGGACCTTGCGCGTGTGAGGCGCACGTGATAACCACTACACTACGGAATCCTGTTGGACTTAAGTTGTTGATAGTGTTGTTTTAATTGGGTGATTGATTTCACGGCGTTCTATTAATAATTGTGTGCGTCTGGGGATCACGATTTCTTTGCGTTTCAGAAGAAAAAAAATATAAAAAAATGATTCCGCCCGGGCTTGAACCGGGGACCTTGTGCGTGTGAGGCGCACGTGATAACCACTACACTACTGAATCCAGATGAATTAAGGTGGTTGATAGTGTTGTTTTAATTGGGTGATTGGTTTCACGGCGTTCTATTAATTGTGTGCGTCTGGGGATAACGATTTTCTTGTGTTTAAGTAGATTTCATGTGTTTAAGTGAATGATTTCACGGCGTTCCATTAAATGTGTGCGTCTGGGGATCACGATTTCCTTGCGTTTTAGAAGAAAAAAAGGAAGAAAAAAAGTGAATCCGCTCGGGCTCGAACCGGGGACCTTGCGCGTGTGAGGCGCACGTGATAACCACTACACTACGGAATCCTATTGGATTTAGGTGGTTGATAGTGTTGTTTTAATTGGGTGATGGATTTCACGTCGTTCTATTAATAATTGTGTGCGTCTGGGGATCACGATTTCTTTGCGTTTCAGAAGAAAAAAAAATATAAAAAAAATGATTCCGCCCGGGCTTGAACCGGGGACCTTGTGCGTGTGAGGCGCACGTGATAACCACTACACTACTGAATCCAGCTGAATTTAGGTGGTTGATAGTGTTGTTTTAATTGGGTGATTGATTTCACGTCGTTCTTTTAATTGTGTGCGTCTTGGGATCTCGATTTCCTTGCGTTCTAGTAGAACAAAAATGGAAAAATGATTCCGCCCGGGCTCGAACCGGGGACCTTGCGCGTGTTAGGCGCACGTGATAACCACTACACTACGGAATCCTGTTGGAATTTAGTTGTTGATAGTGTTGTGTTAATCGGTTGATTGATTTCACGGCGTTTTATTAATTGTGTGCGTCTGGGGATCACGATTTCCTTGCGTTTCAAGAGAGAAAAAAAAAAGAAAAAAAAATATTCCGCCCGGGCTCGAACCGGGGACCTTGCGCGTGTGAGGCGCACGTGATAACCACTACACTACGGAATCCTATTGGATTTAAGTTGTTGATAGTGTTGTTTTAATTGGGTGATTGATTTCACGGCGTTCTATTAATAATTGTGTGCGTCTGGGGATCACGATTTCTTTGCGTTTCAGAAGAAAAAAAATATAAAAAAAATGATTCCGCCCGGGCTTGAACCGGGGACCTTGTGCGTGTGAGGCGCACGTGATAACCACTACACTACTGAATCCAGCTGTATTAAGGTGGTTGATAGTGTTGTTTTAATTGGGTGATTGGTTTCACGGCGTTCTATTAATTGTGTGCGTCTGGGGATAAGTATTTTCTTGTGTTTAAGTAGATTTTCATGTGTTTAAGTGAATGATTTCACGGCGTTCCATTAAATGTGTGCGTCTGGGGATCACGATTTCCTTGCGTTTTAGAAGAAAAAAAGAAAGAAAAAAAGTAATTCCGCCCGGGCTCGAACCTGGGACCTTGCGCGTGTAAGGCGCACATGATAACCACTACACTACGGAATCCTGTTGGATTTAGGTGGTTGATTGTGGTGCATTAATTGGGTGATTGATTTCACGGCGTTCTATTAATTGTGTGCGTCTGGGGATCATGATTTTCTTGTGTTTCAGTAGAAAGAAAGAAAAAAAAAGTGATTCCGCCCGGGCTCGAACCTGGGACCTTGCGCGTGTATGGCGCACGTGATAACCACTACACTACGGAATCCTGTTGGATGTAGGTGGTTGATAGTGTTGTTTTAATTGGGTGATTGATTTCACGTCGTTCTATTAATTGTGTGCGTCTGGGGATCACGATTTCCTTGCGTTTCAGAAGAAAGAAAGAAAAAAGTGATTCCGCCCGGGCTCGAACCGGGGACCTTGCGCGTGTTAGGCGCACGTGATAACCACTACACTACGGAATCCTATTGAATTTAAGTTGTTGATAGTGTTGTTTTAAAAGGGGACCTTGCGCGTGTTAGGCGCACGTGATGACCACTACACTACGGAATCCTATTGGATTTAGGTGGTTGATAGTGTTGTTTTAATTGGCTGATTGATTTCACGTCGTTCTATTAATTGTGTGCGTCTGGGGATCACGATTTCTTTGCATTTCAGAAGAAAAAAAATATACAAAAAATGATTCCGCCCGGGCTCGAACCGGGGACCTTGCGCGTGTTAGGCGCACGTGATAACCACTACACTACGGAATCCTATTGGATTTAAGTTGTTGATAGTGTTGTTTTAATTGGGTGATTGATTTCACGTCGTTCTATTAATTGTGTGCGTGTGGGGATCACGATTTCTTTGCATTTCAGAAGAAAAAAAATATACAAAAAATGATTCCGCCCGGGCTCGAACCTGGGACCTTGCGCGTGTGAGGCGCACGTGATAACCACTACACTACGGAATCCTGTTGCATTTAGGTGGTTGATTGTGGTGCATTAATTGGGTGATTGATTTCACGGCGTTCTATTAATTGTGTGCCTCTGGGGATCATGATTTTCTTGTGTTTCAGTAGAAAGAAAGAAGAAAAAAGTGATTCCGCCCGGGCTCGAACCCGGGACCTTGCGCGTGTAAGGCGCACGTGATAACCACTACACTACGGAATCCTGTTGGATGTAGGTGGTTGATAGTGTTGTTTTAATTGGGTGATTGATTTCACGTCGTTCTATTTATTGTGTGCGTCTGGGGATCACGATTTCCTTGCGTTTCAGAAGAAAGAAAGAAAAAAGTGGTTCCGCCCGGGCTCGATCCGGGGACCTTGCGCGTGTTAGGCGCACGTGATAACCACTACACTACGGAATCCTATTGGATTTAAGTTGTTGATAGTGTTGTTTTAAAAGGGGACCTTGCGCGTGTTAGGCGCACGTGATGACCACTACACTACGGAATCCTATTGGATTGAGGTGGTTGATAGTGTTGTTTTAATTGGCTGATTGATTTCACGTCGTTCTATTAATTGTGTGCGTCTAGGGATCATGATTTTTTTGTGTTTAAGTAGAAAGAAAGAAAAAAAAGTGATTCCGCCCGGGCTCGAACCTGGGACCTTGCGCGTGTGAGGCGCACGTGATAACCACTACACTACGGAATCCTGTTGGATTTAGGTGGTTGATAGTGTTGTTTTAATTGGGTGATTGATTTCATGTCGTTCTATTAATTGTGTGCGTCTGGGGATCATGATTTGCTTGTGTTTAAGTAGAAAGAAAGAAAAAAAAAGTGATTCCGCCCGGGCTCGAACCGGAGACGTTGTGCGCGTTAGGAGCACATGATAACCACTACACTTCAGAATCCTGTTGGAATTTAGTTGTTGATAGTGTTGTGTTAATCGGTTGATTGATTTCACGGCGTTTTATTAATTGTGTGCGTCTGGGGATCACGATTTCCTTGCGTTTCAAGAGAGAAAAAAAAAAAAAAATTCTGCCCGGGCTCGAACCGGGGACCTTGCGCGTGTGAGGCGCACGTGATAACCACTACACTACGGAATCCTATTGGATTTAAGTTGTTGATAGTGTTGTTTTAATTGGGTGATTGATTTCACGGCGTTCTATTAATAATTGTGTGCGTCTGGGGATCACGATTTCTTTGCGTTTCAGAAGAAAAAAAATATAAAAAAAATGATTCCGCCCGGGCTTGAACCGGGGACCTTGTGCGTGTGAGGCGCACGTGATAACCACTACACTACGGAATCCAGCTGAATTTAGGTGGTTGATAGTGTTGTTTTAATTGGGTGATTGGTTTCAGGGCGTTCTATTAATTGTGTGCGTCTGGGGATCACGATTTCCTGGCGTTTTAGAAGAAAAAAAGAAAGAAAAAAAGTAATTCCGCCCGGGCTCGAACCTGGGACCTTGCGCGTGTAAGGCGCACATGATAACCACTACACTACGGAATCCTGTTGGATTTAGGTTGTTGATTGTGGTGCATTAATTGGGTGATTGATTTCACGGCGTTCTATTAATTGTGTGCGTCTGGGGATCATGATTTTGTTGTGTTTCAGTAGAAAGAAAGAAAAAAAAAAAGAGATTCCGCCCGGGCTCGAACCTGGGACCTTGCGCGTGTAAGGCGCACGTGATAACCACTACACTACGGAATCCTGTTGGATGTAGGTGGTTGATAGTGTTGTTTTAATTGGGTGATTGATTTCACGTCGTTCTATTAATTGTGTGCGTCTGGGGATCACGATTTCCTTGCGTTTCAGAAGAAAGAAAGAAAAAAGTGATTCCGCCCGGGCTCGAACCGGGGACCTTGCGCGTGTTAGGCGCACGTGATAACCACTACACTACGGAATCCTATTGGATTTAAGTTGTTGATAGTGTTGTTTTAAAAGGGGACCTTGCGCGTGTTAGGCGCACGTGATGACCACTACACTACGGAATCCTATTGGATTTAGGTTGTTGATAGTGTTGTTTTAATTGGCTGATTAATTTCACGTCGTTCTATTAATTGTGTGCGTCTGGGGATCATGATTTTTTTGTGTTTAAGTAGAAAGAAAGAAAAAAAAGTGATTCCGCCCGGGCTCGAACCTGGGACCTTGCGCGTGTAAGGCGCACGTGATAACCACTACAGTACGGAATCCTGTTGGATGTAGGTGGTTGATAGTGTTGTTTTAATTGGGTGATTGATTTCACGTCGTCCTATTAATTGTGTGCGGCTGGGATCATGATTTTCTTGTGTTTTAGTAGAAAGAAAGAAAAAAGTGATTCCGCCCGGGCTCGAACCGGAGACGTTGTGCGCGTTAGGAGCACATGATAACCACTACACTTCAGAATCCTGTTGGAATTTAGTTGTTGATAGTGTTGTGTTAATCGGTTGATTGATTTCACGGCGTTTTATTAATTGTGTGCGTCTGGGGATCACGATTTCCTTGCGTTTCAAGAGAGAAAAAAAAAAAGAAAAAAAAATATTCCGCCCGGGCTCGAACCGGGTACCTTGCGCGTGTGAGGCGCATGTGATAACCACTACACTACGGAATCCTATTGGATTTAAGTTGTTGATAGTGTTGTTTTAATTGGGTGATTGATTTCACGGCGTTCTATTAATAATTGTGTGCGTCTGGGGATCACGATTTCTTTGCGTTTCAGAAGAAAAAAAATATAAAAAAAATGATTCAGCCCGGGCTTGAACCGGGGACCTTGTGCGTGTGAGGCGCACGTGATAACCACTACACTACTGAATCCAGCTGAATTTAGGTGGTTGATAGTGTTGTTTTAATTGGGTGATTGGTTTCACGGCGTTCTATTAATTGTGTGCGTCTGGGGATCACGATTTTCTTGTGTTTAAGTAGATTTTCATGTGTTTAAGTGAATGATTTCACGGCGTTCCATTAATTGTGTGCGTCTGGGGATCACGATTTCCTTGCGTTTTAGAAGAAAAAAAGAAAGAAAAAAAGTAATTCCGCCCGGGCTCGAACCTGGGACCTTGCGCGTGTAAGGCGCACATGATAACCACTACACTACGGAATCCTGTTGGATTTAGGTTGTTGATTGTGGTGCATTAATTGGGTGATTGATTTCACGGCGTTCTATAAATTGTGTGCGTCTGGGGATCATGATTTTCTTGTGTTTCAGTAGAAAGAAAGAAAAAAAAGAGATTCCGCCCGGGCTCGAACCTGGGACCTTGCGCGTGTAAGGCGCACGTGATAACCACTAAACTACGGAATCCTGTTGGATGTAGGTGGTTGATAGTGTTGTTTTAATTGGGTGATTGATTTCACGTCGTTCTATTAATTGTGTGCGTCTGGGGATCACGATTTCCTTGCGTTTCAGAAGAAAGAAAGAAAAAAGTGATTCCGCCCGGGCTCAAACCGGGGACCTTGCGCGTGTTAGGCGCACGTGATAACCACTACACTACGGGATCCTATTGAATTTAAGTTGTTGATAGTGTTGTTTTAAAAGGGGACCTTGCGCGTGTTAGGCGCACGTGATGACCACTACACTACGGAATCCTATTGGATTTAGGTGGTTGATAGTGTTGTTTTAATTGGCTGATTAATTTCACGTCGTTCTATTAATTGTGTGCGTCTGGGGATCATGATTTTTTTGTGTTTAAGTAGAAAAAAAGAAAAAAAAGTGATTCCGCCCGGGCTCGAACCTGGGACCTTGCGCGTGTAAGGCGCACGTGATAACCACTACACTACGGAATCCTGTTGGATGTAGGTGGTTGATAGTGTTGTTTTAATTGGGTGATTGATTTCACGTCGTTCTATTAATTGTGTGCGTCTGGGGATCACGATTTCCTTGCGTTTAAGAAGAAAGAAAGAAAAAAAAAGTGATTCCGCCCGGGCTCGAACCGGGGACCTTGCGCGTGTGAGGCGCACGTGATAACCACTACACTACGGAATCCTATTGGATTTAGGTGGTTGATAGAGTTGTGTTAATTGTGTGATTGATTTCACGTCGTTCTTTTAATTGTGTGCGTCTTGGGATCTCGATTTCCTTGCGTTTCAGAAGAACAAAAAGGGAAAAATGATTCCGCCCGGGCTCGAACCGGGGACCTTGCGCGTGTTAGGCGCACGTGATAACCACTACACTACGGAATCCTATTGGATTTAAGTTGTTGATAGTGTTGTTTTAATTGGGTGATTGATTTCACGTCGTTCTATTAATTGTGTGCGTGTGGGGATCACGATTTCTTTGCATTCGGAAGAAAAAAAATATAAAAAAATGATTCCGCCCGGGCTCGAACCGGGGACCTTGCGCGTGTGAGGCGCACGTGATAACCACTACACTACGGAATCCTGTTGGATTTAGGTGGTTGATAGTGTTGTTTTAATTGGGTGATTGATTTCACGGCGTTCTATTAAGTGTGTGCGTCTGGGATCATGATTTTCTTGTGTTTTAGTAGAAAGAAAGAAAAAAGTGATTCCGCCCGGGCTCGAACCGGAGACGTTGTGCGCGTTAGGAGCACATGATGACCACTACACTTCAGAATCCTGTTGGAATTTAGTTGTTGATAGTGTTGTGTTAATTGGGTGATTGATTTCACGGCGTTCTATTAATTGTGTGCGTCTGGGGATCACGATTTCATTGCAGTTCAGGAGAGAAAAAAGAAAAGAAAAAAAATATTCCGCCCGGGCTCGAACCGGGGACCTTGCGCGTGTTAGGCGCACGTGATAACCACTACACTACGTAATCCTATTGGATTTAAGTTGTTGATAGTGTTGTTTTAATTGGGTGATAGATTTCACGTCTTTCTATTAATTGTGTGCGTGTGGGGATCACGATTTCTTTGTGTTTAAGTAGATGTTCATAGCGTCTACAGGAAACCAACCCACACCGACCGCTATCTCCACCAGCGGTCGTTTCATCACCCCAGCATCAAGTCATCGGTCAACCGCACCCTAGTACAGAGAGCCTTTGAGGTCTGCGACCAAGACAACCTCAAGCGGGAACTCAAGCACATCCAGGCGTCACTACAACGGAACGGCTACAAACCCAACCGCATCACGATCAGCAAACCTGACCAACGGGTCTCCTATACCCAAGGTCCTTCCACTGTATCTCCCTCAGTCACTCTTCCTTACATAGGTCCAGCTTCTCATCATCTGCAACGCATCCTCCGACAAGCCGGCATCAAGGTGTACCACTCATCTGGCAACAAGCTCCAAGGCAGCCTCCACACTCACAAGGACAAGCAGGACTCCTCCTCCAAGGCGGGAGTCTACCGCATTCCATGTGAATGCGGCAAAGTCTACATCGGCGAAACCGGTCGGAACCTTCCCACTAGGCTCAAGGAACACAGAGCACATGGACGGCGAGGGGATTATGACAAATCGGCCATTGTCAAACATTCCCACATCAACGACCACAAAGTTGATTGGGAAGCGGCCGAACTCATCGCACCGATCCAGTTCTGGCATCCAAGACGCATACGGGAAGCCATCGAGATCCGCAAGCACAACACAGTTCCGCAAGACATCGGGTTTCACCTCAACGACATCTGGCTCCCACTTCTCCAGACTGATGGGTCTCCTATACCCTAGGTCCTCAGCTACCACTCTAGACTGATGGGTCTCCTATACCCTAGGTCCTCTCTCTACTGACACAGCAACCCTACTGTTCCACCCCAGTGAGCACCTAGCTCGTTCCAGGATCCTGCCCACTTAGCATCCTCACAGGATGCAACTTCGCACTTCATTGACTCCGTCTTTTGCTACTTAAGTATTCACTTTCTTAGAGTTTAGGCACTCTCCTGAAGACGGTCAGAGCATACTGACCGGAACGTCGAGTTTATACCTCTGGTTCTCTTCAGAACCATTCTCTTAGTTGAGAAACTATTCGCACATGGTGTTTCCGCAAACCCTTCATTATTTAGTATCTCCACCATGCAAAGCCTCAAATCTTACTAAAGGCCACCGCACACTATACGATCCGACTACGACCCGACTGATTTTTAGTCGGATCTTAAGGTCTGCGGAGGAGTACGACCACGATTTTCCCAGTCGTGAATCAGATCCCGACTGGTCGGCGCCTCAGTCGTAAAGATTCAACTGTCTAATCTTTGCGACCAGAGTCGGGGACTTGTCAGCTGGATGATATGGCCCGCCAGCGTGCAAAAAAGGAAGTGTTAAATTTATTTTGTTCAATTAAAAAAACCTAATAATTTTAATCCATAATTCAGGCATAACGTAATTTAATTTGATAAACAAACCACCGGGGTAGAGTTTTAAAAATAAATCTAGTTTGAGTTCTTGAAGTTTTTACCACTCAGGTAAATGTTTTTGTGACAGCATTTTTTGTTGCAATGGCCTTCTATACAAAGGCAAAACATGAATATATTCAACAAAATGGCGGGCGCAGAAAAATCAGAGTTGTGCAGCGCTAGCGCTGTTGATGTTGCACAAGCAAGTCCTTGGTGTGATGAAAAAGAAGAGACTCTTGTGGAAATGTGGAGTCAAAGGAACTGCCTGTTCGATGTATCCTCCAGGGGATACAGTAACAGGCAGCTGAAGAGACAGTCCATTCAGGAATGTTCGTCTGTTCTTGGGATTGCAGGTACGGTCATGACTGTGTGCCTGTGGCATGGCCATGATGGCAGTGTAGGCCTAGTCGTCGTACGCGTATGCATCATTGCATGCTATATAAATTCAGTAATTGCTATAGTAATACATGTATGTAGCTTTGTAAATTGTGTACGTGATCCCGATATGGAAAGATTCCCATATTTGGCCATCACAAATTTTTCCCTTGAATGACCTATCAGTTCAGTGGCGCACCCAGGATTTGGTTTTTTGGGGGGCATGAAAGCCATGATGGGTTGGGAGCTCAATTTTTTTTTCTCCAAAAATGCTGCCCGAAATTTTTGGCCGTAGTAAAGAATTGTATTGGGGGATGGCAAACTATTTGATACTTTAATACACCCCTAATATAGTACTGCTCAAAAATAGGCCACAGAGGGCATGGAGGACCTACATCACCAAGTAACATCGTGGGACTAAAAAAAAAAAATTGACAACCTCTTGGGGGGGGGTGGGGTGACTCAAGCCCCTGAGGCCCCCCCCCCTTTCCTAATAATGTTTGCTTTTAAGTGTAAAACACTTAAAATAAATTTAAGTGTAATGACATTTCATCCAAAATTTTCCAGTGCATTCGGTAAATAGTTCTTCTTTATTTCCTCTATTTACATACTTGAAAATATTAAACTGTTTATACATATAGTTTTTCTGGAACATGAAATGCACACAACACATTTTATTAATTCATTAAAGGTTACATTTATGATGTTCTGTATATTGCTTTTCTCCAAACAGCCATGAACCTACAACAAATATTCATGTAGAGTGTATAAATAAATTGATAAAATATCTTACAGTTCATTCATTTTATGTCTTCAGTTGATGACATCAGCAAAAAAATGACGTCTCTGCGGACACAGTATTCCAGATTGGTCAAGCCTCTACCTAGTGGATCTGGTGCAAAAAAAAAGACCCCCCGGCAGGAATGGATTCTGAAGAATCTAGATTTCTTGGCACCCCATGTGAAGGCGAGACCTTCTGTCTCAAACCTCAAGGTAATCAAATGAATGTTTTCATTGTAAACCTACATATATGTCACGGCCATAGAGTAATATTAAATTACTAGAGTGCTAACTTGTCATTCTGCATGTGGAGACGCTTTGAAGCCGTCCTGGGCGTAGACATTTTTAATTCATGTGCATGTTTGTAAAACATAATGAAATTAGATGTATTTAATTTGGAAAGTGTACTCTACATGCAACGGGCAAGTAGAACATACGCAAACAACCTCAGCGTGTCATTGACGGTTCAAAAAAACGTGACTGCAAAAAGCATCTGCAGCGAATACATGCACGAGCAAACTGACATGCTCAGTTGCTGATCGTGCATTTCGATTTTGGGCGCATTGGCTTCGATAACTCACCGGTATGGAATACCAACGCAGATATGCAAATAGCCGTACAAAAGCCGTACAAAATTGCTAGGTCTCCATAGGTTTGTGCACAAACATGGATGCACCCAGCCGGCATAACCTATAGCGCTTTAGTAATTTAATATAACTCTATGGTCAAGGCATTGCTAGAGAAGTTCAAAGAGAAGATTTCAAATTGTTTATACACCCCCCCCCATTCAATAACAAATATTACTTATCCTTTAGTTGCACTGTTGTGTTTGCAGTGTAATTTTTGCATATGGTCATACAAAGTGCAATAGTGTAGTGCAAGATTGCTTAGGCCTACACAATGCTATTCTGCCATTCTACAGATCCCTCCTCAGAGGAAAAGTAGTCGCACAACAAATCACGGTGCTCTTTTGCAGAGTACACATGATTGGTTGTTTTAGTAGTGCTGCTTTTGGCAGGTTCACTAGTGTTCTCCACCTTCCTGGTACTATCTCACTGGTTGAAGGGTTTTCTGAGTCAGCAAACCCTGGGGGTACATACACTGCTTTTGCTGTTTTATGCGAACGCAGGAAGTTGTGCAGTGAGCAAGCGCAGAGAACAATAATCTCAACCTTTTCCGGTGAAAGGACTATCGGGTTTAGCAGGACACGAAACCGATTGGCTAGTATGCCAAATGCATTTTCAACCACTCTTCTAGCTCTTGATAATCTGTAATTGAACACCCTTTCTTTTCTGGACAACTGCCTCTTACTATAAGGCTTCATCAGATCTTTCCTTAAAGGAAATGCATCATCTGCTACCATGACATAAGGCAGCTGCTTGGTTGGATCACCTTGCAGTGGAGCAGAGCCTGGGATGTTCAGTGCATTCCCTTTAAGTGCACGAAACAACGAGGAGTATGAAAACACTCCTCCATCGGCAGCTCTGCCATTACATCCAACATCAACATATAAGAACTTGTAATCTGCATCGACCAACCCTAATAGAACAATACTGAAGGTGTGCTTATAGTTATAGTACATGGACCCACTGTTACCAGGAGGTTGGATGCGAATGTGCTTCCCATCTAAAGCACCAATACAATTGGGGAAGTTCCAGCATGTCTCAAACTGGCTCGCAACTTTCTTCCATTCGTCAGGAGTATCTGGAATCTGGAGGAAAATAATATAAATTTGTGTTAAATTTGATTTTTTTTCTCAGATTGATTCGATTCAACAGGATGATGGAGAAGATGATGAAGCAGATGATAACACCAGTGTGGCTGTGGTGCAAGATGACATCCCGAAACCATCTGCAAACACCCCGGACAACAAAAAGAAAAAGCGAAAGATTGAGGAGGATGAATTCAGTGTCATCAAGTCTCTGCAGAAAGTTCTGGAGGAGCCAGAGGAAGATGACGACACTGTTTTTGCTAAATATATCACAAGAGAAATGAAAAAAATCCAGGATGAAAGAACGAAACTTATTTTGCGACAGAAGTTTCAAAATTTGATTGTTGAAGCAAGAATGGGCGAGCTGATGCCTTACCAAGGACCACATGCATTTTCAGAGATGTGATTTCTTGATGGTTTTTGATGGTTTTTGCCTCAACAATTATATATTGAAACTTTTGCTGTAACAGAATTTTTTCAAATACTGCTCCCAGTTTACCAAATTTAGTAAGGCCCCCACCCCTCCCCCCAAAAAAGTACTCGGTCTCTGGTCAGCGCACGCGTCGATTTAAATCATGCGCGTCAACCGTTTTTTTTTTCTTCAAATTAACACGGAAGCTACAACAGCACCCTCTATTGCTGCACCTCCTCAAAATTTGTGTACCAAGGATGGGGAAATTGCACCAAGGCAAATGATTAGGGGCACCAAGGCAAATTATGGAGGACACCAATGTATAATGAGGACACAAAAAAGCAAAATAGTACATACCTTGTCTGTACAATTCAAGCTTGACAAAAAAAGCCACCAAAAAAACCCCAAAATACGTCGCCCCATCAATTCCGGAATTTCGGTCTGACCAGAGACCTATTTGTTTTTAAAAAAAATTCGCCTAACGCCCACAATTTTTCCATTTCTGAAAATTACAGCAAAAGCAAATGTTATTGCTATTGCAACTTTAAAGTTTTCATAATTTTTATCCCCCTTTGGATCTGTCTGTGTGTGTGTTTTGTTTTACTTTATTAGGAACTTGAAATTTGGTTTTTGGGGCCGACAGTTTAAATGTTTCTTCCGTTTATGTAATCCACGTTGTGCTTTCTTTAATAAGATTGTATAAATTCTTGCCACTATTTTTTATTAACGTTTTTAAGATGCTGATTTATTTATTGAACAAATACATGTATTCGTTGATATACCTTCATGAATTCTCCTTCCAAAGCTTTATGTATTGCCAGGCAGGTTTCCAACACAATCCCTGAAATTGTCCTTTCTCCAACTCGATAGAGGAAAGACAGGCTTGCAAAGCTTTCACCTTGGATATTGGAATAAAACAAACCCATACCAATTAACATGTGACTTGACCAAATGAATTAAATTTCCCAACAAATCATTAACATCGAAGAGCCTTTATTGGCCCCTAATTTGTTTGTAAAATTTGTTTTTTTTTTAAATCCAGTCAGATTTCCCTTATGCATAAACAGAGATCACTATTTCAGTTACATGCCTTTAATTGAATGCTTTCTGTTCAATCTCAAGGAGAATTTCTTGAATAAAAAGATACAACAGAAAAAATATAAATTAAATTTGGTGTTTAAGAAATTTGTTTAATACACAAACATACCCCTCCACCACTTAAACCCCCCTCATTTGGAATCCGACCTTGGTTTAATAAACATTTTGTCAGAGGGCGCTGTTACCAGTTTAAAAGTTTTGTGTACATGTGTTGCCCGATCAGGATGTTTCGATGCGCTGACGCAATTTTCATACACTATCCTGAATAAGGGAATCACACGTGACAGCGTTTCAGCCAACCAGGATAAAGAACAAACAAGGTGTATACTAGTGCCCTTTGGATCAACACTGAAGTTGCGTTAGCTTCCGGTTTTAATGGTTCCAATGTTACTTCAGTGGGCGTGGTTTAGACTGAACCGACGTCACACTATATTTACAAACCAGATAGACGACCCAGCTGGGGAAGCTCTAATCAATGAGGGAAACGGGCAAGAAACATTAAGTATCCCAAAAGTACCCCACCCCATTTATACAAGGGATCAGCCTACGTCTTCAAAACAAACAAATTTGCTGAATAGGCCTAAATAGAGATCCGTTTTAAAATTACCAGTGGCCAAGAATCTGAGTGTTATCGCCAGTCGCTCCTCCGGGCGGATGCTGAGTCGGAAAGTTGTGTCTTGTTTCTGGATGTCCTTTCGAATTTTCGTCAAAATTTCGTCAAACGCGCCTTGGTCTAGTCGGAGAAATCTCTTGAAGTCTTCTGGACTTTCTGACAAGAACTCTTCTATTAAATTTACATACGCCCCACTTTCTTCACGAACCTTAATGAATGGTTTTACCCAAACTTTCCTGTTTCTCGAACTCCTTTTTCTTTTTCTCCTTCTTCTTGTTATCAACAGGGTGATGATAGCAGCGGCGATAATTTTTCTTTTAGTTTTAGCCATCGAAAAAGTAATTAAATGTGCCGCCTAAATAAAAGAACGCGCATGCGCTATTCGTAAGCAGTCGTCAAGTACGCGCTGTGACGTCGTACGGTGTGCGGTGTACTACGACCCGACTGCGATTCAAGTTGGCAGTCGGGGCGTTGTCGGATCGTAGTCGGATCGTAGTCAGGATCGTATAGTGTGCGGTGGCCTTTAGATGTTCATGTGTTTAAGTGCCTGATTTCATGGCGTTCCATTAATTGTGTGCGTCTGGGGATCACGATTTCCTTGCGGTTTAGAAGAAAAAAATATATAAAAACGATTCCGCCCGGGCTCGAACCGGGGACCTTGCGCGTGTGAGGCGCACGTGATAACCACTACACTACGGAATCCTGTTGGATTTAAGTTGTTGATAGTGTTGTTTTAATTGGGTGATTGATTTCACGGCGTTCTATTAATAATTGTGTGCGTCTGGGGATCATGATTTCTTTGCGTTTCAGAAGAAAATAAAAATAAAAAAATGATTCCGCTCGGGCTCGAACCGGGGACCTTGCGCGTGTTAGGCGCACGTGATAACCACTACACTACGGAATCCTATTGGATTTAAGTTGTTGATAGTGTTGTTTTAATTGGGTGATTGATTTCACGTCGTTCTATTAATTGTGTGCGTCTGGGGATCATGATTTCTTTGCGTTTCAGGTGAAAAAAAATTTAAAAAAATGATTCCGCCGGGCTTGAACCGGGGACCTTGCGCGTGTGAGGCGCACGTGATAACCACTACACTACGGAATCCTGTAGGAGTTAGGTGGTTGATAATCTTGTGTTCCGTAATTGATTTCACGGCGTTCTATTTTTGTGTGTGCGTATGGGATCATGATTTTGTTGTGTTTTAGTAGAAAGAAAGAAAAAAGTTATTCCGCCCGGGCTCGAACCGGGGACCTTGCGCGTGTGAGGCGCACGCGATAACTACTACATTACGGAATCCTGTCGGAGTTAGGTGGTTGATAATATTGTGTTCCGTAATTGATTTCACGGCGTTCTATTAAATGTGTGGGTCAGGGATCATGATTTTCTTGTGTTTTAGTAGAAAGAAAGAAAAAAAGTGATTCCGCCCGGGCTCGAACCGGGGACCGTGTGCGCACGTGACTACACTACGGAATCCTGTGGGATTTAGGTGGTTGAAGTCGGTAACTACTGCCTGCACTGCTTATTCAGATGTGATACGCCGCGAAGTCAGTAACGCATTACAAACACGTCCCCGGTTCGAGCCCGGGCGGAATCGATTTCTATATTTTTTTTAAAGCATTTAGAAAACAATATCCTCGGCCGGTTGCGTTATGCGGAATATTCATTGATATTAAATTTCTTTCCCCGGGCGCATTTTTTTTTTACTGCAGCAGACATGGTCAATCTCTACAGATTGTAACCAATCTGATCACGCACTCTCCTTGACACGAATACTTATCACACTGTGTGAAAGATACTTGGGTTCTCGGAGACTTGTTTTTTTCTTTTAAATAGAGCCTGAAAGTACGCCATTTTATCTTTGAGCTTCCGGACCCCTCACGCGGCCCGCCTACATGGGAATTTTACACGGGGTTGCCCTGTCTCTTGCTACAATTTTTGACAGGGGGTGAGAATGATTTCTAACCGTAATCACCCCAAGAAACAACCATGTTGGAATTTTATCTTGACAATCCACAGGTAAAAATGACGAGAAATCAGTTGGGGATGGGTTAAAACGAATTTTACCGTATCCGACATTTTGTACCTATAAATAGGTCTCCTTGCTCGACAACGTTTGTTTTCACATCGCACACTTGCGTGAGAACGCATACTGGTGACTAGAAATGTGTTTGTGGACAAACACAAGCTGTTTCGGATATTTGAAATACTCTGTGCACGTGTGCGCAATTAGTGACGTCACTACACATGTCTTATAACAGCACATTATACGTACATGTTAAGTTTCAACCAAATCGAACATTATAATTTCGTACATATAGGCCTATAAAAGAATAACATGCCCCATTAAGGGATGTCACATGAAACGTGGTCGATCGGATTTACGAAGGTGCCAAAGTGGAGTGTTTTAAAACGTGTACAAAACATATGGGGAAAAATACATCTTTAATGTGACGTAACCCGCCACCTGATGACGTCACGATCACGAATTTCTAGTCCATGTGTATTTTAGATTTTCGGAAGTGAGAGGTCAATATTTGGTACGATATTTCTCTGTCCCGTCAGGCTTTTCCATAAATTGAGATGCTAGTAACAATTTTACAAAGGCGTTTTTCGAGAGTGATTTTCTTAAAAATTAATGTACCAAAAATAATTGCAAATGTTGGTACTAATTTCGTTTTCAACAGATGCGGAACCGCTACTAGGGGTGAACTTCCAGGCTTTATTAAACTTATCCCAACGACAAACTTGGAGGATTTTTTTTTTTTAAAACACCAAATGGGCATAGGCAGATTTCGAACCAGAGATCCTGCGATCCATAGTTCATCTAACTATCCCCTATGCGGCTACTGTGGCAGCTCGACGAAAGTCGTTCTTTAAAATGCTTTAATGTACATGTAACTATAGCTGACTAAGCAATTACAATAATATTGCATATGGTCCTCCAGCATAATTCTATACTAGCGAGCGTGTGGTATGGAAAAAATCGCTTCCCGGCCAGTTCAAGCCGTGTGGTTGCGAAGGCTGATTTCTAAAGGTTACGTAATACTTTATTTTGAATGACACAACATGCACACAGACATGTTCACGTTGGCGGGCGAAATCTTTGCAAATTAATTTCTCCCGTTTGGAAGACCGTATTTTCATGCAACTATCAGGGTTTGTTGCCCTGATAATGATCCAACTATGTGCTAAAAATCGTTTCGATATGTTCAGTACTTTTCGTTGAAATTGGAAAAATAGGCCTACGGGTTTTACAATCATCTGAGAGGAAAAGGCGCAAAGGAAGCGGACATTCTGATCGAACGTGGGATCTGGGCAGGCCGGCATGGCGTGCCATGAGAGCCATGACTGACTCATTGTGACCCTTTTGATGATGGAGTCGCACCTCTGCCTATCCATAGCTGACAGGTAGGCTGAGGTCAGAGACATGCCTGTCAGCTCCTTTAATCCATCGACCCAGCGGAGTTTCTGTCTGCCACGTGAACGGCCTTGAACCTTTCCTTGAACAATAATCTTCTACAGATAACGCGCCCGCATGTACCAGAACGGCCGTTACCATCGCGTATTTGGATCGGTCCATGGTGCCAGGCTGATACAAAACGCGTGATTCCAAAATTAACATACAGGAACACATGGCTACGTCACTAGATATGAATATTTATAGCGTTTCTCTGAAAAGTTTCTGAACTGGAGCGCGCTGTGTAAAGCCACGTTTTAAAACTGTATAAAGGCCTGCAAAGGCAAATTAACAAGCAAATCTGAAATTGAAAAACACGTATACACCAACTTTAAGTATTTTAACTATTCAACACGTTGCTGCGTGAGAGTTTCCTGCTATAGTTTGTTGCTTGAACAAATCGACGTTCGTGGAGGAGAGATCAACAGAAATAGGCAAAGTAAATGAAGCCCGTAAGGTTAAAGTCCACACAATTTTAGTTGCTTTTGTACCGGTATCGCACAGACGAATAACCTTTTGAGCCTTACAAATAAAAGACTGTTGGTTACAAATAAAATATTGTTGGTTGTACGCTTTGAAAAGTCAACTCGATCGCTATCTGTCAAAGGACACTTTTTCTGGGTGGTCTAAAGTATTATTAGATCGTTAGCGTTGGGGTAAATTGCATGATAAAGAAAATTACTGCTGCACCAAACGGTGATTTATTGGTTCCATTAGCAATATAAAATGGCGCTTGGGTGTGCGATGAGACTTGTTACGGGGGTTCTCGTTCTCATTCTGGTTGTGGCGTTCGCTCCAGCCGCTGAATGTGGCGATGTGAAACCCCGTCCGCCGAACGTCGTTATCTTCATAATGGATGATGTCGGGATGGGAGACATCGGATGCTTTGGTAACGACACGATCAAGACTCCTAACATCGACCGTTTGGCCAAGGAAGGAGCCAAACTAACGCAGCACATGGCCATGCCGATGTGCACGCCCAGTCGAGCTGCGCTAATGACTGGCCGCCTGCCTGTACGTTATGGTAAGTTGCTTGTAAGTCGGTTGGTGTGGAAAGTCGCTCTTTATGTGAAATTCCTAATGGAATCCTATGGGAGTAAAAGTTAGGTCTGAAAATCTTGCTGCGGCTGATCAATCTGCTTTTTTTGGTCTTGGTTGAGATTAGTGGAAACGAGAGGAGTAGACCGTATTTTGAAACGATTTGTTTTATGAATCTGAGGTTAGTGACGTCAGTTAACAGATTAGTATTATTCAAAACCACATTTTACCTTTTTAAATGTTACCTTTTTAAACTATGGGCCTGCCAGCTTTCGAAAATATTTAGTGTGAAACTTTCGTAAAGTCATTCATTGATGTCTGTTTCGCCAAAGCAACATCACTCTCAACCATGCTAAACATGCATTTTGTTTCGATCTTTTGCCAATGAATGGGCTAAATCCTGTCCACTGTGTAGGCCTAGTCTACATACATGAAAAGACATCCAGTGAACAGCAGTTCTCAATCAATTGTGCGTTTTGGACCAGCTTCATTATAGTCTTGTCTTGTCGTGTTTGAAAAAAAGGTAATCCGCATAGAATTCGTTTAAAAATGTATTCAATATCTAACTGAGGTTCCCGAACGCTTGGGGCTGATAAATTCAATGACCACATGTTGAATTGATAAAAGGGTAATTTTTTTCCAACAGTTAATCATTTTATTGACAGCTCAATGAAGGTTACGCAGTCTTTCTATTTCGAAAATACTTCCAGTAAAACTTCTTACAGTCATTCAATGATGTCGGTTTCGCCAAAGCAACATCACTCTCGACCTTGCTAACATGCATTTTGTTTCGATCTTCTAGGTGTGGAGACCCCGGGACGGACAAGAGTGCTATTTTTCCTGACTGCGCATGGCGGTTTGCCCTCCAGTGAAACCACAATGGCTGAAATGCTGAAAGAAAAGGGGTATGCGACAGCATTGATAGGTAAGTAAAGCTTGCATCACTGCACACCCTCAATGACAACATTTTCTGTTATTTAAATTCGGCGATGAAAGTATGGCGGTGTTCCCTAACGTGGCACACTTCGAAGCTTACCCGACGTTCCTCGTGTAGTGTTGCCAAACCTCTTTTGTGACAAACCTCAAATTCACGCAGTGAAATACTGGTACTTTGACCTTATTAATGCTCGCTATTTAACCTCTGTGAACAATTTCGGTTTCATGAAATTTAATCCGAAATTCAAAAACCGCGGCGTCCGGAAATTGGGCACAAATTGGCGGAGTGTTCCCTAACGTGGTGCACTTGAATAAATCTCGGAAAATTCCAAATTAACATTTAAGAATTCCTGTAAAGTTGATAGATTCTGATTAACCATTATTATCTCTACTTACATACCCAACCAGAAGTTTGTCAGAATTTTTTCCCCTTAAATTTCGGGGCATTTTCAAAGGGTTCACTTTGCACTTCAAAATAAAATCGGAAAATCACGCCAAAATGAATTTTTCTTCTTACTTTGTAAACGGGTAGATAAAGTCGCGATTTATGAACGGGAGTGTTTAGAACTTGAAGAAATTTCACTTCCTGTGAAATTTCAGTTAAATCTGTTGCTCTAGCTAGGCGCTACAGGCGAAAAATCAAAGTGCGCCACGTTGGGGGCCGCGCCACGTTAGGGTACATCAACAATACAATGTAACTCCTACAAAGTGTCTACATGTACTTAAACAAATCACATGTACATGTATATACTCATGGTTACTTTAAATTGTGCGCTAACTGTTAAAACCGCACAACCGGTAATTCACTTTCTCAAGTACTTGGTGCTGATTAGATAGGCCTATACTCTTTTCTATTTAAACAAAATAATATTTTGTTCGGAATTTAAGTTACTGTTCATCGTTTTTCGCTCGACCATCGTTTTTCGCTCGGATCAAGATAGAACATTAAAACAAATTCGTAACTTGAAAGTTGTTACAATCAACTTGTTTCAGGAAAATGGCACCTGGGCATCACGTGTGAAGAGGAGAATTCCTGTTCCGATCCTAATTCGCAGGGATTTGACTATTTCTACGGCCATCCACTGACTAACCTGCTGGACTGCGGTAACGTGAGCACTATCTTCGATGCCTGGGCCAAAGCTCGGGGGTTTTACACTAAGATGAAGTTCTCGGTGGCTGCTGCAGTTGCGGCAGCTTTCCTTCTAAAGGGGATGGGGGTTGTGTCTTGGAAGGGTGTCTCGTCCTTTATTCTTATTGCATTGGCTGCAAATGGACTAATTCTCTTGTCCGCGAAGGCGACCAGTCTTGGCTGTGTGATGATGGAGAACCGCAAGATCGTAGAGCAGCCCCTGACTTACGACCACCTGACTGAGCGGCTGCACAGCCGCGCCATTCACTTCATGGAGAACCATCAGCACCAGCCCTTCCTTCTGGTCATGTCCTTCATACAGGCTCACACGGAACTGTTCAACATGGACCGATTCCGCCATCACAGCGTGCACGGCCGCTACGGGGACAACGTGGAAGAGATGGATTGGAGCGCAGGGGAGATTCTGTCGTCACTCAAGAAGCTGGGCATGGAGAGGAACACCTTGGTGTATGTGACGTCAGATAATGGAGGTCACGTGGAGGAGTTCACAGACGAGGGTGAACGACATGGCGGCTGGAATGGAATCTATAAAGGTAACACTGGCCTTTTTTGGTTTTTCGAAATTCCAGTTCCGTAGGTACGAGGATAATTATCCTCTAGCTTCTGCGAAAGGGAATTATATTCGTTCCGCACAGCCGCTTTTTACCCCCTTTTTACAATCAATATTTTTTTTTACAGTACTTTCATGCACAAATCAGAAGAATAGTTAGGGAGTGGAACCCCAATGGAATCATTCATGCTTCACAAGGCATTGCCACATCGAAAATGGTAAAGTTAGGACTGCGTAGTGTAGTGGTTATCACGTTCGGTTAACACGCGAAAGGTTCTTGGCAAACGTGATGGTACATTGACCCAGCGCCTCAATAAAGGTGAAAGGAGCTGTAAAATGGAGAAAAGCTGTCGTTATGGTTTTACCTGTTCTCTGTTTGCATATAGGAAGTAAGGGAAGCACATGGGAGGGTGGTATCCGAGTTCCCGCCATCATCAAACTCCCTGGCGTCATCCCACCAGGCACCGTGGTGTCTCAGCCCACCCACCTACCGGACGTCTTACCAACAGTGGCCCGAGTCACCGGAGTCAAGCTGCCCACTGACAGGCTCTACGATGGACGGGATCTGATTCCATTGCTGACTAACGGCAGTAGCGAGATGACGCGCGAGTTTATGTTCCACTACTGTGCAGGTTTCATCAATGCAGTCAGATACATGCCAAAACGGTGTAAGTGATTCATCCTTTCCCTCTTGAAAACCTAAACATGTTTCTTTAACTTAAAGTATAAGACCTTTGAAATTGACAAAACATCACCTAAGAGGCGTTGAATCCCCGCAGTAGTCATTTTTCCTATCAGTATTAGTTCCAATAAAATATGAACTGGTATGAAATCAAGACACGTTACTGTTAGGCCTATATGGATGTACACGTGTGTAACGTTACTTTGTTACACTTTGACTTTAAGCTACTGTATATATATTTTTACTCTAACATGTAAGAATAAAAAAAAACGACCACTAAGTATTAGGAATTTATAAGTTACATACTTACATACCTACCCATGTTTGAGTCGGAATATGTTATTTTCTCTTAAAATCAGTTTTTAACAATTTTAAGCGACGATTTCCTTTAAACACGCCTTCACCCAATTCATTCCAAAACGGGGTACCGAAAGTCGTCCGCCATCTTACGTCGATTTATTAACTTGAAGGTAACTGTCCCCTAAAACAATGATTCTTGTCATCCGTCATTAATACTTTGTACGTTTTTGTTACCGACCCCACAGCTGACACCACTTACAAGCTTCACTACCGCACCAGTCGTCTGGTACCCGGCCCACAAGGAATCGAAGGCTGCTTTGACACTTTCTTGTGTCAGTGTGTGGGCCCTGACACAGACCAACATGACCCACCCCTGGTTTATGA
The DNA here is from genome assembly GCA_029964075.1 of Patiria pectinifera. Taxonomy (NCBI): domain Eukaryota; kingdom Metazoa; phylum Echinodermata; class Asteroidea; order Valvatida; family Asterinidae; genus Patiria; species Patiria pectinifera. The sequence continues at coordinate 8,389,952 of CM057142.1, read as the reverse complement.
CCTAACCAGGGACCCGTCTGAAACCAAACCACTGGACAGCAAGAACCCCCGAGTGATCGATGTCATCTCCAAGGTAGCTAAGGCAGTGTCTGGGCACCAGGGTGAGTTACCAAAACCGAGAGATCCGTGGTCTGCCTGGTTCAATAACTTGCCCAGGCCCTGGGGTCGACCCTGGTGCGGTAACTTCCCCTTCTACACCTGCACCGACCCGTACTTGGAAAAGTTTAAATCGATGAAAACGAAAAATTAAAACAAATCTTTGCTGGTTAACAGTAGGGCTCCCAACCAATCTCGAATACCGCCATCTTTGTGGTCACGTGGTAATCTTAAGGATGCTTTATGGGTGCGTTCGAGTGGCTTCCCCGTATATACACGTGTACACACGGGGTCAACACTCGAGAAGCCACGAAATGAGGCTAATCGAATTCTTCGGTGTGTATTCGCTCTGGTATTCTGGAAAAATTAAGGTCAAAGGTTGTTGTATTGCGGGACTTTAAATATTAACACACCAAACATACTGTCGTCTGCTCCGATGGTAAAATGGAATTTGTTTTATCATTGCAACCATAATAATTGCTGGAATCGGAAGATATGTATGATTTATCATAAATATTTCCATCCAATTTAACACAGTTAATAATTGAAAATAGTTGTGTCAAAAATCTCTCCATGGTACTAATTTCATAATCAAGTTCCCGCCATCTTCAAAATTGCTATCCACAAATTGTCCGGTTACTAATACAAGGGCAACCACCAGAAACCTGCTCGCGAGCCGGGGTAGTGGTGGTTGATACCGTAGCATACACGAGTCTCACGTGATAGCAAGTCTTAGCTACTCGAACCCATCCAATATATTTACTTCACATCATGCCCAGGTTACAATGGCATGATGGACTTAATTTTATTGTAACCCCCCAGATTACCACGTGACCACAAACGTAGCGATATATCCTCGATATGGTCCCACGACATGACCGATTAAATACACTAAACACACGCAAGAAATTATCGAAAAACGTCAAATTTTAAATTGACATTTTTTTCGAGGTCCTGGTGCAATTAAAAGTTAGATTATAAGTTGGATAACATGTACTAAACAAAACTGATCTTTGCTGAGCATATTTCCTACCCGGTACTTAATTAAACTTCTCTTACAGAATTCCAACGCAAATATTCACTTTCAGAATGCATGCTCCGGAGGGAGTTTTAGTTATCCCTTTATTTTTTTTCTAAAACTTAAGTCAATTTGCTTTCTAAGAAATTAGTTTTATAAATCCTTTGCACTGGTCAGAGAATAAGTACACTGCCTCTTATATTCGGCCATATACCAAACATCGTATCTCGTGAACTCTCCACTACCAAGTGATGTGTCTTTAGCGTAGCAGGACTGACGGTACCATGCGATTTTGACAAGTTAACGTATTACTTGCGTGGGTTACTGTGCAGATTATCCTAAAAAAGTTGTGGAAAAAAGGCCAAACGTTTTAAAATCGCCGACATTTTGTCATAGTTTTTATATCAATAGAAGTGTTGAAGTAATTTATTTTTTTTAAATTTTATCATGATCTCAAGAAATTGTACCTGTCATTTTTCAATGTATTTTTTAAAAATCTTCTGGAAAAGGCCTATCATTTCAAAATTGCCGACATTTTGTCACAGTTTTTTATATCCGTGGAAATGGGAGGTATTTTAAAAATTTTTACCAGGATCTCATGTATTTTTTTTTTTAAATTAATGGCCAATTGAAAATTGTCCCTAAGGTGACATGGCTAAAATCAATAAATAAAGTTATTATTATTCTATGATGAGTCCCGCCGTACTTAGAGGTGGACGAAGATAAAATTACTTTATTAAATACAGTACTCTGTAAACTGACCAAATAATGCAAACTTGGTTCAGTGGAATTGTGTCTTTTTATTTTTTTCGCTATTATTAAATGAAAGCAGGAGATGCAGTTTATGCAACACATGTTTCAATTTAAATCACGTTATATTTTACCTTTCCGATTTTGTTGTCCTGTCTCGCATTGTCCCTGCGGTGATATATACTTGTCTGCACCCTTGTTCGGTCAATGACCATAACATTCACGCGCCAGCTATCGGTAGATACCTCTCGGGATATTCGTGGCTTACTGCCCTTTAAAAATGTATTTCTGAACCATGTCACAAACAGGCGAACTGTATTTCTTTAAAGTTAAGATTTGGTTGAGGGCTAAATACCGGAGAATATCAGATGTTTCAACCATGAGTCGGGGACGGAGACATAGTCCAGGCAAAATAAGGCTTGACCTCACACTAATTGCAACAGCATTTTTTTTTCACCAATATGCATTTCCATTTTCCATAAGGTCCCTAGAGTAACATATTCAAAGTCCAAAAAAAATCCAAACGGTGGAAATTTGCCTAATTTGCATAAACCGTAAACACCTGCCGTGTAATATATATTTATTTTTTTATTTTTAAGTATATTATTTTTTTAAATTTTAAAAACAGTTTATTTTGGTGATTCTACTTACACATCCTTACTTCAAAACATTTTCTAATTAAGTGACTGAATAATTACGAGGACATAGTATAGATCCAAAATGGCTAAAGTTGCGCACATTTACTTTGTCTACGGATATCATCAAGTAGTCTTGTCAAAACCTCAGTATTGATGAGCTTCAAATTCACCAAGTTGCTTACTGACACAGTTACCCAGACAAAAATAAGTGGGAAATTATGGGAAAAATCAAAATATCTTGATATTTAGCACCAAAAACAAAGGGGGCGAGGGGGTAGCAGTGGAAAGGGTGGACGACATACGATCGGTGTCATACATCAAACGTATCGAAACGTATAGAAGCTGCTCTCTGATGGAACTCCGTAGGTGAAGCAATTCGAGCGCGCCCGGGCAGAATCTTTTTTTCACAAGTCCATCGATAGCCCTTTGAAAACCATAAATCGTGGGCCCTACAAACCAATCCGAACACGCTATCCATTCTATCATGAAAGCCATATCCATTAACAAAATCATTGTAGATGCTCCGTACAGTAGCGTGCGTAACAGTTTCCCCATTGAAGGGGGCCTCCGCGTGTGTGTACTGATGCGCGCAGACCAGTAAATCGGTCCGAAATTGCCTACGGCGGCCAAATCACGGGTTGCATGCCCTCAAAATCTTCAGTATTTAAGCATGCTGTGGGCCATGAACTTGAGGGTTTGTAAAAAATATGGGTGGAAGCCGTGAACAGGACTGTGAGCTTGCAGTTCCGTTAAATTTGGATGAAATCGGGGCCCTTAAAGCGCTCTATTTTGCAATTGAGTGTAGGCATCGTTTTTCAAAATGGCGATGGGCTTCAGGACTATTTTCAGGGGTGATCATCTTCGGATGGAAATTTCTCCTAAAAGTCATCAATTGACCCCCCCCAAAATTGAAAATAAAATAAAAGATGATGAAATAAGCTTTAATTTGATGTGTGTTCCGAACACTTTGAAGAGTTGTGAGTATTTTTCCCCGAATTTCTGAAGTGGGAGCATTTACCCTTGGGGTTTATGGAAGTTTATTTTCTGGTCTGCAACCTGATGCGCGCAGACTTCATTCTGCGTGTACTGCACCTCAACTCTGGTCGACAGTAATGTCGCCCTCTTTTGGCATGACAGTGTTTCGTCACAGGAAACCGATGTAAACCGACACTAGCAGATAAATTATCAAGTTGGATCTGTCAGACTCAAACACCCCAACTTAATAAAAAACGAGTGCGAATAACGCTCACAACTCTCCAAAGTGTTTGATAAAGGTAGATCCTTAAACGGAGGACGGTGCCTTATTATTTTCTGTTGGATAACATTAGATACTATTTTTATTGACTTGTAGATATTTCTCTTCTAATTTCTTAAAAAAAAAAAAACAGTGAAGATCTGACCACAGTGTATGACAAGTAAAAACACCCCTACAAAACTGGGGACATAACTGCATAAACGAACAAATGTTTCTTTTAACAGACCTATAATATCCTTGCCCAGAATTGCTCATCTGGATCTAGCATTCACGTCTCGGGTCCGGTGTGGAAGGTAATTCTGTCCCCCGGTAAAAGTGTCCGGGGGGGGGGGGACAGAATTACCTAGGTAAAAGTGTCCTCCCTGGCCCGTTAATTCTGTCCCCCTCCAGGTAATTCTGTCCCCCAGGTTTTTGTCCCCCTCTTTTGAAACCCGGAAGGTTATTGTTTTGATGAATTCACTCTACAAGGTATACATTTCGGACTTAGTTTTAGTCTGCCCTTCATGAATATAAAGAAATATTTAATTTAGTCTATTAGATGATACGTGAACACAATGTTTCGATTCAGAGTACGGTGAAGTCTATCGCGATTCTACCGCGATAGGTCAACACAGCGGCGATGCATGGCGATGGCCCTCGTCTTATTGATAGTATGATACAACGTCTCCTTGGATTGGTCTGTGTTCCCATCATAGCGCGTAACGAAATTTCCTATTGGACGAATTTCCATTGTAGAGAGAGACGCATATGTACACTTGTTGTAATCACTGCCTCAAATCTTGCAGCATGTACTGGCGCGTGCGACACGCTGCTGCTCTCATTACATACTGCATGGGGACACATTTACCAGGGGGACACTTTCACCGTTGGGCAGGGGGCATTTTTACCTGGAGGGGGACAAATTTACCTAGGTAAAAGTGTCCCCCCGGACACATTACCGACGACGGTAAATGTAAATGTGTCACCGACGACACAGGGGGGACAGAATTACCTGTCACACCGGGTGGCGATTTTTCTTTCACCCATACGACATCCGCTTCCTATCTTCTGATTGGTCCATTACATGCATAATTTTCTAATGCATTGTTCTCCATAACACAAACACAAGATAGGTTTACGTCTTTTGAGAAACGTCCCTTCCTCACTTAGTTATTTAAAAGGTAAAATGAGAAAGTGAAAAATTGTGAAAAAAAGTGGAAAAAAAGTGAAAAATTCTCACTGGGGGTTGAACACGGATCACCTGATTAGAAGTCAGGACTACTTCCAACCAGTCCACGAATCTGCTGCCAATCATCTGTGATTTAAACACCATTATTCCTTGTTATATAACTTATTCTCTAAAGCCCTGGACATCAGGAATATGCATAACGCAGAGAGATAGAGAGCGCCCTCTTTTGATATTGTCGGATCTCGTTTGGGAAAAAAAATAATTCGCGGCCCAGTGAGCGCACATTTCTAACCCCGATCAACTTCGACTTGTATTGAGGCTACATCCCCTTATCGCAACGTAGAATTATATCCATTGTTCATTCTTCAGCACTTGTTTCCCAATCAAAAAGAGATACATGTACTTGTGAGGCTGTACCACAAACTGCATGTAGTTAACTTTTGCAAAGCTTGAAATATGGCCATGTTGTCTCCGAGCAAGTCGCATAATTATATTTAATCCGTTCTTTTTTTGTCGTTCCTTAATTGACAAGGTCAGACATGGACAAAAGCCATCACCTACTAATTACCAGCCTTCAGTCATCCCGGAAACGATTTTCTAAATGTCAGAACATTCTCCATCCTTTTAAAGCCCTCATGAATTCCCAAGGCTAATGCAATAATCCCGGCGGTTTAGAGCAAGTAATTGCAGAACATCATTAGAGTGTCATGCCGGAAGAGATTTTGAGTCTGGGAATCGTCGAATTAACCGCGATAGCGATGTTATTCTTCAACCGATCTCCATCATAGCTATCTTGTCATGAACGACGGCATAGATGTTGTGTTGACGACTTAATGGGGATGATGATGGTGATGATGATGATGATGATGATAATGCTCCTCCCAACGTTGGAAAGTCGAAAACCGGGGAGTAAATGACAACTATTACACTAGGTGGCGCTCTTCATTATGCTCTTGAGCGGGTTTACATTCACGTATGTGCATGCTCGCGGTTTACGTCCACTAAGAGAACTTTATACTTTCGACTTTCCATTAATTTTTCTATTCAAAAGTGAGTCGTGTTCTTTTCTTTTCTTTCCCAATATTTTCCCATTCCCGTGTTTTTCACAAACAGGCCTACCGTGGTCATGGTAAAAGGGAGATATCATTATCAATTTTTATTTTTATTTTTTTTATTTCAGTATCATGGATGGAAGGTGCGTCTCCAAATCCCCTGGTCAAAAGGGGTCAGGAACGCCTCCCCTCCCCCGGGGTTTACGAGCCCCTTTTCATGAGAGCGTTCGGTGGGAATTAAAAGTTTTCAGTAGTGCAAACCGTGAAACGTTCGACAATTTATCGTTAAACATTTAAGACATAAGACTTTTCAACTTGAAAGGTATCATTAAATATAATTTTGTTTCTTATCTGGGAACTATCTCATCAAAATGGTATACACGCAACTGTTTCTCCCCCACCCCAACCCACCCTTAAACTACACATGAACAAATAGCAGGCTGGAATTTTGTTAAAATGACTATAATACATAATACATATGACAGCAACTTTACCACAAAAAGACATCAATTATAAATGTTCATTCATGAATGAAAGAACATGCAGGGGTATGTAGTCGGCCATGAAATTTCCATAGTCCCCCATAAACAAACATCTTATTTCCATGGCAACCAAGAGCCGTGACATGGTTTCTACCCGTCGCTCTGTTATTGATTCCCCAACTGCCTTTGTTTGCGTGCTCGGTGATCGTTGATTGCTAAGGCATTGTGTCTGCAATTGGAGTTGGTTTCTGGACCCAACGCCAAAGATTAAAATCAATAAAAATTACAATTATGCGATTGTGTTTCACTGCAGTGTAAATACTGCCCGAAATGAGACAAGCCTCGTTTAATTTTACCTCGAGATATAACATGAAATTAAAAAATAACTCGTTTTGATTGCTTTGCAGCTCAATCAGTTCATTTGGCATGTAATTCCGCAATAGGATTTTCATTTTTTTTCAGGGTCTGCCAAAGGCAATATTTTATCCCTGGAAGGAGAGCTGCCTTGTCCACATTTTAATACGGAGATGCTACCTGGCTAAATCTCGCTAGGCCCCCAACCCCCGGCTCCCGTTCAATGTTGTCTCTCATTGCGCAGTGTTTGCTCCATCAGCTGGAGAGAATAACATTGACCGGGGGAGTGGGTGACCGTGGGAGGCTAAGGTTATTTCCTAGTGTGCCACCCATTTTGGCTGGAATTGTAGGTAGTGAATAATGGTGAGCATATTTGTTCTTAACAAGCAACATACTAAATATGAAATTTTGCCCGTAACCTATTTTGTCTGAGCAAAATCATTCTGGGCTCAGCAGACTGTCTTTAATCGGTCCATGAATTTCCCCTTCTAGGGTAAAAACAAAAGAGTTAGGAATTTATTAGAAGTGGGTTTGGGTTATGGGACATGCGAAGCTATCGCTATTGTATCAACATTCTTGCTGAGTCTACGTTCAAACTCGAGACAAAAGAAGACACTTGCAGGGTAACGTACTTCTTGTGCTGATTCGATCCCGAAATCACTTGGTGATTTTATCTCCGACGTGTATTACGCATTTCAACGTTCACAGTTAATTGTTATGTCCACTCCTCCCCCAATACCAGTCTGCCTTTTTCAATTTGCTTTTTATTATATTCAGTAAATAATAACGTGTTTTGGATGGGTCCGATTATCTCATTTGCACTTTGATCAAATCATATGTTTTTTTTCATCTGACACCACAACAAGTTGTTGTAGTCTGTGTTGCTTCAGTCTGTACCCTAGATACCGCATCGAAAAAACGAAGTTTGACTCGCCTGTTAAAAAGGCACCCGACTATACATCACCTAATGATGAAATGTTTTTGAATATACAAATAATACATTACCAGGGCGAGTTGTCATCTGCTCGACGTCAAGGGGACGAGTTTTTCTTATTATTATACGCATGCCAAGGCTAATATAGATCAACACAAGAAGATTCGAGAAATTATAAATCGAAATTTCACGAGATGAAACTCGTGGAAGCGAATTAGTAATAGAATTGGGATAAATCTCACATGTTGACTTTTTCATTCAAAAGGTCGAATGTAATGCATAATACATTTGGTACAAACCTTGTTGATAATTGATAAAAAAAAGGTAATCGTAAAAATTTCCTTACGGGGTTCTTGGTTTCAACAGCTTCAACAGCTTTGATTATAATGATGACTTCTTTGTTCTAACACAGAAGCGGATTCCAGGTAGGCCTACATCAAACGAAACCGTTTACATCAAGTGCAGTACTGAAAAAAGATAATTGCAGTAACGTATCCTGCTTAGGGACAAAGGCTACATTATCCCAGAGCTGACCAAATTTGACACACGTTTTTTAACACTTCTCCCACCGATCATTTTAAACTTGATTTGTCTACAGTGCCCCGTCGCTGCTTATTGAAAACAAAAATCAATCTTGAGACTTTTTGGTCATTGCGCAGGCTTTTTATGGTCCAAGTCAACCTTGAGCGTCCATTTGCTCACCGACCCGTCCGTTGTGTCTCCCGCAGCATGCCCGTGGGTGGGGATTCAATTGTATGGATTACATGAGCTAGATCTGGCCCCGTTTGTTTTTGCAACCCTGTTCTCACTTCCTCAGTCGTATGTTCGGCCGCATGCGCGAGCACGTTTCTAGATCTCAGCGATTTTTTTTATTTGGCCAGGGACCAGGATTAAGTTGTAATTGATTTTAGCCCCAGCGTCGGTGTCGGAATAGGTTGCTTACTGGATGAGAACTCTTCATTTTGCAATGTAAAATACCAGATTTTGATTGTCGAATGACAACTGTGTTACTTTATTTTCGCATAAAGAGGAGAGCCTTTCTTAGAAAATCGGACATTTGAGACATGCTGAAAAAAATTATATCACGTAGAAATTTTCAAATTCCATCAGTTGGATGGTCGGAATCGTTACCGATTGATCCAAAGCACCAAACTTGGCAGATAGATTCTCATAGCCCTAGAGAAGATGTTTAGAAGGGGCGACACCCTGAAATTCCTTTTCTCCTTCCCTGTCCATCCACATAACCCGAAGGGCCAAGCGCCATAAAAGGGAGGAAACGAGGCTGCCGAGACAACCAAAAGCCCCGAACCTTTACAAAGATGTTAACCCGGACTTCGCGGACACTTCCAGCAGCAGCGCTTACCGATTAAGCTAAGTTACCGTTGGTATTTTACGACGGAAAATTAAACCTCTTATAGTAAATGGCTGAATGCGTATGTTAAAAACCAAACGACACCAGGGGGATTCGAACCCGGGCCCGGACAACCCCTCCCCCAGGCCCCCACTTTTTAAAGGGGGGGGGGAGGGGTTATCATATCGTTTGTCCCCCCCCCCCACTTTTGTTTGTCCCCAAATAAATATTGTAGCCTACAGTTTGATTTTATAGCTCAGGATAGCTGATTCCATGACTCCAAACTCAAAAATAATGCTTAAATGATGATCTTTTGCTCAAAATAAAAATGATTAAAGGGATCAGATGTTGGCTGAGATCGCACCACAGAGCATCTAGAATCCAAATTTTTCGGGGGCCCTTTAGCGGGTCCCGGCCAGGCCCCGGGCCCCACGCCGTTAGTGCTTCGCGCTACACGCTCGCATTACTTTTAATCACATTATGTCGTCCCTCCCCCCCCCCTTGGCCTTTGGCATAGGCACCCCAAGTTGCCTTCACCGTTTGCTGCTTGTTACATTTCACGCCCCCTACCCTTTTGGAAAATCCTGGATCCGCCCCTGACCTCGCCATGTATGAGCTCATTTTTATGTTGCCAGCATCAAGAAATGTGAAAAGATAAAAAAAAATACTTTGGAGCAACTCAGAAACTCACGTGAACGTCAATTTGTGCAATTAGAGCCGGTTTACAGGAAAAATATTATAATTATGTCACACTTGTTTATAAAATGGATGTTTGGATCACGCGATGCTGATTTTCAGCTTCATTATTGAACATTTAATATTAGGTAATTCCTTATTCCTTTCATTTGTTTTTTTTTCCGAACCATATCCTATCTGTATATTTGGCTATAATGCGATATTAACATTTTCACTCGAAGAGCTTAAATTCAATGAGAGACATGAACGCCTTTTTTAATGATGACTAAATCAATAAAAAAAATCTGAGATTTCTGGGTTTTTTTTAACGCTTTTCACTGTACCATTTTTTTCCTGTATTCAGTATCTCGTATTTGCCTATCCATTCAACACGGACTAAACGGTAAGGGTTTGGATGAGTGTCAGACCTCGAAGTATTTTTTAAAATTCAACCCGACAGAACGGCGCAGAACCGATAATGCCTTCAGCAACACACTTTCTATCCATAGGTTTTTCTATCGCTGTAGAATGGACAAGAAGGAATACTTGATATCCGCTGATTGTTACAATCTTGAAAATGGTATTTTACAAATGCCTCGGGTCGCAAAAGTGCAGGGAAAGAAAGATTCCAAGTTATGGGCCACTGATTACTGTAATTAGCAATCCCAAGCCTAAGTGCCCAAGGTGACTCCAGATTGATTCATAACAAAAACGACCCTTTTCCATGACTTGCCCCTTTACTTCTAGCCCCCATGAATGAAACATGGAGCACTTTTCCAACGGTTCTTTTTTAATCAAAAAAGTGAGGTTTTCTTTTTTTTGGCTGTGTCTTTCTATCCCTCTGTCCCTCATGAGTATGCGGCCGTGAGAGTTTAATAAAGAGGGGGGAGTGAGAAGACTTGTACGCAGACCTCGAGTGTGGTTCAATTCCAAGTGGGTCGCCAGAGTGTTTGCCACTAGACAATAGCCGCGTCAAGCAGCAGGAAACGAAGAGATGAGCAGGAATGGACCCGAAGGACGAAGCAGCGTCGGTGCTGCCGACTATCTCTTGACTTTAATACCACGCTCCTGCAATAGGATCGCACCAGCCTTCGTCGCAGTGAGGTGACGTCATGATTGATTCAGAAAAAAAAATAGGGAAGGAAAATCAGAAGACAACAGAGATTTATTCTCTGCAGATTTTCTGGGAACAAAACCAAATGGATGGTTGTTTAGCTTACCCAATGCAAAGGGGGATTTCATTAAAAAGAGCTTAGTTTATGTATTTTCAAAAGCCGTCTTGCTTTTTTTCTCTATCCAATTTTTGCCTTTCAAAACATCTCAATATATCCTTGAAAGGGACTGGACGAAATCCTCAGCAAGATAAATAATTTGTTTTTGGCTTGAGATACAAAATCAATAGTTACTGAAAAAAGTGTCGGATTCGGTTGATTTCCACTTGAACAGAGTTCGACGAGTGTCTTATTGTCAAGTGAAGTTGGACTGAGAATAATTTCGTTTTATTCACGCTTCGCCAATGAAGCAAATGACCAACCGCTAATAATGCATTGATGTAATTATAAGATGTTTATTTAAATGTATACACTGAAGAAAGGTTGACAGAGTAATAACTCTCACTACGACACGTACGTCTGAAAAAAATGAGATGAGGGAAGAAGTAAAGAACCACAGAAACCTTAGATGCACCACGGAGCATTAATTATGGGGTTTCCTACGGAAACTTAGATGCAGAGGACAAAGCTATCAATTAATATCAAGGGAAACCTTGGAGAATAACAGACACAAGCCCAGAACAAAAAAACATCTTTAAAAAAAATCACTCACAAAACCACTCATCCCATCACCGGCTATAACGATATGCCCACGGCATAGCGGTGCAAAGAGCATGCATTTCACAATTTCTTCGGAATTATTTGTGATTCAAACAGATCCCATATTAAACCGCCGTTTTCCCCTGCTAATTGGTTTAGCAGCTACACACAGGTATGGTGTTCATGATCTTGATCATCGCCGAAGTGCTAAACTCAAACGAAATAGTCACATCACGATTCTGAATTGGTTCCGGAAATCATTTACTTGAATTTGCCATCGTTTACTACTTAAAGAGTATCATTAAATCAAATCTGCCAGTGAAGAGCAAAACGTGACATAAATTGTCTGGCTCAGTGGTGTCCCTTTTAACAAAATATGTGATTGATGGCATCTTCGAAATAAAAGGGTCATTTTGAAAGTAATTTCATAACGATCGCCCAACACTGCCGCCACTGCACATTATCGTGTCGAACTTCCATTATCTTCGTTTACTCGATATAGATTTGTTTTTATAGCGCTACATCGAACTTAACCTGGCATAGACTTCGGGGACCTACATTTCAATCGGAGAGTTATTTGTAGAATGGAGGTAAATAACCTACAGTTCTCTTGACAAAGCTATGTGAAATTAGGAAGTTAAATTGAAGTCATTTTTTTATACATCACGTTTATAAAGCAATCTCGGTATTCAGTCAAATCAACACCCATTCAAGATGACGTCTTTCTTGACTGTAACAATAGTGGTTTTGGCGTTTGTCCTGTGACAAACGTACGGTGATGAGGCGCGACGCTACAGGGTGAGTAAAAAAAAACCCACCGAAACCCAAATGTCGGGACCACTTTTGTAGTGAAGTTCTGCATGTAGCACTTTCGAAATCTAGGATATTAAAGCCCTATTCACAAGCTTTTATTTAAGTACAAGAATCATTCCAATCACTCATGTACTTTTAAAGGTACGAAAATTTTAAACACAAACACCGTTTTGAAGTTCTGTTCACGGATCACGGGAAAAAATGTGTGTGTTCTTTCAGCAAAACGAAAACACTTGACATACATCCCTATGTGAATTGTGTTCGTTTTGCTGAAAGAACACTTACCTTTTTTAGTGATCCGTGGACAGAACTTCAAAGCGGTTCAAGGGATGCAGAAGATGACGTTACAACAATCCACATTTTTTTTCTGAAGAGGGGTACATGATTGTACAAGGTTTCATCTTCATCCCTTGAACCGTTTTGAAAACATTCTGTTTGGTTCACCATTGACACTTTCCTCTTTCATTGGCTCTCGCCATTGAATACAGTCACTCAACTATATATATAGGACGACAGCTTTTGGAAACACCAATTAAGAATTTTGAAGGCCAATGAGAGGGTGGATTGTTTACAACTCTTTGTTAGAAATGCTTAACAATAATATTGTACTTCCTGCTTTTTATACTCATGAACATGAATTTGAATTGAACATTTTCATTGTTTTCAAAAGCCAGCCAGTCAACAAAATCATGAAGAGCACAAAAAAAAGCGTTTAATCTTTGTTTACAGTATTTGAATTTGTTTCTGACTCGACAAAATGTAGGCCTATATTCATGCGAGACAACTTTTTCAGGTGCATTTTTGGTGCTGCATAAATATACTCGAAAGTAGAATTAGTATCGATATACTGCAATACGGAGTTTGATGGAGCCTCTAAGGTCCTTCGAGTTTATGCAACATATGCTTATGATATAAAAATTACTGTTTAATTTATTTTGGTCTTTGCATGGATATACTATAATTCTGCTCCGAGCTAACCAAGGAACGGTTCGTGTCTGCACTGCGCGAATTTGAAACATTAAGTTTCTGCATTAAGATATGAGAGGAAAATTGGCGAGGTACGATTGCAAGAAATTCTGTTTGTTTTAACATTGACATTTCTTTTGATATTTTGAATTCACCTAACTTTGACTTATTGTTGACCCTGGAATTAAATGTCAAGTGACTTCATGATCAAACACGTTCATCGAGGTATATTAAATCACATATGTACATGATTCTTCGTAATGATTGAGTACATTATGTTTCAAACCAATCGGTCCATTAGTTGACTAAAATCACTTGTAATTTAATAATATATGACGTCATCTTGTATGCATGTCTATGTTTCAGAGTTGATGTCTGTTCCAAGTTTCAAGTTAATGCATTGTTCTGTTAAAAAAAACTGCGGAGAAATATTGTCCAGCCCACACAAAATTCGCAAAGTTACTGGCATATTTATTTACCCTAATAAAACTAAATGAAAAATCATGTGAAAATGATAACATTATGTTATTTCGCCCCGAAAACCGTAAAAAAGGGGAAAAGGAGGTGCCCGTTTATTGGGCTAAAATTAGGCGAAGGGTTGCCTGACGTGGGGGACTTGAACAAGTTCATAGAAATCCCCCAAATAAGAGTTGTTTATGATAATCATGTCTACGTCAAGATTTTTTCTTACAGGTAAATTTGGGGATTTCCTTACTGTCATTTTCTCCCATTTGTCACAAATTAAAACGGCGTTCCAGGCCAGGCCGGATTAAGGGTGTATGTGTGGGTGTGGGGGGTGGGGGGGGGAGGGGCAAGGATGGGAGACTAGGTCCCAAGCAAACCAAGAAGACTTTACCCCAACTTTACTTTTCACGTGGCCTTGCCTAACTTCTTTGTGGATGAGACTCAAACTTATTCAATTAAACAGTTACTATGACCTCATTATTTTCTCAATTGATGTTTCGCATTGGGACCAAAGTTTCTCATTCTAAAGTAAATGATTCAGCTTGATGTTTAATTATTTTGGGGGGCTATGGCTGACTTGTACTTTCCTATCCAAGTATTTCTGCTCCTATACTTTTCCTGAATCTGTACGTGTTCATTTTCATCTCTCTAGAACTTAGGATGAGAACGCACTGTTGTTGCTTGCCTTGTAGATATTTTTTTCACAAATACTATTTCTCACAAACGTTGTTTCCTTCTCACAGCTGATGAAAGACTTTTGGGAACGGTGAACAGATTAGAGGACCGATTTTTTACATTACGTTGCACAAGAGTGGGCAGATGCCGGGAATATTTGGGGGAATAATATGGAATTTGGCACATTGTCAGAGTATGTCATGAGAAAGAAATGTGGCTAAAGGGCCATCGCAGATTTGTCCTTTGAAAAAAATGTAGGTAGAATAACAAGCAAGTTTTCAAATTTTCAAAATGGCTGCCATTGCTTGTTATTCTACCTATATCGTTTTCAAAGGACAAATCTGCAATGGCCCTATAGCCAAAAATCTTTCTCATGACATACTCTGACTGTGTGCCAAATTCCATGCTTGTATCATCAAAGGCACAACCCCATCACCTATCTGCCGTACTAAGACAATTAATAGCGCTAGACAAGAAATTCGGACGCGGCCTGAGAAACGATACTTGAGTCTACAATTAGCGCCCACTAGCGTTGAAATGCAGTTTTCCACCTCCAGCCTCGCCCACTGCAAATATCTGACGGCGGCAAATCTGAAATTGTATGTTGTATGACTAGTTAGTGTGTCGATAAAAAGTCAGGCTTTTAAGCAATCAATGAAACCCTATTCTTTTCGTGACGTCAAACACACACACAAATTGAACTACCGAAAGGTTTCGACAAATGCACCAAACTTATTTCTATATATAGCTTCATTTTGTTGTTATAGATTTTGAGCAATCTTGTTTCCCGCTCATGGTAGCACATGGGCCTGACATGCCCTGAACAGCGTAATGCTAAATATTTCATTCGCTGATGGCTAATATTCCTTCAACATGCTATGACGTCAACACACAATGATTGGTGTTTAGTTGTGGTATAGTTGGACACTGCATGCGGCTTTAAAAAAAAAAAGGTTTTGGAATTATATGGAAATTGAAATCGAACATGTGCGTCACTTGATGCTTTTATGGGAAAAAAATCCTTGAATTTAAACTAAAACAAACACGCGAATTTACTTGATGGTTTTTAAATTAAGCTGACTTACATTCGGTTGAACAATCATTTTGAGTACACATTCGACATTTACTTATTCTGTTTTTGAGCAGTATTGAAACTTAGTCGAAAACGCGGTACATGCAAATGCCGAGAATGAATACAGGTGTATAAAATCCTAAGACTATAGCAATCCATCAATGCGTGGAAACCAAATGTTAGCAATCATTTAGGAACGATCAGAAAGCAGATTCGTTTCTGTGAGGCACCAAGCTCGTCGACTGTCCGGATTTAAAATAAATTGGAAAATTCTGAAAAGCAAACATACGTGGATCGGATTTCAAGGTCATCTTTCATACAGTTTCTAGACACCAGCAGGATATTATACGAGTCCGTATATAAAAAAGAGAAGGCCTCAAAGCGAGTGGAGATTAAAAATCTCCGAGTATTGTTAAGGAAACTCCTTCCAAAGAATTACTTCTAATAACCTAACTCTCATTTCAAAAAGCCATCAATCTTGTTTCAGTCCAAATTGAATTGGGAATGGTAATCGTTATTCCACGGACAGTCTCTTTGTTCTGTAATTGATGAAATATTCCTGGCTCTATGATCTAAACGACAGACTGATTTCGGCAGACTTTAGTGTCGTTCTCTAGAATCAGAAAAAAAATTCCCGATCCCTCCCCCCCCCATTATGTTTCCATGCATATGACGAGCCATCCTAAAATGTTTCCGACTATATAGAAAAGAGTAAATGAAATGTCTTGAATTCTCAAAATGTTTCATCGCGCGTATTCATGTGCAATATGTGAATCCTGTGTTGCGTATCTCCTCTTATTCACGTGACTGTGAACATCCGTGTAAAATTTAATTTCAAAATAACACTTCACACAACCATGAGCTTCATTTGAGCTTTAAACACTGAAGTTTTATTGTCTGGCCTTTAAAAAAAAATGTGTCAGATAATAACAGGGCGAAAAAGAGACATACATTTGTATTATCTATCAAACATGTAAGTGGATGAGTAAATCGGGCCATCTGATCCACCTTCTTGCAAAAAAGAAGTTGAAATGTTTCTCAGTAACTTACAACCTACATTCCTTAATTCACTCAAAATCTCCAAATTGCTTGGATTTGAATGTGACGAAATCGTAGCCCCGGGTCAAGTGTGTGCTTGAAGGTTTTCGCGTCCCATTTCGTCAGCTTCTTCAGAGTTCTTTGAGCGGTCCAGACTCTGTTAATTTTGGCTTTTCAGACACGACTTCAGAATGTGGGGGTTTCAAAATTGCCTTTTGGCGATCACGACTTTGGAAAAGAACGGCTTTACCCGGCCATCTGTTCCATGGCAGGTTGCATTATTTGGTAGTGTGTCTGTCAATTACGGGTCTAGATCTAGTTGTATCGGGGGCAACACGAGGCCTTCCTACTTGTTTTTAATTCTAACCTGTTGAATAAGAAGAAACGAAATGTTACATTTGTGTCTGAACCCAAACAGTCTCTACAACGACATGCACACCTCAAACGGTGAAAGCTTTCAACTTTATTTTAATCCGAATCCGAAAATAAAATTAATGCTTAAACTATTGGAATCTATACTAGGGTTTCCAAACCGACATGCCGTTGAAATTCAAAATTCGATTCATTTTTTGTATGTATAAGATTCGAGCTAAAATACACAAGCAAGTCGTGTGCACTGTTCGTAAAGACTTCCCCTGGGAAATCATTCGTATATTAAATAAATTTAGCATTTACAAAGATACACCACAATACAACCGCGGTCGATCCTTCAATTCTTATATAGTCCTTTTAATTCTGCTTCTGTTGAGAGGGGCTGAATGTACACATGTATAAATCCTACTTTTTCTAAACTAATTTTAAAATAATCTTCCATGATCAATTATTGGGCAGAAAGGTCTAGAAGATTGTGGAACAGTTTGCCCACACAGGCTACGCCATTCGAATCTTTGATGGTTCTGATGTCGAAAGTGATTTAATTACTGATAAAAGTAGGAACGAACTCATGACTGCAATGTACATGCATGTTTTAATAGTACTGCATTACTCTGTACTGTAACTGATTTGATGTATTTGCAACCGTCAATTCAAAAGACTATTTAAACATGGCGTCTTTAAACTTTCGTTTCACTTAGAGAAACATTTGGGAATGTTTATTATGTATAATTTTTTGCCGTCAAAATCAGACAGAAACTGGAATAAATCATGGCAACGTGATAATAGTTTAATTTTCAGTTGTCAATAATTTTGACCTTGAAACGTTTTCAAACTTAAAGTCCCAAAGTTTACATTTTAGCAGAGAGAAAAAAAGGTGTAGTTTTAATTTCGACACCAAGTTCTGTCTGATTTTGACTAGACACTTTAATCTTTATTAATTAGTTTTTTAAAGAATAATACGATGCCAAAGATCCAAGTTTATTAAAAGAAAACAGCATCTCCACAGAAGGTACTCAGGAGTGATAGACAGTCGCTTTGGTCAAAATATGTGATTTTGGTGTTTTGACAAAGAAGGGAAAAAAACAGTCATGAGAAAAATGTGGGCATCTCAGCGGTACAGGAATGACTCGCAGGCGGTCCAGGCCGCGACCTCGGAGTTATTAACATCTCCTGTAGCTGGCTTCTGAATACATCCCTTGATGCATTTCTCGGCGATCATCCCTACATACTTGGAGCAGGAGACGCACTTTGAGACGCAGTGGCCCGCGACTTGTTTGCGGCTACGCCGCTCCACCAGGTTCTGATTGAGCAGCTGGTCCAGGATGTTATCCGCGCCGCTGTCGGCCACGGGCAGTGCCCTTACCAACATGTCACCGACCAGGAGCACGGCGAAAAAGGTCACAAGTGTCGTTCTCAGCATCTGGAGAAAAGCCAAAAAGGGACGAAACAGGCAAGCGGGTTACTTATAGTTGTAAGACTATTGGTATCTCAATTTTTAGAACATCTTTTATTCCCATTGAGTCAGTCAGTAAGCCGATTAAGTGACTAAGCCAGTCAAAGGACAATAGTAAAACATATGAGCAAGGAAAATATATTGCATTACGGTGATGATAACCTGTTGCAATTTCCACTTCTTCAAATAGCAGGAGCGTTTAACAGAAATGATCACCTGTCAATGGTTTCAATTTTAAATAATTTTAAATCTGGTATTTCGAAGGCCATTGCAAGACATTGGGAGCGTGTGGAAAGTGTAACACCCCATTTCGCGTCTGAAATCATTTATGAAAAAGCGTCGGGAATTTTAACATTTGTTTCAAATGTGTTCGCAAACCTTTTGTTTTCTTTCAGTTTTTATCTTCAATACACGAGGCAATTGAGACTGTCATATATTTTCGAAGTTTGCGACTTTAAAAGTGGTCAATATTTACCCACCGACACGATTTCCCTTCCCACAATATTGAGATGGGACTCCAAGAAAATCAAAGCTATTTCCAAATAGCACCCTACCATACATGGGTCTTCTTGCGGTGCACTTACACGACCCATTTCATACTGGTAGCCTCCGCGTATATTAGCGTAATTCGATCTCAGAGATCGCACTCGCCTCTGGTTATTTATTAAATTTAAGAAAATATGGCGTCTGAATGGAGGCCTCTTGTGAGCGAACGGAGGAGACGTCTTATTCCAATTTTGTGATGAACTCGTCAAGCCAAATGACCAACGCTGTAATGATTTCTCGGTTATTGGGCCTTTATCCATAGCCGATTTGGCTGCTAATGATGCCTAACGATGTGTACACAGAGTGAGTCCGTTCAACCTTGCCTATTGTCCGTCCCACCGGTTTGCCGCACCGCCCGATCGGGTAAATAGACCTGCTGATTGCCCATGGCTTCTGTGTGATCACGGTCCACATCTTACTAGAGCGTGTCAATATAAAAGCCCAATATCCTGTATTTGAACATGGAACGGCGGAGAATGGTGACCACCAATAGATGAAAGTATAGGAAGGGAAATAGTCAGTCTCAAAGAGTGGAATTTTTTTTTTTTGATTTCGCTTTCTTCCCCATAACAAAGCGTGTTTTTCATTACGCACGCTACAGTGAATAGACGGTTATCACACTAATTTCGGCAATTAAGATAACTAAAAACTGGGTTAATCATTCATTTTTTCCAAATTTGTTTTCTCGAAATACTGAATATATATGTACACAATATATATTAAACTGAGTGATGCTTATTATTAAACTGCAGGGTGTCGGCAAACTTAGGAATAAGTTTACCTTGTGGGTGGTATATATGGCCTACCTATTTACAAGCGTCTATATTCTTGCCATAAGTGAGTCTAAATAGGAGTGCGCATCAGTGAAAGTCCTTGCTCAAACGTGGACGCTCTGTCCGTTTATCTGGGCGCGTAATCAGTCAGAAACTACACCCACAAATCACAATGTCGGTCGAGAAATGGTGGACCGAATGCAGAAAGGAACAAAACAGGAGAAAGAGATCTAATTTTGCTTGCGACAAGTGTAGCAGACATTGTTTAGACCGCGGTGTTTATGTGAGACAGAGAGCGGGCGCTATCGGGTCGGGTTGAAGATTCTGACCTCTTTTATTTTCATCAGCGTCCCCTCAGATTTTAAAATTGATCATCCAAGATTACCGGCCACCAATCATCCCAGTTTGGGCCAACCGGCCAGCGATGAGTTGATAGCGCCGTCAGTGTTCCTGGAATTAGAGATGGTTTTTTGTTTGGGGATAGTGGAGGCGTTCAACGACATTTATACCGCCACCTTGTAGGCTTATCTAGGGTAGGATCCGGGGGAGTGTTGACAGAGTTACTCGGCAACGTTTGGCTGTCCTCGTTTCTAGGATTGAAAATCGCTCATGAATGGCGTCTTATGTTTCTGTTCCATGACGTACAAACGCCTAGAAGGTTGTCGACGTGCGTTGGACTAGTGTGTATCTTATGTGTGTGTTTTTTTTGTAGGTTCTTTTTTTTGTAGGTTCTTTTTTTTGTAGGTTCTTTTACAAAAGGTTTCCTTCTTTGGATTAAAATCGATCGTTAATTAAGCTGTGTGAGATCAAAAAATAACATTTGATAATGGTGTGGATAACAAATAAAATGATGGTTTCCCCATTAACCTATTAAAATACTCTATACCATCCTATCAATTTTTAAATATAAAACTAGACCTAGTCCCGTATGATGACGGGGAACCCACAATTAGACAATACCATGAGTTTGGTTATATTTTGGTCTTCACTTTAAACAAATGAGGCAGGATGATGACAAATGCTGACAGTACTGCATTATCCGTGATAGGCAGTAGAAATTCATCCAAAACTATCCGCTGAAAGATATTTCTAAGCCGAGCTGTTGTTGGGGGAAAATGTTGTCTTCCATATACATTTACAGTTTTGCTCACCAGTTATCGGAAATCGCTCTGATATCCCCAGTAATGTGTTATTTGGACGTCAAAAGTGTTGAGGCAGCTCACACAGCTCTGAAGGGCACATGAGATGTTGGCCTTTGTGTCCCATTTAATCTTGTTTTCAATTTCCATTTGACCATTTTTAACGGTATTTTAGTGCCTTGTTGGTTTTTATGCAAATGCAAAGTTACATCTTCTTGAGCAAAAGTTTGATGCCATTTCAGGCAGAAACCTGATGTTATAGCTATTGTAGCACCCAATGTTGCCAGGATTTTGGATATTTTCGTAATTTTGTTTCCTTTGTTGATTCGTTGTTGTTTCAGTACAAAACAATGTTTTGAGTGAGCAAATGTTTGGATCACCATTTGAACAGAAAACCCGTAGACAGAACGGTATCTTCCTGAAATGCCATCACAGCAACAGCGCCTTCAGTTGTCAAGGAAAACATGGATCATTTTAAATGTTTAAAGAAGGGCACCTTTCAATAAATTAACCAAAAAGGGATGTCAAATAGTTTTTATACATCTAAAAGGAGTAGAAAGTTGCATAAAAGATGTTCCCAAGTAAAATTCATCCAACGGTCCCTTTAATACAGCCGTTCCATATTACTTGTTCAACGAGAAACTAATATTTACTGCAGGGTTTGATGATCGAGCCTCTGCTTATGTATCATCATGTCTGGCTGCATCTTGGGGGTGATGTTCGTGGCAGTGAATGACTGTGACATTATCTTCGGGGATTTTGTAAGGTTATTCTTTCTGAGAACCACTTATTTTTGGAATAACAGCACAGTAAGATCACATTCTGGTGGTGCTTCTACACAACTCCACGTTGTAAATAGAGATGAAGATGCACACCCGCTGGCTACGATGTGCTTTATAGGTTCTTCCTTATTTCTTGTAGATACAACCTACTCCCCGTAGGCAGGTTTTCGTGAGATCATGGTTTGTATGATCCCTGTTTGCGGAGGCGTGTCCTCCCAGCCTGCGGGTGGGGATGTTTCACGGATTTGTGTCGATCAAGCACCGACACGTTACAAAAGTGCCACGGGGTTACTCTTCATTAAAATCGCTCCATATACGAGCACCTGTGAATGGAACTCTTGTTCCTGGTCCAACCAATTAAATTCTGATCCCATCTCGTCACATGACAGGCAGTCTCTGAGGTACTGGTGGCTCCTGGAGTGCTAGTGCTACTAAAAGGAGTTGAGATGCACTTTGCAACCTTTAGTGCAGCTGTGTGATCGTGTTGTGGGTGAACCGAGTTGCAGACAGTAGGAAGTAGATACCCTGCAGTGGGCAGCGCCCACTGTAAGCAAGTGTGAAGCAATACGCGACAGGTCCATCCACGGTGTTACATAGACACCCAAAGTGCTTTCAAGGAATTATTGATCAATCCATAAAGCTACGGTGTGAAGATAAACACCAACACAAAAATGTACAGATAAACAAAAGAATGTATTCCTTTTACAGAGTTACTGATGATTTATTGCTGATGTAACTCATTTTTTTTTTTAAAGGAAACCTACCTTTTAGAAAATGATGTCCGACATACTTTTTTTTAAATGTGAAGATGTCTGGTTGAAAGATGTAAGAATTGAAATAGAACATGTTTAAATATATCGAATCGCTTCTGGTGGTCGGACGGATATGATAAACTGTGTGCATCTGGCAAAATACTCCGATTTCCTGCTACCACCAATGAGCTAAGTGGTACTGCGCTGTCACATCTTATCTCCATTCATCCCTCCATTAAACGACCTCTCCTTACCATTTTTTATATTCTTCTCACAACCACTTCAAAATAAAGTTCTGAACGTGTGTATAATATCATCAAGCTGAAGATCAAACACGTTTCATTTTAGATGAGATATAACTTTTCAAGCATTCGGTTGCACTTATATTGCCACTGCAATCAAGTTTTGTATGCACTTATAGCAAAAGTGTACTCAACTTTCAATTGCCAGAGATATCATTTGAGAGACGATCTTTCCGAAAATCAGTTTTTAAAATCTCATGCATTTTGGAAATAAATGCTGCCTTCAGTTCAGTCAACATACTCACTCGACGGTTGAGCAAACCAAAAGATGGAGCGCTGGTCCCTTTATCACGTTTAACGAGTTGTTATTTCAGAATCTGCTCAGCAATTAAGTACTTAGTGTCCCCTATCTATTCTTGTCATTGTAAGAGGGAGGGACGCAACTTAACATCATCTACACGAAGACAAATGATACATCCACCCCTGCGATGATATAAACGACCGTGCACTTGATGCTCAAATCCATCCATCAATGCACTCGAGATCCGAAAAGTGTACCCGGGGGAGTCGGAATCATCAAGCTTTATGAGCAAAAGATATAGGGGTGGGTTTTTCACAGCGCACTTGTAGAAAATTTAGAAATACATGGTGAACAGGAAATTACTCGAAATTACTCCAAAATGACAGTACGGCTCAATTTGAAGCCAATACAGCATCATGATGATGCTCATGATTGATGATTTGTATTGCGAATTGTGTCGATGCCTGCCGATTTACTTTCCAACCATGACGATAAGCGTAGACTGGCTACTGGTTTTATTAATTGCTCGTAAAATAAATGTCTTTCATTAATCCTAAATGGAAGATCGTAAAGACACTATTGCATACTAAAGAGTGCAAGGGTTTTGCCGCAATAACCAACTGCGTACATGGAAAAGAGAAACAATAAAAAAATGGCATAAACAAGTGTTCGTTGCAAAACATATGCAATTTTATTGAGGATACAACCTTTATCTGTACTTTCTTTAATAGGAATTTCTAGAGCGTGAAATGTCCATTGCTTACCCAAATTATGTATCATGTATCGCATTTAACGCAAGATATATAGTTTGAAGAAACGAACTTTAATAACTCAGTCATTTTCGCCCCGCGCTTCATATTATGTGGCACAGCTGCAAAGGTTATATTTTCCCCCAGTTTGGTTGCATTTCTGTTTATGGTTTACGTTATCAGTTATATTTAATTCACGCTTTATAAGCTAAAGGTAAAAGCCGACTGAATAAAATTGAAGCTTCCCCGTTGTCAAATTGCCAATTCCGAATGATGCATACCGCCGATTTCATGCTTGAAATATTTTTTTTGCGGGATATCTAAAGAATCAAAGAGGGTTTCAATCATGCATTGTTCTCTGTCGACTTGGTAACACTTCTTTTGAGGTTGATTTTTTTTCTGGTGTGTCGTTTCAGAAGCTTCCTTTGCTTGTCGTGAACATTGAGGTGCCATATAGTTAACGGTTTATAACATGTTGTCAGACAATAGATGTGGAACCATCAATTGAATACGTTTCACTTCATATTTTTTTTCGTGGTAGTTCTAGCTTTACTGGTTGTATGGAATACATTTTCAGGAAACTACTTAGCCTGTAGTAAAATTCTCAATTTGAAAAATGCGATATGTTCATTTACCTTTCGTGCCAATCAGTGTGGCCGCCAAACCAAGGTATATTCAATTGTGGGTGTTTGTTATGCGGGTGGTTGGGCGGGTTGTTTGTTTGTTTGTTTCTATGTGGGTTTTTCTTTAATAGGCAGTTTATGGTTTCTTAAAACTCCGTTGATTTTGACTGAATTATAGGAAAAAATAGTGCGACAAGTTTGAGAGGAACAAGTGATGTTACGGTTGTAACTGAATTGCTTTATGCAAACCATAACTCATAAATGCGTGCAAACAGTGCACCTGCAGATCCCGGTGTGGGATTGAAACAGGTGCCATTCCCCCAGTCAATCATTTAAATGTTATATAATGATTAAATATGCGGTATTTTATTCATCTACTTTCCCGTCATGGATTCTTGAAATATTCAAAGAAAACAAAACCGCCCCCACTGAATATAGTCCAATATCTAAACCTCCGCCATTTCGAATTTGCAAGGGCGGCTGGTCTGTCGGTCAGTGCCCTCTCACACAAAATGCCCCCCCCCAAAAAAAAAATGATTATAGACCCTCTAGAAGAGAATGTCTAGGCAGAACAAATCGCTTCTATCTTCAGTTTGTGCCAAAGGTTTGAATGAACAAATCTCACATGCAGAAACACAAAATCTGTATCTGGTAAGCGGAAATGCTTTTTTGCATCATTGTTAAAACACAATCAAATTACTTGGGAGAGACAAATGTGCTATCCCTTCTTGATCATAATTATGCGTGGTTGTTCAACCACTTGGCAAAATAAATGCACGCAATACATTGACTTATACACGTATACATGTTCTTTACTGGAGGTACATTACACATAAAGGCGAATGTACCCCCGCACAATTCATGTGCTGCAATAGGAGTGGATGCACTAAGGCCAATTAAAAAAACCCACTTCCTAGCGGAACAATCGAATTGAAAAAGTTGAGGCTCACGCACAAGTCCAAAAAACGGAGAGGTCTCTTCTCCTTCCAGACCGTGACTATCATAACAATCTAATAAAAGACCAATTCAATCAGAATCAGAAAAGGTTGTTCGACTTGAAACGCATGCATGCGCCTTGCGTGCGTAAGCAACTGCCTATCGGTTGTGGGGCTTTTGGTAAAATTTATTACCATTTCTGGTATTGGAAATTGCGGAATGACATCTTCAGGCCATACATCCAATATGCGATCAAATTTGTGACCGCTAATGGACATTTTCCATTCCGTCTGGCGAGTAATGGATTTTTCTCCCATTTTTTTCGCCTGTAGTCGCTGGGCTTGGGGCTCAGAAAGATAAATGTGGACTGGTTTGATGCGTTTGGTATCATATGGGAAGGCAGTGACCAAAACAAGCATGAAAAAAAATGAAAGGGCCAAGCGTAAAAGAGTGGTAAAAATGTAGCATTTGTGGCTGTTAAAATGTTCACCCGCGCATTTAAAACTACCGATAACGCCAGACTACCACAAAAGAAAAGGTTGTTGTGAGTCCAGAGGTAAATGGTTTGATTTGTGATTGTATTATCTACTAATGACGACCAAGCAATCGACACAAAACAGTTCTAACTGTGGAACAGTTTCCGTTCGCTTGCTTAATGTTTATATTTTTCATTCATGAAGATAGAAATAGTCTACAACTTGAGGGCATCATATTATACCTGCAATCATTTGCCCAATTCAGTCAAATGACTATACTTGTGCTTAGTCAAGCAATATTGACTAATTATAAGCCTCTTGGACTGACTGCTTCTTCTTCTTCTATTAATTTCAAAGCATACATTAGGTACGTCGTATGCGCAAACGATTGAGTTGTTAACATGGGCGTCGCAAGGATTTGTTCCAGAGGGTGGGCAAAGCCATTTCCCCCGAAAATCCATATATATTCCAGCATTTTCCCGATGGATAATTTTTTCGAGGGTGGGCACGGACATTACCCCCCCCCCCCACCCCCACACACACACCCCATTAAATTAACAACAATATGATTTTCGCGCCTTCTTTTTATTTTTTCCTTCCCCCCCCCCCATTTTTTAATTGCTTTTCCGGGGGGGGGGGGAAGCGCCCCCTTGTCCCCCTCCCCCGCCCTCGCGACGCCCATGGTTGTTTAGGTTCTTCTGTACCTTCAAAATGACTGAAATGTTCATGTAAAGTTCACGTTGCTGTGCAGCATTCGTCGACCGTTTAGTTACGCAGTGATGAGTAATGGCAGTAGACATACGTATGTGGCCAGTAAATGTCGATTTAGGTGCCTCATTTATTAACGAGCGTGATCAAGTATTTATCAGTTTAGAACTCTTGAATAGGTAACTGTTGCAGGCGCGAATCCATGGCGGGGGGAGGGGGGGGGGGTTAACCCCCCTCCCAAGCTCTGTCCTAAAACAAAATCCATGACAAAAAATGCCAACACCCCTCCCCCCCCTGCTTCCACCTCCAAGTTTTTGCTAGTAATAATGTCCGCCTTGCACAACATACGTACAGAGCCAGCTTGGATAGGGGGTATAATGTACGTTATTCTGTGATAAAGTGTTAATAATCGTTGATTTGAATAGTGCCCCCATTGACGGTATGGCACGAGACCCCCCCCCCCTCCCTTTCTTTTTTTAATTTACGGAAGCAAAGCGTCGAGAGAAAACAACGTGTCTACATTTCAGATTTTTTGGGGGCGATGAAACCCCCCTACGAAAATTCCTGGATCCGCCCCAGTGTTGTTTATAGCTCTGAATGTAAAAACATTCCTCTATGTTCTGTCTTGTAATCAAGAGTTCTTATGCATTGAATTTGAGCATAACAACAGGCTAGCGCATAATCCCAAGTGTATGCCGCTTGTCTTTAATACATAATGTTTTCGATTATTTGTCCTTTAATTTCTTTTTGTGTACACGCATTTAGTAAGCGTCAGTGACAATCATTCAGTGGGGAGCAACGTTACGAGGATGTCTTCCACGGACAGACTGGAGGGTTTCAGTGTCCAGTCAGTTTTCTTCAAACCGCACCATTCTACTTCAAAATGGACTTCATAGAGTATGTTTTAATTTTCACTTTTAATTTTAAATAGCTGAATATTTGTTTTTAAAGGAAAATATTTTTTGTGTGTGAAAACCTTACTTTGGTCAATCTTGACATCATCTTTGATGGAGAAGATAAGCTGACAAAATTGCTCGCTGGTGCATTTTGGAGATGTGCTTAAAATGTACTGTAAATTGACTTAAACATTTAACAACTATACATGCATTTTGGAGATCATTCTGGCAGGCCTCCAGATAATGATGTGTGACTTAAATATTGAAGTAAGTCACATGCCAAACCATGCACAGCTTTGTTTTAAATTGTTATTTCAGCTAAAATTTCACACATTTGTGTCTTTGTGTATACGGTTTTAAATATATACATGCACTACTTTGCTTAAAACTGAGTTAAACTATACTGCTGAGTTTAAGACCCTTGCCAACAGACATCATTATATTCAGGAAATATGAATTCATGTCACATTCAGGTTTTCAATAATAATAATTCTATATGTATCAAATGCAAACGATTGCTTTTACATTATTTTAATGTGAACTTGATTTTTTTGAAAACCAAGCATTTCTCTCGGAATACGTGAGTCTCTATACTTGAAGTGTTACCCTTCACCTCATAAAACGTGCTACATTATTATAGTCAAAGTATTGGAACAATACTGTGTGACATTATAAATTACTAAATTATATTATTCTTTGAGATCTACTGCTGGTTTAGGTTTTTTTTCTTTTTGGTTTGTGTGTGACGATGCACATATTCAACTATTTTTAAAGCATAATTATTTACTTTTTTTCTGGAAATTTGCCATGATATGCCCGATAGCTTTAAAAATGAAAAAAAAAAATCATTTGATTTCTTACTTTTCTTTTGTTTTTACAGGCAATAAAACCTTAGTCATTTGACTAATGTGATTAGTCCTTACTTTGAAAGGCTAACTGTGAAAGTCACATGACCAACTGATTAGTCATTCGAGACATCGGAGGATTTAGTCACAGGACTTTTAACAAAGATTGGTCATTTGAGACATCGTGCAGGACTAATTTTAATTTAGTCATAATTAGTAACTTATTTTTACAGTGAAGCTTTTCGGTCAATCGGTTATGTCGTCCCCAATATCTAATTAAGGTTTGGTTTTGAGTACAATTCTGATAGCCAACGTTTTTTTTTTACTAATGGACTTTTAGAAAACTGAGTATATGAAGCTAACGGTACATTGCAATTAATGTTCCGATAATGAGGTTATTATTTCTTAAAGATCCTATCGTGTTTGTAAAAACCTATGTAAACGTCAAACAATGTTATTACCTCATTGCTGCGCGCAGTCAAGATCGGAGAATGCGTGTTTTATTGTTACATCGAGCAAATACAAGTTATTACATTGCCATTTATTGCTACATTGCTGCGAGTAAAAACAAGGCTGTATAACCAAAGTTAATTTGGCAAATTCAATTTTGCCACTGCATTTCAGCATTTCCCCACGGTATATGCGCGGCGCGGTAACTGACTCCGCTTTTTGGTAAACATTGTGAATAAAACAGAAGGTATTGAAGGATGAATGACACGCACGCACTATGCCCGCCACAGGAGATATTTACAAAAGTATACATTAACAACGGCAATTCCACGGGTGACGAAGACAAGGACACCTTTCTTATTACTTTTGGATAATGTATGCCGTAAAGGGAGTGTAAAATGTCATGTTCTTTTCCAAATGTCAGCTGGATATTATTTTAGGCGAGTTGATTTGGAAAATGTTGACGCAGACAGCGGCTTTGATACTTTATACACGAGAAAGCTGAGGAATTTTGCCATACAAAAAACGAAAAAGAAAGAAAATGTATTAGTAGTTTACCGACTATTTTAAAAAAAAAATGACAAAATCTGTTTGCTTCAAAAGATTACACATGGCAGGCTGTGTCTTGTACAAATCACATAACACTTTTAGCGGTTAAGCGGTAATGCGGTTTTCCTAACATATTTGAATACTCAAAATGTTTGTATGTTATTTTCATGAAACATTCATCATTTCACAGCAGACTTGAGTTACAACTGATCTATTGTCTTTCTGATTGTAGCTGTACTCGTAATCCTTTTGGTACAAAATGATTGTAAACTCTTTCCCCAAAATCTCTACTTTACAATTTATTACACCGTTGACTGGATTGAGACCTCATAAATACCGTGAAAGTATACTTCTCTATCATCCTTTACGATGAATTACTTTGACTCAGACACCGAGACTGCATGATTCCACTGGACAAAAAGTAACCTGCCAGCAGTGATTAATTGATTTCCTCGCAAAGAGGGTCATCATATCTATTTTCCCATTTTAGGCAATTTGATACGACTTTGACGCATAATCTGCCCACATTGTCGCCACTGTCGCCTGCAATATTTTGCTCACAATTTTCTTTCAAACGAAGAATCTTTTTTTTCTTCTGTATCGTACATAATTGACTTGTTAACGATACCCCTGGCGATGCGTAGAAGTCACACGAGCGATACTAACAGGCTGTGATTGTTTACTGACGACTGTAGCAATAGTGGTGTTCATCCACCAACCCTCATGGGCGCTTTTTGCGTGTCTAAGATTGCAAACACCCTAAGCAAATTTGGAGTGATCAAGATCGCAGTAAATAGAGGCCGGCGTTTCGTGCACTGAATCATTATTGGGCTAATTGTGTTTGAGGGACAGAAATAAGGTTTGCTTCTTCAATTTGATACTTCCGCGGAGAAAGGGAAGGAAATTGCAACTGGACCTCGACCTAATTCGTGAGTGGTTGACTGCCCCACCGCTAGAGGACGGTGTTGACCCTTGAACTTAGTCGACCCACTTCATTTAGACCATAGGTTATCACATGTGTTTACTTTTCATTTTAATATATCACTATGCACAGATATTATGGGTCAAAAGATTGATCGTTCCTTCTGATTTCCACTGGTAATCAGGGGTGCTCGTACCCTACTTTCAATGGGGGCGCTGTTCAAATCCGATGATTATCAACACTTTATCACAGAATAGTGTACATTATGTTGTTGTGTTAGGTTACAATGTACTCCGTGTCAACGATCTGCAGTTCATTACGCTGGGTATCCCTCGGGAAATCATTGACGGCTTATGTGCACCATTCACCATTTGCCCAAAATTGCCATAGGCCTATATAAAACCAAACATCAAAAGTCTCTTTGAAACAACCCAAAAGTCTCTTTGGCGTCATCACCGAGTGGCGAGTAGAATGCTGAGTATGTAGCCCGATCTTGCCAGTTCATCCTCTTTTTCAACTTAACTCTCGTACCCAACTTTCAATCGTACCCTACTTTCAATGGGGGCGCTGTTCAAATCCGATGATTATTAACACTATATCACAGAATAGTGTACATATACTCCATAACCAAGCTGGCTCTGTCTGTGTATTTTCTTCTAAGGCGTACATTATTACAAGTAAAACAATTTTGGGTGTCAGAGCGGGGGGGGGGGGTCGCTTTTTTTACATGCATTTCTATGGGAATTTTTTTTTTTTTTTTACAGAGCTGGTTTTATTTTTGACCCCCCCCCCGATCCTCGTCTGGTAATTCTGGCGACTTGTGACTCATGTTGTTGTGTTAGATTACAATGTACACTGCATGTCAACGATCTGCAGTTCATTACGCTGGGTATCTCTCGGGAAATCATTGACGGCTATGTGCACCATTCGCCATTTGCCCAACATTGCCATATATAAAACCAAACATCAAAAGTCTCTTTGAAACAACCCAAAAGTCTCTTTGGCGTCATCACCGAGTGGCGAGTAGAATGCTGAGAATGTAGCCCGATCTTGCCATTTCATCCTCTTTTTCAACTTAAAGGGAATATACAACATTTGCAAACATCGAAAAATAAAACTACCAAGTTTTTACGAAATACTTTACTAGGATGTTGGTAAATGACAGTCTCAAGCATCTTGTAAAATTATGGCACCTGGTGTGAAGTCATTTTCAAGAAAATGGTATTTTTGTAAACATTTCCAACGGTGGTCGGCCGACCAGCGTTGGAAAAACCTAACTATTTTTCAACTACTGCTCCAAATTTACCATTTTTTCAGTCCAAATTTTGTTTGGTATTGGTTGTATGTTCATGAACGGGTGCAGGCCAGCTACACTGGTTCCCTTGCCTTACAATTTTCCATCATCTATAAATTGATCCACTTTATCTTTTGTGGAGTCAGGGAACCAGACTACTTGAACATTTTAGTTTTTCTGGGTTTTTCCAACCTTTTCGAACACAAAACTTTAAAAATGTCAGTGTAACAATATTTGATTTATTATACTAACCTCTCAAATAGTTCATTTCTGAAAATTACAGCAAAAGCCAATGATGTACATTCCCTTTAACGGTGCAAAGGACGTAACATCAACCCACAGTAAACCTGAACAAATTACCCAACATAGTAAATGGCTTGAGTGGACACCAAATTCTAGTAATTACACCTGCTAATGTCAATTTCTAACTCATTTTCCTCTACAAATTCTTTATTAAGACGATTGAGATTGAGCGCTCAAGCAGGCGAAGCATGGGCCTTTTGCACAAGTTGGCCATTTTTGTCGTGTTCCCTGAATGTATTTCATACATTGTGAAAATATTGAATATGATGGTGCTAGACTATTTATTCTCTATAGCCTCACTTTCATTTGTTTTTAATGTGGCTTAAACCATTTGAGTATGTTGAATCACACATTTTAAATTATTCATCAGAGCAGACTGGTATTAATTTGTAACGTCATTGCTTTCATTTCTCTACACAATTTCCAAAATTAAAGCTTCTACTCCACTCTCAATCCAAAATGGCCGACTCGTGAATAAGGCCCATAATGCATGTTCAGCAGATTCGTGAAGTGCGAGCGTTTAGTGATAACAGCTTTGGCAGTCCTCCCAGTGAAAAGTGATCTCCCCTCCGATCCGCCACAAGTTGTCAGACTGACACAGAAATGAATCCCTGTTTTCGCAGCGCCTGGGCACCCAGGGCCCCGTTGTTCGGCAATTAATGACCTCTCATTTCCGTCTGAATTACCCCGGACGTGGAATCGCTCGTCGCGGGGAAATTGGTTTTCGGATCACGGAACGTGTGAGGGGTAGCAGTGATTTCGCGTAGCAAGTCGGCCCCTCCGCCTCACAAATCCCCCAGCAGTTCCATGTATATTCTGTTAACTCACGCTGTTACAATTAAAGCAGTGAAGACGTCACTGTATCAAGAAGACTACGTTATTCACATTCTTCCCGGCCTGAAGTTACTTTATTTTGTTTTATGTATTTTTTTCCCGAACCATACAATGTGAGCAGTTGACAAATTTGTGCATTGTTTTCCTTGCCATGAAAATATAAGGATAGATATACACTGTATAAAAAGGTTGGGCAAAATATTTCCCAATAGTTTGACATTTTTACCCAATTCAACACAATAATAATGAGGTACATTCATACCGATGATGGGTAAATTACGTTGCCCAACAGTGTTTTTTATCCAGCTTTTTTGTTTACAGTGTAACGGCTTGAACCGCAAACTATTATTGTTGCGGTTTAAAGTAAATAAAAATGACGTCACTTAAAACTATTATTTTTCTTTATGAGAGTCGCACAAGGCCCCATTTAAGGGCCCTGCAAGGTGAGGGCTACACAAAGAAGGGATAGAAAAGGAAATCTAAGAAAATAAATATTACTGCAAATATATGACACGTATTGACGTTACGCTTGAACTGGAAGAGATCATATATCAACAGGAAAACAATATAAGTTAAGGAGTTCCTAGTGAGGCAGTGCGTGGAAAGACATTGGATGAATACTTCCTAGAATTTGCTTCGAGAACAACGACTGAATTTGGATATGTGAATGGATGGAGATGCTTGCAGTGCGCCGAAAGGGATGGTTAGGAGGAACAACCAGAGAAAGACAGTTTGGGTATTTTCACTGATAATATAATAACCCACAAGATTGCATGATATTAACCCAATTTTGACGACTTGAAAGAAACTATGAGACTTTACTCTAATGTGGTCTTCTCACAGATTATAAGTGCTATCTCAGTCAATTATCGACCACCTGTTTAACTTCTCTATAACTCGGAAAGTACACCAAAAGTTCTCCATTTTGCCTTTTCCTTTAAATCCTGCTGATGTAAACACATGCATTGATTCGATACGTTTCAATCTCTTCGAAGACATCTGGAAATTACGATTCAGTACGTTATACGGAGGGAAAAAAGTTCACGCGCAGCAGACTCCACGTCATAGCTGGTCCCAACCCTGCAATTCCCTATGCGTGGCCAGAGTTCCAATTAAGCCTTGTTTTGGACAAACGTGCATGAGCCGGGAGCGAATTTTCCCTGGCGCGTCAGTTGAAATTCCCTTAAGAAATCATCATGTACTTTTAATTTGTGCAGTTTTCCTTTATAAAAAAAAGTGTTGATTGTTTAGTAGGGGAAGCGGCCACAGGACGGGAACTGAATCCTGAAACCAACAAAACATCAAAGTTCACAATTTTCTAAATTAAATTTTAAAAAAAATAATTAAACAAATGCATTTGCTTCAGTAGTGAATTTTTTTCTCGAGTTCTATATGTTTCCTATAATAACAGGATGATCCTAATATGACAAGAAAACAGTATACAAGCACACCCACATATCATTTCATTCAAATTACCATATTGTTTATTTTGTTGTACCTTATCAAAGCTTTGGCATTATTTCCCCCTCAGGGTCCTGGATCAAAAACTGACAAGGCATAAGGATGGGAATTTCAAACCTGACCAAGATCCGCACATTTAATGACGGACTCCAAAACCTAATCCCATAACGTCCCTGAAGCTGTTGGGAAAGCAACCGGACCCAGTGGATAAGATGTGGGGATTCTCCAAGAGATGGCGTGTAAGAAAATGCAAAATAAAAGACCGCGACGCGGTGTGCGACTAGGCGTTTTCCCTGCATTTCTATTTTTTGTTTGATTTATAGAAAAATATGATGTCGTTCGGTTGAGTAAGATTTAAACCCTAACAGGGAGGATTATGTTGCCCTAATTATCTCCTTATTAGTGGAGTACCCATTGAGGACAAAACCTCATCAGATCTAATTACTGTGCATGAGTAGTCTATCCATTAATTAGGGTTTTCTCTTTGTAAAAACCGCAATGATCGATGATATTTTACAATGGAGGGCATTTGGAATTAATGTGCTGCGCGGAGTGCCTTTATGCATTAGCAATGACAAAATTTCCCTATAATTGCCACATGAAAATAAAAAACAATTTGCAAATGTCTTAATCATGCAGAAATATCAATGCCCAGACTAAGCAGCCAGCAAATCACGAATTGTGCAGTTGGAAAAAATGCACCAGTAAACCCTCCATCCAAACAGAAATGAACCCTGTTTGTCAAATCAATTTCATTTTATTCGATATCTGTTTTATATGTAATGACAGTATTTCGCAAACAGGTGTCATTTAGGCTATGCATTTCCAGGCATTTTTTATAATAAAATTTAAAAATATCCTCGGCAGACGTCGGTTCTTCATTTTTTAACAGATGGAAAAAATATGAATAGGGTGTTCTTTTAAAGAAAATCTGAATAATTACAATTCAATGAATTGACCCACTGCCCTCTCGGCAGGTACGTGTTATACCAAGGGGAGACGTTTATGCCAGCGTATTGGCCATTGCTCGAGTAGTTTTGGTTTCCTGACCATGCACCGATGCACCGATCCCATCTCGGATTATTGATTGCAGTCCACCCCCTGCGCTTTACTACACTGATAATTATGAGTCGGCTGACCCCGGCAAGCTTGCTAGCGGATATCTGGGGAAATATGGGCCTACTCGACCTAAAAGACAGTCTATATGCAGTGGTCAATAATGTCTGAGTAAGCAGGAGGTCTAATTCATTCCACAGAAAAGCAGTGAGGGTGTTTTCTTTGTGATTTCGACAGTGATAGAGTCGAGTCTTTTTTCGAGTATAATGAAATATGAAACGGTGGAGTAGGAATAAATTAGAAATGACAAACTAGACAGATCGGTAGGCGATAATTTTTCCCCCACACCCCATATTCGCCATGGGAAAATAATTAAGTACCTGACAGATCTGTTTCAGGGTCTGATTGGTCTATTTTCGCTGAGGTACAAGCATGATACATGAGAACGGATTCAGAAGCTGGCCATCATTGTACACACAATGGGATCATATTGTGGCACAACACATTATGTTGGCCTGGTACCCGTAACACATTAGCTACCAAGAGGCGGATTTAGCAGGCATTTGCTGTGCTTTTCTGCATACATTTGTTGTTGTTGTTGTTGTTTTTTGGCGGCCAAAGACGGAGGTATAATCCCTCTAATTCCCCGTAGATGCGCCACTGTGCTGATCATGAGTAGAAATCTTTGTTGTGGGACAAAAAGGTATGTTTGAAATGTCTAACAATCCCAAAGCAATTGGACTTACGTTCTGGCCTGATTGTTTTGCATACAGTTGTACATTTCTTGCATTATGTTTTAGACTCCGCTCACTAATTCCAAATTCGCCCAAACTGTCCCTTCAACAAAAAATGTCCCAAGTAACATAAGTGACGGATGTTTTAGGCTCATTATTCATCTATTGGTGGCCCCAACACCCAATTTCCGCAGTCTGGCTCCACGCTTCCGACTCCAGGGCCTTTTAATTTATTAATTGGTGTTCCAGGTTGTGATAGGCTACTCTCTTTGGTGCAATATCACAAATATTGGTCGGGTATGACACACATAAATGCAGTTTTGAAATTGAGAATCCCTGATGTGTATTACGAAGGTCGTGTATTAAACATCTCCCTTGTAAAAGTATGGAATTTTTGACGTACATTCCAGACGAAAAACAAGTGATCCAGTGGTCAATACGTTTTTATTGTCAGTGCCTCTGTGAAAGACACAGCTGCCCATGTGAACAACTGCATACAGTACAGATTCACCCTTCAATAATTTCTCCTTAGGTCTCTGATTGATTTCTGACCTGCTCGGATTTTCGCTTGACTTGTTAGACAAGCTTTTTGAAGACGTTGGACAAAGTCTGTCGTCAATGAAATCCAGTTCGTTCCAGAATCTCGTGTGTTAGAATAGCATTCGTGTTGTTGTTTTCCTTTAGTGCTGCATTCTTCATACATGTACGTTAAATTTAGAAAACATCGGTTTGAACACGGCGAAAGGAGTTGAAATTTGACCAAGACTTTCACAAACGATAACATCAAATTGAAGAACGTTCCGAGGGAATTGTAATACATTACAGATTCGAACGTTGTCTGGTGTCGTTCCACCGTATTTTAAAACGCCCACAGAGGCGATGATGTGTTTGTAATCCTATATGTAGATTGCTTGAATGATTTGATTATACCTTTGGTTTCCTGACATAGGGTGTGTTAGCGACACGTCCGCTGTTACGAAGCACTCTCTATACTTTCCCTGCGTAAGGATACTTAAAAGGGTTATGAGACTTAACCTACTTTGTGGGGAAGTAGAGGTCATTCATAGATTTTAAGCCGAAGTGACAAAGGGGAAGGAGAAAGTTTTCTCAAGTCGCCTCATCTTAACTGACTTCAACTGCCCTCTTTTTTTGGTGATGATCGATCACTGTTGGAGTTCACTGAATACACGGGTACAGAAGGGAGTTTATCGCTCAGGGGCGTGACCGCCTGCGAATGTAAACACTCTTTCATCCAGAACTCCACTTCAAGTTTCTTTTTTACCTCTTAAAAAAAACTTGTGGCATTTTCTGATATTTTGTTGTGAAATAAAGTCAAAGTTCTGTCCGGAATCCATTCTTGAAACAAAAAGTGACTGATTCCCACTCTTAATTCAAAAGAAACCATCCTGTCGACATTTACAATTGTTTTCATTAAATTGTCTAAGAAAAAAAAATCTGATAAAAACTCTTTTAGGAATGTCAATTAAGTTTCTTTTATATCCATGATAAGTTGTCCCTATTGGTGGTCAAAGAAAATCATTGAAATAATGCAAACAAGAAAGAGACTCGGGGAATTTAAAACGAAATCAATAAGAACACTCCAAAACTCTTCGCTCGGTCCAGGCTTTACGCTCGTTTACAATAAACAGAGCCGCCACGTGTCATACACAAGTATCATCGTTTGACACAGTGTCAGGTAAAAGGATAGAAAATCAATGGACAGAAACTAATCAAGTAAGCCACTCAGAAAACACTTAAGGCGCTCTGTGTAGAGTCATGAATTATGGATGCTGTGCACACGTGTGATTTGTGCGTATTTTTCTGAAGTTTGAAAGGTAAATCGATAAAACCCTTTGTAGGTTTATGTTGACTGATTCTTCTTTCTTGGTGTCATAACTCTTCGGAATTGGCGCCCACCTCCTAGTCACTTTTTATTACCGAATACCTCCAGGAGTAGGCAGACGAAAATACAACAGTAATTTGTTTGATGAGGCCCTATTACCTTTAATTTTTGGAGTTATTTATATAGAAATGGTCGCATGATTTAAGTTATAGAAGGTTAGCAGAGAAAGTATAGACATCTTGTAGCCACATCACAGGTTTTCGTGCATGGGCTCCCTACACTCCATCTGAAAGAGGACTTTAAAAATGGTGGTGTGGTTCACAGCATATCTTTTTTTTTGGTATGACGTTTAGGGCGTGGAGGTTAAATTTTTTTAATTAGTGTTTTTGCAATGCCAATTTTTTTTCCCAACAGTTTCACCCATCTCCAATCAGGGGTAAAAATTCGCCTGCGCGCTTGAGGACAAGCAAAATAAAAACAAAAGAATAACCTAAATGAATGGCGTTGGTTTTTCCAATTAAATAAAATGCTCCCAGGCGCTTTACAGATATGATACAATAACAAACGCAGGGTGGTGGGCGCAACGCAGGATGATGGGGCGCAACACTACTATTTCTGGTCCGGTGACGTCATCATTCTGAAACTTCGCGAATGACAAAACATCATGATGTTTTGTTTAGTGAAACAATACAAAACCAAAGCGTGGTTGGCACACATCCCCACTACCTATAAAACGGATACAGACATCCCCATCACCCGTAAAAAAAACCCGATAAAGATAAACCAAAAAAGTTATGTGGTGCACGTTGACCAATTCAGGAGTCGAACAGGGTTCGCGGCCCACCTCACCTTTCCTGTCCATCCATAAAACCCGAAGGTCAGGCACCATAAAAGGGAGGAAACGAGGTGGCACACTAAGCCTTGACTGCCGAGATCAGCTAAACGAGCCCCTTACCTGGACAACGATGCTAACCTGGACTTCGCGGACAGTCCAAGCTGCCGCAAAGTTCTGTCTGTACTTCACGACGGTAAATAAAATATCTTAAAATAATTGACTTAACCGAGTGCGTTGAAAACAAAAAAAAGACACAACGGGGATTCGAACCTGGGCCCCGAGATCGGTTGACAGCGAACTTAACCACTCGCCTATTTGGCTCCCCTTGCAATTCTCTTCAAATCAATGCGTCTATAATAAAAGGAGGAAACGCTTGGAGGATTAGCTCCATCTGCTTTGGTTCAATGTATGACCAAAATAGAGACATTTTTTTTTTTAGGAATGGGCCCATGTGTTTGATTTGTCTCGACAATGCAATGCAATGCTTGGCAATGCAGCACTAACGGTGCGCAACAATGAACACTTCAATACAATACGACAAAGGAATAGCATGGGCGGGCGGGCGCGCTGACGTGCTTTCTTTAAACTGAGACAAACGTACCGGACACACACAGACCCTCAGCCACTAGTCCACAACTCTGTGAATAACTCCACAATTTTGTTTATTTTTATTAT
This sequence comes from Patiria pectinifera, assembly GCA_029964075.1. Taxonomy (NCBI): domain Eukaryota; kingdom Metazoa; phylum Echinodermata; class Asteroidea; order Valvatida; family Asterinidae; genus Patiria; species Patiria pectinifera. Next base: position 8,350,787 of record CM057142.1, on the reverse strand, counting down.
TTAGGCCTACTGTGATAATAAAATCCTTATCTTCGACACAAAGTAAAATAATGGATATCCTTGTGTGAAGGAACTTCACTTTTATACGGAAGAGTTATGTGCTCGCAAAATATGAAGAACCGGCCTCCATTTCCTTTCAAATCTTTTTTTTTTTTTTTTGATCGGGTGATTTTTTTCTTAGGATTCTTTGTATTTTGGGGATTTTGTTCAATCTTGGGATTTCTTTATTCAATATTTGGTTTATTTCAATCTTTATATTTTTTTATCTTGGGAATTTTTCTACATCTTGGGATTTTGTTCGGTCTTGGAAAATGTTTGAATTTAGAATTTTTCTCATTAAGATTTTCGGGCTTATAATTTAATTTGAACATTAATGGAAATGATTTCATTGTTCGGTCTAGGAAAATGTTTGAATTTAGAATTTTTCTCATTAGGATCTCCGGGCTTATAATTTAATTTGAACATTAATGGAAATGATTTCATGTTTGTGCAAGATTTTATTTTCATCCCTTGAGTCGTTTGGAAGAAACTCCGTTTGATTTAATGTGGGCGCATCTTTCACCGAACTTGAACCTTTCGTTATCCGTGGAAGTAAATGCCCAGCGACTTCACGTACGCGAAAACAAAATTGCATTTAAAACCACAAAATGTGAAAACGATTTTTCGTTTTGTACATGAGTTATGGTTGAAACAGATCAGTCATTATTTTGTTTGAACTAAAATCACTTGTAATGTGATACACGATGGCAAATCATGACGTCACACTTAAAAACACACCTCCGTACCAAGGTCGATGTTCATACTAAGTTTGAAGTTGTTCTATTTGAAAGAAAAGCTGCATGAAACCAAAGGGTTATGGGCCAATTACACCTTTTATAAAGGATTACTTACCTTTGTGTGTGTTTTGTAGGGTACCGTGTAACGGAGGTAAGCTTTTTGTCTTAATTCTACCTGTTGACAAATAAATTAAAAAAAAACTCTGTCAGAATTACAGAAAACGGTCAAGGTATATGAAATTGTAAACCTCCAGTGTGTCGTGTGTGCAGAGATTCAAATAAAATGGCTCACTTGGGTCGGAAGTAACATTGGTACGTAGCGTTCACTGGATACGCTTTGGATCATTCGTTGATACATTCTTCAGGAGTTGAGATTCGACTACAATATCGGGTTTCTTCGGTCGCCGTAAACTGACAGTGATTGAATAAAGGATTCCATCAATGCGTTAATGTCAACGCTCTCAAAATAAGTCGCAGGCGTGTAGACGTAGCACATATGCAGTCCAGCATGGTCAAAAAGCTTCTGACCGCCGTAATCAATACCTGTTAATTGCTTTTATTTGGGGGAGGGTTTTAACCCCCGAGCTGTTTATTGGGTAAACCTCGTTATACACTTGTTCTGTTATTGATTGGTTTGATGGCCCAAATGCCTATCGGTGATTCCAAAGAGATTTGCCGATATGTGAGGCGCCAAAATAAACTGTGTGTTTTTCCTCGTCCGAGATTTATCCCTACACTTGATAACGGGAGGACTTTAAAAAAAATTGAGTGTGGCTCATTTCTCATTTTGAGTTCTTTTTTTTAGCATTTGTATTGGTAAAGCATTTAAGTTTAGCGCCAAATAAAGCGTTACCTTTTTGTTTTACTTGTTTCATTGGTTCATTTAAGCTTTATTTAATTTCTTAGACCACGTTTAATAAAGGTTACCCGTCAAACAGCTAATAATTCCGGTAGTTGAAATCAAATAATTCAAATAAACTTGTTAAAGGTTTAATTTGTTCGTCAATCACACTGTAAATGCACTGTCCAATCGAGCCAGCTTCATACCATCGATGACAAGTAAAATTTTGCATCACAACTTTTATTTGACTTGATATGAGTTGATAATTCCGAGTAAAGCGCTGAACAGTTCACGAACAAGCTTTCAACCAGTAACTTAAAGGTGTTCCTACACTCAACGTTCAGAAAAAATATAAAGTTACAACAATGAAAAGTGTGTAAGGTAAGTACGTATGTTGACATTTTTTTTCTTTTTCTTTTATTCATGTTTGCCATTCGGTACCACAAATTTACGTGCGCCTGCATACATTAAGATTGTCTAAGCCATTTTACCTCACGCGCAATCGCATACAAACAACCTCCGGCACATGCTCCCTAAAGACCACTACATTTCAGATCCTTCTATTTATTTATTTATTTTGATCTGGTTGAGGGAATACCTTATTTAGTACCTTTTACACAAGATCCTCGGGTTTGTATAGAGAGAAAACACGCAAGGTTTTTTTTTTTTGGATTTCAAAAGTTTTGCGAAATCGGCAGGAAAAGCCGGGGCTCAGTGATCGGAAGGCAAAAACCAAACACGATCACGTAGTGACTTGGTACCGTAATCCTAACGGGAAACCCAAAGGGAGTTACACCATTGGCGTCGGCTTATGGTTAATATACCAGGTGCGGTGGCGGGACACGATTGGTTATATTAGCCGTGTAGAAAACCTTGAAGTTCCTGATCGAAAGCCTTATGGCTCGGTTGTATAAAGAAGCCACCTATTTGGTTTCTGGGCTGTATGGTCTGATGTAAGCTGGAGACTTAATAGGTTAAACGTTTACAGGAACATTTCCCCATGCACGATTTTGTTTTGCATATAGTTGAATGCACTTTATGTAGCTTCAACACGTCCTTTCATTACCGAATTATAATAGGAGAAAGATTGATTTGTTAGTCTAGCAATTATCACAGTAAACTTTACCTCTCCTAATTCGACAGTCAGACGGGCAGATAGGCGGACCGAAAAACACCCCCAAATCATTCATCGAATCAAACTGTGAGAAGCATTCTACCTTCATGGTTGGATAGGAACACTTCCAGCGACCTCAAATGTCCTTTGCCTTGTCCTTTATCTTTATATTTGCTTCTTTATTTCAGTTGCTATAGTAAGGCCCATGATGGAATATACTTTCGTCCGTCAAGCACTCAAAAGATTATTGTTCTTTCTATCTCGAATGTACGGAAAGCTGCCATAACGACAATACTAATCCAAACAAACAAACTACAGCTATACTAAGCAGTCTTATGCACTCACCGTAATACCCATTTTTTATTCAAGGGAAAAACAATATGGATGTGAAAGTTGGGAATTGACGGAAACTAATGTGAAGTTTACATCCTCTATAACTACTCCAAGTTTTTAATTTGATTTATTTTTGTTTGATTTTGCGAGGTGAAATGTGTTGTGATAATTGCTGTACTTCAAAGGAGTACCAATCTTACTGAAGATATTGTCTCAACCAGTAAAGTGATGCAGGTATTGTTGCTGATGTTTGAAAGTAAAATGAGTGAATAATTTTCCTTTTACAAACTGCATATTCCGCCTGCCTTGATTGTGCATACGGCGATTTAATTATAGTGGAGTGGCGCTTGTGTATACAGTTCATTATAATACAACACTTGACCGATGATGTGTATAGATTGACACCACATCGGTCAAAACGATTCCAATGGAAATGGTTGTCACAATTGCTTTCTTCCAACAGAACGTGCACGGCTTGGTAAATTGTGTGCAGGTGTCACACCAAGCATAAAAATTATCAATTATTGCTTTGTTTGGCAACTCAACATGCATGAATTGTTTTCCCTTCTGGTGGTTTGTTCAAGTGGCGGAGCGTTGTTTTTATATTGACGTTCAAATCGTGATGGCGTAAGAAATTAATAAATTTCAAGAAAATATTAAAACTGACGTGGCAAAGACGCATTTCACTTCAGCCTCGTCTGAACGTGCTAGTTGTGCACGAGAAGGCATGAATTCAGAAAATTAATCGGCGACAACTACTCTTTGTGGTAAGAGAACACTGAAATTGTTTGTGTTTGCACACTAGCATTGCTGCAAATTGTAGGTGCTAAGTTGTTGACGTACATAAGTCGTAAATATGCAGCAATGATAGAAACATAAATGCTGGACTTCAACTAAAGCACGGACATGTGTTACTCTGTCAAAGTGAAGTTGTAATTTTACAGAATCGCTACATCTCGTATCGTTTCTGAACACGACCGGCACGCGGAAGTGTAATTGACTTGCACGGGAACTAATTAAATCAAGGAATTCATATCTTAGTGCACGGCTTTCTAACGGTAGCAGTGAAAAAACATGATGGAACGTTTCAAAGTGCAGAGCAATTGTGTTTGGTTGTGTTGTACTCAACACTGGAACACAATAATGATGGTATACCATTATACAACGCCTCCCAAAATACCCGCTACTTTTTTGCGAGGCTCTTGCGTCGGCGCGGAAACACGTACCGCCATTATTTTATACCATTTTAAAGCTTGGAATCTGAATTTTATCACTGGAGAGTATTGGTTTGATATTAAAAAGATTTTAAAAATTATTTGTGTTCAAATCATGGCATGTCGAAAACACACTTAAGATTTTCAAGGAAAATCGATGATGCGGTACATCAGATGCAAACTCGAGTCACAATTTGAGCGCGTGAATTTCAAAATTGAACTTGAAACGAAGAATAGTATTGTACATTCATTTAAGGTATAGTGTAAGTGGATTTAAAGGAATAGGAAACACAGAAAGTAAAAGGCAACGAGATCGTCACATCGTGAACAGGATGAGCCATTTCCATATTTTGCCTTATAAACAAGCGCATGATTGATTTCCCTTCAAATCGGTTGTGTTGTTTTTGACATGCCTTTATTTGAACACGAATAAATTCAAAACCCTTTTGAAAATCAAACCAATACTTACCGGGGATAAAGCTAAGATTCCAAGCTTTAAAAAAATATAAAAATTATGGCGGTACGTGATTCCGCAGCGACGCTAGAGCCTCACGAAAAGAAAATGTTGCGGGTAGTTTGGGACGTGCTGTAGATTCAGTGAAAACATTTACCAATAAAGTAATTGGGCGCAGAACAGGCGAGTACACTTCTATCGGCACTCACATGTAATCCATAATGTAAAGCCAGACACAGGTTGCTCAGGATTTGCAATTGAAAATTTGAAATGGATACGACGGCCGGTACTAATCCTTCAAATTGAACAATTTCTAGTGTTCTTTATGGCTGGGAAAGCATAAGTGAGCCAAGGCACTTATCGTCCATTTCAGATACCCGGCGTATGACAGTTGGGAGCCATAAGTTATCACCAGATCTGCATTGTTGTCCGGGAATGGTGCTGTGTTTGCAAGTATGCATACGCAAAATGTTCGCGTTTCAGGGCTATGTTTCTGATTTAGAGTCTTGGGTGGTTGCCAGATCTGAATCGAGTAAATTTATGATCCTTTGATTGATTTTTCCCTTCAAAAAAGAAAATAATCCACACCTCATGCATGAACTGCGCTCATTTATATGATTTGTTTTCGTTTTGCTGAAAGAACACTGAACTTTTTTTGTGATCCGTAGACAGAACCTTAAACCGGTGGTTGTGTTTAAAATTACATAACTTGAAAAGTACATGAGTGATTTGAATTATTCTTGTACTTCAACAAAGTTTATGAATTGGGCTTTCATATCCTAGATTTTAAAAGTGCTAAATGCAGAACTTCACTAAAACAATAGTCCCGACATTTGGGTGTTTTTTTTAACTCACCCTGTACTGTAAAAACAGCTTCGAAGGGAAGCAAAGAGAAGTTCCTTAGGCGGGGATGGAATATTTGGTGGGCTTTTCTATAGGGGTGATGCTTGCCCCCTATGCCCTGAAAAAATATCAAAATCGTACTTAAGTGTCAAATGCTCTGACCTTTTCGCATAACATACATAGCATTTGGGGTATGAAGTCCCTATTGTCCCCTTTCCTATTAGAGCTTTTATTTCATTGTTCTAACAAAACGTATAATTGAAAACGTATGCAATTCACAGCTTTTTGGATAAAATGCAAAAGATGTGTGACACGATACACAATTTTCAACAATGAAACTGAATCATGTATAATAGCCCCATTGTAACTAAATTGGTATGCTATGATATCCATAGGCCTATCTCTATTCTAGATGGTGTATTTTGCGTCGAGAGATGTAAATTTAATATTGTGTTTTGCTCTTCGCAAACGTAATTTCATAATCCCATAAGGCTTGCGTGAAAAATTCCAAAAGCTAACTCAGGTAAGACTCGAACCCAAGACCTCCTGCTTACTAGTGCAGACGTCTTACCACTCGACCATCGAGTTTATACCGAAGTTCAGTCGGCTGCTTGGAATCTGATAATAGAAGCGGGTACCGCAGCCAAGCACTAGTATTGATATCTGTACAAGAAACAACTGTGCGCTTTGAAACATGGTGGAAAGCGCATTATAAATGTTGTAAGTTACAGTTATAGTTTAAAGGTAATTCTCAGGGCTGGATCCAGGAATTTCTACAGGGGGGGGGGTTCAGACCCGTCAGATTTTTTGTATGTCCGATTCTTACGGACAGGCAAACATACAGTTAATGCAACAAATTGTTACTTATAATTGGATCCGTGCCTAGGAATTTATACCTTAATTTCCTATTTTTTTTGGAATATAGTTTTGTCCCTTTGGGGTCCAGGAGCAGTGAAGCCAACAGCCGTTAAGTCCGGCCCAGCTTAATAATTGAGTTTCGGGACGAAATGGACTCGTCGGACCCTCTCATGAACAGGTTGTCCTACGGTCCACGGGTGAGGGGACACGCTAGACCGCATGGCGGTGGACCAAATCGTATTGGTAACGCGATACTTGAGCTCTCTGGGGAAACTCCACAGTAAGAGACGGTAGGCGGAGGAAGGTGATGCCATCACGTTAACAAGTGTTGGGATGGAACCACGGGCTCGAGTCGCTAGCGGCCCGTCCTCACGTAAAGTCAATAGGTTCACGGCGAGACTACAGCCGTCCCTGACTGCAGTCTTGTCAACATTTGGACCATTCAAATATGTGGACAGAAAAATGAGAATGTCGCACGCTCTAACAGAGTGTTCAAGCTTGGAAATGGACTGAAGCGATCAATACGAATTTAATTTCGGTATTTCCGACCGAATATTTTTTTTTGTTGCATTTCCTGTTCCAGTTGGTCCAAGGCATTTTGAAGTACGCATTCTGAAGTCTCGCGTGGCGTGCTGTTTATATAGGCCTATAGCTTGATCAGTTCACCTACAACGCCTATAACACACGTGTCTAAACGCACATTTATATGGGAATTGGCTTCAGCCGCTTCCACATAGGGGCATGAAGTCGGCCTAGACATGCACAAAAATATGCTGACCGTCGAATTACATGTATTTGGTATTTTGTGTGTGAAATGCAGCAGTTCAACATTGCCACTTGGGTGTCTGTTCATATTTGATGGGAGCGGCATCACTCTTGGAGGGAGGCCCACACAATCGGAGCTCCCCCCCCCCCACTAAAAGTATGACCTGCCCAATTAAGCACCTCCTTCCTCAAGAAAATGAGGACCAAGTATGCCCTGCAATTTGTGAACATATAGCTTCGTATTTAATCGGGTTTTTTTTTTTACATCTTCCTTAGGCCAAACAAAAAAAATGGTGTGTTTACGGTAACGGCCTGAAAAAAATCCAGGTAGGTAGGTAGGGAAATAATTTTATTTTGTAATTTTTTTTTCATTTCAGTTCTGCATGCCCATGCGTGTTCTTTCGCAAAAAATTGTATAAAACCACTATTCAAGCATTGAAGATATTCAATCGATACATTTCAATCCAAATTAATTTGTATCGTCCGCCAGGGTTCTCACCAGGATTTTTTCAAACATGTGGGGGAAGATTTGCTGTGATTCAACAACCCGAAAATGTTTGAACTTTAGAAGCTCTCTGGTGCATTTTAGAGCAAATCTGGGGGTCTTTATCTTAAGATTTGTCCTTGAAATTCAGAGGAGATCTTGTAGGTTATTAATATTTTTGTAATTAAAAAAAAAAATCAAAATTGTTAACTAAAAAAAAAATAACATTTCACAACCTGTGTTTCATTGCTTCCTAACTAGAAAAGTATGCATTACATTTACATGTAAGTTTCAAATTAAGAAATTAAGGTGGAGAAAAAAACAACTTTCGCTTCCGATTTCATGCCTTTCAAAATAGCGTCAGTAGGTCGAAAAGTTATTTCGCCAATTTTTTGGGGTGCTGATTAATGGAGCATCATTCGTACTAATCATAGAGCAAGGAATCATGTTTATTTTGTGCCTGGATTATTTTCATTTGCGCCACAAAAATTATCAAGACTGGCTATCAGAAGTGATTAAAACTTGCGTCACCTAATTAAAAATATATTTGAGGTCGGTGATTCCACTTTATACTTAACATACATCACGGCCGCTGGCACCACCAACATTCCGCCTGGCTGGCCGAACATCGCACCGTGCTCACGGCCCACGTGGCCGAAAATCTTGCACTACTGCAGAAACACGCTACGATGTTTCGCCACAAGTTCGAGCTTTGCAATCTCGTAATTTTAATGGAAAACACATTCACAGAAAGTAAATATCACGTTCTGTGAATTAATTCGCAGAAATTCTCTTTCTCCAGCGATGTTTGTTTGGTAATATTTTTTACGATCCAACTTCGGCCCACTACATCATCATGCTGTACGATACGAAGTATGGACCGGAGAGCGGCAGTAGTCAGTAGTCACTGGTTCCGGTCCTTCATCATAGCATTGATTCCGTTAGCTGGCGAAGGGAACCAGTGTACCATGCTGTTAGCTAGCTGCTGGTGGTCGACAGAACACGTCATTGTGTGCATTTTGATCACACATGCATCGGAAAAACAGGATTTTGGTCAAGATTTTGAAATAATGGCGTATGTAACGATCAAATTGTGCATTTTAATGACGTGTATGATAATTATATTGTGCGTATCAGGGGCTAAAAAATGTGATCGGCATTTTTTTGTCAGCGTATCGGGCAGATACGCAGTACGCACGTTTGTATGTGGGGAGAACCATGCCGTCCGTCGGCCAGCCAGGCGTACCCCGATGCGTTTGTGCAAAAATAATCGTACTTCGTGGTTTGAGAGTTCAAGTTTTGAGATCGTCGCGATTTTCGCACGTTTAACACAGGTATGTTTGTGTCAAATCATGGTCAGATTCAAGTGTGGAAAATGTTTTTTGTTCGTGGCAAATAATTAAAAGTACTTGAAATGTTTGAAATTTGTCAATTATCAACCTTCAAAATGGCAATAAAAAGTTTGAGGTCGGCAATTTGGCCGAAAAAATTCCAGGTCGGTCGGGTTACCGTAAACACACCATTTTTTTTGTTCGGCCTTATTTTTTAATTTTTTTTTTTACATCTTCCCCGCTAAAAACACTGCCATTGCTTTCCATTTTCTACTTTTGTTGTATTACCATAATTATTCAAGCTTTTTATTTTTGTCTCAGGGTCCAAGATAAATTGCACACTTGCTAAATTCAGTCGGGACAATTAGACATCAATCAACGAGGGCAAGCCACTCAATCAACGTTATTATAAGGACATCACTAATTAGGTTACGTGTGCGGCTAATTCATTTTGAGCCTAATTGCCAAGGTTAATCCTTTAGGCGCCACTGGTGTAATTGTCACGCACATTTAATTGCCATAAAGCCAGGGAAAGGGGAAATAATCAAATTCTGGTCATTAACTTAAACATTTCGGTAATGTTAGTCAACTTGAGGAGTCAGGTTGGCGTGGCGGTACTTTAGTCGCCTTCCACCGCTGTGACCCGGGTTTTATTCCCGCCTCGGCCAACATGTGGGTCGGGTTTTCAGCCCCTGCCTGATTCCGTGGGTTTTCCCCAGAATTCTGGGGTTTTCATCCCACCTCTAAAACTGTAATTTTCTCTCATTGTCTTCTCTCTATAAGGTTTCTTCAGATTTCCCAGCTACAGTGCCTAGGACACTTTTGAAGAATCCTTTGATAAATTTTCATATATAATTAATAATAATAATAAAAAAAACTGCCAAAAAAGCATTTTGATCGCAAGAGTTTAATAATGATGGGATTGTTGCTGAATGGTTGCTCGCGCTTCATGCTAAAATGTTGAGACGTTTTAAGACTTTTCTATACTCTTTCTGATACATTAAAACCTAAAGCTTCTGGTGTTTACAAAACTCTGATATAGATCTTGTAAAACTGTGTATCAGCACAGTTGTCCCCTTGAAATGTTATCCAGAGATTTAATGTAAATCGGTAAGATTCTATAAATCTCTGTGTGAAAATGCCAGGCATTTGAACAATCCTCACTTTACACCACGAGTTTTCTAAAGAAAATATCCTTAAACACACATACACACATGATGCAATGTTATTTCTTTATGCGCCTGAAATGTGTGGTAACAGTAATTGTGTCTTCAAGTTGATTCAATGTTGTTAAATACATGTAATGAATTGAAAATGAGAGTGAAATAAGATCTGTTTTTGGCAACACTTATACTTGACGTTAACTGTTCGTTCAAAACGAACAGTTAACGTTCTTAATATGTGTCTGATATGTTTCCTTGCCTCCCGGTATAGTACTTTAGCATGGCGATGTGCTATCGAACGATGATGGTTACACCTGTTAGTGTTGTGAATCACCTCCCAATTGCACTAACCGTCTGTCATTCAATGCCAGGCCCAATCTCACAAACGGTCGTGCTATGGCCCGACAGATCAATGACGCCACTACCAAATAATGGAAGCGCATTTACAGTCAGAACGGCACGATCGCAACGCTTGGAAGTTAGTGGTAAGTCAGATTAACTGAATTCAGAATTCCACGTGGACCTTTGAGCCGTTTGGGTTTTTTTCCTCACGTGCCAACATCAGAGATATTTTTTTCAGGACTTTCAGAAGTGATTAATCCTTTTTTTAATATCAAATTTCAGACGGACGTGTTCCCAAAATTGCTTTCTCTTGCGTTTGCCAAAATGAACAGAGAACCTTTATATGTTTATGTCGCAAAGTGATGATATTCGGACTATGTGTTCGAGAAGGTGTTTATAGGGTTTCGAATGTATCACAACGAAATGCAGTTCTTAATAAAAAAAAAAATAGAAATGAAAATGAAAGTACTAAAAATAATCATCATTTTGGCTTCCCAACCGAACACGATTTCTTGTAAACGACGTAGATGACCATAGCCTCCATAGAGGGGGGGGGGGGGGTGTTAGATCAGAATAGTGGAACTTCCCTCGGCTTTTGGTGTCTTCGGTTCGAGTCCCATCAGTTTTTGGATTTGTTAAGTCGTTTCTCCTTTGGTTGTGTGGGATCAGTGTTTTTTTCTCCTAAAACCGACATTCTCTTCCTTGTATGCTTTCATTTCAAAGTGAGACCCAGGTTCGCCATGCGCTAAGCACTGGGTCCATTAAGCACAGAATGCTGCTCAGCAAATGTGTGCGCTTTGGCGAAAATCAACTGAAAACCAGTCACAACTTGCACGCATTGCATGATACTCTGGCTGATGACTTGTTCAGAAAAGCACACATTTGTTGTTCTTGGCAGATGTGTGTGTCAAGCACCACTCAATGAAATTGCCCCTTCATTAAAATGGGATCAACACAGAAATAACGAAGAATTTGAAAACAAATTGTGAAACACATTTTTGAGACCGCGGATGTCAACCAGATAAGCTTTATCAATACTAACTATAGCTTGCAATATTTTTGTGTGTGGATAAGTATCAGACGGTCCACTGTCAAACTGTCAAGTCTGATATAATACTATAAGTCCAACAGCCGAACCTGACTTAGGACTTGAATGATACTAAAGATAAGTCAAGACATTTCGAAAACATGTATATTTGGTATCGTTGTTTGGGAAATCTATGGAGTGACTGGGGGAACCATCAAAAGTTGATAGTGATATGAAGAATGCAAAAAATGATAAAATGATTTTCACCTTCAATATCTGTACAGATTTGGTAAAAAAAAATCAAGACTTAAATAGAAAAGACAAATGTTTTAAGGAACTTTTCCGCTGTTCGACAAATACAGAGAGATCAGAACAAGCAACTGAAAAAAACTCGGTGTTTTTAATTTAATGATCTGCAGCACAACACGATTAGTCTAAATAAATGATAATAATTGTGCTTATATAGCGCTTTCTATCGTACCAACGATCTCAAAGCGCTTTACATTACCCCGTTCATCAGGCCATGGGACCACGCGGCAGCCGATATCAGCGCTCAATCGGTCCTCGACCCTCACAGGTACCCATTAAGACTCCTTGGTGGAGATAGGCAATTGTAGTTAAGTGTCTTGCACAACCACCATGTTCCTGGCCGGGTTCGAACCCACGCACCTTCGTACATGAGCCAAACACCGTAACCACTGGACCATGGCGATCTCCATCAGTTGGACAATAAAGCTGAAGTATTGCAAATAAATTGAACTCACCTCTGCGTAAAGTCTTCGAGTTTCTCGCCGTCCAGTTCCCGTAGTTTCTTCTCTGACTTGCCAGCACGACGTTTATCCTGATCGCTGATAGTGTGTGTGTGTGCGTTGCAATCACGAAGCCGTGGCGTATAGCCCATTTATACTTGCCGAAGTACCCGCCTACCACAGCAACTCTTGGCTAGTCATGTCTGTGACGTCCTCTCCTGACCACCCCCCCCTTCCGTCGCGTTGCTCTATCCCTCTCCCCCTCTCAAACACAGTGACAGTTAATTGAAAGCGATCTCCAAATAGGAAATGAGATCTTTCTAGTGATGAACTTCGCCGTGCACGCACCGTCTTCTTCCGCTACGGCTGAGCTGTCCGTCCCTCGTGAATTTGCATATGTTCTCTTCTTGTGAAATTTCATGCTCCATTATCTCCAAGTGTTTACAGAGTCAGGCTAAGGGTTGTTTTTTTTCTTCTTCACGTAGATTTTTTTATATTTTTTTTTATTCATGAGCAGACTACGTGACCAATCAAGGGTGACATGCAAATTGTAGAGGTAGGAATGGCTGTTTTGTCAGGGAGAAGTGTCTCAACAAGTGGCCAATGAGATTGCAGAATTACATGTACATGCATGAGGGATACATGCATGCCGAGTGATGCGCGCAGACTGTGCGCGCAAGCGTGTGGGTTTTAATAAAGAAAATGTATTATTTTTTTTTGCTGATTTTTTTCCATTTATTGTTTTATAAACTTATCTATATCGAGGGCCTAGTTTGAGGTTAGTTTAAGATGGGTAAATTATTCATTTTCCCCTTTTAAATCATTCATTTTCTTCGTGGGTACGGTTCCAATTCCCTCAATTATAGACATTTCATCCATAGTAACCTTTTTTTCACTAAAGAAAAATAATGTTAAGTATTCAACGTCCATTTTGTTTCTGATTATTAGAAATTAAATAGGTTATATCTTTCGTCATAACAATTTTGTAAAAACGACATTGCTTAATGGTGTTGCTTCAGATATTGTGCACCTGCTGATAAAAAAATGCCTTCCTGCAAAAGGAAGCTATCTACCGTGTCGTGTTCTGTACAATTATGTCAGTAAAGTTGCCTCGACGAATCATGTGACAGTGTCATCAATTTCTGCATCAAACCAGTCATCGTCGGCTGCACACACGAGAATTTTAGCCGAGAGAGAAAAATAATGATCATTAGGAGGTGGACCTCACAGCTATAAGCAATTTCAATATTGTTCACCTCAATTTCCATGCAAATACCCCTCGCTGATTTCTGCCTTGAAATGTCATGCTATTGCAGACGCAACTGCAATTATTGTGATTGCAGCACGGTCATTATGCGAGATGGCCTGCAATTTGACGGTGTACAACGGCTGCCGTGTAGGACTGTGGCGCTGCACACAAAAAAAACCCACCAAATTAGAATCCCTTTATTGTTCATAGATCGACGTATTTTGTGGCTCCTTTCAATAAAGTGAATTCGAAGTTCAGGGCGGAACTGGTCGTGCGCTGCAATATCGGAAAAGTAATTAAGTGCGGCACTTTGGCGCAACCACCCATATTAGCCAATATTACTACGTTCACCTATGTTGATCTAGATATGAATTGAACGGGTTTTTTTTATATTCAAAAGTGGGTCTCGTTCCAGAAATAGAGTAGATTGGATTTTTGATATTTGTGGCCTTGATATTCCTAGGTCTGTACAATATCAATCAATGTATTCACATCGATGCATAGCGATGGTTAGTATTTGGCTCATTTGCGAGTATATCATTTTAGTGGGTTTTATTTGTCTATTTCCAAAGCTAGATGAAGCTTACTTTATAGCTGGAAACTCCTTTTCCAGCAGCCCGTCTACAAGAGATTAAAACATTTCAATTAAATAACAATTAGTTTTTGATTGAGAGCCATTATTTTCAGCATATAAAACCGCTTTCTCTCCTCAATTACATACGTCAGTAATCAAAACAAACCAAGTAATGATTTGTTTCCCTTTTAGTCTACGCGATATTTCCAAAAAAAGGCTCATTTAGGGCAAGAAGAGGCATTTTTTTTAGTAGAAGTTGATAACATAGCTAGTTTACCTAATTCGGGGGTGCAGAATCCGAAAATGATGGTAACCAAGCTGGATTGTCAGTGGAAATATGCCTAATTTGCATAAATCTTTAATACCTGTCGTGTAATATATTTTTTTCCAATATTTTGGTAATTGTTTGTTATTTTTTTTTTTTAAAGTTCATTTTGGTGATTATACTTACACTTCATTACTTTAATAACATTTTCTAAAGCGTATAAGTTACTGAATAATTATGAGGACATAGAAACAATCCAAAATGGCTACTATTATACCCTAAGGTTGCGCACATTTACTTTTCCTCAGATATCATCAAGTAGTCTCGCCAAACGTCAGTATTGATGAGCTTCAAATTCACAAAGTTACTTACTAGCACAGTTACCCTAACAAAAACAAATGGGAGATTATGTCAAAAAATTATAAACTCTTAATATTTAGTTCAAAATGAAAAACAGGGGGGAAATGAGGTGTCCGGAAATTGGGTTAAAAATAAGGCGAAGGGATGCCCAACGTGGGGAAGAAATCCCCCAAAATATAAGATTATTGCTGCCTACAATAATTATGTCAACGTCAAAACGTTTTCTTACCAATAATTTTTGGGAATTTCCAGGAACTTGTTAAAGTCTCCCACGTTAGGCAACCCTCAACTACAATTTAGCCCAATTTACGGACACCCCGTTTTTCCCCAGTTTTATATCACAATGTTATCTTTGTTCACATGATTTTCCCATAAGGTTTTTAATAGGGTAACTGTACCAGTAAGCAACATGGTGAATTTGAAGTTTGTTTATACTTAGGTTTGGCAAGACTACTTGATTATATCTGGAGACAAGGTAAATGCGCGCAACTTTAGGGTGTAATAGTAGCCATTATGGATTGTTACTATGTCCTCAAATTCATTCAGTCACTTATATGCTTTAGAAAATGTTATTGAAGTCAGAAAGTGTAAGAAGAATCACTAAAATAATTTTTTTCAAAAATATAAAATAATACAAACTATACCCAAATATGGGGAAAATTACACAACAGGTTTTAAAGATTTATGCAAATTAGGGATATTTCCACTGATAATCCAGCTTGGTAACCATTTTCGGATTCAGCACCCCAAATTAGGTAAAATAGCTATGTTACCAACTTCTACTCAAAAATGCCTCTTCATGTAACAAGTTTTGAAATATCGCATAATCTATTTGAATAAAAGTAATTTCATTCAAAGTCATGAAAATTTGCTCATGAACATGACGTTAGTCACTTTGCACTCTCTGAAATGTGACTTCATTCCCACAAGAAAACGTGAGAGTGCTCTGAGGAAATTGTGTAAAGAACCAGACAAACGAACACTGACCAAATTCAAGTCCAGATCAGAAAGTAAGAAGCGAGTGAGCGATAGGTTAATTCTCCCAATCGACTAGTTACACTTGCTCTTCTGTGTCTCCCCTACTCCATGTAATCTATCCTGGCCATGACATTTTCCCCTTCCCTTCCTTAAAGCATTATAGTCAAGTTACATCACTTGTCAAATCTTTTCAAGTCGAAAACATTCTCATCAAAGAAAGGAGAAAGAAATTCTTAAAAAAACTCCGCAGATTCCAGCACTCCTTAATCTTGTCTCTTTATTGGCGGTCACATCTGGACGGTCTTTGCGGGCCGCGCAGTCCGTGCCAACTTGGCAAGCGTTTCCGTCCCAAAAATTGGAATGTCAACAATATGCAGAAGACACAGCATAAACTTCCGAAAAAAATCGAAGATTGCGGCACATGCCGTGCATATTATTCAGTAGCTCAAGTACCCTTGAGGTAACACGAGTGGGGAGCAGCATGTTTTTTTGTTCAGTTGTTTCGCTTTTGATTGATGGTATTTCGAGGACTTCGGTATTTAAAAAGAAGTGCCGTCAACTGATCAGGTTGGCAATCATATTGAGATGTGAAAATTAAAAACTTGAATTAGCTTGTTCTACCGGCGGACCTGTCTTGAGATTACTATGAGTTGTTCCGTGACTTATGCAAATAAACAATGGCACGCAGTCACGCTTGTCACTCGATCGATCATATGTGCTTTTGTGTCTTTCTTCGTCCGGCAACAGCTTATTCCTCGTTCCATCTCATCCTCCTTGCACAATCTTATCATTTCGCTAGTTTTATTCATGCTATGTTATGCTATATGCCATCCAAGTCACGTATCCCATGCAAGTCCATATTGTCCAGACCCATTCCGAAAAATCTCATGCCACGCCATGTCAAACTATGATATGTCATGCCATGCCATGTCAAGATATGCCACGGTCATGCCATGTCATGACAAGCTATGCCAGGTCATGTCATGCTATGTCAAGCTATGCCATATCATGCCACATCATGTCAAGCTATGTCAGGTCATGTAATGTCATGTAATGCCATGAATCTCATGCAATGACATCCCATTTAGTCAAGTTCCGTACCATCTCATGTATGCCATGTCATGGAATTCCACCCATTCTAGTCCCATTCCGTTCCACCCCATGCCATCTCGTGTCATTTTGTCATGCCTTCTCATGCCATCTCATGCCATGTTGTGGCATGGAATGTCATGAGATGGCATGGTTTGGACGGAGTCTCGTTATATCACGATATGTGTCCATATATAACCAACTCCACTTTTCTTTAATACAACTCATGCATTTTTTTTTCGAATGCCACAATAATAATTAACCGATGCCAACACTAGTCATTTTATTTATGATTGTCTGGTTTTAAAACACAATCAACGACTATTGGTAACAAAGATGTATTTTTTTCATTCTAAGTTTTATTGATCAGCGATAACATGTAGTTGAAACAAACTGTGAAGAGTAAAAGGTTTGCATGAGCATACACAAGTGAAGTAAATTTGAATTTAAATTTCCATTTCTTAAAGTGGAGACCAGGAGTTTGGTTTTTGATTGAACGTCTGACCAAAAAAAAAAATCATATTTATATAATAATATCACGGATCTAACCAAATTGCCTCACAGCAAATTAGGCGTGAGATCTTGGCAATCTGACAATATCCGGCAATATCGAGCTGGATACTGTAAAGCCAATGTATGTAAATTACAAGTCACGTTCAGGGAATTATTTTGTTGAGACTGACCCCCTCCCTCCCCGGTCTCTGCATTTCTGACTAATTAAAATCTGACCATCATCAGCGGTTTCTGAAGGTGATGCGAAGTTACTAACAGTTTCCCAAGATAGAGAACCCTCAACGTTGTATCTGAACAACCCGGCACCTGCCGAATGCGTCCTACAAGTGGTCCCATTGACACTTCCTGCTAGCCAATTCCTTAATTCATGAACAGGTGGGGCAGTCATTAGTTTTACACCTCATCTCTCTCGTAGACTGTCTGTTTTTGTCTTTTTCCTTTCTCTTTTTTTTTCATTTACGAGTCCAATAATCGCGCACGGGTCTTGAGTGGACTTCCCCAGCAGTTTGATGAAGACAATGTAAATATTTCAAATTGGAGATTTACAGAGAGCAAGGGGATGGCGGTTCCAGCCGTCGACTGTGATGGAGGAATACGAGCATATATCAATCAATAAATGTCCGGACGAAGTTTAATTCCTTACCCTCCTGATTCTGACTGTGATCTATAAGTCTGCTTTAGCGCCTTTGTTGATTCTGTGAAATGTACATAAAACCACTAATTGAAAAGCAGTCTCTCTTGTTTGTGTATACACAAGTTGTAAACGGAATATTATTGCTCAGTGATCTGTCCCGAAAATTATACGTGATTCTTGTATGATGTGCGCGGAAGATTTGGGTGGGAGGTGTTCAACAAAAAGCCAAAACGTCTAGTTATATTTCTTAACATTATTAAATCACAACGTCAAAAAGTCACAAGAAAATGTTAGCTAGGAATGCGTTCGGTAGCATTTTGCTCATTACTCGGACCATGTTCTTTGCTCGTACAAATTCAGGCGGATAAAGGATCATTCGTTGATGAACGCCAAATTTCGACACAATCAGTTTCCCGACTGAGATTGAATTATTTATCGTCCGACGTAGATTGCATTTCAGTAGTAGAATGGAATCGACTGTAAAACGATAAGAGTGAAAACCAAACTCTGTGTTATACATGAAGATCATTTTTACTCCGTCATATTTTGGGTTGAAGCCAAACATCCAGTGCAGTTAGTGATGAAGATAAACCGGAAAGAAATTTCCCAAATGACTAAAAATCTCTAATTTCCCTAGAGATCAAATTTCTTGGTATGTTTTCGAATTGAAAACCGGTGTGTCCATCAGCACAGGGGAACGGAATTGCCCTGGCGACCTTTGCCATTGGTCTTTCTTTTCCTCTATTTTTGTTGTGGTAAGGAATGAAAAAAAAATCAGATAAAAATCCCATTTTGTCTACCTCTTCCCTGGATCTCCAACCTTGATAGGACACTGAAGCAGTACATGTAGCTTACTGTTGTTCAAGAACAACAATGGGCGGACCCTCGCTGAAATCTAGTTTAAAGCAAATAAAACAATCTTTCCACTTGCCTTAACCCATAGAACGTATAAAGTCTCGCCTTTATCCTTATATACTCTTTAAATGTGAACGTCTTGATTACAAGCACTTGGCTATATAGTCACATACTCCAACGTTTTGCTTTACCCAATAAATGTGTTCATGATGAACTAACCGGAAGTTGAGGTCAACAATTGAAGTTGGGAAGTTTTTTTGCTTTCATAGACCTCATTTATTGCCCTTGACCGGTTTAACCTGGTCGGGGAGCAAAATCAATCCAAATATAAGGACGTCCTTTACAATTTGCCCTTAATAGATTTTGAAGGCCAGGTTTCCCCCCTGGTGGCGCGCTTCCGGAACCCTTGAATAGGGAAATTAATGTGCACAAATTCAAAAATTTACAATTATTTTTGATACCTTTTTTTTTATAGAAAATCTACCTCGAAAAAAGGCCTTTGTTAATTTGTTACTAGCGTCTCAATTTATGGAAATTGAAAAATCGCCTGACGTGAAAGAGAAATATAGTGCCAAAAATTGACCTCTCACTTCCGAAAATCTAAAATACATTTGGACTAGGTGAAACTTGGTGTGTACAAAGGTGAAAATTTATGAAATAATTTTGTGGCGTTTATTGGGTGAAAACTGAAACTTAAATAGGAGACTTAAATGTCTATGGAATACACAATTTTTGTAAATAAACTTGAAGGACTCATTTGTATTTACAAAAAAAATAAGATGACCGCTGATAAGGCCTGCATGCAAGCCAGCTCGACTAAATCTAGAACCCATCGGATGTAGGTAGGTAAATCCTTGCGTCGTTATCATTTTCGTTCTTCCGCAAGTACGCGATGTGAAAACAAACGTTAACAAGCAAGGAGACCTAGGAACGAAAATTCCGGATGTGAAAGGTCGTAAGTAAAATTTGTTTGTACCCATCTCCAAGTGATTTCTCACTACTTTTTTTTTGGAGAATACCAAGATAAAATTACAACATGAATGTTTCTTGGGGGCGATTACGGTTAGAAATCAATCTGTCAGAAAGTATACCAAGAAAAAGGGCAACATAGTATAAAATGCCCATAGGCGGGCCAAGCGAGGGTTCCGGAGGCTCGTCGCGTGACCTTATATTTTTAGGCTCTATATTCCCCTGAAATCTCGCTGACTTATTTTTAGGCGGATCAGCTTGCATTGTCTATGAGGGGGCGTGCTACCCAACTAGTGTAGATCGTGTTGAGGCAGGTGTTGTTGGGTCGTAACCAGCACCTGCCTAGTAACTGAGTATACCTTCCAGCGAGGTACGAACCTCTCACCTGTCGCTCCCATGACTTCGTAGGCGGCATATAGCTGTGGCAAACTTACTGTGTGGGCGAGGATATGCCATTACATATATAGGCACTTCCAGTGGATAATCCAACGGGATTACTTCAGTCTGAAGAAATTGTACAACGATGCCCGTGGAACAATACTGCTCATTTTAGCGTGCAATATAGGTGCCCACGCTTGCTGCCTAGTTCAACAAAACATTGTAATAATAACATTTTGGTATTTATTTATAACGATCTATATTTTGGACAATCCACGAATGAAGGGCGATGTTTTAAATGCATCATCATCAGTCGACTGCACAGCAGTCGGTCACAATTTGTGTCCATGTGGCTCTATCCATTGCAACAAAGGAGATCTCTTTTGGTGTCACATCATGTTTCACGCTGATAGGCCTGGCCCTATATAGGTCTACTGGGTGTAAGACATCCGAGGACGACCTGTTTTCCTCTACTTGGTAAAATGTGTATTGAGAAATGAGCTCATCATCGGATTTACGCAGAATATGCCCAAGCCATCTATGTTGTCGTTGATGGATAGTGGAAGACAGGGTTGTTGCCCAGATATTTTATAAATTGCCCCATTTTGTGTAATGTGATCTTGCCACCGAATCTGGAAAACGATGCGGTAGCAATAAGTGGTCTGGTGTTGGATTAGAACCAATGTCTCGTATACATACAGAAGTCGTACAATTGTTGAACATCAAAATGCAACCCCAAAATAATATTCAATTTTACAGGACAAATAACTTTACATTAACGTGAATTTATCATTACTATTAGCCATAAATCATGAGTGACAATGACTTAAAGGCATTATACGATCATTTGCATTTACCCCAAAAGTAACCTACAGAATCTATCAAAAAAGCTTATTTGGATTAAAGATCATACTGCTTCTTAACACCCCGTGAAATTATTCCCTCTGGCTTGCTGTCATTTAGAAGAAATCAAGAGTTACATGAACGTGTTTCGTGATCAAAAGGTTGTGCGTGTGTTTTTCACTGTATTCTCAAATGTGTAATGTTCACTGGGCTGAAACTTCACCAGGTTAGGTTTTGAAGTTTCTTCTTTGGATTTGAGTGGTGTTACGATTGGAAGGAATAAAATGCTTGAAAAGAATATGATTTCATATGCCTTTAAGTCCTAATTTGCATTATTTCATGCATAAGTGATCCCAGATGACCTCATTTAGTCCATGTCTTTTTCTCTCACCTTCCAATCATTAGGCTTGGTTGATGACCTGTGGCCGGTCGTAATGATTTTTAAGGTACCAAACAGTGAAACGACGCGGAAAATAGGGGGCGGTTCGGCATCCCACTTTACTCTTTTATCAATTTCATCCTTATGCAAGAATCTAATGTCCAAGGAAGATGGGACATATTTAATGGATGCATGTCCGGTGAATGAGCCGTGTCCTAATCGCTCTAACGGTTAACGTTGTCTTATGGTTATGGGTAATCACACCTAGGCTATGCGTAAATCTTAAAAGTATATACACATGAGCCAAGATATCTAGATTCGGACACATCTTTCGAACAATGACTTATAAAAGGCCTATATTTTAAATCCACAATCTGTTTTTAAATATCACAATCAAGTTCTCTGAATAATTCTTTTTAGGGTATAAAACAAGCGCGTCATGATGTTCAGATTTTGTCCATATTTGCAAAATTAGAATCCAGACGCTTTCTACACTTTTTGTCATTTATAAACGTGCTCATTAGGAAATCAACTTACTGCTTGCATTGGCCTTTTTGTAAAGTCAACGCTTATGACATAACCATTTTGTGCAAAGTTATTTCACCATGTCCATGTACATATCTGCATCTGACCATTGTGCATAATGCCGAAAGTGTGCCCCGTGGAATAACCACTTAAAATGCTAATATAGCCAATAGTTTTTCCCCAAACTGCATACATCTCCATAATCGCATTATAGTAAGGACCAAAAGAAAGGTTACCCATTACGACAATTTTCCCATTTTGACGTAAAACACTCATTGCTCGATGACATAACCAAACTGATTTGTGACGTAGTTTACAATTGTTTTCCTCCCAAGCTAATGGACAGCCCCACACTGCAACTCAAGAAGACAGACTTCGCAAACCCTTATTTTGGGGCACTGGCCATTCTCGTTCCCGTGGTGTACTTTAAACCTCGAGACAATAGTAAACCCTGGGATAGGGAAACTTGCTGAAGTTTGATAGGAAAATTGTGAAGTTTATACGTCCAATCAACCTCAAAAACAATGCTCTCTTTTCAAATGCTTATTATTATCTTTAGTGTGATCATGGAGGAATAAGAACAGTTCTTATTCCTCCATGGTGTGATACTGCATGTTAAATGGGTAAGATTATAACATTCCATCTTTGAAAAAAAAAATGTGTTTTCCGATCTCACGATACGTTGAGATGATTCCGTCTTTACCTGGACACCTCAAACAAAACCAAAACACTGCTTTAAAGCATGGCCAAGCATCAGACTATCCGCACATAATTTTAATGGGCAAGATTATTGAACATGCAAATGATGCATACCAGGGTGAGAGAGTACGGTAGCTAGCGGGAGCGTATTACTCGACCCCATGGGTACGAGGTTGTGGGACTGCCATAGCTTCGAAACGAAGCCAACAGCAACATTTTGCCAGGTTCTTTTGACCAATAAGTTACTGTTGATACATTGCATGGTTTGCACGGTATACTGTTACTCATCCACATGAAGTAAAAATAACAGACGCTCAAACAACCGAAATTTGAGCACCAAGAATATCGGTTCCAACCCAAAAAATATATGTATTTCAATTAACATTGGGTTAGCCCGACGTTACCGGTTGTGATCCCTTACCCCAGGGATTTCATTCATGGACACGCCATCATACACTGACAACTTGGGAATCAATGCTAACAGTAGCGTTTCCAGGTTTCGGGGTCCGAGGGTTGGGGGGTTAATTGGATTGTTTTGTAAGTGGTCGAAACAAACAATTCGCTCTTATAACTTTGGAAGACGGGGGAAACGTATCACACTTGTAGCGCTGGTCGCTGGAGAGGTGCCGCTGGCGCTTTCATTTCAATAAATATTGGAAAAATGTCTTCGGGGGGGGGGGGGGAGATGCTGGATACTCCACTGAATACTGAAATCTAAGTAAAGTCGGACCTCCGTTAAATATGGCAACTCTAATTTATAATTTCAACTGGAAAACTGAATCCCGTCGTAAGGTTTCTTTTGTTGTTGTTTGAGAACCTATTTTTCATGATAATTAATTTTCTTCTCAGTCAAAAAAAATGGCCAAACTTCTGAATTTATTTTTTTCAATATTGGATAATAATGTTCTTAAAGTTGTGTTTATTTAGGGCTGTTCCCGCTTGTTTAGTTGAATCAGTCCACCCGTTGATAAAACTTCATTTAAGAAGGTATTTGATTTGCACGGTCCTCGCAATAATCGATGTCGTCTGAGCTGCTCCTAACAACAAAACACGTCACACACACACACACACGTCATTTCCTTGTGGTTTTTATTAAAGAGATTTACACTGAATCAGAGCAACGGCAAATGTTTCCATTCAGACTTATTTCGTAAATTGCAAGCCTTGGGCTCCGCGGTGCAACCAGCCCTGGATCCAAGATCTGAACGGGAGAGATGCACCCTCCTGATAAATGTCGACGAAATCGCCCTGTAGGAGTTCACACTAAGGGAAATTGATGGCGGAGAGGGATTGTTCGAATCAGACAAATTAAATCCGTTTTCCTGTCCTGGTTGGGCCCGCTCGGCCCGTGCACACACACCAGTGCTCCGTTTCTGCGCAAGATTTGTGTCTGAGCGGTAATTTCCCGACAATACAAGTAGACAGAGTGAGAAGCTGTGAGGAGAGAGAGCTCGAGGCTTGAAGTACTCGGATGAAGATGATCGTTTATCATCGAGGATGACGAGGGTGAGGACATCTGACAATGCCTTCCGGGCAACACATGGACGCGAGAGAGCATCAAGATTAAAAATCTCCAACTGTTAACCTTCTCTAGTGCTGACTACTCTATGATTTATTGAAACTGTCCGTTTTTCTTGTTCCTGTTGAGTTTCGATAACTAAGATTATATAAATCATGAATCAATGTTCCGCAATAAATTTTTTTATTATCTAATCCGTGGTGTTCCTTTGTCTTCTTGTATTTCTTGAACTCCTGAATTTCTTTTAAATTTTGTGTTTTTATGTTATTTTTTTTTCCTTTTCATTTTTTCCTGTCCAGCAGTACTTTTTTTCTTCTTTGACCATGCAGGTTTGTGTGATCTAGTGGCAACACTTTTTTTACGTGATTTAGCGTTGGAATTTAGTAAAGAGACCCCCCAAACTGTGCATTTGTTACCTGCGCTTTCTCACATTGCACAGTAAAGCCACTTAGCTTAAACTTCAACAGGTTAGTTGTTTTGCAGCCCACTTGAGATTTTGAACAATTTTGTTCCTTCGAACGAATAAAAGGGTACAATTGATGATGAAAGACAACACACAGCGTTAAAGCTCGCGATTTTTGTTGATAACTAAAATTTCAACAACCACTCCGCTAACAATAGCTTCGAGAACGCTGCACTAGTCGGATATGTCTGCAGTAATCACAGTGATGACGCATTTCCCCAAGTGGGAAGTGCTTTTTTTTCTCCCGAATGATGTATTTATCCTTTTCCTGACATTTGAAAATCAAATCCTTTTGTACCGCAAATAATTGACATGTACACAGCTCGTAATGCAAAGACGATTTCAGTAAATCCTTTTGCCTGTGGGTAGAATTGACGATGCATTTTTTATGAGTTCCCCGCTGGAGGTGATCTCTTTTTTTTTGTTTTCTCCTCTGTTTGATAAACCGAATCAATAAAACTCCACTCTTTTCACTACCGCTGTCTAATTTTCAAGCCCAGGAGGGTTCAAAAAGTGAGAGGTTTCCCTGGTAACGTTTTTGCAGCTGCCAACAGATTTCGTTATGACTGTTTGTCTCCCCGGGGGGAATCCGCGCGGCACGACATCACACTGAAAAGGTAATTACAATCTGAGGCCCTCGGTTATAAGAAATAATACTTCGCTGAAAAAGAAAATGAAACTCCACTCCCAAATCTTAGTTTTCTGATCCCCCTATTCCTTGAGTCCATCAGGGCTGTAGTAGGCTCTTGATTTTGTTGTCACGCGTTTGTTTATTTAATGGCTGGAGTATCTCCGCTGTCAGTTCTTGTTACAATTTCACGGCTTGGAGTTTGCATCTGCGCCATTCAAATTGGAATTAAAAAATATCTCACAGTACGACTGTCATAACACTACATACAATTTCAGAGGGGTTGGGATAGTACAGGCTAACAAGTTTGACCTACTTTGGTGTGTTATTGCTTCTGTTTTTGTGCGCACTCATGATGGATGTGGAGGATTCCAACCAGCCTCTTTCGCAGGGTCAACGTTATTCAAACCCCGGTCTCCAAGTCTAGTCCCCCGACGACACATTTAAAAATGCAAACATTGACCTACAATTTTGTAAAGGCATCATTCCATTGCATACCTACATACAATATCCAAGTTTTTTGGGGGGCCGCGAATCGCAAATGTTACAATACCAAACCTAGGGAGCAGCTAGAAGTAGCGCACTGCTTGAACGCCATGGGGACGAGGTTGGAGGAACTAAGAGCTATAGACGAAGAATGTAGTTTTATTTTTGTACGTATCTAGTCATTCTTTAGTCTGACTTTTTAGCGTCGTTTTATCCCATCCAAGGAAATGTTGGTGATTTGTTTTAATGGCAGTAACCAAAAAAATGTAGCATATATAATATAAAGATCTGTGGGTAATCCCAGGGGTATCTTTGGCAGGTATTCACCTAGACATAACACAATTTTACTACGTTTTAGCGCAACAAAATACAGTAACCAAGAAGCCTACATCGTACTTGTTCGGTAAACCCTGTTCGGTTATATTTGCCATGCCCGACAAAAAAGGAGCTACACCGTAAACATTTAAAACATTTTCAAAATTCATGGATTCGTGACTCGGGATAATCTCCCACGGAAGCAAATAACATTAATGACGTATCCCATGTGTATTTTTGGGCAAATTGAGAGTTGCGGCAAAATTATGGCATTATGTTTACGACATTTTCGAGACTGTTGTGCACTCAATACATAAATACTGATTATATTTTCGGACGGGCCGGCGCTTATAGCTGTCGCGATATCTTGGGCATTCGTGTTATGCCTAGGGACTGATTAGAATGATATATTGTCCCCATTTGTGCATTTGTTCAGTCCTTCATTTTAGTATGTTATTTAGAAACGGTTTAGTCTTTAACATTACCCTATATGAGTAATACCTTTCATGTCTCCTTGGCCCATAACGAGACACACGGTTGTTATGTGTCATTTCTACATTATTGTCTAAATGTAATTTTAAAAGGTTTGGAAATCATTATGTACTTCATCATTTTCGGTAATTTGTGTGTTTATAAAGAAGCCTTATGAAATGTTACTCAGAGGCTATAAAACCCAATTTGTTAGGTAGTTCTAATGCACGTAGAAGCCCACATAAAACATAGGCCTAGTGATATTTTAAAAACCATTTAAATTTCAGCGGTGATATATTTTCTCCCGTAACATGCTTGACATTTAAGTTCGGTTCGGCTAAAGCTTTTAGGACGTAAAACCAGAAACTGTTGTCTTCCCAACCATTTTAAAATCAAATGAAAGTTTGAGTGTAACAGAGCTCATTTAGAGTCCTACTTAAGTAATTCAGTTATGAGTAATTAAAAATACTTATATTGAGACAGTAAATTTAGAACAGCCTAAAGAGAAGTATTCTCTGTTTAGTTTACTTAGTACTTAGGAGTCAGCTCATTATTATTTATTAATTTATTCAGAAATCAATCAACTCACAAACAAATATGCATACAAAAGACAAAGAACAGTTGATTCTTTCTGGGATAACCCAAGAAAGCCAATTACGCAGGCTTATGTCCATTGGGTCCCACAAGTATAGACAAATTTACAAAATTCAAATACACAAATCACGAAAGACCAATACATTGCCAATAAATTACCAATTATTTTGCCAAATTACTCTGAATTACAATCACAGTCGAAATTCCACGAATATAATTTTAAAAATTTGGAACAATCAAAGTCATTAAAAGAATATTACTGGTGTTTATCCCCTTCCAATTAAAATCAGCCACATTAATTATTAATTATTCCTGATATTTAAAGAGCTGACTTGTTTACATTCCTCATTCAGTTTAAAATACCCCTTATGCCCGATTTATTTCTTGTGTGAAAACAATTCGCTTGCTCCTGGTCTATTACGGTATATTAATATCTCTAAGAATTGCATCGTCTTGATGTTTTCAATTCTCATTTCCACCCCCGTAAGCAAGACAGGCGTGTTTACGTCATTAGAAGATTTCCCACTCCCACATTCCTCCCTACACCCCCCCCCCAAAAAAAAACCAGAGAGAAAAGAATTAGGCTTCACTGGCTGACTTGTGACAGACATCGATATTTCACCTGTATTCCTTTCCTGTTTGACCTGCTGTACATGTACATCACGTAAGCACGTACACCGAATTACGTCATGGTTAGCTTATTGACCAATGACAGACTTGCCTAATTACAGCCGTAGGAATATTGGACGTGCGGATGACGTTACACTTCGCGCTTCAATTTTTTTTTTTTTTACTTTTTTCCAAATTAGTTGGTGAATATGGGTTGTTTTGTTATACTGTTTTTGTTCAGGTTAGGGGCTATTGTTAAGTAGCAATCTGCAGGGCAAGGTTGGCGAATCAATGTACCGGAAAATAAGAATTGTTAGACAAAATACTGGGTGCTTGCCCTTGCAACGATTGCTGTAATTGCAGCTGGTGACCAAAATTAAACCTATGTGCTTTTAATCAACCGTCGGCGGTAGAGTCCATACAGCAAACTATTTTATAGGTTAATTTGGTCATTTTGGTAATTTTGACAAAAAAAATAGAGTGAAATTTAAATCACTTTTTCAGTCAATTTAACCCCTCTGCTGGTTTTGTTTTCAATAATGTTCCATCGTTAATCAGTATTAGCCAAATGTGGAATTAAAAAATGTTTTTGTAATCATTGTTTTCTGAGGCTTCACATTTGAAATAATTTATGTGGTATATTTGATTATATAAAATTTAGAAGAGTGTTTAATATGGTGAGCACTAAGCATCAGTGAGTGTTTCAGAAGGAGTTTTGTCTTTCTTCTGATTCTTTTACTTTGGTTAAATGTAACTAAAAACTTTAATATAATAAATAAATTCGTATTTATGTCAGTTCGCGTCATCTCTGCGGCGAAGGGTGTTACAACATTTTTTTGTCAAATACCAGACAGAAAGCCCCAAACCCACTTGCTTTCTGGAGTGTTTTATAGCAGTCATTTGCCGTTTTTGGTATCACTTTAGCCGTAGGGGCCAATCATCCGTCTTGGGCGGGGAGGCAGTCGGAGGCGGTGTAAGAACCTTAAGAACTCGGAGAGGCTCATGCCAGCGAGGTCTTTGACGTCTTTTGTGCATCACTTCAAGCTCGTTGCGTCCTAGATCTTGGGAATTACTGGAAGATGGTTACCTACAGTGTGAGTTTTCTAAATATAAAGCCTGAGGACTACGTAGGCGAAAGAACATGACTAGAAACTTGTAAATCCGTATTCTGTTCCATTGTTTGAAACCAGCCTTCCGCTTCGAATTCAGCACACAAAAAACACCCAGGATAAATAATAAATTCTTAGATCCTCAATTCACCAATGAAAAGATTTAATGGCAATTCGTGAAATCACCAGATTAGAAAGAAACAGTAACAGAATGACTTCGTGCATACATTACACGTTCATTATAGTACACCAATTTCTTAAACACGTAAAGAGGTTATCTACTCAATATTCGATCTAATGTAGGGCTGTATTGAATAGAAACTCATGACAGCTCTATATACGGCAATCTCTTCAGAGCAATTTAGACATAACTGAGCCCTCATGTTTTGTGTTGATTCGACGTGAGAGCCGTTGCAAACCTGTTTCATTATTGTCTTACCAAGGCTTCTTCCTAAGGCTTATTCCTAAGGTTCAATCCATATACAACTGTTCCCAGCACCGTCTTCGGATGAAAGTCATTTCTCTGATAAGTGAATTAGGAGGGATGCATATAATCACAACTTCCATTCAATAACAGGAATTCTAGTTGACACTATTGTGATATTATTTCCTGAACACAAATTTTGGATCTGAATGGTGTATTGGAAATTAGACGATTTCAAGATATCTCAAAATGGAAAGTCACAAATCAAATTTTATACCCTTTTTTGTTAATGCCGTTGTATTGGTAAGAAATCGTGATAAATTCATGTCACAGAAACTGTCAGCCTCAAAGACATTATAGTGTTGCGATGTGAGAATGAGCATTACTTTCAGTGAAAGAGAAAAAGATCCGTAGCAAGAACGACTGCATGTCAAGTCAACTTGACATTTCCAAAACAGTGGTGTTAAATCTAACACCGATGATATCTGTGTAAGACCACAGTTTTAAAACGTTTGCACCACTCGTTTCATAAATAGATACCACCGGTGTGAAATTTACATTTGGTAATGCAACGAATCCAATACAAAAACCGTATGGGTCTCAATTTTGCAATGATGAATATCAGATGTCTTTAAGTGTTTCAATTTCCTGTTGAAAAGTGTTGAGGTTGTCGATGCATAAACGGTGGTTCCAGGAACCATTCAAGATTTTATGTTGCTGATGACTACAGCCTTGTTTTAACCACAGCTTTTAAACTTTAATTTCAAACGACGAACGAAAAAATTCCTTTGAATATTTGTGTATTCATGATGCAACTTTATACAGAATGGGGCATTTCATACACCCGTACATCTTTAACTTGTGGACTTCTTTCAACATTTAGTCTCTACCGACGGCACATTTGATTGTTTGGACAACACATGTCACAACGGAAATCACTCACAACCTGACACAAGACGGTTCAGCTTATTTTGTTTTGAAATCAGGGATTAGTCTACCCCGGCTGCAGATCGCGGGTATAAGGTATTTGTGGAAAGTTAATAAACCTCCCTTTCAGATGCAAGCACGCTTACAATTTTTAAGTTCATAATTTTAACAGACTCGCCAATTTGGATAGTCTTTTTTTTCCAGCACGTGATCACTGCACACTCACTAGACATCCCAATGTTTGCGGTGGCGCACACATAACCAGTAAGATGAACCACCCCAGTATCAAGCAAAAAGCTGTGTCCCAAGGGTGCACGCCAGCAGTCGATTCCTCAGTAAACAACACAAATTGCCTTCGCTAAATGGTGAGGAACTCTGCTTTTTCGCTTTAGCAGAATGTTCTATTATGCACTGCACATTACTACTCCTGGGGCAGAAGTATTCCAACTGACTGGGCCAGCGGCATGGCTTTTTTTCTGTGAAGCAATCAGCTGAGGAATGGTATATTTCCTACGATTTCGAATACGCGCATTCTCCAAATTTATGGACAGTGCGTCAGCGCTAACGCAGATCTCATTAAAAACAATAGGTCACAGCTAATTGTGCAGCGTTAAAACAAATGCCCTAAAGGAGGAACAGCTAATTGGGATGGAGAAAACTCAAAGGAATTGTGTTCAGACTCCGTTTGTCAAATCACTTTGTTGAATGACAAAAGTAACTTTATGACCTTAAAGAGCCGATATTACATTAAATAGTATCGGAAACTGTAATTCGCATGTCTCCTGCTAGACATTTTTGAACGAAAGCCACGGCAATAGAATGTAGGGCGTTGACCCGAGTCAAAAAAAAAACACGGAAAGAGCGAATCTGATTTTTATTTTTTTAGGAAACAAAATTCAGAAGACATATTGATGTAAATATTACTGAACTTTTTTTAACTGTGACGATTTTACACACAATATATTATTTTAATTTAAAAAACAAATCCCGCTTGTCTCACAGTCAAGGGAAAATTTTAAAACGAACATGCTAGACGCTCCCCGTTTGTCATTGGGGAAAATACAAGTAGCACTCTCGGTTCGATAAAATCGTGTCAAAACCCAAAAATCCTGGCGAGGAGGGACTTGGGGAAACTGTGCTGAATTTGTCTTTCTCACTGGAAGTAGGTGACAAAAACAGTGTGCACTTTGAGGTTGTATGCATCATTTACGGTACAGTGCAGCTTGCAGCTATATAGCAGAAAGCGCAGGGGTATGTGCACGCATTTGGCGCACCGATCGTACACTGCGCGAGGTACGGGGACAGGCTGACTACCGCTCTCAGGTTGTATATTAACGGTTTTCCTCGGTGATTTTCTCCGTGTTAACTGGTCCGTGAGGTGGTCATGTCGAAGCATATTCCGGTAGCCGGCTGTGGCCGGCATCGAACCGTGACCTGACACGTTGATTTTGGGGGGTGCGGGGACTGTGCCAGGAGCAAGTTCTCGGACAAAGTAAACAATGACTCTCAGAGGAACTGATGTGGGCCTCGAGCCAAATGTTTCAAATGAATGTAATAACACGCGTTCGTGGCACGTGGAAAGAATGACGGAGACTCCAAAAACAGGGTGCAAGCTGCCAAGAAGAATTAGTTCAAAGCTCGCAAGTTCAATGCTGAAAACAATAAATGTTTGGCCTAACCCAGAAACCTATCCAATCCATCGCTGCTTCGAACTAGCTTCGATTTGATTTAAATTGATTTTCACCAAAAAAATCACACGATCAACAATTATCCTGTTAAAGTAGGCCTACATTGCTATTTAACAAGTTAAGAGTTATGTCAAAACATTCTGGATTACTTTTTTTTAAAGGCTTTACTTTTCTTCTTTGTGTTCCAGTTGACAATAATAACCTAAAACCTCGCAATTTCAAAACTCAAGGAACATTAGTTTGCAAGGTCTTCACGACATACACCAAAATCAAGCTTGTTTTATCATCTTTTAATTTATGTTCAAATTGTAGTGGTAATCTCGTGACATTCAACTCCCTCCAACGATGGTTGCCTCTAAAAGTAGTTCTAAAGCCAAACACCATTCAGGATAAAAAAAAACCTTGTGTAACATGTAGAGCACATTTGCAGGTTCGTACTATTCACAGCACTATACCTCGTTGTTGGTGTTGTTATCTTGTTGTCGTTGTTGTCGTTGTTGTTGTTGTTGTTTTTAAGAATAATGTGCTTTAGACATATTCTTATATTATTAATTCCTTTCTGCCTTGTGCTCGGGAAGTATAAAAGCGCTTGTGTTTTTTTTTTTTTATTAACAACGTCTAATTAACTGAAATGTCTTCACTCGTTTCCTTATTGTCTTTCTTCTCGATCTCCCTTGCGTATTCCACTCCTTGGTTGCTTGGCCAGCTTCTGTTCTCTCCGTTTTTCTTTCCCTTGTGATTGTCGTCATCCGTTGCCACTTGACATTTACGAGGTTTGATATTAAGTTGGTGTAAAAAAAAGAACCGACACGAAGTCCCGCACAATTTGAAGTTGACGACGTATACTTCCCAGATACAGTGGAGTATTGTCAACCACTGCCCTCACCAGTGAAGCCAATTTAGGTCTAAATTTATCAAGATTGCCCCTGTATTTCAGATGATTTATGTAATTGTAAAATTAAAATTCAGAAAACAGCATCATGCATGGCGATCTGTTGCGGGGATTCGAACCTGCGCCAACTGTGTGTATTCTTAAATCCATACGGAAACCCTGTTAATAACAAAGGCTAACCTAGTAACATTCCAGCTCAGTGATATTATGTTTTTTGAGCAAATTGTGAAAATGCATCTTCATTTTTCTCGACGCAAAGCAGGGTTTCCGTTGGAAGCCTTCCGTTACAAAATGTTCAGCAAGGGCCCCTGCGCAAAAAAATTCTTATAGGAACTCATTTTGTGCAACTTTCTACTCCTCTTAAATGTATGAAAACTATAAGACATCCCCTTTTGGTTAATTTTATTGAAATGTGCGCTTCTAAGACAATAACACTTGCCCATGCTTTTCCGGACAACTGAGAGCGCTGTTGCTGTGATGTCATTTCCGGAAGACACTGTTCGGTTTAGGGGTTTTCTGTCCAAAAAGGTTGCTCATTAGTTTACAGTCATGTTCTTGCACAACAACAAACACCAAAGAAAAGAGAATTTATGACAGAAAAATATATAAAATTCCAGCAATTTTTGTGTGTGCTGAAATAGCTGTATTAACATTGAACTTTCTGCCCGGAATGATATCACAGTTTTGCTCATGAATATGAAAATTCACGTTGGCATTAAAACCAAAAAGGCACCATGATACCCTTCAAATGGCAAAAAAAGAAAATTGAAAAAATAAAATTAAATGGGGCTCAAGTTACATTTTCAAGTATAGCGTTTAAAAAAATTACATTGCATGGACCCCTTTAATACGTTTCGGCTTGCATCCAATCGTGATGTGATACTGGTCCCGATATGTCGCGGAT
The DNA here is from genome assembly GCA_029964075.1 of Patiria pectinifera. NCBI lineage: Eukaryota > Metazoa > Echinodermata > Asteroidea > Valvatida > Asterinidae > Patiria > Patiria pectinifera. Next base: position 8,317,154 of record CM057142.1, on the reverse strand, counting down.
TGCAAACTTAACTAAATTCGGTCAGTTTGTGGCAGTATTTGAAGAAAAATATGTTTATTTTTCTGGCGGTAGTTTGGTCCTAGCCACCTCAAAGAAATGATGATATACTTCCCCTTTTCTCGAAATGACAGCATACTAGGCGCAACGGTTTCACAGGACTCTCATACTCACATGATAAAGTAGAATATTTCGAAATGTTTGGACAGTTTAATTTTTGAATTTTTGCAAATTAAAACAAAAAAACGGTGTCCACTACCTTTATCGTAATAATAAAGAAAAATGCATCACAGATTAGAAACCCGTAATGATCATTCGTCGTAACTATATAAGCCAATTGTAACGGATAATTGTCAGTGAGAAATTTAGGGCAACATTTATGAAAACGAAAACATTTTTTATAAGTTGACAGGCAAATGAGTAAACTTCGATACCGTAGGTTTACATCGTTATAATCTGTTGCCTTAAAAGTGAATTCTCCTTCCATGCAAATTACAAAAATTAGATCACCGAAATATACTTGGCATAAGCGTTTATTAATCTGAATAAGTAAATAAAAAACAAAACAAAATACAAATAAAAAACAGTTATATAGAATCCAACACTTTATGAAAGAATGGCATAAAAACTGCTCACTCCCTGGATTAGCCTGGAATATACAATTACAAAAAATTGTTTAGAGCGGCCTGATATTTCAGCCTAATAGTAAGGCCTTCTTCAGAGGCAAACTTTATTAAAGTAGTTATATTATTTATCATACATGTCGCCCTTGGCCCACATTCTCAAAAATGTTTTAACGAGAAAACGCTATTATGTTTTCAGTATTTGATAAATTAGTGTCAGATTGACAAACCAATGTCTTGTTTAACTTTTGTAACTACTACCAAGCATTACCGGAGGGACTAAACTTAAATTTGAAATTTCCAAAAACAAAACCCTGACATGAGTGTCTGCCATCGTATTACCGTCAGTTTTGAAGCGACAGGTATTGTGGATTGCATAAAGAGAATAGTTCTCAATTCCTGTCATCGCCACGAGCTTACATGTGTATAAGGGATGGGTTGATTACGCCCACATGTCCCTCCATCCAGTAATGACAGTATTCCATCAAAATGCCAGAAACTGTTCTCAATGTCTTTTGTTCTGAGATTGTCAAAGTCCAGCTACTAGGAATACAGTCGCTAGTCCCCATTCATTGTCAACAGTAATTAATCTCCACATATAGTAAATTTGTGTAGAGCGTGCATTTCCTCTAAAATACGTAAGTAATATATTTTGTTTTTCTTCTAATTAAGTACCCTCCTTCTTCTTATTTTGATCACACAACGAAGCAGAATTCGGCATGACTTGTTAACACGTGGTCACATTCGACTGTGTGAATTTCATATTGCTGACTTTTTTTTTTAAATTGTTTGTTCGGTGGAAGAAAATCAATTTTTGGATTTACCGCATGCGACTTGCGTGCCCCAAAGAAATGGCTATTACTAAACACAGCGGTGGATTTATTGCGAGTTGGCCTCTGGGTGATTTGTCGTGATTTGCCCGCCTGCACCTTGCAGTGATAATTACAGCCTATTCGTCTGTTTAGTGGTAAACATCCAAGATGTCAATGAAGGCCAAAGCTTTGTTCTTGCTTTGCCTGTTTGACGTTGCTTCGGGGAAGGCATTCTTAATCAATTTTAAGCCCTGGCCACGCCATAAATTTATACCTAGGAATAATAAAGTGAGATTAACTTCCTGAGAAACAATAACAAAACAAAACACAAAAACCTTAAACAAAGCAAAACAAAACGAGTCAGTACAATTTTTTTTTTGCCAATTGTAATAGTCTTATTTTGTTATTTTTTCAAAATCATATCACTGATGACGTCGATTGTAAGTGAATAATTTCCGTCAAAGAAATCACGATATCTTCCAAACATCAGGCATGTTTAAATACATCAGACAGAAATTTTCACCAAAGAGATTGCATGCACCATTGCAAATAGGAGCTTGGTCAAGCGTCTCAATACCGAAACAATACCAGTCGCGTCGAAACCCGAATACGGTATATAGCGCCCTCACTTGCTGATCCGTTGAAACGATTTGATGGCGAATATATTCTCTCTTTTTTACTATTAGCCTAAAGCCCGATGCATACGAAAGCAAACGCAAATGCGAATTTGAGACGTCGGGGCAAATTTTCGCGCCCTGAATTCGAAAAATTTGAACACGTTTCAACTCCGACGAATTTGGCAGCGAATGCTTCCGTGATGTCAAATTCACATCGCATTTGCATTCGCATGAAGCATGAACCGCGCTTCATGGGTAAATCAATAGAAGCGATGAATTTTGGAATGTATTCTATATACCGATGGATTCCAGTAATCGTATTTATGTTTTAAAAGTTTTAAAACGCCTGGACGAAAACAATCAGCCTACAGAAATCACACTGCATTGTCATTCAGTTACATAGACCTCATGATTGTATAGAGCAATGCCATTGTTTTGCTGGGATATGCATGAGTGAACCTTTTGTTCATTCAATGTTACTGAATTAAAATTGTTACTGAATGGTTACTGAATTTTAAAGATGCTCTTTAAAAATGGCCGCTACGCATGAGGTCTATTGTGTTTATCAGCAGCCGTCACTTTTGGACGACGGAGCCAAGTAGCAGATTAACGCACCGACTCCGACAATATCAAACGAGGGCGCTCTCCCCCTTCTCTCTTTGCATGATGCATATTAATGATGACAAGGGCTTTTTGAGAATAAGTTAAACAAGGAATAATGGTGTTTAAATCACCGACGATTGGCAGCTGATTCGTGGACTTGTTTGAAGTAGTCCTGACTTCTAATCAGGTGATCTGAGTTCGAACCACAGTGAGCGTTTTCACCTTTTACCTTCTCATTTTACCTTTTATAAGCGAGGAAAAACCATTTCTCAGAAGACATAAAGCTTATGTTGGGTTTGTGTTGTGGAGAACAAGGCATTAGATATGCATGTGAAGGACCAATCAGTAGATGGGAAACGAATGTCGTTTGGAAGAAAAAAATCACGGCCGCGCCAAGGGGGTTCCACATTTTTGGGGGCTGCGCCTCCCTTAAACCCTTACCACATTTCGTCTTTCGGTGGGGAAAAGTTTCTACAATGAGAACACACTTCATTAGCTAGGCAAACATTTGAATTTTAGTTATACTCTATTAATAGGGGGGGGGGGCAAAATGGGTAGTTTTTCAGAAAAAGTGGCCCATTTTTATATTTTACGTTTGGAAAAAAAAATAAATAAAAGCTGGGACGGTATAACCATGGTAGGGGTTATGATTTGTTGGCGCTTTCATTTCCCTTAATAAAAGAAACTACAAATATTATTTTTTTTCCGAAAGCACCTTTTTAAATTTGAATTGGACTCTAAAAATTTTCAGGATAGTTTCTACACCAAGCGTTATTGAAGTAACCGTAAGTTCCAACATTCAATTGCATAACTTTGAGGCTTGCCTCTAACATAACTTGTATCCTTGGGTCCATGGCCTCCCATGTGTCCATAACGAGGTGTATGGTCAGAGTAGAAATTTAGCCTACATGAACGGAATCCATTGCATTACGTAAAGGAAGAAAGTCATCGGTTAGATCGACCCGTCTCTTGAACAATTGTTTTGAATAACTTGAAGTCTGTGATTCAACACATCCAAATAGCCTCTTCTTTAATACATACAAGTATTTTGATTTTGATTTTTTACTGCACCCTTTTTCAAACATCTCATTGCCGAAGCATAAGTCGCGAACACAATTTTCTTTTGTTCCTTTTTCTTTGTTTATACGCTAACTTTTTTGCAACAGCTCTCTTTGGTTTTGTACACGTTTTCTAACCGAGGAGTCCTAAGCAACTACTTTTAGGGATGTTTATTTTTGGAAGGAAAATCAAACTACTAGGACTCCGCACAGTCTTATAGTAAAACGCCCTCAACTTCTGCTCACGCTCAGAATTCATTTTGTTTGAGGGAGTGAGGGCGCCCTATTGAACGGCGCTACTTCCTGGGAGAAGGTATTTGAAAAGCAAATGCAATCTTCGTATCCGACAGTTTAAATACACAATATGCTTTATGGTCGTGTTTAGATAAAGACAACAGTCATTTGGCCGATCACAGACTGTTCGGCGTTAACCGAACTGTATACATGGGCGTCAACGGGATTTTTTTTCTAAAGGGGAACAAAATCACCTGCGGCCGAAATTTGCCGTCAGACCACTACCACTTCGTGCTCGGCCATAGGAGGTAGCCAGCATTTTTCCCGGTCACCCGCAGGCCGCAGCCGTCAAAAAATCAAAAAGTTTGTGTACAAGGGGACGCTTCAAATTAAACAATATTCAATTAGTTTTTTTGTGATAATCAAACTTGGTTAAAAGCGGGAGAGGGTAATATTAGTAGCGGTTGTGAGGTGTGATTAAATTTACGGTATAATGTTGACTTCGTCCATCTTTTTTTCAATTTCGTTTTCTATTCCCACTTGTTTTTATTTTCGGGGGGAAGAGCCTCCTTGTGACGCCCATGTCTAAAAAAAACTAACCCAACTGTTGGGATATAGCCTTGATTGTTGGTAGAGGGCAGTGTTTACATTTACTACAAATCTGTACTCCGAAGCGCCCTATTTTTTCCATATCACATAGTAGAGGGCGCTATACATATTTAGTTACGGGATTAGGATTGCAGTCCAGTAAATAAACTAACAACAATAAAACTGGCCGTTACTTACAACTTTCCAAGGTCTTTGAGACGCACATCAAAGTAAACCTTATTTCATCATCTTTCCATTTCTGTTAAATTTTTGGTGCGTAATCTTATGACTTTTAGGAGAAAATTCCATCCAAAAATGATCACCTCTAAAAGTAGTCCTGAAATCCATTGCCATTTTGAAAAAACGATGCATCCACTCCACTGCAAAATATAGAGTCATTTGTAGTGCCCAATTTCATCCAAATTTCACATAAATACAATGTGTCCCCCAAAAAGGTTACCTAAAAACAAAGGGATACTATGAACAAACTATGAAATTAATGGCCATTATTATGGTTTTGTCATAAAGAAGGGGCAATAAGCTTTCCATTGATATCTTGGATTTATTACTCAGTTCATGCTTCACTGGTTTTTTCCTGGGACAGTACATTTTCCTTTTGGTATTGATGTAGTTTGGAGCAATTTTTTTTCAGGGGAAAATAAAATCCGAGAACTTGACTTGCAACTCAAAAGTGCTTAGATATGCGCGAGTCCTGTTTGCATCGAACAGCGCACCAAGTGTTGAGTTGACAGGTTTTATCATATTTTTAAGCAAAGACTTTTTTTCACAAACCTACCTGCAAATCGGTAGAACAGCCCAAAATCTTGAGAGAATGAAGGCCCGGAAACGGCGACATTTGTGGGATACAAACTTGTCAGTTTATCTGTTCCAAAAATTCAAAATGATTCTGTCTTACTTGCTGTCATTTAGAAGAAATCAAGAAACGTAGGTGATTTCCAACGATCAATCAATTGACTGCTCGTTGGAAATAAAGAGTAATTTTTACGAAATCGTGTTTTTTTTGCAAAAGGTTGTACATGTTTTTCCACTTCCAGGAGCGGATCCAGGAATTTTGGCGGGGGGGGGGTCATCAGAAAAAAAATCTGAAATGTAGACAAGGTTTTTTTTCTTCTCCGGACACTCGGCCTCCGAAAAATAAAAAAGTCTGTATGTGTGTGTGTCATCGTTTGATGTGATACACTGTGCCCTCTGGAGACATGCACACAATAGGGAACAAAAGATTGTATACGTCTCCACAGGGCAGTTTCCATAGATGAATACGAGGTCAATATAGATGAATGCTTGTCTCCTCAAGGTTGTCACGAAATAGATACATGGACTTTACTCAAAAACTAGGAATTTCCAAGGTACGTTGATTTGTCGCAAATGGAAGAGTTTTAGAAAAGGGATATTAAGTCCAATTTCAGCGGCCAAGGAAATTCATTCTGGTTAAAATAAGAGCATTTTGCAACTACACTTTCAAACTCGAAAACTTTACTACACGAGAACAAAGAAATGTCTCCACAAGGATACACATTCCAGTATGTATGTTTATGGTGTAAATCGAGGTACGTCACACACGTGCAACATCATCGGTGGATCGAGCACAGGAACCAAATGGAGGACGACCTCGATTAGAAAACGTGTACAAAACCAATGAAAGCTGGTGCGAAAAAGTTAGAGTACAAACGAAGGAAAAGGGAATAGGAACAAAAGAAAGTCCTCGATTTACACCATAAACAAATGTGTGTGTGTGTGGGGGGGGGGGTGTCTGGTACCATACTTTCAATGGGGGCGCTTATTATAACGCTATACCCCCTATTAAGCTGGCTCTGCCAGTATTTGGTGCACAGGCGGACATTATACCAGTACATGTACGTTGTTTTGGGTGTCAGAGCGGGGGGGGTGAGTTGCATTATTTTTTTTATGAATTTCTATGAAAAACAATAATTTGACAGAGCTGGGGGGGGGGGGGTTGACCCCCCTCCTCTGGATCCGCGATTAACTAACAGTGATTGTAACCAAAAAAAGACGTTGCTGCACATGAGCTGTGGAATCGTAAGCCTACATCAGTGGGGTCACAGCAAGTTTGCATTATACTCTCCTCCAAGAAGTCAATTCACGAATCAATCAACTGTTGAAATGGGTCAAGAAACTGCCGTGTCTGACTTTACCCCGGTTCGATAAACGTTAGCTTTCAATCTACACCTTATCCAACAGGTGCAATATAAAGTCTTTTAGAGTCAGGTTTGACACCAAGCTAAATCCTCTCTAATCTTTCAACAGTTTGGTCATTTTTACTGGCATTACAGAGCAGGTCAGGATCGAAGCGTGACCTTATTGTACATCCTCACCCGGTCAATGTGATCGGTCTTTCGAGGAACTGCAGGTACTGCGGTAGTTTATGAGCCGTAATCATTATCAAAGACTATTTTCAGCGTTCATTTGAACCAGTGTTTCACTCACCTGAAAGGTCATGTTTGAAATAAATAAAACACTGATGACACCGATTTGAGATAGGTTCTCATATTAAAGTATAGTTCTCACGACATATTTTTAAATATTATTTTTCATGGAGAAAAAAATAATAACATCTGCGCAATTATTTCCAGAAACATAGGTGTCAAAGGTAAACTGTAGGCTTTTTTTCACTCAAGACATATTATCTAAACTTTACAATACTTTAATTTCACCTTATATAACATGTGGGATCTTAATGGGGTAATTGTGGTGTCGGTCAACAGAATACCTATAAACTCTGCTTCGTACCTCGAAAATAGCAATCCTCTTTTTTATACTTTTAAAACTTTTAAAGTAAATGATATTTATTCTCTCCAGCTTGGGACCTTCAAACACCAATTAAATTATAACAAATTACCTATATCAATGTATTCTATGTTTACAAAAAATGAAGAAGTGCATCAACATTTTACTAGACAGTGTAACAAATATCATCAATCCTTTGCTCGTACCACTCTCACCCAAAATACAGTCAAGCATGAGGGTCCCAAGCTGTGGAACTACCTGGATGTTTTTATAAAAAATGTATGAAATCTTCCATTATTTAAACAAAAATATGAGGCCAAACTACTAACTGGGTATAAGTTTATTCGTTTACATACTCTATAACAGGGATACAAGACTTACTGTCCTTCTGATTTACTGTCTTATTTTATGTGTATTTAGAATTAATACAATTTGCTCATGTAATTGTTAATTAATATTAATAAGGATCCCTCCTCGACAAGCAGTTGCTTCTCGGGGACCCCCATCCACATTCACCTTTATTGTCGTATATACATGTATTGCGTATACACCAATTATGTGGAAAATAAAAGAACGAATGAATGAATGAAAAAGGGGTATAAAATTGAACTTCTTGATGCAAAATTGAATGCTAAAAATATAATGTATACGACCCCACTATAGGCTAACAAAAAATAAAACCAATCAAGCCGGAAATGACCTCCAAACAACCACAATTCTAAATGTGTTCCTATATGTGTTACCTTGGCATGGGCTAGCGATTGAAGTGCCTGTGTGTTTTATCTTTTTTTAAAGGGGTCCAAAAATATCACTGCAAATGCAGAGCAACATATCTGACCCTGGCGTTGGAAAAATTTCAGTCAGGTGGAGCATGCCGCCATATGTTTTAAAACCATTTAATCGCAAAGTCACCCGGAAACTCGGTGTGCCGCTTGATCACCCATACTTTGTATCATGTTTTCCATGCAGACAAAAGACATGTGCTGTGAAATAATCCTCATGGACTGCTTGGACTCCCAGAAGACTGCAGGGGAAAAAATGTTATCCACGGCCGCTGCTGCTAAAGGAAAGGATGATCTTTTGGAGGCTTAACACTTACTTACTAGGGAAGATTCTGTTGACTAAACCCGCAACCTCTTTTGTGTAGTATCCTGAATTTTTTGATCCAAAAAATATCTCTTAATTTTGACATATCATGCATGATCTGACATTTTTCAGGATGGGTGGACATTTTATTCAATCTCTTCACTCAAAGTCTTCTCAGGTGTTCTGGTAATTCTATACAGGAAATTACCTGAATGGGATAGCGTTAGAATACAGAGATATCTCCCATATCAATTTCATTTCTTGCGAGTTTCGGCACCATAAGTTCCTGTCGACGAGGTGAGGGGAGGGGTGGATTTGATTTCCATATTCATTTTGTGCATCTTAACTGGTCTGGTTCCTGGACCTGATGACGTAAAGGGTTCAAGTCAGTTAGAAACCACTGTCAAGTTTCTTTTAGCGGTTCGCCAGCTTCTAGTACACCTATTGAGAAGGTAGTGAGCTCAAAATGTCACAGTACATTATCTGCACCCCGTATTACTAGATTTATTGTTACAGTCTGTTTTACAACATTGTAACCAGTCCCAAAAAGTGTTGTTATCCACGATGTAGACCTGTGTTCCGACTGCAATTTAGTTCCAATACCCGTCCGGCTTCGAATAACCAAAACGAATCTATTTGAGTATGAATATAACATCCTTTGAAAGACTCGTTTATTTATGCATTTCGTCTTTAAATACGTTTCCTTTTTCGTCTCTTTATGTCCACAGCAAGTAATTGGCACAAAGTAAACAAAGACACTTTCGAGAACAGTTCCTCTCAATTTATTTTATATTCTGTTTATATCATTAAATTGTGAAATCCCCAGGCATGCGAAGAAGTCGTTTTATCTTTGTGAATAACCCAACTTTCCTTAGTCGTCCATTAAATGTACGGCATCCTTATGCATGCCTTGTTTGGATGGATTGACGGCATCCTCGTCTGAAGCATTACACTATTGTTGCCACTCATCTCTTGGGATTTATAAGTCACTCAGCCCCCTCGATACTTGAAAGCCTTGGCCTTTGTAGCCAGAAAATCAAAATAAGGGGTAGCAAAATACGCCAGAAATTTAAGCTCATTTTACTCGACCTTATAGTTGGTCGTTATATGATCTCCCTTGTGGCCGTAACTCTTTCACATTCGCGGCCTTGTTTTTTTCTTCTCTCGATGAATGAAATCTTCTAGCACCAAATGAAACCTTGGAACCACTGATGTCACTTTTTTGATGTGTTTCCAAAGTCTGGGCATGATTTGAAACTAATCTTTGGGCCATAATTCAATCCTCTTCAGAAAGGAGAAGAATCTGGCCAGCTGATGAATTCAGCAGCCAACTTGCTAGAGTGTACTATAAATTAAAGAACAATCTGCCGTATGTGTTTAACGTATCTGAATATTACATACATTTGGCTTTATAGTCAGCACGCTGTATTGTTTTGATAGAAAACAAAGTAAATTTTGAAATAATTAAATAAAGATTATACCCCTTTAATGGAATCGTCCAATATTAAGTTACCATGGAATTATTTTCTTGTGTTCGGCTTGTATTCCATTTCATATGTTATTTGAATAGAATAATCCATCAATTGAAACATTATTCAAAAAACAATCTTGAGTTTTATACCATGTGTCTCTACAGTCTTTAGACTTACCTGTAATTTTTTTTGTGTGCTGACTCCGATTTCGAAAGTTTACGTTATCTGATCAGTATCATGATTCCTCTCATTGTAGTGACCTGAACACATCGTTTTACACTTGTCTGAAGGGGCAGCACTGATCCAAAAAAAAATCTGGTTGAACCATTGCATGGCTTTTAGGCATTTTGTACAAACTACTAAAGCCATGCGTTGGGTACCTCAGTAACTCCATTACCATTCTGACATCGAATCGCATGTGAAAACCAGGGTACACCACAGGCGGATCCAGCTTTCAGGAAACGCGGGGAGTGAGTGATATGATAGTGGGGGTTGAGTGAAGGCGTGACGAAGGCACGCCTTGCCAGGGGTGGGGTCGAATTTTTTTTGAAATTTCGGCGATGCTTTCTCCTGCATTCTAAGGCAATCTGTGAACACATTTAGGAACTTTAGCCTTCCATTTATTATTTGTGAGCCTATTTTATACTACTTTCACAACATAAGTCAGCGGCTGAACGGGGGTTGCGCCCCCCCCCCCCCGATGCGCTACTGCCACTGTTATTGTGTTATAACACGAAACCGTACATTATTTATATATGAAACAGAAACATAGATTTCTAAACCTTCTGGATGCATAAATGAGTTGGAAACTGTCTGGTTGGCAGTGCAATATTTTACTCACACAAACAACCTTTGCTTTTTATACCAAGTAATTACAGTTTAGGAGCGAAGTGTCGGTTTTCCAGTGGTTGTTAGTGATCTTTTTCATTGTTTTAAATGTCGCTGCCGTTAGGTATTTCTGTCGGATTCAGAAAATCGGCCTTTCTCTGACCAATTTCATTGAACTGTGCCTCATATGTCATGTCTCTCGAGAACGAGCACGATTGTTTAATGTCTTTCCCCCACTAAACTATCACTTCATAAATCTGGACTGGCAAATTCAAATCTCTGTATAGTTTCCACGAAGGGAAAATATCTTAGATACGGAACAGTGTTTAATGGATACTTGCTTCCACGCCAGACGGGTTAAGGCCCGCAGGTTGATCAATTTGTCTCCAAATTGTTTGCGACACAAACACGGTATTTCCTCTCGGAACTGGCAAAATCTGTTTCATGTTCTCGAGCCCACTTCATCCTCGTCAAGTGCTTGAGAGATTGTGACTAAACGGTCTCTCTAAAGACGAAGAAAAACCTCCCGTATAATAATTGGAGCCATTAATTAATTATCCACTCGCTCAAGTACAGCATGTGGGATATGCGCGTCGAAACAAAGGGCAACATTTTTTTTGTACTTTGGCTTTTTCTAATGGATAGGACCATGACTTTCAGTGATGTCTCCCACGAACAGTGGCCGTTCAATTACGGATTGATGATCTCACCTGCTCTAAGTGGAAGCTTTAAAGTGACCACTACGAGTTTTCCAGAACTCTTATGATGGGATGACTAGAGAAGTACGAATTGTCTCTTTTATCTTCCGTAGCTGTATTATTTAATTAAATGATTATGTGATAATGAAGACATTTATAGTGAATTCATATGTGCGTTTTCCCACTTGTTTCACAGTGGTGTTTTCAATATGGACAAAATGTAGGCTACTGTTTGATGAGTTGTGAATAGCGAATATTGCAAAATTGTGGCAAGAATTACAGCTAACATTGAGTAAAATCACAGTGGCCATATTCCTCTTGCAGGCCAGTATACGTCAAAGTCTGTACACCAACATGCATTACGAGGCTGCCGGAGAATTCGTTTTGACCACTGAAACAAATGTCCCAATCTATCACCAAAATGGACTTTGTGTGAATCGGGTGATATGAGGCTTTGTTTTTGCTTTTAAGCCGTGTCCATTGACCCCTTAGATTCCAAGACTAATGACACCCCTATTATTCCATTTCTGGGAGATGCTCGTCTCACAGAATTATAAGGTGGAACACGTCACATCCCCACCCACTTCCCCAACTTTTTTTGCACTTTTTAAATTCCCGCTAAGTCAAGTCAGCCCACAGTGTGTCTGAATAGCACGCTCGCCTTTACTCCATTCAACTATATACAAGTACCATCTTTGGGATGTCTGGATATATTATGATGAAGGAAAAAAATTCAGAGACATATCAAAGCAGCGAATCAGCATCTGAAGCTGCGATTTTCAGGACCCCCCCAACCCTGTTGATCCAACCGCACCATATATTTCCCAGCCATTTACCAGCTGTAGTCAGCTTGGTTCAGGTTTGACTGTTTCTAGTCAAATCTGGCTTGAGTTTTTGCAAAGTGCCGTTTGTCAAGTTGGTCTTTGTTTTATACCTTTCGAAAATAATAAATTAAGGCGATTGAAGCAAAATGTAGGAAACACATTCTTTATTTTTTTTTATTGACAGGCACATGTTACTTTACATACACATAATCCTTTCAATTTCTAAGAAAACTGTTCCAATTGCGTTTTGGCGTGGGTCATTCAGAATGCCGAGGAATTCCTCATTTTTAATTAGAGCGTTAACAAAGCAAATAACATAGCATAGGCCTACACGGGCTTTTGATAACACAAAAGGTTTTGGAAAAGTATTAAACATCGCAGTTTGGTCTTTGCTATCGTAGTTTGGTCTTTGGTCTTTGGTGTTTTTTTTTTAAATTTCTCTTCCAAATCGAAATCAGCAGAGTTGAACTGTCCTCAATGTTTTGACTTTTGATTCATTTTGTAGCATTTGCTATATTTTAGCAGTTTTTAGTATTTTTTTCTTTCCTTTTAATGATAACGTTTGTCTAATGATTACGTAGACGTCCATAGTGCAGCTGTGATGTAACCAGTGGTGTTTGCTGGGAGGGGGATGGGTGTCAAGCAGACTATTCCGTGCTGGACGGTAACCATTTCTTTTTTCTAAACACGATATTTGACAAAAGGTGGCGCCCTTGGTTGGGGTTAGTAAACACAGCTGTAAAACACCTATTTATTCATGTTCTATTCCTCCCCCCCAAAAAAAACCACCCGCCAATGGATGTAACTATACATCAACGGTTTGGCAAGTGGTAAATTTTGGGTGTGAAAATGCCCTTTGCATATGCCCCGAGATTTCCCCTTAAAATGAAAATATCAACGTCAAGTGAAATAAATGTGCATTCATCTCTCGCTTGAGTCAAGTGACTTATTTGGGGCTGGTTGCAACAGAAGGTTTGGTGGTGCATTAAGTGGACAAACCATTTCACATGTTTGAAATTCTCTCCAAAACGCCGTCACTATAAACCCACGCTTGGCTTCTAGTCATGTATTTCGGGTTAGATTTCAAGTGACAAATGACAAGATTGTGACATGGCGCGTGTTTGTGGTACGTATATACAGACATAAACTGCATTCTCCGGGTTTAGTATATCAAGGCTTCTTCGATTGAAAGGAAGAATAAACGAAACAGCTCTGCAGTATGTTATCGATGAAACCTACATGGCTTATGTACGGTATATAGGACTGTTCCGCTTGACATATTATGAAGCTACCATGTACAGAAATATCCATGTACATTCCTCAATCTTCTATCCAGTCTAGCACTTTTTGTAGCCGTTGATTTTGAGATTCTACAGCTGTTTCTTTCTGTGTACATGTTACAATGTGTCTTGACTGAAGTAAAATATTACTACCTGTGTACGTGCGCTACCAAACAACCTTACTTGCGACGGATAACATAGGCCTACATTTACAAGAAACGCACAAACATTGTACTTCAGGTATCGCATCACTGAACATTTTTAATTAATATTCACATAAGTAGAGGACATGTTTCATTTGGAAGAGCAGTTTGTTAAGCACTGTCCAAAATTAATTATATTTCTTTTATTTCATCCAACCAATACCCCCAAAAAATGTTAACTCCATAAAATCAATATTAATTTTGAAGTCCCTTGAAAACCTACACTAAATTTGTTCTCCGAATCTCTATTTAACAATGTACTTGGGAAATGCTTTGTTTATTGCCAATATGTGATTTTCATATAACCTTTAACGTAAAAGCAGTCTTTAGTTACTTTAAATTTATTAGAATGATCACCTGTCCAATCTTTGAGAAAGATTTGTCCTCCGCAAAAGAATCTATACCACGATATTTCAATGTTAGTACAAGTTCAGACGATAGAGTGTGGTAATGTATACGTAAATGCCACACAATTTCGAAACACGTTGAGTGTATTTCTCTTCTGAGTTAGTAGAAGTTTAATAATCCTTATCTTCTGACGTATATTGGAATAATTTACTACAAATCTGTACATCAAAACACCGGTTAAATATTTTAGCTAGCAGGATACAAGAGACCCCACAAAAATCAGACTTGTACCAAATTCGGTAGCACTAGCGGTAGCGTACTCAGTAGCGTACTTCGTTCATAAATATTGTGAAGGGAGAGATTACTACTAAAAGTATCCTTCCCCCACCCGCTAGATAGGCCACTAGAAATTCAAATTCTTGTCCCACTCCCTCTTTCACCGTTGAATAGTTTCTTTTGCAGAGGAGCCCAAATGCACAGCCACATATTTAGGGTACATTTAAATAACATTAACGCATTATCCTGTCCAGCTTAGAATGTCCTGTCTCCTATACGTGTGTAAATGTTACTAGAGTTATCAGTGGGAAGTCTTTATCTAGCCAAGGGCCTCGACAGGAACGTGGCGCACCGATTCCACGCCTTACGGTCGGAGCTATAACTCGAGCCCCCAACCAGCCTTCGGCAACCTCTGACACAGGAATTGGGGACCACGTCGCGGATGAATTTGGTACAGCTAAAGCAGTCAAGTGGGCACGCGTTTGAGTCCCGCTTGTCCAGGTAGTGTGAGGATGGAGACAAGATGTCCACGACCCGTTTGGTCATCAGGGCATCGTCGAATTCGTCGTCCGTATCGACGTAAGGCATGCCAATGACTGCCTCACAGAAGAGCGCCAAGGCGCATATGCACAGTACAGCTCTCTGTATATAGAGGGGAAGAGACAACGTGGAAAAAAGGAACTAATCAATTCTGTACTTGAAAAGGACATGATTGGAGCGGAATTATAGCTCCGGAATACATAGGCGCACCGGTGAAATACCCACACAAAATGTGCGCGCTGAGGGGTGTAGAGGATCCTTAGAAGTCTCTGCAAGTCCATCACAAGTCCCCCAGTCCAAGTTAAAAATCAAAAGCTATTCAAATGAGCTTTGACAAAGGCGCTCCTTTGTTCTGCCATTGTTTCTTGTGACTGGACTTGTGACTGGACTTGCGATAAACTTGTGACTGGACTTGCGATGAACTTGTGCTGGACTGGACTACTTCCCGCTGGCACGATCAAGGGGTTAAACGGTCAAGGGGTTACTCAGAATCCGTATGTCCGTATTTGCCATGCAGCCATCAGGGAGCATGCCCAAAGTCAAGATGCTAAAACAATCAAAATCATTAGCAAAGCTGAAAAAAATCTGGGAAGAGAAACGGGGATCGCTTCAATTTTTTGGAATTTAAATAAAAATAAAAAGAGAGATTCCCTATAGCAGTATTTAATATAAATGGTAAATCAAAAAAAGTTAGGCCGCCTCGGATCGAATTGCGATTTGCTTGTTGATAGTGCGTCGTACAGTGCATAGCGCGCGGCTTGTGTTTATGTTTTTAGCGGCCAGATACCATCACGGACGCTATCAGTTCGGTCGCGGTTCAAGCAAATCGCCGGTCGACCTGAGATGGCCTATAGTTGCTCCAAATTTTTGGATTCGTATATTTCAGGTTAACCCAGTCAGCAAGTAGTTTGCAGCAGTTTATTCATTTTTTCTTCAATATAAATGTGAGCAAAGAAATTAAATGGAGGGGGATACAAACGGGACGACCTCCAGAAGAAAGTACTGATGATGTTCATGCTCAAGAATATTATTAATGAAAAAAAACCAAGCTCTCAAGTTGAGACTTTACGACTCGTTTATTACCGATTAGGTTTAGAAATGAGTGTAACCAACTGTTTCTCTTCATCTGTCAGTCTTTAATAATAAAACTGTATTTTTTGGTGGAGCATTTTTCAAATCTGCATCATCAACCACCTTCGTCATTCAGTAAACACGTGGGGATTTATTTTCATTAAGTCCCTGTATGTTTGTTTTTCCTTCCAGTATTTGCTTATAGGCAATAGTGCAGAATCCTTACGTATCTCAAGCTGTTAGAGTACGGTCAATGCACTGTGAGCTGTGATTTCACCAATTCCTCAATGTCTTTTTTTTGTGTTCATCGGCAAGAAGTGCTTCTAAAATACTTCCATCCTATGCTTACAATTGACTTGAACTTTATGGATAGGAAGAGTGCGGCGTTGAATGCTTCAATGCTATGTTTTGCACATTCAACCTTGCATACAAACAAACAGTTTTCGATCCAATCATTAAGGTCATGCCGCCCACGGATCATTATGGTTCCCCCTCCCTTCAAAAAGGGTTATAAATATTTGAGAAAGACAGTCTTTTAAGACTCTCTTTCTCAATTATTGATCTTGCCGTGCATCATTTAGTATTCTCCCTCCCAAATCAAAGTCTCAATCTCCGAATTTAGTCAAGGGAAATAATTTACGATGTGTTTAGTTCGCTTCCTGACGATATTTCCCCATTTCTATCTTGTATAACCCAAACTGTCCGACAGATTGTCGTCATCAAGCCGGAGCGCAGTGAAATATTCATCAGAGGAAAAGCAGCGGATGGGAACAGCCGTAAATAAATCATGAGAAACAATGATTGAAAACGGAGACTTGAGAATATACCAGGAATATTTTCCATCGATATTTTCCATACATTTGGTATCGTATTCACCTGGTGCAATATGTAAAAGTAGATTGAAAAGGCTCACTTTTCTTCTAGACACGCAAGAGGAAGTAAATAAAAAATGTATACACAAACAAAAGGGAAAAACGAAAAACATTTTCAAATAGGTTGCAGAATCTAAAACCAAAAAGGGAAAAGATATAGGCCTACTTGTTGTTTTGCCTTTCAATATTTTTTCTAAAGTGCTATTACTTTGAAATGCTCACTTTTCAATAATGTAATTTTTCCACCAATATTGTACTTTGGTGACTTTTTAAATTTGTATAATTATTTTCTTATCCAAATGCCTTACGGGGTCAAAAATTCTGTCACTTAATTAAAAACAAAAGCAGTCACATGTTTAGATGCCCAGAGATTGATCTTTGAAGTGGGCTTTAATTTGATCGTTAAAGTTTGGTTTGAGAATGCGCAAAAGATTTCAATGTAATATGGCTTGGAGTGTATCTGAGTGCTGGGCTAATGACTATCATATTGCAGCACACGAAAGTGCTTCAAGAATTATCGCCTGTTCAGTGGGACCAACTTTAGTTCCATTAGCATGCTCATAGAAAGAAGAAAATACTGTTCTCTTCTTGACGCAATTGAAATTACCACAGGGTGTAAAAAGTAGACAGGTTCAGGGAAAACACGCAAAACACAAATAAGGAAAACAGGAGAGCTGAGCTTTGTTTCTGATCCAATAATAATAATAATAATTAGCTCTGCTCTACATGATGTATATGTCCCCATTTCTCCGCTTTGAATATGACCTGGAATACAATCTCAAATGCATATATAATGATTCGTTTCATTCCAAAGCTCGCTTTTTAAGTTACGGCAGGACAGAGTATACCATGCACATGAAACTCGAGATTGACACAAATACGACTGCGCTCAAACAATGAGCAAGAGGCTCTTTGCTCATTGCCAGAGCTAGATTTCATGTGTGAATATAACTGAGAATGACAGATTCTCAGGGTTCACGACCGATCTCGGGCATGTCATCAATAACCAATGAGTTTGGTTATTAAGTATTTAAAAAAAAAAAAATTTCGGAAGAGGGGATCACTTGAAAATGTCAGAGATGCTCCGCTTGCCCGACACGGTTGAAAGTCGACGAGTTTGTGAAGTGTCACATCTCAATCACATATGTTGATGAGTGAAAAACGAACTAGTTCAAAAGATTCTTAAACCTACAGTACATGCACCTGTAGGCCAAGGTAGCTTGCATGAATCTCCATGGCGAACTATATAGGACTAGTATGTGCTTAGTTTCTTTCAGCATACAAAAGTATCACAAGACAGACTTTGACGATATTCTGATATAAAAACATATCGAGTCGTTATTGTTCTATGATTCTCTGAAGCAAATTGCGAGTTATGATCTTTCACACGGCTTTAACTTTAGATTGCATGGTTTGTAAGATATATACATCGCTATTTCTTGTAACTTTATCAATGAAACTTTAAGACACTCACCATATTTGGTATGTCTTCTGACGTGTTCTTGCGAGGAGAAACTAAGAATGTTGTTCACAAGACGTTCTATACTAGCTTCAGTGTCGTCTCGGTGTATCTGCGGTGGGAAGCCTCGATTCTCCTGAAGGACAAGACGAAATCAAACTATATCAATGCACTGGTTTTAATCTTGATCTGGTCCAAACGGCAGTTTGACAAAAAATAACACAACGAACCTCTCAATAGAGCAAGGTGTACAAACTAAAACGTCAATAAGTGACAGGCCTCCGATCAAAAAAATTGTAGATGATGACAAATTTTGCTAGGAAAGTAAAGGAGTTTCCATATGCATACATCTATCAGAAAGAGTAGTATAGTGCTTGGTTCAGTGGTATTTAAGCATCTTGTACGGGTGCTAAAGCAGCAACCACAGGTGGTCAGTTTAGCCCAGTGGGATACCCTTCAGTCCAAGACGCATTTTATGAATCAATCTTGGTAATGGCTATACTTCAAGCTGAGTTTGTGATATCACCTACGTCCTTCAAGTGGGAAGGATTTAATGAGTGTCGATTGCTGTGTACAGTTCAGGGACCCCCAAGTTGTAGTCGTTCTATGGATATTAAAGTCCGAGTGCTTCAGACCAGACATTAAACGGAGAAGCAATGCATCTAAGGCTTGGCCTGGGTAACTAAACGATTGTCAGGCTCTTGATTTTAAAGTGGTGCATACAGTGAAAAGTGTAGCTGGGTAATTCTTCAGTTACTGGCCCTGACTTCACAGCCTAAACATGATCTGGTAACATGCTTCCTTCATATTAGGCAACAACCCAAGGCCACTACCTAGGATCATGTCCATTCAGAAATTGAAGGTAATGACGTCACAAACCCACCAGTGGAAATATTTACAGCCAATAACACCATCGCTACCACGTGAAAGTTGGCTCCGCAGTAAATCCGTCTATAAGCTACCACGTCAGCTTCAGGATCAAGGATTTTTGCAAGGCTCTGAGTTTACCTACCTTCAACTTTATTTGACCCCAATGTGACATTACAAAGGTCAATTAAGGTTAGACTCCACTGCAATGCATACAGTCCTAGAGAGGCAAGTTAAAATCGAGAGCGGCTTCATTCATGGAATTTACTTTAATTCTCCCACGTTGCTGCCTGCCATATTTTATTCTGACAAGTTCCAACACAAAGTGACATTTAATTATGCCTTCATATAAAGTGACAATATTAATACCCCTCTATTGTAACTGTTCTGTTTGAAATTAATGCAATGGCACTAGGGCAAAAAAATGATAATAATAATAATAATTTCTAGAATAAACTTTATCCAAAATTCTGGGACAATCCGGGTCATAAATCATAGACATAATACCTTTGAGCCGATGTCAGGTTTTACGTTGCGATTCTACGAAAGCTAAATTGAAGTGGTCATATGCATCATTTTCTAGGTGACACACCTAAAATATATTTTTTTTTCGGAGTTTTAAATATTTTTCTGTGTAGTAATTATCATCAATAATATGTTCAATGAGGAAGTAGTAAATGAATGAAGGCGATTGGTGTTTATTACTTAGCAAACAGTATATTCTTGAATTAGTTCTGTTTCAATATTAAGTATGATTTTACAGTCGTCGGTTTTTTGTTTAATACGTGAAAATTCACTGTAACTTGCTCACGTCCTGTTAGTAGGGTTATTGACCAAGCATGACCAATAGTTCTAGATGGAAAGTTTGATTCACAGAACAATCGCCCTAGGCGTAATTACAGTTCAATTAATAACCGTTTTGGAAGCGGGAAAATCAGCGATTCCTTTGTCATTGATGGTAATTTATTGCGATATAGACCCCATATCTTAGAATCAAACGCGCACATATATTTGCTCCCAACTCACATGTAGTTATAGGCAATTAAGGTTAATTCAGTCGGTCAGACACTGTATAGATAATGGCGCACGAGTTATTATGATCATTGAGAGTTATTATGATCATTGAGAGTAACCTTGTGCAAAACCGCATGCAATTTAAACTTTACAGCAATCTGCATTAATGTAGCTGTTCCGGAAAAGCGTTGGGTAATCTGATGATTTGGCGACTTCACATCTCGGTCAATCACCCGACTAAATCGCTGAGAGTTTGTCAGAAATTCAGGAGGCGATTGCAGCTTCAAACAGAAGTTAATGAGGGAAACAAGCTGATATTTTTAAGCTTGAAAAATTTCCCTGGAAGGTCACAAAGGGGAGGAACACCTGCCCGTTGTGTTTAAACGTACACTCCCTACCTCTAAAAGGTAGAAAATCGAAAGCATCCATCGTGTCCGAGAAGGGAAAGGGGCAGAAAAAAGCAACAAGCAAGATATAATAAAACCTGCATTGTGAAGGAATGGATTCTTTTGAATTTGAGGTGGAGCGGATTATGTGAGTTTTAGAAATCGCAATACACTTGGGGCTGACTCACCAAAAGTACTGCATTGCAATGTAATCTCAAACAATAACAAGTTTGTAACTCTGTTCTTGTTCCGCTAGCAGCACTTTATTCAACGCCGCAAACGATTTGGTTTTAATATTACGACCGTGTATATTATGAGGCACATCGTGTAAACTTAACACTGCAATTTTGCACTGTAACCATTTTCACGATCTAACTTCTACTACTTGCGGAATATTTTAGTAAAACCCCTATACTGATATAGGGTATACTTTCACGTCTTCTCGACTAACAAAATAATGTTAATGTAATTTTCGTTTCAGCTGCGTTCAAAACCCTTTTAGGTACTATAAACCCGTGACGGTAACTCTCAGGTAACACATTCATATATAAAACTTGTATAACGACAAGACATCCTATAGTATGTCTCACCGTCACCTGTGTATCATTACCGCTTGATAAGTGACAAGGCGAAAGGTGTGTTATTCGTGTTTGAGATGCGTATATCGATGCAAGGATGTCTTGGAAGTGCGAGCAGTTATGTCAAACATACATGTAATTTTCGTTTCAGCTGCGTTCAAAACCCTTTTAGGTGCTATGTAATTTTCGTTTTCAGCTGCGTTCAAAACCCTTTTAGGTGCTATTAACCCGTGACGGTAACTCTCAGGTAACACATTCATATATAAAACTTGTATAACGACAAGACATCCTATAGTATGTCTCACCGTCACCTGTGTATCATTACCGCTTGATAAGTGACAAGGCGAAAGGTGTGTTATTCGTGTTTGAGATGCGTATATCGATGCAAGGATGTCTTGGAAGTGCGAGCAGTTATGTCAAACATACATGTAATTTTCGTTTCAGCTGCGTTCAAAACCCTTTTAGCTGCTATGTAATTTTCGTTTTCAGCTGCGTTCAAAACCCTTTTAGGTGCTATAAACCCGTGACGGTAACTCTCAGGTAACACATTCATATATAAAACTTGTATAACGACAAGACATCCTATAGTATGTCTCACCGTCACCTGTGTATCATTACCGCTTGATAAGTGACAAGGCGAAAGGTGTGTTATTCGTGTTTGAGATGCGTATATCGATGCAAGGATGTCTTGGAAGTGCGAGCAGTTATGTCAAACATACCGCCTCATCTGTACGTAGGGGTCATTGCCACGGGGCAAGATACAAGATCCGGCCCCAAGCTATAACGAAGCGAAGGAGTGATAGTACGATCGGCTGGTTGTCAACTGTGCGACGAAGATCATTGAACACATGGACAGTCATGAACTCGCAGCACTTGACTGGAAATTGCTGCAGGGAGCACTATGTGTACTACTACAGTGTGGTAAAGATCATTTGCCAAAGCGCGTTTTCCATAAGGGCTGAATGCAATTTTTTTGGTGCATTTTGTTTTTCATGGCATATTGTGGGAGAGAGGGGCTAGCCCAGCTGACGAGCACATTCGATGTGATTTACCTGATTCACAAATTGCCTAAGATTTCCATGACTTACAATCAGTTGGCTCTTGTACATCAATAGATCAATTAGTTTTGACATTATTCGATACTAGCTGGCGCTGTTCACCTAGGTATGCCTTCCCCAATGTATTATAGTCGCATTGTAATTATTGCGGTCCGGGAACTCTCTACAGTAATTGCTTGCGCCTTCTTTTTGTGTTTGCCCTTTTGTTTTTTGTTTTCAACGAGTTCGAGCCCCCCCGTCCCAATTACCTGTTTTTTTTACTAAGTAAATGTCTCTGCTTGGCAAATTCCCGTCTTTTGATAACTTCAGTGCGTTGAGGGAAGGAGGATAGTTTTTTTTGCTTACAAAGGTTATCGAACTCTGAAAATTCATAAATTGTTCTGGATATAACTTATAGGCTTAAAAAAAAAACATTTTTCCCGAACCAATGTCTAATTAAGGTTATTATATCTTTTAATTCAAAGCATGAACTGTGTTATGATGGATGACCTACGCATCTATCAACATAGTTCCGCCATCATTGCCCAATTTCACTGCCTAATTGTTGCTTCTTCCAATTAGATGGCAGTAAGGGAGGAAGACATATCGCTATCATCGTGAAGGAGAAAAGTCACCATGTATACAGAAAGGAAAGGAACGAGCCGTTTGCCAGATTGGCGCAATTGTGGATCATCCATCAGTGCGCCTTTCTGATGAATCCGTCACTGCCCATTCAGTATGGCCAAAGGAAATTGATGCCCCTTGTAACTTTTTGTCAGCTAGACTGTCGGACCTTAGCTCATCAGGATAGGAGCCGTGTAGCTTGGGTTAATTAGCCGCGCACTGTTGCCTTACCCTTTGCTCCCAACTCTCCCTCTCTCGGAGAAAACTCGGCCCTATTCTCTCAGGCAAACACGACGCGTTTCCCCTCATTCCCCCTGGGGTAATATGTTACCATGATTTTTAGAATGTTGTTCCCCCTTTTACCCACACATCGTCTAACGCGGAGAACTAACGCGGAACAGTTGTGTGTAAGTGGCTGATTAATACGTCCATCCATCATGCAAATTGCTTGTTTGGGGGAAATGTAATTTTGGCAATTGATGCATTCGCTACGAAAGATCAACATTGATTCGGGGTACATAAAAAACGAGGGGCGTGGGGTTCGAAATTGAAATTGCAATTTGAGGGGTGATTTAGAGCTATAAGGACTTTGTACGAGGAAGGTATGCGCCATTTGTCGCTCCCAATTCTTACACTGGCCTTAGTGCTGAAGTTAAGTTCAGAGCGTTTGTTCTGGCGTCCTGCAATTTTAACATAATGGAAAAGACGAAGTTCAATTGGAGGTATCTTGCGAGAAAGTAATATATATACATTCAATCAACTTTTCTTATTTTAGACTTAGAAGCACCCACTTCGATCACTTGGTCCCCCCTTTTTTCCCGGCAAGCCTTGTAGACATCTGGCAACTGTCCCTTTCGTAAACTCTGTGTCGAAGCAATTTTTTTCTCAAATGCAAAACCCTCATACATCAACACCGATCGGACTTGATTGCAAACCTTTTAGCAATTAGTGCCTTAATCGTTCCACTGCCCCAGTGACCTCATTTAAGCCATGGCTTGACCACGCATTTATCCAAGGGTCATTATCGTTGACCGTTGGTCTATTTTAACGCAAAATATTGAAGCATTGTTGACCTGGTACTTAGTTCCCTGTAACGGTCATTAGTGGCTGGCTTGTGCATTTTTCTATTTTTGTTGATTGGACGGATGAACTGGAATGTACACACACAGACCGAATCAGTATTTTAAACTCTGTTGTAATGACTGATTCCGAATATGAAACTCCAAATATGAGGTTTTTAAGAGGGTGGTAGTCGATTGCAAATACGACCAAGGAATTTTTACTGACAAAATAAACCAGTAAGAGGTGACAATGTGTAAGGAGTGTTCGCTTATAACGTTAAGCACCTAACGGTTCAACCTCACCACGAACAACATTTTAACATATCGGACTTAGGGTTTTTTATGTTGGGACATGAAGCATTAATGTTTGCGGTGGTTCCATTTTTGGCGTACGCTTAACACTGTACTTTGTCATTAGGTTAAAAGTAACGTGTGCTACATGTACTTCAAGCCAGCATTACAAGAAACGTATCCGTCAAATTCTCCAAAAGGATGACATGAACTAAAAGCCGTTGATAAAATTGGTTAAAAGTAACCTTTTTTTCCGTTGTAGCGTTTACGCAGTGAGTTAAGATAAGTGGCACAGCTGGAAGGAGGGAGGTTCTTCCAAAAAATGGAAAGGGAAAGAAGACTGAAAAAGAAATGAGTAAGCCCTTAGCCAATGTTACATTTGCATGCAACGTTAAATGTCAACAAGAAGCCACTGATCTAAAAATGCAACTACTTCATGGTAAATTTTCTTTTGAGCAGCGTGGCCCCTAGAGTGAAATGAGGTTCCCCCGCCCGCTTTAAATAGTTGCGTCGGTCAGTCGAAAAAAACAATACTTGGTACTCCTCGCCTAGCCAACAAACCCCCAGATCCGATACAAGAAATAACTTGTTTAGATGTTTGTATTAGGCGCCGCTGTGCGTCACAAGACACATAATGGACTTGCCTTCCGTATGTACTGTGGACATTTCTTTGTATTGTGTAGTTTAGAAGGGAAAACGGACAAAAAAACCTCATTTCACTCCCACTGTTAACAATCTTTTAACCCAAATGTTTCATCAATATTTCCTTGAGTGTTCCTCTTCATGTTGCAACGGATATACCTAACCCCAAAATGCTTCAAAACCTGTTTCGGGGGAGGGGGGAGGGACCTAGTGTGGACGTGTGCAAGTCCACAAAGTGTTCACGCTTCCTGTATCCTGTGGACCTCTTTTGTTCACGGGTCCACAAAGACTATGTAAGGTATGAGCACACCGGTAGTCCATAAGGAAACAGTGTCGGTGTGCGGACACGTCAAGAACAACTAAATGCACTTTAAAAACTCTTATGAAGGGGGAAAATCCATACATTAAATTTAGCAAAGTATACAAGATTGTATATGCTTGAGTCATCGGTGCCGGAAAGACTGTGGCATGTACACGACGATGATACATTTTGTTTGTCTTATACGAGGGACGGGTTTGCTCAAGCTTACGAGGCGTGAGAGCGCTATCTGCGGAAGACTTGCATCGGGCAGCGCAGGAGGCGGCTAGACTTCATTGATTACGTTGAATATACCAAAAGCGCGTGTTGAACTATGGGATGAAAGTCAATTTGCACAGCCGGACGAACCGATTTACTCTGGCCTATCCGCCAACTCGCTCCACACGCCCCGGCCGAAGTCACCAATAACACGGTACATTGCTTGCACTTTAAATGACTCTGTTGCACCAGCGTCAGGCAGGGCATGCAACACGCATTCATGCCATAAAAGAGAAACACAAGAAAATATATTATTTTTTTAAACAGTTTCTGTTTTGACAGCAGAAACGTCTAATTGCCTTGTCAGCTCTTACACACAGAAGCATTATTGATTGAACCACAAAGAATGCAAAAACATGCACACCTGCCAGTTCATTTATCAATTATTAATTTTTGCGTAGAATCTAATATTACAGAAAACTAATTAAGGAAATTGGAAGGCAGCACAAATTTCAGTTTTGCCATTTCGCAAAAGTTTTCAATAGTGATATCTGTTAGCGGCTTTGCGTTTCGCCGAAAGTGTTATCTTTAGTCAAATAATGTCAAACAAGGAAGGCTTCTACGTGAGTTTCATAGTATTTTACACAAACTGAGTTTTGTTCTCTCAAACGGTGGATTTTGAGTTTGATAATATACTAAATAAAGCTTAAGCATCTCTAATTTGCTTAAATAACTTTGTATCGAGCAGGCATATGCGTGCACTCCTGGTCCGTGTCGTAACGACTCACTGAATTTTTCAAACTGAGATTGGGATATTTTGTGGTGTCTTTTTTAATTCTGGTTGTTATGTTACGATGACGTAGGATCACTTTAATAGTACGATCGTAGAATTGCATACGCCTTGCAACTGCGCAATCCACCATAATACTTGGCGCGAAGTAGTAAAGGCGGACAGTGCAATATTCTTCAAGCTTTTTGAAAGCTTTTGATTTTTTGTTTGAATACACTCTGCTTAAAATTAGACTACACAGGAATTTCTCGTGGCCTTTTTGTCATACTTGGATCGCATGGATGCGTGGAGTGTCTGCAGAGTTTACGGATTCAGTAAGCGATTTTGAAAAAAAGGGGTCTAACCCAACTACGTTCAACCTAAAACAGTTACCGGATAGATATTGTAAACTACATGCAGTATTGATCACCGTAAATTGGTATCATGAAATTATAACATCAAAAATTATGCCAATATCAAACATGTTCTGCTGACCAATATCACCTACCCGAATTGCAACATTACCATAACGATGGTTGCTGTCACGTGGTGGGACTTAATTAGATGAGCAAATGGTCCTCAGGGCAAACCTAAGTGCCACTTTATACTCCGCGCGGTTTTTGTTTGTTGGAAAAAGAAAGTATTCAGTGCTCCTCACTGGTACGATTGTGCAATCAATGATTTATGAAAATGAAACCTGGCCGAGTACATTTATGCACAGACACCAATATGATGGTTGACAGCTTCTACCTGCAGGCAAACTCAATAACGGATCTTACGGTGATTTTATTGAATAGTCAGCCTGGCGACATTTCAATCCAATAAAATAACAGATGCTTCTTTCCCCGAAAAAAAAATGTTCTCATTTGTTTAACAACAACAAAAAGCCCAGATTAGCCATTTGGAAAGGTTAAGAGAAAATGTAGCAATTGAAAGAATGCCTAAAATTCATTCTCTGCCAATCTAAATGATTTATTTTAAGACGGCAAAACATTTTATGACATGAAATGAATAAAGAATAACCATAACTCAGCAACCACACCAACAATTGGCTTTCATGGGAACCTCATCCATATAATTTTCAAGGGAGCTTTGATCATATATTTTCAGGAGGACGACTCGAACAGACCAGGACCAGCCCAGTCTGCATTCGTGTACTTCATTAGTTTCAGATAACACACATTATCTTTTGAGGTGTGCTTTTGTAAGAAGGTCCAGAAGGCATCCTTCTATAGTATAGCGCAGAGATACAATCAAGTCGGCACGGTCAATCAGAGATCAATCCGGCAAGGAAAACAATCACAAACATCTTGTCTCAAGTCATGTGACAAGCTTTCCTGATATAACAGTGACGAAGCCAACCTTTCGTCAGTGTTTATCCCCTGTTTCTTGCAACCTGACTTGTGATTGACTCGATTACATCTCACATTTAGCGGGTAACTTCATACATCCTGATTTTATCTGATAACCCACTGTGAAAGAACGAATGCATAGAAGGATAATTTTTACACACTTCTAAAATCCCCAAATCTAGCAAAACCTACAGGTTTTTTTCCTGAGTTTGAGTCTCTTTGATTTCTATTTCTACTTTCTAATTTGGTTAAACTCGAAAGTTTGTTAACAAAAAGACATCAATATCCACAATGTTTCGCAATGTAATACACAATTTCACAATGTTATACACTGAAAGACTGCAAATCACTTCTTTTGCTGCTCATAAAACCGATGTCGTTGTCTACTTCGCAGAAACCTGCTACATTTCTACCTTACGTAAAGGCTATAAGAAGTAAAATGAATTGTTCCCACATTTCTGCGCTGCACCGTACCAACGCGAAGCGTTGCAATTAAAAATCATCGAACTAGCAATCAAGACCAAATTCGTAGTATAATCTTACCACGGAAAGGCAATAACGATAGCGGTGGTGATTAACAACGACTTGGCGGACGGCATTTTCCTCGTCTGTTTTCTCGGGTTATCGCGGGTTCAGCTGCGGGCCGCGGTGTCTTTAATCAACATTTGGGCGCAGGGGAAGGAAATGGTTCTATGGGAAGGACAGTCTCTCATCTCAACAGACGGCCTCCCACCAAGGACACAGACTAATTACTAACAGGTGTTTTTCCACGATCCAATTTCGTGAAATTAAATACTTGGCCAAAGAGTTATTTTACGGAAATCACAGTCAGAAAGTAACCAATTCCAGGCTCATCACTACCACCCTCATTTTAATGGGCAATGTTGAATCATAATAACTGTAAGGATTTCAGAAGCATCTTATTGAGTCATACAATCGATGCGTGATAACAAAGTTAGACTTTTTTTGGTGCACTAGACTCCGGATTTTATCGACACTCGACGGATCGGTAAAAAAGCGCAAGGTATACCTTTGGGCAATGCTTTATCCCCGTATCTCCTTGAATAATCTCTTGACTTCAATCTTAAATATTGAACTAGTTCAAGTCACAGAGATCGAGTCCTGACGAGGTTTCGAAAAGCGAACTTGCCGCAATGGCACACATGAATACGAGATTTCCTCCTGGGCAATTTTTATCTGTGCAGACATCTCTTTTTTTTATCAGAGATCAACTATGACGGAGTTTCTTAGAAATTCTAGCACATTCAACCGCAAATTCGAATAGCAAATTGGTCAGCCACAATTACCGGGACGACTTTATTTCATTCATGTAAAAAACATGGATTCTGGTTTCCAGACTCTCCAAATCTAGTACATCGACGAGAATATTTCATGAATCGCCTACCTCTAAGAGTTGGGTTGAAATAATCTATAGTAAAGATATGAGACCCCGACATGTTCAGTTATTCTTACTTTTCCTCGCAAATTAAAGATGTATAATAAAAAACACCGTGAGATACATTGTTGAGATGCTAATGTCAATACTAAGACACCGAGTCATTAAGACTGCATGTTTCTCCGTTCAAGTTAAGTCTGCCAAGATAAGTCATGTCCACTCTATAGCTCTTTATCACTTTTTGTCAAATATAAGTGTCTCCCAATTAAAGGTGAAATCTCCAACTCGTTCAAATGAACTTTTCCAATAATCATATTTAGTTTAACACCCTTTGCGTTTTTCAACTGCATTAAAGGCACACAGGATCATTTGCTTTTTATGCAGTTTGTCGTTTTCCAATAATAGTACCACTCAGAATAACCTATTCTGTTGAAGTTTCAGCTCAGTGGATATTACACTTTTCGGAAAAAAGAAGGAAAAACAAGCATGCACAACTTTGTTTTTAAAACGAAACACGATTTCGTCCATAGCACTCTTTATTTCCAACGATTAGTCAACTGCAACGACCGATCGTTGGAAATCACCTGCTCCCTTGATTCATTCTGAAAAAAAAATTACAGCAAGCCCAACGGAATATTTTCACGGGGTGTTTAGCACCAGTACGATCTTTGATCCGAATAAACTTTTTTGATAATAATTCGCTAGGTTACTTTTGGGATACATGCAAAATGATCCTTTGTGCCTTTTATGTAAAAAGTCCTGACGATTTTTATCACTCCCTGTAATGGGAAAACAAAAATGGACCGTTGAAAACCGGCAATTGCTGGGACTCATTTAAGATTAAACACGGAACAAGGTAATCAAGTATTTGTGAATAATATATAGCGATGAAATTGTTGATGTCTTGAACTATAGATTGTGTTGCTCCCAGGGGATATTGCATTTTTGTATGTATATACAAACAGTGTTAACAATTCAAAAGGTTGTTTGTGAAATGAGGTACGACAATAAACTCCCATGCGACATTTCTACTTGCGTTGCATGCTTAAACATCTTGAAGACTAACGCTCCTAAAGCAAGTGCATCATAAGAGGATGCCATTTTAATGATTGCATACCGACATAATGACGTCGATGAAAGTCAAGGCTCAGAATTTTGTTCAAATATATGTAAGGCTTCAATAAGATGAGCGAAAACTCGCCTGAGTAGCAATCGTCTTGTGTCTATTGTAGTAGAAACAAGCGTGAAAAGAGATAGCCTAAAGCCAATGGACACCATTTGCACAGTTTAAAAGAATTACAATACCAAAATATTGTGAATTATCCTGCTCGACTGTAAGTAAATAATAGGATCCAGCATCCTTTTAAACCATTGCGCCTAGTATGCTGCTTGTCATTTTCGAGAAAGAACATATTTACCATCCTTTCCTTGCGATGGTTGAGATTGACATCAAATCATCGCTAAAAAACGGCTTTTTCAAAAAACTACCCGACATTGACCGCATTTAGTTTATGAGTGCAATCGGTTGATACAAATCCGTGAATGACAATTATTTGTCCCCAGAGACTAATTGTGGATCATACCACAAGAGCGGGCAATTCAAATCATTTTAATGCATATCAATGATATTGGGAAGGGAAGTCTTTCGACGGAAACCTTGCTTGTGTCGAAAAACGTGAAGTCGCATTTTCACAGTTTTGTTTTAAAAAGAAGGGGGAAAAGTCAGTTGTTTGGCCTAATAACCTTCTTCGGATTAATTGTATTGTTTTGAATCGGTTAAAAACAACAACATTTCGTTGCTACTGGTGCCCATTACCTTTAAGCTTTTCATCACGAAAGTTTAAATTACCGATTGTTATGTCCTGACGGTGAGAAACTCTGACTTACAAATTTTCCTTAAAACCGACACTGGCTTAAAACTTACCTTGACCTGTAAATGTCCACTCCAATAGTCTCTGTTCAGAAAGAAAAACACGCACAATGTAAGATATATTACCTCTCGCAAATATCAAGTCTTCAAGCATTCACTTGGCGTGACGATATTGGGGCTAGGACTCGTCAACAGACAGTCGTCTCGACAGGTAGGTCTGGAAAGATCTGTACAAGGAGTATTAAACGAGAGGACAAGCAAGCCAGCTTTATACGATCGTTGTCTGCGACACTGCCCCGAACTCACTCACCTAGCCGTTATAACCACGCGATTTTACATCATCCTGCACTGACAGAAAACTCTGACCAATAGCTGAGCTCGAAAGCCTGCCTCCCCGTCCAATAGGAGCAAAGGGCGGGGCTTGAATTATCAGAAACCGGAGTCTGATTGGTTAAGGTGTGTGATCAGTATCGATTACTTACTTGTGCGTTGGTGCAGACATTTGTAAATATTTCGCCGGTGACTTGTGGCGCAGTTAGAATTCGTGGTATATATTTTTTATCGGAAGAAGAAATTCCATCGTTATCGCCAAGTTGAAATGAATATTATTTCGATAACAGAAATATTTTGATGAGCATTCTAAAATGCACTTTATTATGCCGATAAGGGATGGGTCATACCGTTTTGGGGTCCCTGTTGTTGGGTGTTTTTGCGTGTGTGGTCTGATAAACCAGGTTATGAGAATAACCCAGTAGGCGTAATTGAAAATGAAAAAGACTTGTAAAAAAAAGAAGAAGGCAGACGTGTTTCAGGGCAGAAACAATCATTTCATCTTGTGTATTTCATTTACGCGTGCAAATGTGTGTTGACTGCTAGATCAGAAAATATTTACCAGGGGCAAAATATAATTAACTGACTACAGGAAATTAAAATTCTTAGATTTTCCCTCGTGAGGGTGAAGAACAGAACAGACAGAGCATCGGGGAATTAGCCAAGCTTGCTAGATCAAAGCTTCGACCCGTTTCTCCAGGGAAGGCGGGTTTACTTCTTGTTTGAGAAACTGACATTCAAATCAAGGAATTGTGGAATTGTGAAGGCATCAGTAAACCCAGTTTTTATCGCCATTATTATTCATTTCAAAGACACTGCCTATTTTATGCTATAGTTGAGGGAGCCCGAAGAAATTTTTTTTTTAGAATTGGATGAACCCCTGACAAATACCCTAGTGAGAAAAAAAACACAGACTTTTTTAACCTTAATTAAACTTTATATAGTGTGATAGGCGTTGGAGTAAAATTTGACAATTCGTTTTGAATGCTAAACTTTCATGGTAATCCCCAAGATACGGCACCATCTAGAAGAATACATATTGTGTTATCATTTTTAATTGAATTCATTCCAACAATTTTTTTTTCACAGTGAATATGTACCTTTATGTACTGGATTAAGTTGGGATCTACATAATTGTGTAGTGGTTTATCATGGAGGGTATACACGATTTCCGAAATATACATGAATTAAAGTTGTCATATGCCACACTAAGGTCCAATATTTCATGTAGTGTTCATGTTGAGGTAGAAGCGTCAGAAGTCAGATTGTGAAACCATGTTTTCTCAGGTGTCGTTTATTCCGGCTGTTAACAACACGAATCATTTGGAAGTATTGCATTCGGATTTGTGCACCCAAAATGCAACCACAGACATTTACCGCTGAATTTCATCATGAGATCTGCCACTTATAGAGTGATTTGTACCCTGCTACCTCAATTTTCTCCATAACGACACCATGAATAATGATGGTGTGATTTGCTTTCATACCGGTTTCAGACATAGATTTTCTCTTCGAGTACTCCCACCAGAGCAAGCAGTTAATGAAAATGTTCCCGCGATCCAAATATGTTTCATTGATGTGGGTAGCTCCCTCGCAATAATATTGAACATGGTCAGAATCCGTTTCATATCCGTGTCATATTCCCTGACCGATTCGCTCAATTTGAGCAGATGTCAATATTAATAATTGACTACAGGGAGGGTAAACCAGGATGAACGGGCGCGTGATTTGACAACTGACGGTGGGGTGTCGGGGTGTCATGCCCTACTGGGAAATAACCGTTTGTCGGGCGGCCTGCCTGCCTGTCTGTCTGTGAGTTGGGCTGTCTGTCTGGCTGTCTGCAAACGGAGCAAAGCCTTGAAATTCAGTTGACGTCGGAGATTGTTCATTTTGTACAAAGTTATTTGAAAATAATCAGTCCAAATATTTTCCGATATGAACCGTTGTAGCTCCTGAACAAAATACACCACTTGCGATTCACCTTGGCCAATTTTTTTATTGATTAGCATGTTTCACAATTTCTTGTACACATAATTTGCGTTGAAGTAATCTCTCCACAGACTACCGACTAAAAGGCGCAATACATCTGTCATAGAGGGACATTGTTTTATGCAAGTGTGTTGGTTGGCTGACAGCTATCTTGTACTGAATGCATGAAATGGTATACAGATTGCGCAATTTTTGAACTTCTACTTAACGAGAGAAAACGGCCACAATTCAATAATATTCTGGATGGGTCGATGCGATGAGCGTTCAAAAAGTACTTCGCGTTCATATCCACGTGTCGTTGATGGATTCTCCGTTAGCCCCAAGTGTTAGTGCTCAGGTGCAGGAGTGGAATGAGATAAATAATGACAACTGAAGATACTCATCATAGTGCGAGACATGGCTTTCATCACCATCAGATTGTCGGTGAATAAGGAAAAGAAAGAGCGGGAAAAGTCCAACGACCTTCGAAAAAAAATTCATAACAGAAATATTAACATTTGCACATCGAATAGTGGAGGCCCTCAAACCATTTAAACCTCTTAATACCATTTTGATGGACATTTTTGTCGAACATTTCTGATGAGCAGATGATGAACATTGTATAAATGTTTTCTTCCCGTGAATCAACGAGCAGCTAGCTTCTCCGAGTTAGTTTCGAATCCAAGCGCTCGTCTAACTATATCAATAAATGCTTCGCTGACAAGTTCAACACGGCTTTCCTGGATGTAAATCAAAGGTTAACCTTCGCGTTCCGGTAGTAGGCGGCATCAAGGACAAAACGCACATTCTTCTTATTTACATTTAGGCCTAATAGAACAAGGTAAAAGGGCTGACATTCACGATGTCTCCTGCCGGACTTTTAGATTATCTGGCTGGAGACATATTGGATATATTCGCACTACGCTTTGCAAATTTCAATTTGGAGATGTCGTTTATTGATGCATGGGGATACTGGGGCAGGGGAAGATATTTTTGTTGGTCTGTAGCTTAAAATAAAATGGCGGATTAGTTTCAGTAAATAAAAGATTTCCCCATTGTCGTAAATAATGCGACTTTTTTTTTTTTAAAGTCTGGCACGTTTATATTTAAGATGAAATCATAGCAACTGTGACGTCATTGGGGATGCTGACAGGCAAAACAATTTCATGTTTCCCCCCTGTAGTTTGTGTCATAACGTTGACATTTGCGTACCACCTATATTTCAATTGATAAACATGCCGAACAGAACAGAGAATGCTTGTTTTCCGTGGTGAAGGTCGGCGTCACGTCATCCGATTTGCAATTTTTGTAAAGTCTATAGTTAGATTAAGCATAGAGTCTTTGCATTCTTTAGATGTAATGTCTAAGGAACATTTTCTGAAGGACTTTCACAGAAATCAAAGCAGGAGTATATAGGTGTCCCTCTCGGTGACCATGGGTGCCTGGCCTGCGAAGAGTGACCAACCCTTGACCACATGAAGTGAAAAGCATATGAGTGGATAGGACAATTGTGCGTGCTTAAGCATCCCTTATTAAGAAACCAAATATAATAGCTACACCTTGATAGGAAAACCGAGATCATGCATGACATGATTATGCGAGGCTGGCTATACCAACCGAACTCAAAATCCCCAGGTGCTTTTTGGTAATGTTGGAGATAAATGTAATGTTTGGACTATTTCATGTGATTTTTGTCAATTTAAAAGTCTGAGCAATGAATTTTTTTCTGAATTAATTGTAATATAATTACTGTTGTTTATTACTGAAAATTGGAAAATACAACATGATTGCGAAAAATTGCAATAAAAGGATATGGCATTTTTCTTGTGTGCCCCCCCCCCCCACAAAAAGGGGGTCCAAGTGTACCTTTTGAGTTCAAGTGAATATCTGCAATTCGTTATTATTTTTAATGATGAAATTAATATTAAACCTATAAACATGATGTAATTCGTTATCTTAAAATTGTATTAGAAATGTTCCAATTGTTCATTAAGAGCATTTATTAGAGAGGAAATGGGCAGGCATCGCACGTAAAGAAAAGCAGCGTTATTCACCGCTGTTTGCCCCAATTTCATCCCTAATTTCTTTGAGGTAACTGCGTCACTTATCAGTGCAAATCAGGGCAGGCATGGAGGAACATGTGAAACTGCCAAACAGATATATGAATAACGTATTACAGATACTGAACAGCTTGTGGTCAACCAATGGAAGTGACGTCACCTGAAGGTATCTTACTTCATGGCTGGCAATTATACATTTTCAAAAGGAAACTATTACAACAGAACGCATGTTGTTTCCCCCAAAGGATTCAATTGCAAGTTGAATTCGTTACTTTCTTTTGTTCTATCTTGCCAAATATCAGGGGAAATGGCTTATCGGTTCAAATGAACAAAAAAGGAGCTTTGTATTGAATGAAAAAAAAATTGACCAAACCAAATGGAGTGCGACTCCAGGTAATGAGGATCCCTCCCCCACGCCAAAGGCATCTTACATATTGCATTCTAATTACGCCACTATCCCATCAGCAACCTCTGTCCTCAATGAGATGTACTATTAGATGTAAAGAAATCACGAGAACGTCTGGTCGAATGGCTGTAGAAGACAAGGGCAGAAAGATGAACGTAAATATAAAACAAATACATATTTATATTAGCTTTTGTGGGCAGTGGTAGTTAAATGGTCAAAATAATTACGGAGATGTAAACCAAAGACATATCAGCATGGCATGGCAGCTGCCAAATGCGTCAAGAGTCGGTAGGATTTCACGCGGTGACGTCACGTGTTTTACGTCCATTGCATGTCCACGCGTTTGGAGGGGGAAACCAGAAGCGCTCTTGGCATGGGCGGATATGCGATACTCATCTACGAGAAGGTTGTGAGAGCTAATTTGCAAACTTTTACGATGCTATCGGCCTCGACTCTCGGGGTAGGATTAAGGTATGCTGGTCGGTCAATTGTGAGGCTATAACTATAGGCCATTTTCACTGATCGTCTGTAAGCGTTAGTTTTGGTACTTGAAGTTTGTTTTAATGTCGGCCCCTGGGTTTATGGAGAATGCTGAGTGTGGTAAGGATGACTTTAATGGCGTTTTTTTTTCAGTCAAGCTTTTTGTTTGTTTATTTCTTATCTAGCATAGGCCCAAATATGCTTTAATGTTTCCCGTGTCAACAATCTCTTCAGTTGATTTTTGATCTTTTGCTTTTTTCCTTGTTATGCTTGGATTTTGTTTAATCTCAACATTTTGACTCAATCTCTAAGTCATTTATATCTCCTTCAAACGTGTTCCTTCTGTGCACCTCGTCTGTATGTTTCCCCTGTACTTCCTATTTTAAGGTTTTAATTGGTTGCTCATTGCTAATTTTTCTTTTCTCTTTCCGTCCTTTTCGTTCCATTTTTCATCATAGCCATGTCTTGGCAAATTATTCATACCTGCTTATACTCACTACAATTGCCGCTTTTTTTTCTTTTTCTTGCAGTCCTTTTTGTGTGCGGTTTGTCGTTAAATCGTCCTCGTGTACATTACTCCAATCTTCCATTTTTTCCCCTGCTTCGTTCTTTGACTCCTTTGTTTTTGGTTTCGTTTGTTCTCCGTCCGTCGTCTAGTTTCTGGAATTCCTTTCTAGTTTCCTTAAATTCATTTTGTCTTTCTTACGAGGCAAAGGAATAATTTTCCAACAGTTCATTACCAAAGTATAGGACAATTTTTTGAGATATTCTCACATAATTGGGAAAATGCCCACAAGACAACTCTTCCATTAATAGAAGCGTGCCGGGAGCTTATTCGTCGCACTGTTGGTTAATTAACATGATGGGGAAAGACTACGTTCCAAGACGAGTAATTGGCACGATCGCTCATTATTGGAACTACGGTAAATATCAAACAGAGCATTCATTCGTACTAATGACTTGGCTGGATTGATTTAATCAAAGATCCCATCGGCAAATATTGGCATATTAAGGCTCCTCGCGACCCTTGTTGGCTCATCTTGCCAGTTTCTTCTAGCATTACCCGTAGACTGGAATGTTATTCCTCAACGATTTTTAAGAACCTTGAACCCAATCTAAAGAACATTTTATAGAAGCAAAGAAATAATGATTAAGGACAACCAAACTCCATCAGTAACTCGGCCCTACTTTATACAGGCATTCTCAAGTGAATGCTGTCACAAATGTGTAAACTTTATCCGAAATCGGGTTAATATGGCATTTAAAGACCCATTTTTTTCAGTTTGATAAAATCTGAAATGTTTCACTAAATCGTTTTAGAAGAGAATTTAGCTTCAGCCTGATTTTTTTTCGTTTTGGAGTAAGTGAAATTGGGTCAATACATGGTACAACTATTTTTAACAAATTCAGATGTCTATATTGTCCTCAAATATTTAGATCTGACATCACTTTACCAGATGCGTGATAAAATATCATCTGGCTTCATGATAAGTTGAGTTTGAGATTACAGGAAAAAATATGTTCACACAGGTAAAAGTGCGGCATCGCCTATCTACTTCACAAAGCTTCTCGAATTGTCTGTCCCTTTTTAATGAGATATCATGAGCATACTGTCAAAGAAAAAATACAGCATGATTTTAATACTAGCTAATAAACATTGTTTGGTCCAACCCTTTCAGAAAAAAATTGAGGTGTCAAGCACTATTTCAAAATTGGACTGATTTATATAATTTTGTTTTGATGACGATCCAGTCTTTAATTAACATTTGTGCGATAGTTCTGGTATCTGTCAGGGTAAAGTTCTTATTGGTTATAGGATTTGTCTTTGTTCAATGAATGTACTTATATTAAATATTGACCATTTACCTGCCAGTAAACCGGCCAAGATAAGGGACCCCCCCCTCCCTGCAGTTTGTAAGGTTCAGCAGTCTGCGAGCAGGCTGGGGGTATCGATTGCTGACTGGAATCGCGCCGTTGTTCCGGAAATATCTTGTAATTGCTGTTGGCAGGGCCAAAACGGAATCAGATTACAGTTCATATTAATCCATATTTCTGTGGAGCATGGGGCAGCATAAAATCAGCCAGATATATATGTCATTGCAGCTCCGCTTGAAAGGGGGGGGGGGGGCTGATGACCGATTGCAATGCCACTTAGAGAAATAAGACCCTGGCTCCACACAGATCACGTGACCAGATTCTGGAGGCACCAACAGTTTCCCATTTTTTGTCCTCCTGTATCCCGACATTGGTGATTAGAAGGACAGAAGGATAACTCCATGAAACACAATTCCACAATTTCGGCTGAGCGGTCAGTTCGGCAGAGAGCACAGAATTAGCGGTAATGAAAAAGTGAAAGACGATATTTCTGAATGATTTCTTTCTCCTAACCGCCTATTCTGATTACTTGACTTCACACACGTTGTGTCCCCCCGCGTTTGCTACACATATTTTTCATTATCAAGGTTGGTTTCATAATTATAGACTTGTGTGCATGTAGTTACACATGTAAACAAACTTCATATTGATTTTTAAATATTTTTTTAATCCTTGTCGTCATAACAACGTATGTTTTGGACAGAATTCATATTTACTCATCTGTGTCGATCATACACTCTAAAAATGTCCGAGTGAAAAATTTCACCATTTTCCAGCTGTATTTTGTAATCTTCATATTAAAATAGACGTAACTCGGGAGTATAGTACGCAAATTACGTGAAATTTCACAGTTACTATAGTCAATAACATGTACTTTATGCCTGTGTTTTCTATGAAATGGAGCGAGCCATAATTTTATATTTGTTATTATTTTTTCTAATTCGGTCACTTTCTTTTTGACTCATCCTGTGCCTAGTTGAATTATGGTTATACATCGTAATAGGTTTTGGTACGGTTATTTTATATTCCATCCTTTTGCATTTCTCAAAATCATTCCTATGCTTTACGTCGAGAAAAAAAAGAAGATTTATTTTGTACATTTTTTTTTCTCAAAATGTATATCTACTGAGCTGAGATTTCGACAGGTCAGATTGATTGTATAGACCTTACTCACAAGGAAGCCATTTTCGATCGTGTTCCCTGAATCCATCTTACAGAGTGTAAACTGTTGAATGGGCTGGTGCCAGACTGTTTTATGATTGGAGTGCATGTAAAGCCTCACTTTCAAATTCTTTTTTTTTTTAAATTGGCTTAAAACATAAGGGTATGCTTAATCACACATTTCAAATTATTTATCAGAGCAGACTATTAGTAATTTGTAATGAACTTTTATTTTATTGCTTTCGTTTCTACTCGCAAGTTCCCCAAAAATGGAGAGTTTGCCTCTCTTGCCGAAACAGCCAAAAAAACCGGCAACATAATTCCTTTTAAATATCTGTGCAAAGTATCTCGGCAATATTTATTCAAAAGCATTTTCGGATTCATATAATCAGGCTCCATACTACCATACTACGTATCTGTAACCACTCCAAGACCTGTTAGCTTCTTTTCTGACAGTACCTGGCACCATTGGCATCAGACGCTAGTAGTAAGCTCTTAACGAAGAGGCAGAGGTGTAAACATCATCCTTTATTATTTACAGACATCGGTCGAGTGGCATCATAAATCTTTATCAGCGATCCTGTGCCCGCTCTGTTAGAGTTCGCCTAAAGGTACAGCCGTCTGTTTACGGAGTCTGTGCTCACCCAGGATATTTTACTACTGTTTTGACGTACGAAGTCGAAACCTTTTTATCCATTTGATGCGTGGCCGAGAAGTCACTCATTGACTTAAACGCGTTTGTGACTTTGCCTATGGTGGCTTTCCATATTTGTGGAAATTTTTTTCTTTCTTAACACATAACACATTCATTTGAACCCAAATTTATGTTTTGTACTGCTTGTAGCGTTGTTCTCCTTTTTTATGGTAGCGTGTCCTGATGTGGTCATGATATCATTACATGTACTTCAGTGTCTGTGTTTTCTTCTATACTACAAGAATACGTAATATGATTCATTGGGGACTCAATTGTAAAACAAGTAAGCCACAGTCACAAAAAGCTCGATTTCGACGGGCATATTGTGAGGGACTGACATCCCTTGAGGGTGCAATACGGTACTCCCAATGAACATTGATAATATTACTCAATTTTGCAAGGGCTGGGCAGAACTGACTTAAAGGAATCTAGAATGGATGTCATTGGAAAAAAAAATGTTCCACTGGCGGACACTGTTTGAAAAACAGTTTTGGCCAAACTTTGATCTTGAACATTGTGTGCATTGTTGCATATTATGAAAGGATGGTTAATCAGCTTCCCATTAATATGTTATTCCTATAAAGTCATGGATGACTGAGCATTAATGATTTCCAAACACGATCTCAAAACCTTTGGCAATTGGATTGGATCTGATTTAGTGGTTGCATGATGAGCTGTCCACACGATGCGCATCCCTTTGGAAGGTGTGAGTCTCCCCTTTCAGTGCAGTGACAGTGCATCGATGGTGTGTCTCATCTCACTGCTCAGAACTAACCAATCTTGGCCAGAGGTGGTTTATCGTTATCCGTGTCTGCATGAAGACAAGTAATGTAAAAATGGTAAGCTGATGAGACATCCTTAAAGATGACCTTATTAATTCAAGCACACTGACAGTGTTCATAATTTTAACATACTAACCAATTATTTTTCTGATCACCTTTTATTTTATAAACTCTTAAACATGAATCAGGGTCTTATACAATTCTGGTATTAAAGAAAAGGTATCTAGATAATGGAGATTCTCAACACGTTCCACACGCCTCCAGACCTCCCTACCCACCTTCCCCTGGACACCAAGTGGTTAATCCTTGGTACCATAATCATAATTGCCATCTTGCAAGGAAGCGAATCCTGTGCTGTGTTATCTCCTTGACATTCTACCATCTGGTCGTTGACCTTTAGCGGTTATTTACTCCTGACCAATGTTGAAAAAACATAAGCTGCTCAAAATATACACCATATAGTACAAGATCTTGTCTGGAAAATGTTCCAAACAAGCTCGTGTGCCTTTTTGTCTTAGAGGTGGTGTCAAGGGGGATCGAAGGGGGTTGTTGGGGTGGTTTAACCCCCCCCCCCCCGTCTGAACAGTTGAACCATTTACGCAACGGACAAGCGTCTCAATTTTCCCAGAAGTTGCATGAGTAACGTCATTACTCAATATTAAACATCTTGATTAATTGCCTCGGGCCTTTGGTCATTTTTGTGCCTTGATAGTGTTGCGGTCTCGCCGACAGTGACCCATAGTCGTTCCTCGGCGGATGCCAGCAAGCGGTCTGACTGACTAAGCCAAGGGAGCAGGCTCGTTTTGGGGAAGTCTACCGCCAGGTGCAGCAGAAGAAGCAAGGCGGTAGCGGGCGAGTAAAGCGTCCGCAGCAACTCAACAGCACTAGCGCTCGGGCAGAGAGCAGGGTTGGAAACAGGCGGGGGGTACCTTTAGTAGGTTGGCGCATTTTATTCACCCAACACATCAACAGGCGCTACACTCAACCAGGCCCGGATTCAGTGTTTCGTAGGCCCTAGGCACCTGTGTTCCGTAGGCCCTACCAAATCCACGTT
Organism: Patiria pectinifera; assembly: GCA_029964075.1. NCBI lineage: Eukaryota > Metazoa > Echinodermata > Asteroidea > Valvatida > Asterinidae > Patiria > Patiria pectinifera. Next base: position 8,275,685 of record CM057142.1, on the reverse strand, counting down.
GATGCTATTAGTGGACAAAATCAAGCCAGGATAAACTTGTATAGGTCCTAGCTCTAAGCCTGCTGGCAACTAGAGCGTCAATCGCTTCTCAAAAGTGGGGTCCCCAATTTTGCGATCGTGTACAATTATAGTGGAGGTCTTCTTAAAAAGACCAAACAAAAGAGGGACAATAAGGGGTCCCCGATTGCAAAAAAATACACACTTGTGTGTGTGGGTAGGCCTATTTATTTGTTTTATGGCACACTGTGGTATTTTCGTAGGCCCCCGAATTTTTCGTAGGCCCTAGGCACAGTGCCTAGTGTGCCTATTGGGTAATCTGGGCCTGCACTCAACTATGACGTCCAAAGGTTCTTGATCTGCGCCTAAACATGTTGTGGCCCCTATACTGGTGTTCACACTGGAATACCCCGTTTCGAGCTTGTTTTACATCCACTATTAAAACAATCGGCATCACTGTTTAACGCCTCATGGATGGAGTTCCTCTTTAACAACTCATCCCAAGTTATAACTAATCCCCTATCACTTTAAACCTAACTGATCTCCTGGTAAGTCGCTTTACTTACGGATACGACTGCTACTGAAACTTAACAGTACGAGCAAGGGACTGTGAATGCACCCGATCAGGAAGTGACAGGAACTGCGTGGCATTACTAGGAACGGAATTGTCCAAACCTCGTTCCCAGTGCTTACTTTATTTCCAACCTCGTTTTCAATACTAGCCCTGGATAGGAAACTTTCTTCCTGTATCCTGATTCGATATCGCAATTGGCTAGAAATGGATTTATCACAACGTGCAGTACGTGTTTTCGCGATCATTCGTCCACGCCTTTTCGAAAATATTCATTTCGTTCCCAAATTATAAATATTAATATAAAATACTGCATGTTTGTCTCGCTAAGATCGTAACAGCTTAATTAAAATAAAATCGTGTTTTCGTTACACAGGCCATGCTCGCGCTGCGACGAATTGATTCTGCTTTTACCCCAGACACCGCATGCAAAAACAAACGCAAATGTAGCACACAGGCATGCACCAGACTATTCCTCACTTGCATATGTGTTCAAAAATCTTGCACATGCAAATGATCCAATACCAGGGTGAGAGAGCAGGTCGTGGTGGGCGCGTACTGCTCGACACCCTGGGGACGAGGTTGGATCTGTCCAGCATGCATGGCGCGCGCTCGCGATTTTATACCGCGCGTGCAAATAACCTTGCGCTACATATCGGCCCTTAGCCAACGTCTGGGTATGCGCCGTCCATCTAACTACGGTAGCCTCAGGCAAACAAATCAAACTGCTATTGCCCTACAATATCAACGCCTTATCGACACCCCCCCCCCTCCCACTCTTGAAAAACTTCAACACCCCAGCAACCCCTTTGGAAAACCCTAAATCTACCTATGGGTGTATTTCTCCTGGTTCTCATATACAAAAAGAAATACTGCCATACATGCCGGTTAATTACTTGATCAGTCAATTAAACTACAGACAGCAGGGATTAACAGTCTTCCTTGTTTTTGTGATAACCCTATCCCCCCCCCCCCCAGCAATTTAGTATTTTCAAGAAGCAGCTGTATGGACGCCAGAGTCCGAAAGTTACACTGTGATAAAACAAACCAGATCCGTCAGTGGCTGATTTTGAGTGTTGTTCATCGGCGCAAACTGTCACCCCAACCAGCCAAAAGAGGGCAATCCAGGCCTAGGCGAGGTGTAACACTAGGCTGGCGCAACTGGACGGGGTTGTGTTGAGAAGGAAGCTCGGCAGGTGCGATTGGCGATAATGTTACCACAATGAACACAAAATATGACACCTGAAATCACAAGGCCGAGTGGTAGACTCTAGGTATCGATCATTTTCAAAGTGAAAACAACTGTAGAGTTTGCTGCGAGGCAAGCGCGCGCAGTCTGGCAAGCAAAAACTGAAAGGGTGAACAACCTGTGACAGGAGTTGTAAAAATGTGAAGATGAACATTTTGTGGTATTTGTGTTTTAAATGTGGCAAATCGACGTCCAGGGTTCGGACATTGCATTAGAAAGTGGAAAATTCAGGTGGATTTCCATATAACATTGACATCACATGCGAGAGACATCGAATGTTGTCAACATTAGTTAATTGGCAAATTGTTCGTCCTTCATTTGAATTGTATAAATGCGTAACCTAATTCCATGTGAAAATTCGCCACTCAGTCTTTCTGAATGAAATCCCTACTAAAGATATCTGGGATAGATGTGTATTAGCTCCAGTGTTCTCTCGTCTACATGCGCTTTGAATTTGGATACTGTGTGCCTTAAATAACTGTTGGGTTAAAAATAATTAGGAAAAATACCTGACTGGAAAATAATATATATCCAAAAAAATAATAATAAAAAAACACTATAAGGAACTTCCCTCTTTCAGGGGTTACAATTAGCCTCTACCAACCACGTCACACTTCTTATCATCAGTGTCCATAGTTCTCCTAATAATAGGGGTCCCGACTCCCAAGATCAGCCCTTGGATGATAGTAGAGGCTCTCTTCCTACTCCATCAGTGCACCACCTGGCCTCACACGACCCACGAAGTAGCGTGAAGTAGCCTGGGTCCGCAACACCATCAATCAAATATAGATGAGGGTTTCTGGGGCGCCAGTCGGATTTCTTCGCCGGAATCAGAGGTTTAGTTTGGATTCATGATTTGCAGTTATGGCGATGATGTTCGGGGTCTGTTTTTTTTTCTTCTTCGCATTCAATATTGAGAGTGAAGTCAATATTGTTTTGTGGGCTAAGTAAGACTTTATATTGAGGTTAAGGATGGGGCTTTCATGTTGTACAATGATTACCAGTTTGCACTGTTGAGTATGTGCATGTGTGTTCTGTGGACGGCAGGGCATTGGCTTTCAGTCACAGGCGGTTTAATGCTAGCATGACATTGGTGTATTGCGGCAACGTTTCAGCCGCCAAATGTTGTCACTTGACAATACGTGTACTTGATTTCTTGATTTTCATGTTCATGTTTTGATAGAAAGGAAAAGGGACCTGCAAGGAACGTCACTCTTGTTCATTGAGCTCACTGCGTACATTGTAAGACGCAAAATACGTCACAACTTACTTAAAAGATTGGGTAGGCGTGTTCCCAATGCAACGACGATGTTATCGGAGCCTCTTGCTAATGGCACAGGGGATTTCAAGTCTGTCAAACATTTTACAAAAGAGACATCGATTTGGGAGAACATATATAGAAAGCCCCCCCCCCCCCCAAAAAAAACACCTGTTAATCTGAAAGAAGTATACGCAAAATATTCTGTCAAATGGTGTTACAATGATGTCATTCAAGTTTGAAAACCACACCAATCAATCGTAAGCGGCTGGGATCTGACCCCTACTCTGTCACCCTCTCGGGCAGCCATCCTGAGATGATCGAGGATAATGGCTCATTTTGCTTTTCTTGTCACACGCAATTGGCTTCGGCTCCACGTCACACACTTAAAAAGTCCATTACCGCACCGTAATGGCCAACCTTAAAATAATCTTGGAATGAGCAAGGTGTCTGGCCTGGCCTCAAAAGGTCGGAGACGAACACATCCATGCACACAAGCAAAACCTGTTTACATCACTTGGACACGGATGGCTGCTACAACAAGGGACGGAGCGTTATACACGACACTCAACTCCGATTTGTCTTTCTAAGGTGGTTTCACAAATAGAGGTGTTAGTGGCCCGACTATTAAGTTATTTGAAAAAGAGCAAGCAGTATACACGACTTGCCCAAAAATGTTGCAACTAATTGTAACACAATTAGGCTGCTCTACCGAAAATTAAACTATAACAAACGCGCATGTGCGAATATGATTTCAAAACTTTGACGTGGTTTCAACCTCGTCCCCATGGCATCGAGTAGTATTCTGCCTCTAGCTACTCTCTCGCCCTTGTATGGATGGGACCATTTTGCATATTCGAAAATTATGGATAGATGGAGGTTTATCAAAATCCACCATAAGTCTACGGCTTCGTTTTCATATCTGGTCCCAGGACGATATTTCATGATATTTCTGAAGACGAATGTTTACTTATATAATTAAACCAGAGCCCACTGTCAAGAAAGACAAACATCCAGAATTCGAGGCCCAGACGATGCGAAAGTTTAGAAAACCCGTCATAATTAAGTGTAGAATGTGTGGTGTATAGAACATAAATTAAGCAATCTCTTGGCGTCGGATCGCAGAACATGTTTATGTTTGTTCAAAGTTGCAAGGCCATAATCCATTCCGACTTATCTTTAAAACGATAATAATATGCAAAACGGAAAATCGAAAACTGTTTGTGAGCAGGATTGGGCTTACGCTTACAAGTACATGTTTGAAATACAAATTACAGGAAATAAATTCATTTTGCGAGATCCAATCAAAAACAAATAGAGCACGCTACCATCCCCGGGTTCTGCTGCATGTACTCTTGTATTTTCTGGGAAATGTATCACTGTTTACTCCAAAAAGTAGTAAGCCATGAACATTTACTTCTGTTTTTGTCTTGAATATCCTGTCATTAATGTATGGCGAGCTTCTGCACTATTACTTTTTTATTGTTGCACAACCAATTTGAGTGAAACAGCCATGAGTTAGCATGAGATTGCTGATCTTTTCAGCACAGAGAGTGGTACGGGTTTATTTTATATCCATATTGGATTTTAGAGATAGGCTATGCCGGTGTCAAAGATTACATCTTTTTTTCTGCAGAGGTTCTTGCATAGGATGTTAAAAGAAATACTGACTCAGGGCGAGGGATTGCTTGTCTTGTTTTTTTTTCAATACTTGATCTTAGTCTCAGTAGGTTCGGTTTTTTTCTCAAATGCTGGAGAGGGAAACCATAACACGACACCAATCATTCCATCATCCTACCAAAGCATCCAAAATCAGCCAAATTAAAGGACCATTGTAAGAGCGTAATTTGCAAGAATCAGGATAATAAGTGGGGCATTTTGGTCGTGAACACTTTAGCGTTACTTCACATTTCCATGGCGTTTTGCGCTTCTAAACACCTGGTTAGTTAAATGGAACACGTTGTGCGATACCTTATATAAGCAACTTTTTGTGAAGTTTTCCCACCTTTTCACCACTCTCCTATTATTCTTCACAATCAAGGCATTTCTGTTGCAATTTAGGATCCATTACAAATAAGTGCACCGTACCTGCGTGATATGCAAGGTTTACAGAGCCGGCTGTCCAGTGTGTTGATCATCGTCAGAATGTGTTGTAGCTTGGAGGAGTTTCAGGGGTGTATCCTATGGGGATAGTATCTGATCTTTGATGTCTATCTCTGGAGGGGATACTGATGCCTGCGGCAAGGCTTACTGATCAGATTCGACGAGGGAGGTGACTACACACCGTGCACTGAAAGCAGATCAAATAGTATTATTGCAGTCCCGCAGAGTAAGAGTGTTATCGACAAACTTTAAGTCATCTGGAGTCACTGTGGTGTGGGTTGTGAAGGGTTGTGCATAAAAAGGCCTGGGCAACATTTGTGTTTTGAAAGGAGCTGTGAACAATCGATGAGTATGTACAAGAACTTTCGAACCCCTTAACAAGCAAATTACCCCCTCCCCACCCCGCCCTCGTTCGTTCTTAGCAGTCTCCCGAAATATTCAAAATAAGTTCTGACACATAATTCTTTATTGATTGGTTATTTTCACTTAATGTTTAACAATAAATAAAAACAAATTTAAATTAAATATGCAGCCATGATACAATTTTCGGTCCAGAGACTATGTGCCACTGAAACCGCATGGCCTGGCAACTACAAGATCGAGGCCATGGAATGTTAAGCAGCCATGGCCAGATAAAAAAATGCAAGATATAATTTAGAAAGACTTGTATTATCATTTTTCTTTTCACAAAACATGGGAAATTAAACGACATCAAAATGCCAGCTGACAACCTTAATCTTCGGCAAATTCAAATATCTGAGTCCCCCACAGGTACAAATGAGAGTTTTTCAGCAAAACACATGTATAACTAACATTGATATATGAAGCATTGATGTTTTGTTCTTAACCTAATGGTAAATATTGCACTGTCGGTTTACTTCTTCGAGGTTTTTTTTCGATTCCTTTCTTTCAAGCAAAAGTTATTTATTTTGGTATGAGCCATCGGACAAAAAAAATCAGGCCAAGTTTAATAGGCAGTATGGAATTATTACTTTACAAATTTCGAAATATTTGCGGCCCGACAATTATAACGTTCTGACAGGGTAGACTGGTTCCCAACCCCTATCAGAATCTTTCATATTGGGACCGGGGAACCAGTCTTACTACTCGCGGGGCGGATCCGAATGTGCGTAAAAGCAACCAAAAATGAAGAAATATAATGAAACGGCTTTTGCTCATAGGGTTGCAGACACCCAAAGTGGAACAAAAGGTTGTATTGTTAGTTAAAAGATAGCATGCAAGTTCAACTTTCCCTAAGGAGAAAACTATCGGGCAGTACATCCCTAGGGTCTGACAGATGGGCAAGTCGTGGTCGAGTCTAAAACTCCGCATCGCTGCAGCCAACTCGATCCGGTGCAAGCCATGCGTGTCGTGATTTACTATGTTTGTTCGGACATGTCGCCTATTACCAGAACATACACCACGAAAATCCCCCTGGAAGGGTGTGATTAATGTCTTGTAATCTCACAAACGACTCTCGAGCCTTTCCCAAAACAATACTAAATGGGACAATTTACTTTTCCGATGAATTCGTTTCATTTTTTCCATACAGGGAGGGGATGACGTACTTTGGTTAATGATCATGTCTGTCTGTACTTGCGCTCTAATTTCTCAAACTAAGAAATGTAAATGTAATTTATTAAGGTACTTTCGTCTTTATTTTTTTCTTTATTCGTGAAATATCCCGTGTTCGTGTAAGTGATTTTCATATGCGATTTATTTTCTTGGTGAAAGTTGACGTCCTTTGTGTAGGTTCTTTTCAACTGTTGGGTTAACATGGAATGCCAATAGGCCCTACACGTATTTGCAATCCCTGTCCAAATGTTTGTTGTGAAACAGTTTTGCTTGTATAATTATTTTAAAAGTTATATTGAGGAAAATGTAACCCACAAAACAACATGTCTCGTGAAGATTTCCAAGGGCATATTGCCACGTATACTACTTCCCTCAAATGTTACACACAGAAGCTTGAAAATTCATCATGTCAATAAGTAAGACCTCAAATTGAACAGTTGTTAACTTCACCGTAAGTCAGAAAAATAATAACCAGCGACCATTGTAATCGATACACATTGCAGACAGGATGGATTTTTGGTCTAGACATGGTGTGCCACGCTGTGTCTTAATTTTAAAAATGGACATGTGGGAAATAACGTGCTGTAGTACGGAAGTGCGTTCGTGTCTGGCTAAAATAGGAAGAACGTTGAAATTACTTACGGAATTGTGTAACACGAGTATGTAACGTTACATCATACATTTGCCCTTTTATTTGACTGACATTCCGTCATACGATACCACCTTCATCTTTTTAATGAATGAATGCATCACATAGAGTGGTTTTGTCCGCTTTTGCGTCATTTGACCAAGTATTGTAACTCATTCAAACTTCTGAGCCCATGTTCGAGTCCCATAGAAACGTCTATTCATGGTACGTGCAGCATCTCTCTCTGAATATATCCCCACCACTGATTGCCAACAACAACTCCGTGTTCTCCCGCTACCGGTTCTGTGTTATTTTTAACCCTCGTTTTGTCTTCGAGAAATCTTGAAGGGTCTGCTCGGGTCACAAACCGACGAACGCGACAAGTGCATTGTGCGCCGATATCGCACACGGGCAGCTGTGTCACTATTGGCACTGATTACCGTGCGGTCTACGTGAGAATCTCGTATCGTGGAAGATAATTATTTTACTGGATGGATGCAAGGTCGGCTTGTTATATCACAAAGGTTGAGATGGTCAGGTGCACTTTTCTCACTCTCCACTGCAATCATATCTTTTTCTGTTCACAGTTCGTTAAATTTGACAATAAGTATTCACACTCTAAAAGCCAGTACTGAAGTGAAGTTTTCTTAATTTGAACTGCGAGAGGAACGATGGTCAGGAACATCTGTGAATCGTGTAGAAGGATTTTTTTGTTGAATTCACTTTCTGAGAGCCAGCAACAGAAGAAATGTGCTGTTGGGCTAAATTGGCGAGGAAAGGTTGTGAAGGTACATCTGTCTCAGAGACATATAAACTTTGCTTTCGTGGTGTTATAGGGGGCGTATTCACATATAGAAAGAGCTGCCAGATTTGTAACACCTGAATCAGTTCATGTCTTTTGGTAATATCTTGTGTTCTTACAATTAAAAAAAGTCACGGCTAGGACCTGAAATGGACAACATGCCAGCACCAAAAAGAGCATGCATCTATCTTTTTATCTGAAGAGCCTGCTGTGCCTTTTATCACTCAAAGATGGCCCGAACTCATCTTACTTTACGGTCAGAGAAAAGACAAAATCCAAACCAAGAGATATAAAAACCATCAGGTCCATGTCCTGCACACAATGAAGGCTTCACGTCGTCTTCCCTATCGCTTTCCGAGCGGCGTTATCCCCAGGCTAGACCGTGTATGCTGGCAGGCTAGAAAAAAGAAGACGACAAGAACAAGGATTTGGCAGTCATCTTATAGGAGCCAGGATTCCTATCATATCCCCGCCATTTGGCCTGAGGGAGTTCCTTTCATACCGTGCTCTGAATTCCGTTGACGTCTTTAAGCCGTCTCGGCCACCGTAGGCAGCTAATTGATATCAGGTGGAATATTAATAATTGTGGGAGATTTTCTGCTAATTGTTTTTGTTCTAATTGTCGTTTGGATTCTTTCAGTTAATGGTTTAATAAAACAAAAATAAAACATATATAGCTCTATAGGTTTATAGCTCCCGATGATTAATAGCTCATCATGAACTCAGTACTTGGGATTTAAATGTATTTCAGGTGTTTTTCGTCAGCATTATAATCTTAAATATCTTTGTGTAGTTGGAAGACATTGAACTGCATGCATTTCCCATCTCACTTTATTTAAGAAGGGACACACCCCGTTTTTCAGTTGCCCTTCGTTGACTTGCTAAGGTTATTTCCTAACTCCAACCTGTTTATTCTAAAAGACACAAAGTTTGTTTAAATAAGTAGCATTAATGGCCGGGGATATCTTGTCTGCGGCTCACACGTAAGTCTACACTTGTTATGATTTTCTTGGTGACAGCTGTTCTCAAACTCCCTAGGGCAATTTGTTTTACGCAAGGAAGTGTCATGTTCAACACGTGGCTCAGCTCATATACGCTCAGATGATATCGCAATCAGATTAGTGTGGGAGTGATTGACACCGAGGGATAATTGTATTGTTCGTTGTTAAAGGGCAATAGAGGGATACTTTATGGGTAAAACTTAACCATTCTGGAACTTTTTCGATAAGGAGGACCTGCAGTGTGTAGCAACGTGCAGGGTGACCGTTTTAGCCGATTTTCGGCTAACTTTGACAGAATATTTGTTCAAAAACGAGTTTGACAGAAAATTTGACAGAATGGATTTGATATAATTTCTTGCAGAATTCTGCAAAAATGGTTTTGTTGACAGAGAAAAACAGCAAATTTGAACAAAAAATTGTACATTTGTTTAAAAAAGCTTCAATCCTTTCAAACAAACCCTTGCATAATGGGACAGGTTGGCTGGTCTAGGTGCTTAGGTTCACTGGGAAACGGACTTCGTCGTGGCCGGACCCGCGTTTGCCCGAAATTTACCAATAATTTCACAACATGTTTATGTGACTAGATTGTTTATTATGTAATTTGAATTTTATTTAAGGCAATACTACCATTTTGCATGTGATTTTAAGTGTTAATAGTGTATTTCGAGTAATTCTGGGGAATTTGGCAGATTTTTGATAAATCCGACAGATTTTTGATGTGCATTGAGCAGAATTTGGCTCTGACCTTACGGTCACCCTGGCAATGTGTGTCAACGTTACTTATTCCTCCATGCTCGGCCTAACCCATCCCTAGTCTGAGTATCATCGTTGTTAAACGAAACCCTCTCCGTAACCAACGTCTGATATAATGCATGAGCATGCAAATTTTATGCGACCCCACGCGTCAGCTAAGTGGAATTGACATTAGAAATTGTGATGTCATATCGATCAGAAATGTGTACTAAGCTGAGCGCATGTTTTTACAACAATGGGCTACCGAAAACCCGATAGAAGGCGCCCGCTGAATGGTCAGTATCTCGAGGTTAAGACGCCTTGTTTTGCATAATTAATTGCCGAATCAGCTCGCATATCATATAGGCCCTTGCTGTGCGAAGGAAATATTCCATAGACTAACCCATCATTGACCAGTCATATACAGAACCTAAACAACACTATCAAACTATTCCAATTCAACCTCACCTCACCTATCTCAGCCAAACAAATTCAAATAAATTCGTTCAAATCAACTGACATTCCCCTGAATCATTAATAATAATAATAATAACTGTATTTATATACGAACCCACGCTCGTCCCTATTGCTTTATTGCAAAGGGCCAGGGCGCAGGTGATTTCCAATTTCTGAGAGCACTCGGAAAGAAAATTGCATCCCGACGGCACTTTTTTTTCATTATATATCATCTCAATGAGGGTCATTCATTAAAAAAACATGAATCTGGGACTAAGAAACAGTTTCCAATTTCGTTAGGATCCAAATTACTTAGAAAATGTTCTTGACTCTCCATAGACTATGTGCACACAACCACCGAAGTGGCTTCAGGATACTACATTCTTTCCGAGCTCTCCGTTGGACAGATTTTTGTGTGTGTCGCACAAACGAATGTTTCGGCATAGGCGTAGCCAGCAGGGGGGGGGGGGGGGGGGGGTTAGGGGGGGTATTTACCCCCCCAATATTTTGTAAAGACTGCCCTTTTCTATTCAAATGCCCTTTGTTCATCAACGCTCCCCCCCCCCAAATATTTTTGAAAGAGTGCCTTTGTTTGTAACAATTGCCTTTTTTTCTGAACAAGTGCACTTAAACGGTGGCCTTTTTGGTTCCATCGGCCGTTGTGGGTGCCTTTTTGGTTAATTTCGCGCATGTATCGCCGTTAAAAGCACCATATATTGTCAGTTAGTGTGCATAATCGTCGGTTTTGAACAGCGCCCCCATCGACAGATGGTACCAGCCCCGCCCCGCCAAGCCCCATCCCCACTATTTTATTTTACGGAGGCCAAGTGTCCGGGGAAAAAACTTGTCTACATTTCAACACGGATGTGCAAGCGCCCTCTTCAAAAAATGTTTACCCCCCCCCCACCCCAATTAAAATTACCGTGCTACGCCACTATTCGGGAGACACTTACCATAACAGTCTTAAAGGGAATGTACAACATTTGCTTTTGCTGTAATTTTCAGAAATAAATGAATTTGGAGGATTAGTATGTTATAGAAAATATTGTTAAACTGACTTAATTCACGTTTTGGGCTTGAAGATGCTGGAAAAACCAAGAAAACCTATCATATTCTTGTAGTCTGGTTCCCTGAACCCACTTAAGATGAAACGGAGCAATTAATACACTTTGGGGAATTGTAAGGTCAGAGAATAAGTCTTGTACCCCTTCATAGGTGTGTAACCAATTGCAAAGAAAAGTTAGGATAACTAACTATGAAAAAAGTAAAAACAGTTTGTGAACAAAGCCAGTTTTCTCCAACGCTGGTAATACAGTATTTCTTGAAAATGTCAGCACACCAGGAGCCACGATTTTAAAGAATGCTTTAGACTGTCATTCCCTAACAGTTGAGTAGGTATTACGTGATAATTTGATCATTTCATTCTTTGATGTTTGCAAATGTTGTATCTTCCCTTTAAATTCTGTACGTCTGTCCGTATATGTTAAAGTTTAGGTTAAAGTTAAAGTTGTTTTTTTTTTAAAGGGACAACTTCTGTCATGGGTTTGACGTAACTTGGATGTAGTGAACCTTGGGTGAAAATACACAATTCTTCATCAGATTACTGAGGTCAAAGGTCACATAAGAGTCATTGGAGGTCATTGCACAAATATGCTCAAAGTGCATAACTTCTTCATACTTTCACGAATTTTGATGAAACTTGAATGCAATGAAAATGGGTGGGAAGACACAATTCCTCATCGGATTTCTGAAGTCAAAGGTCATGTAGAGGTCATTCGAGGTCAGTGTTCAAAATGCTAAAAATGCATAACTTCTACACACTTTCACGGATTTTGATGAAACTTGGATAAACTGACCCTTAGATGTTAAGACACAATTCCTAATCCGATTACTTAGGTCAAAGGTCATGTGGTGTCATTAGAGGTGAGTGTTCAAATAGGCTCAAAATGTATACCTTCTATGTGCCTTTATGGATTTTGATGACACTTGGATGGCGTGATCCTTGGGTGGGGCAACCTCGTCCCCAGTGCTTTCTTTATTTCCAACCGTGTTTCCAATAGTAAACCCTGGATAGGAAACTTTCTTCCTGTATCCTGATTGGATACCGCAATTGGCTAGTAATGGATTTTTATCGTGTACTTGGTGCTATATATTCACAACGTGCAGTACGTGTTTTCGCGATAATTCGTCCACGCCTTCTCGAAAATACTAATTTCCTTTCCAATTTGCTCATATTAATATGAAATATGATACTGCATGTTGTCTCGATAAGATCGTAACAGTTTGATTTCAAAAATCGTGTTTTCGTAACTCACGCCGTGCTCGCGCTGGTACGAATTGACTCTGTTTTTACCCCAGACACCGCATACAAAAACAAACGCTAATGTGTAACGCGTATCCAGGCACCAGACTGTTCCTCATTTGCATACGTGTGCAAAAATCTTGCACATGCAAATGATCCAATACATGTACCAGGGTGAGAGAGCAGGTAGTGGTGGGCGCGTACTGCTCGACACCCTGGGGACGAGGTTGTGGGTGGGGGTTTAACTCCTCTTCCGAAATTGGAGGTCAAAAGTCATGTTGGGATCATTTGGGGTCGTTGTTTAAAAAGGAACTAAATGTGACTTTTTGTAAGAACACAAAACATATAGGGATCGACCGCGGGAAAAAAAGGCGACACATGCGGTCCGCGGACCACTTGATATACATGATGACCTAGGGTCATTAAGTGTGTATTACGTGTGCGCATGATATACCCGTGCACTGTTCATCTCAAGTGACTATCAATACACCACTGCGTTTCCTTCACAAGATTTTATAAAGGAGATTAGCTGCCACAATCACCCTTTGCTGGGGCGGTGGCCGGGACGAGCGAATCCCAACCAGACCCTTTCAACTTCAACCAGACTTTTCAAATCAAACGAACTCTGACACTTCTGTCCCAGACCAAATCGACTGCAGTTAAAATCAGTTAAATAAGGAACTTACGCGATTATAAATAATGATGGCGCACTCATTCAGAACCACTGGGCTAATCAACACACAAGTGGTCTTAATGTATAGTCCACAAATAGGAACAAACCCCATAACCCTGGGGAAGGGTTACAACAGTGAAATTGAACATGACAGAAATTATATGGCAGGTGGGTTTACTTAGAGAATATCTCGATGAAACAATCTGTATTCAGTGCGTAAATCTAAACGAACTGACTTCCATTCTCTACAATGTAAATAATGAAAGGTTTGCGGAAACACCATGTGCGAATTATTTCTCAACTAAGAGAATGGTTCTGAAGAGAACCAGAGGTATAAACCAGAGTTTATACCTCTGGTTCTCTTCAGAACCATTCTCTTAGTTGAGAAATAATTCACACATGGTGTTTCCGCAAACATTATTTAGTATCTCCACCATGCAAAGCCTCAAATCTTACTTATTCTCTACAATGAACAAAGTTCATGTAGTCATTTCTACAACATCACTAATGTCGGCCTATGTTTTTTTCCTCGTTCTGTTATTTTTCTATCGCTTCGTTGGATATCCAGCAGCGAGTGATGTTTAGTTTCTTAACATTATAGATGAACGTCATAACCCATCGCAAAGTGCGATATCCCGTTTAAAGTTTGTATCATTATTGTCTACCTACGTCGTTAACATTCCAAGATAAGAGTTGATAAAAAACAGTTCAAACTGGCAGAGAAAGCGACTTTCTCGCCATACATGCACCATTGTTCTATTGTTTTCGATTCTTTGGTTTCTATATCAAGAAAAACTTACACTCAACCACAAAAAAAAGAGAGTCCCCCTTTTTTTCCTCAAAAACTACCCGGCACATCTTGCTCAAATTACGACTGATCAGTACAGAAATACCTTAGCAATCCAGCCATACTCTTTGTTTGGCCCAAAACTGTGATAATGTGTACAAACTTATGCAATTTATGACAAATAGTACCGAAAAAAGTTGCACTTTCTTATACGTGCAAGGTCAGTGTGAACCACAACTTGTACCTATACAAAAGTGCAACTGTTTTCGGTATCATCTGTCATAAATTGCATAAATTCGTACACATTATCACTGTTTTGGGCCAAATAAAGAGTATGGCTGGAGTGCTAAGGAATGTCTGTACTGATTAGTCGTTAATTGAGCCAGAGGTGCTCAGTAGTTTTTGCGTTAGACAAAAAAGTATTGGAAGGGGGACTTCCGTTTTTTGATTGATTGTATTTTATGGGTATCGACTGTCCTACGATGGGATATACATTTACTGATATGGGATCGGCCTATGCTTCTATAATTTTCAATAAATTTGCCAATTCTTACGCATTATTAAAAAAAAATGCTCCGAATGCCCTCAACTGTTTGTGAAGGTCTCATTTAGAACAAGAAAAGGTTTAAGCAAGGCAAACTAATAGACTAATTTTTTTCTCTGCAGCCAACTTTAATTGTGTTAGGGTGAACAACGAAAACTGATAAGAACGGAACTTGAGACAGTGACCTCTGGAGTGACCTTGTTCTATCTTGTTAGCTGTCAACAAATTTGACATTTTTCTTGGTTCGCTCCAAAAGGTTGCTCACAAATGTATCCAGTTTACCTGTGGTTTATTTGATTATTATAAAATTCAAGACATAACTAGACAACATTTCAGGAAAACAATATCCCTGGGACTATGGTTATACTCAATATAAACCCGATCTAATTAGCAATTTGCTTTACAACATGCACTTAAGGTAACCGTTAGCAACGGAAGGAAATGTTTCCGCTTTCGAAGATAAATAGGACGTCTAACCACACAATTGACATAATTGATAATGATGATAGAGATATCAAATGTTGCAATTACAATTGCGTATTCCGTGTATCACTAATTAAAGGGAAAAGGGGGACTTATCATAGTAGAATACAATTCGTTTTCTAGTAGATATCGCTTTTCTGTTATAATACACCATCATTACAACGGAAAAACTGCGGTGCATACCGGTGGTATTATATACATATACAAGGGAGTTTAAACTTAGCAGTGATGTTTTTGCAGTGTACAAGCTTAAAGCATGTATCCGACAATCCTGAATAAAACCGTTTTTAAAAACCTCTTCTTGAATAATTTTCTGACATTTCAAAACGGCAAAAGTAGGTCTCTATTTGCCCTCATCGGCCTAATCCAACAGTTGGAGGTGAAATATTTTCGCGTCATAATGACACGGCGATGAGAGATTGTCGTCGGCATTATGCACGGATTTACCGCGAGTGATGATATGTGGCATAAATACGGTCTTATTCAAACACGATCGGTCGACTGTTCCAATAGGCCTTGCCGATGTTGTTTATTTTTTTTCCCCGTGGTGAATAATTTTGATGAAGGCTGGATGTTCTTGAAAATGCATGTGCCTTTTCAAGAAGAATTCTTAGAAAATACAGTCCAACCTGAGACCAAAGTTCTGACGGAAACAATCGAAATCCCGTACACCGTAAGTCTCATATTTCTTATTTTTGGGCCGAGGTGTAACCAGCAAAAAAAAAACACTATCTTTGAAAATTATGTGCAAGTTCTTGATATTAGATTAGTTCCATTCGGATTGGAGAGTAAGTATTATCCGGAACATTCTCTGCGTCCTTTTATGTATGTGCCATTTTGCTTAATTGGTATTGTTTTATATTTAGAAATATACTTTCGTCATATATAATGGTATCATTTTGTTCTATAAACGTAGAAATTTACGAATTGCATTGAAAACCCCAAAATTGAACATTCATATCTCGAGTCATCTGCGTCCGTGTTATAAACAATTTGAACAAAATGTGTCACTTCGTAATGTTTGTCACATACTATACAATTTAATAAAAAAGATATTTCATTTCCAGTGCAACTTACGCCAAAAGTGATTCAGCTGATAACATTTTTATAGGCTCTTTTATTTTTACCAATTTTGTGTGAAATGAAAATCAATTTACCTCATGGACCAATCTATTTTTTATCTGAAAAAAGTGGTCACTGTCCACAAGTTTTGTGGGATTATAATATCTTCTCTCGTAATAATTCACACACACCTTATCCCTGTCCACTCATACTCGCTGATAAAATTCAATTTATGGATCGGATATCTCAGATAGCATGCAAAGATGGTAAGGTATTTCAAGCTTTCCCCACCCGTAAAAGTCTGCATTCAATTAATCCGTGACAATGCATCACGCGGACAATTTTGACTTGAAATCAATTTGACGAATGAAACTTCGCTGTCAGGATTCCACTGCCATAATGTATTTTCCTGTGTAATCCCAAAAATCGAAAACATCACTGAATCCTAATAAAATATATATAAATATATAGCTTTACTGAAATTTCATCCTCCGTTTGAAGAAAACAAAATTAATACGTCGTTGCATTTGGTACTCTGTACCACCGACCAATCATATTATTGCATTGTCTGAAGTGCTTGTGACGTCATTCCAGATTATTCTCCCGATACGTTTAGCAGGTGTTAGATCGAAATTAAGATAGTTCTCTGTTTTTTTGTTTTTTGTTTTGGTGTTGGCGGTAAAACTGTCCTCGGAGTGTTTATTGACAAAGAGGAGTACGGCCCTAATTATTGTTTCCCCGTAGATTGATAGAAAGATGGTGAGGGATGGACTACATCAAGGTTAAGAGATTCGCAGGAATCGTTGATTATGTTACCGACCTTATTTCTTTGAAACCTACTGAAATTCACAACCAGATGGACCTAATTACGGATATACTGAAATCATTTGGTCCTACGACATGTATGCTTGGTTTACTATACACATTGTACATGAAGTAGCTGCTTCGTTGCTGTCTATATCCTTTGATGTTGCAACCATTTGCAATGATGGCTACAATGAAAAATTGTATGTCTCATTGTCTACAAGTCTCTGTTTGGGTCTTCTGGGCTGTGGTGTGAAAAAGTGCTACCGAGCAGGTTTGGTTCCGTTCTAGATTTGCAATTGCTCAAATTAACGCGTTTATAAGTTACATCTTTATGTCGTATGTAGGCCTCATTAAGAAACGAAGCGAGCAAATATGACTTCAAGTTCCACAACAAGCTGATACTCTCATGCAAATGCGAATATACCTCCCTAGACAGAAACAAACCCAGACATTTTATATTTTTGGAGGGACAAAAATGTTTGGCAAACTATGAAACCACGAAGGGACTGAAGATGATATTTGTGCTGGCCCTCGAAGTATGATGATCACATTTCTCAAATTGTTATTATCCGTCTGTGATGAGGAAATTGGAATCGTATATGCACACTTTTTTTCGTGATTACAGGTATTATACCCGTATAATTAAATGGGCCAACGGTATATGAAGACCTATCCAGTAATAGTTGTCATCAAAATAGTATAACAAGTTAGACTGCATGTCGTCTTCTTTTAAGATCATTGCTCATCTTTCAGGCACCTGCTAAATGAGATTCGTACATTCTATGATTGTCCTACTGCACAGCCTTTGGCAAAACACAGACGTCGAGGGTACTTAGTGATTGACTTTGAGTTGACTGTGACCGAGTTAATTATTTGATGTGCACTTGAAGGAGAGAGGGACACAAGTGGATATGAACAAGATTGCTCTTTTACCTTCCTTTTCTGAGTGTATAAGAAAAAAAGCAGAAAGGCACCTCTCAAAAATCTATGCATATATACATTTAAATTACATCACACGCATATAATATTAATTGCTGATATTCAAACCAAAAATGTATAGGAGGCCTATGAGACGGGCCGTTGCTGTTTTACCACAGCATTACTTTTGGTAAAAAAACACCTTAGGCCCTATGCTCCGTGATAATATAGTATTTTTTCACCTGAAAGTTATGTAAAGTTTACTTAATTGTCTTTTACCTAATAAATGTGTAAATACATTTTCACATACATCAAGTAAACTTTTACACAACTGTCAAGAAAACTTTTACCCAGCACGCATTATGTAACTGTTTATACAATTGCAAGCGAGCTCGTATAGTACACATAAAACATGGTTATATTTTACACAACTTGTGTAATTTTTCTGAGAGTGTAGCATATCAATTTATGGAAACTGATAAATCGCCTGGAGAGAAAGAGAAATATCGTGCCAAAAATTTGCCTCTCACTTTAAAAACTAAATTACATGCGGACTAGTGTAACTCGGTGCAGGCCTACTCGTAAATAGATGAAAATTTATTAAATAATTTTTTGGCGGTCATTAGGTGAAACCTGAAAGTTAAATACAACACCAAGATGTCTTTTAGAGTTGACACTATTGGCATTTACGAAAAAGTTTTAAGTGACCGCTGATAAGGACTACAGTCAAGCCATCCTTACTAACTCTAGAACCCATCGGCTGTAGGTAGGTACATCTTCACGTCGTTATACATTCTCGTTTTCACGCAAGTATGCAATGTAAAAACAAACGTGAACGAACGAGAAGATTTAGGTCGGAACGAAAATGCCGGATGTGAAAGGTAAATGAAATTCGTTTTTACTCATCTCCTAGTGATTTTTTTCATCCATTTTTCTTTGAAGAATACAAAGATAAAATCCCAACATAAATGTTTAGTGGGGTGGTTACGGTTTGCAATCATTCTGCCAAAAATATAACAAGAGATAGGGCAACCCAGTGTAAAATTCCCGCAGGCGGGCCGCACGAGTGTTCCGGAAGCTCGGCACGTTACTTGTTACGTTCATGCTCTATTAAGTCATGTTAATTTAACGAACAGTTACACGATCGTTCGTCTAGTCGTTGAAATATCTCATGAGCATGAGTTACCTGTACCAAGTTAGCCGCAGAAACTGCTGTTAGTTAACAGTTAAGAAAAATCCCACATTTCTTAATAGCGCGGTCTCACAATATTATATTAAAGATTATCGAGTCGATAAAAAGAGTCGCCAACGTAGCGAATCGACATTAATCTGCGCACCAGGTACTAAAGGACTGCCCTCAGTGGCGTAAATGTGCCTGGTTCCCTTGCTTCATAACGCTCATTTAGCCTGTAATCACCAATCTATCTCCCTGCCCACCAGTAACGACCAACACTCCACACACTTTAAGAATGGCCCTGCCAACTTCACTGTCTTGGTAATTTCCCCTGCAGTCATACACCGTGCTTGGCTAGGCCCAATTACCGTTTCCCCCCGATGTCGACTTCGCCTATTTATTTTCACACCTCGCCCCGTATTAATCAAGTTCACACGTGCCGCAAAGTAAGTGCGAAGCAAATGTGGAATTCGCCAGATCTGGCCTACTATGAAATGATTGTTTCCACCGTTGCGTTGTACAAATCATTTAACCAAAATCTGACCCCAGTGGGCCTTGTTCTTAAACGAACGAGGGCGCTGTGACGACAGAGGTTTGAAAGGTATAATGTGAGTCGAAGGTTAACTGGGGTAAGTTTACAGGGGCGGATCCAGCTTTCAGGAAAGGGAGGTTGATATGAAGGAGGGAGGTATGAGTGAAGGCAGGCCTTGTTAGGGGATCCAGGGCATTCCCCCCCCCCCCCCCCCGCACAAAAATGTTGAGATCTACGATGCGTCGAGTCCAGACCAACATGTTAAAAACGTATTTTTGTTCATGCACATGCTATCTTTTATCGATGCAGCGGCCCAGACTTGGTCAATCTGCCAAGCGTACGCGCTCGTTTGTTCCATGTTTGTACACATCAGTCTACGGAGATTAATTTTCGCTGTGATTGGCTCCTACCCATTTGCTAACTTTTCAATCACATGTATGCACATGTGCTATGAACACACACCCATACGTATAAAACGTCTGATGTACAATGCAAATACAGTGGGCGCATTGTTAATACGGCACTGAAGTGCTGACGTGTAACTTGTCGTGCTTCAGAAAAGATGTAAACTGAGTGAATTTTGTGGGTTTTGTACACTTTTATTTTAAGATACCGACCGAAAAGTAAAATGGGGCATATTATGAAATAAAATAAAATATAATTAAATTAAATGTAAGGTACAGATCTAGACGTGTAACTCCCAAGTTTTAAATTACACAAAGAAAAATGAAAGTCTCATTAATTAAAAAAAAACTAATACATTTAAAAATAATATTTCTAAATCATAAATAACACATGTTTGTTTCTTGATCATCTGTTATTTGCATCTAAAGAAGTCCTTGCTAAAGAAATAAGGCCGCTCTAATTTTTTGATAAATCATAAAAAAGTATAAACTACAAAACAATAATGATTCAGTCATTGTTGGGTCCGAGTTGGTAACAGGTCCGAGTTGGCATAGTTTCGAGTTGGCAGTGGGTCAGAGTTGGTAGTGGGTCCAAGTTGGCGTGGGTCCGAGTTGGCGTAGGTCCGAGTTGGCATGGGTCAGAGTTGGATTTGGTCCGAGTTGACCGGATACCTTTGAGGTGTATCATGACATTAGTCAGCGGCTGAATGGGGGAGAGGTTTGCACCCCCCCCCAAGATCCGCTACTGGTTTACACATTGCTACAATTCAAATATTTTACTTTTAACAACATTTAATTTTTAGACCGAAGTAAAGTTGTTTTAACAAAAAAAACCGTTTATTTAAGTAGTTTAAACATTACTGTAATAAGCGGGCTGTTTTGGGGTTTTTGTACCTAGAATTATGTTTCTAATTAAGACAATAAAATGTATTTTTTCAATCAAGACACAAACCGTTTTTTTTAATTGATGAACGAAATGGAAACACCTAACGAGCAGTGGCGTCACCAGACTTTTCAGTCTGGGGGGAACAGGGGGGCACCAGCATTTGATGGGGGGGGGGCACTTAGGTGGATACGGATCGCCGTCCTGGGGGAGGGGTCTTTTGGAAAATTTTCGCATACGGAGGATGGGCTAGATACAAAATGGTGCCACATTTGATGCTAAATTCGATCTTAAGATATCTCCAGAAATTGCTATTTTTGAGGTAATGATTTTAACAACGCGCAGAATTTTTTTTACCAACCCAAATCTCCGATGGGGAGGCACTTGGCGACGCCACTGCTAACGAGATATAGAATCAGGAACACACTGGGATATCAGTTGGCCTACTTGAAAAAAAGACGAAATTTGTTTAGAACAGCGCATCCATAAATTGTATTTGTGGGTAAAGTTTAGATTTGTCACAACTTCGCTGAATATTAAGGCTGATACGTACAAATGCAAGCAGATACTGAAAGATATGAGTAACCAGGACGGATTTATATTGTCTTGGGTATGCGGTCAATACGAATGCGAAGCGATCTTGACGTCACGAAACATTGGCAGCGAAATTTGGCGCTGAATTCCCAGCAGGTATTCTTGACGTGACGTCACAAATTCGCGTTCGCGCCGAGTGCGGACGGGCCAAGGACTAAAGTAAGAAGAAACGGTACGTCATTCACTACCTAAGCCTAATAAGAAATATGATTGAAAACAAACATGTCTGCGGGATAGTGTTCAGGTCATTTCATTTTGAGAAACACGTGCGTAAATCCGTGGGTGGGGGTGGGAGGGGGGTAT
Organism: Patiria pectinifera; assembly: GCA_029964075.1. NCBI lineage: Eukaryota > Metazoa > Echinodermata > Asteroidea > Valvatida > Asterinidae > Patiria > Patiria pectinifera. The sequence continues at coordinate 8,253,847 of CM057142.1, read as the reverse complement.
ACTCCCCTTCACTTTTTGACCAGGGGGATAGGCTATTTGATTATCCCCCTCTCCAAAATCAAAAATCCCTGTAGTTGTGAAAAACATTTTGCGAAGCAACATACGAAGAGCATCCAAGCCACTCAAGAAATTAAAGTTAACCGAATAACAACGCTATTTTTCAACCTAAAGCGCACTTTATGTGCGTTATGTACATACGATTCGTATACATCATTTTTATTTCTATTATGAAGAGTGCCAACCCCCCCCCCCCCACCCCGCTTTACGACGTGCATTTTCTAAGGAAATTTCTGCCTCATCTCCGCATTCGACGACACAGATGTACGCCACTGATTGGAAACACGCAGATTTGATTTTTCTGTTCTAAGGTGAAGGGATAACCGGTGACGCGTTTGTGATTATGGCATTATATGGTAACATCCAAAGCCCAGAATTAGGCCCCAGAATTAGTGCATACTGGACTAGGTAAATTAAGATTTTCACTTTCTATTACCGTCAAAGTAAGACAAATAATTTTCAACAAATCAGATGTGATTTTGACGAGTTCTGATCTTCCGTTTTTGTTGGAAACAACAACAAAATCAAAACGCCTTGTTTAACTGTACTGCAATTTTAGATATCACATTTTCAGATAGTGTGTACGAGGCCTACGGCAGTTTTTGAAAAAATTAAATAGGTTCAAAATTGTGTTTTACACTATGGGAACTAAATTCACGGCTCTACTGCGCTACCAGATCTGCTTCCCCTTTGACTACGTCATTGCCTTTTCACCGGTGCAATGTTTTGAAGTTCTTCGTGTCCCTTCGCAGTTATTCCCCAGGCTTGGCTTTCTTATAATGCCTATACGTTATTGTCAGACAGTGTATTTGCGCAAGCTTGCACGTACTCTCCCGCCTTCAAACGCAATCTCATTGACTGGGCCTTTTTATTGTCCCTGTGGACCTCCCCCGTCGTAATAACTCCCTGAACCTCTGAACAAAATGTGATCAATGTTGACAACCACGGCGGGGTAATGATGCAGGGCCGGCTGCAGGAGAAATGAAGGAATGAGGGAAAGGGGATGGTGTATGGATCACGGATCCGCGTTAAACTCGGAACTTTCATTTCCACATGCTCAGATAATGTGGACTTTGGGAGAATTTTGGGAGAAAAATATGTGGACTTGCTGACATCGGAGTTTAATTTGCAAAGGGGTACCTCTCGAGGCGTCATTTTATACTGGAGTGGCACTCAATGGGGTTTTGACTCATTTTCTTTGACTGCTCCGAATTCTGAGGGGAGACACGGGGGCAGCACGCAAGCCAAGAACCAAGAGGGGAGGGAAGGAGAGGGGCGTCCGTGCACCCATTCGCCCATTCCCCACTACTTTTTGATAATACAAGATCAACTATAGTCCAATAGCGTGGCTTCGAGTAAAATTAATCGAATTATTATTGACAATAGTTCGCGCTCGAACCTCCTTGAGTTTGCATACGCGCACGTCAGTATAGGTTTACACACGAGAGTCTATTTATGTCCCTAGAAGTACATCTGAGCACCCCCTTTTCTGCTTAAAAACGAACAAAAAAGAATTTGCACGGATCTCTCGATTTGACGGGTGTTTTTGTAAACAGTTTTTCCAAAGTTATGTTGCAATTTTCTCCCAAAGCTCTAAAAAACGACAGCAATTTCCAAAACATTTCTTAAAATTACGCGTTCAAAAAATACATCCCAATAGAAAAAGCTCATGGCTTTATTCTTACTATTGCCAACTACGTGGGACGATAATGCCGTAAAAAAAAACTATTTTCAAAATGTCGGCGACTAGTGCTGTCTCAGTGATTGGATAGCAGCATTAAAAATCTTGAAAAAATTATTGTGACTGGAAGCGACATTTCGCTAGTGACATTTGAAAGTGTTGGGGAATTTCGATGGGTGATTTGGCCATTAAATTTTCGGTAAAAAAAAAAGCGACAGAGAAGCGAATTGAAAGACGTCAAAATTGTGAAGACTACCTTTTAGCTTGGAATAACAAAACAAATTGGTCTCACTTGCGAGAACGTTGCCAACGTTGGCACACGTTAAGCAACGCTTGAGTGGAACGTACCCTCGGTTTATACGGGAACGCCACGCAACACAAGACCCCCCCCCCTAATCGGTCCTGACATGTACTCTTATTCAGAACGAATTATGAATTCCTGTACACATGTTGACGTTAATGCATGTGCATCGCGAAGGGGGTGGGGGAGGGGGCGTTTGCCCCCGGAAAAAAAATATTACAGTTAGTTTAATGCACATTTAACAACATGGGCGTCCGAAGGGGTGTCAAGCAGGCAAATGTCCCCCGCCCACCTTCCCAAAATTGATTTATTGAGAATATACCAGAGAAAGTACAAGGATTTGGGAAAATAATGTGCTTTGCCCCCCTCTAGACAAAATCCTGACGACGCCCATGCGTTAATGTAGTACGTTCGAAGGTACCAAAGAAAAGAAGTATTCTAGTGTGATTGAATAGTTTATGGCATAAATGTGATCAAGTGATTGATTGTCTTACGTATAAGCATTTGCCTTCTAATGGTGTGTCCATCTAAGGCACTCCCTCCATTTGATTTGACTTGATGTCTTGTACCGATCCCACAGACTCCAGTGTGTCCTATTAGGTGTTTGCTTCTCCTTGTATCAAGCCGTTAGTTAATACAAGTTGGCGTTCCCTCGTTATCTCACCGATTTTAAGACCTAAATAAAAAGCCATCACAAGAATACCAGTATGAACTATATATGACAAACGGGTTTCACAGTGGATTATTAATAGTAAAAATTATCAGTAAAAATTATCTATTGGATGTTGTCCTATGCTGTGGAAACGTAAAGTCTTCTTTTCTTTTCTTTTTAATCAAATATCTGAAGACACCACAGCCGGATGCTGAAATGTTCAAAAAAACAATATCTCTACATGACAATCTTTATAATGTCAACTTCCAATATTCCCACCTTTTCTTTAATCCGGCATAATTTCACAGTATGCTCATGTCTTATTTGTCCTGAAATAAGGGATGATTAATAGTAATGTATGCCCCTGTAGCTGTTGGTTTGGGTACCTCTCGACAATTTGAAGGTTCGTTATTCCGAAGGTTAGTCGTGAACCTTCAGATTATCGAACATTCGGACTAATGAACGTTCGGACTATCGCTACCAATGAATGTTCGGATTAACTAACCTTATTTCAATGAATGGGATTTGCGGTAACACCATGTGAATGAAAGATATCTCTCAGTGAGTTGTGTGGTTCTGAGAAGAACCAGTTGTTTGGTAAAATCAACATGGAGCTACCGCAACCTCCCATTCATTGATCATGTCCTCCATGCAAACCCTTAAGTCTTATCGAACCTTATTCATTTTCGGAACTTATGAACACCCGGGTAAAGTGAATGTCGAGTTCAGACTATCGAACCTTCAGATAATAAACCTGTGGACTATTGAACCCTCGGACTATCGAACGCTCCCCATTGGTTTGAGACGTATTTTGGTCATTTTCAAAATGTTACCCAACCCAACAAAATGAGTCTTTATTCGCTAGAGTTACTGTTGGGTGTAAGAACTTTTTGTATAATGGAGATAAGTAGGAAAAGTCAACACCAGGGTATGTCCTTTCCACTGCACATGAAAACCAATAAGACTCATTTTGTGGGGTCTGGTCTAAAGTGTCTTTCTCTGTTTCTGTCTGTGATCGCCTAGTTCAACCATCACTACCGAAATGGTTAAAGTTCGTCGCAATGTTTCGACACTGCTCCACTAGACAATGTCGTATATCATTGGTAACATCGAGACACCGTGTCTACAAATCTCTTAGGGTCTGGCTTGGTTATCAATGCAGACATCTTCTCGGCTTCCTTGGAGAGGGCCTAGCTGCTTTAATTACGAAAGACAAAAACCATCTCATTAAGGGCCTGCAGTCTTTTCCGGCGCACATGTTCTATATAGTTCGTCTTTTAGGAAGGGATGAATTTGGTCATCGACCTATTGAGAAGTCACACAAAAAGCCCCAAAACCCAATTCTAGAAAACGCGTATTAAACTATAGTCTTCAGCCATCACGAAATAAGAGATTTAAAAATCGTTGACATTTATTAAATGGGGCCCACGTGGATTTTCTGAATTCATGATAGGCATATACATGTGCGTCTGGTTTGTATTCTTTTGTTAGGAAATTGACTTTTTGTCTATTTATAAACCTGTTACGCCATGATATACTGTACAACTGTTCAAAAATGGGATTCATTATTTGACGGGGGAATTAGTCTGCATGCAAATGTGCGTACCTTATTGTGAGTGACAATACCCATCTGACTGAACTTGTAATGCAACCTATAGGTTTGTGCCTGTAACTTAAAGAATATATCTCAGGCATGTTAGCTGTTTCAGTGCGAGTCAAGGTGACAAAAGAATATGAAGAGGTCAGATAAAAAGGCTATTATGTAAAAAGAGAGAGTCTTTTAGGGCAATAGAAACCTCGTACTTTTTTTCTCACTTTGTCCCGGTTTCTTTTTCACAAATTATGCACTGTGCCAGTGCGTATATAGTCCTTTGTCATCATTCGTGTCTCTTGTTTTTCATAAATACCCAAACTTCTTACAAATCTGAATATCAAGCAAAGATAACAAAGCTTGTTGTCTTGGGATCGCTCCAACAAATTCCCCGACTCCAACACATCAAAGCCAAGGTGATTACAAGAATGATTTACCACATTCGGATGTGTCTACCCGAGGAAGATTCCGAGGGGAAGATCGCGGCGATTGAGGCTCCCGCTTGATATAAATCAAGTCCAAGTCAATAAATAAATTAACAACTTGGTTGGAAATTTGGTACCTTGATTTGGGGCATGAAGGTAGCTTATCTGACGCACTTGTTCACCAGGCCGGCAGACATGCAATTTGCGCGGCTGTGAGAAACGGCAAATTCCCCGTCGATAAATCATGAATTGAGTTAAGGGGTAACTCAATCAAAATCCTGTAAATGCAATTTTCTTGTCATTTTCTTTCTGTTCGTATACCGCAATGTCCGGATTTGTGCATGCCATTTTTTCCCGGTGCATTGACGGTAGCCCTCGGCACCTCACACCATGACAGAGCGGATTTACGACGGAAAAATAATTTTATAGCATGAAAAATTCATTTGAAAATGGCTCAACCATTCGTTTTTTCCCCTAGATTTCTAGAGGGCTCAAATTGAGCACAATTTTCAATGCATATTTTCTGTCACTAGCAATTGATTTACATGATAAGCCTAAACGAAGCTGGGCAATCCAAGTACAGATGATTGGAGTGGAAATCTTCAGTTTTTAAAGATAATCACTTCATTCGAAACTCGAGTGCAATCACGATCCTTTCGATCAGGTGATCAGGGTGTGTCCATATACACACAACAACAGAGAAAGAAGGACCTAAACAAGGGTAATCGTTGGGTCTTGTCAAAAGAATGGGCATCACCAGGATTTTTTTCCCGGGGGGGCAAAGCAAATTTTCCCCCAAAATTACCTAACTTTTTCATTATATTCTCAATTTATCATTTTATCCGAGCTTGAGCAGGGGAGCATTTGCCCTACCCCCCCCCCCCTTCCCTTCAAATTAAGAGCAAAATTGCTTCGCACCTCTTTTCTCTTTTTTTTTCCTTTTCCTTTTTTTTCCGCGGAGGCCAAGTGCCCCCCCCCCCCCTTCGCGACGCCGATGAGCATGAGGATTCCTTTGCTGGGAATTAGTCATAATTCTAAGTTGATTCTTTTTCACAAGCACTTACGGGAAAGTTCTATCAGAGCTTTCGGTAACTATCCAGTTGCCTTTTTCAATGTGACGTTACTGTCCAGTCCCTTTTTGATAACGAGGCGGTAAGATCGCCCTATGCGTTGCGCGTGTCTCAGAGGGACTCATATATCAATTATTTTAATTTAGTGTAAAATAGTGCACAAAAGGTTAAGTCACGCCTATCCAGGCGATACAAAAGCATTGCACCCTAACTCCGCCCTAATGTATAATGTCTATTGAAATGAAAGGGTGAACTGTCCACAACTGTTAGTTGAAAATGCTTTCAAGGAATTGTTCTTCCTGCATTATACTCATGAATATTAATTTGCATTCAAAGGCCAGCACTTTTGAGTACACAAAAGGGCGCTCTTTAGCGGCACGTATTGCATTTTGTTTTTTTTTAGTGAAGACGTCATCTTGACTTATTTTGTGTTGAGCGTCTCCCACTGGGCAGTACCTGATCACCCCAAAAACAAAATTACAAAATAGCGCCTCCGGGTTGTTATCCTTAACACGATACACGGCAACAACACAACTACCGCGTTACAAAAAACTCGAACTCAGCCAAATCCCCACCGTATCCCCAATTCAGTGAAAGTAATACCCCGCTAACGAGCAGATTGTTGGAATAAGGAGCACGCACAAATCACGAAATAAAAGGGTTATAGCTGCCCTATACGTCGCTACCAAACACCGCACTTGCTATGCTGACAGCAGTTTCTCGATTCAGGCAATACATATACAGAATTAACGGGGCCGCCGTGCCGGGGTTAAAAAAAAAAAGCAGAAACGCAACTTACTGGAAGTTTGTGTCTGGGACAGTTGATAAACCTAATTTTTCCCTTCCTAAACGGACAAAAACATTGCAAAAAAACCCCCCTTTTTTCATGAGATATTGTGCATAATACTATCACCTAAATTGCACGAGAATGCCTTTTTCAACAGTCAACAGTAACTTTATCCAAATGTGGGGAGACGACCCTTTTGTAGTAAGACTAAGTCATTGTTCTGCAGTACGTTGGCCTACCTGAAGTTCAACACTTTCGGGTAAAGCCCGGTTCATACTTCATGCGAATGCGAATGCGAAGCGAATTTGACGTCATGAAACATTCGCTGCGAAATTCGCCTGAGTTGAAATGTGTTCAACTTTTGCGAATTCGCAGCGCGAATACTTGCCATGACGTCACAGATTCGCGTTCGCTTTCGCTTTCGCATGAAGTATGAACCGGGCTTAAGACAAGTTCTCGTCAACTCATTGGCCAGCCTCCTTAGACTGTCTCCATATATTTGAACAACAATGGGCATCAAAACGAGATGACATCTTGTCATTAAAAAGGTAGTATTTTCAAAAAGGGTTTACTGCCAGTGTCATCTGATTCAATTATTGATTCGATAAAAACAAAATCTGGAAGGAGGAACAATCTTGTTAAATATTCGCAAGACGTCGAAAGACAGCATTTTATTTAAATTCGTTAGATGAGAGTGAGACAGACGTTTAGCGGTGTTTTCAGTGAGGGCACTATTCCGATGTTTTTATGTGATGCATGTGTGGCAACTGACTTTGTGTAATAGTGCTTTAGACGTCAAGCCGAAAGGAAAAGGTACATCAAAACGCGGTATTCAAATTTTCAAGCTGCCACAAATTTTTCTTCACCACAAGTGGCTAGATGTGCCATATATAGTTGGTCGTTGAAGAACTATATATTTTTTGGGGGGGGGGGGAGATAAGGGGGACCCCCTTATCTCCCCCCCCCCCAAAAAAAAAATGTTGACATGAAATCATCAACTCGTGGATATAGTTCTTCAACGACCAACTTCAACGACTTGTGGTGAAGAGGTATCATTTGTATAAAACGAAGCATACATGTAGGGTATTATAACTTGGACATTGAAATCATTCAACCGGGAACAATGTGTTTTTTTCATTAGGCCTACAGAAGAAAAAAAAACAATTAAAAATAAGACAGTTACCTACCAACTTGTAGAAGAAAGAAGAAGGAGGCGTCCTTCCTAAAAAGCAAAATACTTAACCTAATCGGTAATCGTTTTAATGTTTTAATGGTCTATTCCTAAAATATATATCCAGTTTTCCTGCATTTGGTGAGGTAACAAAAGATCTTCGCTCAGGCACGGTGGGGGATCTTTCCCCTTACACCCCTCCCCTGCACCGTTAGCACCACCCTCGTATCAGTCGGGAGTACAGATAGGCGTTTATTTTCAAGCAGGCTGTGTTCGATTCATTTTTGCACACAAGAAATCGTCTTTGTGCCATTTTTCATGGTCTCAGTTTTCTTTTTGCATGTTAGGCTTTTACTAAATTTCTGGATTCTCGCCAGTGGCGGGGCCTGTGGTCCCCGCTAAGAAGAATAGAGACATGAAAAAAGGAAGCTTTTTATTGTTGGAAATTATCACAGAAACATCGAGTGCCACAGCCAGAAAATGATCCCCCCGCAGACCCTGTTGTATCCACTTTATAACATTCTCCCATTCCTAAAAAAAAGTGACCCGCAAGCACCTCAAAAGCAAATACTTTTAAGACATATAGCCCAACTATTTCATCGTCCGCCTGCCTCCTTTGTGTATAGTGAGTGTAACGCCCTGCAGGTTTGTCATCACCTCAATGGATGCATTATTATTTCCTCGTGGGATCGAGGTTCAGGTATTATCGCCAGAGGGCGTGATTCTTATCTACCGGTGGCAGGGCTTAAATTTTCTTAAAATAATAATCATAGGGCCCATGTGTAACCCATCTTTAAAAGAAATCTTTTACATTTTCCCGTGCGGCCAGAGCGGACTTTTATCTCCAGTTTTTGAAGCGCCCTTGCCATACACTCATGACTATTTATAAGAAGATTGTTTTGCTTATTATCTGTTTTTGTAAATGTCAGAGGATCAGATGAACTGCTGGATTTAAAGATCATGGACATCGGCAAAATATTTCTGCCGATTGAAGGAACAACACATTTCAGCTCAGTAGAAATGATATTGTTTGAGGAAACTTTGATAATGCATCTTCATTTTTCTCGACGCAGAGCAAGGTTTCCGCTAGAAGCCCTCTCTTACAAAATATTTATTACTACGTTTTGACTTTCACCCACTTATGAAATGGTCCTATTTTTTTCACTATGGGTAATAGTTCTCATTCCTCTTTTCTTGAACATGACAGATACCTAGGCGCAAACATTTCACAGTATATATGCTTGATCCTTTCAAGGGTGGATCCAGAACACATTTTTTTTTTGGGGGGGGGGGCAAAACAAAATTTGGTCCCCCAAAAAGTGGGTCCAAAAAATGACGGCGTGGGGTTCGGGGCCTGATTAAGGATTTGGATTCTAGATGCTCTGTGGTGCGATCTGAGGTAGTTTCTGACCACTTTATCCAGGTTTTATCGAGGAAAAGATGGTGGTGTTTGCAGTGCCTGCCTTTATTGCGAGGTCACTTAACAAAAATTGGGTTAATTTTTTCTTGGCAGGGGGGTGCATGACTCCCGTTGCCCCCCCCCCCCGGATCCAACCTTGGATCTTTTTAGGACTGTTTTAATGCTGACAATCAAGTAGGATATTCCATAATATTAGTTGGCAGTTTGGATTTTGGATGTTTGCCAGTGTTATCCATAATAAGAATTTGGAGGCTTTGCAACTATCTTGAAAAAAAAACTTTCATTGTTGGTTTGACAGATCCGCCCGCGAGTAAACTGGTTTCCAGCCCCTAAATTACAGATTCCGATATGGGGCGGGACGTGTCTACCCAGCGAAAACTCAGTTATTGTCGGTAGGCAAAACTAATTCTAAGTTTGTAAAGTAATTATTCCACAGCTAAACATGTGGGAAAGAATATTTGTCGTTTGATGTTTCATTCAAAAGTGAATATCTTTTATATTCCTTTAAAAAATGCAATTAAAAAAGAAACTATATATGTCGCGGCAACGCTGAATTCGAAAGTTTTGCTTAGTAAAGGAATTCCCAAATAAGAAAATGCCGATAAGAAATAAATTATTAAAACAAATTTTAATCTATTTTGTAGGCCCTATAAATTGGGATATATTGAGGGGTTGCTGAGCACCAGAGATAACTAGAAAACCAGGGATAAACACCAGCTTTATGTGCCATATTGCCTTGGGACAGACTTTACTCTTAGTACTGTAGTAACTTCAAAGGATACACTCACAAGAGATTCTGTCTTATGACTTCAACAGGATATTCATTCAACAACGGATGTAAGACATGTGTGTACTGAAAAGCGCCGTGTAACCAAACGTTAACACTGAGAGATAGAGAGATGGCGCCATTTGGTTTTATACAACACCTGAATAAATCCCCGTCATCTGATTGGAGGATCGTTGATCACATGTCATTGAATTATTCGTACCAACGCACGGCGCACGCGTGGCGCGCAGCGCACAGTGCAATGGAAGTTCTATTGCACTGTGAATAGAACTTCCATTGCACGCTGTCACTGCTGCTGGTGGTGGCGCTGTTTTAAATCGAGATAAATTGATAAATTGAATATGATTGTTCTCAACCTGTCAAATAGTTTGCATTAATATAAATATGATGAACTTGTCGAACTTGTCGAAGCAGTTTTCAACCTGAATAAATTGGCTATTAAAAGTTAACCAATCAGATGACAAGGATTTATACAGGTGATATATAAAACAAATAATGAATGTTTCACGTTCGTGCAATGGAAAGAATAATTTCATTAGGTGACAGATGAAATGTTCCATTCCACTCGGCTTCGCCTCGTGGAATGGAATATTTCATCTGTCACCTCATGAAAGTATTTTTACCATTGCACTCACAAACATTCATTATTTGTATAATGATGAATACCGCAATCCGCAATGAATGTAGCAGGTTATGACAAATACAAAAATAGTGTGTAACTTCACCTAAAGCTACAAAATACTAGAGTAGTAAACTGTACTTTTTTAGTACTTCATCATATAAGTGTGCACAGCACTCATAGTATTTTTTAGTATGTGGTATTTTACTCCTAATGAACTCTTTGGGGGTTAGGGTGAAGTGTAGAGACTCACCGTGCTCAGTCATGGCTCCCACAAACGTGATACCCTCCAAGGCAAGGACCTCCTTCTCTTTGCAAGCCGTCCACCATTTCTGAATCATGGCCTTGCGGTAGGGAGCAGTGAAGACAGCCAGGCACTGGCCAATGCTACCCACAGAGACGCATAGGCGTAGCAATTGGGGGAAGGGGGTGATTACCCCCCCCCCATATTTATTTAAAAACTTACCTTTTACATTCAAGTGCCCTTTGTCACCGTTGTTTACATCCCCTCCATATTTTGAAAGAGTGCCCTTTTTTTAAGAAGTGCCCAATTATTCAAACAAGTGCCCTTTAAAAAAAAGTGTAATTTTCTTTCCAGCGACCGTTAGGCCCCCCCCAAAAAAAAGTTTCCGGTTTCTGGTATGAAAAAAATAAGTTGCTTTTTTTCAGTAAAAGAAGATGCCTCAAAACCGCCAAACTCACCGGTTTTACTGGAATCCTTCTGCTGCACAATTTTAATGTGTTTTTAGATGGGGTGACGATCGAGAATAAGCTTTATGTGGCCTCTATGGACTCCCATATATTTTGCACTAAGTTTAGTCGGGCACCATTTGCAGTCATCAGCCGAAAAACAGACATGTTCATTTATGTCTGCACTGAATTTCAGATTGCGGCTACAGCTTGCCGGGCCGTCACCGTCACCCGTGTCCAACTGATTCACATCTACCGTCGTACGTTCGCTCGTACCCCCGTCCTGTTTGCAGGGCGGGGGCTACGAGCGAACCGTCGTACGTCCCCGCTCATCAGTAGCGCGCCCTCATGCGCCGCCCCCGCTATGCCCTATGTGGATCTTGAGGACTTACTACACTGACAATGATGACATCACACACGTTGACGCCGGATCGCTGAACGGCAACCAGATGAGGGCGCCCTATATAAGCTAAGGCCATTAATATTACGCGTATGTTTTGAATTCTGGTGTTCTTGAATCTGCACAAGAAATGAGGATAGTCACCAGACAATAAACGATGACTCAGACCATCATTCCTTCATGGAATATGAAAATCAAGAATGGTTTGTTGATTTTGTTTGCCTATGAAAATCCAACTAATTCCCTGTACTTTAACTATTTGCATCGCGGTGGGCGTTGAGGGCGACTGATGATACATAAGTTGAGATTCAAATGGAGCTAAGGATGAGGTAGTGGTGGAGCTAGTATTCGCGCGCCATGATTTTGTAAGTATGAAATTGCTTAAGCATGAAGGTGACCGTAAGGTCATGCCCAAATTCTGCTAAATGCACTTCAAAAATCTGTCAGATTAATCAAAAATCTGCCAAATTTCCCAGAATCACTCGAAATACACTATAAACACTTAAACACTATAAACACATGCAGATGTTGTAGTATTGCCTTAATTAAGGTTCAAATTACATTATAAACAATCTGTAGACACATAAAGATGTTATGAAGATAACTTTCGCCGTTCCATGCAAGTGAACCTCAGCAGCTAGACCAGGCAACCTGTCCCATTATGCAAGGGTTTTCTCGAATAGATTGAAGCTTTTTTAAACAAAGGTACCATTTTTTTCAAATTTGCTATGTTTTTCTGTTAAATAACCATTTTTTGAGAATTCTGCCAGAAATCTGCCAAAAAAATCCATTCTGTCAAATTTTCTGTTAAACTCGTTTTTTCAGAAAAATTCTGTCAAATTTAGCCGAAATTCGGCTAAAACGGTCACCATGTTAAGCAATGGCAAAAGCTTCTACGTGTCATTTGGTTGTCTGTCCAAGGTAATGCTGGTGTTTTATAATAACAGCTTTTCTGAATAACTTTGTTACCACTAAACTCAAACTTTAAAGGCCTATTTCTCATTTTGACATTTCGCAGAGTCAGATGTCAGAATGTAATAACTTTGCTTTGGAATGTTTGAAAGAGCAACGTCTATATTTTACGCAAAATTGACCTCATGCCCATGTGCCCGATTTTGACATACTGCGTCACAATATAGGCCGATACGGTCTTCTTGGCAGCCATATTAAAAGCCATATTGTATTTTCCTAAGTGGAAAGGAAAGAAATTGGCAAAAATTGACTCACTGGTGACTAATAAAATCCGTCGTAGTTGAGCCTATTAAAAGGTTCAACCGGATTATCGGGCTCGCTGCCGGACTATAACCTCTCTTTGCTTAGCAAGCATGTGATAGCGTAGATGATGGAAAACAATTGCTGGTCTTATGGTCTAGTTCCCTGATCCCACCGTCAGATGAAACGGAGCAGTTTATAAACGTCATGGGAACCAGTCTAGCTGACTTGCACCCCTTCACGGATGTTAAATCGAGTGCAAACAAAATGTGGACTAATTAAATTAAGTAACTTGGGGGAGTTATTTTGGAAAAAGGGCCAGTTTTTCCAGCGATGGTCAGCCGACCGTCGTTGAAAATTGATTAATATCCTACTTTCTGGAAAATGACAGCACAGGTTTTACAGGATATGATGCTTGAGACTAACTATTAAAATTAAGCAAATTGGGGGCAGTATTTTGCAAAAGTCAGTTTTTTTCAACGATGGTCAGCCGACAATCGTTGAAAATTGATAAATAATATACTTTTCTTGAAAATAACCACATGATTTTACAGGATATGCTGCTTGGGACTTGTATTCACTAATAGTCAAGTAAGGTATTTTTTTTTTTTTGATATTTGCAAATGTTGTATACTGCCTACAGAGGTAAAATATTACTGCCTGTCTACGTGCGCGACAAACAAAACATTTTTTTGTTGCGAAATATAACATAATGCCTACAATTACAAAAAACGCACGGACATCGTACTTTTGTATCGTATCATGGAACATTTTTAATTAATAGGTCTATTTACACGAGTGGAGGACATCTTTTATCTGGAAGAGCAATGTTAAGCACTATCCAAAGTTAATTATTTCTCTCTTTCATTTTATCCAACTAATACCACAACAAAATGTTCACTTCACAAAATCCATATGAATTTTAAAGGATCTTTGAAACCTACACTAAACTTCAGCTCCGAATCTCTGTTAACAATGAACTGGGGAAATGCTTTCTTTATTGCCGATTTGTGGTTTTCATTTGACCTTATTCGTAAAAGCAGTCTTAATACTTTTAATATTCTGAAATAATAACTGGACCAACCTGTGAGAAAGATTTGTCCTCCGCAAAAGAATCGACATCACGATATTCCAATTTTGATACTCAACTCGTACAGTTGTTGACAATAATTCCTTCATAAACTGTTCAGACAGTCATTTGCGGAGGTAAAAAAAAATTGTTTCTGGTGGATAGGCTGTCGCTGTATGGAGCGTCAAAAGTGGATGGCCGTATTTTCCCATTTTCTGCTAGTAGAATTTTATGTTTTTTGAACCGGATTTTAAAAAACTAAATTTTCTGCCACTTTTTGGACCATCATAATTTTCGCTAGTAAGGATTTAAGATTTTTAGTTGTCCAATTTTGAGGCGCCGTGAAAGTCGTCAAAGTAAAATTCAGTGTTGCAATTTCAAAAAACCCAAAACAAATCTACTAATAGAAAATGGGAAAATACGGTTGTCCACTTTTGACGCTCCATAGTCGCTCATCAATATTCTGCACTGAACAAAACACCCGTACAGCGGTATACGTTCTCAGGCTAAATTTAAGGCTGGGGCACTCTTTCGTCAGTAAATGTTGTTAAGGGGCAGGGTACTAAAGGTGCACACCTGTAAATAGGCCTAAACCCATCCGCCGAGCTCATGAATAAAAGTTATACCCTCAAAATATTCTATATTAGAGAGTTCTGAGAGCCATAACATTGGGGTATTGAAGAGATATGGCAATGAACCTCTGGCCCGGCCTTGGGGCTTCCAATTCTAAGCATTTTGGATACAATTGGGCTCGAAAGTGGCGCTATTTTGCCATGTTGTGGAGGGATCGTTTTTCAAGATGGCTACCGTTCCGCTTTGGGGAAAATAGGGGTCGTCTTCTTTGGGAGAGAATTTCTCGAAAAGTCAATGTCAACCCACCAAAAAATGAAAAGAAATTGAAAGATGACATGTCGATCATCATTTTTTCTGTGCAGCTTAAATACCTGTGAGAGTTCTGGGTATTTTTAAAAGAATTTTGAAGTATGGGCATTTAGCACTAGTGGCTATGGGATTTTTTTTGCATTGTTGCACCCTGTAATTATTCTGTGTCCTAGACTTGTGTAAAATGTTAGAGTTATCAATGGGGCCTCGACAGAAACTGGGCGCACCTATTCCATGTTTCAAGGTCAGTTGTGTAAGTCGGGCTAGTAGTCTCTTTCCGGCAACCACGGACACATGGAGCAGGGATCACGTTGCGGATAAAGTGGGAACAGCTAACGCAGTCAAGTGGGCAGTCGAGCCGCATGCCCAGGTGGTGTGAGGATGGAGACAAGATGTCCGCGACCCGTTTGGTCATATCCAGGGCGTCGTCGAACTCGTCGTCTGCATCGGCGTTGGGCGTACCAATGGCTGCCTCACAGAAGAGAACCAAGGCGCATACGCACAATATAGCTCTCTGCAGAGG
The DNA here is from genome assembly GCA_029964075.1 of Patiria pectinifera. Taxonomy (NCBI): domain Eukaryota; kingdom Metazoa; phylum Echinodermata; class Asteroidea; order Valvatida; family Asterinidae; genus Patiria; species Patiria pectinifera. The sequence continues at coordinate 8,238,510 of CM057142.1, read as the reverse complement.
GGTAGAAACAACGTGGAAACAAAGGAACTGATCAGTTCTGTGCTTGAAAAGGACACTGATTGGAGCGGATTTAGAGCTTAGAGATTAGGAATTAGAGGAATACATAGGTGCACCGGTGAAATACACAAAATGTGCGCGCTAAGGATGTAAAGGAGTCCATCAGACCTTCTGCCTGCAAGTCCATCACAAGTTCCCCAGTCCAAGTTCAACTCACAAGCTATTCAAACCAGCTTTGACAAAGGCACTCCTTTGTTCCTTCCATTGTTTTTTGTGACTGCACTTGTTAATGAACCTATGAATTACTTGTGACTAGTCGGACTGGACTTGCGATGAACTTGTGATGGACTGGACTCAGGCCCGGATTATCCAATAGGCACAGTAGGTACTGTGCCTAGGGCCTACACGAAAAATCCGGGGGTCTACGAAAAATTCGGGGGTCTACGAAAATACCCCACGGTGCGCCATCAAACACATAAATAGGCCTACCCTGCACACACACCCACACGCAGAGAAAGGTTTTTAAAAAGTTTGAGGATCTCTCTCAGAGTGTTCGATTTCACCAATTGACGCTGTACACTATAGGCGTATGTAGCCCCTACGTATAAAATTTAAGTATGTCGTTCTGAAGCACGGTGCCAATCATGGGCGTCGATCGGTGGGGGATGGGGGGAAATGTCGTTCCCCCAACTATTTTCGTCCCCGAATTAAAAAAGAAGCGATTGACGCCCTCTGTGACCTTGAACAGGCTTTTAGAGCTAGGGCTTTCACCAGTTTGGCCTGGCGCGGCTTGATTTGTACAGTGCTTTGTACTTCAATGCATTAACATGATTTTGGTGCCGGTGCCTAGGGCGGAGAAGCTAGGGCCTACGGAACACTGGTGCCTAGGACCTATGAAACACTTAATCTGGGCCTGACTGGACTACATTAATTTCCTTGCGTGCATTAATTTGTATGGTGCTACGTCTCTGTTCAAGGGGTTACTCAGAAGCTGCTCGTTTTTGCCATGCACCAAGAGATCATGAGCAAGTCAAGATGCGAAAACAATCAATAGCAATGCTGCAAATCTGGGAAGATCAACGGGGATCATTTCCATTTCTTGGAATTTGAATAAAATAGAAACAGAGACTCCATAATCATGTTAACAATAATCAATATAAACTGTGTGGTATAGAAAAAAATCGCGCGCCTCGATGGAACTAGCTACTAGCCAAGGCGTTCATCGATAGTTCATTGTACAGTGCATAGCGCGCGGCAAATGTTGACATTTTAAGCGGCCAGATACCATTTTTTTCAAATCCTTTTTACAAAAGATACCTTTTTACAAATCCTCAAGTTCACGGCCCTCAAAATGCTATAACACGTGAGAATGTGAAGGCATGCATATCGTGATTTGGCCGGCGTAGGCAATTTCGGACCGATTTACAGGTCTGCACCATCAAGCCATAACAACGTCTAGCCCCTAGACTACCATCACGGACGCTAACAATGAACGCCTTGACAAAGGCTTGTTCCTTCGTGGTTCAAGCAAATCGGTGGTCGACCTGAGGCCGGCCTGACAGTTGCTTCAATTGTTTTAATTAGGGAAACCCAGTCCAATGCGACCAAAGAAGTTAGATGGAGGGGGATTATGGCGACCCCCAGAAGAAAGTAGGCCTACTGATGACGCTCATGCTCAAGACTATAATTATCGATGAAAAAGTTATAATGTTAAGATTTTACTACTCCGCCGTTTATTACCAATCAGGTTTAGAAATGAGTGTAACCAACTCTTGCTCTTCATCTGTCAGTCTTTAATAATGCCTGTATTTTTTTATAGAGCAACTTTGAAATCTGCATCATCAATTAACCAACTTCTTGGGTCAGTTAATACGTGGGAATTTATTTTCATAAAGTCCGTGTATTGTTTGTTTTTCCTCCCAGCAGTTGCTTATAGGCAATAGTGCAGAATCCTTATACGCCTGCTAAAAAGAACGGTGAATGCACTTCTTCTTTTTTTCTCTCTTTATCGGCAAAATGTACTTCGAAAATACTTCAATGCTGTGCTTACAATTGACTTGAATGAACTTTATTCTTCATGGATAGACAGACTGTGGTGTTTAATTCTTCAATTCGTCGATCGTACCACGAACTTACCTATCTCAGTTTTTGTCATTTCGAGAAAAACGCGTTTGAAGTTGGGCCTATTTTGCATCCACCCTTTCACCCGGAGCACACCTTTTTATTGACTCAGTTTTTATATATAATAAAGTTGGATAGTTGAATTATGATTTTAAATTGTTTCTAAGGCAAAAACCTCATCATTACCAGATGAAAAATAGGCGCCAATTCCATAAGCCACTTCGTGAAAATTTCATTTTCATATTTCATGCGCGCGAACGGTGACCGATCTAGATAGGTCACTTCGTGAAAATTTATTTTTCATATTTTATGCGCGCGAACGGCGACCTATCCAGATAGGATAGGTCACTTCGTGAAACGAACAATTTCAATTTCGCTGTGGCTGATAGTGACTTATGTCATATGCGCATGCGCGCGCGGACCTCTTCACGTTAAGTCATATGGGGGTTCGTTGCAATCTGTTGTGTTTTATATTAATAGTAATGTTATTAGAGATTAATTAAGCTCTTACAAATTAAAACGCTGTTATAGTGAAGGAAATTAGAAAATGAATTCCAATATATACAGGGTGCATAGAAACTTGTTGAATACATTGCGTATACCTCCTAGTAATAATTATTGAACGGATTCATTGTAAAGGTGTACTCAAATTGCAATATTTTTTATTCTTATCTATAAAAAATCGAGAAGCAAAATCAGTGGACAAAACAGGTATTTTGTTCAAACAAGCCTCACAAGTTCAAGTTACACTGAAACAGGACGATAAACGTACATTTACACTCTCATAATCTTCAAATCTTTGTTTTCAATTTTTTTTATTTTTCAACGTGTACTTTCTCATTATTTAAATCTATTATTCCCTAAAAACAGCAATTATCTGCAAATACTTTGTAAGCCTCCCCCTTAAAAAATAAATAATGATATATTTCAATGACATACATTAAAAAAAAAAAAACTTCGGCTGCATTTTAAACGGTTTTAAACGTTTTTAACGTCAAAACTGAATATAAGGATGTTAAGTCGCGTTAATATAATAAAGATTCTGTTTTTTGAGAGCCGACTATCAGAACAGACCATATTTAAGGGCCACTCAAGGGACAGAAAAGTAAATCAAGAAACAAATTAATTATTTTAAAGACAAGTACTGCCTTTATGTTTGAACTGGGACTGACCATAATCATTAGGAAAACATTTAATCTGATGTACAGAGTCTAACAGAGAGGCAGTGCAAAGTGTTTTCTCAGCAATATTTCAAACTTAAAAATAATGGCTTTACTTGAAACGTTCTTAGCAATGAATTTCCTTTGTTTGTTCTTAATTACTGTTTTTTGTTGTTAGTTTTACTTCAAATTATAGGTGCATAAATGAAATTGCGAGAACTGACAATAAAAGAGGTATCTCTTAATATTTCAAGATAAGTCTGGCACTGGTGAAGGATGTAGATCAAAGGTGATAACAGTGACGGCCAAGGAACAGCTCCTGGTGCATCAAAAATCTGGAGAAATTCACACAAAAAAGGATAGAAATACAGTCACTCAACATTTTATCGGCAATCAGAAGTCGCCCTTTGCTTTAAGGCTGAGCATGTTCCCGTTACATTCCGAGGCAGACTGTGGCAGGTGGTTCATGCGTTCAGTCGTAAATGTTTTTTTATTAAATTTAATTTAGAATCTACATGAAAATTTATTTGGATTTTTTTCTTTTAATAAATTCCACATGGAATATCAATATAAAACATTTACAGTTCATTAAAGGGAATCATTGATAAATCATTCAGAATGTGTTTCATGTCTGGTGTCACTATCCTTGCAGTCTGTATCTTTTTTAGATTTTCATATGTTTTGCAATATCAACTAAAACAAATCATAGCAACTGAATTTAACTTTTTTTGCAGTTCACTTTATATATATTCTTTTTGTTATCTGCATTGACTTTAGAATTGTAGCAAGACTGGAGTGCTAAATCAACATTTAAAAAGAGAGAAACAAAACACAAAACAAAGAACAGACGTACTGCTGATTTGAGCGGGCAGTATAAAACCAAAATATTAAGCAGCAAAAGTATGGAAGGTTAATCTTTATGTTCAAAAAATTGCTTACATTCATGCTCCAGGAATCGATCACTTTCCTTTCAACGAAGCGTTTCCAAAACTTCATTCAATTATGTAGACGAATGGTGCTCTGTATAAACTTCTGGCTGCAATGAACCACTGCGACATCCACATTCTGTAACACAAACAAACAAACCAAACCAATCATGAACCATACTATTAAAAAAGCAACCTTACTTTTGCCATTTTATTTAATAAATAACTTTCCCGAAAGGATATTCAGGGAATCAACATGAATATTAACCAAGATTTCATTAAAAGCCATTAGTTCGGAATCGAACCCCACTCTACTGTTATTCTGACTGACTATGGGGGAAGAAATGTTATGACTACCCACTACCGTCTACACTACAGTACGCCAATACGCTAATTAGCGTAGGATTCTGTGCTATCATACACACGAGTCTCTACAAAACATGTATGGAGACAAAGTCTAACACGAACATATTGCAAAACCAGTATCAAAATACACTAAGGAATATACTTACAGACGTTTACAGAATCAGAAACTCGGTTGAAACTTGCTAGTTTCGTCAGCCATCAAACGACATGTGTACGCCGCCATTGTTTCTGACAACGCTAAAGACTGGCCCCTAGTAACTCAATTTCATAAGAAGGTGATAGGGACCACATTAAGTCCGGGTACCAGACACTATAAGTCACTTCGTGGAAACCTGACAGTGTTGTTTACGCGTTTCACGAAGTGACCTATCTCGATGCGTCAGTTCGTGAAATGATAATTTTGCATTTTGTAGAGATAGGTCGACATTTCTAATTAGCTGAATCGGTTTAATTAGCTAATTAGGCCAGTTATGAATTTGAAATTTTCAGAAAATAAAGATTTCATCATGCATCACTAGAATATGCTAAAAACCCAAATTCGTCAAAAATTCAGATAGGTCAGATTGTGGTACGACCGACGAATTCTGTCTCTTACAGATTCAGCTTTCAAAAGCGTAGCAAGGTCCTTTTTTATTAGGGGGGGGGGGGGTAAAAGGTTCGTGAAAAGGGCACTCCCACATCTGTGCTGAAATTAGACAGTTTTTTTTTCTCCGTACAAAGTGGGGGCTCGGGGTTAATGGGGGCGCTGTTCGAATCGGACGATCATGCACACTATTGGACAATAGATGGCGCTATTCAGTGCGGCACAATCGACAACAGTTGCTCGAGAATTCGAAAAGGGCGCTCGTAAAAGGAAGCTTGTAATACAGGGCGCTTGTTTAACAAAAACAGGAACTTTTTAAAAAAAACGGAAAACATTTTTAAAACAAAAGGCCACCGGTTAAAAAGGGCACTTTTTACAAATATTGGGGGCGGTGGTCTACTCTGGTGAAAAAAAGGAAACTTGAATGGAAAAGGGCATCACTACAAATATTGAGGAGGACCCTCGCTTACGACCCCCCCCCCCCTCCCCCAGCTGCGCCTCTGGTTTTACCTACAAAAGAACAGTCGCTCCCGTTAATGATTTACATTTTTAGTACTAAGTTTTTCTGAAGGCCTGAAGGCATTCACGAGATGTTGCCGCGCAATTAGTGGATGGAACTATTTGCCAATGTTTTTAATTCGCTTCATACCCGATCTCGCGCATAAAGTACAAGTATTCTTTTTTTATTTTCGGTGGTTTCAAATGTTCGAGTTGCAAAGGAATCACTTGAAAAATTTAGATGTTCCACTTGGTCCACACCACTGAAAAAGTCGAGAGTCACATCTTTATGAAGTGTCACATCTCAATCAGATTTGTTGAGCAGTGAAAACAAAAAGAACTTTAAGAGATTATTTTACCTATGCATACCACGGCAGATTGTATGAATCTCCATGGCTTACCTATTTAAATTAGTATATAGCTATTGTGCGCTTAGTTTCTTCTATCATATACAAAAACATCACAGGACAGACTTTGAAGTTACAAAAAAAGATGTCAGGCCATGATTGTTAAGTCATTTGAAGCAAATTGAAAGTTATGATTTTTACAGTTTTAACTACAGATTTATTGGTACGATACAGACGAGCTTTGCTGTTAAATTGTTATAATTTTATCACTTGAAATTTAAGAAACTCACCATTTTGTGTATGTTTTCTGTTGCTCTTGCGACGAAAAAAGTAAGAATGATGTTCACAAGACGTTCAACAAGCGTTGTTTCGGTGTTTATCTGCGATGGACAGCCCCAAACTCTCTTGAAGGAATAGACGAAATCAAACTATACTAAAGTATATTAGTTCAGTCGGAAAAGGGGGGTATCGTGCACCCTCGGAAATCAAATTCTAATCAACGTTTCTAGGTCAGAAGAAATGCGTAGAAAACGATTTCCTATGTTAAAAAATTCAAAAAAGTCCCACGTATTGTTTTTATGCAAATTAGTGCCGCCATTACCGACAAATCTATTTGTAACAATATCTCAGCCAATATTGCAAATAACTGAACGAACTAGGTGTCTAAACCCATGTTTTCAAGGTCAGAGATCACAATAAAACTATTCTGGAAGTGACCGGACCACATGTGAATGTGGCATAGGAATATGCACATTAGTGCCGCAAATACCGGAAAGTCATGTTTTTGTCATATCTCGGCCAATATAGCACATAATTACACCAGTAAGGTGTCTAAACCCATGTTTTGAGGGTCAAGTATCATTAGAAGACCATTCACGAAGTAACTATGTGTGTCCTTGGCAGGTAAATATGTAAATTCTAAAGTGTCGATTTATCGGAAATTTGATTTTTAGCCAATATCTCGGCCAATATAGCAGCTAATGTTGACAGAAGGGTTTTTGATGAGCAATAATGATCAAAGTTTATTTTAAGCCATCATATTCAAAATAAACTGTAATATTGGCTGAAAATGAATATAATTTGGCTAAAAATCATTTTTTTGATAAACCGGCAATTTAGAATTTACATATTTTCATGCCAAAGACACACATAGTTACTTCGTGAATGGTCTTCTAATGATACCTGACCCTCAAAACATGGGTTTAGACACCTTACTTGTGTAGTTATGTGCAATATTTGCCGAGATATTGGCTAAAAATCAAATATCTGATAGACCGACACTTTACAATTTACATATTTTCATGCCAAAGACACACATAGTTACTTCGTGAATGGTCTTCTAATGATACTTGACCCTCAAAACATGGGTTTAGACACCTTACTGGTGTAGTTATGTGCTATATTGGAAACTAGAAACGTTGATTAGAAATTGATTTCCGAGGGTGCACGATACCCCCCTTTTCCTACTAAACTATGCCGGTCGTTCTTTGACCGCCGCTTTGCAGGTAAAGCGGTTTTTGATATCTTTTGGGTATAAATATTTCATATTATTTTTAAAATGTTCATTCGGAGAAAGGGCGGATCGGGGGGGGGGGGCAAATGGGACCATGCCCCCCCCCCCAAAAAAAAACGAAACCATTTTGTTATTTTTTTCATTTTATGTGACATCGCAATAAAGGCAGGCAATGAGTACACCACCATCATTTCCTCCAAAAACATTGGTAAAAGTGGTCAGAAATTGCCTCAGATCGCACCACAGAGCATCTAGAATCCAAAAAAATGTTTTTTGGCCCCCCCAAAAAAAATTTGTGTTCTGGATCCGCCCTTGATTTTAGGAGTTGTAATCTTACAGTCTTGTCAATTGATGGCGACGTAGATTCGGTATATAGAAAGACCTCGTGGTGTCAGAGAACTTTGTAATCTTCCCCAACTATAGCTGTGTTTAAGTGATGTAAATTTCACATGACAATCCTACATTGATTCTGTGGATAAGTCTGTGTTATTGTTAAGTGTCGCACTCGGTAAATAGCGCACTCATTGTTTGGTGAAGTCACTAACCATAATAGTTTGAACCTTTAGTCATAAATTATGCCTGAAGAGTTGGAATGTATATTGTGTAATTGAATATAGGACTTGTGCTTATGTTGTCTATCTTGTTTCCTTTTAGGGATGATATCTGGATTCGAGATTAGCAGTAGCCCGCTAGCCAAATGCTAGACAAAACAGCGGCGGGCTAGTCAAACTATTCCTTAAGTAGCCCGGCTGGCGAGTCAAAAAGTTATAGGGGATACGGCAACGATGAAAGGACATAAATCATGAAATTTAGAGAGCAAACCCGTATCAATTTGTGTATATTTTTATCAACTGTTTTAAAGATTTAAATCATTAGATCTGTTTATTAAAAACACTGACAAAATTGCTCCAGAATAGATGAGAAATTTATTGGAAATGGGTATAGGTGAAAACGAAATCTACTTACGACCTATTTTCGTTCCAAGGTCTCCTTGGTGGATCACGTCTGTTTTCACATCGCATACTTGGGTGAGAACGAAAATGATAAAGACGCGAAGATTTACCCACCTACATCCCATGGATTTTATTCAGGTTCGTTTGGATCACGTTTTAATACAGTTCCTATCAACGGTCAGTTTGGATTTGTTTGTAAAAAGGAAAATAATCCTTCAAGTTTATTTTTAAAAATCCTTCAATTGTATTAAACAATTAATTACCTTTACTCGTCCCAAAAGACCTTTTAGTCTCCTGTTTAAGTTTAACTTTTTACCCAATGACCGCCGCAAAATTATTTCATAAATTTGCATGCTTTCGGAAGTAAGCAGTCTATATTTCTCTTTCCCGTCATGCGATATTTCAGTTTTCATAAAATTTCGAGGGTGATTTTCTTAAGAAATCAATGTACATGTACCAAAACTTACTTCCAAAAATCTAACTTTTACAAGTTCAGTTCATTTTCCTTTTCGAGGGTCCCTGAAGCGCGCCATCAGGGGTCAACTTTCAGGCTCTTTACGTGTAAGCACATTTTTGTTTATGGGACACTCTATAAAAGAAATAAAAACCATGCGGGCTAGTGAAAATGCCCGCGGGCTAGTTAAGAGTCCGTTTCAGTAGCTCGGCTGGCTAATGATACAAAAGTTAAGGTCGAACCCTGGTGGTACCCGATGCAAAAAATAACATCACAAAATAGCGCCTCTAAGTTGTAACACAAATGGCAACAAATTTCCCAGGGTATCCCCAACTTAGTAAAAGTTAAAGGGGTATTACGGCCTGAAATCCCCCCAAAATGCCATGTTTTGGATTGATTACTTATACTACTTGAACGGAAACTAACCTAATATCGTACTGTTCCCGAGAAGAGACGAAAAGACGCGGATGTGTTTACTTCGGACACGACGAATCACGGCTCATTTAGCCTCTGTGAATCCAGTCGAGATTCAGCACCGAAATCCGGCCCGAAATTTGGTGGACGGGTACCAAAAAGCACACAGTTAATTTTCCACTCGCGCGGAAAGGGACCCTGCTGATTTCATTCACCCCCGTGCGCGCGGGACGAAAGCAAATTTTGATGTTTTTATTTTATTCTGTGCCCCCAAAACACGCTTAGGCCAGAAAGTAATGCCTATGAGTTAAGAGGGTTTCTAAAGAAACAAAAGCTGCAAATCCTGGACAAACTGAGAGAACATGACCCAAATATTTGGACCCCTGTTAATTTTCAATGGACCGCATTTGCTTCTCGCCGCCAGGCCCATGCGCATGCGTGCATAACTATGAATTTATTAGGCAAAAGGTCTACACCCCGTTAACGAGCAAATTGTTGGTGTAAGGAAAACGTGTAACACAATAAGTCGCTACCAAGCACCGCTCTTGCTCCACTGAAAGCAACTTGCTGTACAGCAACTAGTCTACCGAGCCAAAACTGAGTTGTTGTTGGTCGGCAAATTATTCTCTAAATTTGTAAAATAATCATTACACAATAAAACACGAGAGGACTATATTTGTCTTTCGATGTCTCATTCAAAATTGAATATCTTTTATATTGCTGAAACGAAAAGAGCAAAAAAAAAAACGTTTTAAAGATGCATGGCAACTCTGATTTCGAAAGTAATGCTTGCCGGGCCGCGGGACTTCCATCATAAAATGCCGATAAAGATACCTTTACAAATGAATCTATTTTGTAAGCCCATTGCGATAATTGTTTCTGAAGTGTGTATTTTATGTTGGGAAAGCCACTGCTTTTGAACAGAACAGTATAGCAGTACAGCTTTGACAATACTGGTTCAATGCTTGCTTGTGTAGGCTACTTCTAGCAGACCGAGTTGCCAGGGTCGGCTGGCCGGATCAAAGCTCGAATCATTCCGTATGTGAAGTGCCTTAAAGCATTGATATTAGAGGATAAGCATGAGTATTGTAACTCTTCGAAATCCTACCCTGGGTATAGACACTTTCTAGTAAAATTATCTGACATTAATGGAGATATTAGGCAAAAGAGAGACATTTTAATGTCGCCCTAATGTTTTAACTACACTATTTCGGGAAGAATTTTACTGAGTAACTAAAAAGATTCCTTAGTTTGAGATTAGTATGATTGAAAAGTTTTGGTCGGGAAAAGTCTTTACAATTGGGGTTATGGGACGCACACAAGTCTATAAGGTAACATTAATGTTAAATCATATTTATTTGTTATATTTTAATTTGTTCACTTCATGAAATTCATAGGTATTTTAAAGGATCTTTAAAACCTACACTAAATTTGTGCTCCGAATCTCTGTTTAACAATAAGCTGGGGAAATGCTTTCTTTATTGCCAGTTTGTGGTTTTCTTTAAGGTGAAAAGAAAACCACAAATTGGCAAAAAACAGTCTTAGAATAAGACGTATTAGAACAATAAATCGTCAAGCTTGAGAAAGATTTGTCCTTCGCAAAGAATCTTTATATAACCATATTCCAATTTTAATACTCAACCAGTACAGTCGTGGACAGAAATTCCTACACAGGCCTAAACTGTTCAATCATTTGCGGAGGTAAAAAAACACTTGCTTCTGGTTAGGTTTGGATCTTCAAATTCTGTACATCAAAACAGCCGTAAAGCTATGTAGCGTTATATAATTATGAGTATACAGGGTGAGTCAAAAAGAAAGCTACCCAATTCGAAAAATATTTTAAAAATATTTGGTTTGCTCCATTTCACACCTAGCATCACAGGGATAAAGTACAGCTTATTAAATGACTTTTTACTTTGAAAATTTCACGTAATTTGCATACTCTATTTATTAATTCAACCAAAAAAAAATCACAAAACTCGGCTGTCCACCACTGATCATTTGCGGTTCTAGGAACCGATGAACGCCTATTGAGTACAATGCAACGTGGACGTTTGTATAAAATTTGACTGCTCTTTAATATAAAAAAAATATTTAATTTGGGTAATTTTCTTTTTAACTCACCCTGTACAAGAGACTCCACAAAAAATGTTTCGAATTTGGTAGCATTATATAGCGGTAGCGTATTCAGGCTAAAGTAAAGGATAGGGCAATATTTTGTCAGTCAATATTGATAAGGGGAAGGTTACTATGTCCTGTCTCCTAGACGTGTGTATAATTAGAGTTACCAGTGGGAAGTCTCTATCTAGTCAATGTACGGGGCGCACATGAACCACATCTGACGGTCGGGGCCGTCAGTCGAGCCCCTGCAACCCCTGACACAGGCATCAGGGATCATGTCGGTGAGGAATTGGGCACAGAAAGAGCAGTCCGATTGGCAGAAGTCCCGCTTGTCCAGGTTGTGTGAGGATGGAGACAAGATGTCCACGACCCGTTTGGTCATCAGGGCATCGTCGAATTCGTCGTCCGCATCGACGTAGGGCATACCAATGGCTGCCTCACAGAAGAGCGCCAAGGCGCATATGCACAGTACAGCTCTCTGTAGAGGGGAAGAAACAACGTGGAAAAACAAATTAACCAATTCTTAGCTTTGACCCAAGACGTCAGTGATCAATATCGATATAGTTGCATTGTTGAGGAGCGCACTGGCATTGTTTTCTTTCCTTTTTCTCACTAAAATCTTGGTCAATTCGTATCAATGGGGGCGTGGTCATTTTATGTCAATTAGACCGTCGTCGGTGTAAATATTAATACATTTGTGCAAAACGGCAGTCTCCATTTGATACCGCAGTAGTCATGTACTCGCGCGGGTGTATCAGTGCGTTGCATAATAATATTTTAATAGCGATGCTTGATTACCGCACGTATAGCGCGTATGTTTACAACCGTCCCATGGATACCTATTAAATTGTTATAAATTCATCACTTGGAATTCAAGAAACTCACCATTTTTGGTATGTTTGCTGTAGCGTTCTTGCGAGAGAAAAAAACGGTAAGAATGATGTTCACAAGACGTTCTAAAAGCTTCAGTGTCGTCTCGGTGTGTATCTGCGATGGGAAGCCTCAAATCCCCTGAAGAACAAGGCGAAATCAAACTATATCAAAGCGTATGTTTGAATCCTGATCTAGTCAAGACAAATGGCTGTCTTTAAAAAAACACGCACAAAAGGTCACGTGACAAAACAACGAGTACAAACAAGAAAATTCAATACGTGAGCGATCTCCGATAAAAAAAAGTGTTGTGATGATGAAAATTTTTGCTAGAAAGGAAAGTAAAGGAGTTTCATGTACAACATCGCTGAAATGGCTCGTTTTAAATACCACCCTAAGTTGACCGAATTTAGTTTAGTTTGCAATCGGTTGCTATTGAGTAAATGACAAACTTGGGACCAAACCACGGGAGCCTGCAAGTCAAAAAATATCAATGCATATTACTGAATATTATATAATATTACACTTTTTCAGTTTCCAAAGGTCATTTTCTTTAATGACCTACTTCAGATAAAATTAATGTTGTTGCTTTGAACGGCAAGCTATATTTCTGTTACTAAGGCCCACTACCGTTCCGCTTTACTTCAGATGACGATGAGAAACTCCGGCTTAAAAATAATTCCTTAAAACCTTTACTGGCTTTAATCTTTTCTGCGAACTGTAAATATCTAAACCAAGAATTTATGTTGAGAAAGAAAAAAAACGCACAATGTATTATATCTGACCTTTCACTTGGCGTGACGATATCGGGGCTCGGACTCGTCAACAGACAGTCGTCTCGACAGGTAGGTCTGGAAAGATCTGTCCAAGGAGCATTCAACGAGAGGACAAGCAAGCCAGCTAGATACGATCGTTGTCAGTGACTAAATGAACACACTCGCTAACTACGCGATCTTACATAATCCTGCGGCCTGCCTCCTCGTCCAATAGGAGCAAAGGGCGGGGCTTGAATCAAACGAACCTGAAGTCTGATTGGTGTGTGAACAATATATATTACTTATGCGTTGGTCCAGACATTGTGGCGCGTGTTTTTTTTTCTGTAGAAGTAGTTGTGATTGCCAAGTGGAAATTAACTTATTCCTAACAGAAATATTTTCACAGGCATTCTAAAATTCATTATATTTTGTCAATTAGGCCCCCCCCCCCAAAAAAAGTCTCCGGTTTCTGGTATGGAGCTTGCCCAAAAAGTGGTGCGTCGACGCGGCTTCTTTCTTTTTTTTTACCTGATTTTTTTTGCTTCAAATGTCGGCTGATGACTGCAAATGGTGCCCGACTAAACTTAGTGCAAATCATATGGGAGTCCAGAGAGGCCACCTAAAGCTTATTCTCGACCATAACCCAATCTAAAAACACGTTAAAATTGTGCAGCAGCAGGATTCCAGTCAGAACAGTGAGTTTGGCGGTTTTCAGACATCATCTTTCATTGAAAAAAAAACTTTTTCATTTTGCCGACGCGCATGGCTACGGCGACGCGCGCGCATACCAGAAACCGGAGACTTTTTTGGGGGGCCTTAAGGTGGGTCATACTGTTTTCGGTTCTTTGAGAAAATTTGCATTTGAAAAAATGAGAAAATTGATAAGTTGACAGCTTGGCACTACAAACGGCAAAACATGTGTATACATTCCACTTATTAATTGCTCTCTGGGATATCTATGTTCGTTATCTAATCCGCAGCGATCGGCGACAGCTCATCGTTAAGTCTGCCTGAGCAGATGGCATGGGTTTCGGGTAACTCGGCCAGGCACGACATAATTATAACAGCGTCTGAATAACACAAGGAAGAAATTATCATAAAGGTTTTTAGGCCGTCCAGCTGAAAATCCTAGGAGGCCTAGAAATGAACTCGACTTAAATGTGTTAGGGAACTTGCAAACAGCTGATTTAAGATGATTCAAGGGTGCTGAATCCGAATCGGATTCCCAGTGCCATACTTGCGCGTTTTGACCGTAGACGCTCTTAAAGATGCATTACATCAATTTGCTTATATACCACACAATTAAGGTGGACAATGGGCAAGACACAAAAATGCTTTCACATTCATAACATTTATTTTATAACAATACTTTTTTTTATATCTGCAGTTGCATTGAAATTATATCGAAGCCATCACTGAATTTTAAGCTGTATTAAATCTACTAGGTGATTTAAGTGACATATAAATATGTTCGATAGCATTCAGGTTTATTGCAGCTACAATTTAATAAAAGGGTGAATAATTACATTTGTATTTTTGTTTTCAGTCACTTGGTATTCATTAAAGTTACCAGAAAATTAAAGGGGCATTACACCCCATGTGCAATTAACCTCAAATACAAAAAAGGCTATGACCAATGGAAGTGAAGGGGCGTCAATAATGGTAGCAAGAGAACATGGGACATGGGGTACTCCATATATACCAAAGTGTCATTCTTATGACCTCCTTCCCAGAAATGATGGCACCTTCAATAAACAGTATATGTACTGTTTAAATAAAAACTCAGGATGACTGCATGACATCTGTTTTGGTAGTTGGTTGACGCTGCCTTGTTAAACAGTACCTGAAAATAACAAGAATGAGAATGTTTTTTGATCAGAAAAAAAATGATCTTGAAAACGCTTGCCTTTGTACCAACGGTGAAGCAATAAAAAAAAAAGTGTGGAGGGGACCCCCCTTTAATGTAATAATCATCAGCCCTGTGACCCCTCGCATCCCCCCCCCCCCCGGAAATTTGCTGCCTATTTCACTGGCTGCTTTTTTATCATGAGTGTCCTAGTGGCCACTGATATAGTTGTCGCCTCGAAGTGCACCCCACCCCCGTAAGACAGTTGAAAAATCCGGTCTACCTTTCAGCACAGCTCCTGCAAAAATGTCCCTCCCCTCCGCCCCTCCCCCGTCCCCATGATGAGAATGCTGGTCACGCTGCTGCTTTGTCAAGGGTAGTGAGAACATAACTGTTGGTGTAGCATCCCTTTTCAACTGACCTAATGATCACAGACATATTAACTCAGAATTTAATTTTAAAAATATTTACATATAGTATATTCTTTGAGGCATGGTCTGTGGTATTGCACCTCCATTGCTACAATAATTCTTCCCTCGGATGTCCTTCAGTATCCTTTCATCTGCCAGAGTTTCTGCAATTTATTCGACAGACCACCTGTAAATATAACAACAAACAGTGATTTCTGTATTGGAGGGTCATTCAGAGCTATAATAAAACCAAGCATGTATTCATTTAACAAATGGGTAAAACACATTTCATGCTGTCTTTGTGACATACATCAAGATGCTTGATTTTGTATGGTACGTTTTGCTTTGATTTGGAAAAAGAAATGGTGCTTTTTGTAGGAAAAAAATGTGTTTTTACCAGTTTCACATTCACTGTCCGTAAGATGTTTTAATTTCCAGCTGCGAGTTAGCTGGTCTCTGATCCACTTTGATTTGCAGTAT
The DNA here is from genome assembly GCA_029964075.1 of Patiria pectinifera. Lineage (NCBI taxonomy): Eukaryota > Metazoa > Echinodermata > Asteroidea > Valvatida > Asterinidae > Patiria > Patiria pectinifera. Next base: position 8,222,696 of record CM057142.1, on the reverse strand, counting down.
ATGTTGCACTGTTTTAGTAGAGCATGCATGCTGCGTTGCTCAACTAGGGGAGGGGTAGTAACACGATGCAAATTTCCCGGGGTTCCAACGTAAAAACTGAAATGATACAAGTTATGTATGTTACGTTGGAATTTTAACACTGAAATACCAAGGAGCATTAAATGTGTGGGTTTTTTTTCAAAAAGTACACAAAGGAAAGCTTTCGGGGTCGAATTAAAGAATTTCAAGCCAATATTTATTTAATAAAATGTCCCACATTGGCTTGCTTGTCCTCTCGTTGAATGCTCCTTGGACAGATCTTTCCAGACCTACCTGTCGAGACGACTGTCTGTTGACGAGTCCGAGCCCCGATATCGTCACGCCAAGTGAAAGGTCAGATTATAATACATTGTGCGTGTTTTTCTTCCTCAACATAAATTCTTTGAGTAGATATTTACAGTTCATGGAAAAGTTTAAAGCCAGTGAAGGTTTTAATGAAAGTTTGTTTTAAGCCGGAGTTTCTCATCGTCATCTGAAGTAAAGCTTAACGGCAGTGGGCTCCAGTAACAAAAATAGAGCTTGCCGTTCAAAGCAACAACAACATTAAAAAATGGCCTGTCTAAACTGAAAAAGTGTGAAACTACCGACCCTTCAAAAAAAAAATCATTTATATGCATTGATATGTTTTGACTCGCAGGCTCCTTTGGTATGATCCCAAGTTTGTCATTTACTCAATAGAAACCGATTGCAAACTAAACTTTAGAATTCGGTCAACTTAGGGTGGTATTTATAAAACAAAGACCCGTTTTTCCCTGCGATTTCATATACATGAAACTCCTTTACTTTCCTAGCAAAAATTGTCATCATCAAAACACTTTTATTTATCGGAGATCTCTCACATATTGATTTTTGTTTTTGGTTTGTACTCGTTGTTTTGTCACGTGGCTCTTTGTGTGTGTGTTTTTAAGACAGCCATTTGTCTTGACTAGATCAGGATTCAAACATACGCTTTGACATAGTTTGATTTCGTCTTGTTCTTCAGGGGCTTTGAGGCTTCCCATCGCAGATACACACCGACGCGACACTGAAGCTATTATAACGTCTTGTGAACATCAATCTTACTTTTTTTTTCTCGCAAGAACACTACAGAAAACATACGAAAAATGGTGAGTTTAATAAATTCAAGTGATAAATGTATTACAATTTAATAGCAATGCTCCACTAGATCTTACCCAACAAATCTGAAAGTGAATTGTAACTGTTTAAAAGATATAACTCTCAATTTGCTTCAGAGAACAAAGGAACAATAATGGTCTGACATTTGCTGTTTTCTAATTAAATGATATCTTTCAAGTCTGTCTTGTGATACTTTTGTAGTAGTGAAAGTATCTTTTAAAGTTCGTTTTTCATCTCATCTGATTGAGATGTGACTCTCTATTTTCAGCGGTGTGGAGCAAGTGGTGCATCTCAATACGTTTTTCAAGTGATCTCCTCTGCAACTCGAACGGTTGTCAAACACCAAAAATAAAATATACTTTACTTATAGAATATTCGATAACCAAGCTCATTGGGAATTGAGCCTCTCGTATATTATTTACGTTGTGTATACCTCAGAAGGCTAAAGTTGCTGTATATGACATGCTTACAGTCTTTATTTGCTACATCCGACCGATTCTGGAATATGCTGGTCACGTTCGGCACACATCAATCGGTATTGAGTAAAGTAGTTATATTGAACGTGTCCAAAAGCGTGCCTGTCGCATCATATTAGGCAGTGAATATTATAATACTTATTCCCATCCTCTTGCCAGACTTGACATACAAAACTTAGGATTCAGAAGATTGATTTGTTGCACAACTTTGGAAGCAAACTTTTGTACTCGACCAGCATTCGACATATGCTCCCACCAGAAAACAATAATAAGCAAGGTAGAAAACTCAGGTCCACAACCGTGTCTGCTCTTTTCATACCTAGAAGTAACACTGAGCGATACAAGACATCTACTATCCAATCACTGGCCAGAATTTTAAAGTAATATGTTAAGAGTCATTTCGTGTAAATACTTCATAAAAGTGTCCACGCTCAAAAAATCGATTTTTTTTTAAAAACTTTGTGGGATAATAGGACTTGGGGAGCAAGTAACCAAAATAGACTTTTTAAACTTTGTGGGATGAAAGGACTTGGGGAGCAAGTAACCAAAATAGACTTTTTAAACTTTTGTTTTGCCCGTTGCCATGGTTACGGGCCATTATGTGTTTTGGCAATTTTGGGGCATATTTGAGGCTGCAAAAGATCATTTTATTGCGTTATTTTCAAATGTCATCAAGCCAAACTGCGAAGTAATGTCACAAAAGTAACTATCACGACAAAGTATCATCCGTACCCTTACAAGAAAAAAATGAAAACACTTCTGAAAAATCTCCTTAATAATATTTTTAGGCCCTATAATACAGCATTTTTTTACAACTAGCAAAATTGCATTTTTTACCCCATTTTTATCCCTCCAAAATGGCACTTGCCAGGGCACTCAGAATAATATCCCTTCGGCTATGGTTAGTTCAGACATTGGTCTTTTCATATCTGGTGAGAAAATCTTGGGTTATTGTATAGCCTTTGTTCAGTAGCGCTCCAAAAATGGTAAATTTCACAAAAACCTTAAAAAATGTATTTTCAGTGTTTTTCTTTGTTTTGTGTGATACCTTGTATAATTGGTATCGTTCATGAATCTAAGACATTTTCACAAACAGAATCACACTGTGTATCATTTTTAGACCAGTGGATGAATAGTAGGTCGTGTAGTCCCCTCCCCCCGCCCACACACCTGGCTAGGCCCCGCCCACTCCCCTTTGCCACCGAATTTAGATATTGTATGTTGCATAACGAAACAAATGTAAATAAAATAATTTGCAAATGAACACTTTAGAAATTACAGAGACTTCCTTAACACAGCCTTCCCTCCCCCACCCCTGTGGCATTGCTTGGGGTTGAGGGTGGGGTGTGCCCACCCACCAATAACTTGGCTTTGTCGGTAAAATCATTGTCACATGGGCAAAAATCATGTGTTTGCAAGCCGCAATGAATATTAATGGCCATATCCATTGTCCTCTGATTGAAGTGCATCATTATTCAAATGATGTCCAGTCCTCCCCTCCCAGCTAGGCCCCGCCCCTTCCCTTGCCACCAAATTCAGATTATGATTTCTACATGTATTTGCCTAAATTTAATTGTAAATACTAGATATCAATTTGCAAGTGAACCTTTTACAATCTACACCAACAGCCGTCTTACAGCTAGCCCCTTCCCCTGCCACCCCCACTCCCAATGCTCATAAGAGAACCCCGCCCTCTCCCCCAACAAGTCAACAAGTACAATTTTGTTCAGATTACATACATGCATATGGCCTTGGAGAAAGTATGAATTATGTAAAGGTGGCTTATTTACAACACGGGGCAGCTTGGAATATCCGAAAAGCGAGGAGGAGAAGGGATGTGTATGTCGCGGGGGTGGGTGGGGGTGGGGGAGGTGGAAAGGGTGATCTGGACACACGCATGTACACTGTACATATTTTCTTATACAGGGTGAGTAAAAAAAAAACGAAACCCAAATGTCGAAACCATTGTTTAAGTGAAGTTCTGCATGTAGCACTTTCAAAATCTAGGATATGAAAGCCGAATTCATAAGATTTCTTTTCTGCAAGAATCATTCAAAATGTATTTTTTAAGTTACGGAGTTTTAAACACATATCACAAAAAAGGTGGGTTTTCTTTCAGCAAAGCGAAAACAATTCACACACATCCTTATGTGATTTGTTTTCGTTTTGCTGAAAAACACTGAACTTGTTTGTGCTCCGTGGACAGAACCTTAAAACGGCGGTTGTGTTTAAAACCCCGTAACTTGAAAAGTGCATATTGTGATTTGAATAATTCTTGTACTAAAAGAAAGCTTATGAATTGGGCTTTCATATCCTGGATTTTGAAAGTGCTACATGCAGAATGGGCCAGGCATTTGGGTTTCAGGGTTTTTTTTGTTTTTGTTTTTGTCTCACCCTGTATTGCAAGTTACTTTTTGAATAACAGTAAAGGTGTGGTGAACAAAATGAAGTTTATTTTAAATTATTTTCAAAACGGAAAAGATCTGGCGATTTAGAGAGCAACTAACTTTTATTTGGTTATATTGAAATACATGTACTTTAAAACAAGGATCACTCCAGTGAAAACTCTGAGAGAAAACAGCGTCAATTTGACTGTATGAATTTCACTCTGACTTGACTTGGCTGTATACATGTATTTAGGGTCTGAAGTATAATTTATGTGGAAGTGTCCTCCAAACTTGTATTTGCCTAATCAACATCAAATTTTGTGACTTTTCAAAACTTTTAACAGTGGTCACCATGGTACCAATCATACTTCTGTAGTGTGTTCATTATTACCATGGCAACCGATGTAAAGACATTCGGTGCTCATAAAATAAAGTCAAAAATACTTCCATTTTCAAAATCTATCACGAACGTATTATCTTTAGACTGAAATTCATGGCTATAACAAAACATGCTTAGTATGTAACGTGGCCGCCATCGGTGCGAAAAGCCCATGTAATTTTCACCTTTCAATATGTACCATTTTCTTTGTTTTGATGTACTTTTCTGATAGTTATTACATGAATCAATTGCAGAGCATTAAATAACATCACCCTAATTTACTTCAGTTTTGCCAATTTGGGTTGAAAAACCCACACATTTTTGGAATAAAATCAGTAAGTATATTGTCCCTATGGCAGTGACAATGGATACATACAATTACCTGGGATGAACATAAAATACAGAAATTATGCCCAAAATGTTATCTAGACAAGAGTTCGGAAAAATATTTATAAAAGCACCTCTAGTGGTAGCAGCAATAGAACCAAGAATGTCATATTATAGAGTAGTAATCAACCAATATTTTCCTGCCAAATCAGTTTTAGGAAAATCGGTCAAAGCATATGCAAATCAACATGGGGATCACCATGTGCTGTACCCCTCCCTTTCAGAAAAAAAACAAAACAAATACCCGCCAGAAAGGGTTAAAACCTGTAAGCACTTGGTTAAGTGAGGAAGTTGATAATTTTTTAATCAACACATTAACAAAACATTTCCTGTTTGCATAAAAAAAACTAAAAAATTTTAAGCACCAATACATTTCAAATTGCTTGCCATGCAACAATGGATGCACAACAGAAGTGTGGCCATATTGACTACTACTGATGCAATAACGATTTTGGGAGGGCATAGGAGCACCCACAACGGTACTGTATTGGACTTTATATGTACTCGATCTGACCATAACTACACGTAGGGCCAAGACAATTCAATCAATCAAAATAGAAGCCGTTTTGAGTTTTCACTAGAGTGATAGTTGTTTTAAAGTACATGTATTTTAATATAAAAATATGAATTATTTGCTCTCTAAATCGTCATATCATTTCTCTGTATTGAAAATAATAAAATAAATGCAATTTTGTACAAACAAATACAGCATTATGTACGATGTACATGTATCCCTTTTACACCCCCCCCCGCGCTTTCCACATATTCCAAACCACTCCCACGTTGACAAAGAAAAATAGCCACAACTACATATGGCCAATGCGCGCGCGTCGCCGTAGCCATGCGCGTCGGCAAATTGAAAAAGTTTTTTTTTCAATGAAAGATGATGTCTCAAAACCGCCAAACTCACTGGTTTGACTGGAATCCTGCTGTTGCACAATTTTAACGTGTTTTTAGATGGGGGTTACGATCCAGAATAAGCTTTAGGTGGCCTCTCTGGACTCCCATATATTTGCACTAAGTTTAGTCGGGCACCATTTGCAGTCATCAGCCGACATTTGAAGCAAAAAAATCAGGTAAAAAAAAAAAGCCGCGTCGCCGCACCACTTTTTGGGCAAGCTCCATACCAGAAACCGGAGACTTTTTTTGGGCCTATAGTGCATATAAATATGTGGACTTTCCGCAAGGCAAGATGTAACCTTAACAATAATACATCAGTGTTGAGATCTTTAGGAGGTGGAGGGGTCGTTGCTCATAATGAGCACTGGAGTAGGAAGAGGGGTAGCAGGGTGGGGCTGTGAGATGGGTACGGGTGTTGGTGTAAATTATGAAAGGTTCACTTGCAAATTGATATCTATTTACAATTTTAATGTAGGCAAATACAAGGAGCAATCAAAATCTGAATTTGGTGGCAAAGGAAGGGGCGGAGCCTAGCTGGGAGGGGAGGACTAGACATCACTATTTTAACTAATGGATGCACTTCGATCAGAGGACAATGAATATGGCCATTACTATTCATTGCGGCTTGCAAACACATGATTTTTGCCCATGTGGCAATGATTTTACCGACAAAGCCAAGTTATTGGTGGGTGGTCACACCCCACCCTCAACCCCAAGCAATGCCCCAGGGGTGGGGGAAGGGGAGGCTGTGAAAAGGAAGTCTATGTAATTTCTAAAGTGTTCACTTGCATATTAAATATTTTCATTTGTTTCGTTATGCAACATACAAGTTCTAAATTCGGTGGCAAAGGGGGAGTGGGCGGGGCCTAGCCAGGTGTGTGTGTGTGTGGGAGGGGGGACTACACGACCTACTATTCATCCACGTGTCTAAAAATGATACACAGTCTGATTCTGTTTGTGAAAATGTGCTAGATTCATGAACAATACCAATTATACAAGTTATTACAAAGGAAAAAAGTGAAAATACATTTTTTAAGGTTTTGTGAAATTTACCATTTTCGGATCGCTACTGCACAAAGGATATAAAATAACCCAAATTTTCTCACCCGATATGAAAAGACCAATGTCTGAACTAACCATAGCCGAAGGGAAATTATTCTGAGTGCCCTGGCAAGTGCCATTTTGGAGGATTAAAAATGGGGTAAAAAAAATGCAATTTTGTTAGTTGTAAAAACATGCTGTATTGTAAGGCCTAAAAATAATATAAAGGTGATTTTTCAGAAGTGTTTCTATTTTTTTCTTAAAGGGTAAGGATGAAACTTTGTCATGATATAGTTACTTTTGTGACATTACTTCGCAGTTTGGCTTGATAACCATTGAAAATGACGCGAAAAATGAATTTTTGCATCCTCAAAATTGCCAAAAATTGGCCAAAACACATAATGGCCCGTAACCATGGCAACGGGCAAAATAACAGTTTAAAAAGTCTATTTTGGCTACTTGCTCCCCAAGTCCTTTCATCCCACAAAGTATAAAAAAAATTGAGCGTGTACACTTGTATGAAGTATTTACACGAAATTACTCTTAAGGAATAGTTTGACTAGCACGCCGCTATTTTGACTAGCATTTGGCTAGCGGGCTACCGCTATTCTCGAATCCTGATATCATCCCTGAAAGTAAACAAGATAGACAAACATAAGCACAAGCCCTATATTCAATATCACAATATACATTCCAACTCTTCAGGCATAATTACATGACTAAAGGTTCATACACTTATGGTTAGTGACTTCACCAAACAATGAGTGACACCACGAGGTCTCTCTATATACCGAATCTACGTCGCCATCAATTGACAAGACTGTAAGATTACAACTCCTAAAATAACACTGGAAAGCTAATACTCTGCCTCAACCAAGATATTAGGAATGTTTCCTAGTTTCTCCGGATGAACATGTTTAAAAAAAATATGAAATATTTATACTCAAAAGATATGAAAAACCGTCTAAAATTTACCTGCAAAACGGCGGTCAAAGAACGACCGGCGGCGGAGTCGGGAGATTAACATAACCCGTCTCCGCCACACGGTGGCGCCCTTCGGACTCACCGCGCAATACTCAAACTGCTGAAGTCAAACTAATGTTCTAAGAGTTGTACCTCGGGGACTACAGCTACGACGATCTACACACAGGTGAGGAATCTTTTTTTTTAAATGGCCACTTTCCAACTTTGAGAACCATGATTCGGTTTGGGTTGTCTTTTTTGGGTGAGAATTTTTTGAAAAGTTAATAGTCAACCCACCATAAATTGAAAAGAAATTGCTCATGTTGATCATCATTTAGGCCCTACTGTGATGAAAGCCTGAACACCTGTGAGAGTTCCGAGTATTTTTCAAAAAATGTTGAAGTATGGCCATTTATCACTGGTGTCTATGGGAATTTCTATACTATTCTATCGCCGACACGTACTTGGCACATTTTGCCAACCATCAGTTGCCAAACTATGAAAGGCACAACAATGCAAACATGAAGAATAGTCATTAATGATATTACTACCGTTGTTGAAAATACAAATGTTTCAATAAACGCAAAAAAACCCAATTCCTAAACATGTCTTTTCCTCATGCAATGAGTTTGTTTTAACCCTAAAAGGGCCGGGCGGAATTCGCCCCCTCCCCCTCAACTTTTTCTGTGATAGCCTTAAAAAATATTTTCGCGACCCCAGCTGTTATGACTTTTTAGCCTCGAGCCTTGCGCATCTTTTGAAAACATAAAAATTGGACCAGGGGTGGCCGCGTTGCGAAAAATTTTCCGGCGCTGTGCGACGTGAAAACTGAATTTTCCCACATACGTCGTGTACACAGAGCAGTACATATGAATAATTAATTAGCTATAATGCAAAACCCTTTGACCTATTGTCATGAAATTTCTTGGGTATGTTTATGATGAGTTGCTCCATGCATGTACCGAGTTTCAAAATGTTTTGTCACTCGATGGCTGAGATTTTAGGGCGGAATCCGCCCCCCGACTGAGAGATGGTCAAAATAACCCGGCCTGATTAGGGTTAATATGATTAACTTTTGTTGGAAAAATATATTGCCAACCAAGGCCTCAATTTATGCGCTTGTGGTGGCCTATATAAAATATAAATTGTTAACAAACAAGAGAAAGATTTATAAAAATAGCTTGTCTTTAAATGCCGCCAAAGGGCGCCCTTTTGGCTACCAAAAGCCAAGGGCTGCTTCTAGCGGCACATACAAAGACAGTGGATTTTTATTATTTCACAATTGTGCGCAAATTTGCCCTCAAAATTCTCTGGATTATAAAAAATAAATTTGAAAAGAAATGTTATCCTTTTGCTGGCTTTGGCTGAGACATTTAAATATACCCTATGTGTAGCGGCCATCTTAGAAGGCATCTTTGTTATTTTAACTAAGTAACAATGAATGCACAGTCAAAGGGTTGAACTTCACTCATACATATTTCAGCAAAATAAAGGCATTGCCTAATTTGGATGTTACGCATATTGATTTTGTTAAGTTTATCAAATATCTCTAGAAATTAGGTCTAAGGCGAAGAGAGTCGTTAAACGAGCACAAACCGCTTCACCACGTGGAACAGTAAAGGAAGACCATTGTAAGATTTTTTTCGCCATACCTAATTTTCTTTTTTTTGTGTGTGCAGAAAATTAACATCCCGTAGAGTGTAGGCAAGAGGTATCGTTTCGAAAAGCTCAGAGCAGAATTTTATTATGCCCCTGCAAAGACAAAAAAGCCATAAAACATTTATTTTTAGATAAAGCATATGTTGCATAGACTCCATTGACGTATAGAGGCTTCGTCAAAGTCCACTATTAAAGTCTACCGAGGCATTTACTGTTTCTATTTTTGAGTAGCCATTATGTGCAGCACCAAAATGCGCCTCAAACGTTACATCATGTGCGTTTTGCCGAGGCAGCAACCAATCCAAACATGGTAACTTAAGATCATTATTTTGTAAATGCTTTTCATCGAAGTTGGTTGTTTGGTTAGGTTTTGCTAACAATTTACCGATGCAAAATAATATTTATGGCGATAAAGCAAGAAAACTTAATTGCAAGCATTTTCAGCAAAGATGTGTGTACAATTCAACATCCCATTTCCAATAGAGCTCCTCCGTGTTGCAAAAAGTCTGCGGAATTTTATTATGCCCGCACAAATACAAAAACATGTCAAACTGTTTATTTTTGGAAAAGCATATTCTGCATAAACTCCAGGGACCGTTAGAGGCTCCGTCAAGTCTATCGATAATGTACAACACCAGATGCGCTTCAAAAAGTTGCATCAGCCGCGGCAAATGATGACCTATATAATTATAGGCATCTTTGTCGAGGCAGCAACGTAGTTCAAATAGAGTTCACAGGGACCAAACAGTCCTTTTCATGGAAATTTCGTGTTTTTTTTAGGTAAGAATTTAAGGTTTTGTAATTTTTTGTAAATCGTCCCCAACACCACGAAGTAACAACCATCTACATACCAGTAAAAACTAGCAATCGGAGAAAACGGCAACTAAAGTTGAATGCCTTCTAAAACAACACTTTGCCTCAAACGACAGAGTATTTTCAGTTGGGTTTCTCGTTGTGGACACTTGATGAATTGAATTTATTAAATCTGCCGTTTTTCACCCGTTTGTGTATTAAATAAACAAGAAATAAGAGGAAAAAGATGAGTGTTAGTTCGTGAAACCGAAAAAGCTGCGAAACTGTAAATTTTCGTTTTCACGAAGTAACACTCTTCAATGTATATAACACGAGGAAAGTGCAACTTCCGGTCAGCGCGCGCGCTAATACAACTTGTTCCAAGAAAAGTGTTACTTCGTGAAAACGTTTTTGCTCACTGTTGAGCAGAGTGCGCGCCATGCATTGCAATGGTAAATGGAACTTGAGTGTTACTTAATGAAAACGAAAATTGTCACTTTTGCGCAAAAGTTGCCATGGATACTTAGCGTAATTATTAAAGTAAAGCTCTTGAAGCTTTGTAACTTCGTGCAATAGGCCTTGATGAATAATGTTTAAAAATAACAAAAACTGAAAATCGAAAAAATATGGTTTAACACGGGTAGAGTGTTACTTCGTGGTGTCGGTGACGAAATTAACTCTCTCTTTATAGATTTTGTTAAATTTGTGAAGCGCTTTGAGACATTTTGTGTAAAGTGCCTCAAAAGTGTTATTATTATTACTACTATTATTTTGGCTTTTCGTAATTTGGTTGACTAGCTGACTTTGAGAACAATATATGATTGCCAATTAATATTCATGAGTATAAAGCAGGAAGAACAATTCCTTGAAAGTAGTTTCCCTGAACAAACAGTTGTGGACAGTTCACCCTCTCCTTTAAGAGACATTATGCATTGAGGCGGAGTTATAGGTTGCAATGCTTTTGTATCGCCTGGATAGGCATGAGTAAAACTTGTGTGCATCCATTGTTAATAAATTAAAACACAAAAAGCGCCCTCTGATACACACGCAACGCATAAAGTCTATAGGGCTCTCCCGTGTTGCAACAAGTCTGACGTCCTTTGTCGAGAACATGACATTTTTTGGTTGTATTAAAATGGCAAGAGCGTAGGTAAAAGGTTACAGGCGCGTATACTCTCTCCACATGTGTGAAAGTAAAAAATTTATGAATTGCAGGTTTTTTTCGAGCACCGCCGTTGCCGCTGGCTAATGATCGGAGGTCTCGAGTTCGATTCCTCGCTCTGGCCGCAAAGATTTTGCTCTTTTTTTTCAACAATTTAGAGTTGTATCTTAAAAACGACATTTTTCAGTCGGATACTACTTGTATAGCAGCAATTTCCTTTTTCTTTTCCTGATCTGAGGCTCTGGAGGATTTTTTTAAAAAGGGAAATAAAGTCCGAAATCCGTACCAAGTTGAAAAATAGTAGCCTCCACTCAAGCCTGGTTATAAAAACCAAGCCCCATAAGAAAGCCCACAAAGTACCCCAGATAGTTGTGTAAAAAAATATATGGCCAACTGTACCTTCTCTGCCGGTGAGGGTGTACTTGTGAACGGAGCGGATAGTAAATTATGTTCTAATCAAGCAGTCACCACACATCTGCACGTGTATTAAATACACCAGATTATTGTTTTCATCCTGACACACGTCTCCCCCCCCCCCCCACTTTTTTATTCACCGTGTCTCTTTCATTTTTTCAATTATATTTGAGGTGATCGACTGTCGCATCACACGCAAAAGCACCCAACAAAACAGGAACCTGAAAACGGTATGACCCAAAGGGCATTTTAGAATGCTCATCAAAATATTTCCCTCATCGAAATAATATTCATTATTTTCCTCTTGGTAATCACAATGCATTTTCTTCTACAGATAAAAAAAACCCGCGCCACAAGTCACCGGCGAAATATTTACAAAAGTCTGGATTAACGCACAAGAAATACATACTGTTCACACACTTGAACCAATCAGATTTCGGTTTCTGAAGATTCAAGTTCCGCCCTTTGCTCCCATTGGACGAGCTGGGAGGCAGGCTTTCGAGCTCAGCTATTGGTCAGAGTTTTCTGTCCGTGCCGGATGACGTAATAAGATCGCGTAGTTGTAAAGGCCGGTGAGTGTGTTGGTGCAGTCACAGACAATGATCGTATATAACTGGCTTGCTTGTCCACAGATCTTTCCAGACTTACCTGTCGAGACCACTGTCTGTTGACGAGTCCGAGCCCTGATATCGTCACGCCAAGTGAATGCTTGAAGACCGAAAAATTGTTAGAGGTAAGATATCTGACATTGTGCGTGTTTTTTTTTCTGAACAGAGATTTTAGGAGTAGATTATTACATTTGAAGGTAAAGTTTAAAGCCAGTGTAGGTTTTAATGAAACTTTTAAGCCACAGTTTCTCACCGTCAAGAAAGATTCGGTTTTTGAATTTCGTGGAGTAAAGCTTAAAGGTAAGAGCAACATTAACAAAACCAAATTTTTTTGCCGTTCTAAGCAACAATAAAATCAATCTGAAGCAGGTTATTAAACACAAAGTGGCCCGTCAAAACTCCGTAGGATATCATACTTTTTGTGAAAGTATGAAAATTTCTTCCCTTTCAAATATACATTGATTTGTTTTGGCTTGCAGGCTCCTGTGGTACGATCCCAAGTTTGTCATTCACTCAATAGTAACCGATTGCAAACTAAATTGAAAATGTAGGTGATTTCGAAATATCAGTGAATTGACTGATTTTCGGAAAGGAAATATTTTGTCAGTATCGCTCCAAAAAAATCTGCCCTAAAATTGTGTTTCGCCGGTTTTCGCAGCTAAATTTGGTACCAAACTGATGCAGAAAGGTTACTCTATTATATAAAAGCAGTCAGAATGTAGGTTGGAATCGGCGGCAATCCTTAGTTTCCGAAGTGGTGACAAAAATCGTAAATTTCATGTTAAGTTTGATACAATTGTCAGTATTTATTAATAGAAAATATAAAAATAAATAAAAAATGATTTAATTTCCTCCAAATATGAATTATAAAGTAGATACAAGTACAATATTAACTCCATAGCTCAATGCAAAGTTTCTAATTTTGCTTTCTTAAGAATATTGAAAGCATCCACCTTTATTTCCTTCGCACCGTTCCTTCTACATAAAAGGTGCATTTTTTGAAGGTCTACATCTCCAGAACTTGGCTGACATGTGCTACAATGAATTAAGTGGTGTCATGATGACGTCATCACGTTTTATTTGAGGTCACATAAAAGGTGCTTATTTTTTTTAGCCTATTGTGCAGAACTATAGCTTCAATTTGGCTGTAACTTTGTATACATTAGACAGAGATGTGCTAAAGATGAATTGTTAAGTGACGTCATGATGAAGGCATCACATTTCATGTGACGTCACATTAAAGGTGCATTTTCTATGACCTATATCTACAGAACAATATGTCCGATTTGATTGTAACTTGGTATGTACCTAAGCCGGAATGTGTTTTAGATGAACATTGAAGTGATGTCATGATGACGTCATCACATGAAATACGACGTCTCATTAAAAGGTGCATTTATATAAAGCCTATATCCACGCAACTATCACCCTTGATCACTCTGCAACTTTCTACTGCATATCCATGTCCCATGACACGACATAAAATACAACTACAAAATGCCGAGACAGCCGTCTGTTTGTCCACAAACATAAATCTAGTCGAAAGTTTTGTTTGTACTCGTTGTTCTATCGCATGGTTCTTTGTGTGCGTGTTAGATCAAGATTAACCCTAAAAGGGCCGGCCCCCCCCCTCCAAATTTTACGGCGCTACGCGCCGTGAAAACTGAATTTTCCCATATACGTCGTGTACACAGAGCAGAATTACCATTCATACGTAGGAATAATTAATTAGCCATAATTCCAAAACCCTTTGACCTATAGTCATGAACTTTCTTGGGTATGTTCAAAATGAGTTGCTCTATGCATGTACAAAGTTCCACAATTTTTCGTCACTCGATGGCCGAGATCTTGGGGGGGGGGCAGAATTCCCCCCCCCCCGGCTGAGAGATGGTCAAAATAACCCGGCCCTTTTAGGGTTAATGGTTACGTCTTGATAGTCAGAAGTCCCATTGGTCCGAAGTCCCATTGGTCCGAAGTCCCATTGGTCCGACGAAACATAATACTGTTTACTTCAACTTGTTCAGGTTGACTGGACCCTAACCCTAACCCTAACCCTAACCCTATGGGGCGTTGGACCAATGGGACTTCGGACCAATGGGACTTCGGACTATGGAGACGTCCCCAGATTGGTGTTAATACCTATGCTTTGATATAGTTTGATTTCGTCTATTCCTTCAGGAGAGTTTGGGGCTGTCCATCGCAGATACACACCGAGACAACGCTTGTAGAACGTCTTGTGAACATCATTCTTACTTTCTTCGTCGCAAGGGCAACAGAAAACATACAAAAAATGGTGAGTTTCTTAAATTTCAAGTGATAAAATTATAACAATTTAACAGCAAAGCTCATCTGTATCGTACCAATAAATCTGTAGTTAAAACTGTAAAAATCATAACTTTCAATTTGCTTCAAATGACTTAACAATCATGGCCTGACATCTTTTTTGTAACTTCAAAGTCTGTCCTGTGATGTTTTTTGTATGATAGAAGAAACTAATAGGTAAATAGAAATAGGTAAGCAATGGAGATTCATACAATCTGCCGTGGTATGCATAGGTAAAATAATCTCTTAAAGTTCTTTTTGTTATCACTGCTCAACAAATCTGATTGAGATGTGACACTTCATAAAGAACGTGACTCTCGACTTTTTCAATGGTGTGGACCAAGTGGAACATCTAATTAATTTTAAGCGATTTCCTCTGCAACTCGAACATTTGAAACCACCGAAAAAAAAAATACTTGTACTTTATGCGCGAGATCGGGTATGAAGCGAATTACAAACATCGTCAAATAGTTCCATCCACTAATTGCGCGGAAACATCTCATGAATGCCTTCAGGCCTTCAGAAAAACTTAGTACTAAAAATGTAAATCATTGACGGGAGCGACTGTTCTTTTGTAGGTAAAACCAGAGGCGCAGCTGGGGGGGGGGGGTCGTAAGCGAGGGTCCCCCTCAATATTTGTAATGATGCCCTTTTCCATTCAAGTTTCCTTTTTCACCAGAGTAGATCGACCTCCTCACCCATTATTTGTAAAAGGTGCCCTTTTTAACCGGTGTTCTTTTGTTTTAAAAAAGTTTTCCTTTTTTTAAAACAAGTTCCTGTTTTTGTTAAACAAGTGCCCTGTTTTACAAGCTTCCTTTTATGAGCGCCCTTTTCGATTTTTCGAGCAACTGTTGTCAATATTGTGCTGCACTGAAAAGCGCCATCTAATGTCCAATAGTGAGCATGATCGTCCGATTCGAACAGTGCCCCCATTCACCCCGAACCCCTACTTTGTACGCAGAAAAAAACAACCTGTCTAATTTCAGCACAGATGTGGGAGTGCCCTTTTCACGAACCTTTACCCCCCCCCCCATAAAAAAGACCTTGCTACGCTTTTGAAAGCTGAATCTGTAAGAGACAGAATTGAAGAATTAAACACCACAGTCTGTCTATCCATAAAGAATAAAGTTCATTCAAGTCAATTGTAAGCACAGCATTGAAGTATTTTCGAAGTACATTTTGCCGATGAAGAGAGAAAAAAAGAAGAAGTGCATTCACCGTTCTTTCAGCAGGCGTATATTGATTCTGCACTATTGCCTATAAGCAATGGGAGGAAACACAAACACAACACAGACTTTATGAAAATAAATTCCCACGTGTTTACTGACCCAAGAAGTTGATTAATTGATGATGCAGATTTCAAAGTTGCTCTATACAAAAAAACAGGCATTATTAAAGACTGACAGATGAAGAACAACAGTTGGTTACACTCATTTCTAAACCTGATCGGTAATAAACGGCCGAGTAGTAAAATCTTAACATAAGAACTTTTTTATCGATAATTATAGTCTTGAACATGAGCGTCATCAGTAGGCCTACTTTCTTCTGGGGGTCGCCATAATCCCCCTCCATCTAACTTCTTTGGTCGCATTATATTGAAAACTGAAAACACTGCTGCAACCTGCTTGCAGACTGGGTCTCCCTAATTAAAACAATTGGAGCAACTGTTCGGCCGGCCTCAGGTCGACCACCGATTTGATTGAACCACGAAGGAACAAGCCTTTGTCAAGGCGTTCATTGTTAGCGTCCGTGAAGGTAGTCTAGGCGCTAGACGTTGTTATGGCTTGATGGGTGCAGACCTGTAAATCGGTCCAAAATTGTTTACGCCGGCCAAATCACGATTTGCATGCCTTCACATTCTCCCGTGTTAAAGCATTTTGAGGGCCGTGAACTTGAAGATTTGTAAAAAGCAAGGGTGGAGGCCGTGCACTTGACTAGACTGTGAGCTTATATTTATGTGAAATTTGGATGAAATTGGGCCCTAAAACCGCTCTATTTTCGTTTTCAAAATGACGATGAGCTTCAGGACTGTTTTAGGGGGTGATTATCTTTGGATGGAAATTTCTCCCAAAGGTAATTGGATAAGCCCCGAAAACTGCGGTCTTAAACAGCTGCTGCAGCCAGATGTTTTTATACACACATGATACATTACCCAGAATGTCACCCCCAATTCCTTCACCAGATTCTGTGAAACTCATCAGCCCGTCCCAGCGCCCTGTTTGCAGGGGGTTGGGGTGGGGTGTTACGAGCGAAGGTTCGTGGGTGACATTGGTTGGTCGTGATAACGCCCTCTCCCAGCTGGCGGGTTTAATAAATCACGGCGGCGGGCCCCTACTGGACTACCGCTTTAAACGTCAACACTTGCCGCGCGCAATGCACTGTACAATGAACTATCGATGAACGCCTTGGCTAGTGGCTAGTTCCATCGAGGCGCGCGATTTTTTTTCTATACCACACAGTTTATATTGATTATTGTTAACATGATTATGGAGTCTCTCTTTTTATTTTATTCAAATTCCAAGAAATGGAAATGATCCCCGTTGATCTTCCCAGATTTGCAGCATTGCTATTGATTGTTTTTCGCATCTTGACTTGCTCATGATCTCTTGGTGCATGGCAAAAACGAGCAGCTTCTGAGTAACCCCTTGAACAGAGACGTAGGACCATACAAATTAATGCACGCAAGGAAATTAATGTAGTCCAGTCAGGCCCAGATTAGTGTTTCATAGGTCCTAGGCACCAGTGTGCCGTTGGCCCTAGCTTCTCCGCCCTAGGCACCGGCACCAAAATCATGTTAATGTATTAAAGTACAAAGCGGCGCTGTTCTAGAACCAATATTTCTTCTTTAGGGGGACCGTTCGCATGTACATCAAAATCCTTCTTTGCTAATTTATTTGGTACGGAATTTATTTTTTTGGGGGATAGACAAAATTTGGGGGGCTACAGCCCCCTAGCCCCCCCGTAGAGCTGCGCCTGCCTAAAACGTCAACTTTTTCCGCGAAAGCTTCCAAAAAAATGTTTTTCGCGATCCGAGCTGTTATGACTTTTTAGCCTCGAGTCTTGCGCATCTTTTTGTACCAAAAACATTTAAAAAAATCCGGCGCTAGGCGCCGTGGAAACTGAATTTTCCCATTATACGTCATGTACACAGAGCACAATTACCATTCGTACATATGAATAATTAATTAGCCATAACCCTAAAGCCCTTTGACCTATAGTCACGAAATTTCTTGGTTGTGCTCATAACGAGTTGCTCTATGCAAGTACCGTGTTTCAAAATGTTTCGTCACTCGATGGCCGAGATCTTGGGGGGGGGGGGCGGAATCCGTTCCCCCCCCCCCCCCGGCTGAGGGATGGTCAAAATAACCCGGGCCTTTTTAGGGTTAAGGGGGCCGGGGGGAAAAGCTTATTCTAGACGCTCTATGGCGCGATCTGAGGCAATTTCCGACCTCTTTAACCAGTTAAAAGCAAAAGATCTAATGAATCAAAATATAGGCCACATTTTTTTTTAATTCGGGGACGAAAATAGTTGGGGGAACGACATTTCCCCCATCCCCCACCGATCGACGCCCATGGTTGGCATCGTGCTTCAGAACGACATACTTAAATGTATACGTAGGTGCTACATACGCCTATAGTGTACAGCGTCAATTGGTGAAATTGAACACTCTGAGAGAGATCCTCAAACTTTTTAAAAACTTTTCTCTGCGTGTGGGTGTGTGTGCAGGGTATGCCTATTTATGTGTTTTATAGCGCACCGTGGGGTATTTTCGTAGACCCCCGAATTTTTCGTAGGCCCCCGGATTGTTCGTATAGGCCCTAGGCACAGTATACCTACTGTGCCTATTGCATAACCCGGGCCCGAGTCCAGTCCATCACAAGTTCATCACAAGTCCAGTCCGACTAGTCACAAGTAATTCATAGGTTCATTAACAAGTGCAGTCACAAGAAACAATGGAAGGAACAAAGGAGTGTCTTTGTCAAAGCTCGTTTGAATAGCTTGTGAATTGAACTTGGACTGGGGAACTCGTGATGGACTTGCAGGCAGAAGGTCTGATGGACTCCTTTACATCCTTGGCGCGCACATTTTGTGTATTTCACCGATGCGCCTATGTATTCCGGAGCTCTAATTCCGCTCCAATCAGTGTCCTTTTCAAGCACAGAACTGATCAGTTCCTTTGTTTCCACGTTGTTTCTACCCCTCTGCAGAGAGCTATATTGTGCATATGCGCCTTGGTTCTCTTCTGTGAGGCAGCCATTGGTACGCCCTACGTCGATGCAGACGACGAGTTCGACGACGCCCTGGATATGACCAAACGGGTCACGGACATCTTGTCTCCATCCTCACACCACCTGGGCATGCGGGCGGTCAACTGCCCACTTGACTGCTTTAGCTGTGCCAAGTTCATCCGCGACGTGATCCCGGCTCCATGTGTCCGTGGTTGCCGGAAGGAGACTACTAGCCCGACTTACACATCTGACCTTCAAACGTGGAATAGGTGCGCCGCGTTTCTGTCCAGGCCCCGTTGATTACTCTAACATTTTACAAACGTCTAGGACAGAATAATTACAGGGTGCAACAATGCAAACAAATCCTCATTGCCACTAGTGCTAAATGCCCATACTTCAAAATTCTTTTAAAAACACTCAGAACTCTCACAGGTATTTAAGCTGCACAGAAAAATTATGATCGACATGTCATCTTTTAATTTAATTTCAATTTCATCTTTTAATTTAATTTAATTTCATCTTTTAATTTCATTTTCCCCAAAGCGGAACGGTAGCCATCTTGAAAAACGATACCTCCACAACATGGCAAAATAGCGCCACTTTCGAGCCCAATTGTATCCAAAATGCTTAGAATTGGAAGCCCCGAGGCCGGGCCAGAGGTTCATTGCCATATCTCTTCAATACCCCAATGTTATGGCTCTCAGAACTCTCTAATATAGAATATTTTGAGGGTATAACTTTTATTCATGAGCTTTTTTTTTTTGAAATTGCAACACTCGATTTTAACTGCTAGCAGAAATTTGGATTTTACATTGACGACTTTCACGGCGCCTCAAAAGTGGACAACCTTAAATCTTAAATCCTTACTAGCGAAAATTATGATGGTCCAAAAAGTGGCAGGAAATTTAGATTTTTAAAATCCGGTTCAAAACACATAACATTCTACTAGCAGAAAATGGGAAAATACGGTCGTCCACTTTTGACGCTCCATACAGCGACAGCCTATCCACCAGAAACCTTTTTTTTTTTACCTCCGCAAATGACTATCTGAACAGTTTATGAAGGAATTATTGTCAACAACTGTACGAGTTGAGTATCAAAATTGGAATATCGTGATGTCGATTCTTTTGCGGAGGACAAATCTTTCTCACAGGTTGGTCCAGTTATTATTTCAGAATATTAAAAGTATTAAGACTGCTTTTACGAATAAGGTCAAATGAAAACCACAAATTGGCAAAGATGTTTTGAAGTGGGTGAACAAGACAGTCTTCATAATTTTCCGTGTTCTATAATTTGAATATTTTATTAAGATTTGCTGATTTTATTGCATTAAAAATATATCTAATGCTGTTGAGGTTTTAGAGGTGTCTGTGGATAATTATTGTCGTCGTTTATTGTGAACTACTAAAAGAAACTGTCACGAAGCTCAATTTGATGAGAATGGTCAGATTGTGCAACCATAAATAATTTCGACACTTGTGTTCAGGGGTTATTATTAGTATACATGACGGAACTGTATGTTCCAGCGACCATCTTTATGTCTAATTTATAAGCAGACATGCATCGTTCCAAGACCTGTCATTAGCACGAATTCAAAAATGGATGGGCCATAAACTCAATGACCAGTTGAAACTGGATAAGACATCCAAGAAGTTTCATGAAAACGTACAGGCAGGGCATGGGCCTATGCATTGCACCTTAGCGGCCAATTTTTATTAGCTGTATATAGGGAAGGAAAGTGCGCATATGAGAAGGAAATGGTAACAGCAGTTCCGATGACCACTAACATACACGTTCGGAAACTCAATCCCTAACAGTCCTGAATCCTCCAATTTCAATATGATTTTGCACACCCCCTAGGGAGTTAGGGCCAACTAAAGTGAACTCGATGCGCAATAATTAAAAGCATTGGCGGCCGTCTATCTCAATTTTCTCAGAGATGCCGAGGTGAGATACTGTTGTTTTGGAATCAGCAGGCCTGAAAGGCCCAAATACATCAACAAAACAGTGTTAAAACCCTGCTATTTGGCCACTACCGGACACTGGATTAAATGGATCGCTGTTAAGTCTACCTGGGAGTAAATAATGTGTATAATCATTATAATGAAGACCGTCATCACGGTGGCCATCTTGGATATCTCAATGATGCCAACTTACCACTTGCAGTTTTTGAGTCAGCCGGCGTTAAAATCCTAGAAACCATAAAAAGGCTTTTGACGGTAAAATTTGATCATGATCGGATCCGTCACCAGACAAGAATTGCTTACTCGTACACCTGCAGTGTCAGCGGCCAGCTTAGCAGCCGTTTTGAAAGCCATCATCAGAGGAGGGAAATGGTACAAATCCACACATGTGTGCCCCACATTCCGTATATAAGTGCCAGAGATATGTGTGAGCACATAATTATTATGTATAATACTGGCAGTCATCTTGGTGGCTATGTTGGATATCTAAAATTACGAGTTGGCATCATGCAGTTTTACGATCAGCAGGTCTCAAAGGCAAAGAACCACCTAAAAAATAATGCTTGAACTATCTGGTCCGCTGGCGATAAGCAGCTTGATTCTTACGTGCTGTACAGGGTGGTCCCAAAAGAAATGGAACGGCGTACTACCGTCATGAGAATCAAACAACCAGTCGTTTTCCTAGTTCCGGATAGCAAACATCATTCAGGCTGCTTTCGGCTCAACTACTCCACGAATTCAAGTGACACTGGTTTAAAAGTTTACCTTGAGTGATGGAGAGACTACATATAATTTCCCCAATATAAGCTCTTTTTATTGTGACTTTACGACGTCAAAAGTACCGATGCCGCTTTTCCTAGTTCCGGATCGGTTCAATCAGTTCCGAATCGATCAAAAACTGATTCGTGCGGGGAAAAAAATCACGCGAGAAAATCATTTTTCAGCCAGAACCACCCCAAATCAAGCACATTTTCTGATAAAGTATTATTTAATTTTCCAAAAAAAAGTTCATTCAAGAGAATCCAGCAAATTTTCAAAAGAGAATCAACGTAAATAATTTTGAAACGTTTATCTGCAGCGCAACGGCACGAACTCACGCACGGACCGAAAATCGATTAACGTGCGTGTAGTTGGGTCGTAAGTGCCCGCGCGATCCGGAACTAGGCAAAAACATATAGGGCGTTTTCGAATCCCTGTTCTTGACAACACTCGGATTAACCCGACACGAGAACAGCGGTCTCGAACGTGACGAACAGACCCGAGAGGGCGTTCGCGGATCGATTTTTTTCACTCCCCGGTCGATGGAGGGTTCGGCGAGGTGCAGCTTGAACAAAATGGCGGACTGTGCAGATTCGTGATTTGTTTTGTGTGTGTGTGGTTTTTTTTGCTAATACCCTAATGATTGGAATAAGAATACCATTATAGTGCAGGTCTGCAATTTCATCCCCGCATGTCCGGTTTTGCAACAACGTCCTCGTTCATTTGGAATAGGCCTAAGTACAAATTCAGACGATTGTCGGCCATTTTGCATTGCTTTATATCGATGCGACACGCACCCGCGCGTTCGTAACAACCAGCTGAGAACACGTTCTCGTGTTACACGCGTGTTGTCAAGAACAGGGATTCGAAAACGCCCACGGTCATTCGTTCGCGAATTTTCGAATATTAGAGACGCTACAAATTATTTTGATTAAACACACATTCGATGGAAGGGTTTATACGACTGTAGTGAATGAAAAAAATATTCGAAACCACATGGTACGAGAGAAATACCGTAGAGAAAAATTTATCGTCGATTCGCAGCTCCCATGATTTTCTACAAACGGTCCAAACGTGTAAAGTGCGAGTCGGAAATCTTACAGAAGAAGTGGCAAAATATGAACAGTAAGATGAAGGAGGAGACATCAAGGCATCGTAAGGATTCGTTGAAGACAGGTATGAGATGCATCTTTATTTACAGAAAGCATAGTTTCAAAGTGGGACATGTAAAAAAATACAATATATTACAAACATTAAATCAGCTAAGTATATATTTAACCATATAAACTCATTTATTTGATTTTAAGGGGTTGCTTTAATAGTCCGACACATGTACCACTAAACATAAAGTTGATATCAAATAAACATCGCACACAGTTTTATATCTTTATAAGAAAATTAAGTTTGGGTATGTGATCCCTCACACCTTTTGCCTACCCTGTCCAGCAAATCTGGTCAGATTTTTTTCTAAACTGTACAATAAATTGAAATGCTAATCGGTAACAGGTCTTGGAATTGTGTTTGTTCTCATGTATCAAAATTTTGTCAAAATTTTGTCAAAATTTCCGCAAAACTAGTCTGCAATGGAAAAAAAGAATGTAATTGCATGACGTGAACTCTGAAATTATCTTGCTTTCATTTTAAGGAGGAGGACCAGCACCACCTGATCTTTCTCCTCTAGACCAGAAACTGGTCACACTGGTAGGAGAGAATACTCCTACAATAATAGGAATCAACGGTGGCTTTGATAGCCTGGGTCTACTGGCACTACCAGAGGAGCAGCCGGCAGTTGCCACGGCCGATGATGTTGCCGCAGCAAGACCAGAGGAATGGTATTAGCCATTTACAAATTGCTAAATTTGATACCAGTAGTGGTCAGATTTTTCGGGAAAAAAACACATGCGTTCGGGAGATTTTATTGACAGCGCCGCCAATCAAAAACTGGCACACCCCCAATCTTCTGCTTATCAAAATATTTTACCGAGCCAAAATAATTCAGGATGTATTTCCTTTTTACACAATATTATAATTCGGTCTGGATAATAATGCTAAATACTAAATAAAAAAGAACAGTTGAGTGCAAATATACCTTCAACACAACAAAGCCAGCTGCAAACGATGCGAGAAGTGGGTTGGGAACGCTATACTTTTCACGAAAATATCGACTTAGGGAAGTCCGCACTCGTTCCTACGTTAACTACAAAAAGTGCAAAGTGGGTACACTCTAGACTAAGTCTTCTCGCATCTAGGTCTTCCTTCGCTTCTGAAGAATCGAGGTGGGGCAGGGGTTTAAAAACCCTGCCGAACACGCGCTCGCACAGGTCTGGTGGATCTTTCTCATTGGTCAAAAAGCTAAAAAAAAATGAGACCATTTCAGAGGAAGCCAATCAAAAAGGGAGTAGTGGACTAACTTTCTTAGGAGAAGCGTGGACAGCCAGGAATTGACCAATCTTGTCCAATTCTTGGGCCACGTTGAACGGCATGATCGGGCTCTCCTGACTCGAAACAAAGGAAAAAGCGAATCTTGCATTTTTGGGGGGTGACGCAACACTTGCCCTTGGGAAACTCGGGGAAGGCAAGCATGGCTAAGAAAATTGCAACCGTAAGCATTATAGGTAGGGAAAAATTGTCGGCGAAAGATGTTAAAATGGTTCCCAATTTTAATAGGGTCCGACATTACAATGACCAATAAAAGCGCCAATATAAAAATGACAAAACAGTGAATTTGTCTTTTCAATACAATGGCAATCGGCACTTGAAACGAATGTAACTAAATAAGACCGACAAACCAGAATATTACAAATTTGGATTATAATGCTCCTGAAATTAGACCCCTTCGTGGCTTTTTTGTAATCGAAATCGGTAATCGAGTTCGACTATATGCTCGGGGACGAAAATTTGCATGGAGTGATAAGTGTGTTAAAATAACTGGGAAAAGCTGTAATAATTATTATGAAGAAATTCTTCTTTGATATAGCACTCATGTTGGTGGAGTGCCGGAGCCCATCATCAGTCAGCAGCCTCGCCCGAATCAGTCAACGACGGTGCCTAGAAAGAGGAGAGCAGACATGAATGATGATGAGTATGGGAAGCTGCTGGTACTGGAGCAGAAGAGGAGTGAAGCCGAAACAAGAAGAGCACAGGTCGAAATTGAAAAGCTAGAGTTGGAGAAGGAAATGCTGTGTCTGCAAATAGCAATATTGCAGCAGCAGAACTTCCAGAATCAGTGATGGAATGTCTTGAGATGCAAAATGTCAAACCCTCAACATTTGGCCGATTTATCGAATTTGTTTTGAAGATTGTTTGTGCAACATATGTTTTTTGTGTTCCTAAAATTATTACTGTATGTCCATATTCTTGTTCAGTCGTTTCTTTTAATAAAAGTTAATACACTGTACTCAGTATTTTTTGTAAGATTTGTGGAAAGTTCGTCTGCGTTATTGATTATTTATTAATGATTTTCAAAATAAAATTAACAAGAAAGAAATATTATCTACACTATCCCATGTTTACAACGCTACAGACTGTATTAGCGTTTACTTGTATCATCAATTTTACGCCAAGAAAATTGTTTTGTATACTAAAACGCGACTGCTCATTATTTTGGCCTTCAATTACTATGATCATGCCAAAATAATGAGCAATCACGGTTTGATCATTATTATTATTAATTGACAAGTTTAACCAACATTTAAAAAAAAACCTTTGTCCTATGTAAATAATTTTTTTAAAGATGGCTTTTTAACTTGTACTTGCAATGATTAAATTTATTTCTGCTTTAAAGTTGTTTCATTCATTGTTTCATATCATTTTTTAAAGGTGATTGAAGGTGATTGCAAAAAACAAAATGTCACAAAATCAGCACGTTTATTTCGTTTTGCTAAGGGGCTGCAAGGGGAGGTGATTATTGTGTTCTCTGACAGTTTGTACAAGGTGGTCACCGATTGTGTATCTATTTGGTCGGAAGTTCCCCCCCCCCCCCCAAAAAAAAAAGATGTTTATTTTTTTGTAAGACTTTATTGATTTTTTTCAGTGCACCGCGGTTCAGGTGGTAAATTGTTGTATCAATATTATGCAAATAATTGTTTCATGAACTTGGCCTACTTGTTAGGATCTAGTATACAATATACACTAGTCATGTGAAAAGTAACAAGTTTGAGAGCGTAGTAGTAGTAAGTTTTATAGCTGCGGCATATACGACTCTGTACGTGAACATCATGCTTCGGCATACGACTCGACTCAACTCTGACATACATCATCACTCAAACTTTTAATACTCCAACTCACTGGAAATATGTGTGGACTACATGATTTCGGACAAGGTCGCCGTTGTCATGCAGCTGCGCTGGTTGATCTGGCTGTGGATGTGGAGGGTCATCCATCGGATCGTCCTCATCAATGTCCGGGAAGCCTTGTTGCTTTGCGATGTTGTGGAGTACTGCACACGCTGCAATTACCCTGCACGTACGTTCTGGTGACAGCCTTATTTCACCGTGCAGGCAGTGGAACCGTCGCTTCCATTGACCGATGGTTCGTTCAACGAGACTTCGAGTTGTTCTGCGCGAAAGCAAAGGGAATTGTTATTGTTTGAAAACGTAAAAACTGATCATCACAACTGCGTGGACAGAAAAAAAAGCCCAGTTCATAATTATAGTAGCACTTCGAATTAAACAACTTTGGGAATAAGAAGAAAGAATATAATGACTAACCTGTGAGCTCCGTTGTAACGTGCTTCAGGGCGATTGCCTGGTTGAAGGAACGGTGTGAGCAGCCATGGTTTTGAGGGATAACCCGTGTCGCCTAACAGGTAAACTTCTTGATTTTCGCCCTGCCCTCGTTCAAAAACATTGGCTATTGAGCTCTCTCTGAGCACCCTGGAGTCGTGACTACTCCCTGGCCATTTGGCATTTAGTTGAGTGAAATTACATTTGTTGTCCACAACAACTTGAACGTTTATTGAGTGGTAGTTTTTCCTATTTACGAATTGTTCTTCATGGGCGTTTGGTGCTGTGATGCGGATGTGAGTCCCGTCAAAAATACCAACTATGCCAGGAAAACCTGCGATGGTGAAAAAAACCCTCTGAATATCCGGAATATCTGCAGCTGCAGGCCACTTTATGAAACCCCCCAACCTCCTGGAAAGGCTCGAGGACACAAGATTAATTATTCGAGACACTGAAGGTTGAGAAATTCTTATTGTATCCCCTACTGTCCGTTGAAATGTTCCACAGGCGTAAAATTGCAGCGCTATCAATACCTTTATTTCGGGAGGAATGGCACAGCTTCTCTCGGTTGGCCATTCAATTTCTTCCCTTATGAGGTCGGTTATAAACAAAACACCGTTTCTATCAAACCTATAACGCGAGTAAAGTTCCTCGTCGGTGAACTCTGCCAAGGGGTTACACCTTTCACCTTTCACGAAATAATCGCTCTCTCCGAAGAATTCTTTCGCGAAAATTTCGGTTGTGCACGGCACGTAAAAAAGCCGCCATGACACCTAAGCGGGGCGCTTAAGTACGCTAAGATTGGTCCGAGCAATAGACTTAAGTCATGAAAATACGTGGGGCACTTAGTGAAATTGCTTTGTGAATACGGCTTAAAAATTAAGACACGACTAAGTTGCATATTTAAGTGGGGTGCTTACTTTTTTATGACTTAAGTTGTTTTGTGAATACGGCCCCAGCTGGTGACCAGTCTAGTTTTTAATTTTTTGTCGTGCTTGCAAATGTTGTATACATGTACAGGGGCGTAGCGAGGTCGTTTTTATTTTGGGGGGGTTAATTTTTTTGAAAAGGGCACTTGCACATCCGTTGTAAAATGTAGACAGGTTTTTTTTTCTCCGGACACTTGGCCTCCGTAGTGGGAGGGGGGGGGCCTGGGGCTGGTACCATCTGTCGATGGGGGCGCTGTTCACAACTGACAATTATGCACACTAAGAGCCAGTATATGGTGCTTTTTAGGGCGATACATGTGCGAAATTCTGAAAAAGGCCCCCAAAACGGCAGATGCCACAAAAAAGGGCACCACTTCTTTTTTGAAAAGAGCACTTGTTCAGAAAAAAAGGGCACTTCGTAAAAAAAAGGGCACTAATTACAAATTATTGGGGGGTAAGCCCGTTTGAAAAAGGGCATTTGAATGGAAAAAGGTTGTCTTTACAAAATATGGGGGGGGGGGGGGGCAAAATACCCCCTTACCCCCCCCCCCCCCCGGCTACGCCTATGATGTACTGCCTTCAACGGAAGTAAAATACTATACTACCTATCCATGTGTGCTTCAAAACACTTTTTTGAGGCCGGATAACATATGCCGACATTTACAAGAACCTCACAAACATCAGATTTGCGTATCATATCATGGAACATTTTTAATTAATTAGCAGGACGCCGCGTTTTGCATGGCAACCGCTAGCTGGGTGCAGTCATCATTATACTAATGTTTACTTAGACCCTTAATTTGGTAAACCTTGGTGATGCAATTTTGTCCCATTTGTTCATCACCAACGCTATGCTTTGCGTAACGATACGTTTTGGAGTGTTTTCATACAGAAAATGTTGCAATGTTTAACTTTTCAAAGTCTTCAAGAAACAAATTTGAGGACCTTTATACAATATTAACCAAGCCTCTCCATTAACCATTGCATGTTGTGCTTGCACTCACTCTTCAGGCCTTTTCCAAAAAAAAAGAGACACACAGACATCAGACAGAAATCAAACAGACATCAGGCAGACAGGCAAACAACGTAGGATCTTTTATTATATGATATAGGCCTATTCACATAGGCACGTTTAATTTGGAAGAGCAGTTTGTTAAGCTCTGTCCAATATTAATTATAACTCTTTTGTTTCTTCCAACTAATATCCTTAAAAAAATCAAATCCATGCGAACTTTAAAGGATCTTTAGAACCTACACGACATTTCGTCGCAGAGCTGACATACCGGCGAATCGACCATTTTGGCGATATTGAGATTTTTGGGTGTTTAATGGTTTTGGTTGCTCCTTTAAGTATTTATGCCAAATTCTTAATTCTTGTTTGGATTTTGAGATTCAGAGCCCCGCCTGTGGCGAATCAGTCACAACGACAAATCCATAATTTGACATAGTGACGAATACGAAATTTAGCTGATAACCAGCTAATGTAAGGTGTACGTTCAAAGTACCAACGAATGTTATTCGTCAGTTCGTCGGATTGCGCGCGCGTGCGCGCGCAATCCAGCAAACTGACGAATAGAGATTTGGTAATTTGCCAAACTGACGAATACGTTTACGATCAAATAAAAACATATCGCACAACTTCTCTGATTAAATAAGTAACCTGAATGGATATTGGGTTTCCTATTTTATTTCGAATATACACCGAAAGGGATATTATCGAAACATTAAGGGTAAAATACGACGCCCAAAAAAATGTCCAACTTCAAACGCGAATTACTTGAAAGAGGTTTTCGCTTATCCGTCGGTGGTATGTCAGCTCTGCGACGATTTTCTCTCCGAATGTCAGTTAAAAATGAACTGGGGAAATGCTTTCTTTATTGCCAATCTGTAGTGTTCATTTCACCTTAACGTAAAAGCAGTGTTAATATAGGTTTTCCCGCCCAACTTCAAAAGTGTTCAGAAAGTCAGTTGCGGAGTTAAAAATATTTGTTTCTCGTTTAATTTAGACTGTCGATCTTCAATTCTGTACGGACGACTAGACGGATGGGACATGTAGGGTGATGTTCCTTTTATCACTTTTTCTAAAGATTTCACATTTGGGGTGATGTTTTTTTTATGTTTTTTTTTATAGATTTCACATGCGGGGTGATGTCCCTGACAGAAAATCACCCCACATGTGGATTATGGTCAGCACATCAAAACAGCCGTTAAATTATGTAGCTTGTATATAGGGTATACAAGTCAAGAGACTCCACACACAAAAATCAGACTGTTTAAGTACCATATTTGTTAACACTGGCGGTCGCGTACTCAGGCTAAATTTAAGGTTGGGGTGGTCTTTTGTCATAAATAATGTTAGGGGGGGGTACTATGTCCTGTTTCCAAGATGTGTATATGTTAGAATCATCAGTGGGAAATCTTTATCTAGCCAGCAATGACGCAATTAACAAACAGTATATAGGCGGGGCTGCCATCAATTGGACCCTGACAACCATGCATACAGGTATCAGTGTTTAAGTTTCGAACGTTTTTCGCACATTGCAAGCAGACGCGTAAGCATTTCTGGACAATTAAATTGCCCTCCCGGCAGGCAAAGTTAAAATGCCCCGCTTGGCCAGGAAGCCTTGTGAGGATGGAGACATGATGTCCGCGCCCCGTGTGGTCATATCCAGGGCGTCGTCGAACTCGTTGTCTGCATCGACGTTGGGCGTACCAATGGCTGCCCCACAGAAGAGCGCCAAGGCGCATACGCACAATATAGCTCTCTGCAGAGAAGTAGAGAAATCATGGGGGAAAGGAACTAATCAATTATGTGCTTGAAAAGGACACTGATTGGAGCTGTATTAGAGCTCCGGAATAGGCCTACATAGGCGCACCGGTGAAGTGACCACACACAATGTAAAGAGAAGTCCATCAGAAATCCCTGCAAGGCCTCTAGTCCCCGTTCAAATCACAAGCTATTCAAATGAGCTTTGACAAAGGCACTCCTTTGTTTTTCAGTTGTTTGTATTGTGACTGAACTTGAGACTGGACTTGCCATGAATTTGTGATGGAATTTCTGGCACGCATTAGTTTTAATGGTCCCAAACGGTCTGTTTTCGAGGGGTCACTGAGTTTGGGGCTAGACATTGTTATGGTTTGATACGCTATAACCCGCCGCCGCGCGAGGGCGCTATCTCGACCAACCAAAATCACCCACGAACCCGTCAGAACAATAGTCTGGTTCCCAGACCTGACAATTATTCCCGACGCTCACATCTAAATTGAAGGTCAGGCAGCGATATTTTTTATTGCACAACTATGTGAGGTACCTTGTGCACTTTCCTATGGGGCATGGTTTTTATAAACAGGCTTGGGTGGAGGCTACTATTTTTCAACTTGGTACGGATTTCGGACTTTACTTCCCTTTTAAAAAAAATCCTCAGGAGGGTCGGATCAGAAAAGGAAATTGCTGCTATACAAGTAGTATCCGACTGAAAAATAACGTTTCTAAGATAAAACTTGAATTTTTTGAAAAAAAAGAAAGCAAAACCTGAAGGGTACACAGCAGGGAATCGAACTCGGGAACTCTGATCATTGGGCAGCATGCCTAACCACTAGGTAACGGCGGTGCTCGACCATATGTTGCCATTCAATCCTATAACCTTGATTCAGGTCGCCTGAAAAAATAGTTACCCTGTATACTATAGACGGCCCTTTTCAAAGCTCGGCTTCGTTTCCGAATTCGCTTTATCACTTATAGCTTTTAAAGTTCAGATCAATTTTTTAATAAACCACTTATCATAAAGTTATGATAATACATGATAAAGTTATACAAACCAGACTGTACCATTTTGTTAGCAGTGGTGGTGGCATACTCAGGCTAAATTTAAAGGTGGGGTGGTCTTTTGTCATAAATAATGTAAGGGGGGTATGTAGGCAGAAAGGACGAAGCACCATATGTACGTAAGTAGCCTTGTGAGGAAACGGGTAGTGATGTCCACTACCCGTTTGGGCATGTCCAGGGCGTCGTCGAACTCGTCGTCCGCATCGACGTTGGGCAAACCAACGGCTGCCCCACAGACTTTCGATCTTCAATTCTGTACGGCGTCAATATTTGTGACACTTGTATATTTGTACATGATTGCTATTCGGAAAGTAAAGTGAGCATACATTTTGCACCTTAAGTCATTGCAAATACTGTTCGCAACGTTGCGCTTTTTATTTTTGGGACTCGATCGAGTCTTATTAGCCGTCGCTCGATCGAGTCGAGTCGAGTCTTCTGATGAGGGACTCGAGTCGATGGCTGGTACCCATCTTCCAAATGGGGGCGCTCTTCAAAACTGACCATTATTATGTATACTATATATTCGATGGACATTTTCACGCTGCATTGTAATGGTTGTTGAGCGGGTTTTCTTTTGCGGGATTGATGTGGGGGGGGGTTAACCCCCCCCCCTGCCCACTGCGCCCCCACTGGATACGCCACTGGATCCGAGTGCCCAAAATCGTCGTTGAATTTCAAGTTTTCTAAATGAAAGCAATGAATATTAATTATCAACTCATTTTTTAAAGTTGTTAATAAGCAATTAGAAATTAATAAAATCTATATTATACTCGGAAATACTCGGGCGCTTTCCGATTGTCGACAAAATGAATTCGGCAAACTATAAAGGACATTTTCGGAAAAAGGAGGAATTCCTCCCGTTAGAACTGACACTCTCTAACGCTATTGCATGCGTGCACTCTCCGAGAACACGTAAATTTTGGTTTTCACGAACTGACACCCATCTTAATCATTTAACTGCTAATTAACTAAGCAGATTTTCACAATATAACGTTTATAATTGAGTAGTTTAAGCATTTTCACGTTAAGTGATACCAAAACCTCTTAAGATAGATGGATTATTTTACTGAGTAAATTCGTGTCAAACCTTTAAAAGCGTTTTTCTCCGATTTGTATTTCTGCAACGCTGATCACTGGGTGTCAGTTCGTGGTGTCGGTGACGATATTGGCCCCATCGAAACTATTGAATTATTCATGCGAATTTTTTTTTTCCCCAAACGACATCCGTTTCCCATCTTCTGATTGGTCCATTTAGAATGCATATCTTATGCCTTGTTCTCCATAACACAAACCCAAGATAGGCTTTACGTCTGGTGAGAAATGTTTCTTCATCACTTCACTTATTTAAAAGGTAAAATGAGAAGAAGTGAAAAACGCTCACTGGGATTCTAACTCGGATCACTTGATTAGAAGTCGGGACTACTTCAAACCAGTCCACGAATCAGCTGCCAATCGTCGGTGATTTAAACACCATTATTCATTGTTATATAACTTATTCTTTAAAGCCCTGGACATCATGAATTATTCATAATGGAGAGAGAGCGGCTGAGTGCCCTGTTTTGAAATTGTCCGATCTCGTTTGGAAAAAAAAAGAAAATCGCATCCCGCCTACGGAAAAGAAATTCGCCTGCGGCGGGTTATCGCGTATCAAACCTTAAAGAGGTTGTGGAATGTTCGAAGACATTTCCGTCATATTTCGGGTATAATGTAGCCTAAGGTGTGATGAAATAAAAACGACTATTTTGTTCGTCATGACAGACACAATAGTCGTTTCTATTTCATCACACCTTAGGCTACATATACCCGAAAAATGTCAGAAATGTCTTCGAGTATTCCACAACCTCTTTAAGGGTGCAGACCAGTATTAAATAAACTGCCATATACCCCCATGATAAATGCCCACAATTCAGAAATTCAGGGAAAAAATACTCACAACTCTCCATGCAAGGTGTTCAAGACACACATCAAATTAAAGCTTATTTCATCATCTTTCATTAATTTTTCTTCTAATTTTTGGGGGTAATCTGATGACTTTTGGGTAAAAATTCCATTCAAAAATGATCACCCCTTAAAATGGTCCTGAAGCCCATCGCCATTTTGAAAAACGGTGCCTACACTCCATTGCAAAAACAGAGCGCTATTATGGCCCCAATTTCATCCAAATTTTACAGAAATACAAGCTCACGGTCCTGGGCACGGCTTCCATCCTTGTTTTTTACAAACCCTCAAGTTCATGGCCCACAATTATGCTCAAATGAGGGCATTCAAATCGTGATTTGGCCGGCTTGCGCCGCGAGTGATTTTGTTTTTTATTTATGCATTCACAGTGGACGTATATTAAAAGGCGTTGAGTTGCAAGCCAAATTCTCGGACTTTATTTTGCCCCGAAAAAAATCCCCCCAACCACAACTTAGAATAAGACAATTGTTCCAAATGACTTTAAAAACGATGCCTTGACCAAGGCTCTGTTTTTCATGTCAAAAAGTAATTCTAAAATACTTCCATCCTGCGCTTACAATTTACTTAAAATTTCCTTTTATTTTTTTTTATTCATGAGTCTACGTTTTTGATCTTCATTATTGAATTCTGATAATAGTCTAGGCAAAATACTTCATTTTTTGAGTGAACCTCAAACAAATTGCAACAGAATTTTTTTCACCACAGGGCATTTCTATAAGGTCCCTAAAATGACATACTAAAAGTCCAAAAAAATCCAAGTGGTGGAAATATGCCTAATTTGCATAAATCCAAAATGGCCGAAAATTTTAAGACTTTCACATTGATTTGGTCATATTTCTTATACTCGATAGCTTTTTCAGGTACTTAAAACGACAATTGTATTCCGTTTACATTGATTTCATAATTATTCTAGTCCTACGTAACTTTCAAGATCCCCATGTTTCCCAAATTTGCCATATGCCGTATAATAATTTGCATAAATGCAATATATTAAACTGCATAAATAAAAGTTAAAATTATGGCTGTCATGTGTGGACATGTCACAATTAAATTTTCCTGATAATCCAAGTTTAGTTATTTAATATTTATACATAAATATCACACCACAGTGCATTTCTATAAGGCCCCTAAAAAAGGTCCAAAAATCCAAGTGGTGGAAATATGCCTAATTTGCATAAATTCAAAATTTCCACTTAAACCATGATTTTCATATTGATTTTGCCATAACTCTCGTCCTACATTGCTTTTTGGGGTACTTTAAACAACAATTTGTCCTTTTACATTGATTTCATCATTATGCTAGTCCTGGGTACCTTTCTAGGTCCCTATGTTTCCCAAATTTGCCAAATGCCGTATAATAATCTTCCCATACAAACGGACAAACCGCCAGCACCACCATCACTACTTGAGGTCATCAGATGTGGGTGTAAGAAGCGTTCTTTCGTTTTGGACGGTTAGTCATGACGGTTAGTGACAGCTCGTCATGACGGTCGTCCTGGCAAATCACATTCCTCGCTAAAACGAAGGGGCGTGATCAATGGATCTTGGCCAATCAACTGGCTCCTCTGTTCGGTAAACTTTGTTGTTCGGGAATAAAGACTTTAGATTATTATTCAAATAACTATGGAACACACACACACAGACCTACCTGCCAGGGACTGCCACGTCGAATGCCATGGGCGTCGCCAGGATTTTTTTCTAGAGGGGGGTAATGCACATTTCGCCCCCCCCCCAAAAAAAAATACCTGTACTTTTGCCAGCATATTTTCAATTTATCTTTTTTCGAGGGTGGGCATGGGGGCATTTACCCACCTCTTTTTTGATGATAAAAAGTAGTAATTAAATAGTAAAGTCTGTCAGGAGCAAGTGTGGCCCATTGGGCCATGGGCAGCGCCGGCATTTAAATCCGGTTCAGAGAATATTTCTATTCCCCCTGGATGGGATGCTAGTCCATCGCAGGTTACTCCACAGCTAATGCCGGCACCCATTTATACTCCTGGTTGGAGAGAGGCAAGTGTGGATGAAGTCTGCCCTAGGACACAACATAATGGCCAGCACCTGAATTCGAACTCCTGACCCTCTAATCATGAGTCACAAACCCTAACCACACTACGGCACAAAAAGGAGTTTGATCACTGCTTGCTCAATTGGAAGTTGGTTGCTGCCTCGGCAAATAAAATGGAAGACATAATCTAACTTTTGAAGCGCATTTCTGGTGCTGCACATGGCTACCCGAAAATAAATACGTCAAACTTCAATTTGGAGATTGACGGATCCTCTAAAGTCCTTGGAGTTAATGTAACAAATGCCTGTCATCTAAAAATACACAAAATTGTGGCTGTTTTGTCTTTGCACAGACGTAATAAAATTATATTCTGAATTATCGAAAGAACGGTTCGTGGCTAGACTGTACGAATCATAATTTTCTGCATAAGCAATAAAATATGCTTATTTTCTAAAAAAAAAAAAAAATTATTTTATGGCTTTTTGGTTTTTGCAGGGCATAATAAGTAGTAGGGGAGGTGGGGGTATGGGACCAAAATGGAAAATCTGCGGCCGGTCTGGACACGCCGCTCTCGATTCTAAAAATAGTTGGAGGAAAAAAAATAGGGGAATCCCCCGCGGCAAAATGTTTTTAGAAATCTGACGTCAGGTTTGGGGAGCAAAAAAGAAAAATGTGTGTCAAGTCAGGCCCTGTCGCTCTGGAGTTAAAAAAATAAATCTGTCGTCGCTAAAATGAGGTGATGTCACCACCACGTGACTTTGAAAAATGTGTGAGTCACCACCACGTGACCTTGAAACGTGTTAAGGCATGATAGGAATTTGGCGTAAACAACGTGACCTTGAAAAATGTGTGAGTCACCACCACGTGACCTTGAAACTCGGGCCCATTATCTCTCGTCTTGAAGACCCTTTACCAGCCGGTGAGTCTGATTGCTTATAAATCCAAAGTCTGCCTTCCAAAAAAAATGAGAAAAAAAATATTATATTTCCTATAGTAAAATGGAGAGTAATATGTTCAGACCGACCGTCAAAGGATATTCTAAATGGAACAAAGCCACGCTGCGTGATTACGTGCAGCGATATAATATACCGCACAATGAAAATGTTTCTCTTACTCGTAAAGTCTACATCGAGGGGATAAAAATTTATGAAAGTCAATTTAAAAACTTGAGGAAAAAGAAACTTCATGAGCTCAAACAGATTGTAGACGAACACAATCTAGAATACGTACCGACGGGGTATGAAGGACGAGTTTTGAAAAAAGATTTAATCTCGGCGATTAAAATATACAGACAACCCGAAGACTTTACAGAGTCAGCTTTTAGAGAAACGAGAAGGTTTAGAAATTACTACAGAAACTGGGAATTAAACCCTAGCCTTTATAAACAAGATTTAATCAACTCTTTGGTGTCGCACAAGGAACCCATAGTCAATAAAATCAAGTCAGAATTGAGAGAGCTGAGAGGTTTAAAACTGGAGCTCACAATCAAAATAAAATACGAAAACCAAACCGGATGGTACGATCGAAACGATCGAAGCTATTCATTATAGCAAGCCGAAAGCCGTTTTAAATCAAAGTCAAATAAAACAGGTTTTAAAAGAAGAGATCGAAGAGCTATTTAAAAGGATGAAAGGTATACAAATCAAGGATCGGGTTGGGTTTTAAAAAGATAATGGCGTTGTACATCAACATCAACAGATATAATCCAGCGAGAGGTAGTTCTTACATAAACCTACCCGAACATCTTAAAATTAAACAGGCGATGATAAACATCAAAAACAAAGACGACGAGTGTTTGAGATGGTGTTTGAGAGCTGCTCTTGGGTTGTATACAGATAAAGTAAAAATCAAATAAGAAATAATCCTAAATATAAAATTCATAAAGAAGAACCTGTTGTATACACCAAAGACGACGGACTCAGTTTTAAAGGCGTTGACTTTCCGACACCGGTCGATCAGATACCCAAGATAGAAAGACAAAATAATTTATCGATAAACGTATACGGTTATGAGGGTGAGATATATCCATTATACGTGTCTAAAAACTACGGGGCAAAAGAGATCGATCTGCTTTTGATTTCTAAAGGTGACAAGCATCACTATTGTTGGATAAAATATTTTACGAGGTTGATGTACGACGTTACCAAACATAAATGTAAGAAATATTTTTGTCGAAGATGTCTATGTCATTTTACCAATCAAAATAAATTAGACAGACATATCGCCGATTGTAAGGGTATAGATGCACATCCATCAAAGATTGTATTTCCGACGGGTAAACCAAAATACATAGACGGGCAACCAGGCGAAAGAGACATACCGATATTAGAATTTAAAAACTATAGGCACAAACAAAAAGCACCATTTGTCATTTATGCTGACTTTGAATCCATACTACAAACAACAACACCACCCACACAGACACTAACATCTAAACCTACTCACTCAGACAAAGAGACAAACACAAAAAAGATTAACGTTCACAAAGCTAGCGGTTATTCGCTAGTTGTCGTGCGATGCGACGGTAAAAATGTGTATCAAGAGACTTATAGAGGCAAAGACGCTTCAACTAGATTTATAACAACGCTGTTACAATTACAAAGCGATATTAATTGCATATTTGAAAAACCCCAACCCATGACATGTAACGAGCGAGCCAAAGACCATCACGATACAACAAACGCGTGTTGGATTTGCGAGAAACCAATTTATCCCAATTACTCGAGCAACTGTCAGTGCCAGAAACCCAGAGAACCCAAGACGATAAAACAAAAGAAAGAACATCAGTACAAAAATAGTAAGGGATTTATCGAGTCTAAATGTCTAGACTGCAAAAAGAGCATTAATAAATTTAGAAAGGTCAGAGATCACTGCCACGTCACTGGTAAATATAGGGGTGCCGCACACGCTTATTGTAACCTCAAACTACAAATTAAACCCGGTTGTACACCGATACCGGTCTTTTTTCACAATTTACAAAATTACGACGCGCATTTAATCATGCAGGGAATGACAGAATACGATAGCCAAAACTAAATTAGTGAAAGGTTGTCCAAAAGAGTCGTTTCATTTACTCAAAAAGCATTTTAAACTAGGTACGCCAGAGGCGACTGACTTGCTATTACAAAAAGGAATTTATCCCTACGAATACATGAACTCGTTTGATAAGTTTCAAGAGACCAGCCTACCACCCATCGACAAGTTTTACAGCAGACTAAAAGACGAACACATATCGCAACAAGACTACGACAGAGCTCAACGCGTGTGGAACGAGTTTAATATACAAAATCTAGGAGAATATCACGACTTGTACGTGACTACCGATACGTTATTACTTGCAGGCGTATTTGAAAACTTTAGACAAACGTGTATTACAAACTACGGGCTAGATCCAGCCAATTATTTTACCGCACCCGGATTGTCCTGGGATGCTCTATTGAAACACTCGAAAGCTAAACTCGAACTGTTGCAAGACGTCGACAAACACTTATTTTTTGAAAAAGCAAAACGAGGAGGCATATCTAGCGTGGGTGGAATGAGACATCACAAAGCCAATAATCAATATCTCGATGACTACGATTCAAACAAGCCCTCGAGTTATATCGCTTATTTGGATGCCAACAATCTGTACGGTTGGGCTATGAGTCAATATCTACCGTACAGCGATTTTAAATGGACTCCCTCGAAACCGTTTACCGAAGAAAGAATATTAACGCTTAAGAAAACGTCCAACACCGGCTACTTTTTTGAAGTAGATTTAGACTATCCGTACGATCTACACACCAAGCATAACGATTATCCCCTAGCACCCGAAAATATCGTCGTACCCCAAGCGTGGATGTCTGATTATCAAAACGAGTTATTGGATACCGAACCTAATAGCGACGTACAAAAATTAACTTGTACGCTTAATCCAAAACAAAAATACGTGTTGCACTACGTTACGTTGCAGTCATACCTCGATCTCGGTTTGAAACTAAAAAAGGTACATCGCGTGTTAAAATTTAAACAATCGCCTTGGATGAAATCTTACATCGATAAAAACACGCAACTCCGAACAAAAGCAACCTCTGATTTTGAGAAAGACTTTTTTAAACTGATGAATAACAGCGTGTTTGGTAAGACGATGGAAAACGTTAGAAATCGAATAGACGGTTACCTACTGAGAGACAATAACGAGAGCGATCAAGCAAAATACAAAAAAATAATTCAAAAACCGAGCTATAAAACAACAACGCCGTTTCCAGAGTGTGACCTGTCATTTGTCGAAACATATAAAACGACAACCGTGTTAAACAAGCCCATTTACTGCGGAGTGAGTATCTTGGATCTCTCAAAGACGCTGATGTACGATTTTTATTACAACCGATTGAAAGACAAATACGGAGATAAAATTAGGTTGATGTATACCGATACGGACAGTCTCTTGATTGTCGTTTACACGGATGACATATACAAAGACAACCGATCTCACGGGCAACACTACGACTTTTCGAATTACAATCTGGATCACGAGTTATACGATCCAACCAATAAGAAAGTGATCGGTAAATTTAAAGACGAGTTTGGAGGTAAGGTCATTCAAGAAGCCGTTTGCGTAAGACCCAAGATGTACTCGATTTTAGCAGATGACAACAACATCACTCTTAAAAAGGCCAAGGGGGTCACAAAATCGGTCACTGACAAAAGATTAAAACACCGACACTACTACGACTGCATCTTTAAAAATAAATCTAAAACAGAAACGATGACTCAAATTCGATCGGAAAAACACATCCTTTACACCATATCTCAAAATAAACTATCGTTGAGTCCGTTGGACACAAAGAGGTACATTTTACCGGATGGAATACACACGCTCGCTTATGGTCACCGTAATCTAGATATTAATTAGGCGGTAATTGCGTGTCCTCGGGTATGACTTGAAGCTCTTGTCTCACAAAACTCCTTTTTGGGCCGTCTTGCAGGTAATAAAGAGTAGGACCCGTCGTAACTTTTTTACCTTCAATCATTTTAAATTGACTCGTTCTTTTTTCCACGTTGAAGATGTCTACGCTCCAAATGGGATCCGTGGCTCTTCTCGCAGTACCACCCTCTTGCTCGCCCGGGTAATATAAATATCTAACCATGGCGTCTTGCGGTAATTGTTGCTCTTTTGCTTTAACGGGATTAGCCGGCGATTGCCGGACCTGTTTTAGTTTAACCGCCTCTGACGGCGCTTTAGCTATTAATCTTGTCGTTTCATCGTTTATAGCTTTGATCACGCTGGGTAATCGCTCGACCCATTGCGTGTTTCTACTCTCGGGATTTAACATTTCTTGAGCGTACTGATGACCAAACAGTCTCTCGGCTAGCGTTCGATTAAATCTTTCTACGATACCCTGCGATCGGTGGTTTCCGGGTTCGCCTACTCTCAACGTTTTAGGGTAACTCAAAGGCGATCTCGCGTAAATCTTGACGATAGCATCTTGGGTGGAATCCGCCGTTTTAGAAACCAAGGGTTCTGCTTCGTGGTATCGACTCGCAACATCGACAACCGTCAAAGCGTATTTATAAGTCTTGCGTTTTACTTTATCCCAGGGTAGGTATAGCACATCCATTTGGTAAAAGTCGTTTGGTGTTTCAAACTCTCGCGATGTACTCGTAGGCCTGGGTACATACGCAGGACCCGGTAGATAAATTTGCCATATCGCTTGTTTTTTAAGCCAATCTCTGATTACCTTTTTATCGATTTTTGTTTTATCGTGTAAATGGTCGACGGCACTTTCACCTCTCCAATAACCGCTCGGGCTATAATACAGTTTAGATAATGTTTGCATATTATTTAATATAAAAGACGTTTATAATAATATGGCTAGCGTTGCTATGATGTTAGGAGGCGCGATCGTCAACGCCTTAGCTTTTACTGGTTCAAACTTTTTATTTTCAAATCTGAAACAGAGTGACGAGGAGCGTAAGAGACACGATTTAGCGATAGAACAACTCTCAGCCGCCAAAGATAAGTGGCAACGAGAACGAACGAAATATCTAGATTTTCTAAACGAACGTATCAGAAAACAAAATGCTTCTAAAGAAACATTTTCTAACGTAGACCGAGCGTTGCGTTACTACAACGAGGTGAGTGGACACTCTACCGAACTACCCGTAGGACTGCAACACGAACCCAAACTCGAAGATTTTTACGAGCCTAGCGACCAACAAATAGAAAAAGAACTGGCGTTTATCGCGGGAGGAACGCTATTGGTGGGCTTCTTGGCTTACAAATACCTTTAAATTTAAAACTCGTATAAATAAAATGAATGCGTATGGAAAAAAGCTCAATCCCAGCAGACTATTAAAAATACCCAGATCTATCAAGGGTGAGAGAAAAGAGGTGGTCATTACCCACAATCCTAGTAGTATATCGGCGGGGCAAACGCTGAGAGTCAAGTTTCCTCAATTGGGTGTAGACGACGTGATCGTACCCGGCACTTGTAAACTAGCTTTCAATTTAGAACTCGAAGGTGGAAGCGACAACAATAGAACCATTTTTAGCAATTTGGCCAGAAATTTAGTCAGCGAAATCAGCGTCAGGCTTCAAGGTCACGAAATTGTGAGTTATCGTCACGCCGACGTGTATCACAACTTTAAAGACAATTGGATCAACAGCTCGACGACTCGAAACATGGCGTACTCGGGCATAGAAAAGAAAACGTGTCTAAACTAAGAACTGGGGCTGAAGATTCTAACGCGGGCGCTAACAACGGTAAGGATCAAGCTATCCCGAATGCCTATGGTAACTGATATTGTATTCCCCTAGACACTGACGTACTGACGTCACATCACCTTTTTTCCCCCAGCAGTTTAAAACAACCTCTGACGTACGAGATAAAGTTTAACGATCACGAAAAAGTAGTCAACAGTTCAGATACGGCGGCGATGTATTCTATCTCAAACTTGTCTCTCGAATACGAAGTGGTGACCAACAGAGACCTAGCTATCACCATCAGGAATAAACACAAGGGGTTAATGCAATATCTGTTTGATAAAATCCACTCGCTAGAAGTTAGATCCGTCAACAAATCGGACACGCTTTGGAACGTCAGCGTCAATCAACCCATCAGGAGTCTCAAGGGTATTTTGTTTTTGTTTAAAGATCCCGCGGTCAAAAATCCGCAGCGGTTTTATAATCCAAAACTAACCAAAACATCGGTGACCGTAGAAGGTAAACCCAATCAACTCTACAGTCAAGGAATGTTTCAGTATCAACACTGGAATGAAATCAACAAGTTCTTTGGAGACAGCGATACCGAAAGCGGGCGCGGAGTAGCTAAAGACTTAAATTTGACGGGTTTTGACCTCGGAGACTACCTAAAGACAAGTACGGTCTGTGGCTCGATTTTAGAAGTAACGACGACAATTCCGCTCACGGATCCGGTAGGAAACTCGGAGACGGAGGAGGCATCAACATTCAATTTAACAGAGAAGCCGAAGGTCAAGGTGACCTCACGATGTACGTCTTTTTAGTCATGGATGCTCAATTGAACTTGGAAGACGGAAATTTTAAATCTCTGTTAAGTTAAAATGACACAACCGCATTGCGCTTTAATCGTCGGCAAAACAAATTCGGGCAAAACCAAATGGATTTTGGATCTTTTAGAGTCAGACTATAAAAACGTATTTGAAGCGATAGTCATCATTTGCCCTACCATATTTAAAAACAAAACGTACATCGAAAGAAAGTGGATTCAAGCAGATCCCGAGGTATACCTCTGCGATCCGGAATTGTACAAGATGACGCTCAACGAAGCGATCGATTTTTACAGGAAAATATTTGAAGGTGTTGCCACGTTGTTTATCGTGGACGATTGCTCTTCGGATCAAGAGATTAAATATCGTAAAAAGACGTGCGCTTTAAGCAAAATGGCGTTTAGCGGAAGACACGTAAATCACAGCTGTTGGTTACTGACTCAAAAGTACAACAGCGTTTTAAAAGATTATAGAGAAAACACGGCTTGGTTGGCGTTATTTTACTGCAAAGATAAAACATCGTTTGATCAAGCGTTAGACGAAAACGACGTCGTACCCATTGAAGAACGAGATTATATAAAACGACGTTTGAGAGATGTGAAATATAGTAAATTGGTCGTATACACCGAACCTCCAGTTAGTTACGAGCTACTTGA
This sequence comes from Patiria pectinifera, assembly GCA_029964075.1. NCBI lineage: Eukaryota > Metazoa > Echinodermata > Asteroidea > Valvatida > Asterinidae > Patiria > Patiria pectinifera. The sequence continues at coordinate 8,179,490 of CM057142.1, read as the reverse complement.
GTAGCTAGTTGAGTAACAATTAATAGCTAGGTGAGTAACAATTAATAGCTAGGTGAGTAACAATTAATAGCTAGGTGAGTAACAATTAATAGCTAGTTGAGTAGCAACCTATTTAACAAACTACACATGTATTACAATTTGTTAATCAACAAACGTCAACAAAATACATTTTGCTGTAAGTAAATGATAGCAATATTTGAGTATTTGCAGTTTTTGGCTATTATCATCATATCGCTTAATTTATCGTTTTACACCTACCAATACCTTTGCTTTTGTAACAAAGTTGCAACAGCTACAACAAAATTAAATTCCTTTCTAATTAAATGGAGGACCTAAAACTTACTTTAACCGAACAAGATCACAACGCAGAACATAAAGATCGTTTGTGCGGTGTCGTAGCAGCCGGAAACTCTAGAAAGTACTTGGGAAAGGAATACACCGTTAAACATATCGAAGCTCTTGACAGTAAAGAACTCGACAAGCTGTATCATCTGTACGAAACTAAATTTGGAAATGAAATTGTTCAAACCGTTGGTAAATACACTTTAAGTCTATTTTCGAGAGTGTTAGCTGTGGTTACACCCGTACAAGTTTTAGGATATAACGTCACTATAGATTCTGAAGAAGAACTCACCAACGACTTGAGTTCTGATCCTATTATAAGCGCGAGTATGGCTGGTATGTTGAGCGACGTTTGTTACAAGTACGGAACTTTAATATCACCCCTAGTTGCTACGATTATCACAACAAAACATTTGAAATTTAATAAACCTAATATAATAAATGGAAGATCAGAAAGCAGCGACAGCAATGCCTGCAGCTCAACCAACAGAGACAGAGACTCCCCAACCGATAAAAACAACGCCGTCACCGACGGTAACGAGAGTGACCAAGACTAAAAATCCTAAACGAATACAGCAGGGTAAAGCTTTAGCCGAGCACAATAGACAGATGAAATTAAAATTAGCAAAAATGAACGTAACATCGGACGAAGCTACGAGCTCACCAGACTACAACTCTTGGGCGATGTGGGGGGTTATAGCGTCTATAATAGGGGTGGGGCTGCTGGTACTAAAAAGTAAGGCAACTGCGCCGGTAGAACAGCCAGTGCCGGTAGTCACGCAACCCACTACACCCAGCGTCCCCAAAACGCTAGACATGGAATAAACCAGCAATTTAAAAATTGTTATATTAAAAACGATGAGTAACTTTGACACAAACGGAATAGCTAATACGATTTACCACGGAGCCGTCATATCGGGTCTTTCGATGGGATACGCCATGGTAGGAAATAAACTACTCAAAATGAAAGCGCCGGATTTAAACAAACTAAGCGTAGAAGATGCGGCTAAATTGACGGGCATTATAAGTGGAGCTCTGGCCACGCAAAATTGGTTGGTGACCCAGGGTATACTACCGGGCAGTATAATGAAAACGGCATAATTTAAATAGGTTTATTAAATAAATGGCTGAGGGAGGATTTGACTTTGACCCCGTTGATGATTACGATTACGATGGCGATGATGATGTAGCAGAGACCAATTTGGACGACAACTTTGATACTCCTGTACCACCAATCCTCACTACCGACATAGATGACGTTTTAGATCAAGGAAGAAGCATGGTCACTAATGGGCGCGTTGATGAGTTTTACGATACTTATAACATATACAATAAACCAATATCTCCGAGATACGAAAAATTTATTCTCAACACAGAAGGTTTATTTTATGACACTGGCAAAGGCTTACTAAGGTTAACGGATCAAAGAAAACCAGACAGATTCTTGACTCTGAGGACTATAGAGTTAAATGTAAGAAAGATGGGTTTAAACGGTAGAGATTTTATTAGAAAGGAATTAGGCTTTACGCATTACGAACGTAAGACACTCAGTGACGATCAAAGTCAACAACTGCAATCGATACAACCCGAGAGTATCCCCATGACAGAACTACCCAGAGTCACCGATGAGGTTATCGAAATTATAGACGATTTAGAACAAGACACCGGCGCTCAAACGGAAGGATTGAATTACAGAGAACTCCAGGGTTTAGACAAAACTCTTCAGACGTTGAGAGGTAACCTAGAACTTAATTTAGCGCGTCTCACAGAACTGGACCGAGAGATTGCAGCCACGAGACAAGAACTCGACGAATCTCACAGCGAGGAGGGTCGACGAGAGTTAAACGATAAATTGAGCGACTTGAACGTTGAAAGATCTGCCAGATTAGAAGCCGCAAAAGCCAACGAACGAGGGCTCAAAAGTCAGATCGCTAGAATCAAAGAAACGATTAATAAAATATTAGGCGACGACACGACTCTGGCGGAAAAGATTAGAACTCTGTTTAGAGAACAAGGTGTGACCGTAGTGAGTATTTTAGCCGCTTTTAGTTTAGCCATCAGCACGATAGTGAGTAGCATCGTCGCTAGCGTGAGAGGTGCAGGTGCCCCACCCGCGCCATCGCCAACACCTGCACCAACACCAACACCAAAAGGTGGTATCAAAGAGTGGATTTCAAAACAACTCGCTAATTTTGCATCTGCTCTTCAAAAACTGGGAGTGAGCGCGTTGGGTGCTCTGCCGGGTATCATAGGCAGCGTACTCAGTTGGATATTTAACGCGCTGAGTAAGTCCGTATCGTGGTTGGCCGAACACGTGTGGGCTTTGTTTTTGGGTGTGGGAGCCTTGGTGTTTGCGTACCTGCAAAAACGATGGTAGTTATAGTTGTAATCAAGTTTAAACAAAAAAATAAAAGCCTTACCAGCGCAAAGTTGGTAAGGCTTATTTTTTTGTGTTGTGAGATTAGAGTGTGACTTATCGCATTGCCTCATAAGCTAATATACCCATGCCAACGATAGCTAATATTCCTACCGTCAACGATAATTTTTCGTCTTGGTGAGTTTGTAGTTTAGTGGGCTCTTGGGTTAAAACTGTAGGTGAGGGTGCTGGTGCTGGCAATGGCGCTGGTGTTGGTGCAGGTGTTGGTAATACAACATCGTTCTTCATAGACTCTGGGGGTGTTGGTGGCGCGACGTCATCTGTGTCATCAAAAGAGTCGTCCGGTTGAGGTTGTGAGTTTAAATCTGGCACCAAACCAGTGTTCATACTCTGGGTAGCGATTTGAAGATTGTTGTTATAGCCGTCGTGCGTTCCAACCCTCAAGTTCATATCCGATGGAATTAAATACAACCCCGGTTTCACGACAAAATTTAAAGGCGTTCTGGCATACTGCAAAGAGTCTTGAAATTGATCGATACTCGTTTCCATGTCGTCTGCTGCATTGATGATATCTTCAACGATGACGTTAAATTGTCTCTGAGCGTCTAATCCGGTTCCCGGTGATAATACGCTCGTTTTTGTTTGAGCCTGCGCACCGAGTAAAGCGTACACGTAAGATCTAATTGATTCGTTGATCTTTATGATTCCCGCGGAGGTAAACGAACTCGTGTTGGGTATAAAATCTAACCAAGCCTTTTGTACCGATTCATTTTGTTCGATGTAAGTAACCGTCCAAGGAACGTAAAGGCTTCCACTCTTTTTGGGACTGTCTAGACCGTGGTAGCCGCCGTAAAGAACGTTGGGTTTGTTGGGTAATGCTTTATCGTATTCACCAACCGCCACAAACTTGCCTTTATTAAAGATATATGAGGTACCTAAACCGTTAGAGTTTGTGTCTCTCGTCTGTTTAAAAGACTTGTTTTGATCTATGCCAAACAACAAACAGGTATCGGTAAATGCTCTGTGATTATAACTGTTGTCTAGAGCGTTAAATGCGTCATCTCCCGGTAAAGGAGCGGCAATGTCGTACAGGATCTTTCTAACCGTAAAATATAAATGAAAGTTAAAGATGGCCCAAACGTAACGGTTGCTCGCGTTGAAAAGATCGAATCCAATACCGCAGCCCGTAGTAGCGCAGTAGATCGCAAAATTTACCTGATTTTGATAAAACGACATGGGGTGTGATTTCCAACGATCTACATCCTCGTCCGTCTCAACGTGAGGCAATTTGTAGTCCGAGGTTAAGTCGGGAAACATGGTTAAAAACCCGTTGGTATTATTAACTATGACCTCCAGTTCACTGGGTTTAGTGCTGTTTAAAAACTTTGCTTGGGGTGCAGCTTGATGTTTTAGCTCGTTTGCCTTGGCTACATTTTGATTTACTTGTCTCGTTACCTGATCGGCTATCGATTGTATCTGCTTTTTAACGACTTAAAATCACTCATTATTTTAGTTTCAGTTTTAATATAAAAGACTTTAAAATAAATGCATTCGTTTCACTTGTTTCAAAATGAGCAGACGTTTAAATTAGAAGACGTCGTAGATAATTTAAACGGTCAAAAATCTATACGCGTAAAAAGGGTGTTGTTTAACGCCGGATATTTTAATATTTCCAGCGCCACGGAGATTGATTGGTTTACGCAAATAGATGGGAGACCCGCGTTTACCACAGATAAACCTCCCCTCATACCCGCGGAGTTTCTTTCAGATGTACACATAACAACGCCGGATAGAGATTTTATAGAGCGATTGTTACCCGATATACCATACCACTATTTATTTAACGATGAAAATGTTGTACAAAAAACTATAAACGATCTTATAAAAGCGTACGAAGACGATAGACTAGAATCCGTTTTAGAATCAAACAAAAGAAAAAGAGCTATTATAGCTGAACGGCGAGGGTTGATTTTAGCCGCCATGAATTCAGAAACACCAAAAACTGAATTAGAACTTAATACGCTTCAATCTTTAGTAAGAATATTATTTGTTAGAGAAAGAAAAATCTTTGAAGGTGAGGAATTGGCTTTAAAGTTTATTGAAGGAGAAATGGGTGCGAGCGAGTTGAGCGAGTTGAGAGATAGTAGAGAAGCGGGGGTGATTATAAGAGGAAGTCTTATCGTGACGGGTGATGATTTCGATTTTATTCCTCCGAGTCATTTAGAGCCGTTGCCACTCGGAAGTATCGGTTCGGTCATCATACCACCGGGGTGGTACGACGTCGATTGGTTCGATTTCATTTTAAATTCTATACCCGGGGTAAGTTTTCGAGTATTTAGAGAATCTAAAAAGGTGACGTTGGTGATAACTGACGTAAATCTCAAATTGCGCTTGAACAGAGAAGTATCTCGATTACTCAATTTACCCAAAGGAAGACTGGTACCCAAAGTGGTGTATACGGGGTATTACGACGTTAATCCGTTTAAATTTTTGTTTATTCGCTGCCCGCAATTAAGTACGAGTGAAAACTTTTTTAATGGTCGTCCTTCTGACATCTTAAAAATCGTACCCGTGGCTACGCGCGAACCCCAGCCTGATAGAGTTGAGGATTTCAAAAAACTTAAAAACGGTATAATCGACAAACTGACATTTTCTATCAGCGGTGAAAAAGGACAGGTATTCAACAATAAGGGTGAGGGTATCATTATCGAGTTGGAGATCTTTTAATTTTAAAATCTTTTTATATTAAAAACATGAGTGTAGATGGTAAGGCGTTATACCCCGATATTTCTGGAGATGTACTCCGATTAAATAGTAACGAAGAAACAAAAGTATACAGACTTAAAAAGATTGAAGAGATTCGATCTTTAATCTTGAAAGAGAGAGACCACCGAGAGCGCACTTATAAAAAAATAAAGAGAGTGATCGACACTATTAACTACGTAGAGCGAGGAGTCGAAGGATTGGGGTTTATAGCAGGGGCTGTCAGTATTCCCGCTCTCTTGGGTGTTATATCAGACACCGTTGGATTGGTGCTAGAAGGAACGTTTATGGGCGCTTTTGGTGTAGATATTCTGCTTAGAATCGCGTCTAAGCGATTATCCGCCAAGCTCAAAAAGCACGACCAGATTAAAATATTAGCGGACTCCAAACTTAACACGATTGAAGAATACGTGTCTCAAGCCATCAACGACGGAGATATATCGCACGAAGAGTTCTTATTGATTACGAGAGAGCTCGCAAAATTTAACGAGCTTAAGCAAAAAATTAGAACAAAGACCAGCACAATGCTTCAAAAATTAAAAACGATACAGACTTTGAAAAAGAAGTTAAAAAACGGGTAGACGAACGGCTGGTAAAAGAAAAAAAATCTCTCATCGAAAAACTTACAAGTTCGAATTCTCGGTAAATAAACATTATGAAAGCGATCCGCCGAGTTACGCCTCTATTTCACCTCTTAGGGCTACACCCTCGGCCCCGCCTTTATTGTAGTGGTCATCGTATCTTTTTAGTGCCTTATTAAATTGATTTTGAGTCACTTTAAATACATCTCTAACTCGTTCTTTGTTCCATCCAACGACGTGATGGTAACACGCCGCTATTAACGACCGTTTAACGCAACCATTTCCCCTCAATGTTTTGTAATTAACGAGTTCGTTATATTTGTTGATTGTTTCTTGGACATCTTCTAAGTCTTGCTCTGGACAAACAGAAAAAATAAGTTTCTCCACAGTTTTTCTTTTGTTTCTTTTTAAAGTTGACCAATTGATACGATCTTCTTGCGCATTTTCTGCCGAAAAATCAAAGTAACGTGAGACTATTTCACCGCACGTTTCACAAACTAAAAAACCATTCTCGATGATTATATGGTGATCGCACTGATCTGTTTTATTAGATAGCTCGAGGTTTTCACTCTGAAAAAAAGTCATGGATATATCTAATAAAAACCGATATTATTTTTTAATAATTTTTCAAGTACTCGTCGGTCTGAACATATTACTCTCCATTTTTAAATAAAAACAGCTTCTCTACCTTTTCACAGATAGAGAAGCTAATTTTTTTTATCCCGAGTTTCAAGGTCACGTGGTGGTGACTCACACATTTTTCAAGGTCACGTTGTTTACGCCAAATTCCTATCGTGCCTCAACACGTTTCAAGGTCACGTGGTGGTGACTCACATATTTTTCAAAGTCACGTGGTGGTGACATCACCTCATTTTAGCGACGACAGATTTATTTTTTTAACTCCAGAGCGACAGGGCCTGACTTGACACACATTTTTCTTTTTTGCTCCCAAACCTGACGTCAGATTTCTAAAACATTTGCCGCGGGGGATTCCCCTATATTTTTCCTCCAACTATTTTTAGAATCGAGAGCGGCGTGTCCAGACTGGCCGCAGATTTTCCATTTTGGTCCCATACCCCCACCTCCCCTACTACTTAATAAAAGTTTGCTCTGTTATTTTTGGGTCCCATTTTAATAGTTTATAAAATTAGGCAGCTGCTGAACGGCAGAGGGAATTCCAACCGCCCCCTCTAAATCTGATACTGTAGAAGGAGGCTTGTTGGAAATGAGAGGCTGCAATTATTGTCCATTTGTCTTTTGTTCTTCCTCGTTTCTACTCATGAATATTAATTTGTGAAGACAATTTTTTTTAAAGCCAGCCATCCAGTCAAAGCAATAGAAGCAAAAAAAAAAGCTGCCTAATATGGGAGACGTGATCCACTTTTTTTTGGTTCACATTATGACTACTCAAAAACATAAGCAGTGTCGGTAGACTTCAATTTGGAATTTGACAGAGCCTCTGAGTCCCTGGAGTTTATGTAACATATGCTTATCATCTAAAAAATACATGTTTTTTATTATGGCTTTCTTTTTTGCAGGGCGTAATAAAACGTTTGCTCTGAGCCAACGAAAGAATGGTTCGTGGCTACATTGTACGTTCTGTTGAAACTAAACTGGTTAGGTACTTGTTTTGTGAAGACAATTTTTTGTAAAGCCAGCCATCCAGTCAAAGTAATAGAAGCAAAAAAAAGGCTGCCTAATATGGGAGACGTGATCCACTTTTTTTTGGTTCACATTATGACTACTCAAAAACATAAGCAGTGTCGGTAGACTTCAATTTGGAATTTGACAGAGCCTCTGAGTCCCTGGAGTTTATGTAACATATGCTTATCATCTAAAAATACATGTTTTTTATTATGGCTTTCTTGTTTTTGCAGGGCGTAATAAAACGTTTGCTATGAGCCAACGAAAGAATGGTTCGTGGCTACATTGTACGTTCTGTTGAAACTAAACTGGTGAGGTACCATTGCAATCAGTTATGGCGAAAAAAAACAGAAGTGTATGAAATAAAATAATTTTTGTTATTTCGCCCTGGGGTTGTGATGCGTGTGCCCTTGGGCAAAGCACTTAATTTGCCACTCATTTGGCCCACCCAGGATTTTTTTTGTAGCGGGGGCAAAGCAAATTAATTGTCCCCCAAAATCCTTGTATTCTCTCTAGAATATTCTCAATTGATCATTTTGTTTTTGGGTGGGCGGGGGACATTTGCCCAACCCACCCCCAGTGACACCCCTGCAGACGCCCATTTTGTTAAATGCGTATTAAATTAATAGCAAATATGACTTTAAGTAGGCAGGAGGCACATATCGTGCAATGTTTAGAATTCTGAAAGAAAAGAATTGAGAAAAACCCTCTTCCATGCAGGCACAGATGAAGTCGCACAGAAAAATGAAGGATTATGGGGTATATTGCAAAAGTGGCATTTTAGTGTTTGAATCCACATGTACATAGTATATATAAACACATGCACTGTGTTCAAAACTACATGTAGTGATGAAAGTTTGCCAATTTATTCTCGCAATAAATGAACCCTGTAATCCATCATGTTTTGTACGAGCCCTAAGACAGTCCCTGCATGAAAGAGATTTCTTCCTGCTCCTTTTCTTTAAGAACTTTAAACATTGCGTGGTAAATAAATGTAGGGCCTATGGCCTCGTACCCCTTTTGAAACTCCCGCACTAATCTCATTCAAAGTGAGCAACTGCATGGGCTGGCTTTCAATTTCCATTGTTGTTGCATTCGATTTCAATTTGCATTGTTGTTGCATTGTTGTTGCATTCTAAAGTCTTTATTACGAATGACAAAGGTTACCGTACAGAGGAGCCAGTTGATTGACAAAATTGTATTGATCACGCCCCTTCGTTTCAGCGAGGAATGTGATTGGACAGGACGACCGTTATGACGAGCTGTCATGACGACCCGTCATGACTAACCGTCCAAAAACGAAAGAACGCTAGAAAGACTTGTGCGAATAGAAACTGCACGTGCCGAAAGTATGGTGTGATATTTATGTATACATACATGTAACTGAACTAGAAGTTATTAGGGAAAATTCAATTGTGATGTCAACACATGACAGCCATAATTTTAACTTTAATTTATGCAAATTAATATACGGCATTTATGCAAATTATTATATCGCATTTGGCAAATTTGGGAAACATAGAGATCTTGAAATTTACCTAGGACTAGAATAATGATGAAATCAATGTAAAAGGACTAAAATTGTTGTTTAAAGTTCCTCAAGAAGCTAATAGTATGAGATATATGACCAAATCATTGTGAAAGTCCTAAAATATGCGGCAATTTTGGATTTATGCAAATTAGGCATATTTCCACCACTTGGATTTTTTTGGACTTTTAGTATGTCATTTTAGGGACCTTAAAGAAATGCACTGTGGTAAAAAAAATTCTGTTGCAATTTGTTTGAGGTCAAACCTTATATTGCCTGGACTATAAGTGATTACTACATAACCCTGTTAACGCCGAGCACAATATATTTTGCTTTAAAATAACCCATGAAATGTCGCTTTTGTTTTATCGGTTCGGGACCACATCTCTCTAAAATTATTTAATGAAAGCCCAATTAAAAATTTGGGTAAACGGTGTTCTCGAAATTTGACGTTTATTTCCCGGGTAAATACTTAATCTATAACGACAAAAACTGCACAATACCATCCTGAAGTATTTATTTTTTAACAATTTTGGAACAATTATAACTTACACAAGGAATAGTTCTTCTTACAGTTTTATGAATATTTCCGTTTTGGATGTCATGCAAAAACCCCGGCACACCTGGAAAATTCGCGATTACAAGCCATCGGGTATTAATGCCCGTTATCACGCATCTAACCAATTAAGGCAAATCATCTCATCCATCCCACCCCCCTGATCCGGAATACAGTCTCAAATGCAAGTTTTATGATTCTTTCCATTCCAAGGCTCGCTTTTTAAGTTAAAGGCAGGACAGAGTATACCACATAAAACTAGAGGTGAACCCCAAAACGACTGTTCTCAAACAATGAGCAAGTCAGATTTCATGTGTAGGCCTAAATATAGCTCAAAATGACGGATTCTCAGGTTTCACGATCAATCTCGGAGCGTGTAAAATCAATTACCAATGAGCTTGGTTATCGAATAGCCTATTCTTTCTTATTTTCGGTGTTTGGCTAATGTTTGCGTTGCAGAAGAGATCACTTTAAATAAAATGAGATATACCACTTGTTCCACACCGCTGAAAAGTCGAGAGTCACATCTTAAGAAGTGTCGCATCTCAATCAGATTTGTTTTAGCAGTGAAAAAAAAACTTCTAAAGATGCTTAACATACGCGTGTAGGCCACGGTAGCTTGCATGAATCTCCATGGCTTACCTTTTTTTTTTTCAACTTACTATGTTTTTATGTGCTTAGTTTCTTCTGGCATACAAAAATATCACAAGACAGAATTTCAGGATAGATCTTTATTTAATTACAAAGTATAAATGTCAGGGCATTATTGTTCTTTAGTCCTGTGAAGCAAATTGAGAGTTGTGATTTGTTTTTACACCGTTTTAACTTCTTGTTTTGTTGGTACGATACAAAAGAGCATCGCTATTAAATCGTCACCGACACCACGAAGTAACACTCATGTACATACCAGTAAAAAACACTAGCACTCTAAGAAAACGGCATCTAAAGTTGAACGCCTTCTGGAACAGCACTTTGCGTCAAAACGGCAGAGTATTTTCAGTTGGGTTTCTCGTTGTGGACACTTGATGTATTGAATTTCTTAAATTTGCTGTTTTTCACCCGTTTGTATAAAAGAAATAAGAGAAAAATGTGAGTGCTAGTTCGTGAAACCAAAAAAAGCTGCGAAACTATAACATTTATGTTCGTGTTCACGAAGTAGTACGCTTCAATGTTTTACAACACTAAGTGAGTATTAAGCTTACTTCATGGAAACAGAGTTCAGCGCAGGAGAGAGTGTTGCTTCGTAAAAACGTTTTTGTTCGCATTTGAGCACAGTGCGCGCCATGCATTACAGCGGTAAATGGAACTTGAGTGTTACTTCGTGCAAACGAAAATTGTCACTTTCGCTCAAAAGTTGCCATGGATAATAAGCGTGATTATTAAGTAAAACTCTTGAAGCTTTGAAAGTTCGTGCAAAATGGTAGGCCTTGATTAATTATGTTTAATAATGTAGGAAACTGAAAACCGAGTAAAAATATGGTTTAGCACGTGGACTGTTACTTCGTGGTGTCGGTGACGAAATTGTTAAAACATTTTCACTTGAAATTTAAGAAACTCACCATTTGTGTTGTATGTCTTCTGTATGTCGTTCTACTGTACCAGTCACACAGTGTCGTTGCGGTGTGTATCTGCGGTGGGAAGCCTACAAATTCCTGCAGGACAAGACGAAATCAAACTATATCAAAGCATATAGGTTTTATTCTTGATCTAATCCAGACAGATCTCGCAAACGGCCGTCTTAAAACACACACAAAGAACCAATCGATAGAACGAGTACCAACAAAAACGCATGTACAGTGTGAGTAAAAAAAACACACTATACACTTTTAAAATTGGCCATAGGTTTTTTCTGTAGTAATATAGATAAGATATTTTTATATGTACTTTTAGAGTAACTCTTCCTGCTTCTTTTGGTGACATTTTCACTGGATTAGTTTGCATGACTGCACAGGAGGCAATTAAAGGGGTCGGGTGAAATCTGACTGGTTACAGAATAAAACAATGGCCAATTTCAAAAGTGTATAGGTTTTTTTTACTCACACTGTAGTGACCGACCAACCTGTTGATATACAATGGATCTACCTGTAGTTTGAAGTCCTTGAAGTGGGTAGGATGTAGTGCCGATTGCTGTGCACAGTTCAGAGAACCCCCAAGTTATAGTCGATTGATGGATTTTAAAGTCCGAGTGCTTCAGACCAGCCTTTTCACGTGGAAGCAATGCATCTATCTTTGGCCTGTATGGGTAACAGAACGATTGTCAGGCTTTTGATTTTAATAGTGGTGCATACAGTGAGAACCATAGCTGGGTAATTCTTCAGTGAATGGCCCTGACTAGCAAGATCTGGTAACGTGCTTTCCTAATAAATTCAAATTCATGCACGCATGCGCATCAATGGGAAGTGAGGCAAACAGCGAAAGCGGCCAATTAAAAATGTACAGGGGCCAACAAGTTTTGTCATTTTCTCTCAATTTCTCCAGCATTTGTCCCATTTGTCTTGGGAAAGTCCGTGAAATCGTCAAAGGTATTACTTTCTGGTCCAAGTGATTTTTGAGGGGTACGAAATAATAACTTTCAAAAATGCTTCGTCCCGTGCGCACGAGGCCCAAGGAAATCAGCAGGGCTCCTTGCCACACTAACGCCAAGAAATAAGCGTGTGCTTCAGGTACCATCCACACCGGCACACATGATTTCACCGTTCAGGATGCATACCTGCAAATAAACTCCTACAGACACTAGTGCTAAATGTCCAAACTTCACAATTCTTTTAAAAATACTCAAAACTCTCACAGGTATTCAAGCTGCACAGAAAAATGATAATCAACCAATAATCTTTCGTATTCTTTTCAATTTTTGGTGGGTTGACCATTGACTTTTCGTGATATTTTCACCCAAAGAAGACGACCCCTATTTTCCCCAAAGCGGAAAAGTAGCCATCTTGAAAAACGATCCCTCCACAACATGGCAAAATAGCGCCACTTTCGAGCCCAATAGCATCCAAAATACTCAGAATTGGAAGCCCCAAGTCCGGGCCAGAGGTTCATTACCATATCTCTTCAATTCCCCAATTTTACGGCGCTCAGAACTCTTTAATATAGAATATTTTGAGGGTATAACTTTTATTCATGAGCTTGGCGGATCGATTTACCGGTGTGCACCCTTCAACGGACGGTCATGTTGACCGGAGATTGTGCGTCAAAGCCCGGGCCGTCCCATGCGAAAATCACGCTGCGCTATATCGATCAGCGGCAAGAAGTGCAACATTTTCGTCAAAACACTTCTTGTTCATTAAAGATATCAAAGGCAATATTGTTTAAGTTCTCGATATATATTATTTGATAAATACGAAAGGCCGGTTTGTGACAGGTTTTAAAAGCACAAAAAAATGAAAAAGAAAATAACGTGACACATTATTGCAAAATAACACAATAATTTGGCGAAACAAAGCAATAGTACTGTGGAGTATAACGCGAGTTTTTTTTTTTTAATCCTCAGATTAGCAATACTATCGCGTGTCACTTTGCAGTACTCTTGCGTTAGTTTGCAATAATATGTCGCGTGTTATTTTGCATTACCACATTTTTTCACAATACCTGTTTAGTATTGCTTTTTGTCGCAGTATTGTATTGAGAAAAAAATGTAGCGTTGCAAAATAGTGTTATTTTGCTATACTGCGTTATTTTGCACTACTATCGCATTATTTTGCAATACCATTGCGGTATTTTTGTTTACAATATTATCACATTTTTTTCTCAATAAGCATTGCGTTTTTCCGCAATACTGCAACAAAAAAATTAACTCATGAATATTAAATTACATTGATATATTGCTCTCAAAAGCTAGCCAGTCAACCAAATTACTAAAAGCCAAATGCGGATCGCTATCTCTTTTTGAACTACATTGCAATGATGGGCTATAATTATATGGGCCGTCATTTGCGGCGGCTGATCCAGCTTTTTAAAGTGCTTTTCTGGTCTTACTATTTGTACGGCAGATAAGTGATGGGATTGTTTGTTTCACGATAACAGCATGGAATTTCATGAGAAAGATATTTAGATATATGCCATCGCAGATGTGTCCTTCGAAAAAAAACATAGGTAGAATGAAAAAGCAATGGCAGCCATTTTGAATAAAAAATATTGCTTGTTATTTTACCTATATTTGTATCAAGGAAAAATCTGCGATGGCCCTATAGCCACATATCTTCCTCAAGACATAGTCTTACTGTGTCCCAAATGCCATGCTTTTATATATCATAAAGGTGAACAATCCCCCAAATATTTTCCCTATCTGCCCCACTACATGGAGTTATACGGAGCCTCCAAGATCCTTAAAGTTAATGCGACATATGCTTTTCTAAATATAAATGTTGTTAATTGTTTGTTTTGTCTTTATACACGGGCATAATAAAATTCTGCAGATACGGAGGAGCGGCATAGGTAATGAGATGATGAACTGCACACAAATCTTTGATGAAAATGCTTTCAATGAATTGTTCGTGCTTTATCGCCATGAATATGAAATGAAAATATAAAAATGTACGCAAAACCTAACCAATCAACCAACTTATAATGAACAGCACAAACGAATAATGATCCTTATTTTCTCTATTTGAATTTGTTGCTGCCTCGCCAAAATGTGGACCTGTTCATGCAAAACATGGTCTAACGTTTTGAGGCGCATTTTGGTGCTGCACATAATGGCTACTCAAAAATAGAAGCAGTACATGCATCGGTAGACTTTACTAGTGGAGTCTGACGGAGCATCCAACGTCCACGGAGTTTCTACAACGTATGCTTTATCGAAAAATAATTTTTTATAGTTGTTTTTTGTCTTTGTATGGGCACAATAAAATTCTGCTCTGAGCTAACAAAATGATGGGTTTCTACACTGTATACGGAAAGCCAACTTTTTGCAGAAGAAAGAGAAAATTATTATGGCTAAAAATAATAAAATGGTCTTCCTATATATTCTTCTTCTGAAAACGCCTGAATCCCATAAGGGGGTCAGTCCTTTTAAAGGAAAAAAAAAACGCTCCATCGGCATTATTCACGAGTCGGACATAGTAAATTGAAAGCGAAGGAACTCTTCATTTTTGGAACTTGCGAAAAGAAATGAAAGCAATTACATGAAGCTAATTACAGATTAATACCAGTGTGCTCTGATGAATAATTTAAAATTTGTATTATTAGATGGAATTTTACCTCGGGGTAGTATAAATCCAATTATAGGTTTTGCCCTTCACCGACGTTTAAACACTGTATACTCAGTGTGTTACCTCCCGAGGGAAAGTTGGAAAAGATCACTCGGTGGGACTCGAACCCACGACATCCTGCTTTCTAGTGCAGATGTCTGACCACTCAACCACCGGGATCGGTTGGCTGGTTCGAATGTGATGTACATAGCAGCGGGTACCACATAAACTATTATAAGATGGAATTTTGCGTCGGGGTGATATAAATCAAATTATAGGTTTTGCCCTTCACCGACGTTTAAACACTGTATACTCAGTGTGTTACCTCCCAAGTGAAAGTTGGAAAAGAATCACTCTAGTGGGACTCGAACCCACGACCTCCTGCTTTCTAGTGCAGATTTTTCCAACTTTCACTCGGGAGGTAACACACTGAGTATACAGTGTGTAAACGTCGGTGAAGGGCAAAACCTATAATTTGATTTAAAATTTGTAATTAAACATACCTAATATTTTCATACCTGATAATTTATGTAGATGTACATTGTATATGCCCTTGTAATAAGTTATACGCAATGGACATATCACTCGTTCGTATCATGAATAGTACATGGGAATCTACGTCTTTCCGCTTCAATGAACTCATTTCGCTCCACATGTCTGGATCAGTCAAAAGAACAAGGAATTTGCTCATTTCTTGCACCTGCACAAAATATAGACATGGTTTTTTCTCCGGACACTTGGCCTCCTAAAATTCAAAAACCGAGAGGGGAGGGGGCCTGGTGCCCATCTTCAAAATCGGGGCGCTCTTTAAAACTGACCATTATTATGCATACTGGAATTATGCCGATTGTCTTGGCGCATTGTAATGGTGTGTTTTTTTTTTGCTGGTTTCTTTTTTGGGGTTGATATAGGAACCCTCTACCCATTTTTGGAAATACACCATTTTACTCATTTCGCTGCTCATTCGTGACACATTCGACATGCGTTTAAACGACTTTGGAGGTAGCGTCGTGATCAGCCGGAGGGCGCTCAGTCAGAGGGTCCGGCATACCGGGAGTGAGTTAGTCGGTAAGATTACTGGGGGAAAAACACCGAGATAACCAGGGGAGTCCGGTGGACGGGTCGCAGTGTGATACACCGGAAGGGGCCCAGGGAATGGAGCGGCGGGTGTTGCCTCTGGTGTGGAGCGGAGACCCGCCCTCGTAATAGTCCAAGAGCCAGGGGTCATTTATTTTTTGGAATGAACGTATTTAGTGGTTATTTTTGGAAAGGGTACACCTTGAGCAGATAAGTGATTGACATAAGGAGATTAAGAAAATATACGGCCGATGCGCAGCACTGAAAAGAATAAGGGCCACGTTTAAGAATTATTTTCTTTCAAACTCAATAGATGAACAGAAAGAAACAAATTGGAGGACCTTTATAAAATAACCAAGCCTCTCCATTATCCATTGCATTTGGTGCTTGCACTCACTCTTCAGGCCTTTTCAAAAACAAAAAAAACACCCAGACACACAGACATCAGACAGAAATCAAACAGACATCAGGCAGACAGGCAAACAACGTAGGATCTTTTAATATATGATATAGGCCTATTGACATGTATAGAGGACACGTTTAATTTGGAAGAGCAGTTTGTTAAACTCTGTCCAATATTAATTATATCTCTTTTATATCTTCCAACTAATACCCCCCAAAAAATCAAATCCATGCGAATTTTAAAGGATCTTTAGAACCTACACGACATTTCGTCGCAGAGCTGACATACCGGCGAATCGACCATTTTGGCGATATTGAGATTTTTGGGTGTTTAATGGTTTTGGTTGCTCCTTCAAGTATTTATGCCAAATCATGACATTTTGCCCCATGTGCCAAATTCTTAATTCTTGTTTGGATTTTGAGATTCAGAGCCCCGCCTGTGGCGAATCAGTCACAACGACAAATCCATAATTTGACATAGTGACGAATTCGAAATTTAGCTGATAACCAGCTAATGTAAGGTGTACGTTCAAAGTACCAACGAATGTTATTCGTCAGTTTGCCGGATTGCGCGCGCGCATCCGGCAAACTGACGAATAGAGATTTGGTAATTTGACAAACTGACTAATACGTTTACGATCAAATAAAAACATATCGCACAACTTCTATGATTAAATAAGTAATCTGAATGGATATTGGGTTTCCTATTTTATTTCGAATATACACCGAAAGGGATATTATCGAAACAGTAAGGGTAAAATACGACGCCCAAAAAAATGTCCAACTTCAAACGCGAATTACTTGAAACAGGTTTTCGCTTATCCGTCGTGGTATGTCAGCTCTGCGACGATTTTCACTCCAATCTGTAGTGTTCATTTCACCTTAACGTAAAAGCAGTGTTAATATAGGTTTTCCCGCCCAACTTCACGAAGTTTTCATTCAATCTAATACGCAGATCGTCATTTGACAATCAAAAATAATATTCAATTTCACTATCTGAGCAATTTATCGCCTTTTAGCATCACTCGACCCTGTCAAAGATGCAATCAAATTAAAAGTATCGCGTTCTTAATTCAATTTCGTCTTAACCAGTAGTAAGGGGTTGATCGGGCATTCCTTTTCATTAATAGGCAAACAAATTATATTTCCCATATTGTCAAGCGTGTTTTAAGACTTTTAATGTTGCACAGACGTAATCCATATCACGATATTCCAGCTTTGATACCCAACCAGTACAGACGATGAAAATAATCCTACATAAAGTGTTCAGACAGTCATTTGCGGAGGTAAAAATATTTGTTTCTCGTTTAATAGGCTGTCGATCTTCAATTCTGTACGGACGACAAGACAGATGAGACATGTGGGGTGATGTTCCTTTTATCCCTTTTTCTAAAGATTTCACATTTGGGGTGATGTTTTTCTATAGATTTCACATGCGGGGTGACCGGTGATGTCCCTGAAAGAAAATCACCCCACATGTGGGTTATGGTCAGCACATCAAATTAGCCATTAAATTATGTAGCTTGTATATAGGGTATATATACAAGTCAAGAGACTCCACACACAAAAAACAGACTGTACCATATTTTGTTAGCACTGGCGGTCGCGTACTCAGGCTAAATTGAAGGTTGAGGTGGTCTTTTGTCATAAATAATGTAAGGGGGGTACTTTGTCCTGTCTCTAAGATGTGTATATATTAGAATCATCAGTGGGAAATCTTTATGAGCCAACAAGGATGACGCAAGAAACAAACAAATTAAAGTAGGTGCCGCCATTCATCGGACCACCAGAACAACCATTCATACAGTTGACAGGGTTCAAGTTTTGGATGTATCTCAAACATGGATAGCAGACTGCTATGCAACGGTCCAGGAGGTCGTCAATCTCGTCTCTTGCATTGACGTCAGGCAAACCAATGGCTGCCCCACAGAAGAGCGCCAAGGCGCATACGCACAATATAGCTCTCTGCAGAGAAGTAGAGAAAACAGGGGGAAAAGGAACTAATCAATTATGTGCTTGAAAAGGACACTGATTGGAGCGGTATTAGAGCTCCGGAATAGGCATTCATAGGCGCACTGGTGAAGTGACCACACACAATGTAAAGAGGAGTCCATCAGAAATCCCTGCAAGGCCTCTAGTCCCCGTTCAAATCACAAGCTATTCAAATGAGCTTTGACAAAGGCACTCCTGTGTTTGTATTGTGACTGAACTTGAGACTGGACTTGCCATGAATTTGTGATGGACTCTCTGGCGCGCATTAGTTTTAATGGTCCCAAACGGTCTCTTTTCGAGGGGTCACTTAGTTTGGGGCTAGACGTTGTTATGGTTTGATACGCTATAACCCGCCGCAGCGATAACCCGCCGCCGCGAGAGGGCGCTATCTCGACCAACCAAAATCACCCACGAACCCGTCAGAACAATAGTCTGGTTCCCAGACCTAACAATTATTCCCGACGATCACATCTAAATTGAAGGTCAGGCAGCAATATTTTTTTATTGCACAACTATTGCTACTATTTTTCAACTTGGTACGGATTTCGGACTTTACTTCCCTTTTAAAAAAAATTCTCAGGAGGGTCGGATCAGAAAAGGAAATTGCTGCTATACAAGTAGTATCCGACTGAAAAATAACGTTTCTAAGATAAAACTTGAAATTTTTGAAGAAAAAAAAAGAGCAAAACCTGAAGGGTACACAGCAGGGAATCGAACTCGGGAACTCTGATCATTGGGCACCATGCCTAACGACTAAGTAACGGCGGTGCTCGACCATATGTTGCCATTCAATCCTATAACCTTGATTCAGGTCGCCTGAAAAAAATAGTTACCCTGTATACTATAGACGGCCCTTTTCAAAGCTCGGCTTCGTTTCCGAATTCGCTTTATCACTTATAGCTTTTAAAGTTCAGATCAATTTTTTAATAAACCACTTATCATAAAGTTATGATAATACATGATAAAGTTATACAAACCAGACTGTACCATTTTGTTAGCAGTGGTGGTGGCATACTCAGGCTAAATTTAAAGGTGGGGTGGTCTTTTGTCATAAATAATGTAAGGGGGGTATGTAGGCAGAAAGGACGAAGCACCATATGTACGAGTGTAGCCTTGTGAGGAAACGGGTAGTGATGTCCACTACCCGTTTGGGCATGTCCAGGGCGTCGTCGAACTCGTCGTCCACATCGACGCTGGGCAAACCAACGGCTGCCCCACAGACTTTCGATCTTCAATTCTGTACGGCGTCAATATTTGTGACACTTGTATATTTGTACATGATTGCTATTCGGAAAGTAAAGTGAGCATACATTTGGCACCTTAAGTCATTGCAAATACTGTTCGCAACGTTGCGCTTTTTATTTTTGGGACTCGATCGAGTCTTATTAGCCGTCGCTCGATCGAGTCGAGTCGAGTCTTCTGATGAGGGACTCGAGTCGATGGTTGGTACCCATCTTCCAAATGGGGGCGCTCTTCAAAACTGACCATTATTATGTATACTATGTATTCGATGGACATTTTCACGCTGCATTGTAATGGTTGTTGAGCGGGTTTTCTTATGCGGGATTGATGGGGGGGGGGGGGAACCCCCCTTGCCCCCTGCGGGCCCCCCCCCCCCGCAATGGATACGCCACTGGATCCGAGTGCCCAAAATCGTTGTTGAATTTCAAGTTTTCTAAATGAAAGCAATGAATATTAATTATCAACTCATTTTTAAAGTTGTTAATAAGCAATTAGAAATTAATAAAATCTATATTATACTCGGAAATACTCGGGCGCTTTCCGATTGTCGACAAAATGAATTCGGCAAACTATAAAGGACATTTTCGGAAAAAGGAGGAATTCCTCCCGTTTTAGTATATTTGTAATGATTACTGACGGCTACCTGACCTTATTCATCAGGAATAGTAAGAATCTATCGGAACAACGGGTTCGTGGGTGATATTGGTTGGTAGTGATAGCGCCCTCTTGCGGCGACGGGTTATCGCTGCGGCGGGCCAATACTTTTTTACCTAGGCGGGATGCTCCAAAGTCATGCTTAATTCAGTTTTCCCTTGAATATACAAAAAAATACTAATTCATGAGCGAAAGTTCATAATAAGCTGGACAAGTTCTTTTCTGAACTAGCATCTTCTAAGCAGTAGTTATTACAACATGGTATTACCGCAAACCGAAACGATAACATTGCTCTTGATATCATTGTTCTGTTCATGAATAAACATATCGTCACCGACATCACGAACTGACACCCTCTGCATCACATGTGTACAAAAAAAAATTAAAAATCCAAATTTTCTTTTTTTGTACATGTAAGCAGTTTGTATCATGAAGTTTAACATGACGAAGTTGAAATTGCTGAAATCATCTAAAATAAGCAAGTTTTACTAGTGAATTTTCAAGAAATTGGTCAATTCTGGTATTTTTGGTTACCACGAAGTGACCCTGCACAGGATGTCAGTTCGTGAAAACCAAAATTTACGTGTTTTCGGAGAGTGCACGCATGCAATAGCGTTAGAACTGACACTCTCTAACGCTATTGCATGCGTGCACTCTCCGAAAACACGTAAATTTTGGTTTTCACGAACTGACACCCATCTTAATCATTTAACTGCTAATTAACTAAGCAGATTTTCACAATATAACGTTTATAATTGAGTAGTTTAAGCATTTTCACGTTAAGTGATACCAAAACCTCTAAGATAGATGGATTATTTTACTGAGTAAATTCGTGTCAAACCTTTAAAAGCGTTTTTCTCCGATTTGTATTTCTGCAACGCTGATCACTGGGTGTCAGTTCGTGGTGTCGGTGACGATATTGGCCCCATCGAAACTATTGAATTATTCATGCGAATCTTTTTTCCCCCAAACGACATCCGTTTCCCATCTTCTGATTGGTCCATTTAGAATGCATATCTTATGCCTTGTTCTCCATAACACAAACCCAAGATATGCTTTACGTCTGGTGAGAAATGTTTCTTCATCACTTCACTTATTTAAAAGGTAAAATGAGAAGAAGTGAAAAACGCTCACTGGGATTCTAACTCGGATCACATGATTAGAAGTCGGGCCTACTTCCAACCAGTCCACGAATCAGCTGCCAATCGTCGGTGATTTAAACACCATTTTTCAATGTTATATAACTTATTCTTTAAAGCCCTGGACATCATGAATATGCATAATGCAGAGAGAGCGGCAGAGCGCCCTGTTTTTATATTGTCCGATCTCCTTTGGAAAAAAAAGAAAATCGCATCCCGCCTACGGAAAAGAAATTCGCCTGCGGCGGGTTATCGCGTATCAAACCTTAAAGAGGTTGTGGAATGCTCGAAGACATTTCCGTCATATTTCGGGTATAATGTAGCCTAAGGTGTGATGAAATAAAAACGACTATTGTGTTCGTCATGACAGACACAATAGTCGTTTCTATTTCATCACACCTTAGGCTACATGTACCCGAAAAATGACAGAAATGTCTTCGAGTATTCCACAACCTCTTTAAGGGTGCAGACCAGTATTAAATAAACTGCCATATACCCCCATGATAAATGCCCACACTTCAGAAATTCAGGGAAAAAATACTCACAACTCTCCATGCAAGGTGTTCGAGACACACATCAAATTAAAGCTTATTGCATCATCTTTCATTATTTTTTCGTCTAATTATTGGGGGTAATCTGATGACTTTTGGGTAAAAAAAATCCATTCAAAAATGATCACCCCTTAAAATGGTCCTGAAGCCCATCGCCATTTTGAAAAACGGTGCCTACACTCCATTGCAAAAACAGAGCGCTATTATGGCCCCAATTTCATCCAAATTTTACAGAAATACAAGCTCACGGTCCTGGGCACGGCTTCCATCCTTGCTTTTTACAAACCCTCAAGTGCGGCCCACAACTATGCTCCAATGAGGGCATTCAAATCGTGATTTGGCCGGCTTGCGCCGCGAGTGATTTTGTTTTTCATTTATGCATTCACTGTGGACGTATATTGAAAGGCGTTGAGTTGCAAGCCAAATTCTCGGACTTTATTTTGCCCCGAAAAAAATCCCCCCAACCACAACTTAGAATAAGACAATTGTTCCAAATGACTTTAAAAACGATGCCTTGACCAAGGCTCTGTTTTTCATGTCAAAAAGTAATTCTAAAATACTTCCATCCTGCAGGCGCTTACAATTTACTTAAACTTTCCTACGTTTTTGGTCTTTATTATTGAATTCTGATAAGTGATTACTACATAACCCTGTTAACGCCGGGCACAATATATTTTGCTTTAAAATAACCCATGAAATGTCGCTTTTGTTTTATCGGTTCGGGACCACATCTCTCTAAAACTATTTAATGAAATCCCAATTAAAAACGAAATTTGGGTAAACGGTGTTCTCCTCGAAATTTGACGTTTATTTGCTGGGTAAATACTTAATCTATAACGACAAAAACTGCACAATACCATCCTGAAGTATTTATTTTTTAACAATTTTGGAACAATTATAACTTACATAAGGAATAGTTCTACTTACAGTTTTATGAATATTTCCGTTTTGGATGTCATGCAAAAACCCCGGCACACCTGGAAAATTCGCGATTACAAGCCATCGGGTATTAATGCCCGTTATCACGCATCTAACCAATTAAGGCAAATCATCTCATCCATCCCACCCCCCTGATCCGGAATACAGTCTCAAATGCAAGTTTTAATGATTCTTTCCATTCCAAGGCTCGCTTGTTAAGTTAAAGGCAGGACAGAGTACACCACATAAAACTAGAGGTGAACCCAAACACGACTGTTCTCAAACAATGAGCAAGTCAGATTTCATGTGTAGGCCTAAATATAGCTCAAAATGACGGATTCTCAGGTTTCACGATCAATCTCGGGGCGTGTAAAATCAATTACCAATGAGCTTGGTTATCGAATAGCCTATTCTTTCTTATTTTCGGTGTTTGGCTAATGTTTGCGTTGCAGAAGAGATCACTTTAAATAAAATGAGATATACCACTTGTTCCACACCGCTGAAAAGTCGAGAGTCACATCTTAAGAAGTGTCGCATCTCAATCAGATTTGTTTTAGCAGTGAAAAAAACTTCTAAAGATGCTTAACATACGCGTGTAGGCCACGGTAGCTTGCATGAATCTCCATGGCTTACCTTCTTTTTTTTTTTTACTTACTATGTTATTATGTGCTTAGTTTCTTCTGGCATACAAAAATATCACTAGACAGAATTTCAGGATAGATCTTTATTTAATTACAAAGTATAAATGTCAGGGCATTATTGTTCTTTAGTCCTGTGAAGCAAATTGAGAGTTGTGATTTGTTTTTACACCGTTTTAACTTCTTGTTTTGTTGGTACGATACAAAAGAGCATCGCTATTAAATCGTCACCGACACCACGAAGTAACACTTATGTACATACCAGTAAAAAAAAAACTAGCGATCGAAGATAACGGCATCTAAAGTTGAACGCCTTCTGGAACAGCACTTTGCGTCAAAACGGCAGAGTATTTTCAGTTGGGTTTCTCGTTGTGGACACTTGATGTATTGAATTTATTAAATTTGCTGTTTTTCACCCGTTTGTATAAAAGAAATAAGAGAAAAATGTGAGTGCTAGTTCGTGAAACCAAAAAAGCTGCGAAACTATAACATTTATGTTCGTGTTCACGAAGTAGTACGCTTCAATGTTTTACAACACTAAGTGAGTATTAAGCTTACTTCATGGAAACGGAGTTCAGCGCAGGAGAGAGTGTTGCTTCGTAAAAACGTTTTTGTTCGCATTTGAGCACAGTGCGCACCATGCATTACAGCGATGAATGGAACTTGAGTGTTACTTCTTGCAAACGAAAATTGTCACTTTCGCTCAAAAGTTGCCATGGATAATAAGCGTGAGTATTAAGTAAAACTCTTGAAGCTTTGAAAGTTCGTGCAAAATGGTAGGCCTTGATTAATTATGTTTAATAATGTAGGAAACTGAAAACCGAGTAAAAATATGGTTTAGCACGTGGACTGTTACTTCGTGATGTCGGTGACGAAATTGTTAAAACATTTTCACTTGAAATTTAAGAAACTCACCATTTTTTTTGTATGTCTTCTGTATGTCGTTCTACTGTACCAGTAACACAGTGTCGTTGCGGTGTGTATCTGCGGTGGGAAGCCTCAAAATTCCTGCAGGACAAGACGAAATCAAACTATATCAAAGCATATAGGTTTTATTCTTGATCTAATCCAGACAGATCTCGCAAACGGCCGTCTTAAAACACACACAATGAACCAATCGATAGAACGAGTACCAACAAAAACGCATGTACAGTGTGAGTAAAAAAAAAAACACTATACACTTTTAAAATTGGCCATAGGTTTTTTCTGTAGTAATATAGATAAGATATTTTTATATGTACTTTTAGAGTAACTCTTCCTGCTTCTTTTGGTGACATTTTCACTGGATTAGTTTGCATGACTGCACAGGAGGCAATTAAAGGGGTCGGGTGAAATCTGACTGGTTACAGAATAAAACAATGGCCAATTTCAAAAGTGTATAGGTTTTTTTTACTCACACTGTAGTGACCGACCAACCTGTTGATATACAATGGATCTACCTGTAGTTTGAAGTCCTTGAAGTGGGTAGGATGTAGTGCCGATTGCTGTGCACAGTTCAGAGAACCCCCAAGTTATAGTCGATTGATGGATTTTAAAGTCCGAGTGCTTCAGACCAGCCTTTTCACGTGGAAGCAATGCATCTATCTTTGGCCTGTATGGGTAACAGAACGATTGTCAGGCTTTTGATTTTAATAGTGGTGCATACAGTGAGAACCATAGCTGGGTAATTCTTCAGTGAATGGCCCTGACTAGCAAGATCTGGTAACGTGCTTTCCTAATAAATTCAAATTCATGCACGCATGCGCATCAATGGGAAGTGAGGCAAAAAAACCCGAAATCGGCCCATTAAAAATGTACAGGGGGCCAACATGTTTTGTCATTTTCTCTCAATTTCTCCAGCATTTGTCCCATTTGTCTTGGGAAAGTCCGTGAAATCGTCAAAGGTATTACTTTCTGGTCCAAGTGATTTTTGAGGGGTACGAAATAATAACTTTCAAAAATGCTTCGTCCCGTGCGCACGAGGCCCAAGGAAATCAGCAGGGCTCCTTGCCACACTAACGCCAAGAAATAAGCGTGTGCTTCGGGGTACCATCCACACCGGCACACATGATTTCACCGTTCAGGATGCATACCTGCAAATAAACTCCTATAGACACTAGTGCTAAATGTCCAAACTTCACAATTCTTTTAAAAATACTCAAAACTCTCACAGGTATTCAAGCTGCACAGAAAAATGATAATCAACCAATAATCTTTCGTATTCTTTTCAATTTTTGGTGGGTTGACCATTGACTTTTCGTGATATTTTCACCCAAAGAAGACGACCCCTATTTTCCCCAAAGCGGAAAAGTAGCCATCTTGAAAAACGATCCCTCCACAACATGGCAAAATAGCGCCACTTTCGAGCCCAATAGCATCCAAAATACTCAGAATTGGAAGCCCCAAGTCCGGGCCAGAGGTTCATTACCATATCTCTTCAATTCCCCAATTTTACGGCGCTCAGAACTCTTTAATATAGAATATTTTGAGGGTATAACTTTTATTCATGAGCTTGGCGGATCGATTTACCGGTGTGCACCCTTCAACGGACGGTCATGTTGACCGGAGATTGTGCGTCAAAGCCCGGGCCGTCCCATGCGAAAATCACGCTGCGCTATATCGATCAGCGGCAAGAAGTGCAACATTTTCGTCAAAACACTTCTTGTTCATTAAAGATATCAAAGGCAATATTGTTTAAGTTCTCGATATATATTATTTGATAAATACGAAAGGCCGGTTTGTGACAGGTTTTAAAAGCACAAAAAATGAAAAAGAAAATAACGTGACACATTATTGCAAAATAACACAATAATTTGGCGAAACAAAGCAATAGTACTGTGGAGTATAACGCGAGTTTTTTTTTTAATCCTCAGATTAGCAATACTATCGCGTGTTACTTTGCAGTACTCTTGCGTTAGTTTGCAATAATATGTCGCGTGTTATTTTGCAATATTACCACATTTTTTCACAATACCTGTTAAGTATTGCGTTTTGTCGCAGTATTGTATTGAGAAAAAAATGTAGCGTTGCAAAATAGTGTTATTTTGCTATACTGCGTTATTTTGCACTACTATCGCATTATTTTGCAATACCATTGCGGTATTTTTGTTTACAATATTATCACATTTTTTGCTCAATAAGCATTGCGTTTTTCCGCAATACTGCAACAAAAAAAATTAACTCATGAATATTAAATTGCATTGATATATTGCTCTCAAAAGCTAGCCAGTCAACCAAATTACTAAAAGCCAAATGCGGATCGCTATCTCTTTTTGAACTACATTGCAATGATGGGCTATAATTATATGGGCCGTCATTTGCGGCGGCTGATCCAGCTTTTTAAAGTGCTTTTCTGGTCTTACTATTTGTACGGCAGATAAGTGATGGGATTGTTTGTTTCACGATAACAGCATGGAATTTCATGAGAAAGGTATTTAGATATATGCCATCGCAGATGTGTCCTTCGAAAAAAAACATAGGTAGAATGAAAAAGCAATGGCAGCCATTTTGAATAAAAAATATTGCTTGTTATTTTACCTATATTTGTATCAAGGAAAAATCTGCGATGGCCCTATAGCCACATATCTTCCTCAAGACATAGTCTTACTGTGTCCCAAATGCCATGCTTTTATATATCATAAAGGTGAACAATCCCCCAAATATTTTCCTTATCTGCCCCACTACATGGAGTTATACGGAGCCTCCAAGATCCTTAAAGTTAATGCGACATATGCTTTTCTAAATATAAATGTTGTTAATATTGTTTTGTCTTTATACACGGGCATAATAAAATTCTGCAGATACGGAGGAGCGGCATAGGTAATGAGATGATGAACTGCACACAAATCTTTGATGAAAATGCTTTCAATGAATTGTTCGTGCTTTATCGCCATGAATATGAAATGAAAATATAAAAATGTACGCAAAACCTAACCAATCAACCAACTTATAATGAACAGCACAAACGAATAATGATCCTTATTTTCTCTATTTGAATTTGTTGCTGCCTCGCCAAAATGTGGACCTGTTCATGCAAAACATGGTCTAACGTTTTGAGGCGCATTTTGGTGCTGCACATAATGGCTACTCAAAAATAGAAGCAGTACATGCATCGGTAGACTTTACTAGTGGAGTCTGACGGAGCATCCAACGTCCACGGAGTTTCTACAACGTATGCTTTATCGAAAAATAATTTTTTATAGTTGTTTTTTGTCTTTGTATGGGCACAATAAAATTCTGCTCTGAGCTAACAAAATGATGGGTTTCTACACTGTATACGGAAAGCCAACTTTTTGCAGAAGAAAGAGAAAGTTATTATGGCTAAAAATAATAAAATGGTCTTCCTATATATTCTTCTTCTGAAAACGCCTGAATCCCATAAGGGGGTCAGTCCTTTTAAAGGAAAAAAAAACGCTCCATCGGCATTATTCACGAGTCGGACATAGTAAATTGAAAGCGAAGGAACTCTTCATTTTTGGAACTTGCGAAAAGAAATGAAAGCAATTACATGAAGCTAATTACAGATTAATACCAGTGTGCTCTGATGAATAATTTAAAATTTGTATTATTAGATGGAATTTTACCTCAGAGTAGTATAAATCCAATTATAGGTTTTGCCCTTCACCGACGTTTAAACACTGTATACTCAGTGTGTTACCTCCCGAGGGAAAGTTGGAAAAGATCACTCGGTGGGACTCGAACCCACGACATCCTGCTTTCTAGTGCAGATGTCTGACCACTCAACCACCGGGATCGGTTGGCTGGTTCGAATGTGATGTACATAGCAGCGGGTTCCACATAAACTATTATAAGATGGAATTTTGCGTCGGGGTGATATAAATCAAATCAAATTATAGGTTTTGCCCTTCACCGACGTTTAAACACTGTATACTCAGTGTGTTACCTCCCAAGTGAAAGTTGGAAAAGAATCACTCTAGTGGGACTCGAACCCACGACCTCCTGCTTTCTAGTGCAGATTTTTTCCAACTTTCACTCGGGAGGTAACACACTGAGTATACAGTGTGTAAACGTCGGTGAAGGGCAAAACCTATAATTTGATTTAAAATTTGTAATTAAACATACCTAATATTTTCATACCTGATAATTTATGTAGATGTACATTGTATATGCCCTTGTAATAAGTTATACGCAATGGACATATCACTCGTTCGTATCATGAATAGTACATGGGAATCTACGTCTTTCCGCTTCAATGAACTCATTTCGCTCCACATGTCTGGATCAGTCAAAAGAACAAGGAATTTGCTCATTTCTTGCACCTGCACAAAATATAGACATGGTTTTTTCTCCGGACACTTTGCCT
This sequence comes from Patiria pectinifera, assembly GCA_029964075.1. Taxonomy (NCBI): domain Eukaryota; kingdom Metazoa; phylum Echinodermata; class Asteroidea; order Valvatida; family Asterinidae; genus Patiria; species Patiria pectinifera. The sequence continues at coordinate 8,150,592 of CM057142.1, read as the reverse complement.
CCTAAAATTCAAAAACCGAGAGGGGAGGGGGCCTGGTGCCCATCTTCAAAATCGGGGCGCTCTTTAAAACTGACCATTATTATGCATACTGGAATTATGCCGATTGTCTTGGCGCATTGTAATGGTGTTTTTTTTTTTTTTGCTGGTTTCTTTTTTGGGGTTGATATAGGAACCCTCTACCCATTTTTGGAAATACACCATTTTACTCATTTCGCTGCTCATTCGTGACACATTCGACATGCGTTTAAACGACTTTGGAGGTAGCGTCGTGATCAGCCGGAGGGCGCTCAGTCAGAGGGTCCGGCATACCGGGAGTGAGTTAGTCGGTAAGATTACTGGAGGAAAAACACCGAGATAACCAGGGGAGTCCGGTGGACGGGTCGCAGTGTGATACACCGGAAGGGGCCCAGGGAATGGAGCGGCGGGTGTTGCCTCTGGTGTGGAGCGGAGACCCGCCCTCGTAATAGTCCAAGAGCCAGGGGTCATTTATTTTTTGGAATGAACGTATTTAGTGGTTATTTTTGGAAAGGGTACACCTTGAGCAGATAAGTGATTGACATAAGGAGATTAAGAAAATATACGGCCGATGCGCAGCACTGAAAAGAATAAGGGCCACGTTTAAGAATTATTTTCTTTCAAACTCAATAGATGAACAGAAAGAAACAAATTGGAGGACCTTTATAAAATAACCAAGCCTCTCCATTATCCATTGCATTTGGTGCTTGCACTCACTCTTCAGGCCTTTTCAAAAACAAAAAAAAACACCCAGACACACAGACATCAGACAGAAATCAAACAGACATCAGGCAGACAGGCAAACAACGTAGGATCTTTTAATATATGATATATGCCTATTGACATGTATAGAGGACACGTTTAATTTGGAAGAGCAGTTTGTTAAACTCTGTCCAATATTAATTATATCTCTTTTATATCTTCCAACTAATACCCCCAAAAAATCAAATCCATGCGAATTTTAAAGGATCTTTAGAACCTACACGACATTTCGTCGCAGAGCTGACATACCGGCGAATCGACCATTTTGGCGATATTGAGATTTTTGGGTGTTTAATGGTTTTGGTTGCTTCTTTAAGTATTTATGCCAAATTTCTTAATTCTTGTCTGGATTTTGAGATTCAGAGCCCCGCCTGTGACGCATCAGTCACAACGACAAATCCATAATTTGACATAGTGACGAATTCGAAATTTAGCTGATAACCAGCTAATGTAAGGTGTACGTTCAAAGTACCAACGAATGTTATTCGTCAGTTTGCCGGATTGCGCGCGCGCATCCGGCAAACTGACGAATAGAGATTTGGTAATTTGACAAACTGACTAATACGTTTACGATCAAATAAAAACATATCGCACAACTTCTATGATTAAATAAGTAATCTGAATGGATATTGGGTTTCCTATTTTATTTCGAATATACACCGAAAGGGATATTATCGAAACAGTAAGGGTAAAATACGACGCCCAAAAAAATGTCCAACTTCAAACGCGAATTACTTGAAACAGGTTTTCGCTTATCCGTCGTGGTATGTCAGCTCTGCGACGATTTTCACTCCAATCTGTAGTGTTCATTTCACCTTAACGTAAAAGCAGTGTTAATATAGGTTTTCCCGCCCAACTTCACGAAGTTTTCATTCAATTTAACACGCAGATCGTCATTCGACAATCAAAAATAATCATTCAATTTCACTATCTGAGCAATTTATCGCCTTTTAGCTTCACTCGACCCTGTAAAAGATGCATTCAAATTAAAAGTATCGCGTTCTTAATTCAATTTCGTTTTAACCAGTATTAAGAGGTTGATCGGGCATTCCGTTTAATTAATGGGCAAACATATTTCCCATTTTGTCAAGCATGTTTTAAGACTTTTGAGGTTGCAAAGACGTAATCCATATCACGATATTCCAGCTTTGATACCCAACCAGTACAGACGATGAAAATAATCCTACATAAAGTGTTCAGACAGTCATTTGCGGAAGTAAAAATATTTGTTTCTCGTTTAATAGGCTGTCGATCTTCAATTCTGTACGGACGACAAGACAGATGAGACATGTGGGGTGATGTTCCTTTTATCCCTTTTTCTAAAGATTTCACATTTGGGGTGATGTTTTTCTATAGATTTCACATGCGGGGTGACCGGTGATGTCCCTGAAAGAAAATCACCCCACATGTGGGTTATGGTCAGCACATCAAATTAGCCATTAAATTATGTAGCTTGTATATAGGGTATATATACAAGTCAAGAGACTCCACACAAAAAAAACAGACTGTACCATATTTTGTTAGCACTGGCGGTCGCGTACTCAGGCTAAATTGAAGGTTGAGGTGGTCTTTTGTCATAAATAATGTAAGGGGGGGGGGGTACTTTGTCCTGTCTCTAAGATGTGTATATATTAGAATCATCAGTGGGAAATCTTTATGAGCCAACAAGGATGACGCAAGAAACAAACAAATTAAAGTAGGTGCCGCCATTCATCGGACCACCAGAACAACCATTCATACAGTTGACAGGGTTCAAGTTTTGGATGTATCTCAAACATGGATAGCAGACTGCTATGCAACGGTCCAGGAGGTCGTCAATCTCGTCTCTTGCATTGACGTCAGGCAAACCAATGGCTGCCCCACAGAAGAGCGCCAAGGCGCATACGCACAATATAGCTCTCTGCAGAGAAGTAGAGAAAACAGGGGGAAAAGGAACTAATCAATTCTGTGCCTGAAAAGGACACTGATTGGAGCGGTATTAGAGCTCCGGAATAGGCATTCATAGGCGCACTGGTGAAGTGACCACACACAATGTAAAGAGGAGTCCATCAGAAATCCCTGCAAGGCCTCTAGTCCCCGTTCAAATCACAAGCTATTCAAATGAGCTTTGACAAAGGCACTCCTTTGTTTTTCAGTTGTTTGTTTTGTGACTGAACTTGAGACTGGACTTGCCATGAATTTGTGATGGACTCTCTGGCGCGCATTAGTTGTAATGGTCCCAAACGGTCTCTTTTCGAGGAGTCACTTAGTTTGGGGCTAGACGTTGTTATGGTTTGATACGCTATAACCCGCCGCAGCGATAACCCGCCGCCGCGAGAGGGCGCTATCTCGACCAACCAAAATCACCCACGAACCCGTCAGAACAATAGTCTGGTTCCCAGACCTGACAATTATTCCCGACGCTCATATCTAAATTGAAGGTCAGACAGCGATATATTTTATTGCACAACTATGTGAGGTACCTTGTGCACTTTCTTATGGGGCATGGTTTTTATAAACAGGCTTGAGTGGAGGCTACTATTTTTCAACTTGGTACGGATTTCGGACCTCACTTCCCTTTTAAAAAAAATCCTCAAGAGGGTCGGATCAGAAAAGAAAAGGAAATTGCTGCTATACAAGTAGTATCCGACTGAAAAGTAACGTTTCTAAGATAAAACTTGAAATTTTGAAAAAAAGAGCAAAACCTGAAGGGTACACAGCGGGGAATCGAACTCGGGAACTCTGATCATTTAGTCAGCATGCCTAACCACTAGGTAACGGCGGTGCTCGACCATATGTTGCCATTCAATCCTATAACCTTGATTCAGGTCGCCTGAAAAAATGGTTACCCTGTATACTATAGACGGCCCTTTTCAAAGCTCGGCTTCGTTTCCGAATTCGCTTTATCACTTATAGCTTTTAAAGTTCAGATCAATTTTTTAATAAACCACTTATCATAAAGTTATGATAATACATGATAAAGTTATACAAACCAGACTGTACCATTTTGTTAGCAGTGGTGGTGGCATACTCAGGCTAAATTTAAAGGTGGGGTGGTCTTTTGTCATAAATAATGTAAGGGGGGTATGTAGGCAGAAAGGACGAAGCACCATATGTACGAGTGTAGCCTTGTGAGGAAACGGGTAGTGATGTCCACTACCCGTTTGGGCATGTCCAGGGCGTCGTCGAACTCGTCGTCCACATCGACGTTGGGCAAACCAACGGCTGCCCCACAGACTTTCGATCTTCAATTCTGTACGGCGTCAATATTTGTGACACTTGTATATTTGTACATGATTGCTATTCGGAAAGTAAAGTGAGCATACATTTTGCACCTTAAGTCATTGCAAATACTGTTCGCAACGTTGCGCTTTTTATTTTTGGGACTCGATCGAGTCTTATTAGCCGTCGCTCGATCGAGTCGAGTCGAGTCTTCTGATGAGGGACTCGAGTCGATGGCTGGTACCCATCTTCCAAATGGGGGCGCTCTTCAAAAGTGACCATTATTATGTATATATTCGATGGACATTTTCACGCTGCATTGTAATGGTTGTTGAGCGGGTTTTCTTTTGCGGGATTGATGTGGGGGGGGGGGTTAACCCCCCCCCTGCCCCCACCACTGGATACGCCACTGGATCCGAGTGCCCAAAATAGTCGTTGAATTTCAAGTTTTCTAAATGAAAGCAATGAATATTACTAATCGACTCATTTTTTAAAGTTGTTAATAAGCAATTAGAAATTAATAAAATCTATATTATACTCGGAAATACTCGGGCGCTTTCCGATTGTCGACAAAATGAATTCGGCAAACTATAAAGGACATTTTCGGAAAAAGGAGGAATTCCTCCCGTTTTAGTCACGTTACGTATATTTGTAATGATTACTGACGGCTACCTGACCTTATTCATCAGGAATAGTAAGAATCTATCGGAACAACGGGTTCGTGGGTGATATTGGTTGGTAGTGATAGCGCCCTCTTGCGGCGACGGGTTATCGCTGCGGCGGGCCAATATTTTTTTACCTAGGCGGGATGCTCCAAAGTCATGCTTAATTCAGTTTTCCCTTGAATATACAAAAAAATACTAATTCATGAGCGAAAGTTCATAATAAGCTGGACAAGTTCTTTTCAGAACTAGCATCTTCTAAGCAGTAGTTATTACAACATGATGTTACCGCAAACCGAAACGATAACATTGCTCTTGATATCATTGTTCTGTTCATGAATAAACATATCGTCACCGACATCACGAACTGACACCCTCTGCATCACATGTGTACAAAAAAAAATTAAAAATCCAAATTTTCTTTTTTTGTACATGTAAGCAGTTTGTATCATGAAGTTTAACATGACGAAGTTGAAATTGCTGAAATCATCTAAAATAAGCAAGTTTTACTAGTGAATTTTCAAGAAATTGGTCAATTCTGGTATTTTTGGTTACCACGAAGTGACCCTGCACAGGATGTCAGTTCGTGAAAACCAAAATTTACGTGTTTTCGGAGAGTGCACGCATGCAATAGCGTTAGAACTGACACTCTCTAACGCTATTGCATGCGTGCACTCTCCGAAAACACGTAAATTTTGGTTTTCACGAACTGACACCCATCTTAATCATTTAACTGCTAATTAACTAAGCAGATTTTCACAATATAACGTTTATAATTGAGTAGTTTAAGCATTTTCACGTTAAGTGATACCAAAACATCTAAGATAGATGGATTATTTTACTGAGTAAATTCGTGTCAAACCTTTAAAAGCGTTTTTCTCCGATTTGTATTTCTGCAACGCTGATCACTGGGTGTCAGTTCGTGGTGTCGGTGACGATATTGGCCCCATCGAAACTATTGAATTATTCATGCGAATCTTTTTTTCCCCCAAACGACATCCGTTTCCCATCTTCTGATTGGTCCATTTAGAATGCATATCTTATGCCTTGTTCTCCATAACACAAACCCAAGATATGCTTTACGTCTGGTGAGAAATGTTTCTTCATCACTTCACTTATTTAAAAGGTAAAATGAGAAGAAGTGAAAAACGCTCACTGGGATTCTAACTCGGATCACATGATTAGAAGTCGGGCCTACTTCCAACCAGTCCACGAATCAGCTGCCAATCGTCGGTGATTTAAACACCATTATTCATTGTTATATAACTTATTCTTTAAAGCCCTGGACATCATGAATATGCATAATGCAGAGAGAGCGGCAGAGCGCCCTGTTTTTATATTGTCCGATCTTCTTTGGAAAAAAAAGAAAATCGCATCCCGCCTACGGAAAAGAAATTCGCCTGCGGCGGGTTATCGCGTATCAAACCTTAAAGAGGTTGTGGAATGCTCGAAGACATTTCCGTCATATTTCGGGTATAATGTAGCCTAAGGTGTGATGAAATAAAAACGACTATTGTGTTCGTCATGACAGACACAATAGTCGTTTCTATTTCATCACACCTTAGGCTACATATACCCGAAAAATGACAGAAATGTCTTCGAGTATTCCACAACCTCTTTAAGGGTGCAGACCAGTATTAAATAAACTGCCATATACCCCCATGATAAATGCCCACACTTCAGAAATTCAGGGAAAAAATACTCACAACTCTCCATGCAAGGTGTTCGAGACACACATCAAATTAAAGCTTATTGCATCATCTTTCATTATTTTTACTTCTAATTATTGGGGGTAATCTGATGACTTTTGGGTAAAAAAAATCCATTCAAAAATGATCACCCCTTAAAATGGTCCTGAAGCCCATCGCCATTTTGAAAAACGGTGCCTACACTCCATTGCAAAAACAGAGCGCTATTATGGCCCCAATTTCATCCAAATTTTACAGAAATACAAGCTCACGGTCCTGGGCACGGCTTCCATCCTTGCTTTTTACAAACCCTCAAGTGCGGCCCACAACTATGCTCCAATGAGGGCATTCAAATCGTGATTTGGCCGGCTTGCGCCGCGAGTGATTTTGTTTTTCATTTATGCATTCACTGTGGACGTATATTGAAAGGCGTTGAGTTGCAAGCCAAATTCTCGGACTTTATTTTGCCCCGAAAAAAATCCCCCCAACCACAACTTAGAATAAGACAATTGTTCCAAATGACTTTAAAAACGATGCCTTGACCAAGGCTCTGTTTTTCATGTCAAAAAGTAATTCTAAAATACTTCCATCCTGCAGGCGCTTACAATTTACTTAAACTTTCCTACGTGTTTGGTCTTTATTATTGAATTCTGATAAGTGATTACTACATAACCCTGTTAACGCCGGGCACAATATATTTTGCTTTAAAATAACCCATGAAATGTCGCTTTTGTTTTATCGGTTCGGGACCACATCTCTCTAAAACTATTTAATGAAAGCCCAATTAAAAACGAAATTTGGGTAAACGGTGTTCTCCTCGAAATTTGACGTTTATTTGCCGGGTAAATACTTAATCTATAACGACAAAAACTGCACAATACCATCCTGAAGTATTTATTTTTAAACAATTTTGGAACAATTATAACTTACATAAGGAATAGTTCTACTTACAGTTTTATGAATATTTCCGTTTTGGATGTCATGCAAAAACCCCGGCACACCTGGAAAATTCGCGATTACAAGCCATCGGGTATTAATGCCCGTTATCACGCATCTAACCAATTAAGGCAAATCATCTCATCCACCCCACCCCCCTGATCCGGAATACAGTCTCAAATGCAAGTTTTAATGATTCTTTCCATTCCAAGGCTCGCTTGTTAAGTTAAAGGCAGGACAGAGTACACCACATAAAACTAGAGGTGAACCCAAACACGACTGTTCTCAAACAATGAGCAAGTCAGATTTCATGTGTAGGCCTAAATATAGCTCAAAATGACGGATTCTCAGGTTTCACGATCAATCTCGGGGCATGTAAAATCAATTACCAATGAGCTTGGTTATCGAATAGCCTATTCTTTCTTATTTTCGGTGTTTGGCTAATGTTTGCGTTGCAGAAGAGATCACTTTAAATAAAATGAGATATACCACTTGTTCCACACCGCTGAAAAGTCGAGAGTCACATCTTAAGAAGTGTCGCATCTCAATCAGATTTGTTTTAGCAGTGAAAAAAAAACTTCTAAAGATGCTTAACATACGCGTGTAAGCCACGGTAGCTTGCATGAATCTCCATGGCTTACCTCTTTTTTTTTCAACTTACTATGTTATTATGTGCTTAGTTTCTTCTGGCATACAAAAATATCACAAGACAGAATTTCAGGATAGATCTTTATTTAATTACAAAGTATAAATGTCAGGGCATTATTGTTCTTTAGTCCTGTGAAGCAAATTGAGAGTTGTGATTTGTTTTTACACCGTTTTAACTTCTTGTTTTGTTGGTACGATACAAAAGAGCATCGCTATTAAATCGTCACCGACACCACGAAGTAACACTTATGTACATACCAGTAAAAAAAAACTAGCGATCGAAGATAACGGCATCTAAAGTTGAACGCCTTCTGGAACAGCACTTTGCGTCAAAACGGCAGAGTATTTTCAGTTGGGTTTCTCGTTGTGGACACTTGATGTATTGAATTTATTAAATTTGCTGTTTTTCACCCGTTTGTATAAAAGAAATAAGAGAAAAATGTGAGTGCTAGTTCGTGAAACCAAAAAAGCTGCGAAACTATAACATTTATGTTCGTGTTCACGAAGTAGTACGCTTCAATGTTTTACAACACTAAGTGAGTATTAAGCTTACTTCATGGAAACAGAGTTCAGCGCAGGAGAGAGTGTTGCTTCGTAAAAACGTTTTTGTTCGCATTTGAGCACAGTGCGCGCCATGCATTACAGCGGTAAATGGAACTTGAGTGTTACTTCGTGCAAACGAAAATTGTCACTTTCGCTCAAAAGTTGCCATGGATAATAAGCGTGATTATTAAGTAAAACTCTTGAAGCTTTGAAAGTTCGTGCAAAATGGTAGGCCTTGATTAATTATGTTTAATAATGTAGGAAACTGAAAACCGAGTAAAAATATGGTTTAGCACGTGGACTGTTACTTCGTGGTGTCGGTGACGAAATTGTTAAAACATTTTCACTTGAAATTTAAGAAACTCACCATTTGTGTTGTATGTCTTCTGTATGTCGTTCTACTGTACCAGTCACACAGTGTCGTTGCGGTGTGTATCTGCGGTGGGAAGCCTCAAAATTCCTGCAGGACAAGACGAAATCAAACTATATCAAAGCATATAGGTTTTATTCTTGATCTAATCCAGACAGATCTCGCAAACGGCCGTCTTAAAACACACACAATGAACCACTCGATAGAACGAGTACAAACAAAAACGCATGTACAGTGTGAGTAAAAAACCACCATACACTTTTAAAATTGGCCGTAGGTTTTTTCTGTAGTAATATAGATAAGATATTTTTATATGTACTTTTAGAGTAACTCTTCCTGCTTCTTTTGGTGACATTTTCACTGGATTAGTTTGCATGACTGCACAGGAGGCAATTAAAGGGGTCGGATGAAATCTGACTGGTTACAGAATAAAACAATGGCCAATTTCAAAAGTGTATAGGTTTTTTTTACTCACACTGTAGTGACCGACCAACCTGTTGATGTACAATGGATCTACCTGTAGTTTGAAGTCCTTGAAGTGGGTAGGATGTAGTGCCGATTGCTGTGCACAGTTCAGAGAACCCCCAAGTTATAGTCGATTGATGGATTTTAAAGTCCGAGTGCTTCAGACCAGCCTTTTCACGTGGAAGCAATGCATCTATCTTTGGCCTGTATGGGTAACAGAACGATTGTCAGGCTTTTGATTTTAATAGTGGTGCATACAGTGAGAACCATAGCTGGGTAATTCTTCAGTGAATGGCCCTGACTAGCAAGATCTGGTAACGTGCTATCCTAATAAATTCAAATTCATGCACGCATGCGCATCAATGGGAAGTGAGGCAAAAAAACCGAAATCGGCCCATTAAAAATGTACAGGGGGCCAACATGTTTTGTCATTTTCTCTCAATTTCTCCAGCATTTGTCCCATTTGTCTTGGGAAAGTCCGTGAAATCGTCAAAGGTATTACTTTCTGGTCCAAGTGATTTTTGAGGGGTACGAAATAATAACTTTCAAAAATGCTTCGTCCCGTGCGCACGAGGCCCAAGGAAATCAGCAGGGCTCCTTGCCACACTAACGCCAAGAAATAAGCGTGTGCTTCGGGGTACCATCCACACCGGCACACATGATTTCACCGTTCAGGATGCATACCTGCAAATAAACTCCTATAGACACTAGTGCTAAATGTCCAAACTTCACAATTCTTTTAAAAATACTCAAAACTCTCACAGGTATTCAAGCTGCACAGAAAAATGATAATCAACCAATAATCTTTCGTATTCTTTTCAATTTTTGGTGGGTTGACCATTGACTTTTCGTGATATTTTCACCCAAAGAAGACGACCCCTATTTTCCCCAAAGCGGAAAAGTAGCCATCTTGAAAAACGATCCCTCCACAACATGGCAAAATAGCGCCACTTTCGAGCCCAATAGCATCCAAAATACTCAGAATTGGAAGCCCCAAGTCCGGGCCAGAGGTTCATTACCATATCTCTTCAATTCCCCAATTTTACGGCGCTCAGAACTCTTTAATATAGAATATTTTGAGGGTATAACTTTTATTCATGAGCTTGGCGGATCGATTTACCGGTGTGCACCCTTCAACGGACGGTCATGTTGACCGGAGATTGTGCGTCAAAGCCCGGGCCGTCCCATGCGAAAATCACGCTGCGCTATATCGATCAGCGGCAAGAAGTGCAACATTTTCGTCAAAACACTTCTTGTTCATTAAAGATATCAAAGGCAATATTGTTTAAGTTCTCGATATATATTATTTGATAAATACGAAAGGCCGGTTTGTGACAGGTTTTAAAAGCACAAAAAAATGAAAAAGAAAATAACGTGACACATTATTGCAAAATAACACAATAATTTGGCGAAACAAAGCAATAGTACTGTGGAGTATAACGCGAGTTTTTTTTTTTTAATCCTCAGATTAGCAATACTATCGCGTGTCACTTTGCAGTACTCTTGCGTTAGTTTGCAATAATATGTCGCGTGTTATTTTGCAATATTACCACATTTTTTCACAATACCTGTTAAGTATTGCGTTTTGTCGCAGTATTGTATTGAGAAAAAAATGTAGCGTTGCAAAATAGTGTTATTTTGCTATACTGCGTTATTTTGCACTACTATCGCATTATTTTGCAATACCATTGCGGTATTTTTGTTTACAATATTATCACATTTTTTTCTCAATAAGCATTGCGTTTTTCCGCAATACTGCAACAAAAAAATTAACTCATGAATATTAAATTGCATTGATATATTGCTCTCAAAAGCTAGCCAGTCAACCAAATTACTAAAAGCCAAATGCGGATCGCTATCTCTTTTTGAACTACATTGCAATGATGGGCTATAATTATATGGGCCGTCATTTGCGGCGGCTGATCCAGCTTTTTAAAGTGCTTTTCTGGTCTTACTATTTGTACAGCAGATAAGTGATGGGATTGTTTGTTTCACGATAACAGCATGGAATTTCATGAGAAAGATATTTAGATATATGCCATCGCAGATGTGTCCTTCGAAAAAAAACATAGGTAGAATGAAAAAGCAATGGCAGCCATTTTGAATAAAAAATATTGCTTGTTATTTTACCTATATTTGTATCAAGGAAAAATCTGCGATGGCCCTATAGCCACATATCTTCCTCAAGACATAGTCTTACTGTGTCCCAAATGCCATGCTTTTATATATCATAAAGGTGAACAATCCCCCAAATATTTTCCTTATCTGCCCCACTACATGGAGTTATACGGAGCCTCCAAGATCCTTAAAGTTAATGCGACATATGCTTTTCTAAATATAAATGTTGTTAATTGTTTGTTTTGTCTTTATACACGGGCATAATAAAATTCTGCAGATACGGAGGAGCGGCATAGGTAATGAGATGATGAACTGCACACAAATCTTTGATGAAAATGCTTTCAATGAATTGTTCGTGCTTTATCGCCATGAATATGAAATGAAAATATAAAAATGTACGCAAAACCTAACCAATCAACCAACTTATAATGAACAGCACAAACGAATAATGATCCTTATTTTCTCTATTTGAATTTGTTGCTGCCTCGCCAAAATGTGGACCTGTTCATGCAAAACATGGTCTAACGTTTTGAGGCGCATTTTGGTGCTGCACATAATGGCTACTCAAAAATAGAAACAGTACATGCATCGGTAGACTTTACTAGTGGAGTCTGACGGAGCATCCAACGTCCACGGAGTTTCTACAACGTATGCTTTATCGAAAAATAATTTTTTATAGTTGTTTTTTGTCTTTGTATGGGCACAATAAAATTCTGCTCTGAGCTAACAAAATGATGGGTTTCTACACTGTATACGGAAAGCCAACTTTTTGCAGAAGAAAGAGAAAATTATTATGGCTAAAAATAATAAAATGGTCTTCCTATATATTCTTCTTCTGAAAACGCCTGAATCCCATAAGGGGGTCAGTCCTTTTAAAGGAAAAAAAACGCTCCATCGGCATTATTCACGAGTCGGACATAGTAAATTGAAAGCGAAGGAACTCTTCATTTTTGGAACTTGCGAAAAGAAATGAAAGCAATTACATGAAGCTAATTACAGATTAATACCAGTGTGCTCTGATGAATAATTTAAAATTTGTATTATTAGATGGAATTTTACCTCGGGGTAGTATAAATCCAATTATAGGTTTTGCCCTTCACCGACGTTTAAACACTGTATACTCAGTGTGTTACCTCCCGAGGGAAAGTTGGAAAAGATCACTCGGTGGGACTCGAACCCACGACATCCTGCTTTCTAGTGCAGATGTCTGACCACTCAACCACCGGGATCGGTTGGCTGGTACATGGTTCGAATGTGATGTACATAGCAGCGGGTACCACATAAACTATTATAAGATAGAATTTTGCGTCGGGGTGATATAAATCAAATTATAGGTTTTGCCTTTCACCGACGTTTAAACACTGTATACTCAGTGTGTTACCTCCCAAGTGAAAGTTGGAAAAGAATCACTCTAGTGGGACTCGAACCCACGACCTCCTGCTTTCTAGTGCAGATTTTTCCAACTTTCACTCGGGAGGTAACACACTGAGTATACAGTGTGTAAACGTCGGTGAAGGGCAAAACCTATAATTTGATTTAAAATTTGTAATTAAACATACCTAATATTTTCATACCTGATAATTTATGTAGATGTACATTGTATATGCCCTTGTAATAAGTTATACGCAATGGACATATCACTCGTTCGTATCATGAATAGTACATGGGAATCTACGTCTTTCCGCTTCAATGAACTCATTTCGCTCCACATGTCTGGATCAGTCAAAAGAACAAGGAATTTGCTCATTTCTTGCACCTGCACAAAATGTAGACATGGTTTTTTCTCCGGACACTTGGCCTCCTAAAATTCAAAAACCGAGAGGGGAGGGGGCCTGGTGCCCATCTTCAAAATCGGGGCGCTCTTTAAAACTGACCATTATTATGCATACTGGAATTATGCCGATTGTCTTGGCGCATTGTAATGGGTTTTTTTTTTTTTGCTGGTTTCTTTTTTGGGGTTGATATAGGAACTCTCTACCCATTTTTGGAAATACACCATTTTACTCATTTCGCTGCTCATTCGTGACACATTCGACATGCGTTTAAACGACTTTGGAGGTAGCGTCGTGATCAGCCGGAGGGCGCTCAGTCAGAGGGTCCGGCATACCGGGAGTGAGTTAGTCGGTAAGATTACTGGGGGAAAAACACCGAGATAACCAGGGGAGTCCGGTGGACGGGTCGCAGTGTGATACACCGGAAGGGGCCCAGGGAATGGAGCGGCGGGTGTTGCCTCTGGTGTGGAGCGGAGACCCGCCCTCGTAATAGTCCAAGAGCCAGGGGTCATTTATTTTTTGGAATGAACGTATTTAGTGGTTATTTTTGGAAAGGGTACACCTTGAGCAGATAAGTGATTGACATAAGGAGATTAAGAAAATATACGGCCGATGCGCAGCACTGAAAAGAATAAGGGCCACGTTTAAGAATTATTTTCTTTCAAACTCAATAGATGAACAGAAAGAAACAAATTGGAGGACCTTTATAAAATAACCAAGCCTCTCCATTATCCATTGCATTTGGTGCTTGCACTCACTCTTCAGGCCTTTTCAAAAACAAAACAAAACACCCAGACACACAGACATCAGACAGAAATCAAACAGACATCAGGCAGACAGGCAAACAACGTAGGATCTTTTAATATATGATATAGGCCTATTGACATGTATAGAGGACACGTTTAATTTGGAAGAGCAGTTTGTTAAACTCTGTCCAATATTAATTATATCTCTTTTATATCTTCCAACTAATACCCCCCAAAAAATCAAATCCATGCGAATTTTAAAGGATCTTTAGAACCTACACGACATTTCGTCGCAGAGCTGACATACCGGCGAATCGACCATTTTGGCGATATTGAGATTTTTGGGTGTTTAATGGTTTTGGTTGCTCCTTCAAGTATTTATGCCAAATTCTTAATTCTTGTTTGGATTTTGAGATTCAGAGCCCCGCCTGTGGCGAATCAGTCACAACGACAAATCCATAATTTGACATAGTGACGAATTCGAAATTTAGCTGATAACCAGCTAATGTAAGGTGTACGTTCAAAGTACCAACGAATGTTATTCGTCAGTTTGCCGGATTGCGCGCGCGCATCCGGCAAACTGACGAATAGAGATTTGGTAATTTGACAAACTGACTAATACGTTTACGATCAAATAAAAACATATCGCACAACTTCTATGATTAAATAAGTAATCTGAATGGATATTGGGTTTCCTATTTTATTTCGAATATACACCGAAAGGGATATTATCGAAACAGTAAGGGTAAAATACGACGCCCAAAAAAATGTCCAACTTCAAACGCGAATTACTTGAAACAGGTTTTCGCTTATCCGTCGTGGTATGTCAGCTCTGCGACGATTTTCACTCCAATCTGTAGTGTTCATTTCACCTTAACGTAAAAGCAGTGTTAATATAGGTTTTCCCGCCCAACTTCACGAAGTTTTCATTCAATCTAATACGCAGATCGTCATTTGACAATCAAAAATAATATTCAATTTCACTATCTGAGCAATTTATCGCCTTTTAGCATCACTCGACCCTGTCAAAGATGCAATCAAATTAAAAGTATCGCGTTCTTAATTCAATTTCGTCTTAACCAGTAGTAAGGGGTTGATCGGGCATTCCTTTTCATTAATAGGCAAACAAATTATATTTCCCATATTGTCAAGCGTGTTTTAAGACTTTTAATGTTGCAAAGACGTAATCCATATCACGATATTCCAGCTTTGATACCCAACCAGTACAGACGATGAAAATAATCCTACATAAAGTGTTCAGACAGTCATTTGCGGAGGTAAAAATATTTGTTTCTCGTTTAATAGGCTGTCGATCTTCAATTCTGTACGGACGACAAGACAGATGAGACATGTGGGGTGATGTTCCTTTTATCCCTTTTTCTAAAGATTTCACATTTGGGGTGATGTTTTTCTATAGATTTCACATGCGGGGTGACCGGTGATGTCCCTGAAAGAAAATCACCCCACATGTGGGTTATGGTCAGCACATCAAATTAGCCATTAAATTATGTAGCTTGTATATAGGGTATTTATACAAGTCAAGAGACTCCAAAAAAAACAAACAGACTGTACCATATTTTGTTAGCACTGGCGGTCGCGTACTCAGGCTAAATTGAAGGTTGAGGTGGTCTTTTGTCATAAATAATGTAAGGGGGTACTTTGTCCTGTCTCTAAGATGTGTATATATTAGAATCATCAGTGGGAAATCTTTATGAGCCAACAAGGATGACGCAAGAAACAAACAAATTAAAGTAGGTGCCGCCATTCATCGGACCACCAGAACAACCATTCATACAGTTGACAGGGTTCAAGTTTTGGATGTATCTCAAACATGGATAGCAGACTGCTATGCAACGGTCCAGGAGGTCGTCAATCTCGTCTCTTGCATTGACGTCAGGCAAACCAATGGCTGCCCCACAGAAGAGCGCCAAGGCGCATACGCACAATATAGCTCTCTGCAAAGAAGTAGAGAAAACCGAAAAGGAACTGATCAATTCTGTGCCTGAAAAGGACACTGATTGGAGCGGCATTAGAGCTCCGGAATAGGCATTCATAGGCGCACTGGTGAAGTGACCACACACAATGTAAAGAGGAGTCCATCAGAAATCCCTGCAAGGCCTCTAGTCCCCGTTCAAATCACAAGCTATTCAAATGAGCTTTGACAAAGGCACTCCTGTGTTTGTATTGTGACTGAACTTGAGACTGGACTTGCCATGAATTTGTGATGGACTCTCTGGCGCGCATTAGTTTTAATGGTCCCAAACGGTCTCTTTTCGAGGGGTCACTTAGTTTGGGGCTAGACGTTGTTATGGTTTGATACGCTATAACCCGCCGCAGCGATAACCCGCCGCCGCGAGAGGGCGCTATCTCGACCAACCAAAATCACCCACGAACCCGTCAGAACAATAGTCTGGTTCCCAGACCTAACAATTATTCCCGACGATCACATCTAAATTGAAGGTTAGGCAGCGATATTTTTTATTGCACAACTATTGCTACTATATTTCAACTTGGTACGGATTTCGGACTTTACTTCCCTTTTAAAAAAAATTCTCAGGAGGGTCGGATCAGAAAAGGAAATTGCTGCTATACAAGTAGTATCCGACTGAAAAATAACGTTTCTAAGATAAAACTTGAAATTTTTGAAGAAAAAAAAAGAGCAAAACCTGAAGGGTACACAGCAGGGAATCGAACTCGGGAACTCTGATCATTGGGCACCATGCCTAACGACTAAGTAACGGCGGTGCTCGACCATATGTTGCCATTCAATCCTATAACCTTGATTCAGGTCGCCTGAAAAAATAGTTACCCTGTATACTATAGACGGCCCTTTTCAAAGCTCGGCTTCGTTTCCGAATTCGCTTTATCACTTATAGCTTTTAAAGTTCAGATCAATTTTTTAATAAACCACTTATCATAAAGTTATGATAATACATGATAAAGTTATACAAACCAGACTGTACCATTTTGTTAGCAGTGGTGGTGGCATACTCAGGCTAAATTTAAAGGTGGGGTGGTCTTTTGTCATAAATAATGTAAGGGGGGTATGTAGGCAGAAAGGACGAAGCACCATATGTACGAGTGTAGCCTTGTGAGGAAACGGGTAGTGATGTCCACTACCCGTTTGGGCATGTCCAGGGCGTCGTCGAACTCGTCGTCCACATCGACGCTGGGCAAACCAACGGCTGCCCCACAGACTTTCGATCTTCAATTCTGTACGGCGTCAATATTTGTGACACTTGTATATTTGTACATGATTGCTATTCGGAAAGTAAAGTGAGCATACATTTGGCACCTTAAGTCATTGCAAATACTGTTCGCAACGTTGCGCTTTTTATTTTGGGACTCGATCGAGTCTTATTAGCCGTCGCTCGATCGAGTCGAGTCGAGTCTTCTGATGAGGGACTCGAGTCGATGGTTGGTACCCATCTTCCAAATGGGGGCGCTCTTCAAAACTGACCATTATTATGTATACTATGTATTCGATGGACATTTTCACGCTGCATTGTAATGGTTGTTGAGCGGGTTTTCTTATGCGGGATTGATGTGGGGAACCCCCTGCCCCTGCGGCCCCCAGCAATGGATACGCCACTGGATCCGAGTGCCCAAAATCGTTGTTGAATTTCAAGTTTTCTAAATGAAAGCAATGAATATTAATTATCAACTCATTTTTAAAGTTGTTAATAAGCAATTAGAAATTAATAAAATCTATATTATACTCGGAAATACTCGGGCGCTTTCCGATTGTCGACAAAATGAATTCGGCAAACTATAAAGGGCATTTTCGGAAAAAGGAGGAATTCCTCCCGTTTTAGTCACGTTACGTATATTTGTAATGATTACTGACGGCTACCTGACCTTATTCATCAGGAATAGTAAGAATCTATCGGAACAACGGGTTCGTGGGTGATATTGGTTGGTAGTGATAGCGCCCTCTTGCGGCGACGGGTTATCGCTGCGGCGGGCCAATATTTTTTTACCTAGGCGGGATGCTCCAAAGTCATGCTTAATTCAGTTTTCCCTTGAATATACAAAAAAATACTAATTCATGAGCGAAAGTTCATAATAAGCTGGACAAGTTCTTTTCAGAACTAGCATCTTCTAAGCAGTAGTTATTACAACATGATGTTACCGCAAACCGAAACGATAACATTGCTCTTGATATCATTGTTCTGTTCATGAATAAACATATCGTCACCGACATCACGAACTGACACCCTCTGCATCACATGTGTACAAAAAAAATTAAAAATCCAAATTTTCTTTTTTTGTACATATAAGCAGTTTGTATCATGAAGTTTAACATGACGAAGTTGAAATTGCTGAAATCATCTAAAATAAGCAAGTTTTACTAGTGAATTTTCAAGAAATTGGTCAATTCTGGTATTTTTGGTTACCACGAAGTGACCCTGCACAGGATGTCAGTTCGTAAAAACCAAAATGTACGTGATTTCGGAGAGTGCACGCATGCAATAGCGTTAGAACTGACACTCTCTAACGCTATTGCATGCGTGCACTCTCCGAAAACACGTAAATTTTGGTTTTCACGAACTGACACCAATCTTAATCATTTAACTGCTAATTAACTGAGCAGATTTTCACAATATAACGTTTATAATTGAGTAGTTTAAGCATTTTCACGTTAAGTGATACCAAAACCTCTAAGATAGATGGATTATTTTACTGAGTAAATTCGTGTCAAACCTTTAAAAGCGTTTTTCTCCGATTTGTATTTCTGCAACGCTGATCACTGGGTGTCAGTTCGTGGTGTCGGTGACGATATTGGCCCCATCGAAACTATTGAATTATTCATGCGATTTTTTTTCCCCAAACGACATCCGTTTCCCATCTTCTGATTGGTCCATTAGAATGCATATCTTATGCCTTGTTCTCCATAACACAAACCCACGATAGGCTCTACGTCTGGTGAGAAATGTTTCTTCATCACTTCACTTATTTAAAAGGTAAAATGAGAAGAAGTGAAAAACGCTCACTGGGATTCTAACTCGGATCACATGATTAGAAGTCGGGCCTACTTCCAACCAGTCCACGAATCAGCTGCCAATCGTCGGTGATTTAAACACCATTATTCATTGTTATATAACTTATTCTTTAAAGCCCTGGACATCATGAATATGCATAATGCAGAGAGAGCGGCAGAGCGCCCTGTTTTTATATTGTCCGATCTCCTTTGGAAAAAAAAGAAAATCGCATCCCGCCTACGGAAAAGAAATTCGCCTGCGGCGGGTTATCGCGTATCAAACCTTAAAGAGGTTGTGGAATGCTCGAAGACATTTCCGTCATATTTCGGGTATAATGTAGCCTAAGGTGTGATGAAATAAAAACGACTATTGTGTTCGTCATGACAGACACAATAGTCGTTTCTATTTCATCACACCTTAGGCTACATATACCCGAAAAATGACAGAAATGTCTTCGAGTATTCCACAACCTCTTTAAGGGTGCAGACCAGTATTAAATAAACTGCCATATACCCCCATGATAAATGCCCACACTTCAGAAATTCAGGGAAAAAATACTCACAACTCTCCATGCAAGGTGTTCGAGACACACATCAAATTAAAGCTTATTGCATCATCTTTCATTATTTTTTCGTCTAATTATTGGGGGTAATCTGATGACTTTTGGGTAAAAAAAATCCATTCAAAAATGATCACCCCTTAAAATGGTCCTGAAGCCCATCGCCATTTTGAAAAACGGTGCCTACACTCCATTGCAAAAACAGAGCGCTATTATGGCCCCAATTTCATCCAAATTTTACAGAAATACAAGCTCACGGTCCTGGGCACGGCTTCCATCCTTGCTTTTTACAAACCCTCAAGTGCGGCCCACAACTATGCTCCAATGAGGGCATTCAAATCGTGATTTGGCCGGCTTGCGCCGCGAGTGATTTTGTTTTTCATTTATGCATTCACTGTGGACGTATATTGAAAGGCGTTGAGTTGCAAGCCAAATTCTCGGACTTTATTTTGCCCCGAAAAAAATCCCCCCAACCACAACTTAGAATAAGACAATTGTTCCAAATGACTTTAAAAACGATGCCTTGACCAAGGCTCTGTTTTTCATGTCAAAAAGTAATTCTAAAATACTTCCATCCTGCAGGCGCTTACAATTTACTTAAACTTTCCTACGTTTTTGGTCTTTATTATTGAATTCTGATAAGTGATTACTACATAACCCTGTTAACGCCGGGCACAATATATTTTGCTTTAAAATAACCCATGAAATGTCGCTTTTGTTTTATCGGTTCGGGACCACATCTCTCTAAAACTATTTAATGAAATCCCAATTAAAAACGAAATTTGGGTAAACGGTGTTCTCCTCGAAATTTGACGTTTATTTGCCGGGTAAATACTTAATCTATAACGACAAAAACTGCACAATACCATCCTGAAGTATTTATTTTTTAACAATTTTGGAACAATTATAACTTACATAAGGAATAGTTCTACTTACAGTTTTATGAATATTTCCGTTTTGGATGTCATGCAAAAACCCCGGCACACCTGGAAAATTCGCGATTACAAGCCATCGGGTATTAATGCCCGTTATCACGCATCTAACCAATTAAGGCAAATCATCTCATCCATCCCACCCCCCTGATCCGGAATACAGTCTCAAATGCAAGTTTTAATGATTCTTTCCATTCCAAGGCTCGCTTGTTAAGTTAAAGGCAGGACAGAGTACACCACATAAAACTAGAGGTGAACCCAAACACGACTGTTCTCAAACAATGAGCAAGTCAGATTTCATGTGTAGGCCTAAATATAGCTCAAAATGACGGATTCTCAGGTTTCACGATCAATCTCGGGGCGTGTAAAATCAATTACCAATGAGCTTGGTTATCGAATAGCCTATTCTTTCTTATTTTCGGTGTTTGGCTAATGTTTGCGTTGCAGAAGAGATCACTTTAAATAAAATGAGATATACCACTTGTTCCACACCGCTGAAAAGTCGAGAGTCACATCTTAAGAAGTGTCGCATCTCAATCAGATTTGTTTTAGCAGTGAAAAAAACTTCTAAAGATGCTTAACATACGCGTGTAGGCCACGGTAGCTTGCATGAATCTCCATGGCTTACCTTCTTTTTTTTTTTTACTTACTATGTTATTATGTGCTTAGTTTCTTCTGGCATACAAAAATATCACTAGACAGAATTTCAGGATAGATCTTTATTTAATTACAAAGTATAAATGTCAGGGCATTATTGTTCTTTAGTCCTGTGAAGCAAATTGAGAGTTGTGATTTGTTTTTACACCGTTTTAACTTCTTGTTTTGTTGGTACGATACAAAAGAGCATCGCTATTAAATCGTCACCGACACCACGAAGTAACACTTATGTACATACCAGTAAAAAAAAACTAGCGATCGAAGATAACGGCATCTAAAGTTGAACGCCTTCTGGAACAGCACTTTGCGTCAAAACGGCAGAGTATTTTCAGTTGGGTTTCTCGTTGTGGACACTTGATGTATTGAATTTATTAAATTTGCTGTTTTTCACCCGTTTGTATAAAAGAAATAAGAGAAAAATGTGAGTGCTAGTTCGTGAAACCAAAAAAGCTGCGAAACTATAACATTTATGTTCGTGTTCACGAAGTAGTACGCTTCAATGTTTTACAACACTAAGTGAGTATTAAGCTTACTTCATGGAAACGGAGTTCAGCGCAGGAGAGAGTGTTGCTTCGTAAAAACGTTTTTGTTCGCATTTGAGCACAGTGCGCACCATGCATTACAGCGATGAATGGAACTTGAGTGTTACTTCTTGCAAACGAAAATTGTCACTTTCGCTCAAAGGTTGCCATGGATAATAAGCGTGAGTATTAAGTAAAACTCTTGAAGCTTTGAAAGTTCGTGCAAAATGGTAGGCCTTGATTAACTATGTTTAAAAATGTAGGAAACTGAAAACCGAGTAAAAAATATGGTTTAGCACGTGGACTGTTACTTCGTGGTGTCGGTGACGAAATTGTTAAAACATTTTCACTTGAAATTTAAGAAACTCACCATTTGTGTTGTATGTCTTCTGTATGTCGTTCTACTGTACCAGTCACACAGTGTCGTTGCGGTGTGTATCTGCGGTGGGAAGCCTCAAAATTCCTGCAGGACAAGACGAAATCAAACTATATCAAAGCATATAGGTTTTATTCTTGATCTAATCCAGACAGATCTCGCAAACGGCCGTCTTAAAAAACACACAAAGAACCAATCGATAGAACGAGTACCAACAAAAACGCATGTACAGTGTGAGTAAAAAAAACACCACTATACACTTTTAAAATTGGCCATAGGTTTTTTCTGTAGTAATATAGATAAGATATTTTTATATGTACTTTTAGAGTAACTCTTCCTGCTTCTTTTGGTGACATTTTCACTGGATTAGTTTGCATGACTGCACAGGAGGCAATTAAAGGGGTCGGGTGAAATCTGACTGGTTACAGAATAAAACAATGGCCAATTTCAAAAGTGTATAGGTTTTTTTTACTCACACTGTAGTGACCGACCAACCTGTTGATATACAATGGATCTACCTGTAGTTTGAAGTCCTTGAAGTGGGTAGGATTTACTGCCGATTGCTGTGCACAGTTCAGAGAACCCCCAAGTTATAGTCGATTGATGGATTTTAAAGTCCGAGTGCTTCAGACCAGCCTTTTCACGTGGAAGCAATGCATCTATCTTTGGCCTGTATGGGTAACAGAACGATTGTCAGGCTTTTGATTTTAATAGTGGTGCATACAGTGAGAACCATAGCTGGGTAATTCTTCAGTGAATGGCCCTGACTAGCAAGATCTGGTAACGTGCTTTCCTAATAAATTCAAATTCATGCACGCATGCGCATAAATAGGCCTTGAAGCAAAAAGCGAAATCTGTCAATTAAAAATGTACAGGGGGCAAAAAGTTTTGTCATTTTCTTTCAATTTCTCCAGGATTTGTCCCAGTTGTCTTTAAAAAGTCCCTGAAATCGTCATAGGTATTACTTTCTGGTCCAAGTGATTTTTGAGGGGTACGAAATAATAACTTTCAAAAATGCTTCGTCCCGTGCGCACGAGGCCCAAGGAAATCAGCAGGGCTCCTTGCCACACTAACGCCAAGAAATAAGCGTGTGCTTCGGGGTACCATCCACACCGGCACACATGATTTCACCGTTCAGGATGCATACCTGCAAATAAACTCCTATAGACACTAGTGCTAAATGTCCAAACTTCACAATTCTTTTAAAAATACTCAAAACTCTCACAGGTATTCAAGCTGCACAGAAAAATGATAATCAACCAATAATCTTTCGTATTCTTTTCAATTTTTGGTGGGTTGACCATTGACTTTTCGTGATATTTTCACCCAAAGAAGACGACCCCTATTTTCCCCAAAGCGGAAAAGTAGCCATCTTGAAAAACGATCCCTCCACAACATGGCAAAATAGCGCCACTTTCGAGCCCAATAGCATCCAAAATACTCAGAATTGGAAGCCCCAAGTCCGGGCCAGAGGTTCATTACCATATCTCTTCAATTCCCCAATTTTACGGCGCTCAGAACTCTTTAATATAGAATATTTTGAGGGTATAACTTTTATTCATGAGCTTGGCGGATCGATTTACCGGTGTGCACCCTTCAACGGACGGTCATGTTGACCGGAGATTGTGCGTCAAAGCCCGGGCCGTCCCATGCGAAAATCACGCTGCGCTATATTGATCAGCGGCAAGAAGTGCAACATTTTCGTCAAAACACTTCTTGTTCATTAAAGATATCAAAGGCAATATTGTTTAAGTTCTCGATAAATATTATTTGATAAATACGAAAGGCCGGTACTTGACAGGTTTTAAAAGCACCCAAAAAATGAAAAAGAAAATAACGCGACATATTACTTCAAAATAACCCAATAGTTTGGCGAAACAAAGCAATAGTATTTTGAAGTATAAAAAAATAAGGCCAAAACAAAAGTCTCCGGTTTCTGGTATGCGCGCGCGTCGGCAAAATGAAAAAGGTTTTTTTTTTCAATGTAAGATGATGTCTCAAAACCGCCAAACTCACTGGTTTGACTGGAATCCTGCTGCTGCACAATTTTAACGTGTTTTTAGATGAGTATAAGCTTTATGTGGCCTCTCTGGACTCCCATATATTTTGCACTAAATTTAGTCTGGCACCATTTGCAATTATCAGCCGACATTTGAAGAAGAAAAAAAGCAAAAAAAAGAAAAAGAAAAAAAAGCCACATCGCCGCACCACTTTTGGGGCAAGATCCATACCAGAAACCGGAGACTTTTTTGTTTGGCCTAGCGCGAGTTTTTTTTTTTCTTCAATCCTCAGATTAGCAATACTATCGCGTGTTTACTTGGCAGTACTATTGCGTTATTTTGCAATAATATGTCGCGTGTTATTTTGCATTCATAAATACCTAAGACAGTTTACGCATTCCTATTGGTCGAGAGCCCGTCACGCATCGGTAGACTTTAATAGTGGAGTCTGACGGAGCCTCTAACAGTCTATGCAACATATGCTTTATCTAAAAATAAATGTTTTATGGCTTTTCGGTCTTTGTTTGGGCATAATAAAATTCTACTCTGAGCTAACGAGATGATGGGTTGTGGTACTACACTGTATACGGAAGATAATTTTCTGCAGAAAAATGAAAAATATTGATGGCCAAAAAAAATGATAAAATGGTCTTCCTATATTCTTCTTCTGAAAAGGCCTGAATCCCATAAAGAGTAAGTCCTTTTGAGAAAAGAAAACGCTCCATCGGCATTATTCACGAGTCGGACATAGTAAATTAAAAGCGAGGAAACTCTTCATTTTTGGAACTTGCGAGAAGAAATGAACGCAATGACATGAAGTTAATTACAAATAAATATCAGTCTGCTCTGATGAATAATTTAAAATTTGTAATTGAACATCCCATAAAATCATGCAGACTGCATGCAGCACGGGGAGCCCTAATCGTATTGAGATGGTGAATTGTGCACAAATCTTTGCTGAAAATGCTTTCCATGAATTGTTCTTGCTTTATAACCATAAATAGTAATTTGCATCGATAATTGTACGTCAAAGAAAACCAATCAACCAACTTATGAAAAAGCACACAAGAAATAAGATCTTTATTTAATCTATGTGAATTTTTTGCTACCTCGGCAAAAAGTGGACCTTTTCATGCAAGACATGGTCTAACGTTTTGAGGCGCATTTCTGGTTCTGCACATATGGCTACTCAAAAAAAGAAACAGTATATACATCGGTAGACTTTATTAGTGGACGGTGGACGGAGCCTCTACGTCCATGGAGTTTCTACAACATATGCTTTGTCCAAAAATAAATGCTTTATAGCTTTTTTGTCTCTGCATGGGCATAATAAAATTCTGCTCTAAGCCAACGAAATGATCGGTTGTGGCTAAGCTGTGCGAAATGTAAATTTTCTGCAAAAAAGTAAGCTTGTATGGTGAAAATGAATTCCTAAATTCTTCTTCAGACGTAGGCCCTAATCCACCGAAGAGTCTATTTGAGCAAAGAAAACTGGATCTATGGATCACAGTTTCACTGTGCCCCGTGTCAAAGCAGTTTGTTGTCGGTTTTATAACGTCTCACCCAAAGATACTACTTTAGACCTATTTTCTAGAGATTATCTGTTTAAAAACACAATCCAATAGACTTATGCAGGGAATATACAACATTTGCAAACATCGAAAAATAAAGTTACCAAGTTTTTATGAAATACATTACTAGGATATTGGTAAATGACAGTCTAAAGCATCCTGTAAAATTATGGCACCTGGTGTGAAGTCAATTTCAAGAAAATTGTATTTTTGTATAAATTTCCAACAGTGGTCAGCCGACCACCGTTGGAAATACTTAACTATTTTTCAACTACTGCTCTAACTTCACCATTTTTTTAGTCCAAATTTTGTTTGCTATTGGTTACATGTTCATAAACGGGTGCAGGCCAGGTAGACTGGTTCCCTTACCTTACAAATTTCCGGCATCTATAAATTGATCCATTTTATCTTTAGTGGAGTCAGGGAACCAGACTACTCCATCATTTGTGTTTTTCTTGGTTTTTCAGCATTTCGAACACAAACCTTCAAACATATCAGTGGAACAATATTTGATCTATCATAGTAACCCCTCAAATAGTTCATTTCTGAGAATAACAGCAAAAATCAATGATGTACATTCCCTTTAAGCAATGCCTTTGTTTTGCTGGGGTATGCATGAGTGAAGTTCAAACTTGTGTGCATTTAGTGTTACTGAATTAAACTAACAAAAGATGCCTTCTAAGATGGCCGCTACACAAATTTAAATGTCTCACTTCGAGCAAAACCTTGGGTGTCTTCCCACCCACGGGTCACCGCATCTAGTCATCCAAATCCATGAATGCTTGTAGAAGTTATACACTTTTTTTCCTCGAAACTTAACCTAAACTTTAACGTACGGTCATATACGTTCATACGGAGAAAGGGTTATACAGTACAGAAGTTAGGACTGGTAGCCTAAGTGTCCCCGAAGTTCGTTTACGCGACCGAAAACCGCTACTATCGGTGTGTCTTATTAGGCTATCCTGAAATTGAGCGCCCACATCTTACGGGTGCAGACCAGTAAATCGACTCCAATAGACCTCAGTGATAATTACGCGCACTTCCAAACAAATATTTATAATACTCGCAACTCTCCAAGGTGTTTGAGACACCATCAAAGTAATGCTTATTTCATCATCGTTTAGTTTCTGTTCAATTTGCGAGGGTTAATCCGATGACTTTTGGGAGAAAATTCCATCCAAAGATGATCACCCCTAAAAAGACGTCCTGTGACCCATCGCTATTTTGAAAATGATGCCAGAGCTCCGTTGCAAACAAAATAGGGCACATTTTAGGGCCCAATTTCATTCGAATTTCACAGAAATACGAGCTCGCAGTCCTGTGCGCGGCTTCCATACACTCATCTTCCTCTCTCTTTTTTTTTTACAAACCTTGAAATTCATGGCCCATAAAATGCTCTAACAACAAACAATAGGGCACAGAAATCGTGATTTGGCCCTCGTAGGGAATATTGAGCCTACTTACTGGTCTGCACCCTTTTACAAACGTCATATTTGAAAATTGCTGGGTATATGATGCTCCATATCTGCCATCATAAAAATAACAACTCTCCTAAAGCGAATTTTTGGTTTGCGGAGACTCGACTCAAGTCAGAGTTACCTAAAGTCGGTATCTAAAAAAATCACACAAAAAAAATTCACAAAAACCACTTATATTAGTTTACATCTTTCCAGAAGCGCGACAAGTTACACTTAAACACGCGTTCCACTTCAGTGCCGTATAACATGCAATGCGCTCATAATGTGTACAGCACGGGTTTGTTTTTGCATTCAATGAGGGACGTTGAACAATAGAGGACAATAGGGTTCACAATTCCCGAAGGTCCACAATTGACGATCGTGTACAAAACACGTGGGAGATATTCCTAAAGAGTGAGATCTTCCTAAAAAGTTAAACAAACAAAAGAGGCATAATAGGGGGTGCACGATTGAAGATGTTTCCTTTCAGTCCTCGAGCGTTGGGTCTTATGTTGAAAACGGTCCTCGATCGTACGGTTAGTGCTTAGTCTATGGGAGAGTGTTATACGTGTATTACAGGGACAAAGGGAAGCACAAAGCATTGTCCTCGAGCGTAAAGAAATTCACGACTGTGTGTGTGTGATAAACCAGTATTCAGATATACGTTGTGTGGACTTGTCCACCTCCTTACAAGGTTTAAAGGCATTTTGGGGTTAAGTTTATCCGTCGCAAACTGAAGAGACGCACCGCAAGGGAATCATACTTCATAGTAAAAAAAATAACAGCGTTGCTGTTGAAACCCCTCAGCCAGAGTCAAAATATCATCCGGAAACCATTAACCTTTAACTGAACATGGTGACCTTGACCTTTGACCCCAGAACCAATCCCAACATGCCTGTACTTTTTTGGCAAACCCCTACCGAAGTTAGACACCAAAATCTCATTTCTAACTCAAGTTATCATCCAGAAACCATTTACCTTTAACTCACCACAGTGACCTTGACCTTTGACCTCAAAACCAATCCCTATTTGCCTACTCCCAAGGGCAACCTCCTACCAAAGTTAGACACCAAAATCTCATTTCTAACTCAAGTTATCATCCAGAAACCATTTACCTTTAACTCACCACGGTAACCTTGACCTTTGACCTTTTGACCTCAAAACCAATGCCAACTTGCCTACTCCTAAAGGCAACCCCCTACCGAAGTTACAATCCCAAACAACATTTCTAAATCATCCGGAAACTAAGCTGCCCGGACGGACGGACGCCGTAGGCGATGACAATACCCCTTGAGCCTCTCGGCTGAGGGGTAAAAAATGGGTTGAACATTATGAACACGTACATTCTCGTAAAAGTTGGTCTGGTACCTCTGTCTTAAGTTATTCTTTATGATTAGGCTTGAGGCTTTTGCCGGCCAATATTGAGCTTGATAGGCCGTCTGATAATGTTTGTGCACAAAAAAAACCGGCGCTTGGGGTTTTGTGTAGAATGATTAGAGGACCACTTTTTAAAAGCCCACGAGCGAGATGACCACCGTCCCATTACGAACACATTCTCGTCACAAAGTTGGTCCGGTGTAGCATGAATTTAGGTTTTATGAAATACGGACTCATTGGTGATATTGCGCATGCTCATGCACAGATAATTAGGAGAGGGACCGGTCACGTGAGAGAGTTTAACCAATAAAAGGAAAAAAGAGTCCGATTTTCATAGAGTCCGATTTTCATATGACACTGGTACTTCTCACAGGTATTCAAGCTGCACCGAAAAATGATGATCAATGTGTCATCTTTCATTTTCTTTTCAATTTTTGGTGGGTTGACCATTGACTTTTCGAGATATTTTCACGCAAAGAAGACGACCCCTATTTTCCCCAAAGCGGAAAAGTAGCCATCTTGAAAAACGATCCCTCCACAGCATGGCAAAATAGCGCCACTTTCGAGCCCAATAGCATCCAAAATGCTCAGAATTGGAAGCCCCAAGTCCGGGCCAGAGGTTCATTACCATATCTCTTCAATTCCCCAATTTTACGGCGCTCAGAACTCTCTAATATAGAATATTTTGAGGGTATAACTTTTATTCATGAGCTTGGCGGATCGATTTACCGGTGTGCACCCAGACATGTAGATCTTTGGCACGTACTGCGCTATGCGTGCAATTACTACAGGCACAGACCGAGCGCAACCCAGACTTGCGCCAAGTCTAACAGATATGGAACACCCTAGCTAAGTGAAAGGTGGGAGGTATGGTGAATGATTTATGACCAGGCAGAACTACATTAGTTGAAAATGTGTACCAGCCATCGGGATGGACAACTAAAGTATGAGTTTGTTTCCCAGTTACAGGATCGAGAATCAAAATTAATTGAATTAATTAATCACTTCTTTTAATTATTTCAAATGGACGGTTTACAATAGAATAAATCTATACACAGCAAAACGAAACCAGGAGAATATACAGTCATCAGGTATCAATTTGTACAAATAGAATTTGAATTTGCACAGATATATACAAAGTGGTTGGAAGCAAGCTCTCCTTGGAACTGGTAGAAAATTGGTCAAAGATTCATCTGATTTAAACAAAATGAAGGCACAGTCTTTCACAGAATGGAATAATTAATAAATGTTGCATAAAAGTACCAAGAGTGGATTCTGAAATCCCATCATATGTTAACCATACTGAATTGGGGGTTGGCATCTGTGGTTAGTCAGGCATAAACACATGGAGAAGTATTAGGTAGCACTATAAATGACTATTACAAGAATAAAATGTTTGGGTAATCCTTACTTTTAGGACCCCGTTCCTATTAGACCTATTATAAGGTTAAAAAGACTCACCAAAACAACTGACTAAATGACACTCAAAAGTGACATTCTGATTTTCCTTGTCATATGTATCTGAACAGTATGACACCTTCTTGAATGTCAGCAGGTTTAATTTTGTGGAAAAGGCTGGCGGGGCTTTGATTTATGAGGGAAATTAGGGGGTAAAACACGATGATGACAAACAGAAACACTCTCAAAAACCAAGATGGCAAACTGCAAAACAAGGTAGGAAAGTCACATTTTCTTTGAAATTGAAAGTGCTTTGAACTATTGAACTAACATGAATTTATCTGAAAAAAAGACTGCAAAGTCACTTTGGTACTGGACAGTCGTAAAGATTCCCATATCTGGCCATCACTAATTTTTCCCTTCAGTGACCTAGTATCAGCCATCATAAAGTGAAAATGTGTCCCAAAAATCACATTTAGCTGGGAAAATATGGAAGTATTCACTGAGAAAACACTTAGAAATTTTCAGACCAGTATAGGGTTTGTGCACAGGGTGACAAGTGATGGCCAGATATGGGAATCTTTCCGGACAGTCATCTGCAAAAGTAAGTTTTGAACAGAACTCGTAAAAAATAGAGGTGTCCTAAAGATAAGAATTTATACCAATGTTTGCCTATGCTTTCGCAATGCTATCTGATGAACTGGCTGTAGCTACAAAGTTATCTTAGGAAATGTTTTATTCTTGTTAGTCATTTAAGTGCTACCTTACTATTCCCTGTATCATGCCAACTTTGAGAACATTTAATAAGCATGTTCTTATGATAGCAATTTCCAATGATTTCTGCAGTCATCTTGAATATTCTTTCATTACAACAAAATGTGAAGCTTAAAATACATTTTTTCTGAAAATTCTAAAGGACGGATTGTATGAGGCATGCACTTTATACTTTTACAATTTCATGTTATCCACAGGACATAAAGCATATACATCTCTGAAAGACAGTGACAATTTCACGGAATGGATTTGTAAGATTCATCTTTAAAAATATAAAACAAATGGACGGAAATAAGTTAATAGCCATATATATCTATCAGAAGTACAAATTATATTTGCAGGGAAAGAACCCCCACACCTCCCTAAAAAACAAAGGGACTATTTACAAGTGAAACGCCTTTATCATTTACAAAATGTCACATGCAAAACTGATGTAAGGCCACCTGAAACGACAAAAGCATACGGAAAGGTTTCAAAATCTGTATCATCTGTATAACATACTCATATACATGTATTAAATCTTTATCAATTCAATCAAAAAACAAAAAAATTAGTGGATAAATATCAGACAAGTGTGCAGTGTGCACTCTGTTAACTGTAAACGTCATTTAGTCAAAAGTATCCGATGATACAGCCTTGAGTACTGATGAGGCCAAGAATATCGTGCTTTGCCTTCAGTACATCACCATGCCACATTTATATACATGCACATATCTTGTTGTATAATGGGCCACTTGACAAATCTTTCACAATGAAACAGTCAACATTTTCATCAACATAATATCTGCTTATATTACAATGTCACAAATGAGCAATATATCTACACGTAAATGAAGCACAGGACTGTACAGGAAACTAATCAATGAAAAAAAGCAACTTTTTCCTTAATACTCGTTTAGTGGGATTTGGTCACATTTGTATAATTCTCCACGATTCATTTGCAGATTCATTTTGATCCATTAGTAACTGTACTGCCCCAAACCACCCTGCCTGTTACTCCCTGTACCGCCCCAAACCACCCAAGCACTGTATGGTTTTATGAATTCATCAGGCAATAAATACAATGTAATACAATGTAATACAATGTAATACAATGTAATACAATCTAATACAATGTAATACAATGAAATACAATGTAATACAATGTAGTACAGGTGCTGATGGGTTAATCTGAACAGCAGCGCTATCTTCAATCATCCAGCTGGCACAACAACGCCACCCCTCGGGTGATCCAGAGATCGGCCGGCTGCAACGTGGGCAGATGGATGGCAGTGACAAAGTTGGTAGAGTGACCAGTGGAGGACAGGGTACCAGCGCGCTGAGAGGTCCGATACAGAGGGCATTCGTACAATGTGCCGGTCCAGGGGGTACTGCCTCCCTCTTCCTGGGCGGGGCTAGGAGTGGGTGCAGCTGAGGAGACAGAGGGCGGGGCGACACCTTCTAAAGACGCCTGAGAAGGAGGAGAGAATGGTTCACCATGAGAATTGGTTACAATCCAAAATCGAGTGTGAAACTGCAACAGTGCAATGTTTATGTTTATATGAAGTGACAATTCAATTTTTTTGGAGCAGTTCCTTCTTTTTTTGTATTCTGTAATATGGAATTCTTCGAGCACTGTCTTGGGCTGGCCATGTGTTGGGTTGTATTTGTTGATGCCTCTGTCGGGTGAGTCGTTTGAGTTACTGTATTCATTGGTCTGGTTGTTGGTTGGGTGGATTGTCTGTATGTTGGTCTGGTTTCTGTTTTTATCTGCTTTGGGTTTTTTAGGGTTAGTCCTTGTAGGGTATGATGATGTTTCTAAATTTGGTTGAAATTATGGGTTTTTTAAATCACAGATTGATTTTAATGTGATACATACTTTACAATTACTAAACTGTTTTAAAATTCATGTAATAACTTTCAACAAATATAATTCAACAGAAATGGAGATTATACAACAGAATGTCTAAATTTGAAAGTTAAATGAATGTTAAAAACGCTACGAAATACACCACAAGTAAGAAACACGACGACAAATTGCCACACTAAAACTGAGCTGGAAGCCATACTACAACACTTGGTAGCACCAGGCACACCAAAAAGTAACAGGAAAAAACGTAAACTTCAACAGACAATTTTGCAGAGACGAGTGGTTGGCAAGTCCAGCGCCCTCCACATTTAACTTTCAAATTAAATTGAATTGAATTGAATATTTTTTGGTTTTCCTCTTATTTTGTTTGAGAAGATTGAAAAATTTGACACAATATTTGAATGTGACAAACAAGTTCTAGTTTTTTTGGATTCGGTGAAATTGATGAAATTGATGACATTTTTCCGAGAAACAAAGATTCACCTGTACTGGGATGAAGTGGACCTCGGGTAAACGGCAGAATCGCTCCTCTGGTCTGGAGTCCTGGAGCATGTAGGTAGCAAGATCAAAGCGTGCTCCGTCAAGGAACAGACCGAAAACCAGTACCCCGTCTGCCGGTGGGCTGGCACCCTGTAACAAATAACAGACGGGAAGATTACTCTCCAAGAAAACATGGTGGATAACGAGAAGGCTGTTTGGACAATCTCATGGAGCCAGTTTGCACAAACATTTACTGAGCATTGAATAATTAGTTGCTCAGGTGAAATGATTCCATCTAAAATGTCTTGAAATGTTTACGATATGACTGGCTATATGCTCTTTTTTTTGGCTAGGTGAGCCAAATTTTCTGATTCCATCTCCATAAAACTGGGCCCTGTTGAAAAAAAAAATCCATTCAAGCAGCTGTATCACTGCTTATGCTCAAGATTGATTTCACAATTTTGTTCATGAAAGTTTTTTCTAATGAAAATTGTAACCTCATTAAAGCAAGGAAAGGTGGCTGAAAGAAAAAAACATGAAAAAAAACCAAACACACAGCTAAATTTCATGATCAAGTTCAATAAGTCGGTGCATTTTGTAAAATGTGGGGCCGCACATCTGTAAACAAACTTGTGAATCATGTGTACAGTTATTTGGAAAATGCGGAACAAAATAGCAGCTGTAGACAAACATGTGTTAAAATTGAAGTGCAAATTGTTCAGATGACCAACCTTGAAGGCATTTTCTCTGACATTGATGTGCTCCTCCACATTACTGAGTGTCTCCTCCGTGTCATCGACCCCGGCCATGACCTTGAAGTCAAAGGTCAATGAATCAACAGACACGCCTTCCCTGCGAGCGTGATTCTGAAGAACGGCGGTCAGGAAACCTGTTAAAAAAAAGGAAGAAATTACATTTTTTTTCAAATTCGTTTTGAAAGAAAGAACAACTTTTTGAACTGCTAGGCTTCCCGGTTTATAAAGCAAACATGAAAATATGTATTTGAGCAATTTTGGCAAGAGCATTAAAATATTTTGCAAGGACATGGCACGGATATAACAACAGGTAATACACAATGCGACAGTCCTGAAAATAAATCTTTTCACTTGACAGTTAAGATATGGCAGATAAAGGCTACGTGAGGAAATCTTCACAGGCTGCAATTGTTGTGTAAACAAATTTGTAACTAATTCTTGACATTGTTCCTATTTATACATCAGTGAAGGGCAAAAGCTAATATTGATTTACATTTTTCCTGTTATTACCACACTATTTTTGCTGTCAAGTCTTCAGGATATTTTCTTAGCAGATGTCTGATCTACATTTGGCTACCATTTTCTGAAAATGAAAATCGTTTTAACTGAGGTTGCAGTAAAACGTTGACTTTCCCACTAAATTAGCCCGCCATCTGTGAGATGGTAAAAGAAAGACACGTTCATTAAGGGTAAAGGGGCTGTTAATTACAGTAGCTGATTTTAATTCTAAGTTTCGCCCTTCACCAACATCTTTTTGTAACGACTGTGTACTCAGTGCTCTCCTACAGCGCACAGAACGATTTCACAAGAATGCTCAGTTGAGAGTCGAACCCACAATCTCTGATTCACTATAAGGCTCGCTCAATGACAAGCATCTCTGTAGGAGAACTGCAACTGCGTATTTTACGCAGTCAAGCACGAATTACACAGTGTTGAAAATGTTCCAAACACGCGCGCTTGTTGCTCGAAATGTGTTCGAAATACGACGCAGCCGATGCGCGTTATGCAAGTTGACGCTCAAAATGCTGGTGCACGTGGATGGTCTGTAGGAAATGACGTCATTTGAATAAGAGCTATTGCAGATGACTTAAGCCTCTCAACCAAACTAGCCAGAGTAGTAGGCTGGCTGGTGTGAATCTAATCAGTGGGTACTGCAATCAATGTTTTGAAAGATGACATTTGCGCCAGGTCAGGGATGTAGACGAGCCCATCACAAGTCCCTGCAAGTCCATCACCAGTCATCCAGTCCCAACTCAACTCACAAGCTTTTCAAAAGACCTTTGACAAACTCTACTACATCCCTGTGCCAGATAGATGCAGTATGGCGAAATGTACTTCAAAGAGATGAACAATTGATTCTTGATTTTTTGGTTCATAAAAGGAAAAAAGAAAACCAGACTGGGCTTGGAGTTTAGCTGGACTGGAAAAGTCTCAGCGTAGGACAGTATTTTATACTCAGTGACTCAGTCAGTCAGTCAGGCCATGTCGGAATTACTTGGCTACGGCTTGAAATTACACACGTGTCTATGGTAGCGGCTGCAGCCACTTCCCATAGACTCATGTGTAATTGCAAGCCGTAGCCAAGTAATTGAAATTGCACACCTGTCTATGGTAGCGGCTGCAGCCACTCCCCATAGACTCGTGTGTAGTATCAAGCCATAGCCAAGTAATTGAAATTACACACGTGTCTATGGTAGCGGCTGCAGCCACTCCCCATAGACTCGTGTGTAATATCAAGCCATAGCCAAGTAATTGAAATTACACACGTGTCTATGGTAGCGGCTGCAGCCACTTCCCATAGACTCAAATTGAAATTGCACACCTGTCTATGGTAGCGGCTGCAGCCACTCCCCATAGACTCGTGTGTAGTATCAAGCCATAGCCAAGTAATTGAAATAACACACGTGTCTATGGTAGCGGCTGCAGCCACTCCCCATAGACTCGTGTGTAATATCAAGCCATAGCCAAGTAATTGAAATTACACACCTGTCTATGGTAGCGGCTGCAGCCACTCCCCATAGATGCTTGTGTAATATCAAGCCATAGCCAAGTAAATAAAATTACACACGTGTCTATGGTAGCGGCTACAGCCGTAGCCATGTAATTCGGAAACAGCCTCAGCCAGTCACTCAGCCAGTCAGAAGACAAAAGGCTGGCTCCTGCAAGTCCAGCCAAAAAAACTTTGACAGGCTGGTGCAAGGAGTACGTTAAGTTCTTTTTCGCTACCAACCTTGAGGAAAGAAAAATCCCGGCAGCCAGAAGCTGCGAGGCTGTTCCCGTAGGGCGTCAATGTCGGCCGGCTCCACCGAGGGCTGGCTCTGACCCTTGGCCTTGCGTTCCTTGGCCTCCGACACCAGGTCGGACCATTTGGCGAAGAAGTCTACCCGGCGCTGGAGGTCGGCTACCCAGGAACCCAGGGGCTTGCAGGACTCATAGGCGGCTTGCTGGTTTGTAATGGGAAGCAGAAAAACAAATGGAAAAATAAAAGTAGCTGAAAAAAAAACCCCTTTATTTTTGGTTGCTTTAGCGTTCTTTCATTTTGGACGGTTAGTCATGACGGCTCGTTGTGACAGCTCGTCATGACAGTCGTCCTGTCCAATCACATTCCTTGCTGAAACGCAGGGGCGTGATCAATGGATCTTGGCCAATCAACTGGCTCCTCTGTACGGTAACCTTTTTCGTTCGTAATGAAGACTTTAGATTATTTTACACGAATATGGAACACACACAAACACCTACCCGCCAGGGACTGCCATGTCGAAAGCAACAACAATGGAAACTGAAAGCCCAGTTGCTCACTTTGAATGAGATTAGTGTAGTGTGAGAGTTTCAAAAGGGGCACGAGGCGATTTTTAGTGTTGCCGAACGATTCCATAGAAAGTCGGACAACATTATTTTCAAAATGGCGGGCTGAGGTGATCAAACGACTGTTTCACGAACGAACAAATTCACACACAACAGGCATCGTAAATGCTGTTATTATCCTCACCCAATATGTTTAAATTATTAAAAACGTTGCGCAGCCACGCCAAATTTCGTGAAATCGATCGTAAGTTTATTGCACAGTGGCGCAACAAAATTGTTTCGTAAGTCTTATAGTCCAGGCAATATAAGGTTTGACCTCAAACAAATTGCAACAGAATTTTTTTTACCACAGTGCATTTCTTTAAGGTCCCTAAAATGACATACTAAAAGTCCAAAAAAATCCAAGTGGTGGAAATATGCCTAATTTGCATAAATCCAAAATTGCCGCATATTTTAGGACTTTCACAATGATTTGGTCATATTTCTCATACTATTAGCTTCTTGAGGAACTTTAAACAACAATTTTAGTCCTTTAATTTACATTGATTTCATCATTACTCTAGTCCTAGGTAAATTTCAAGATCCCTATGTTTCCCAAATTTGCCAAATGCGGTATAATAATTTGCATAAATGCCGTATATTAATTTGCATAAATTAAAGTTAAAATTATGGCTGTCATGTGTTGACATCACAATTGAATTTTCCCTAATAACTTCTAGTTCAGTTACATGTATGTATACATAAATATCACACCACAGAGCATCTCTATATGGTCCCGAAAAAAAAGTACAAAAAAATCCAAGTGGTGGAAATATGCTTGATTTGCATAAATTCAAAATAGCCACTAATTATATGATTTTCATATTGATTTGGCCATACCTCTCGTCCTACATTGCTTTTTGGGGTACTTTAAACAACAATTTGTCCTTTTACATTGATTTCATCATTATTCTAGTCCTGGGTACCCTTCTAGATCCCTATGTTTCCCAACTTTGCCAAATGCCGTATAGTAATTTGCATAAATGCCGTATATTAATTTGCATATAAATTAAAATTAAAATTATGGCTGTCATGTGTGGACATGCCACAATTGAATTTTCCCTAATAACTTCTAGTTCAGTTATGTATCACACCACAGAGCATCTTTATATGGTCCCGAAAAAAAAAGTAAAAAAAAAATCCAAGTGGTGGAAATATGCCTAATTTGCATAAATTCAAAATGGCCACTAATTATATGATTTTCGTACTGATTTGGCCATAACTCTCGTCCTACATTACTTTTTGGGGTACTTTAAACAAAAGTTTTTCCTTTTACGTTGATTTCATCATTATTCTAGTCCTGGGTACCTTTCGAGATCCCTATGTTTCCCAACTTTGCCAAATGCCGTATAATAATTTGCATAAATGCCTTATATTGCATGAATTTGCATGAATTCAAATAAAGTAAAGTAAAGTTGAAGTTACAGCACAATTATTAGGACCCATGTTGGGACTTAGGCCATGGAAAATGGGTTGCTGGGGTAACTATTCATCAGGTTTTGCACTTTTATTGAGTCTGATTTAAGAGGCGCAAGATACATATTGAGTAATCTTCATCTAAGAACAGAATGACAAAGTTAAATACTAATTCTTAACAACTAAAAAGGAACAAGTAGCAAGTCAATTAAATAAAAACACAATCATAGTTAAAGTCGCAATTATTTAAGTGGTTCTCGCTAAATCACTTAACAATATCACTTTCGAATATGCAACTCAAAATACAAAATACGGAATAGTAAATGAAATGAAAGCGTAGCTTAACTTCTTATCATTATATGATTACTGTGAAGGGAGAAAACAATTGTACTTTTCCTGATAATCCAAGTTCAGTTATGAATACAGAAATATCACAAAGATTCATATTGGCGGCCTATCATCCATATTGGCTTGCATGCAATGTTAGTCTGATTGTTATCATCTACACGTACATCATTGTATCTTAGAATGAACACTTATGTGGCAGACTATAATCTTCAGCAGCCTAGGATCAATGTCTGGTGGTGGCGAGTTGGCACAACTAGTGCCACGGTTTTCAGTGCAAGCAGTTGAACAAGAGAGACCATACTTTCTGCACGTGCAGTTTCTATTCGAACAAGTCTTTCTCCTTTCGTTTTTGGACGGTTAGTCATGATGGTTCTTCATGACAGCTCGTCATAACGGTCGTCCTGTCCAATCACATTCCTTGCTGAAATGAAGGGGCGTGATCAATGGATCTTGGCCAATCAACTGGCTCCTCTGTACGGTAAACTTTGTCATTCGTAATAAAGACTTTAGAATGCAACAACAATGCAAATTGAAATCGAATGCAACAACAATGGAAATTGAAAGCCAGCCCATGCAGTTGCTCACTTTGAATAGGATTAGTGCGGGAGTTTCAAAAGGGGTACAAGGCCATAGGCCCTACATTTATTTACCACGCGATGTTCTTAAAGAAAAGGAGCAGGAAGAAATCTCTTTCATGCAGGGACTGTCTTAGGGCGCCGATGAACTCGTACAAAAACATGATGGATTACAGGGTTCATTTGTTTATTGCGAGAATAAATTGGCAAACTTTCATCACTACATGTAGTTTTGAACCCAGTGCATGTGTTTATATACACTATGTACATGTGGATTCAAACACTAAAATGCCACTTTTGCAATATACCCCATAATCCTTCATTTTTCTGTGCGACTTCATCTGTGCCTGCATGGAAGAGGTTTTTCTCAATTCTTTTCTTTCAGAATTCTAAACATTGCACGACATGTGCCTCCTGCCTAGTTTAAGTCATATTTGCTATTAATTTAATACACATTTAACAAAATGGGCGTCTGCAGGGGTGTCACTGGGGGTGGGGTGGGCAAATGTCCCCCGCCCACCCAAAAACAAAATGATCAATTGAAAATATGCTAGAGAGAATACAAGGATTTTGGGGGACAATTAATTTGCTTTGCCCCACTACAAAAAAAAAATCCTGGGTGGGCCAAATGAGTGGCAAATTAAGTGCTTTGCCCAAGGGCACACGCACCACAACCCCAGGGCGAAATAACAAGAATTATTTTATTTCATACACTTCTCTTTTTTTCGCCATAACTGATTGCAATGGTACCTCACCAGTTTAGTTTCAACAGAACGTAATAAAAAACATGTATTTTTAGATGATAAGCATATGTTACATAAACTCCAGGGACTCAGATGCTCGGTCAAATTCCAAATTGAAGTCTACCGACACTGCTTATGTTTTTGAGTAGTCATAATGTGAACCAAAAAAAGTGGATCACGTCTCCCATATTAGGCAGCTTTTTTTCTGCTTCTATTACTTTGACTGGATGGCTGGTTTTAAAATAAATTGTCTTCACAAATTAATATTCATGAGTAGAAACGAGGAAGAACAAAAGACAAATGGACAATAATTGCAGCCTCTCATTTCCAACAAGCCTCCTTCTACAGTATCAGAGTTAGAGGGGGCGGTTGCAAATCCTCTCTGCCGTTCAGCAGCTGCCTAATTTTATAAACTATTAAAATGGGACCAAAAAATAACAGAGCAAACTTTTATTATGCCCTGCAAAAACCAAAAAGCCACAAAATCCTTTTTTTTCTTCTTCTTTTTAGAAAATATTGAGCATATTTTATTGCTTATGCAGAAAATTATGATTCGTACAGTCTAGCCACGAACCGTTCTTTCGATAATTCAGAATATAATTTTATTACGTCTGTGCAAAGACAAAACAGCCATAATTTTGTGTATTTTTAGATGACAGGCATGTGTTACAATAACTCCAAGGACTTTAGAGGATCCGTCAATCTCCAAATTGAAGTTTGACGTTTTTATTTTCGGGTAGCCATGTGCAGCACCAGAAATGCGCTTCAAAAGTTAGATTATGTCTTCCATATTATTTGCCGAGGCAGCAACCAACTTCCAATTGAGCAAGCAGTGATCAAACTCCTTTTTGTGCCGTAGTGTGGTTAGGGTTCGTGACTCATGATCAGAGGGTCAGGAGTTCGAATTCAGGTGCTGGCCATTATGTTGTGTCCTAGGGCAGACTTCATCCACGCTTGCCTCTCTCCAACCAGGAGTATAAATGGGTGCCGGTATTAGCTGTGGAGTAACCTGCAATGGACTAGCATCCCATCCAGGGGGAATAGAAATATTCTCTAAAACCGGAGATAAATGCCGGCGCTGCCCATGGCCCAATGGGCCACACTTGCTCCTGACAGACTTTACTATTTAATTACTACTTTTTATCATCAAAAAAGTGGTGGGTAAATGCCCCCATGCCCACCCTCGAAAAAAGATAAATTGAGAATATGCTGGAAAAAGTACAGGTATTTGTTTGTTGTTGTTGGGTTTTTTTTGGGGGGGGGGGCGAAATGTGCATTACCCACCTCTAGAAAAAATCCTGGCGACGCCCATGGCATTCGACGTGGCAGTCCCTGGCAGGTAGGTGTGTGTGTGCGTTCCATAATTATTTGAATAATAATCTAAAGTCTTTATTCCCGAACAACAAAGTTTACCGTACAGAGGAGCCAGTTGATTGGCCAAGATCCATTGATCACGCCCCTTCGTTTCAGCGAGGAATGTGATTTGCCAAGACCGTCATGACGAGCTGTCACTAACCGTCATGACTAACCGTCCAAAACGAAAGAACGCTTCTTACACCCACATCTGATGACCTCAAGTAGTGATGGTGGTGCTGGCGGTTTGTTCGTTCGTATGGGAAGATTATTATACGGCATTTGGCAAATTTGGGAAACATAGGGACCTAGAAAGGTACCCAGGACTAGCATAATGATGAAATCAATGTAAAAGGACAAATTGTTGTTTAAAGTACCCCAAAAAGCAATGTAGGACGAGAGTTATGGCAAAATCAATATGAAAACTAGAGGTTCGCGTTTGTTGAGTTACAAACGCAGAGTGGTCGGGCTGACATATTTTCTTGTGTTTACAGTGACTTAATCATAATAGAACTGCACATTACCCCTCCCTTTACCCTGCATCCATTACCCTGTGTTTTTCACAAAGAAAATCACACAACCTGCAGTTGAACTTGTTGCTACCTGGGCAAGACTTGTAGGCCTATCAGGAAGCGCACATCTGGTGCTGCATGGATGGCTACTCAAGCATACAACCAGTTGGGACTATTGGTAGAGTTAACGAAGCCTCTAACGTGGTTGGAGTTTATGCAACAGAAGTATGCTAATCTTAAAATAAAATGGCTGGTTTGTTTTTTTGTTTTTTTTTGTCTTTTGCATGGGCATAATAAAATTCTGCACTAAAGTTACGACATTGGTAGAATTGACCGAGCGTCTCACGTCGTTAAAGATTATGAAACATAATTATGCTAATTTTAAGGTAAAATTGCTTTTATTTTGTTTGTTTTCTTGGTCTTTTGCATGGGTATAATAAAATTCTGCGCTGAATTTACGACAACGGTAGACTTGACGGAGCCTCTAACGTCGTTGGAGTTTATGCAACATATGCTAATTTCATCATAAAATGGCTTTTATGGGTTTTTTTCTTTTGCATGGGCATAATAAAATTCTGCACTGAGTTTACGACAGAAAAGTTTGTGGCTACACGCTGTAGAAATATTAATTTTCAGCATTCAGATATGAGAGGAAAACTGGCGAGGTGCGATTTCAATCGGTTATGGCGAAAAATATCAGAAAATGGACGAGAATATTAGAATTGAATTCATGGTCAGAATCGGAATCGGTAGACTTGAGGGAGCCTCTATGACGTGTTTGGAGCTTAATATATGCAACATTTGATTATCTCAATATCAAAAATAAAATGGCTTATGTCTTTTGCACGCATGGGCTTCCTAAATTTCTGCACTGAGATAACGAAAAAAAAGTTTGTGGCTACACTGTCGAACTATTACATTTCTGCATAAAGGTACGAATTAAAGAATCAGTGTTGATATGCGAGTTACGCCGAAAGAAATCAGGAAAAAAAATATTAGTTTTGAATGCTTTGTGTGATTTTGTACAAATTTCTGGATCCTCCCCTGGGTTTATTCTTATAAGAGCTGTGATTTTGCAGTCCCTGGTGAACAAATATGATGAAATTATGTGGTAGCAGTACTATTATTGTAAGCAGCCGCTTTCTTATTTGTTCCAACAAATATAGTAAAACGTAGTAAAATGTAGTAAAATACTTCCGCTTCCTAGTTATATTAAGTTTTTATTGCACTTCCGGTAACACCGGAAGTAAAGGTCAAGCGGTTTCGTGTCCGGGAACAAGAAATGTTACTCAAGGCATAGTCTACAACCTCAAGGAAAAAACGAACACGATACTCTACTGAGTTCAAAAGTATAGCTCAAACTATTTTGTCAAAATTTGCCCTTCCATCACTTTGCCCTTACATTACGTCATGATGACGTAACCAAATTTATAACATCTTCGTAACATGGTACAAATTCACACTAGGTTTTATGATCATCCCGTAAACCGTTCGGAAGAAATTTTGCTTTGTTTTAATTTCAGGCTTAAGTCTTCATTTTGAATTCACGTAACTTTGACCTTCCGGTAGACCCGGAAGTAAAGGTCAAGCGAGTTCACGTACACGACAAAAAAATGTTTATCAACTAATGGTCTATCTGATTGCAAAGTTGAAACGTAATTGATCACTTTGTTTAAGAGTTATAGGTGAAAGTATTTGGCCCATTTTTTCTCTAAAATCGCTTGTAATTTGACACCCAATGACGTCATCATGAAGTCAGAAAAATATGCACCACTTGGGACGAGGGTCGATATATGTTGAAAGTTACAAGTTCATACCATATACTGTTTATGAGAAAATCCGCGGAAACTTATTGTCCGGAAAAAAAGAAAGAAAGAAAGAAAGAAAGAAGATTAATCGTAACAACTCCAACTAGAGGTTCGCGTTTGTTGAGTTACAAACGCAGAGTGGTCGGGCTGGCATATTTTCTTGTGTTTACAATGACTTAATCATAATTGAACTGGACAATACCCCTCCCATTACCCTGCATCCATTACCCTGTGTTTTTCACATAGAAAATCACACAACCTGCAGTTGAACTTGTTGCTACCTCGACAAGACTTGTAGGCCTATCAGGAAGCGCACATCTGGTGCTGCATGGATGGCTACTCAAGCATACAACCAGTTGGGACTATTGGTAGACTTGCCGGAGCCTCTTACGTCGTTGGAGTTTATGCAACATATGCTAATCACATAAAATGGCTTTTTAGGTTTTTTTTTTCTTTTGCATGGGCATAATAAAATTCTGCACTGACTTTACGACAGAAAAGGTTGTGGCTACACGCTGTGGAAATATTAATTTTCAGCATTCAGATATGAGAGGAAAACTGGTGAGGCGTGATTTCAATCGGTTATGGAAAGAAATCTTGTTTTCCTTTTATTTGAGGCTAATTTCTATATTTTGAATTCACCTAACTTTGACCTTCTGGCAGCCCCGGAAGGAAAGGTCAAACGACTTTGACTTCCGGATGATGACGGCATCACACTGTTTTTGTGTCTGGCATTCTTCACTAAACACTTTTATAATATAATTATGTGTCTGCAGTAAAATGCTTCCGCTTTTGAGCTACATTCAGGTAACACCGGAAGTAAAGGTCAAGCGGTTTTGTGTCTGGGGACAAGAAATGTTCCTCACGGCATAGTCTACAACCTCACGAAAAAAACGAACACGATACTCTATTTAGTTCAAAAGATATGCGCAAACTATTTTGTCAAAATTTGCCCTTAAATCGCTTGTAATTTGATACCTGATGATGTAACAAAAACTATAACATCTTCGTAACAAGGTACAAGTTCACACAAGGTTTTGTGATCATACTGTGAACCGTTCGGAAGAAATGTTGCTTTGTTTTGATTTCAGGCTCACGTCTTCATTTTGAATTCATTTAACTTTGACCTTCCGGTAGACCCGGAAGTAAAGGTCAAGCGAGTTCACGTACACGGCAAAAAATGCTTAGCGATTAATGGTCTATCTGATTACAGAATACAAACATCATTGAATGTTTAGTTCAAGAGTTATAAGTGAAAGTATTTGGTCACTTTTTCAGTTAAAATCACTTGTAATTTGACACCTGATGACATAATCATGACGTCAGAGTAATATGCACCACTTCGGATGAGGGTCGATATATATTGAAAGTTACAAGTTCATACCATATACCGTTTAAGAGAAAACCCGCGGAGAAGTATTGTCCGGAAAAAAGAAAGAAAGAAAGAAAGAAAGATTAATCGCAACAAATCCAAAGAGTGGTCGGGTTGTGCCCGACCACTCAATCATGGTTTAAGTGGCCAGTTTGAATTTATGCAAATTAGGCATATTTCCACCACTTGGATTTTTGGACCTTTTTTAGGGGCCTTATAGAAATGCACTGTGGTGTGATATTTAGTAAATAACTGAACTTGGATTATCAGGAAAATTCAATTGTGACATGTCCACACATGACAGCCATAATTTTAACTTTAATTTATGCAAATTAATATATTGCATTTATGCAAATTATTGTACGGCATATGGCAAATTTGG
Organism: Patiria pectinifera; assembly: GCA_029964075.1. NCBI lineage: Eukaryota > Metazoa > Echinodermata > Asteroidea > Valvatida > Asterinidae > Patiria > Patiria pectinifera. Next base: position 8,105,625 of record CM057142.1, on the reverse strand, counting down.
GAAACATGGGGATCTTGAAAGTTACATAGGACTAGAATAATTATGAAATCAATGTAAACGGACTACAATTGTCGTTTTAAGTACCTGAAAAAGCTAACGAATATATGACCAAATCAATGTAAAAGTCCCAAAATTTTCGGCCATTTTGGATTTATGCAAATTAGGCATATTTCCACCACTTGGATTTTTTTGGACTTTTAGTATGTCATTTTAGGGACCTTATAGAAATGCACCGTGGTGAAAAAATTTCTGTTGCAATTTGTTTGAGGTTCACTCAAAAAATGAAGTATTTTGCCTGGACTATTATGCAAAGCGCAAGCTGCACATTTTTTTCGTAAAATCAGCTGCTGAAGACTGGATTTGATTTATCTAGTTAACTGCCCCCTCTACCGCATCGGCAGCTTGACCACTTTTGCCCGGGATTAGCAAATCCAGTATTGTCCCATGACTGTAGCCTTTCACTACTAACCTGCCACGTCTTGGGCACCCTGTGATGCAGTAACGCCTTATACATCTCCTCCAGTATCTCCGACATGACAACTTCACCCTTGATGGCCAAGCACAGGGCCGCCAGGCTGCCGTGGATGACAGACAGAAGTCTGTTGAAGCGATCCAGCTCCTGTCTCAGGACAGTCAGCAGGGCCGAGGGGGCCTCTGGCTCCTGACTGAAAGGATCCTCTTGGACAACAGCTGAAATAAACAAAAACAAGTTAAGGCCGAGCAAAGAAATTGAAGAGCGCAGGACTTGATCTTATGACCTCCGGAACACTGTATCGTCGCTCTACCAACTGAGCTATCCAGCCCTGGTTATGTGGCCCCGAGCTCATTTTGGATTCGAGATGCTCTGTGGTGCGATCTGAGGCAATTTCTGACCACTGTAACCAAAGTTTTTTTGAGGAAAAGATGGTGGAGTGCGCAGTGCCTGCCTTTATTGCGACGTCACTTTTTTGAGGGGGGGGGGCATGGCCCCCCTTGGATTCGCCCTTGGAGGTCTGGTCCGGTGATCTGGAGGTCGCAGGTTCAAATCCCGCTGAAAGTCAATTACTTTGTTCAACTTTTTAAGTATAATATGCATCTAGCCAGGTTCCCTTTGAGGACTATTTCACACACACAAAAACACAGTGGGAATGGGATTTTAAGTGGGGTTGGGAATCCATACAACTTTCTGAAAGTACTTTCAGTCTCCACTCTTTCAACACAACACCCACTCAAGTCTTACAATGAACACTCATCTGCTATTTCTTCAAAGTACTCAGTCAGCGAAGCATTGACAAAAAGGCTGGATTCCTTCTAGTTCTTTACAGCCTTATACTTCAGTTTATTTGACAACTTAGGTAAAGACTTGACTACAACACTGTTATTACCAACCATACTCCCATCTCACCTTTAGCTTCGGCCGCTTTCTTGGCACCAGTGCCAAAGCCTGTGCCAGTACCCCCGTAGCCCAGTCCAGGGAACATGCCTTGGGTGTTGGACCTCCCCCGTCTCCCTGCCTCCTTCTTGCTCTCCATGTCTTTCTCCTCCTCCCCCTGGATGCTGACTGAGAGCTGGTGCTGGATGTCAACCGCAAGCTCTAAGACGATCTCGTCGTCACTCTTGCCAGTTCTGCAGAATCCAGTCAATGAGAAAGCAACGACAATCCATTGAAAAGTTGATGACATGTCGATGACAAATCAATGACAAGTCAATGATGGGTCAGTGACAAGTCGATGACAAGACGATAACAAGTCAACGACAAGTCAATGAAAACTGAATGAAAAACGATCAGAAATCACAAAGAGATAACCAAACTCAGTGACAAGTCAGTTAACAGTCCATGACAGACAGACCAATGACAAGTCTATCACAAGTCGATGACAAGTCAGTGACGTGTCAATCACAAATCAACAGAATTTATCCCAAGTTAATGACAAAGTAATAACGAGAACATGGCAGGTCAATGACAAACCACAAATCAATAATAAGAGATCACAAGTCCATGACAAGCTATTGTAAAGTCACAAACAAACCAACGACTAGCCAAACACTAGTCAAAGGGAGTTAGCCTGGAGTCAGTCACAAGTCAAAAACAGTCAATAACGAGAAACAGGAGATTGACGATGACTAAAAAATGTCCCTTACAGTTCATTTAAATAGAGCTTTTCAAATTTGACGAGAGGTATGACTTTAACCCTTTCATTACCACATTGTTTATTGACTTGCTGGCTTCTCCAGAAATGTTTTGTCATGCATCATGGAAATCACTAGAGCGCAGCTGAAAATGACCACAACAAACTCACTTTTTTTTTTCAGATTTTCACTGCCACTTTTGATTTAAATCTATATGTGTTTGTGTTGTGTTTTTGTTCTTTTGTCCTTGAGCCTTGTATGATGTAAAAAAAAAGTGAATATGTGTAAATATAAGAAAGTTATGCCTGTTTGTTCATCTGGTTCCATTTATCAAACTGCAAGCCATTTCACATTCACCACATGATGGCATATATCCAATTTGTGCGTGCGTGATACTTCTCTTTCTTTTTTTTTTTTGGTTTTGCAATGAATAAACATAAACTACACCACTAGAACAAACACGAACACAGAAACATATAGTATATAGTTATCGTATGACGGGCCAAACATATCAAACATATCCTTTCTGAAAAGTAGTGAATATATCTTGTGGGGTTTCTGTGTTTTGTGTGTTTTGTGTGTAGTTTCCTGGTCAACTAAAGAACCAGTAGGAGTTCTCAGTCGACAAAAGCTCTGCCGGTTATTAGACTCGACAATTCTCTTGTGATATTCTCTCTGTTATATTTAATCATATTTGTGGACTTGGATAATGATTGGACTACTACAGTAACAGCCTTTTCTCACCCAATCATCTGAGCTGTCAGTCTCGGCTGTACACTGAGCACCGTATCCATTAGTCTCTTAGCTTGGCTCTCTCTGTAAGCCTTCTCGGCGTTGGCGTGCATCCCAAACACCTCCGGAGAATCAGTGTCCGGTAGGCCCTCGATATATTGACGACTCTCCGCCAAGGAGAACCGGCTCGGCAGGGGATGGTATACCTAAAAACATGAAATTATTTGATAATTCTTCAGCAATTTGATATTTGACACAAAAGTTTATGTTAAAAGCATCTTGGCAGCTGATTTCCTGCAGATACTTTTCTGGCCATATTTTAGCCTTTCATTAATATCGTTCATATACATAACATCTTAAACACCTTTTTAAAACTTTATATTTTCTTTGTAGGAGCATTCTTAAGTTTGCCTTATTTTCCAACTTCATTTTCCGCCCCAAATAAAACACTGAGCAATAAATATTCATCTGAGAATGAGTCACAATGAAGCAATGTGCATCACGGCCCAATTACACGGTGCTGCTAAGTAGAAAATCTTGCTGAGCAAAATTACATGCTAAGCAAAAATCAGACGAGAACCAGTTACAACCATTGTACGTTTGTGTGACATTTTGGCTGATAACCTGTTTTTGCTAAGCAAAATTGAGTTGTGCTGAGCAGATTTCTGTGCCTGCATGGGAGCTCCATCAGACTGACCCCTGGTTCATTTGCATAACTGGGGTTGAATGTGCATATGTGTGCAGGGGAGGGGGAGGCACTTGGCAGACCTCAATTTCTGGAGGGAGTCAATCATTTTGACTTTCCTCAAATTCAGATGGGGGGCCCAAAGGCCACACGCAGAGGGGGCACAGGCCTAAAGTGGAGGGGGGTACAGGTCTCAAGTGGAAGGGGGTAAAGGCCACATGTGGAGGGGCACAGGCCTCAAGTGGAGGAGGGGGTAAAGGCCACATGTGGAGGGGGGCACAGGCCTCAAGTGGAGGGGTGGGGCAAATGCCGCAAGTAGAGGGGGGGCAAAGGCCACAAGTCGGGGGGGAGGGGGGCACAAAGGCCACAAGTGGGGGAGGGGGGGGGGTTAGCTCCCACGTTCCATAAAGTTATTCCTTTGCCTGGAAACCACATTCTTACCTTGTCGGGAGAGTAGCTGTAAGTTGGTTGCAGTGCCTCGGAGCAGTAGAAGGAATTCAAGATGCTGATGAGACAGCGTCTATCCCAGGAATCGGTGACTCGGCCTCCGTAAGCCACCTCACCGGTCAGATAGCGGAGGGCTTCCCAGGGGGGATCCTGGTGGGTGGTCAGGAGGAGCTGCAGGACTTGGATGGATACCTAGATGAATAGAACAAGGGAGATTTCTGCTTAGTTGTTGATTATAAAAGACAAATGGGCCAAATGTCACGGCTCTGCTGAACACAGCCTCAAAATCTCTCGTGATGGCTGATGGGGATTCAGAGCCAGAGATCTGCCAAGTGACATTATAGTAAAAAAACGAAATTATGCACATATTCTGACATTTTAAGCATGTCTTTATATGCAAAGAACTCAAATTCCTAACCACAATATAAAAAATTGGGTACTCAGATAACAGTGTCTTGGTTCTCAGGATGAATTCCTTGTACTCCGCCTTAACTCACTTGCACTTGCATTACATTGTCTCACGCTGTTTACTCCATGAAACCATACAACCATAGACTGCAGGGGCAGTTTGGGGCAGTATAAGGACTCGACTTGGGTGACTCCTAGTAAAAAAATAAAGCACCGTATGACTTTGCTGGAGGGAGGTCTGGACAGCTTGGAACCATCTGACTCTAAGGGGCACTGTTCAAACTTGTCCATTCAGCATAAAAAAAGTGAAATCTTTCAACTTTACAGCCAGTCTGTGGCAGACAGTCACATAATTTCAGTGTGCCTGTCAGACTCTGACAAGGGCTCGACTACAGCACCACACAATACCCACCTCCAGGTCTGAAGCGCTGAACTCGTAGGTGATGTTCCAGCCCAGGGCTCCATACTTTCTCCTCTCGTTGATGACAGCATTGAAGAAGCAGAGACCAAAGAGCAGGTCTCTCCAGGCAGGGCCCGGGGAGGGGTTGTCCCACATGTCTTCTGAGACCGTGCTGGCCAAGGAGCGCAGGAGGTTGGCCTTGAGACCCTGGGGGGATTCCACCGTCATCTGGCCAGGGATAATCACGAGGGTTAACGTGGTTGTTAACTAGTCTTAAATATGCCGATCAGAAGTCATTCACAGGTCAATCACAAGTCAAGTCAACTACAAGTCAATCACAAGTCAACCCTTGTCAATGACAAGTCAAACGTAGGTCAATTTCTGGTCAATCACAAGTCAATCTCAGGTCAATCACAACTCAACTGCACGTCAATCACAAGTCAATCACAAGTCAACCGCAGGTCAATCACAAGTCAATCACAGTCAATCACAGGTCAATCACAGAGTCAACCTTAGATCAATCACAAGTCAATCACAAGTCAATCACAAGTCAATCACAAGGCAATCACAAGTCAACCGCAGGTCAATCACAAGTCAATCACAAGTCAATCACAAGTCAACCCTTGTCAATCACAAGTCAATCGCAGGTCAATCACAAGTCAACCCTTGTCAATGACAAGTCAAACGTAGGTCAATTTCTGGTCAATCACAAGTCAATCTCAGGTAATCAAAACTCAACTGCACGTCAATCACAAGTCAATCACAAGTCAACCGCAGGTCAATCACAAGTCAATCACAGTCAATCACAGGTCAATCACAGAGTCAACCTTAGATCAATCACAAGTCAATCACAAGTCAATCACAAGTCAATCACAAGGCAATCACAAGTCAACCGCAGGTCAATCACAGGTCAATCGCAAGTCAACCGCAGGTCAATCACAAGTCAATCACAAGTCAATCACAAGTCAATCACAAGTCAATCACAAGTCAACCACAGTCACAAGCCAATCACAAGTCAACCGCAGGTCAACCACAAGTCCATCACAAGTCAACCACGATTCAACTCACAAGTCAACTCACAAGTCTGATCAAAAGTCAAAGGTACAAGGGAATTGTAATGACAATAGAATGCCTCCGTCCCAATTCATTAGAGTAGGTTGCGCATGATGTGACTTGAGACTGGACTTGTGATGTGATCTGTGACTGAGTAGTGATGGCTTGATTATAACTCTGTGAACATACGTTATAATAAACTGACACAATGCTTAATTATTATTAAGTAATCGCTGACAGTGGATACATTTGAACCCGGTGAAATTTCACCTGCAAAAAAAAAAATTAGTGCAAAAAAAAAAATTAACGCTGGAGTGATTCTGTGTTGTTTTTATTTTAATTTAAAAACTATGACTTGACAAGGATGGAAATGAATGACTTGAAAAATAGTATTTACTGGGTTTCCTAGATGTGTCACGAAAGGACTGAGTGGAGGGAAGGGGTAAGGGGTAGGGGAAGGGGGAGGGGTAGGGGTAAGGTAGGGGTAAGGGGTAGGGGACCAAGGGCTTACCTTCATTCCAGTCTGCAGTATGCTAACGGGGAAACACGGGTCTGGCTTGGAGCTTAGCCACAGCCGAAACTGGGGATCGATGTCAGCGTTGGGCTTACTGAAACTGTGGGTGTAAATGAAAAGCATATTATTCAATCCTTCAATCAGATGTACCAAACAATCAAAATGAGAAGCCACTACGGAGGTGCGCCACCCGCAAGAGGTATGCATGCAGCGGGTGCTCTTTCCACCAGGGTTTTCAAATTACACCTGCCTCAATGCCCCATTTGAACACCTGTGAAATGGGCATGAGCTTTGCTCCAACTCATTAATGGCAATCGCTGGTTCAGTTTATAATTAATCCTGAGCCTGTCAGATCCTTGAAAATCAAACTTAATTTATGGACTTCAGGCCAAGCTTAGCCACTTTTGCTTCAGATTCAATTAATATCTATTGAAAGTTAAAGTTTAAAGACTGTTTAATGGATTTCTGTGCTGTATATATATGAGGATTTCAGGCAGGATCTGAACTTGTCTGGGAAAATTTGAGACTTACAACAATTTGGGTGAATTAAACCCCAACCTACCCTTCAACGATGGCCTGTAACCTAGGCATGAACGATGCCGCCAGGTGGCAGTTTTGCAGGAAGACCCATCGCCCCTTGAGTATCTGAGCCTTGGCAATCAGTTCCTCTGCCTTGGGACCTTGGCCACGTCCCAGGGAGATCATGTCTACATGCAGGGTACTGCCACGCTGCTCACGGGCAAACCGCATCAGCTCGGACGTTGGGTCCACACCTGAGAGACGGACAAAATTTGTTTGGTTGATAGGATTTGACTTGAGTTAGAACATCCTGAGCCTAGACACGATCAAGTTTTACCGGCTTCAGAAGGATTCATAACCGTTCAGGAGTTTTTCAAGGAGCGGCTTTACTATTAACCAAACTAACCAAATTGATTGACCAACTCATCAGGCAAACCAAACCAACTTAACAAACCAAGTAACTTTAACCAACCTAACTAACCAACTCAACTAACCGAGTCAACTAATCAACTAAATTATCGAACCTAACTAACCAACACAAATAACCAACCCAACCAACACAGTACCAACTCAACCAAGTCAATTAACCAACTTAACTATGTAACCCAGCAATCAACCTAAAAATAAAGCCAAAATCACCAACAAACGTGCCAAACCAATTAACAAAGCCTATAAAGCAAACCAACTAAACAAACTAACCAAACCAATTACCGGCCAACACAACTTACCCAAAGCACTTAATTAACCAAACCAACTAATTAACCAAGCTAACCAACCCAACTAACAAGCCCAACAGCTGACCCAACTAACCAATCCAACTAAACCAGCTCATCTCACCACTCAACTAACCAACCTCAAAAGCCTCCATCTGAGTTTCTTACCCGGTGACAAGATGAATATGAGAGGGTGCTTAGCGCTGGACTCATCAAACACTTCCTTCATGTCAAACCCACCGGCTGACAGGAATTTATTCCCCATCAGATCGTCCACAAAAGAGCGGATTGCTGACACCAAGGCGTCAGGACGTAGCACTGAGATAAGAATAAGATGCTGGAATGGCTGGAGAACTTCCCAGTTGAAGGGGCTTCCCAAGGAACGGTTAGCGTCTGGGGGAACAGGGCCTGGAATGAAAATGAAAAAAAAATCAATAAGAAAAGATTACGCTTATCTAGTCTAGCTGGACCCAGAAATCTCAGTTCAAGACATTATTTGTGATGCGATCAAGCTAAATGAGTCGTTTGTCGACCCCGGTCAAAAAATTTTTATTACAGATTTCAAAAGAGCACAATCTCAGCATTACTTCTGTGAAAACTGCATGATGATACAACTTGTAGTTAAAAAAATTATGGAAGTCGGAACACCATGAGATGTGATGAAGTGATGTGATGAAGTGGCCCTATTTTGGCCTGTATCTCCAAATGAAGATTCCTGACAAACGACTCATGTAGCTGGATTGCATCACATTTGTATTCAGTGGCTCAGTCAGTCAGAGACTACGTCAGTCAGGGACTCCATGACTCAATTAGTCACTCAGTGTATCAGTGAGTCACTCAGTAACTAAGTGACCCAGTCAGTGACAACTGACTCAGTGGCTAAGTCAGTCAGCGACTCAGTCAGTCAGGGACTCAGTGAATCAGTCACTCAGTCAGTGACGCAGTGACTTAGTCAGTCAGAGGACAGTTATGGCTGGCCCGTTGGGTCCAGCAAAAAAACCTAAGATAAGAGAAACTGTTTTGGTTTTAATACTCTTAAATATTAAATTTATGACAGATACTGACGCTTAATTTTGAACTCATTTTTGCATTCTATTTTCATGTAACAATATTCAGGTGCAGCAGCGTTAATCTGTTTTTTTGTAACAAGATTTAAACAGTAGATTACTCCTTATAGGGTAAGCCCTAGGAACTGAAACAGCATTACCACTCAAATGAGATACACCCAAAAATACTGGTTCTGTGAATGTATTTGATGACAGAATCAATTCCTTCTACATATTTGCCTTACCAGTCTGCTTGTCCTGGGACGTAAACCTGCTAGCCATCAACCTGTAAGGATCCTCCGCCTTGGCAAAAGCCTGCCACTGGTCCACGCAATTCAAGATGTACATACAGAGGCCCTGGAAGGCCTCCAAGGTAGCTGACAGGTACTGGCACTGCCGCCAGGCCTTCTCAGGAATCCACTTGGGAGGCATGGAGGTGTAACCTCCAGTCTGGCTGGGCCGGCTGTCCACGGAGGACACGGAGGAACGCCGGGAGGTAGCGCTGGTCACCCGAGCGCTGGAGGCGCGATTGGTGGCTTCCAGACGCTGCATGGGAGTCAACCCATCGTGCTTCTCTAGGATCCCTGGATCCATGCTGGCTGCTAGGACCCCACCCTGAAGAAAGACTTGCCACTCCTTTAAAGGCAGTGGACGAGATTCCCAAAAATGTAAAAAAGAATGCCAAATTATTCTGAAATAGCCTTGTCTGATGTTTAAAGTCATCCCTTTAAAGATATAGTCCATCATTTGTAATTTGTGCATTTTGTTCGTTTGAAGCAACAAAAGTGTTCAAAATCTAATGAAGGATACTGAACAACTAACCTGATGAAGTTTCAGCTCAGCTTCAGCTGTATATTCCGAGAAAAACAGCATTCTAGGATCTCAATTTCAAATCAAAAGTTGCTGAAACATGTTTTGAATTGTTTTGAATTGCAGCTATACGCAATGTCACGCACTGATCCGACGAATTATAGCAACCGTGCGCACCTGTGCGTCGTGCCAATGCTTGCGCGTGCTGCGCCGAATAACAAAACGAACTACTAATTTAAATTTTCCTATGGTGCGTCTTAAGACGCACCTTCGTTAAGACGCACCTTCGGAAAGGCCTTCTTTCGTTGATTACTTCAAAGTGACAGCTTGCCAGAAAGAATAATTTCACAGGGAGTTTAGTCCCCTTACTATCTTTCAACCAAGTATGTTTTTCAACAATAATACGCCAGTTACTTTTTCGGATGGCTGCAAATGATGGACTGTAGCTTTAAACAACAGACAAGTTGCGGACAAGGCTATTGCAACAGGCACACTGTATTCAGCATTTCATGTAGTTGCAGGATTCCAATAAACTTTATTGCAGGAAGATTCTTTGGATGTTGTTCAGAATCCCACAAGTAATACTTGGATTAATTGTAGCATCAAGCTTCCTGTGAAATAGTAGGGCCCGGTATTGTGTCATTTTCAAGAAAGGAGGACATTTGTATCTTTTCAAATGATTGCTCGTTCTCACAGACTTTTGAGTATTTTCGTCCCTACTGCTTTCAACAACATAGCTAGAATAGGCCCTGCACACCTGGTAGGTGATGTTAGTCATGGCGTGCACGAGTCAACGCGGATCCACGTACATGTCAACTCAAATGCATTTATAATTATCAAAGACCGATGCACTGGACTGTTCATGTATTGGGTTTTAAATCAGTAACATCCTGTGTTTACGAAACTGGCATTTTAATGATCATATTGTTGTGTCTTTATAAAATCTCAGAAAGTTATACAAAATAATACCATGGAATAACAAAACGACTGTTGTCTGTTGTGATATAGTCCATGGGTCTTGTACACCCTCGGGGGAAAATGGTACCCTTGGCTTCACCTCGGGTACAATGCGCCTGTCGGGGGTTACAACGCCATATCCCACATCATAGCAGTCAACAATTGTTAAATGTTGCCTTCTTTACCTTCAAGGAGATGCAGCCCATCTGGGTCAGGCTGTCTGGTCCGGGGGCGGAGTCCAGGACGTGGGCGTTGGAACGCATGATGCTGGTGCACAGCATGAAGGAGAAGACCAACTGGTGGTGGGCAAACAAGGCTTTGGAGACCACTCTGAAAAATCACAAAAATGACACATTTCAGATATTAATATGGCTTGATTAACAGGCACATACAATCATCTACCATACATTTATCCCCGGTAACCTACCAAATTATTATCAAAAATCTTATTGCAATTAAAGATCGCACTGGTACTCAACACCCCGTGAAATTATTCCGTCTGGTTTGCCATTCAGAAATAAAAAAATGTAGGTGATTTCAAATGATCAGTCAATTGACAGATCGTTGGAAAAATAGTTCTATAGAAAAAAAATCTTGTTTTGTGATCAAAAGGTTGTGCATGGTTTTTCACTGTTGTCTCAAAAAGTGCAATATCCACTGAGCTGAAACTTCAACAGGCTAGGTTTTGAACGTTCTTCTTTGAATTTCGAGTGGTGTGTTATAAAAAATTAGCAAAATGTAGGAAGAGCAAATGATCCTGTATTACTTTCAGGACTGGAATCCAAATTTGTAAAACTTTCACACACCTTCTGAATATTTAACCCATTAGCTAAAATAACGCCCAAAACTGCCCATGCCTATTCACTCCCTGTAACCCCCAACAAACTGCCGGAGTACTCAATTCTTTTTAATGGATTTATCAGTGAATAAACACAATGTAATACAATGTACAGCAGTTGCTAATAAAGGGTTCCATATTTAGCCAACGCTTTCTACAAGGGTTACTGCATGCCCCAGTATGTGTGGATCACACATCATTTTTTGCAAAATGATTAACCTACAGGTATGACAAAAATATAAGGCTCAGCATGATACAAAATATATGTGGTGGCGATATCGTGCTAAGATGAATAATTCGTTACAACTTGACAATAAACCATTGTGCGATGCTGAAATCGATGGTTATTTCTCATGCCTCGTGTTAAGGCCAAACAAACAAAATATTGTGTTTCCGGTAACCTGACCGACCGTTAAAAAATTGGCTGTACGTAGGGTCGGCAAAAATTTTATTTTTTGTGTGCATGTGAACATTAAATGAATAAATTAAAAACAAAACAAAAAATACTTCGTGAAAATGTATAAACAAACTCGAATTGCTGTGAACGAAATCATTGCTATAGCGTTATGAAAGTCACAGGATTGTCCTCGTTTTTATCAGCCACAGGATTGTCCTCGTTTTTATCAGCAAGTTAGAAACAAACATGCCTTTTCGTTCTACACAAAAACGAAACAATTGCTATGGCACTACGAACATGACGAAAGTCACAAGATTGTCCCCATTTTTATCGGCAAGTTACACACAAAAAAACGTGTCTTTTTTGTCTTCAAAAACATGTTTCTAAATAATTGTTTACGTCAAAAACACTTGTAACATTTCTGTCGTCCGTAGTTTTTTTTTGCCATTGTCGGCATTTTACAAAAAACATTCAATCACCCAGTGAAGACTATCCTCATTTAATTCTAAGAGAACAACTGAAATCAACTGATAGGAAAACCTTTAGGCTAAATAAGATGAAAAGCTTAATAAAAATAGGTCATACTTTAATATTTTTGAGGTTTCATACAAATTCAACGTCTAAAGTATCTATTTATCACCTATCTCTTTCTTTGCCAAACAATCTTTTTCAGTACAAAATTTCTAACGAACCAGTTGCCATCAAGCCCACGCTTGAAGATAACATTGATCTGATCATAATACTGAACAGTACATGTGACTTCTGCTTTGCCTGGAAAGCAAACCACGAATGAAAAAGCAGATTTTGTAATTGATAGCCCATGTTTCTGTCTTATCCATCAATTTTTAGACAACCGACGTGATGTTCAATAGGTCATTTGTTCTTACTGAAGGAGTTAAATATTGAAGAGCATTCATATGTCCCCTTGATGTAATCCAATTTCAAATGATGCATGTGATTCATCCGTGACTGTTTCAGAGTTATCTAGTCACTTGGAAACACGTTTCTCAATCTCACTGATGTGTTCAATGAAAGGCAACGTACTGTTTACTGCCTGGCAACCTGGTTTAATAGGGATGAAACTTAATAATGCACGTCTTCTGGGCCAGGATATGCTCAAACGGAGAACAGTGTTAACAACATGTGAACCGAACACTAATGCAGACATAGTATTTGATTGTTGAACTCCTTGTTTCAGCTATGTCGTAACTGTTTTATTCATCAGGACAGCACTACAAAGGCAGTCAACTGCCTGTCAGTATCACTGAGCGGTCTTCCTGGAACCTCATACATTTCAAAGGAAATCAAGTTGGACAAGTTCTGTTGACCTTTCTTCAGATCAATATTTTTCATGATTGTACACGCGAGTCATAGTTTACGGTTGCTTTGAGTTCCTGCGAAAATGGATGATACCAGTAATACCACTTGCTGTCCGCAGTATAATGAGGTGTACGCAACTTACTCCCGCAGACAACTCGCAGCTGCCGTTTGCGCAATCATCTCCATTGTTGGAACTACGGGTAACGTGCTGGTCATCGCCGCAGTCATTTTATCCAAGAAACTCCAGCACACAACCAACATGTTTGTGCTCAATTTGAGCATCTCTGACCTTCTAACTTGCACATATTACATTCCTGTGGCGATTGCAGCAATACTAGTCGATAGTCAAACTGTGAGAGACGTTCCTTGCAAAGTTGCGTCTTTCCAGTTTTTCCTTTGCCTGGGGTGCGGCATCAACAATTTAGCCTTCATTGCCGTCAATCGATACCTCCTGATCACCCGAAGCAAGGTCAGGTATCGGAAGCTCTTCAGTAGGCAACGGACTCTCGCGGCCATTGTTATGACCTGGACAGTACCAATGTGTATCATCCTCGTTCCGGTTTCAACCGCTTACATCAGACTTGGCTTTGAGCCAAAAAACTCCACCTGTTCGTGGGTCCTTTCAGATTCCTCCCCCAACTTCAGCATTGTACTTTTTGTGACATTTTTCCCGGTCCAGGTTTCCGCCATATTCTGGAGTTACCTGAGGGTTTTCCAACACATTTACAGCCACACCAAGAGAGTTCGACACTGGACTAACCCCATTGATGTGGCTGTTGTCATGGAAGTCCAAGAACCGCACGCATTCGTGCGGCCTCCGAAACGCAAGAAACTCCAGACAGAAGTCACCAAGAACCTGTTCTACGTGGTTTGTTTCTTTGTGCTCTGCGTAGTACCGTACAACTTAAGCCTGGTTCTTGATCAGAAAGGCACATTTGCCATCATCGCTGGCATTATTCTCCTTAGCAACAGTTGTGTGAATCCCATCATATACGCCGCCATGCACCCCCACTTCAGAACCGTGTTCCGCTGCATCATTCGGGGGCAATTTTCACAGATACCAGGGAGGCGCTCTTGCCGATTAGTCCAGTGAAACCTTTTGAGTTTTCAACCAACATGCGGCTATCTCAAAATTGAAAAAAAAGAAAGTAATCTGATAACTAAATAAATAAATTTGGGATAATCGTCTCTACTTGCAGCAGAAGCTGAATTGTGAGGGACGCAGCTAAAATGAGCTGCAGGCATGTAAAGGCGCCTTACATGTAGGCAGCCAACATATGACCCATGTCTTACCATGGAACACAGCAAGATCGAAAGTGTTGATTTTTGCTGAGGGAGGAAAACCGGAGTTCCCAGACAAAAACCCCTGTGGCACACGAGAGCATCAACAAACAACTCTACTCACATATGATCCAAGCCATGCCACCCACTAAATAAAAAAAAAAATACGGCAAAATTTGTTCCAGTTGCAAGGGTCATTTGTTTGCACTCAATTTCCACAAATCTTCAAGAGAAGAGAAAGCAAACAGAAAAAGAACAGAAACCTCTTGGAAAAGACACGGTATCTCCAATTCAAAGTCTGCACCCCTCCCCTTTAAGGTAATAAGTTATTCAGTTATCCAAACAAATTGAATTAAGTTGGGCCATGTTTTAAATAGGACTTGACATGATCAAGACAGGTTGCACTTACATGAATGTTAATGGATTCATCAACAGCGGTCCCTTGCTCTATGGTATATGGGTCATTCCACCGGGTAGGGGAACAATGTGTGACATATGACCGTATTAAGAAAAGCATGAATGCCTTGCTAGCAGTTGCTCTACATAATATTTGTTGTTGGGTGTTTCACCACTGCAGAAAGTTTGAAATGATTTCAATGTATTTTGCCAAAAATATGAGCACAAAATGTCATTTTGGATGTAACATTGACACCGTACGTCTCAGTGTTACGTCCAAATGTGACATTTGTACTTTTTTTTTTTAAATTTCTGCGAAACATCACCCAAATTCACTTTGCGTACTTCTTACTATACATGCAACACAATAAGAAAAGCTTTTGTTACGGTAGTCAGGTATCAAATGGAGCAGAAATGATAACTTGGTTGTGTGGATGTAACATTGACACAGTGTAAAACCCAATGTCACTTCCATTGAGTGATTTTTTACACCGTTACATCCACACTTGAGGTATTGTTCCTGCTGTATTTGAACCCTGACTATACCAAAACAAAAGCTTTTCTTGGTGCTTAGGTGTCCAGTTGTAAATATGCAATGTCAGTTTGGGTGACATTTTAAATACGTGTAAAAAATGGCAAAAACAGAATATTTGGATGTAACATTGACACGGTGTCAATGTTACATCCGAATTAATACATTTTTGCTCATATTTTTGTCAAAATACTTTCAATGATTTCAAACTTTCTCAAGCATTGAAACACCTTAAGACAAATATTATGTTGAGCAATTGTTTAGAATGCATTGATACTTTTAATAGTTTAACTAAATATATGGATGTAACATGCACTGCTTCCCAACCCGGTGGAATGACCCATATCCTACTTGCGTATGTTTTGTTGCAAAATGGATACAATGACAAAAGAATCAAAGAGTAGACTACCAGTACATATGTACAAGTAAATCTGCTCCTGAAGACAGACAGGGCACCATGTTTGAAACTTCGCGTTTAATACCAAAGCGGTTCTTTTCAGAACCACAAAATGACACACGAGAGCCTTGACTACATGGTTCTACCGGTACCACAACCCCTAACGTGTACAGACTAAATCTGATGAAGAAGTTGCTACAAATTCTTATACAACATTTCATCTTAAGCGAGGAAAAGTTGTACATTATCTGCTCTACATGTATAATGTATTCTTGATAAACATGCTTGCACATCAATTTGTTTAGTATGAGGCATACAGTTAAGGACGGTTCACACTAAGTGCGAATTGTGTTCGCGAATGCGAATTTGTGACTTCATGACAAATATTTGCGCTGTAAATTCGCAAAAGTTGAACATATTTCAACTCAGGAAACTTCACAGTGAATGATCTGTGACGTGAAATTTGCTTCGCATTCCCTTTTGTGTGAATTATAAACCAACCTTTATTTTGGTACCAAAACCAACCTTTGGACCTAATTTCTCAAAGCCAGTCAGTAATTGTTGGGGGAAAAATTATCAATTTTCTGTTAATTTGGCTGTTATTTCACTTTATTTATTTCAAATTTTCCACAAGAAGCATCAGTGTAAGTGTAAAAAACAAGAGTAAGAAAACCTAGTATAGCTAGTCCCACAGCACAACAAAATTCTATTCAATTGATTTAGGAAAGCTTTTCACTGGAAGTGTTTTCATGCAGCTGTGTTAATTCACAATGGGCCCAATTGGGCAAATTCATTATGAGGTAATCCTATACAATAGCACTGCTCAGTCAGTCAGTCAGTCAGTCAGTGAGACACATGTAGGAACAAACTAGGCTAGTTCTCTGGTACCAATCACAAATGAGTAAGTAATATCAGCCAAAAGAAAAAAATATAGTTCTGATTACCGGTAATCTACATTGTACACAAACAATAGGTGACACATTCAAAAGACGGAATATGCGTCGGGGCGATAAATCATTATTAGGTTTGGCCCTTCACCAATGTATAAACACTACACAGTGTGTTACCTCCCGAGTGAAAGTTGGAAAAAAAATCACTCGGGTGGGACTCGAACCCACGACCTCCTGCTTTCTAGTGCAGACGTCTCACCACTCGACCACCGAGCTAACGGGATCGGTTGGCTGGCTCGAATCTGATGTACATAGCAGCGGGTACCGCATAAACTATCATAAGATGGAATTTTGCGTCGGGGTGATATAATTCAAATTAGGTTTTGCCCTTCACCAACGTTTTTAAACACTGTATACTCAGTGTGTTACCTCCCGAGTGAAAGTTGGAAAAAATCACTCGGGTGAGACTCGAACCCACGACCTCCTGCTTTCTAATGCAGATGTCTTACCACTCGACCACCGAGCTAACGGGATCGGTTGGCCGGTTCGAATCTGATGTACATAGCAGCTGGTACCGCATAAACTATTATAAGATGGAATTTTGCGTCGGGGTGATATAAATCAAATTAGGTTTTGCCCTTCACCGACGTTTTAAACACTGTATACTCAGTGTGTTACCTCCCGAGTGAAAGTTGGAAAAAAAATCACTCGGGTGGGACTCAAACCCAGGACCTCCTGCTTTCTAGTGCAGAGGTCTTACCACTCGACCACCGAGCTTGCGGGATCAGTTGGTTGGCTCGAATCTGATGTACATGAAGCAGCGGTACCGCAACTATTCATAAGATGGACTTTGCGTCAGGGTGATAAATCAATATTAGCTTTTGCCCTTCACCGACGTATAGGCTGATTTCCAACTGATTGATTGATTAGCTAATTAATCAGATCATCGGTCACCAACTTGCGACTGATGTGAAAATGCCATGCAGTGACAAGACAGCGGTGAAATTCACAGTAATTTAAACTAACGTGAACGCTTCCGTCACCATCTACGCAAGCAAAGTCATTATACTTCACTGGTGCAGTTAACAAGTAACCCGTCGCTTTCTTCTATTAGCTTGAGAGTTGCATGTAATGTAATCTGTTTTATCAAATTAACCCTCAGTTGTCAACCTGCTCACAAGTTTGTTCTTGCAAATCATTTTTATCTATAGGGCAATTCCACACCAAAGTGGACATGACACCAAAACATTCAAATTCATGTGACTTTAACCAATTTGGTGTCAAATGAAAGCTAAAAGTCTATATTTTCAAGATTTGAAGTCGGAATCTTATTTTTGATACATTTCGGTACCCAAAAGTAGGATTATGTAACAATCCTGTTTTAATCCTAAAAATGTGATTAATAGTGATATGAAAGTATTCTACCATTACACTCACAAAAATATGTACTAATGCCATCAATTTCTGTCATGAGAAAGTATAGGTCATGAAAAACTGACAAACTTTTTTATTATTTCAGCCTTTGAACATGTCCTTCCGTTGCCGAAAAAATACATATTTTTAATTTATTTTTAAAATTTGCAGCATGAATGCAATGAAAGTTACTATGTAAAGCAAGTTTAGGTAGGCCTTCAATATGACATTATAGCTGACACTTCTGTACTTCTCGTTTTTTAATTACAATTAATTAAATCACGTCCTTCCGTTACCAAATTGGTAACGGAGGGATGGTCACGGAAGGACAAATGTTATTTTTATCAAATGTTACAACATTTGTGCTCATGTTTGAAAAATGAAAATCACTGCAAATACATGCATGTATAATGAGCATTAAAAGGACATTTATGTGACCCACCTTCACAAAGGTGGTATAAGCAGGGCAAGGTGTTCATTACAAAGGATGGCACAGGCATGTACAACATGCACAATATACATACTTATGTATGTATGTCTATGTACTCGTACATGTATGGAGTGGTTGCAGAAAATCATATCATAAAGTTGCTGCCATCGCCATTCAATTTGGACAATAGGGAAAGATACAATTTCTGAGAAGCCATTCCAGGAGCAAATTGAGTCAAAAATGAGATGGCAGAAAGTACTATTGGACACTTTCATACAATTTGTGTAAGACATGTGAGGTGCATTTTTTTTTTTTACAAATTATGCCTAAGTTAACAACCTCAGTTTGGAAGTTTATTTATTTATTGTTACCAGTCCTTCTGATTTGAAAATCACAGGTGTGTAGAAAAAGGCACACCTGCATTTTCTAGGCGTGTGATTTATCTAGGCGTGTGATTTTTCTAGGCGAGTGATTCTGTGGTCCAAGCTGGGACTGAACAATCTCGTATTTTTTTGTACTATTCGTCTTGGTTTACAAATTAAAACCGTTTTTTCTTCACCGACATACTTTTTTTCCATAAATTATGGAGTATTTATGCTGTAAATGTATGCCGAGGCGTGCGGTACAGAGGGATTCAGGCGTGCGATTATTCGCACTTCTCGGGCAGCTTTTAGGCGTGTGATGGCGTGGGGGTGTGATCGCACGCCTCAAATCAGAAGGACTGTGTTACTACCGGTACTCTAAATTGTTATAATTTGATTTCAAACATTGAATTTAGAGTTCAAATAAAAGCAATACCTAAAAATTTGAATTTTTTTGAAGCATAATGATTCTGATGCAATCAGGTCTACCGATAGATGTTTTTAACTTAAATGTAGGATGGTCGCCCCCAACGCTTTAGGTAAACCACTGAACCTATTATTAAAGGTTGTCGGTGAAACCAATATACTCTAGTGTTCAAATATTGAGGTGATGTGTTTGAAGTCTATTTCTGTAGTAGTCTTGTGTTCGTGAATTATGTGTTTTTTGGTTGTTTTCGTTTTTCATTTATTATCATTAATTAGCAGGCACCTATCTTTATCTCAATAGTTTCTTGGGTATAATTATTTATGCCAGGTCTGCATATTGTTGATTTCACATTCAATTACACATTTCAGCAATTCGTCTCACTTGTATAATTAATGTAAATTCACATTTTGTTCATGCTATAATTGAGTAAACCTTTTGTCCTTCCGTTACCGTCCTTCCGTTACCAAATTACAATCCACTTAAAGACGTTGTAACTATATTACCGAAACACTTAAATTCAAATGAAAGGTGGCATAGTATAGTTAAAGCTTCAGGGA